>LR990129.1:0-2418708 GCA_905147285.1 Hypena proboscidalis | reverse complement strand
TATTATTCTTTAATGTAAATATATTACTTCTCATAATATTTAATTTTAATAAAAACCTGTATTACTTGAGATCCGTGTGGTAATGAAGTTGCGGAGTAGAAATCAAGCAATAGCTGTAATTGCGCATTCACATGCATTTATCACATGATTTGTTTATTTTTATGGTTTTTAACACAACTGGAATGCTATAGAAAACAGCCGGTGCAATCAAAAGTTTTCCAAAGCGTATAGCTAAAAGATATGCATGATTCGTGTTAATTTCCGTCAAATTACAATAATAATTACGCAACGCGATAGTCGAAAGTTAACAACTGAAATGTTTTCTATATTAAAACAATTTAATAATAAATAATAATATATCTTTATTTCAGACCAGGTCCGTAGAGTGTTAGTAATACACTAAAAACTTAGAAATTAAAAAAAAAACAAAAATTAAATTAATTTGACTCGATATGAAGCCTAATCCAATGCCTCCAGATAAGACTTTCAATGTGCACAGCAATAATCCTCAGGTAGCTGTTGGGAGTGTCTCTCACCTTGCGCATCGATGATGCCGCTCATTTAAGTACTATGCGTCAATTTTTAATACCACTTCAAAAAAAAACGGAGGAGATTCTCAATACGATTGTATCTTATTTTTTTTTATAAGTTTGTTGGCCCGAATTACTCGAGGACGCCTCGACCGATTTGAGAAATTATTTTTTTGTCTGAATGAGTACTTCTTCTGAATGAGTCTTGTGGTCTCATTGTCATCAGGTTACGATCTGATGATGGGATCCTAGAGAATCTAACCCCCCTAACATTTTGAAGGCTTCTATGTTGCTTTTCGTCATTTAGCAGTCAGCATTTCATGTTGCTGAGCTGGTGCTAGAAGGTGCAGCTTCTTACCGGTTAAAAGTACGGGGATAATTCTTTAAATATAGGCATATTTAAGTTCATACATGGATTGAAAAAGCCCAAGTAAAAATAATAAAGAATATCCAAGAAGCCAATGCTAGCGCCTGATGTTTATAAATATTCTTACACCTTAATGCTCTGTTTTATCATTGCGGCACTTTTTTTGTCGCAGGATGTCTTTTTATTGTTATAATATTCTTTTTACTGTAAACATTGATAAACTAATTTATACATAAATATAAGCTTTCCCTAACATCACGCCTACATTCCCAGAAGGGTCTTATAGAGGAGTGTAACATGACAAATGTTGTAAAACAAGACAAAATTAGGCCCGACAATTAGGCATAGGCTACAAAATTAAGCATTGCGTTTAGTTGGAACCTTCATAAGGAGTACTCCAATACACGTAATGGAAATGAACGGTGTCTCCCAGCAAATTTATTTAGAAGTACAATACTGTTACTGTTAGATGTACGCCATAGTAAAACTGACTGCAATAGATATGCAAGTTTATATTTTATATTTAATAAGTGTAATATTCCCACTATTTAGATAATATAACTCACTTATCCATAACTGGTGTCGTAAGTCTTTACTATGACTTAGAAGTTTTTGCCCTGCATATCCAACTCATTGGCCGACTGTACAAAATAAATCATTCCACGATAGTAAAACTTATGTTGTTAGAACAACTTTATTTAAATACATACTCTCCTTACTTGGTCAATAAGAACATATTTTTACTGGTTGAAATTCTGCCTAGATATAACCACACACGCAGACAACTGCGAATGTTTAGTTTAAATACCTGAGTGAGTTCTATTGATACGTATTCAATCATATACGATTCTTTACCTAAAATTACCTAAGCGAAAGGCCAATTTCACAAGTGAACTAAACCTTATTGGCAAAATAAGTATATAACGAAAGTGACTGAGTTGTGTTCTTTATTCAAGTATAACTTGTGTTACTTCTAAATTCAGTCAGGCTATATTTTATGGGTCGGACATGATTATTCCGGAATGTCAGAAAATGCACCTTAGGGTGCTAGATCGAAGTTCGTGTACTGTTAGTGTTTGTAACTCTATCCTCGCTAATACACTTTTAGATTAAGCCAATGACCTGTACAAACTAGCGACTAGATAGTTTTGGTTTCATCGCATTTAGTTACAATCTTTTGTAATCCTTATTAATTAAAAATAAACTATCGTTGAGTTCAAATGTATACTAAAAACATTACTAATGTTAGTTATATTATGTTAGAGAACCAAAATAAACAAGGTTAAAAAGAGACCTAGAGACTTTCACTAAGAATATTTAGATTTTTGATAATTATATTTTAGAAAAAAGCAGCAATAGCCGTGTGGGAGACCGTAGGACTGCGAATTCAAAGGACTGGGGTTCGAACCCACGACACACACCTTTGACAATAAATCGTTAAGATTCGTCTTTTCGAAGATCATGTGTGTATTTATTATATAAATTATCGCTCGCTAACGGTGAATTAAAACATCGTGAGGAAACTTACATGCCTGAGAGTGCCTAAAAAGTGTTCAAGAATGTGTGAAGTCTACCAATTTGCGCTTGGCTAGCGTGGTGGACTATGGCTTAACCGTTCTCATCATGAGAAGTGGCTCGAGCGCAGCAGTGAGACATGTATTAGATACAGTGCTACTATTATTATGTTTATTATATTTAAGATGTTATTAACACTTTATCTATTACCTATCACATACTTGATATTGTTTATTAAAATATGCGGAAGTGACGCCAATGTGACTTCATTTTCATAATAATCGTATTAGGTTGCGTGTACACAGCACATGGTTAATGGGCATTTGTTGTATGCCATTGCAAGCGTATAATGTTTGGTAAGTCGAAGCTTCGAACAAAAGAAAAAATACGTTACAAGTTATTCAATAATAGTCATGGCTTATTTGGGCTATGATCTGATAGATTTTTGCATGCGGAAATCTGGTGTATCATTAAGTTTATGTGCAGTCACTTTATCTACAGTAGACCTACAACGAAAAATGAATTTAACAAATACATCATGTATGTTAAATAAACTTAGTGTTAGATAAAACTATTAAACAGCCGATATACGGTATTTTAGTAAGATTGAATTGATTGAACGGTATTTTAATAATAAAAATGAAATGTTTCGTGAAGTATATTTACTATGCATACGGCTACTTGTGCAGCAGTTAAAAGAACGAGTACGAAAAATTACTTATCCCATGTACATTATTTTGTAACCCTTAACTTCTTATATGAATATACTTAAGTAATATTCAACGTTTCGCCTCAACTATGTATTTCTGGAAAGTCAGTCAAGACAGAAAACGATGTAAAGGTGCTAATATTTAAATAATTCTTCCCGTACTCCTAGCCGTTAAAGAGTTGTACCTTCCAGCATCAGCTCAACAACATGAGATGCAAATATCAACATGACTGATAGATGCAAAAATCCAAATGACTTTAGGTGATATACAAAAAACAATATAAAAAAAACTATAAAATTTAAGGGGTAACCCTCGATTTCTCTAGGATCCCATCATCAGATCGTGAATAGATCACCATGGGACCACATGACAAGTATATCCTTTCATATAAAACAAGCATTTCTAAAATCGGTCCAGGCGTCTTTAAGTAACCCAAAAAAAATAAAATCAAAATGTGAACCTCCTCCTTTTTGGAAGTCGGTTAATAAAAAGTTAACCTGTCAAACGCAAACGAAACGCATTCGCGCATTGATGAAAATCATTGACGTGAACGTCGACGTATCCTTTTATTTACCGGTACCCTTCAAATATACTAGATTTTTGTATGTTTTAGCTCTAAATAGCGATGGGACTCCATCAAAAACAAATAAAGACCACCTAAGCGATACATTTAAGTCAAACCACGTATTTTGACACTTACGGGTTGTGACATAGCATCAGAATTATATAATTATTGTAATATATGCGGTGACACTAATGTTTATAAACAAATAAACTAGTTTGATCTTGACCAAGAATAAAAGATGAAGTTTTTAAACGGTTTTTTACGTACTGGTAAGGCTTTTGTGAGTTAGCTCGAGGGTGGAAGCACCTCCATCTCACCATTCACTTGGTCACTAGATTTGTTGTGGCGCAAATTGGGAAGGGCCTATTAGATAAGCTAGTTGATTGTTTTATTGACAATTACCTACACGTGGAATTTGGGCCTCACTCAATAAATATTTGTTCAACATTAATAGATCCATAATGAATGAATTTGTATTTGTACTTCGTAAAGTATTTGCCGTATATAATTTTAATATTTGTTTATTAAGTGCTTCCTCTTAAAACTGTTCTATACTTTTTAGGGTGTTTTGTCCAAGGATAGGTATGCTCATAAAGTTGACCCAAATCAAACGGACTCATGTATAGACCTACCTTGTTAAGCAATTAAACAACCATAAAAAGAACATTTTCTGCATAATCTTTGAGTGACAAAATCAACATTCAACAATATTTATATTGGCGGAATATTTTTTTTAAATATTTTATAATGTCTCTATTTAAAGCGTGTAAATCCGTGATCAATAGCTACTTAGCCATATAAATAATTTTATATGATAAATGTTTCTTTATTGAAACTTTAGTTTCTTCTGCCAGCTAATGAAAACTGGGCGAGGCGGAGGAATTTCGCATAAAATGGCTAACAAATAAGCGTTATCTGAAAATTTTGAGCTATAACAATAGCATTTGATATAATTTCCGTCTTGCTGCAATGCAAATTGGTTCAAACAATGTCACATTTCACTTGTACTCAGTGAACTTCGACAACGTTCCATCGCGTAGGATCATGAATGTGCATGACAATGACATTTACTATTATTTAGCTCGTTTTCTCTTATTCACCAATAAAACAAAGATATATTATAAGCTACGGTTTGCAAACGACTACAACAATATTTTGGACCACCATCTCTCCATTAGTTCAAACTACCAAACTATTTTTCAAAAACCTTATAGGTATGATGAATTTAAGACAAATAAAGGTTTAATGCATACTCACTGTTTTTTTTTATTATTCCACTATGGTGGCTAACATGCATACGTGCCCGCCTGACTGCATTGAAGCGAAAAAAAACAATCAAAAATTTAAGTTTCTAAGGGGGTCCTACACAAACTCCACTAGATTTTTTTCTCTCACAACTTAGGTACAGTGTATCAATTTTTTTTTAATAATATCTAGGTCAATCATAGTTTAATCAAAAAGTCTAAATTAAGAATAATTAAGATTAAAACATTTCAAAGATAAAATTATTTTTAGATTTATTTGAAAACACTGAGTAGTAAAGTTAAAAAGATATTTTAATTATTTTAGTGACACTCCCAGGGTTAAAAATAAAATTATACCTAATAATATTATAATAAAACGCAACAAAAAGTCATGTTTATAATTTTGACAAAAATAAATATGTAAATATAAAGCCTTAATTATGATAAGAAAAACATTTTTTACTCTTTCGAGTTTTCATTATACGCCAAAACAGTCGAAAGACGTCAATTGGTTTAATAAGATCCCACTCATCATCAATAATTAATTTTATTTATGAATCAATCCAATAAACAATTTCACTTTATCAAATTACTAGCTGACCCGGCGAACTCTGTTCCGCCTTATAAAGGCTTCAACGAATGTCGTATCCCAATGGGTATATAGTTTTTTTTTTTACCTATCCTATGTGCTTTTCCTGGTTCTAAGCTACCTCCTCACCAATTTTCAACCAAATCAGTACAGCCGTTCTTGAGTTATAAAAAGTGTAACTAACACGACTTTCTTTTATATATATAGATTTATGCTAAATCTGACCTTGTTCCAAAGACTACGAAAATATAATGTTTGTGTCATCCAACTAATACTAATTTAAATGCAAAGACTAAAATATTTTTAAGATCATTAAATCGTGAGTTAGCAATATTGTTGGAGAGAGAATGTTTCGCATTTAAAAGGAGGCCATGTTTTTAAGTCTATGCCGATGAAATTAATAAACTGATTTAATGTCACAGTTCGACCTTGTTACCATCATTATTCTTTCAAAATGATGTATGAACATGTAAACAAAAATAGTAGAGCGTTATATTTTATGTTGTAAATCGTCATACTTTCGCAATCTAAATTAATAACAAACATAAAGAGTATGTATGGCTTTGTAAATAAATAATTATAGTATTTTCATGGTCATTGTTTTGTAAGACTAAACATGTACATGTATAATCGCTTAATGTGAATTTTAGTGCTGGCTGTTTGTCACAAACAGCCAGCAGAGAAGACAAACGTCGAACACTCTTCACAAACAAGCGTCCTCATGTTTGGCGAACACGTTAGTAAATTCCTGATCGGAAAACATGAGATAAAAGCCCCATATACTATTCACCTGACCAACGAAGCAGATATATTTTTAATAGAGTTTATATTTAAAATTGGGACGTCCAGCGCCTACAAGCGTCGCAAACTGAATCCTTAGATGTTCTAAGAAAAACAGACACCTATCCCGATCACTTGCCAACACGAACATAAGCAGGCAAACATCGAGAAATCGTCCATATGTTGATGTTTGCTGTTTGGTGTTCGCTGTTTGCCATTGTTCCCGGAACGTTTGGAGCCGGTATAATAATTACCATTAATTGTACTTCATATTATCGATACCTTCATTTGTTGTTTTAGTATTTTACCACTTTCCACATAATATTCAGAGTTTTTTTTTAAACATGCTAATCAATATGATCTTGTATTTATTAGCAAGATTTGAATGCATATTTGTCAAGCCCATATTGACTTAATTTCGCGAAGGTAAATGTAGGTAATGATTACGTAGTATGTACCCATATAAAACAAACGAATTTAGCTCTATGTGATCATTGTTTTGTTTGAGAAAAAAAAACGACCGAATGAATGAGTGGTGCATAATGATTTTAAATAATATTTCCTTGCAATAGATAATAGTTATTTATGGTATGAGAACAGTTTGATATTTTAATTGAGTGTGGTTATTAATCATGAGCTTGCGAAGTAGTCTAGAATTTTACATAAATCATTAAAACCACAAAGCTCACAAAAAATCAAATCCTCACAAATTTTACCATAATTATATTGTTTTCACCTCTCCAAGTAAGAAAATGTTAAAATTATATAAGGAAACTCAAACACCACTTTTACTGTTTCAATATATATCAATATCGATATTTTGATCAATATAATCAATAACTGATTTTTATTTGATAAATAAAACTGTAATAAACACGATATAACAAACAAATAATCAAATAAATATTCCCTGCCATCATTATCTATTTGTTATTTTAGGCAGTATTTTTTTTTTATATTTAAGTTTCGTTCGGAAATCGTAATATTTTTGTTAAAACAAATAACCTTACATATTATTATTAAACAATTTTGCGATTATTGCGCTCAGTTGGACTAGCTTTGAATTACCGTCTAACTTTGAACAAAGTTGTGATAATGATATAATTTATTTGACACAAAATAATTTATACATACAACGGATAATTTAATAAAAACGTTGACGATGGAAAAAGTTCGGCATTACTAAATTCAAACTTATTTGGCACCTTAGGTATTTTGTTATATTTAAGTTATAATCTTCTTTATAAACCGATTATTTTGATTGACTTGGAAATAACTTTTCTATACTTGTTAAATGTTTATAATATATCTATCAATAATGATTATCTAATATTGCTTTTAAACCTATTTTTTTAAAGTCGCAATATTTCAGTTAAATATCTTTTCAAAATATTGTAATTTGACCCGCACAATGTTTTGATGGTTTATTTGGTGGTATTTTTAAATAAACAATATAAATAAAAATTCGCGGTTACAGAAAAATCCTTAATTTTGAAAACTAGTGTAAATAACTTTATAGTAGTTCAAAGTCCATAACAATCGTGCCGAAACAATTAAATTTTACATCATTATCGCAAATTTGTTTACAAATAAAATAACTATTACTGATTGTAAAGGTATTCTTTTATAAATGTCATGCTCTAGTTATGCCATTGTGAAATTTCATATTTACGTGTGGTTAATGTAGATATTTGGTCGTAGACTCATTTTCATGAAGAAAATGTTAGATATTAAAAATAAACAATTATTTTTTATTGAGTTGTAATGTATGTGTTAATGTATCAGATTAGAGTCCTAATATATAGGTAAATAGATAGATGGAAAATACTTTCTTTGTACATCTTTTTTTTAACAAGAACATCTTAAAAGTAAACGGTAGTGCACTTTACTACATTTCATTTTAATATCGTATTCTAAAGCCTTTTAGTACAAGAAAAGAAACAAAAACAAATAGATAAGATATCGCTACCATGACCTTACTCAATTATTTAAATCCCTGATAAATTTGTTGACCTTCAAGTTAGACTGATCGAAGTGACCTTCAGCTATAAGAATTACGAAATTCATTCAAGTTACACATAATAGATAACAGTAAATCATAGGGTTCGGCCTCGATGTTATAATATAACAACATTTTCGGCCTTGACCCAAACAGTTACATAAACAACTATGGAGTGAATTTTTAATGAACTCAGATAAGTTGTCGTAAAAACCGGATATACTTAAACCGGATATATAATAGTAACTTAACTATTTGGTGGGTTCAGTTACAAAAATTTAATACTAGTAATCTTTTTTATTACTATACGTCGTTTTTCTTTGTATGCTTAAGTTCAAAATAAATATTTTATTTATTTATAAGGCGCACTAACATATTATCAGGTGTTTGAATAGCATTTAATTTTTTTTAAATATATTTGATTATTGTTTGTTTTTATGCTACGATTTAACTCAAAGCTACTTGCGTAATTTATAAATTATTTCCAAAGCTAAATCTTTACTGAGTTACATCCAACTACGGCTATTAAAATTAATTATTAAATATAAAGTAAATAGTTTTGAACACTAATATGTAAGTCTTTTTTCACACCCGCGGCCCCGTCGCAAAAGAGGAGATTTGATGATCGAAACCTACACAAGATGGGTTTGTACTACAGCCACTTAAATTAATTAATCGACTAATAAAATAGATTTAGATAAATTAAGTACTTACCGCTGTTGCGTTCCATGAACTGCCGGTACGAGTCCACGATCGACATGCCTTTATTTGGTCCTGTAACAAACGAAACTATTTTGGTAGATAAAAACTTGAGTTGAATTCAACAAAATTATAAATTAAACACTAAACATTTCATTTCATATTTAAAAATAAAAAAAAAACAATTTTATTGATTTTATTTTAAAACTTAGTAAAATAAAAAGAATATAAAGAAAAACAAAATAATATTTGTTTGTTTTAGCCAAAATCAATTAAATTAAAAATTGTATGAACACACACCTCACACTTCACAAATCCAATACCAATATAACAACTAACAACTACACTTCAAACAACTCAAAAAAAATAATCTTAAAAAAAAACAGTTTAAAATCCGAACACGCAAACGCACATCTCGGTCAAATAACCATCGGAAACTGACATTCAAACAATTTTTAACATAAAGTAAATTAGTGTATTGCGAAAAAGATCATTAACCTTGCAATAACACTAATCGGATCGGATCGCATTACCCATACCTACCATTAGAGCTTACCGTACTTAAAAATAGAAATTACTTTGAAAGTTAACATTAGAACAAGTTGTAATTAGGCCTATAAATGACTTTGAAAATGGTGCTTATTAAATGAAAAATATTTTGAACCTTAGTCACCTAATCAAGGAGTGCAATTTGTAAATCGATTAAAATTAAAAAAAAAAATGCGTTTCGATTTAGTTTTTTACTTTATAATCAGATTGACTTGATGGTCTACTTGCTAGCTTAATACCATAAATCTGCTGCAGATCATAATTATGTCAGAATTACGCAATTGTGCGCGGCCTGATGACGCCACTAAAAGTATAATTATGGTATTTCATAGCGGTGTCATGTGCCCTAGTACTTCATCTATTAACCTCAACGGTACCCTCCTAGGTAGGGTGCAACAATTTAAATACCTAGGGTATTGGGTAACGGCCTATATGAAGGACTATGTAAACTTTGAGCGCAAACGGGAAGGCGTGGTCAAGGAGAGCTAATATGATAGCTCGTAGGTTTGCTCGTTGCTCAGATCAGGTATAAATAACATTTTTCAAGACTAAGAACTAGCCTTCAGCGTTTAATATGACAACGTGTTTCTGTAGCGAATCTGGCATGTTTGCAGGCGCGCGCACCGACTGTTTCCACGCCACCATGCGCAAGCGCTGCGCGTCCCTGGTGCGCAGGGTGGTGAGCAGGCATATATTGTAGCGCTTTTTTACATGCCCATTGCTTTTAAATATATAAAATTGTAATGCAATATGTGATTGAATAATTTTTTTTAGGAACTTTGTGAATACAGAAGTACCTGAAATATATTTATTTTATAACATATTAAAAGCGACTTTGTTGCTTTCGTCGTCGTAAGTTAAACCACCAAAACAGTTTTTAGTTGTTTTTGCTAACTTAAACAATACAGGAAGTATGACATATCCTCGTGCTTTGGTAAACACACATAGAACCACTTAACACTACTGGTCATTCAACTGTTAAAGCGTAAATAATTGGGAATTCTTGCAAATGTGAAAAAATACTTTAAATATTATCTAATAATTTAAATTAATATACATCAAAAACAACATTTCAAACGATCAGTACAGAGTATTTGTCACACAAAAAATGCAAAGCATTTATTTCTAAAAACGTATGTGAAAACTGAAAAAATAATGTAGTTATCAATAAATATTTTTTGATATGTTAAATGTCAGTACATAATCATATTTATCATTCAAGTTTCAGGTGCAACGTCCTCGTAACTGTTTTTACAACCAGTAATTACTGGTTGTAAAAACAGTTACAAGGACGTTGCACCTGAAACTTGACGTCCTGAAACGTTTTGATATTGATAACTACATTATTTTTTCATTTTGTACATACGTTTTTAGAAATAAATGCTTTGCATTTTTTATACTTGATATAAGTAATCTACACCATGGTTAAAGTCAAGTTTTAAACAAAAAAATGGTGCGGTAGCTTTAAAGAAAATGCTTTTCTCAACTTAAGCTATTAAATTTATTGTAAGGTTTCATCTTAATTTGCCAAATTCATTTTTACTTGAGAAATAATAAAAAAATCGCCAAATCAACGTAATACACTTAAATTCTTTTATCTCTAGCTAGGACTGTAAGATTTCTATCCTTGTTTATGATCCATGGCTTTTTCACTAATTCAGTACAGTACAGTACAGTCGGCGACACTTTATCCTATATAATATATTATGTCAAGTATGAGATGGTCTCGCGTTCTATCAGCTTCTAGTGCAGTGTGAGACCAGCCTTTACTGGAAATGTACAATGATCGGTAACCGTGTGTACGCTCATGTTTTGTAAGTAGTACTTATAAGTGAATTCCAACAGACGATTTAAAAATCTATTATTCTTTTGTCATAAAATATACATATTTTTACAAGTAATACAAAATAATAAACAATTTTACAGGAAAGGTGTCAAAGAATTCCCCCGCATCGACCTCGACTGCAGGAAACGTGTTCAGAGCCGAGTAAAAGTCAGCCTTCTTTCAGTCTCTGTTTAGATTAACCGCTTAGAAATATCTTTAAATAAATGAGTGGGTACTCGGACCCCATGAATCAGCCAGTGTTGGAATTAAGATTTTCCTGGATAGTTCCTCAGTGATATACACCAACGACTAGAACACTGGTAAGATTACATATTATGTAATTTTTTTTGAAAACCGTGGCCACTGAAGTGAATCGGTAAGCTCGCCTGTTGCCATGCTCGGCCTTTCGAGCTACATTAAAATTTTTGTACAAGCTATTTTTTATAATTTCGTCTAGTTTGCCTTAAAGTTGTTAATGTTTCCAAAAATGATTTGATCGTAACGCATGGCTAAATTTCGGAACAAAAAGGCAAAACTGAATAATAGTGAAGGCCGAATGCATAATAATATTGAATGTTATCCTCGATAAAAAAATGAAAACCTTCAAATTCAAATCATTTATTTTTAAAGGCCCCAGGAGGCGCTTGATCACGTCAAAATATTACAAACAAATGATATAAAAATAAATTATAAGTAAAACTAAATAATTATACTAATTTCAATGATTTGAATAACCGGGGCTTAGATTAATTTTAATCCAACTGTTTAGAATCATATTCGAGAATTAGAGACCTAAGGAGGCGAAGAGATCTCTATTGAGTGAACTGAGCTGATAATGGAGCCTAAACAACCTAGAGATTTTCCGTTTCTTCTTTAAGTTAGCCTTTTAGACTTTTTTCCCTTTAAAAATGATAAAAAGTCAAAAAAATAATATTAGGATGAAACCCACTAGAAAAGGAGGAGAATATTATAAAAACTATAGGAAAAATAATTTACGAGCGATCTGAGCTCGGGAAGAGGGGGAGGGGGGGAGGTTTAAGGGTAAAAAACGGTTTTTCTCGATTTCCGGCAAAACTAAAAGTCCTATGAAAAAAAGTCGAATGGCAAAGTTGTTGGTAATAAAAAGATCTAAAACTTTTGTATTTACACTTTTTTCATATAACCTCAAAATTTATGTGAAAAATTCAAAAAAACAAGTTTTTGGTTTTTTATTTTTAATCTTTTACAAACAATAATTTTTTTCACGAATTACGAAACTTATTTTGAATTAATATCGATTTTTCACCCTAATTTTCGATCGAAAATTCACCCGTCAAAATATCAGCTTTTTACAATAAGTTGGTATTTTTTCTTTTCGTTGAAATCTCTTCTTTCTGATGGTGAAAAAATATATATATGTTACTATAGTAAATCTTCACAGAAAATGCAAAACAAAGATCGAAAAACCTTAAGAACGTTGTAAGCACTTAAAGACAAGGTAATTTTTGGTGTAACTTAATAATCATTTAATTAATTAAACTATATTTAAATAAAATTAAATCACGTTCATAATTAAAAATAATCAACGACTAAATTAATATTGTAAGGTAGGTACTTTAAACAAAAAATATCTAACTTAATTAAAATAAATAATTAATCTTTTTGCAATAACCCAGTTTTTTCTCCCAGTTATTTTTAGTGAACTAAGAAACTATTTCAATTTCTTGAGAATAAGCAATCCCATTTTAGTACCACATATTGTGGCCAACTTATCTTTTTGATCTTGTTTACCACCAATAAACCAGCACTTTTACATTTTTTTTCTACGGTCACTGATCACCCATTGCTGTTACAACATGACGTACAGTGGGCCTAGCAATTAGATATGCAGGGTAAAAATATTTTGACGTGTTTGTAAAAACTGACGACACCAGTTATAGATTTGTAAGTTATATACCTAAACAGTGGGTATATTACACTTCAAATTCAAATTCAAATCATTTATTTCCATAGGCCACAGGAGGCGCTTGAACACGTCAAAATATTACAAACAAATGATAAAAAAATAAATTATAAGTAAAACTAAATTATACTATTTACAATGATTTGAATAACCGGAGCTTAGATTAATTTTAATGCAACTGTTTAGAATCAGATTAAAATCAAACTAAGTACCAGCTCCGATGGGTATTGCATTATGAGAAGAGCTGGTGAGAAACTCACGTGCACCATCTTTTCAAATGAAATAAATAAAAAATATATAAACAAATCTAAAATATGTAACTCACACATGCTTATCTAGTTTAGTCAGTCGTAAATGTTTTTGACCTGCATACCTAACTGCTTGGCCCACTGTACATACGAATAGATGGTTTGGTACATCCATTTGAAACTTCTCGGTAGTAAATTAACGAATTTGAAGATTACATTGTATTTAGTAATCATCTTCACCACTAATTTGCCAAGTTCTTAACGACCACTTGTCTCGTAATGATATAAGCAGAATCGAAAGTTGTAAAAGTATTGGTTGAACAAATATCAGGTGAAATTTAATTTTATTGTTTCACAGAATTTGTTTCTCATCATCGCATTATCTCGGATTATTTGTATCCTCGTGAAGATTCACAGCCAGTTTTTGTTTTGCCTGCCGACATTCCATTACTGGAACTGTGATTGGGTAAAAAATCAATACACTCGCCAAACTCCTATACGTATTTAATAAGATACCAGGAATAATTTAATTTTGAAATCTTGTTGCGGAACAACCATCGGAACTGTGAATCACATTCAAGTCCTTAATTTTGACCGACTTCCTAAATGAAGGAGGATCTTTATGTGACGAGTATTTAGATTTTTTTTAATGTTGATTTTAACAACTCTTTTCTTAGTTTATTTAAGTGATCCATCAAGTCAGGATCTAATAAAGAAACCCCTAAGAATTTGCGGGCATTCCTCAAATTGTATAGGTTCTTACAGTGTATTTTGTATATTTTCTGAAGCTATTTAGATATTTGCATCGAGCAGTCAGCATCTCATGTTGTTGAGCTGATGCTGGAAGGTACAACTTAGCAATGGTATAATAGGACTACGGATTTTTTTTTAATTTAGGCACCTAAACACCGTTTACTATATTTTTTCAAGTTATACACATCATATGAATCGAGAGGTTGAATATAACTTAAGTATAATCGTAATAATATTAGAAATTAAAAGTAACACAACAAAAATTAATAATACAGATAATAATATGTAAGTTCAGGTCGTTTTAGTACCTGTCCTTCCAACTGTGATGGACATGAATGATTAATGATAAAGATACTTGACTAAAAAGAGAGAAATAAAAACTTGTTTGAAACAAAAAATTACTTCAAAAATCTTTTTATTAGATTATTGAGGATTTTTGCAGTCAGTATTTTGTTTCATAAAAGTTGTTTTTACCATAAATTTTTAAAAATGCAAGGTCAAAAATATTTCACGTATTTAAAGTAAATAAAAAAGGCAATTTTTAACTTATTTTATAATACTTTTGGCTAAAAAGTATAACTCGACATTAACAAACAACCCACCCAGGTAATAATTAGATGAACAACAAAACTGATTACACCAAGTATTGTTTAACCCTCAGAGTTACAGCAACACAGTTAATTGTCACGAACTAAAAACTGAACCACAATGCTATTCCACTGATCTTTCTTCATAGTTCACGAACAATGCTTAAATGAAAGAAAGTTTGTGAAAATAACCTTTATTCCATGGAAATACAATAAATTTTGCATTGACTCGTGTAACGTGAGATAAGATTTTTTGCAATGATTAGTGTAGTTGTCGTGAGAATATCAGGACTTATAACAATAGCTGGGAATAATATGACAGTTTTATTGTGTTATACTTGATCGTGTTATGTCCGGAAACCATACTTCCGAAACTATCATCAACCGAATAATCCAAATTACAATATATAACATATAATCACCAAATATTGCTATTCCATCGCCATTTTAATTGCTTTTCACAAAACCACAATTTTCTTCTCCAAATTTACATGTTTACGAACGAAACCATTTTATTACCTTTTATGTCACAAGTCAAAGAAATTAGATTGTTTAATGGTTTTCATTCGGTGAAATATCAAAATTGACACAAAGTATTCGTCTTGAAAAGCAATTGAGTGGCAATTTAACCCCAGATACCAAAAAATTACAAACAGTCTCTCAAGAAAATGTATTTAGTTTTTAGCATCAAGAACAACTTTCAAATCTATCATTATCGCAAATATTGTCAAAGTCAATAATGGTTACGTGAACTTGAACTGAGCAAATATCACGAAAATTATCTTTGGACAGGCCAACGCTTAGTCATTTTTTTATGGAAATTCAATAGGATGTTTGATTAATAAACGTGCTGTCAAAAATGGATGCGAATTTGAATATTACGAGTAGCCATTTATAAAGACAATCGATGGTATCAATGTTGCTCCTTCTAAAAAATAAATAACAATGTTTTTTTTTAAATAATAGTATTCCTTATCAACAAGAAAAACTTGTGCTACTTACTTAGGCGTTACTTTTAACGCAATTGATCTAAATAATTACAAAATATAAACAGTAGGTAGTAGAATGAATGTGTGAGCAAAGATCGGTAGCCCAACGTTTCTGATAGGAGTAGGATAAAAAATAAATATAGTTCTTTTGACATTTAGTATTTTTAAAGGATTAAAACATCCTCCATGTTTTGCATCTATCATTTATTCAAGAGCGCGAGCTATTGTTGATCTTTAAAATCATTTGTTTGTACTTAAACAACCAAGTTGGTTTAAATATTACCCATGTCAATATTACGCATTTGATGTTTACTATTATTTGACGTAAATGTATATTAAACATACTGAAAAGAAAAAAAATGGTATTTTTTTTAAAATAGAGCAATTTTTTATCGTTTTTAACCGACTTCAAAAAAAAAAAGAGGTTCTGTATTCGATCCGTATGTATGTATGTATGTATGTATGTATGTATGTATGTATGTATGTATGTATGTATGTCACCTTTTTATGTTCGCGATTTTCTCGGAAACTACTGATCCGATTTGAATGCAGTTTTCGGTATTTTAATCCTTGTGTTTCAAGGAAGGTTTTAGTATATAATTTATCAGAATCTGATGAAGATCTTTGGAGACAGGCAACGGAACTCTTCAAAAACGAATAGCTAATGAACCACGTTTTGTGCAATCGTGTATCTATGTATTGTTTTCACCACTACATAACATAACATCATGCCTGTGTATGCTTTGAAGGGTAAGCAGAGACAGCCTACTTACCTACCCTTAAAGTACCGAAAGCTCTGCTTAGGTTTGGACGGGGCTTACGTTTCAGCACATTTGTTATTATCGTAGTGATAACTTATGATCATGAAGATCTCAGAAAGAATTTTTTGATTATTTTGATTGTTTCTATTGTGTTTCATGCGTAATGATGCCTTAGTATTTCTTCCTAACCCCATCGTTAAATCTAAAAAACTAAGACACTAAAAAGCTTGAAATAAAAAAACAAATAAAAAAAAATAAAATAAAAAAACTAATTAAAAAAAAGAATATTCATAACTCGAGCGTATTCTAAATATTATAATTATGTACTAATTTTTTTCAAAGAAAAAGGAACCGTCTTCAAAAACTCAAAAGTAAAAAATAAAATATTCGCTAAACTTTGCTTACCTTTATATTAATTTGTTTAAAACAATAAACCCAAATAATTATGTAATACCAATTAATTATATTTTTTTGAAGTCGGCGCCAAATTACAAAATCAAATACCAATTCAATTGGTATTTGATTTTGTGATTTTTTCAACAATTATTTCGGTAAATACGGTTTTAATTGTTATTTGATTTTATGATTTTTCAACAATTATTTCGGTAAATACGGTTTTAATTGGTATTTGATTTTGTGATTTTTTCAACAATTAATTCGGTAAATACGGTTTTAATTGGTATTTGATTTTGTAATTTGGCGCCGACTTCAAAAAAATATAATTAATTGGTATTACATAATTATTTGGGTTTATTGTTTTAAACAAATTAACATAAAGGTAAGCAAAGTTTAGCGAATATTTTATTTTTTACTTTTGAGTTTTTGAAGGCGGTTCCTTTTTCTTTTTGCAGTAATTTTAATTAAAAAAAATACCACATAAAATGTTTTTTTCTCATAACGCAATTTTTTTTATTTAATTTATAAATACCGATTTTATTATTTAATCCGCTTTACTCTGACTTCTATTTCGGGTGTCAAAAAAAAATATGTCGAGAACTTTATAGGCTGTCAAGAAAGAGTAGATTTGGAACTATTTTTTTTGTCTGTTAGCAACATTGTCAAAATAATGACAGATGTCAATAAATATTGTAAACAGAGTTTACGCATTGGTAAATTATTTTATAAGAGTATAAAACGGCAATTAAAACAGGAAAAAAGTAATAAACAATGAATAAAACTATCCGAAGGTCTGGCAGAGAAATAATTTACAATGTATATAAAAGATGTTTAATGGAATATGAGGCAAAAAAAAATCGTTCGGAAATCGGAAATGTTTATCAAAGAACCGCTGATATGACCGGTATGTGAGAGTTTAACATGTTGTTTTTAGTCAAATCAAGTATAGGTAATGGATAAAACCAAAGCTGTTTTGAATTTGTTGCTAAAATAAGCGGATTATTCAATAATTAAAACTAGCACATTGGTTTAGTTGACGTTTGTTGTACTCAGTGTTGCGGTACTATAGTGCGACTAGGTTAATGTTGATACTTGAGTATAGTTTATGTAAATAACATAAAATAATATCACGCATGGGCGTAGCCAGGGGAGGTGTTTAGGGGTCAACCCTCCCCTCACGCCAAAATGGCTCGGACTTTTCTATTTTTCTATTTTCTGCTATATCTATGATTTTTACTTAATTCAGGTAAATCAGTAAGTACTATTCGAAGAATTGCACGAGGAGGAGCACAAAATAGAGGAGTATTTCTTACACCAGGAAAAAACCGAAAAGGTCGTCCGAAGAAAGTGTTAGATAACTTTCATTTGTGTGCTATTAGACAAAAAGATATTTTTTTTTAACGCTAACCACTAGACCAACGAGGCAGTTTAATAATATGTATAGAAAGAAAAGATATATTCAAATACTTAAAATAAAATATTTTTCAAATATATTTTTCTTTTATTTTTTGGTAATTGATAAAAGCAGAGGACAGTAAAACCACAAATCAGCTTGGCAAAATAGTCTGGAAACGTAAACTAATTTATGACTGCTTGCTGTACAAATTAATTACATTATTTTTACTATTACTTAGTGCCGATTTCATCGTGTTAAATCGACGTTTAACGCTTAGCTACAGATTTGATATAATGGGTAATAATAGAATATTTTTTGATTTTTTATTTTACATACAGCTAAGTATCAAGTCCTGGGAAGTGAACTATATGGGTTGCCATACGAACAGTAGAACAGCACTCTAGCGCCCCTATTAATTTCAACTCTTTCTTGACAGCCTGTACGTAATATTTAATCCATTAAGATATATTTATACTGAATAACATGATAAATGTTTTCTGACTCTTGCACCGTAGCTATTTTTAAATTTCAAGTCGCACAGGCATCTTTTCTATAGTTATGATTTATATTTATACATGTCATAATTCTATTCAAATTTTGATTTATTTTATTATGACATTAAATAGTAACAGTGCTTTATAGAATAAGAATAACATTTTTATCTCTGATGTTCATGCCCAGAGGATGAATACGATGGTTATAAGTTATCATTTATATGATATAAGTAAGTTTTTTTTGGACAACATGAGAATTATGGCCATTGCGGGTGACGTGTCCAAAAACGTTGTTTTTTGAGCGAAGTAAAAGTCAGCTTTCTGGTCACATGAAGTGTCGATCAGATGTTTTGTTTTTTTTTAGTGTATGTGCACGCGGGCTTCATGTCATCAATACAAATAAATAAAATTGAAGTGTCCGTTTTTAATGTCAAAATAACTATGTTTTTTTTCAGTTGATATAGTAATTTGCACGAGGCCTATGCCTAAAATACAGTATTTAAATTTTTTGCCTGTATGTCAGTCTGTTTGTATCGGCTAATCTTCTAAACGGCTATACTGATTTTGATAAAATTAGCAAATAACTGACTACAAGGCGCTTAAAATAGGCTACTTTTTTTATTGATGTACCTACCACGCAGACGAAACCGCGGGTGAATGTTATTTCGTCTGTTTTTTTGCGTTAATCTCGGGAAATAATGATCGGATTTTAATTATTCTTTTTGTGTTTAATAGTTTAACTATCCATTAAGGTTTTTTGATATTTGAAATTACGCTGAACTAAATATCACTAACTCCACGCGTATAAAGTCGCGGGTAAAAGCTAGTTCATAAACAAACGTCATCATGCAACAGGCCAATCTATACAATCACACAGGATTACCATACTCTAACCAGCCGACGACAACGTCATCGATGTACAGAACCACCGGAATCGAGGCCGAACCATCACCGGTCGCGTTGCCACCCATGTTAGTATACTTTAATTATTTTCTTGTCACTGACACGCACGCTATTTATAGTTCATGGTGCAATATTTAATTAGATTTATATTAATATACATTGAAAATGAAGGTTGTAAATATGTTAAACTAGAGAGCAAGCGGTTGGACGCGTGGAGCGTATCGTTGCATTGGTGTTCGTAGAAAATTACCTTGAAATGAAGTCATTACAGGCCGTTTAAAGAATTTTATGACTTTTGAGTGCACTCTGTTGTTATTTAGATGGTTTTGATATGTATTTTATTACTTTGTTAGTCTAATGCAAACAATATTAATATATACACGAAAAATAGTGTCCTATTTTTTCAGTTATTATAGTAAAAAATGTAATTGTGGTTGATAAAATGGCGATTTCAAGATGCTTTCTACGTAATAAAATCTTCTATGAAAAACTGTTTAAAGATTTTTATAAGTAGACAGACTGGATGCAAGACTATCGATAAAAAGTACTAAAACTCCTCTTTCCTTACTTATTCGTTAAACATGAAGCTTCCTAACTTATAGACTTTATAACCAAAGCTCCCAGACCTCTGGTGTTTAGACATCAATCAAATAGATATGATGATATCGAGTTGTGTAAATCACGAGGTTAAGTAAGACGTTACGCCCAATATTTCTAGTAAATACAACCACACTATAATTTACCTTAAAGTTCCTCATAATCTTGAAAACTTTAAACAAAACTCAACTCAGTCATTACTTAGTGCCGATTTCACCAACGAGTTAAACTCAAGCTTATCGCTAAGTTAATGCTTCCGTTCCTCTATCTAGGCTCTATCCTATACAAACATTCAATGAGATAAAGATGGAAGTACGGTTTTAAGCAAAACCGTAGATCAGAAAGTTTGATGCCATCGGTATTTAGCTGTCAACTCTGTAATTGAGTGAGCCAGAAGGTACAATTACTAAAACACACAATTTTCGAACAAAGGAAAATTTCTTAATAAAAAATTAAGGACTAACAATGAGTTATGATCCCGTCCCGACACTGTTATTAAGGAAATTGCCCAGCCACCGCCTTAACTACTAGTTTAAAGATTACTATTTGTTGAACGTCGTTTTTGTTTTGCAGCGTCTAAATATTGCAAGTCAGGTTAGATGCCCATACTCATCATCTTCCGAGCCTTTTTTCCCAGTTACAGTTACAGACCAGTACGAGGTAATACTTTCTGGTCTTTCTGGCCTCTGTGAAATGTCGGTCTTGTACAACTCTGCAATACCCTTATGGGTAATATGGCGTGATGTTATATTATGTTTTGTTGTAATTGATTGCAACATGTTATTAATTTTAGGTCAGTGACGATTAAATACGCGTCTACGCATATATCTTTAAACTTAACATCACTTAAAAACAATCCATGAAAAGGATGTCAATATGTTTTATCGTTAAAGATAAAACATAATAATAATATTAGTTGAAAACAATTTCGTCAAGATAGTCTCATATTCAATAGGTTTTACACGCACGTGTCAAACAAATCACAGCCATAAACATTACACAACTTAACATCACACTCATATTAACCAAACGGTGTAGCAGAAGTGCATAACTAGCACATTTCAACTTATACAATTATATTTAAATATTTTAAAATAAAATGATTTAAATTTTTTATTAAAAATAATACATTTTCACTAATTATTTTTTTTCTTTTTTTCTTTATATGACGACCGGATGGCGGAGTGGGTAGTGTACCTGCCTGCGACGCCGAGGTCGTGGGTTCGATTCCCACCTAAGACAAATCTTTGTGTGCATGAACATGGGGGTTTGTCTTAGTCTGGGCGTTTCTATGTATAATATGTATGTATTTACAAAATATATATATATATATATATATATATATATTAGTATCAGTTATTCTAGTACCCATATTACAAGATGGCGTTGTGTGTGAGTTGTGAAATATTTATTATTTATTTATGGAAAATATTTATGTATCGCTTAGATCTCATGTGATAGGGAGGGGTAAACTTATCACTTTTCTTTTTCTTCTGAAAGGAGCCTACTCGAGTGACGTACACCACGATTCCCTACGTCCGGCGCACCCTGGGCAATGCGCGAGTTCTCCAAAGCGAATTGGCTAATCCTTTCACCACGATGGCAAGTCTAAATAAAATTTGACTCGGCCATCGACACGACGAAGAAGAAGAACATAATAATATCACTATCTACTGGGCACAATTTCAGAGTACATGCTGCTACTGAGAAATTCCTAATAGAAAAATCTCAAATAACACTACTGCCGACCCGGAAATCGAACCTGAAACCTCACGGTAAGCGGTATGCAAATGATACCACAAAACCACGAATCAGTCACAAACAAAGTTTTCAGTCATTAAAAAGACACCAAAAAATTTTTCATTTCAGTTAAGTATTAAAAATTGCCAGAATCTCACCATTGATTTTTATTTTATGTCTTTTCAAGGAAAATCATCAAATCATTTATGTATTGGGTTCATGGAACACAATGGTAAGAAAATATCGTAGATCTAATTGCGCATAATAACTTTGAATGAATAACGTCGCCTCATTGACCTACTGATGGACACAATCGTAAATTTAAGATGATACCTGATGAATTGATAGCTGTCATTTACGAGGAGTTGGTGAAAAAAAACAAATAACTTAACATAACATCACGCCTATATTACCCAGAAGGGTGAGGCAGAGGTGTACAACACCCACACTTCATCTGTTAGGTTTAGGTCCCATGGGATAGGGGTTGATTACAACTCCGTGCTGCTATTGTAAATTTCTAATGGAAAGTTCAAATACTTCACGTTCACTTTGCCCGACCCGGTAATCGAACCAGAGAGAAAGAGAAAGAAATAAAAGTATCGGGAAAGACACCCGTGAACTTGCCGTCAGACAATTTACAACAGCAGTACGGAAATGGAAATGGTGGATGGCGATAGTTTCAACTCCAATCGCATGATCTGCCACAACCTTCTGGGTGATATAGGCATGATTTTATTTTTATTTTATTTTAAAACTTAATGTACAATATCGCACATAGGCGGACCTAATGCCATAGGCATTTTCTACCAGTCAACCTCCTTTGGGTGATGCTGAGAGTAGAGAAGTAGGTGCACAAGTGGAAGTTTTAATTAAGAGAAAAGCAGAATAATAAAATAATTATGAGTACACATAGGTACCTACTTAACACATACATATAGATATAATTACAAAAATAACCAAATATACAATATATGAAAATATAAATGATACATATACAATACATAATATACATATACAATATACTTATATATATTATAATACTAATTATGATGAGATGATTCCGCAAATTCGTCAAATAGTAGAGCACGGACCCTAACCTTCAACGCATAACGGTTTGTGGACATCCTGATTTCAAGAGGTAGCGCATTCTATAAAAGGACAGACTGGACAAAGAAAGAAGAGTTGAGAAATCCAGAATGTTATCTTATGTCTTACTTTTTTTATTAGCCCGGTGGAATATACAAGCTTAAATATATATATGACGCAGATTCAAATGGATTTGAATCCACGTGTTGGTGATGTTCGTCCGTCATCTTGATATTTTATTCAGTCAGTGCGCACACCCGGCGCAGGCGACGTCTCGGGAGCAAGAGAGCGATGCTCAATTGACGTACACACCACTGACAGATTGAATTGACACATAGACAACTTCGTAACATAACTGTCATCTGTCAACGTCAAACGTCAACATGAAGTTAGCGACGTATTAGCTAGTATTGCCATTCGAATAAATAAATAACCATTCATTCTCCGACACGGCCATTCTGTAAATCAACGCGCTCTCGCGTTGTCTCACCACAAAGCGTTGAAGCTTTCAGCATAGGGACTTTAATAACACCTTAGCTTAACAAGCCTACAAAGCGTGGAAGCTTTCAGCAGACACACTAGATCAAGCAACAAGCTTTCAATCTATGCCTTAGACAAAGCGTACTGATTTTCAGGCTAAGCGTAGCAGTTTTCAAGCATACCTTACTTAAATCAAAGCGTAAAAGCTTTCATCTTGTTTTGGACAAAGCGTAAACAGTTTCAGTCTTACCAAGCGTCAGTCAAAGCGTATGAGCTTTCAGACAAATTCTCCGACAAAGCGTTATGCTTTCAGTCAAGTTCTCAGACAAAGCGTTATGCTTTCAGTCAAATTCTCAGACAAAGCGTTATGCTTTCAGTCAAATTCTCAGACAAAGCGTTATGCTTTCAGTCGTAGCGTAATAAAACGTTCGCACACATTACAATTCGTTTATTGTGTTCGGTTGTATAAACAATCATATAACAAACAAAAATAAATTTTCTCTTACAAAACTTAATCAATTTGTAACTCTTATAACATTTTAATCAATTCTGTTTTGAAGGCACTAATAAAAACAACTTCCATTACACTACAATGTAAAAGTCAATCACTATTTTCTGTACCATCCAGACATTCAGACAGACCTGGCAGACTAGGTGGATATTTACGAAGTCTTTCATGACAGACGTATTGGGATCGCCCTCCAGATATTGGCTCAACCATGTAACGCTCATTTGGACAGACCTTAGTGATTTTACAAGGACCAGCAAATTTTTCACTCAATTTATTAATTATACGAGGGTTCCTTTGAACCAAAACTAAATCGCCTATGATAAATGGACGTATGGTAGCTTTATTAGAATCAAAGCGACTTTTATCTTTAGTTGCCTGCTCGTCCATCCTATCTTTTGCCTCATTCCTAATTTCGGTTAAATTCTGTTCAATATTAGCGTCAAGATCAGAAGTCAGAAAATTTAACCTTGGGGGACTTTTGTCATAGCCAATTAACAACTGAAGTGGAGTTTTACCGGTGCTTCTAGACACAGTACAATTTAACGCAAGTTGAACTTCACCAATAACCGACTTCCAAGACTTATTTTCGTAATTTTCAGCAATTGTAAAGCAATTGGTTAGCACAGACATCATTCGCTCTACCTGGCCATTGGCTCGTGAGACACCACTGGCAATCTCATGAAATTCTATCGACCATTCACTACATAAGCTCTGAAATTCTCGTCCGGTAAAAGAGGTACCTTGATCGGATATAATTCGCTTGGGTGTACCAAATATGTGAACGAAATTTTTAAGGGCTTCACAAGCTGAACGCGAAGTTAAATCTTTAACTGCACTCAAATGACAAAACTTTGTGAAAGCGTCTATAATAACTATGACATATTCCTTTTTCATCTTACCGCCGGTTAACTTGCCACTAGTATCAATATGAATTGTGTGGAACGGTTCGACAACTTTTTCTATTGGATGTAAAGCAGATTGTGTTTTACCAGAGAGGTTTTTGTTTACTTTACAGGGTAAACAATGGTCTACGTAGGCTCTAACGGATGAGGTCATATTAGGAAACCAAAAATGGTCTCTTATTTTAGATAAGGTCTTATCCCAGCCCAAGTGTTTCAGTTCGTCATGAAATCTTTGAATTATTTGCCACCTATAATTTTTGGGAATTATTATTCTACTAGAAGTTCTACCATTAATCTGAAAGTTTTTGAAAAGCAAATTATTTTTATAAGTGTACGACGACCTAACACTAGCATCAATCGTATCGTTTTCAATAGAATCAATAATGCGCCTTATATCGGGATCTAACCTCTGCTCGGCCTGCAACCATTCATTGTTTATATGAGAAACATTTACCAATTTACTATCGATCGGGTTCCGACTAAGATAATCTACGTGTGGGATCCTTTCACCCTTTCGATATTCTATTTCAAAATCAAAAGTTTGCATGTACGCCCACCATCGATGAACGCGGGGTAACAGTTCACGTTTATGACGTGATGCCTTCAAGGCATTACAGTCTGTGACGACCTTAAATTCCCTACCGAGCAAATAATGACGATAATGCTTCAATGCTTTAAAAACCGCTAGAGTCTCCAGCTCATAGCTGTGATATCTGCTTTCCACATCGGTTGTTCGCTGGCTGAAATAACCAACAACTTTCAGCTGAACGTCGTCCTTTTGAAATAATACCGCGCCATATCCAATCGAACTCGCGTCGGTGTGGAGCTCGATTGGCTTACTAGGGTCGAAGATAGTCAACACGGGTGCGGAAGTCAGATATCCAACCACAGTAGAGTGAGCTTTTGTATGCTCGGCAGCCCATACCCATTTAGCGTCCTTTTTAGTGAGAGCGTACAGGGGTGCCATGATAGATGAGAAGTTAGGTACAAATTTTCTGAAATACCCAGCAAGACCATTAAATTGCCGTAGTTCTTTTACGCATGTAGGCAAAGGGGCGTTAGATAAAGCTTTTATTTTATTAGGATTTGGTTTTATAGAATTGTCACTAATAACATAGCCCAAATATTCTACTGAAGATTTAAGGAAAGTGCACTTTTTCCAATTAAAAGTAAAACCTGCTATTGACAGAGCGGATAACACATGTTCTAAATTCTGAAAGGCTGATTCTTTGGATTTTGAAATAACTAAAACGTCATCAATATAACAAAGCGCAATGTCTTTTAGCCCTTTGAGAGCCTGATTGATTGCTCTTTGGTACACAGAAGGTGCATTTTTGAGCCCAAAAGGCATTTTCAAAAATTCCCAAACGCCATCTTGGGTAATAAAGGCGGTTTTTTCGATATCGTTCTGGGACGCCATTTTTATTTGGTAAAACCCTGACGCCATGTCGAGGCTTGAAAAGTAAGACATTTGTCCGAGAGTGTCTATCTGGTCAGTAATTAAAGGGAGGGGATAGCTATCACGCACAGTATTAGAGTTAAGCTCCCTATAATCTACACAAAGACGGTCGGACCCGTCTTTCTTTTTAACAAGCAATGCTGGGCTCGAAAAAGGCGAAGAACTCTCACGCACTATACCCTTACTCTCTAGGTCGGCAATTATTTCGCACATTATTTTTCGTTCAGACGGGGCTAACCTATAGGGTTGACGTTGCACTACTTTATCTGGGTTTTTAAGCTTTATTTGCATCTCGCCAGTAGTAACAGTTGATTTCGAATTTCCACTAGCAAAATTATCTTTGTATTTTTCCAAAATGGACCTTAATCTATCAATATCCTGCTGGTCTGTCAAGTCCGTGTTTATTTTGTCCAGTTCTGGGGTTTCAACTCGAGTACACACATTGACGGCAAAATCTCGAGTTATCTTAGCACCATCGCTACTGAGGGTAAAAACTAAACCTGGGGTCTTAAATACCTCCCTACCTAGGATTACATCATAAGGCAATAGATGCGAGTCTATAATCACGAACGTAATTTCAGTATGAAACCCATCAAATTCTACATAGCTTGTCATTTTACGAAGCGAAAAACATGGTACGGAACCAATACCGGTGAGGCGCGTAAACGAAATCTCCTTTTTATCCGGCAAACAATGAGCGATTTCTTTTTTAATCAAAGAACACTCTGAGCCACTATCAATTAACGCTTTTAAGTTGTAACCACCTATTTGTAATTCAATCAACGACTCTTCAGAAGGTGAACAAATATTTACAGATTTAGTTTGTAATTTAGGGTCTTTTAGTTCTTTCTGTTTTTCGTTACGTTGCTTTGTAAAACATGTGGATTCAGAATGCCCCGGTTTGTGACAATAAGAACATTGAGTCGACTTATCATTATTTTTATCAGTAGATGCCCGAGAATGAACGGTACCCTCACTCTTATTATTATTCCGTAACGACAAACAATGACGTTTTAAATGACCTACTTTATTGCAATAATGACAACGTCTGTCGGTAGGTTTTTCATTGGTTTTAGGGCGTTTAGAATGTGAATGTTCGGACTCACTCCGGGTCTTATCTAAATGTCGCTTAAGATTTTTAATACTAGGATAAGTACTCAAATGTCTATCAAGTAATACAAAGGTCATAGGTGTATTTTTAAGTAATTCTGAGCGTACCTGAGTATCTGTAATACCAGAAATTACAACTTCAATCTTGTTGGACTCGTTCCAGCCAGTCTCCAGTCGATCTATCAGCGCCAACTTGTTCGTAGAATACTCGACGTACGTTGCTGCTAGATCGCTCTTGTACTCCACCATGTCACGAAAGAGGTCGTGAAACCTTTTCGTTGCTACGAACTGCCGTGTAAGCCGCTCCCGTAATTCGTCCCAACTTTTACATAAAGGATACGTACACGCCGCCCACTTCTTAGCACGTCCCTGCAGATGTGTAAACGCAGCATTCCTCGTTTCGTAGTCCGTCCACGAGTTGTTTTTCCTGTGGTGATCGACCTCTTCACACCACTGCGCTGCAGTAAACTGACACTCGTCTGGATCAAATGGCGGCAGGAATATTTCACTCGCTTTCAGTTTTCTAGGTAGGCCGCCACTCGTAGAAGGCTGCTGATTGGAATTTTGAAAGCCCGCTATCATATTTTGGAAGAATGTCGCCCATGCTTCCGATGTTGGTGCACGTGGTTGGCTTTCTTCGGTTACTTCAGCTTCATCCGCCATATTTTCTCGAGCCGTGGGTTGGGACGTAAAATATTCGTGTTCTTGTGTAGCTGGCATCGCAGTAGGCTCGCAGGATGCCCCTTGGGGTAATCCCACCGCTGCTGACGCAGATTCAAATGGATTTGAATCCACGTGTTGGTGATGTTCGTCCGTCATCTTGATATTTTATTCAGTCAGTGCGCACACCCGGCGCAGGCGACGTCTCGGGAGCAAGAGAGCGATGCTCAATTGACGTACACACCACTGACAGATTGAATTGACACATAGACAACTTCGTAACATAACTGTCATCTGTCAACGTCAAACGTCAACATGAAGTTAGCGACGTATTAGCTAGTATTGCCATTCGAATAAATAAATAACCATTCATTCTCCGACATATATATATATATATATATATATATATGTATATATAGGTACCGGGTGCTTCAAAAAAATGTATACACACTTTGAACTTCCATAGAAAATTTATTTACCGTTCTACAAAGTTAAATTTCAGGAAAATAGAAAGCTGAAAGTCCAATGTAAATGAAACATAAATAACAAATGTTAATACTTTTCAACAAGATGGTGCTCCGCCGCACTATCACAGGGACGTACGAGCTTACCTGGATCAAAATTTGTCGGGCCAGTGGATAGGACGCAGGGGGCCAATCGAGTTTCCAGCACGCTCTCCAGACCTTACACCACTGGATTTCTTCTTGTGGGGCACAGTAAAAGATGAGGTGTACAAACGTAAACCACGTAACCTAGACATTCTTTGGAATGAGATTCAAGCAGTGTGTAGAGAAATCTCATTGGACGTTTTGATACGATGTACAGAATCTGTGGTGACTCGTACTCAGAATTGTATTGATGCTGCAGGTCACCAATTTGAACAGTATTAACATTTGTTATTTATGTTTCATTTACATTGGACTTTCAGCTTTCTATTTTCCTGAAATTTAACTTTGTAGAACGGTAAATAAATTTTCTATGGAAGTTCAAAGTGTGTATACATTTTTTTGAAGCACCCGGTATATATGTAATATATATTTATATTTTTGTGTATGTATATTATAACTTGCATCTATTCATATTTTAATGAATTTATATTTTATGTTTTTAAATTAATTTATTGTTCTACTCTCTCTGCACTATGTCATGACTTCGCCTACCTTGTTATCTCTGCACCACCTGAAGGTAGACTGGTAGAGAATGCCCTAGGCATTAAGTCCGCCAATATACACGTGTGTATGAAGTTTTATAAACAAATAAATAAATAAATACTAGTTTTTAATTATAAACATTGATTTAGGATACACCTTACAATTTCAAACACACCCTATTATTAAAACTTGACAACATTGTGTTAATTACCAAATTTGCGTTGCAGTGAGATTTTTCACAACAATATCATACCTTTATGTGAATGATAACCCTAAAATTTAAGGTAAGTGCTATTAGCACACTTTGACTCTGCTTCGGTAATTAAATAATAGACAAGAGTGGAGATCAGATCATGATCTGATGATGGGAGCCCAGAGAAATCAAGGGCAACCCTCAAATTTTAAAGACTTCATATTGTTTTTCGTTTCGTATAGCTACTCGAATATTAGCATCAAGCAGTAAGCATTTTATGTTGCTGAGCTGACGCGGGAAGGTACAACTCCTCAACGGTTAGGAGTACGGCAATAATTCTTTAAATCTAGGCACCTTAAAGCCAATTAGTGTATTTTAAGTTATATGCAGATGAGGCGAGGCGTTGAATATTACTTAAGTTTCCTCTGACGTTTTAGAGATTTTTTTGTAACTGAAGGCGGTTTTTTTTTGTATAATTATTGTGATAATTATTTACGTGGTTTAATATATTCATTAAAAAAAATACAATATACTGTCCTATTAAGCAGAAACAGTTTTTGCAATATTTTTTGGGTTGTTTTGTGCGTAAAGACGGCTACACATCGATCTATACAGATCCAGTATAATATGGTCTCGCATTGTAAAGGCTTGTTATGCGATGTGAGATCAGCTTACACTGGAAATGTACATATACATATGTATTGTTTAGTCGGTAGTTGTGTGTATATGTTAATTATGAGGTATATCTCTGCAATCTTTATGTTTTTAATAGTATTGAGGTATTAACGCTTACCTGAACAGATAATACGAATTTTCGTTTTTGTGACTCGTAATGATCAGCCTATTGTTTTAAATTAAATCATAAAATATAATTACAGTTCCGATCTAGAGATTGAAAACAATTAATATTTTATAGCACAAAAAGTTCGTACTGGAGCGAATTAAAAACGGTTACGAATCAAAATGCACGAAATCTTTAAATATGCAAAAAGCAATTTGATGTAAAAAGAGTTGAATAATTACGGAGTCTATTCAACTTGGGTGCGATCTCGAGATCAATGCCAGGTTTCAGTAAAAGTATTATTTGGGCTTTTTTAGTCAGGAAATTCCGAGTGGCAAGCACGGAGTGTGGAACTATGCCTCGTAGATGGTGATAGGCTCTACCTTTCCCTATATATCATCACCTCCATGACAAACTTACGAATCAATAAGAAATCGAAGTAGTGATAAAAAACTGCACATAATGTACAGTACAATGTTACATTGTGTCAAATAAAACTTTTTCTAATTCTGAAGTTAAGTGTATTGAGATTGTTTGAATTTGCATTATTATAATCTTATTAAATTAATAGCGAAACTTCCAGAAAAAGAGATTCATTTTATGCAAATTCGTAAGTTTACCGTTGTGGTGCGGATACCCATATAGTTGGTAAAGTGTGAGTGCACGATTTTTGGAGATAAACTCATCACTGGATATTGAAAGCATATACCTTAAAAGCCATAGTCAACCTAACAGATGATAACAATATGGCGTGATCTTCGATAATTTCGTTGACACTGACTTAGTAAAATGAGCTAAATCGTAACTATTAATGGTTATTTTATTAATTCGAGAATTCGTTTAAACCTACTTTTATTACTAAATTAACATATAGCTATGAATAAAACGAAAATGGATGTAATATATCTTTATAAGGATTGCCAAACAAATTATTAACATATTCGGATATGGCCTTGAAATGCAATAACTGATTCATGGAATATTTATACAAAATAGAAAGTGGTCGTTGGGCTTGTGGTTACCGTATGCGTGTCTCACCGCGTGGTCTCCGGTTTGTTTCCAGGGTCGGGCAAAGTATTATTTGTAAGATTTTTGTCAGGAAATTCTCAATAGCAGCACGGAGTTGGAATTGTGCTTGATGCACATAACAGAGAAATTCAATTCTCTTAAGCTAGTTTTAACAAATACTAAGATTAATACTGTCTTCATGTAAATAACACAATAGTTTTTGTAATTCCGTTTGTATGAAATAATCATACTGCGCCTGACCCTTAATAACGTCGTCATCGTCAAATCTAAATGTAAAGCGTAGTAAGCCGCACTAAGAGCATATGTATAGAAAAGTAGCTATTTCCCGCGACTTCGTCCACGTGAGACTCGTTGATCCCCACAGCTTTTGCTTGCCAGAGTTAAAAAATAGACTCAACGCCATCTATTGAAAATCATTTGATTAAAGACCTATGCCTCGTGTAGGTAATTATACTTTGTTCCGGTTCGGTGGTGATGGGATTAGACCACAATTATTTGGTGGCAAACCGTAATTAATTTGTTAACAACTGAGTCATTCAGGTTTTCCAGCGTTTTTTGTTGTTTAAGAGCAATGTATCAAAGGAAGCGGCTATTGACCACTATTTCTTATACTATAAGTATACTATTATACTAATAGCTATATAACTATAAGAAATTCATTTGATTGATTATATTTCTTATGCTATAGGTATAATAAAGATTACTCTATCTATCTATCAATACATTGCTCTAATATATTATAGTTTTGTTGAGTTTGCATATCATTATAGTTTTATATTAACAGATTTTTTTTTGTAAACAATAACACTCAAAAATTATGTTGCACAATGGTGCCTTACCGCTATTAATTGTATACAACTTAGTTTTTACTTAATCAAAAAATTCAAAAACCGTTTATTCGGATTAAAAAGTAACTAAATCCACTTTTTACGAGAGAATACGCATAAAAATCACGCTTACCATTCATTGCCTGTAAGAAATTGCTTATAGCGGATAAGCAATTTCTTACAGGCAACCTTAGGATGGACATGTAAGTAAATGAGCAAAGTTGGTGCGTTAATTAAAGAAAAATAAAAGTATAAAATCATGATGGTCATGATAATGACAGTTGAAATAATAAAAAATAAAAAATACAGAATGTGTATGTATTTTATATTTTTAAGGTAAATCCACAGAAAATATGGATAATATAGGTACTATTAGATTTCTTAAATAATAATAATATAGTCGATACATTTGCCAATTACGGACTAACCAGCATGCATAAATATGCATGTTAGTTGAATTTATATAAAGCGATTTACTGAACACGATCAATATTATTGGCTTAAATCTAATAAAACATGAGAAAACTACGCAACACTTAGGACATTTCGTTCCAACCATGACCTTTCCGTATAAAGCTAACGTCTGCCGATTTGCTATCGGTTATCGCGAAGAATCAATCAATTCAATATGATACGCTTACAATATAATATTACGACACGTACACTCGCCTTCACATCAAACTATACATTTCCAATTTATGATGGTCTCGTATTGTATACAACTTAGTTTTTACTTAATCAAAAAATTCAAAAACCGTTTATTCGGATTAAAAAGTAACTAAATCCACTTTTTACGAGAGAATACGCATAAAAATCACGCTTACCATTCATATTTACTTTTTTTTTTTTTACACTACGCTCACAGCGAACGAACGTGTAGTCCACCTGATGGTAAGTGGAGTACGGCCCATGGACATCAACAATCCACAAAAGCAGATTATAGATGCGTCGCTGCAGCTGAGGACTACGGTGTTATGCCTCATGTGCCAGTAATTTCATGGCCTGATCTCACCACCAAACCGGAACACAGTAATGGAAACACTACTATTTGGCGGCAGGTTAAAGGTGAGACGGTGGTGAGAGACCAGTAAAACTACTACTATTTTGAAATGACACATTTTTATAAAAAAAAATCACTTGATCTCGTAAAATTTAGTGGATTCATGTACTAATTCTGAACAAACTATTATCTCAGCTTAGGTTAATCAACTTGTATAGGCTGCCCGGGCAAAGCGAGACTAATTTATACTGGAAATGTATAGCTGGATTTGTAGCCATGTGTACATTGACCTTAAGCAAACTGCTCTTTGTTTCGTGATCTTCATTTATTATTATCATGCTGCATAAACAATGCCTTGGATTTGATACTCGATGTTAGTTTTAGGGTACCGTAGTCGTCAATGAACCCTTATTCAATTAATATTTTATTGTACACAAAAGATAACAAAGAAATAATCATATTATTATACAAAAGGCGAGCTTAACTTAGTGCTTGAGTTCTCTTCACAAGAATACTTACATTTATATTAATTAAATACTAATAAATGAAGAAAGAAAAAAATGTCTAACTGGTTTAAGGTATCATATATTGAAAGTGCTCTTGAACTTTTTCTTTTATACATTAAAAGATGGACTATCGCGTAATGTATGAAGACTATTCCAAAACCATTATCGTTCTATTATAGATAGGTGGACCCTATCAATAATCTGCAACTGAGAAACCCATAAACTGTAGCTTTTTACTCAATGACTACTATAAAATCGCCATTATGTATTAAACCTATACTTAGACAAGTTAAAAACGTAGTGGAAGAAAATCACGGCGGCCAGTACGAAGCGAAAAAGAGATTATCAGAAAAGCGGTCACATTAAAATAGTTTTTTGTGTAAGTTAACGAGCACAAAATAATCATCCGAGATGTAAAATATTTGTTTACTTCAAGAAGTAGAAAACTACGAAACTCTACAATGCATGGAACTCAACACACACTTTGCTGGTTTTTTGTATCCAATATCGTATTATACACAATGACTAGATTAATCCTAATTACTTTAAATTATCTTGTTTATAATTTTTTGTGCAAATAATAACAAAACATAATTAAATCAATTCGAATCAGTGGTCAAAATTTTTTCGTTGTACTTACTGATCTTTACAAAAACATTACGATTTTCTTCTCGAGAAATATTATAATTGCACCCTCGTGTCATGCTTGTTAGTTTATTCATTTAAGTATTATTATTACGAACGGAAACAGACAATCAAGAGACTTAGTTCATTTGTGACATAGGAGGAAATCTTATCCACAAGTGTTTATTGCGTAGGTTAGTTAGAAGGCTTTAACGTTCTATGAATATGGTTAAAACATAATTTAGGTTTAAGCTTATTTTTGAGACCAATACCTTATTTTTTTCTCTTAATAGAAATTTAAACATCAAGCATCAAATTTAATGACACGATTGTTGCGTTTCAAATCGGATTTACATTGCAAGTGTGATGCTGTACAGACTATGGCCCATCACATGCTCAAACACCTACACAAAGGCAGCGCTAATTAATATCCATAATAGCGCTTTTTGCGTTGCTACACCTTAGAGGTCCCGCTCTGGTTTCATAAAATATGACTATAGCCGCCGATAAGGAAAAAGATATAAGTTTTGAAACTAAACATAGTTATTTCCTTATTAAATTTTAGATATTACGTGATAACCATGTATTTTTGCTGTAGCGAGTTATTTCGATATTTCAGAGATGTTGCAATCTCTTTGTTCACGATGAAAACATGTCTGATATATCGAAATACAACAAATATGACATGATAAATATCCTGTGATATCTAATATTAAGTAAGAAAAAGTTTACCTATTTTTCTTGCCTCATTCAACAAGAAAAGGATTTCATATCAGAAAATCCTTGTATAGTCTTAGTCGCAGATACTTATCAACAATTATCTATGTAAAGGTATGCATAACATAATGAACTTGAAACTCCAGTTATAATTATATAACCATAGAACGTCATTACTTGCCGTATTTACGTCAATATCGTAAAGCCTTAACTAGCCGATCTTTTGAGATTTTGTATTCAGATGCGCTTAGTTCGTAAGGTTTTTGTATTAAAAACATGCACCTCATTATCATTATTATTTATTTATAATAACATTACAAGGACACATTAAAAACACTACAACGAACATAAATCCGAGGTATATTTTCACACATCCTATTCATCGCAAGACGGTAAGCGTACATACACAAACATTTTATCACAATACCTACTCTTTAACAACATAGCTGGAACATTACGATCACCCATTGAATGCATGCTTAAAAATAGCAAAAACTTAAGTAATATGAAATATAGTGTGCATAAGTGGGTATATTGAAACATTTCCGTATCATCGATCTATTGGTGTGGAATAGTGTGAATGTTGTTTACGATCTCTGTGGCGCGTCGTCATCTACTGAAATTCACAGTCATCATCTACTGTTCATTAATTGGGATGGCATATTATTTGTTGTGTATGTAATTTTTAGGTAAGTAGTGTTGATTCATTTTAGTTGAAAACAATATTATGTTAAAATTAGTTATTATTATATATTTATTTTAGGTTAGTAAGTAAACTAACTTTAATACTTATAGTACTTATTTTATAAAGTGAGATTTAAATTTATGTTTTAAATAATTAGGTTTTATTTATTTTTTGAGATTTTCTGACAATCTTTTTATGAGGTAGGGCATTATATAACACAGGTGGCGTTTTCCATATAGGTTTTGGAAGTTAGGTATTACTAGTTTTTGGTGAGTTACATTGCGTGTCAATTTAGAGTGAGTGATTTGTAAGTCGCTAATAAGGAAATTTTCTATTAGTAAAGAATGTTGCAACTTTTCGCCGTGGCTGATTATATTGGACATAGTATTTACGTAAGTCAAGAAATGTACTGGTCCTAGAACCGAACCTTGAGCCGTGCCCTCGCTTATGTGTGTTGGTGAACTTAGTTTATCCGCAACTTTTACTTTAAAGGATTTATTATGTAGATTACTTTGACACCACTCAAGTAACGGCCCGCTTATGCCACAGTCTTCTAGTTGTTCGATCAAGAAACTGTGGCTGAGGGTGTCGAAAGCTTTGCTGTAGTCCATGAATACTACGAGTATATGTTCTTTACTATTAAGGTGTTCGTTAAATCTGTCAGTGAATAAGGATAACAGTTTAGTTGTACTTTTATTTGCCTCATCATCAAAACAATGTTACGAACAAAATTGAAAAATTTTTGTTGTTTAAATTAAAATTTCTCTAACTTGTATACAACGATTAATTGAATGCATTTATTTGTTTTCAAACTAAACATCGTAATTTTAGGTCCATAGTTAAGTAAACTGAAGGAATTGCAAATTTTATTCACATAAGTTTTTTTATAACTTAATTTTGCATAGGTAAACAAAAAACTTAACATACGCCTTATTATATAAATTTTGCGAGACTTGCATCACCTTGCAACTTGCTAATTTTCCCCCATTATTTATGTCGTAAAATAAGTACTTTTCATGATATCGATATCAATCTTGTCAACTTTAATTAGTGTCAGACTAATGGTAAGAAAGTGAGAACTGTATTAGGATTAAGATAAGTAACTAACTCAATAGCCTGTGAATATAAAGTCAGTAGGTAAAGTTTGAGAATTGCTATCGAACGATCCAAAAAAAGGAAAAAAATATAGTAAACAATTTTTGGGCTATTATTTTTTTACTAACTCGTAACAAAAATACCAATATTTATGAAAAATAAGAGGCAGAATATAATCATTTTAATATTTAAAATTTTAAATAACTAATTGATAGTATTTGATAATCTATCATTTAATTATTATACACAAAGTATTTTTTTAATCATGAATGATGAATGATTAATGATAAATTGCATACGGAAACTTTTGGCCAACACGGGTATTGTTAAAGTTTAAGTTTATTAATACACCAGTTTTGTATTTTGTATCAATTTAACAATCACTTATTAGATGGCATTGGAGGAAAAATTTAAAGTAAGCGTTAAGATTTTCCACCGCCGAACGACCTCAATGAAGTTTTATGATATTATGCGTTTTCGCTCTTAATACTTAATTTAGGTTTCAACTAAGCGGATTATACCGCTAGACCACGAGGCAGTATAAAAAATACATTCAAATTGAAGTTAGGGCTGTAAACAAATAATAATGCGTATTATCGCCAGATTCGCTGTCCAGTCAAAAAAACTAACATTGATACCAGTATCACGATAATAATCACGAACAAATGATTACAAAATAATACGGTATGAGTAAATTATGTTATTGTTTTGTGGGCAATTATTTTTATTGTATTGTCACGTCTCAATATTCATGTTAACACAAATATCGCCTCTACTAAATTATGGTTTATGAAACTGCTCATTTTTTTTAATAGCACTAAAAGTTCCTGATAAAATCACAAATTTATAAAGAGGTAACTGACACATAACTATTTAAATATGAGTTATGTTGAAACTTACTAGGCTTGCTCTTTGCATTCTTTTTTTTTTTAAAGCTTACTAGTAATTTGCAAAAACATAATTATTATTAGTATTCTTGTCAACCCTCTCCAGCTAAGCATAATTCGCTTGTGTTAGGTGGATGTCACGCCCCACCAACGGGTCCCGCGTTGTCGTCGCGGTGGGGCTTAGTACCCGTGGTGCCTCCACACCACGGCGAAGCCAAGTGGACCCCAGAGGGGGGCTGCTCTTCGGGCTTTGGGTAGCGAAGCCCTTGTGGAGCAGCCCATGTTGCAGGGCTCTTATGGGGGGGCTCTGCAACAGGAGGGCCTGCGGTGTCGGCGTGAGTCGGCACTGCGGCCGAGGAGTTGCGGGGCCGCGGCGGGAGAGGACTGTAGGTGTTTCGTTGCCGCTTTCCCTACCTTCCGCGGTCCCGGCGGGGCCGCAGCCGTCAGTACTGCGGCGTGGTGGGCGGTGGGACGAACATCTGTCTCACCGCGGAGGGCCAGGCCGTCAGATACGAAAGTGTCTGACGGCTTTGCACGCGGTCCTCGGTGCCGGTCCCCCCACATTTTGGGGGCCATGAGGGGCCTGCCTAGGCGGGCGAGAGCCGGGCTGCGGTGTCGGCGCAAGCTGGCACTGTGGCCCGGTGGTTTACGGGGCCGCGGCGGGAGAGGACTGTTGGTGTTTCGTTGCCACTTTCCCTGCCTTCCGCGGTCCCGGCGGGGCCGCAGCCGTTGAACTGCGGCGTGGTGGGCGGCGGGACCGACCACCTGTCTCGCCGCGAGAGGACCAGGCCGTCGGACATGGGGAATGTCCGATGGCTTTGCACGCGGTCCTCGGCGCCGGTCCCCCCACATTTTGGGGGCCATGAGGGGCCTGCTTCGGCGGGCATCGCCGGGGGGGTTGTGGATGTAAAGGCTGTGCCAGATTCCCATGACCCCCCCATCAAGGCGAGTGCGGGAGCACCGTGGGGTTTTAGTGGGTATTCCCGTGCCATTTACCATCTTCAGGCACGGGCGAGTCCCACATAACCACTCTGCCCTTCCCCGGGGTGGGGTGGTATGCGTAAATGCATTTCCCCACGTAAAAAAAAAAAAAAAAAAAAAAAAGGTGGATGTCACGTCCGTGGTGTAATGGCCATGTTTCAAACCCACGACCTCTCGATCGTAAGACCTATGCCTTATCCATTGCGCCACGGCCGCTTCAAATTATTTTAATTAATAAACAGTTCAATCTCTATGAAAGTAAGTTTAAGTACCTTACAGTTCGATTTTCATATTTTAATTGTGACACTTTTACATTCAGTCCTGCTGACATTTATATGAATACTTACTTTACAGTAGTAAAATAGGTTTTGAGCTAAAAATTCAATGGAAAAAGGGTAAATATTGATAAAAAATCCTTGTGTGTAGAAAATACATAGATAAAAAATTAACAACAAACGAGCAAAATGGAAATACTAAAAAACATACTTCAAACTAATTTAATTATAAGGTAATAAACTAACAAGAAGCTATTATTATCAAACAGATAGTTATAATAATACGGAACTGATTTACTGTTTTTGTTAAGCCTCGAGCAGCTTAAAATGGCAAATTTTAGTACTTATTGCATGAAGGCGTTGATAAATAACAGTTCCTTATAGTCAAATTAAGCTTCGAAATATTTACCTGAATCTTATTAGATATTCATGACGAATTTTTCTGAATAGTTATGTAAATGATGTCAGAAAACTCATCTTGAAGATTTTTGTGGTTTTTGTATTGTTTTTAAGTAATTGAATATTTTGTTTTGTTTTTTTACTTAAAATAATCTTTTAATTTTATTAAAGTGGATTACTTCGGTACATACACAAAAAAGTTCCAAATAGGCTTTTAAGGACTTATCAGGAACCTGTGAGAATGGCCCGTTAATCCGTTAGAAAAAAGTAACTTATTTACTAAGACAAATAATTGTGAGCTACTTCTGTTGCTCACTGTACCCAAATACAAAGAAGTTACTTATTAATTACTATGTATTAATAAATATATTATTATTGTACTACTTATACATTATACTTATACAACTATATTATTATGTTACCCGTTTCCCGGCGCTAAGCGAGTGCGGGTCGCTCGACTCACTATCTTGATTATTTTTTTTCTTTATACTACGTATGTAGCAAGCAAAAGTGTAGTCCACCAGATGGTTCGTGGTTACAGTGCATGGACATCAATAATCCACAATAGCAGATAGCAGATGCGCCGTTTCATCAAATAACTACAGTGTTATGTCTCATATGCCAGTAATATGTAGGCCTAATCTCTCCACCAAACCGGAACACAGTAATGCAAGCACTACTATTTGGCGGCAGGTTAGAGGTGAGGCTGCTTCCACCCTTTGAGCTTGTTCACTAGAGCTTTAATAATAATATAATAATAGCAGTATCTAATACATGTCCCACTGCTGTGCTCGGGCCTCTTTTCATAATGAAAAGAGTTAGCCTATAGTCCACCACGCTGTCCAAGTGCGGATTAGACTTTACACTACCCGCGAGCTCTTTTAGGCACTCTCAGGAATGCAGGTTTCCTCACGGTGTTTTCCTTCACCGTTAGAGAGCGATAATTTATATGACAAATACACAAATATATTCGAAAAGACGAATCTTAACGATTTATTGACAGAGGTGTATGCCGTGGGTTCGGACCCGAGACCTTTGAATTAGCACTCCTACGGCCTTCCACTCGGCTATCGCTGCTTTATTAACAAGAGCGTTACCACGTTTTAAATTCTAATATTTGATATCTAACAAGTCTTAAAGTTGCATCCTTTAACTTTAAGGCTTTCAAAAATACTTTTATGCTTATACTGCCCTTTGATTTAGGGTACGTCGGTATCTAACGATAGAACTCTGGCTGATAGTCATTCATCCGTGGAGAATCTTAACACCGCGATTCAGAAAGCCGACATTTTAGCACGTGAGACATCTGTTGGCGGGAATAGAACTAAAATATGCCTGAGTCTTGTGAAAAACCGCTAGAGGGACTACTGGATCAAAGTTGTTTTTTTTTTGTTTTATTGCCAATGTTTTTAACTGATAGACTGTGTCTTAAGCTAAAATTGTTTTGAGACAACTATTTAGTAGTAGTCATTCGTTGTTATTTATTTTACTTTATTTGAGGGGCGGCAAAAAGATATTGGTAGAAGTATGGTAAACCGAAAAACAACTGGTTATGTAAGGGTGTTTGTTATACACCTCTGCTGCACCCATCTTGGTAATATAGGCGTGATGTTATGTATGTATATAAACTAATCTGCCGAGTCTCATCGATGTTATACAATGTAAGTCAATAGCAAGTTACGCTAGTGGTAATGACATTGATGTCTTTATGTAATAGCACGGCTATAGTCGATGCACACGATAGACTCAGGTGTAGTTATTACGTAATAGTTAAAAGTACCAGACTCAACTATCGTTTGCCACAGTTTGCCACCCTTGACATTTCCGTTTGACTATGATGTATACTCTGTCCATTCCTTTATTTTCTTTTTGACAGATTACATTTAGGGATGCCTTCACACGTTACTGATTCGATTTGAAATCATAATCGATGTTGTCTAAGAAAAACTTTCAATCAATTAATTACATCGAAATTAGTTTTAGTTCATTATTAATTATTCGTTTATTAGTCGTTTTTATTAGATGAAATAAATATACAAAATAATAATATAATAATAATGTCAATTTTTAATTTATTTAATTCATTTTTAATTTTTAATTCCAAGATTTCGACTTAATTTCTTGCAAATAATTATTCATGGAATAATGATACTATTATATATCATGATATATTCTTTTTTTTATAAAAAATACAGACAATACACAAAAAAAAGTCAAATTATTCTTTTTCATAATGATCGATTTATTTCATTTCACGATTTGATTTATAGTCTGTGGTTGTTTGTTACAAACAGTGAACTTTCCTAAAAAGTGTCGCTTGTCAATAAAGTACATTATTATTGTAGTACATTAATGTGACAAAAAAAACGGTAATTCATAGGCGTGATCTGTCAAAAAGAAAATAAAGGAATGGACAGAGTATAGTTATCAACATAGAAACGTCAAAAGATTAACAAATTACGTCTCTATAATTTATAATACGTTATAGACGAATCTAAATGTCAAGAGTGTCAAGCCGTGTTAACAGACGGCACAGTTCTGGCATTTTACCATAGCGCATGATAGGTGGAAAAAAATGTCCCTCAGAGCGTTCTCCTTTTCATTTAATGGCGCACCAGGGCCTAGCAGCGATTCATTTGGAAATCCTTGTTCTGGATTTGGTATTTAAAATAAAATACTGCCAGGTACACAACTAGCAAACATAGGCCAACGAACGCGTAGGTTCCTGTTTGATGTACTTTGGACAGCTAAGCAGACATCATTAATCATTCGTTGGCGTTAATTCGCTGGCAATCCAAAGCGTGGCGGTAACATCAGAGGATTCATTAGCGTTACAAAATAGTACCAACAAATCTGTTCATTTGCCATCATTCTTTAGGTGTGTACCCAGCATAACCCTTACTTACTACAGTATCAATAGTTTTTTTGAAGTGTATTCTATGTACAGTAAGGCCCACAAGCTCGGTATGCAGGGCACATTTCTACACAAACTTGTGTGAGTAACGTATAAATGGTGTAAAAAATATAGTAGGTAAATTACATATACGAAAGGAAACTTTAATGGAAACCAAATTAAGATTATATTACGATTCATTTTGACTAACACGAATTGCAATGTAAAGTAATTTTTATTTTATTACAATAAAACTAGTGATGCTGTACGTATGGTCAATAATCTTGCATTTTAATTATGGAATTTTTACAATAACGCCTATTTACGGTAATTTACAACATATCATTAAAGTTTATGATCCTTTTATTATTCTTGAGTAATTAAAATGCCGTACATAATAAGATAATGCTGTCGTAATACATATTATATAGTTATTAAGTCACAACTGTTTACCTAGGCTGACTAAAACGATGAAGATGGTATTGCCTCAAAGTGGCCAGGTGACCTAAAGTACAGATTTTATATAGCTTGGGCACCAGTCTCCACACAATAATCTGTGAAATATTATGTAAAATAATTCAATGTATGAAAATTTGTATTGTTGTAAGAAAAAAATACTTAATAACCGATATCGAAAAAAGGAGAAGGTTCTTTATTAGATAATATTGTTTTTAAATATTTTTTATTATGTTTGTGTACCGATTACTGGAAGATGGATCTGATTTGGCCTTTTCTTGATCATAAGAGTATACTTGTCATAGGTCTCATTGTCATCAGATCACGATCTGATGATGGGATCCTAGGGAAATCGAGGGCAATCCTCATTTGAAAGGCTTTATTGTTTTTCGTATAATACCTAAAGCTACTCGGATATTTGCATCTAGCAGTCAGCATTTTATGTTGCTGAGCTGATGCTGGAAGGTGCAACTTTTTAACGGTTAGGAGTACGTGGAAAATTCTTTAGATTTAGGCATCTTAAGGCCATTTACTGTATTCTTTCAAGTTATACATAGATGAGGCGAGACGTTGAATAATACGTATGTATTTCTAACATTTGAATTATTTTTTTTTGATAATTATTATATCAGTATATGAGTGGATTTTTCAATAAGGCACTAACTTACATAACTGTTGCAGCTACACAAAACTAGTCTTCATGCCGATTTCACTTATCTTCTCAAAATAACTCTCCTTCTAATCCATGGTTAACACTGAGCTATTGCTTTCGATCTCTATGTCTCTTTCAAACATTATTTCAGAGAATGAGAGATCGAATCGATCAGTTTAACAAAATGTTTTGGTTTAGCGTTGGCGAAAGTGGCACTTACAAAATTACCCGTATTTTTGTGAAATCTAAATACCCACTCACAGTACATATTTGAGAAACAATGTAAAGTTAGCAAGGAAATTTTACATTATTTTTGAAATTTTTCGGAGTATAATCTTGCTGCATATTCCATAAATGAAGTCAAACAAAATTTTAATTTATGTCAATGAAATATCGACCGTATTTATATCAGGGTAAGGATGCACTAATATTTTTAAATTGGCCGTTATTTTACAGAATCACACCACGGAAAATAGCTAGGACGAGCACGAGGGAGGAGTTTGACCTCAAAATGAGTTCCTACCTGTCTCGATTTTTAATGTTATTAATTAGCCACCTGTTTGCATGATGTTACAATATATAAGTCCTTGAAATTACCCAGACATATGATTAGTTTGCGGAAAATATCTCATACCTCATGTGAAGGCTTTTAATTCACACAGTTAAAAACAATTTTATTCATGTTTGCACATAGCTTGTTGATTCAACCACTTAGTACAAATTTGCATAGAGTTAATTCATATGAACAGTCAATATTAGATTAAAATTATGTCATGTGGCAGACGATTGACGACCAGCTAACTATGGAATGTGCGCACGAAAATTATTAAGGGACAGTTTCAGAGCTGCCGGATAGATCTTATACGACCCATAAAATATAACCTGGCCAAATTTAAAAGTGACACAAGTAAACACTTGAAAAAAGGACACAGCTGTCACTGTCATTTATGTGTGTTATATGTTTATCCTCCCAATAAGTTTTATCTAACACGTTGTATCGTGAAATTGGGGCTAAGCCCTATTTACATTATTTAATACGGTCGATAGTTTGTTTGTTAGGCATTCTCAGCTAAACAATTAAACCAAAAATCAATCTCCCGAGCCTTTTCCCAATTAAATTGGGGTCGGCTTCTTGTCTAACGGATTTAGCTAAATATCAGTATATTAAGTTTTTTTTTTTTTTATATTACACCCACAGCGAACAAACGTGTAGTCCACCTGATGGTAAGAAGAGTACAGCCCATGGACATCAACAATCCACAAAAGCAGATTATAGATGCGTCGCTGCAGCTGAGGACTACGGTGTTATGCCTCATGTGCCAGTAATTTCAGGGCCTGATCTCACCACCAAACCGGAACACAGTACCTAATGGAAGCACTACTATTTGCTGGCAGGTTAAAGGTGAGACGGTGGTGCTGCCGCCCTCGAGCTCATTCACAAGAGCTCTACCACCTATGGAGCGACCGCCATCAGACGTCCACAATAGTATAGTAATACGATACTTTTCGGCAACGGGACTGACGCTTCACGTGCTTTCCGAGGCACGGAGGAAAACTCGTTACGTTAAAGATGGTCACCCATCTGTGGCTAACCACGGTTGGCATTGCTTAACCTGCAAGATCAATCGGTCCGCGCAGCGTCGACTTAGCCACTACCTAAAATAATGACGATGTAGAGACTAACCATAGCATTTTACAACAATGATAATATTCAATTTAAGGAATTTTATGTATATATTTTAAAATTCAAATCACAAAATAAGATTATACTAAGTATTATAATTTTATTTTTATTTTATTTATTTCAATATACTGTAAAAAAAGGTGCAGTCTCTCAATTTGCATCTTTATCATAGTAATAATTAATTATTATAACAAAGATGCAGTTTTTTTTTTGTTGGGAAACGGCTATTTTTTATATTTTTAGTCCGTTAGTTTTAAGCAGTCGGGCAAGAAGCCCGTTTTAATTATAATAATTTTATTTCATACTTTTTAGTTAGTGTTTAATTATTGTATATGTGATAGGATATATATTTTTGAAATAATATTTTAATGCCCCTTCATTTGATACATACTACTAAGGTAAGGAAAAAACGTTTCTCCCATTATTTTTTTTAATTTGTGGCTGCCAAATTTATATTGTCTATGTCACTACCACTATTTTGATTATTTCAACGACATCTCCTTTGTCAAAATTAGCCATTTGAACTGTAGAGCTGTCAAAAAAATAGACAGACATACATACAAACATTCATACATACATACAAACAGATGCTCAAAAAACATAACCCTCCATTTGACAGAGATGGCTACATAATTTCCTTGCAAAACTTTCATCATGTAACTTAGCCATTAGAAATGTTTTATATTTTTTTCAAGTTCATCACACTGTGGCATGATGTAATGATTCTTATCACTCAAATTACGAAGCCTTCACCCCTCTTTAATAATATCTTACTGATAAGTACTGGTATGGTAGTGACATTAGGTTTCTAAGTACCGGGTTTTACAAATGACGTGACAAATGTAATATTCAAGCTGGTATAGTAGTTTGAACGATGCCTGTGCCTAAAATACAGTTTTGAAAATTGTTGTCTGTCTGTCTGTCTGTTTGTATCCAATTTAAATAAAATTATATGCAGGTAACTAACTAGGAGGAGCGTAACATAGGTTACTTTTTTGCATAGGATTATGTTACTTAGTTAAATTTAACTAATAGATAACAAAAAATAAAGCCAGTGTGCTGCTTTTGATTCCAAAAAAATAAAATCTATTATATCTTAAATTAAAATAAATAATAAAGTTTTATTAAATTCACTTTGAAATATATGAGTATTTATTTAAAGTACACAAAGAACACAAAACAAAGTACACAAAGAAACACTTTAATAAATTTTATTTCAAGGAAGTAATTTTAATAAAACTGTTAAAATATAAATAAATATTTATTATTGTCTATAAATCTTGATTGAACGGTACATTATAGAGATGGAATATGTTATACCTTTTAATAACAGCATTAACAAATACTTACTACATCGATAATGATTATTATAATAAGTGTGAGTAATACAATTATATAAGGAAAAACACTATGCTAATCCAGCTATGAGAGAAATCGTTTTGGCTTCACAATTGTAGGATAAATATAAACGTGTTATCGTACGAGCTTGATAAAATAATAAATAAAAAAAAACTGTTTTTTTTTGGCATTTCCGAATTAATATACTCTTTTACAAACTTCTTAAAAACACTGTTACCCAAAACATGCACAAGTCTTTGTATAATTTATTCCGTACATGTAGATACGTACTACATATACATATTCTAATCACATAAAAAAGCCATATTCTAAACGATAACCAGTCGAATAGTAATAAAACCGCCTACAATAGAATTTATATGGGATCCCTTGTCAAGTGTACGGCGCATAAATAAAAATGCATCAACATTATAGGGTCTTTTTATCATAATTATTTTTATACGACTATGAAGTAACCGAGCTTGGATTACATCTAATGGTAAAACACATAAAAGTCGGATTTCTATAATTTGCCTTCGTGAGTTAAGCCTCAACAATAATATTTTCGGATAATACTTTCTCTTGCATCAGATGTAGCGATGCATTTTTTAGAACTACTTTAAAAATATAAAATATTTGGACTCGTGAAATTATAATATTTGTATCAATAATAAATAAAATATTACTCTTTGAAAATTTTGCTGCACGAAAAAGACTCAATGAGTTATTTTAGAAAGTTTTCAATATATGTTTTTAATTTCAATCGCATATCTAACTACTTAATAAAATAATGTAACGATTCGAGACCTTAAAATTGTGTAATATTGTATACAGGTTGACAAAGGTCTTTTTTGACAGTAATAGCGCAAGCAGCAATGCGTAATTGTTTTGACATTAAAAATCACACCTAATTAAAAATCTAAACAATTTTAACATGCTTATAAATATTAACATTTTATGTTGAAATAAACCATTATTATATTTTGAAATAAACCATTATTATATTGTGTAATAACGTTTAGATAGTATTTTATTTACAAATAAATAAAGTAAGAATGACTCGAAGAAATATTTTATGTTAGGTACTTTTTTTTCATTATATAATTAACAGGAAAAAAATCCTTAAATTTAAGAGTACAGTACACGTATGATTTGTCTGGGATATTGTTTTATCAATCAATCAATCATTTATTTGCTAAAATATGGTACATAAATTGGTGTTATAATGTGGTTTGTCCTAATATTCTGCCAAATAATGGAGTGCAAATATTTTTATTTTTATTTTTGTGTTTATTTGTTATAATGTCAAATGTAAATTCTTAAGTTTAAAAGGAGAATGTCATTATTAAGAAATGTGCTTGACAATCATTAATTGCCTCTTGTCTTTGACAAAGGAACCGCGAACATAAACAAAAAAGTGTAATACATTACCGCCATAATACGATCAAGTTAATTAATTAATAATCTTAACAATACCCAAACATTGTAATAGAACAATAACTCACCGTTCATTTTGTTTGGCAATTCCAACACAAATTGTTCAAACCACAAATTACACAAATTACTTAAACAATTACAGTTAGTTACACTACACAAAAATTACACGCAATAAAGTTAAAATCTATTCATTTCATTAATTTTATTTTATTATTGTAATAAAATAAAATAATAATATTTTTTTTAATTGTGTGTGCGGGCTAGCGCGCTCGGCGTAAGATCGGAACAAAATGCAATGGACCCGCTCAGGCGCTGATATAATAAACATTCGGTATGCGCGGCCGCGATAGAGATCCATAGATCACAGTACGTGACGATACGCGTTATCTATGAATATTGATCAAGACCGAAATATATAGAAAATCACTTAGACCGTAGGTTTCTCGCGCTTTTTCTCTTTTTAAAGACATTACAAAAATATTAGTTGACTCTTCACGTGACCAGAAGGCTGGCTTCTATTTTGGACAAAGAATCAGCATTGCCATACAACGTGGCAATTCCGCCAGCCTTCTGGGCACGTTACTTGCGGTCGACATCGATGCGGACGTATTTTTTGACACCTGTTTCTTTTTTACGAGATTTTGTTTTTTTAATAGTTTTATATTATTATTTAATGTATATATAGTTAGGTATTTCTTTAATTAGTCTTAACGATAAAATTGTAGTTATGATAATAATGTAAATATTTAAAATATGTGTACAAATAAAAAAATATAAAAAAAATGATGTATATTATTGTATATAAATATTATTATTATTTTTTTAATTCTTAGTGTATAGTTGTAAATATTTAAGTTATATATTTTCAGTTTGATTTAAATAAATAATGGAATTAGAAAGAAAAAAATGATAAAGGAAATTGTTTTAGTAAGTCTTAAAAGAAATCGAAGATTTTAGAAGAAATCGATATTTCTAAGTTATGTAAAAGTGACTTTGTAATTGTTTTAGGCGGCACAATAGATAGTAATCCAATGGACTTTCAGTTCTCTTTAAAAAAGTTTTTGAGTTGCACAATTAATACTAATGTTATAATATCCGAGGTGCCGTACAATCGTCACTTAAATGAAAATAAGTTAAACTATGAATTGAAATTTATTTGTTCACAATACAGGCACGCTACCTACCTTGACATGAATTATTCTGTACATTTGCCCAGATACGGTTTTCGGCCATTACATATATCACAATTAGCCCTTAAGGAAATCTTACGTATTATGTATAAATCTGAATATGAAAAATATATTGAAGACGTTAATAATAAGCGCGAAATTTATTTAGAGTCGAATGTACCCATCTTTTCTGATGGGTACCCAAACTGATACTGAAGTAGAGTGTAATGGTGTTAATGTAGTATGTGAGCGGAACTCTTTAAACCAAACCAGTGATCTTTTTCGTGTATAAAGATATAAATATCTTACACCAAAACATAAATGGACTTAACAATAAAAGCGATCTACTAGTGCTATCTTTAGAGGAGCTAAGTAGTGATAGAAGAATTATTATAGATGTATTATGCATAACAGAACACAACATGATTATTTCTGACACCCAGTTTATTAATATTCCTAACTTTTCACTTGGCTCATCTTTTTCTCGTAAAAACCGCCGAGGTGGTGCATGTATCTTTGTTCGAGGGGTTCACAGGTTTAGGCCTATCAGTGAATTAAACAACTTCTCCGAGGAAGGTCTTATTGAAATTGCAGGTATTGAGCTTATAGATCATAAACTCTTATTGTTTTGCATATACAGACCACCCAAATCAGCTCAGGAAGATCTTTTCATATTTTTCAATAAATTTAATTTGCTTCTGAAGAAATTCACCCGTGGTAAATATAAAGTAGTTCTTTGCGGTGATTTTAATATAAATATCCTCAAAAAATCTAAAGTAACAACTGAGTTTTTAGATACACTTAAGTGCTATAATCTAAAGTGGGCTTTTAGAGAACCGACGCGATCCGTTAGCGGTACATGTATTGACAATTTCTTATATAATGTTCCCAGATGCAGCGCTAGAATACTTGAACTTGCGCTATCGGATCACTCAGCTCAACTACTTACATGCCCTGTAAAAAAAAGCCTCACACTCAAATACTGGTATATTGAAAAACGGGACTTACATAAAGACAATATAACAAAATTTAAAGAATGCTTAAGTTCATTAACTTTTTGCGAATGTTTTGAGTGCACTGACCCTGTTGAATCTTTTAATTTATTCTATGACACGTTTTGTTTATTCTACCGACTATGTTTCCCTGTGGTCAGAACTAAAATACATGTGCAAAAACGGCCAAAATGGGTCACAAATGGTATAAGAAAATGTTGCAAACGTAAGAGGTTACTTCTTTGGCAATACCGGAAGCACCCCTGCGAAAAAAGTAAAAGAGATTTTAATACGCTATCTTCGAGGCTCAACCGCATAGTAAAACTTACTAAAAAGGTCCAAAATGATCATTATATATGCACAGCTGGCAATAAAAGTAAAGCCACGTGGTCATTAATAAATGAATCAAAACATAACGCTCCTAAAAATGAAATCACTCATATTAACATTCGAGAGTCAATAACCATTAATGACCCGCTGCAGATAGCCAAGTCATTTAACAATTATTTTATTGACCAGGTCGAAAGGATTAATATTGGCAGTAACTTGACATGTCCAGTTAATACATCAAATTCTTTGTTTATGAGTCCAACGACGCCAAAAGAAATACTTGCAATTATATCCAACCTAAGAAATTGCCATAGTACTGGATACGACGGTATTTCAACATCGGTACTAAAACAAGTCTCGACCAGTATATGTGATGTACTGAGTCATGTTTTTAATCAGTGTATCCTTCAGGGTGTCTTTCCGGACAAATTAAAAAAAACAGTCGTAAAGCCCTTGTTCAAAAAAGACGACCGGCACTCAATGAATTGCTATCGACCGATTGCTCTGATACCAACATTATCAAAAATTTTTGAAAAGGTCATACACGATAGGGTTAACAGTTTCTTTGAGAAATACAATTTATTTGCAAAGGAACAGGTTGGTTTTAGAAAAAACAAAAATATTAATATGGCCATTTACACATTTTTACAAGAAGTTGTTCAGAGTGTTGATAAGAAAATACCAATCTGTGCACTCTACATGGACCTTACAAAAGCATTTGATTGCGTAGATCATAAGACGTTACTAATAAAATTAAATTCATATGGAGTAAGAGGTAATGCTCTAAATCTCTTTGAATCATATCTTTCAGCAAGAAAGCAATGCACTCAAGTAACTCGTTTGTGTCCTAAAATGAAAAAAGAAGTTAATTATGTATCAGAATATAGAGACATTAACGTAGGTATCCCACAAGGTAGTGTGCTCGGGCCATTATTATTTAATATATATATTAATGACCTCCCAAAAATAACGAATCATCCTACAATTTTATTCGCCGATGACAGCACCATTGTATTTTCGGGTAGGGACAAGTCGTCTCTGGAATCTGACATACATAACACTTTGGATAATGTGGTACAATGGCTGACATCAAACAATTTAAAAATTAACTTAAATAAGACTCATTTAATGACATTTAGAAATAGAATTCCACTAATTGCAAATATTGACATGATCTATAATGGTGAAAAAATTAAACAGTTAGAAACAACTAAGTTCTTGGGACTGAATATAGACGACAGCTTGAATTGGAAATTACATACCGATAGTCTCTGTTCCAAATTGAGCAGTCAATCATACGCACTGTACATGCTTACAAAAAAAGTAAATCAAAGTGCAGTACTTACAGCGTACCATGGTAATGTTGAATCAATATTACGCTACGGAATCATATTTTGGGGTAACTGTACAGAAAAATTAACAGTGTTTAAAACACAAAAAAAGTGTGTAAGAGCAATGTGTAGGCTTCAAGTCACTGACAGCTGTAAGCCTCATTTTATTAAGCTTAAAATACTTACTCTTCCGTGTCTGTATGTTTACGAATTAGTAATATTTGTGAGAATGAATTCAGGTATATTTGAGCACTACAATAGTAAGCGCCATCATCTAAAAGTCTGTTGTCCTCAAAATAGGAGTGCATGGATGAATCAAAGCGTATTTTGTATGGCTCCTCGGGTTTATAATCATTTACCGAAAGTATTACTAGAAATTAAGAATTTTCATAAATTTAAACACAATGTCAAATCTTTTCTTTTACAAAAGGCTTATTATACCGTGGAAGAATATTTAAATGATAAAATTATGGAATGATATTATTTTTTGATTTTATTTTATTTTATATTTTTTTGACTTGAGTGTTATTTTTTTTTTTTTTTGACAATGACTTTATTCTACATTTCAATTTTTATTTTTTAATTAATTTTATATTTTTTTAATTTTAATATTTGCTCAATGTAAAATCAATTATTTAATTACTCTATAATCTTATATAATGAATTATCACTATCTTATTGTAATTATTACCTATTTTGTATGTCGTGATGACAAAGCATAGCGCTCTAAAAATTGTTAAGACCATTATTGTATGTACCTATGTTTTACAAATAAAATATTCTGATTCTGATTCTGATTCTGATTCTAAAAAAGCCAAAATAGCCACATTGAGACAAGAGACGTGAGCTTACTAGCTGCATTATGTCACACTATTTTATTCCTAAGAGGTTGTTAATAAGTATTTTTTCTGATTTTTTTCCGTATAATTAAACGCAGTCTTTATTGGAAATGTTTAGAACTTAACATCCATCGCATTACATTAAAATTTTTGATTATATTAATTTTAATTTAATGATTTAGTAACTACTAACCACCAGTTCCTGATAAGGTCAGAATAGAAAAAAATGTACTAAATTAAATAAATATAAAAAAATAAATAAATGCATTTCATTTATTTCATTTTTTTCATTTATTTATTTCAATAACAATTTACATTGTGTCTGAAAAACATAACCTATATTACACTGATGAATGTCTTATACTATGTACACTAGCAATCATTAATTTAAAGACAATACATTCAAAATTTTAGTCAAATGATAAATAATTCAATGTCAAGAAATAATAAATAATATAAAATTAATAAATAAAAAATTATAATGAATTAATAAAAATGTCGAAAATGATAGTTAAAATTATATTGTATTTATATTACTTATTTATCATTTGAATCCAAATCTGACAAGGAGTACAAGCATTTTTCTAGTAAAAAAATCTTAAGCTTAGATTTAAATAATGATGTTTTATAAACAATATTCTTTAAGTTTGATGGCAATCTATTAAATACTTCCACAGATTGATATCTTGAGCAATGTTTGGCTACGTTTAAATTGGGGGTGATTATGTGTTTTATCGCTTTTCTTCGTGTGTTCTCTCTAATCTCCTTTTCTGATTCTGATTCAAATTCGTGAATATATTTTGCGAAATTAGTTAGCAGAGTAAATATGTATAGACTCGGTACTGTGAGAATGCCCAATTCAAATGCAATCAAAATGCTGGTAAATTATATGAACTTCTTTACAAATTTGGCATTATATCTGTCGAAAAAGGGCTTTTTGCTGGGACCTTTTCATGGTTTTTCAATCTTTATGTCATATTGTTTACCAAACCCAAGACTTAAATAATAGTTCCAGTGTCATCTGAACTCTATTATTACGATACTCTTGGTTCGATCAGTTGTCTAACTTTCGGGGCTTCTGATTTCTGACTACCCACTCATACAGACCATCTAAATATTCAAATGTGAAACGTTACTATTCTAATCGAGATAAAGAGGAAGCTAGATGTGCCTTTTTGTTCATGTTAATCGTGTGATGTAACCATCCGCAGACAAACGATGCAGTTAAAATCAATTCAATCAATTCAAATGTTTAAATGTCTTTTAGTTATCGATTCCAATAAGTTTTTGATTATTTCAATTAATCTTGAATATGAAAACGAAAAGTATTGGCAATATCATTCTTTTTTTTTACATAGTATTACATCTTTTAAAAAAAATATTTATTGCTCAACTGACATCTTGAAGGTAGTGGTCACCGTTCTGCTCAATATGAAAAGAAGATAGATATAGATTGAAGAGATTCGAGAGGTCAAAGCGGTGGAATATCGATCTTAGCTCTTTTTTCTCCTCGTGTCAATGGATTTTCAGAAGCTTTTATTTAGCTTGTAATGTGGCTATGTATGTATGCATTAATGTTTGTGGGTTCGGTGCGCGATCGAGCTTAAAATTTGTGTAATTATCGTGACAATGCAGTAATATGACACAAATGGTCTGATATGAAACTTTGAAATACGAAATTTCAGCTCATCAAGGGTTTTCGAATGTTTGATAAACACCAAAATTTAAGATATCCCCGTAAAAAAAAAAATTGGTACTAACTCTAGCTTTAGTCTTCTAATACATCACCATAGCAAACCAAGCTCATCGCTTATCTACTTGAGTGATACTTAAACAACTGCTCAAAAAATATATAATATAGGCCCTTTCTAATGAGACTATCCCCACTCTTAAAGAACCATCAAGTGCTGTGTGGCCACCATCCAACCATCAACTCAAATAAACAAGTAACCGCGCCGCACCCTGTACAAATTTTTCCGTGTCGTATATTTTGCATTAGAATTAGAATCTAGATGGTCACATGAAAAATTTTTATTATGCCCGACTAGAGACTATGGAGTCCCGGACCTTTAGAAGGCATGCGTGGGGCCGAAGCCAACAGCGCAGAGGCCTGATTAACCATTTTCTCTAAATGTGATGGGACACAAACCGACGACTATCCCTGTTTACACTATTGAAATGTACCCAAGGACAGTCCCCGGTTAGTGTAGGACTATTGCAAATTATGGAAATTAAAATCAGAACTATTGCATTGAGGTGCTAATGGACCGGAAATCTGATACTATGGGTAAAAACTGCCTTATTGTTATTATTATTGCGAGCCTATAGTGTCCCACTGCATGTCAAAGGCCTCCTCTTCCTTTTTCCATTTATCTCTGTCTGTGGTTTGTACTGAAAAATAATTGTGATAAAATAAAATTGATTTAATCAGACCAGTAGTTTAATAGAAACCTAAGTGCATGCTATCGTACAAGCAAACTCTTCATCTTTATTATACTAATTAAGTTAAATAGATATAGAAGTACAAAGAATCAGTTTTTTTTTCCATTTTTTTGCATCTTAAATTTATAAAATGCAAATCTGTCTGCAATTTCCAATAAGGCTGCATTTTATGTTTCATAGATCAAGGTTTTAGGAACTAACAATTACTTAATTAAAATTTTATTGACATAGACTAGATGCAAAGTAATATTTTTAAGCAAACACCAACTTTACACGTTATTAAAAATTAATTACACCTGTTTTTGATAGATCATTGATTTTTTTTTTAATTTTTCAATTAATTTAAAATCAGTTTTTTTTATAATTGAAGAATATTAAAAGAATGCTAGTTTTATACGTAATAACAAGAAGTTAAAGACCTCTTCTTCATAATTTAATAACGAATATCAAGCTATTAAATTACATAATGTTTTAAAATATATTCATTGATTAAAAAAAATATGATGTTGTTTGATTTGATATATTTTATTGAATAAAAAAAACAGTTTTTTTTAAATAAATTTACCTTAAATATGTGCATTTTTATTCCTTGTTCAAAATCATGGCAACAAAGATCTATTTGTTATCTCTTTAACAACATTTTTGTGGTTCCTGTATTTATAAGCACGCGTTTTTCATGTGATAACATTATTAGGTAGGTACCTTAATCTTTAAAAAAATATTAAAAAGCAATCAAAGGTCGTTAGACTGCAATAGTTTGAGAAATTTGGGATAAAAAATCGGTCAAGTGCAAGTCGGGTTAACGCACGAAGGGTTCCGTATCATTATTTATAAAAACGGCAAATGTCTTTTGTATCCTCCTTAAATATTAATCTTATTCGGTTTTTAGCATTTGTTGTTTTAGCAACAATAGTTATACATCATCTGTGAAAATTTTACTGCCTAGCTGTCACAGACGGACAGACAGCGTAGTCTTAGTAATAGGGTTCCGTTTTTAAACTTAGCACCCTTAAAATAAAAATAAAAAAATAGAACTGCTATAGGTTTTCACAAATACCTACTCTCTTTTGTATTCCGTATTCGAAGGGTGCTAACAGTTTCTCTTTACATGTAACTGAGCCACCTTTAGTATAATTTATTTCTAGTATCTGTAACTTTTAGATATTTTAATTCGCAACTATCTCCTTCCTCCAATTCCTTAGATACAGCAGATGGACACCAATACGGATAGTCAGACGACTAGTAGAGATAATTATTGCAAAAGTACTTAAATTTTTGGGTAAAAAAACACCTAAAACAATGTTCTCGATTCTCTTTTCGTGCAGAGAACTCGATCTGATAGCAACAATGTATAACGATTTTATTACGATTTTTCATAGCTAGGAAACTCCTACATTCCATGACGTCATTAAATATCGATTAAATAAATGTGGTTTTAGAAATTAATGCTAATGACACACTTTTAAATCAAATGAACATTTTTGTGCGGCAGGTTCCGGAAAAAATAAAATATAATAACTTTAATTTGGGGCCAAATGCGACATAAGACAAATAAAAAAATATTTGAACCCACTTCAAAACTCAAAAGGATTAAAATAACGCCAAAAATAGTTTAGCAATGGAAGAATGAATTAGCAAGAACATTAAAAAATATTTATGGCGTTATTTCTTTTATATTTATATTATCTTATATGCTTTTGAGTTCTGAAAGTCAGTTCATTTATTTTTAAATAATTTAATTTATCTTTTTAGTGTTTAGCAATACCGAATACTACTACTACAGACTAAAAAATATGTACTAATACAGACAAACGATTGCACAAAACACGGTTCATTAGTTGTTCGTTTTTGGAGAATTTCATTGCCTGTCTCCGAAAATCTTCGTCAAGTCCTGATAAAATATAAATACATTAAAACATTCCTTAAAACAAAAGTATTAAAATACCAGAAACGACATTCAAATCGGATCAGAAAAGAAAATTTTCGAGAAAATCGCGAATATAAAAAGTTACTTACATAAATGCATACGGATCGAACAGAACCTCCTTTTTTGAAATCGGTTCAAAACACATAGTCTAGAAGTGGCCAGTGTTCTCATATCCAACGGTAAAAAAGTCTAATAAAAAAATACCCTTTTTCAGAACAAACTGAATGATCTCAATGTTCAATTTGTTTGGAAAACGAGCAAGATATTTTTAGCATGATGATCAAGAATAGTAGCCTAAGAGTAAGTGGCCACTCAACTTACGTCATTTTATAAAAGCTGAAAGTTGACCTGTTTGTGCCTTTAATAGAGGTTAAAACGAACACCAAATATATAATTTAGATCGTGATAGCCTTGGCAGATATTGAATATAAACTACGTCACAGTATAAAGCGTAATTTTCCACTGCCAATGGCTCTTAGGTTATAGTAACTACAATGTCACCAGTACAACACAGTTAAGCAGCAAATCCATTTGAGAATTGTATAATATGGTGTATGTAACTTTTTTGTCACCTTTTGGCAAAATATACCTTATATTCCGTTATAGTTCACTGGTTATTGTTTTAAAGCTTGCAGTTGGAAGCAAACGTCATCGTCAACGCCCGACGTATGTTAATATGTTGTCATACAAAAAAGACGCGCGCGCAGACGTGACAATTGTACTTAACTGTAACTTTTTTGTATGAAAATACGCCTTAACGCTATGCTCCGGTACACTCCGCTCCTTGTCAACTGCGATCCTAAGCTGTTACACTATGACCTCCGTGTAGCAATATTCCCATACTATTCAAAAGGAAAATAATGGTTTATGTACTGACTGACGTTTGAAAGTGGACAATTAATGGTAAGCATAAACAGTAACAATATCTCAAGGTTGTGTTACAACATGATTTGCTATACCATAGATTAATTGAAATAAGCATATTCTACTGCAGATGAGTTTAATCTTATTTAAATAAGACATTCGAGATTTATTAATTCTTAAGACTTTTAAAGTAGGCAAAAGTGGCATAATATATTACCACTAGATATGACCCGCGGATCCGCGTGTGCGGCAAGTCGATAAAAAGCAGTCTATATAATTAAAGAATCTACTTATGGTCGGTATATTTGTTACACGTTGAAAATTGTTACGCGTGAGATACCCGTATCTCTTTAGTTATTATGTTACGTCGCGTTAGCCTATATGTTAATCAAGGCACACACACACACACATACGCACGCAAGCACGCAAGCACGCAAGCACGCAAGCACGCACGCACGCACGCACGCACGCACGCACACACACACACACACACACGCACACACACACACACACACACACACACACACATCCTCACAAACTGTCGCATATTTCATAATAGACGGATAGACATGAAAAAGAGAAGAGGATCTTAATAAAAAAATAGCAGTTCTAAATAGAAGTAGACTATAACCTAACTCTTCTCATCGTAAGAAGTGGCCCATGCCTATCCGTGGTACTTTTTGTGATAACCATTAGTCAACTGTTCAAAACCAACTTAAAGGCATGTATAATCAGGAAAACATCCAAAAAATTATAAAATCAAGATGCTTCATAAGGTCAAACATGCAGTGCACTTCATAACCGCCATTTTAGTCAAGTTGGCAGGTGATTCGTAATTACTCAAATAATTAAAGCACTATATTTAACAGGTTTTGTTAATTTGCATGCGGAGACAGTTATATTGCAGCAATTACTTGGTTCTTCCAAAAACATAATTAACTATTAGGACTGTTGCAAATAAAAGATGAATATTAGTTAATATTTTAAACGTGATGAAGTTTTTTGTGCATAACAATAATATTATCCACGGATCCTCCAATGCATTGTTTGTTGATCTCGGCTGCTTAGATTTTTGTTAGGTTGCCATCTATCAACAGTGTGTTCCCTGAGAAAGGTGTGCTCTACTGTTCGTACGAAGTCGCGTGAGTCCTTACCTAGTAATAAAAAAATGAAAAAGTGCATTTTTTATACAGTTTTGTTTTTAAATTCTAGCCGCATAATATAAAATGATTAAATAATAACACCGAAAAAATAATAAAATTGTACCTACAATCTATTATGCAAGATTAATAAAGGTACGGTTTGTGTATATAATTAGAATTAGCAAGCATAATCAACGCAAATATAGTTATGCGTATTTGCGTACTGTGCGTACTGCAAATAATTGTATAAGAATTCATGATTATGTAGAATTAATTATGACCACATTTGAGAAGAATGATGTACAAATAAATTTAAAAACGTTTACATCAATGTTTTAGTATTCAAATCGTCGAGTTGAGTCTATTTGCTATTTTTTGTAGTGGTTAGAAAAATCCTAGAAGATTCTACCATCTGTAATATGAATAGATGAATTTGAAAAGATAACTCCTGTTAGACATCCTACAGTGAATACAAACACAAATCCTAATCTTCATAAAATTGAGGGAGAATAATTAATTTGTGTTCCATGGAGAGTTGCTAATCATCTGAAAATTTTAATTCCAGTAGGAACTGCAATAATTATAGTTGCTTACACAATCGTTTAGGTGATTCCGCCATAAACTACCTGGCAAGATTTTCAGGGGTTTTGGAAATGTGTAATTCTAACTTTGCCACCCCGTATATTTGTCACTCACGCCGCCATATTGTTAAAATGGCGTATAATTTCAGTTCGTTGAATAAATAAAAATAAATAAATAAATATTCCACAACTAACACACAACGCCATCTAGTCCCAAACTAAGCAGAGCTTGTACTATGGTTACGAGAATAACTGATACTAATACATATATACTTTTCTTTTGTAAATACATACTTATTATACATAAAAACACCCAGCCTAAGACAAACCCCCATGTTCATGCACACAAAGATTTGTCTTAAGTGGGAATCGAACCCACGACCTCGGCGTCGCAGGCAGGTACACTATATGATAGTACTATCAGAGAGAAAACACATTTTAAGAGCCACGCCATGCTAATGATGTTTTTTACAAGTTTAGGAAAACTTACAACTAAAATTATAGAATAGATAGAGTTGACGTGATAATGAAGGCAAAAGTACAAGTTCTAACTATAATAGAGCAGGAATGCATAAAGAACCAAGACATTTATATATAGGTATGAATGGTTATTATTAGAGAGTTAAGTGCATGTTCATCTCAACTTCGAGGAGTTATGTAACATAGAGTTAATGATGCTTCTAAATACCGATTAACCAGTTTTAAATAATACATGTTTCTATTAAAATTAAACTATAAAAGACACTTAATATCAATAAACAATAAAATATGTTCGTTGAATAGCTCTTGAAGTTGGTGTTCATAAATTATAAATTAGAAAACATTTATTTACCACGACTTGTCCATCTAGAAATCCTTGAATCCATTACAAGCCCAGTCTGGTAGCTGCAGATATAACCTGAAAAATTGGGTACCTTTATGCAGCCAGAAGAAATAGGTACAATATGTCTTTTCGGTGTTCCTCAGCAAATAATAATACATATACTTTAGTCCCACAAATTACCAGAAAACTGTTCCTTGAATGATTTAAATAAGGCCATATCGAAACGCAATCAACGTAGCCACTATCTCTGTGGAATAAAAACTTTAAAGAAGAAGACTAAACTCTTATGAATTCAATTTATTCTAATGACACAGAATTTTCCTGCGTGATCAATACGCAATACATGAATCATAATCATGTCATTGACGAACGCCGATTATGACAGTTTAAGTGTTCAGGATCATCAATACTTGCGGTTGTATCGATATTGAAAACGGTTGTTAAATCGATAGATCGTGTTCGTGTTACAGCTTAAAATGTTAATGGTTGAACGGTCTGCAATCGACCGATGTGTAAAATGGTCACAATGGGTATAAATGTCAAACATCTTCGACGTCTACGTGTCAAAGATGTATCGTCGTCTAAGTGCCTGGCTAGACGCTCCATCTTGATTGTGCAAACAGTTTTCGCAAACAACCTGTTTAGGCGGCTACACGCTCAATCTAACTTGCGCGAAAAAAAAATTACATGTATTTGAAATTTGCACTGTTTGCGAAGTAAGATGGAGTGTGTAGGACCTAACTGTTTGATCTTGTTGTCAACATTCAACACAAACATCCACGCAAACTTTTGCATTTGTTAGAGGGTATAAGTAAAATTAAAGAGTAGTTAAGTTGAAACCAAGCGAACTGATTAATCTTCAGGTCATATCAAACAATGCTAACTGCGGCGCTCGGCCGTTGAATAACGAGTTTGCTTTCGTGCCTCGCAGCGTTTAAATAGTCGATCCTGGTTGGTCCAACGGGTAGCCAAAGACCAAAACATAAAAAAAGCAACATATATACGAATCGAATTGAGAACCTCCTCCTTTTTTAGAAGTCGGTTAAAAAAGTCTGACAACTAACAAAAAAGAGTATCATATCGCCTCGTAATGGGATTTGGAGGTCAGGTGGCAGTCGTTCTACGTAAAATACTGATAATAAACAGAATCCATTAGACTCGAAGCCGATTACAATGTAATTAGAAAAGGCTTGGAGAATGTTAAATAGGATTACGGCAAGAAATTTTGGTTTAGCAATTCAACGTCTAAAATATTGAACTTTAGAAATATTACATTCTCAGTGTTTTATTAGATTAAGAATTGTACGATTACTCATGGATTAATCCGTAAATAATGCAGACTTATAACAAAAAGAATACCTGTTGCTCGTGACTTCATACACGTAGAACTTTAAGGTTTTGTCTTAGTGCCTAAACCTTATTGCTCTGCTCCCAGTCTTAATTTCTGCCATATTCGCAACGTATTTCAATTCTGCTCGGCTCTTGTTTGTCATAGCGTAATCTTATATAACATATAGTCTGCCCAATAAATAAGCTATCCAAGAAAAGAAAATTTTAATAATTTTCCAAAAAAACAACCGACTTCAATTACAATAATGCACTAATAAGTAAGAAATCATCATCATCATTCAGCCGCTCGTAGTCCACTGCTGGACATAGGCCTCTCTCAATTTTCGTCACAACACCTTCGCCTTCTGCATCCAGTCCCCTCCAGCGACCTTCTTCAGGTCGTCAGTCCACCTGGCATACGGCAGGGGGGCGTCCTACCTTACGGTTGCCGAGTCGCGGTCTCCATTCTAGGACTCGTTTGCTCCAACGGCTGTCGGTCCTTTGGCAGACGTGACCAGCCCATTGCCACTTCAGCGACCTTATTTTGTGAACTATGTCGGTTACTTTGATTCTTAAAAAATACTCAAAGTTATATTCAACGTCTCGTCTCATCGGTGTTTAACTTGAAAGAATACAGTAAACGGCCTTAAGGTCTATCTTAAGGCCTATATTAAAAGATTTATCCCCATACTCCAAAAATTTGAGGAGTTGAACCTTGTACCATTAGCTCAGCAACATGAAATGCTGACTGCTTCATGCCAATATCCGAGTATTTTTAGGTAATATACGAAAACAATATAAAAGCCTTTAAAATATGAGGTTTGCCCTCGATTTCTCAAAAATCCCCTCATCGGATCGTGATGAGAATTAGACCCCATGATAAGTATACTCTTTCAGGCAAATAAAGAATTTCTCAAAAAGAAAAAAGATTAGCGAACTTCCTCGTTTTTTTTAAATCAAAGTAAGATTTATTCAATTCGAGCTAAAAGTGCCCGAGATTAGCGCGTTCAACCAAACGAACAAACAAACTTAATTATAGACACTCGCCGATGACGAAACAGCCTATCATCTAAATGCCGAGAATTTACATACATAATCCAATGTCAAGTGCACGTTTCTCAACAGATGTAGCCAGTGAGAGTAACCTATTGCCGGCCTTCGGGATTGCGAAACTACGGATTCTTATAAACGATGCGGTTAAAATATGGGTGCTGGCGTGGATAGCTTTATTATGTTGTATTTAGTTCTTCTTTTTTCGTATCGATGGCCACTTGATATGACTTGCCATCGTGGTGAAAGGATTTGCCAGTCTGCTTGGTGGAAATTTGCAGACTGCCCAGGGTGAGCCGGACGTAGGTAGGGGTCGATTGCGTACGTCGCTCGGGGAGGCTCCTTTCATGCACCCCTTGTATTTAGTTAAATTAACCGTAGTATGGTCTTGAATTTTTCTAGTATATAGTAAACTGTCTCGTTGGTCAACTGCACGTGTCGTGTAGTGGTTTAAGCGGTCGCATCGCCGCTCTCCACTGGTGTAGTGGGATCGATCCCCACACGGGACAAATCTTTGTGTGATTGGCAATTATTCATTCTGAGACTGGGTGTGCTTGAGTGAGTGAATGTGTGTATTTGGCCTTGTCATTGGAACCATTGGATAGTGTAATTGGTTCTGGCGTTCTATCTAATGTAGAAAATGTTGAGGTTTTAGGGTTTACGAGGGCTTTTATTGTGAATAAAAGAGATTTTCTGTGCACAAAACAAACTTCTATAATTTTCCCGATCACATAGATGACAACAGACAAACGTACGTTGCCAATACCATTGACAATAGAATATAGAAACTTATATCATAGATATACAAACAGGTTGTATCAAATACAATACAATTTCTATATTCAACAGAAAATCCAAAACTAGTAAGCGGCCTCTCACCGCGAAGTCTCCGGTTCAATTCTCGGTTCGAGCAAAAGTGTTTTTAGAGATTTATCCTTAAGGAAATTAGATAGCAGCACATAAGATGCTCTTTATCTCATGGGACCTAAGCATAACAAGTAAAGTGTGTGTATACAACATTGCCACACCCTTCAGTTACAGTCACGAACTATAATTACGACACAATTACGATATAATTGACGACCGGATGGCGGAGTGGGTAGTGTACCTGCCTGCGAAGCCGAGGTCGCAGGTTCGATTCCCGCTTAAGACTAATCTTTGTGTGCATGAACATGAGGGTTTGTCTTAGTCTGTGTGTTTTCTATGTATAATAAGTATGTATTTACAAAAGAAAAGTATATAATATGTATTAGTATCAGTTATTCTTGTACCCATAGTACAAGCTCTGCTTAGTTTGGGACTAGATGACGTAGTGTGTAAGTTGTGAGAAATTTATTTATTTATTTATTTATAATTTGAGACCAAATATCATTTAATATATTTTATATATTGCAGCGTCCATCTCAGTCAAGTGACAGTTGATTCAGATGGACACTGCAATGGAATATCGGCCTAAACATCGCCCACTTGTATGCAGCGAACTAGTGACCCCGAGAAGGATAGTCAACTCTTGACTTGAATACTTCCTGTATTTCAATACAACGCTTGAGTGAACACTATTATTAAACTGGATTTTTGACCTTATTGCATTGTCCGTATTCTAACAAGTTTTTTAAACAGTTATCCAAATTAAAAACGTGACTATACCTAGCTGAAATTATTTTATATTACCTTGCGTCATTGTAATGTTTAAACGTCATCTTAGTAACATTATTCAATAGATTATCGTCATTGGCCATTGACCTTATACATTTGAAACGCAAATATAAAATTTAAAAATGATTCAGCAAAATGTTCGAAGATTTACACGCGCCAATCTTTTGCAATGATGTAATCTACAGTAGGGTCCTTCTTGATCATCTTAAACAAGAAGATAGTAATGGAAACCCTATACCGCTTCATCACTTACCATGTTGAGGCGTGATCGTGGGCAAAGGCGAGCTTATCCACCATAAAAAACGCAATGGGCTTAACGCTGTTAAATCAGAAGAATTTCACCTGTTATGTTTAGGTCCTATGGGATAGGAGGTAAGCCTATCGCCATCCACCGGGCTCAATTCCAACTCCGTGCTGCTATCGTGAATTTCCTGACGGACAATTCACAAATAACTCTTAGACTGACCCGGGAATCGAACCCGAGACCTCGGGGTAAGAGGCGCATACGCTAACCACTTGACCATCTTCTTCTTCTTCTCTTCTTCTTCTTTCGTATCGATGACTGCAGTCATATGCTCATGGCGTTGACTTGCCATCGAAACTCTAGTTTCTCTTTCGAGATTTTATCTAAGTAAATGGCTGTCTTAATAATATCTATAATTATGGTTCTTTTTTTCCAAATCGTTAATTTAGATCCTTACATTCATAAAGCAGTATGTTAGTCTTATCAGTGTTATTATATTTTGCTTTGGAAGTCATTTTGTTACCTGATATACAGGGTGGATGCGACATAGCGAAATTTATTGAAACCACAGCTTTGATACATTGTCAGTATTTATTTCTAATGGTTAATTTTTTTTTTACGTTGCCTGTACAAATTATTACGCAATGATTACTCCATTTGTTCGTAAAACGTGAATTTTATTTTATCGTGAAAAAAAATTGAACCGGTGGGATTGAGTACTGATCATAATTATATGGAAGCTGTCTGTTTAATAAGGGTACACTACATAAATACGAAAAACTTTATTCCGAAAGTCACCATCACGAATTTCAAAATACCGATATTCATAATTCCGAATGGTTCAAAATTCCGAATATAAGAACTCCGACTTATCATTACTCCTATTTTTATAAATACTACATTTTAATATTCCTAACGTTTATAATTACTATTAGTGAAATACCGAATTTCAATAGATCGAATAATAAAAAGTCCGACTTAATGATAATTCGAAACATCAAAAATACGAATACCGATTGCCGAATATTGGATCATGGACGGGACATTCAAAATTGTTCCTAAATGATGTTATGGCATTTGATAGTTACAGCTTACAATGATTAGACAGGCACTTCGCCGGCCGCTGCCGCGGCACGCTCGCTTCGCTCGCTCGGCTCGTGCGTTGTCTTTCATGTTTCTAACCTAACCTACCTATTAATTTTTATAATTATTTTAAACTTTCTTACAAGCAATTTTGGTGGGAAATGATGTTATGGCATATGATAGTTACGGCTTACAATGATTTTACTGGCACTTCGCCGGCCGCTGCCGCGGCACGCTCGCTTCGCTCGCTCGGCTCGTGCGTTGTCTTTCATGTTTCTAACCTAACCTACCTATTAATTTTTAGCTTCGGCTTACTGGCCGGCTTCGCTGGCCAGCCTCAGCCGCGGCGGCGGGTCTTGAAACCACCTGCTCCTCGGCTCGCGGGCCGCCCCACCCCTCCGCGCCTACGCGGGCTTAAATTACACTCTAGGGTAGGGCAGACAAGACTGCGTGAAGTCGGTTTTGCAGCGATTCGTTTCTGTTACAAAATTTTTTGGCACAACATGTTGACGGTTTAGTTTATTCGAAGTATTGAAAATCGGAATGTAGTTTTTCGGACCGAGAACCTTCCGAGAATTTGATTCTTCGAACGTATGAAAATCGGAAAACTAACAAATCGCAATATCGACTTTCGGTAAAATAAAATTCGTGATTTTTAATAATAGACATTATGATTCTTAGGTGTTATGAAATTCGGACATTTGAAAATCGGAACATCAAAATTCGGAATTAAATATTTCGGAGTATTTGGGTGTTCCCGTTTAATAAATGTCGTTATGCCACTTCCACCCTTTATATTTTTTGCGTCTGTTTATCTTTCAAACTTTCCTCAAAAAGCCAGACATGATCCCGGAATGACATACATAACAATTGCGAGGCGCATCACATTCATCATTACTTACTTAATACCATGAGAAGGTGTGAATCAGCTTCCGAGTAAATGACTAATTGAATAAAAAAAATAACGATGATTCCAAAAACTTGAAAAAAAATCAATGAGAAACCCTTCGAAACCCGTAAATCATTGTCAGCATTCCAATGCTTTAAGTTTCGGCCAAGAAAGCTCTCGACCGCGATAGGGTTCCCTACAATAAACTTATTTGATCGATTTTGTGACCATTTACAGAAAAGGAAGCTTGAACCTTGTGCTCAACTGAGAAAGACAAATTAACACACATTCTTTAAATGGAATACAAAAAAACACTTGTTGAAGATTTTTTATTAAAAAAAGGTAAATATAATAATTTTTGAGTTCTGTTTAAATACACAAAAAGTTAAATAAAGAAGTTTTGTTTAAAATACGGTTGAAATATTAAATGGGGTGCGTGAAAGGAGCCTCCCCGAGTGACATACAAAACGATTCCCTACGTCCGGCGCACCCTGGGCAATTCACGAGTTCTCCAAAGCGAATTGACTAATTCACACACACACCATGATGGCAAGTCAAAATAAAATTTGACTCAGCCATCGACATGACAAAGAAGAAGAATATTAAATATGGAAGTATTGTACAGTCTTTAATTTATTTAGCTTCTAAACTCCGATGGCACTAAACTTTTTAATCTACGGTTTTATTAAACGTGCTCATAATAATAATATGTATCTCTCTCTCTTTCACTCATTTAATGTTTGTACGGGAAAGAGAGATGTAGCTTAGTAGTAAATCTTAAGTTTAACACGTTGTTAGTGAAATCGGTACTAAAAAAGTTACCTATACGTGCATTTAATTATTTTTTGATATTATGTTCCACAATAACATTTACTGCTTATGCTCTACACAATCGATATCCAAATAAAAAAAGGAATATAGGTTTCATTTTTCAATTCGACTAAGTTCGATTCCCGAGCTGTGCACAAGTTTTACTTAAAAATCTGTAGGCAGTTTTTGTTTTTACTAAAATTAATGTCATGGAATTTAATTTTAATTTTAATTCACAGATTTCGACCCGCCGATTTGCGGCCACATGTTCTTAGAATGCTGGTAATTATTTTGACCAAAAGTTAAGCATTGCCACACAACGTGGCAATGCTGCCAGCATTTTGAGAACATTCCCCACTGGCAGCGGTCCTTTAGATTAGGTTTGTAATAGTTATTTACTTTAGCTTTAAGTCATTTATTTTGATGTTTGTAGAAATTTAGTTTTTTATTTTTAATTATTGGTAAATAAATAAAATTCACTATTGATCTATTTAATTGTAAATGTCATGGTCCGTAAGAAAAGTTTTTCGTATGTCCTTATATTATAATTACAGACTTCCATACTGACCGATTTAAATAGGCCACCCTGTATAACTAAAATATAAGTCTTTTGCTACGGAACTCCAAAAATGCTGTTTGCGAATTAAGGCAAAGATGGATCATGACAATTTCCATTCATTTATTTAAATGTGAGAATTTGTAAAATTGCTGCTTATAACACACATTACAATGTTAATAATATAATTTTTCTTTGCAGGAAGTTGCATGTGAGCTAAATGAAGAAGAAAAAAGGTTGTTAAGAGTAAAGATATTCATTTGCAAAACAATCGAGTTTTAGTCAGAAAAAGTAATGACTTCATTAAAGAACCGAATCCAATAACAACCAGCCATATGCTCTATCTTACTGGCACAAACAGTTTCATCATCATCATATATTATATATTATTGGAAAAATGTTACTATTCCGTAGATGATAAATAATATGATGATGATGGCCTACGAGATAAACTGTAGAATGTTGCACAGTATAGTTCTATTATATCTGTATTAATATTATAGTGTAGTTTTAGGGAATTTCATTATTGTATCTAAGTATTTAGTTTCTAATTTATTGCATGCCACAAGGTAAAATACAGTGTTCCTCAAATGTATTCATATAAACTTAACATCCCATGTACCTTTTTATGTATTTGCAACAGAATAAATGAATTATGAATAAAGTTTGTGCAAATACTGCAAATATATCGTTTTGCCAACTACACGCTCAATCTTACTTGCGCGCTCAGTCTTCTTCTTCTACTTCGTCGTGTCGATGGCTGAGTCAAATTTTATTTTGACTTGCCATCGTGGTAAAAGGATTAGCCAATTCGCTTTGGAGAACTCGCGAAATTGCCCAGGGTGCGCCGGCCGTAGGGAATCGTTGTGTCTACGTCACTCGGGGAGGCTCCTTTCATGCACCCCCTGATGCGCTCAGTAAATTTTGCACATACTGTTTGCGCAAGTAAGATGTAACGTGTAGCTAGGTTACAAAATCAAGGGAGGCATCACCACTATCTTCCCATTTAACCGCCACCAAAATAATCGGGAATTACTGTTATCCGGTTTCGTAGTACCGGCGTCCCAAATTACAGGCACATGGGGCAATTATTTTAGATTAAGTAGTAAAGTTCAAGTTTTTATGAGATTCATTTTCCTCATTCAATATTTGCTATCATCATGACCATGAAGAAATTGTGTTGAGATTATAATTATAAATTTTTGCAAGTCAAAAAAGTCACATGACTTTGCCAGAGTAAAGTCCGAGTAGTTATCTTCACACGTGCCTACGTTTCGGCAATATTAAAGTAGGTACAGTAAGCCCTATCGTGTATCGCGTGATTGTCTTTTGTTATTACGAGGCGTAGGATCAAGTCAGAGTGCTGGGTATTTATTTATTCTTGTTTTTTTTTGTCATACCAAATAATAATGAATTGATTATCAAAATAACGAATTAAATTCAATGAGTATAATAAAAGTAATAATAGAATAGTCTCTTAAAAATACAATTCACTACACCAGGATAAATTTGCTAGTTCAATGAATTCAAACAAATACATGGTGTACTTCACAACCAGCTATACATAGCCAGGTCATGCATGGTCTCACATTGCAGGAGAAGCCTGACCAATGCGACACCATGTTATATTGGTAATGTACAGCTTGATGAATTGGGGTGCATGAAAGGAGCCTCCCCGAGTGACGTACATAACAATTCCCTACGTCCGGCGCACCCTGGGCAATTCGCGAGTTATCCAAAGCGAATTGGCTAATCCTTTCACCACGATGGCAAGTCAAAACCTTGACCACCTTACTGACTGTCCAAAATGCCCTCATCATCATCATCAGCCTGTAGCAGTCCACTGCTGTACATAGGCCTCTCGCCAGGTGCGCCAGAGTTCGTGGTCTTGTGCCTTACGCATCCAATCGCCTAAAATGCCCTACCACCTGCAAAGAGAGGCGCTTATGAACGCCGACGAGAGCGCCATAACAGTGGCCACTTATTGGACCAATAAATTTTGACTCAGCCATCGACACGACGAAGAAGAAGCTTGATGAACATTTGAAGTTATGTTCTCAAAGTATGATAGATAAAGCCATAATTTATTTATAACCTTACACGATGACAAGTTTTGCAAGGATATTTTCTTGCTATCTCCATCTTTTTAATCGAAATCAACAAAGCAAGAAATCGAATTGGCGCAATTCAAAGCAAGCATTAAAATTGCGGCAATTCTATTGCTTGCTTCGTTATTGCGTTTCAACAGAGAGAGAAATAGAAAAAAATTGCCTTGAAAACTTTCACTGTTTAAATAGGCCCTTCTTCTTCTTCTTTTTCTTCTTCTTCTTCGTCGTGTCGATGGCCGAGTCAAATTTTAATGGTCCAATAAGTGGCCACTGTTATGGCGCTCTCATCGGCGTTCATGAGCGCCTCTCTTGAGCAGGTGGTAGAACATATTGGATAGTCAGTAAGGTGGTCAAGGTTTTGACTTGCCATAGGCCCTTAGGAATAGAAATCATAATCATACGAGGTATAAATATAACTATTATTACGGCCATTTCAATCTTTATCACGTCACTGAATGAGTCAAATCTACATCTCTTCAAAACAAAAGTAAATACCATTATCAATTAATATTGCTTACTATCAGGACCGCAAACCACAAGCAAGAGAGTAGAATTTGCTACCTACTGGGCAAAAAGAAATGAGAAAATATTATGACATTGACACGTAAGAAGAAGATGGTTACCTTGAAAAAAGGTAACAGGCACAAAAAAAAGTAAAATTACACAAAATCTTCTTTATGCAAACAATAAAGATAATGATATTATTAAAACCGACGTGAGGTGAAGACATTATTATTGAGAATACGGGTTACTCACGTTATTTTAGCCGGGATATGCCGACTAGTTTCGAATCTAGTACGTAGATTCATTAACAGGGCATTTAATCGCGTTTCGAAACTAGAACGCGAATCTACGTACTAGATTCGAAACTAGTCGGCATATTCCGGCTAAAATAACGTGAGTAACCCGAATTTTCAATAATAATAAAAATATGTTCCAAAAATAATATTACAGACCCGTCACATTTTTAAGAATGACTAGCAATATTGTGATTTACGTTTGAGTGTAATCGATGCGGTGTTCAGATTTACCGAATAGTAATTTTCTTTATAGCTTCTAGTAACAAAAACAACAAATCATAGGTCAAAGAGTACACGTGTATGCAGATTTTGTTTTCTCTTGAATTAAAGCAAGGGTTGCCGAAATATCATTATCTTCTCAAATGGTACTAGTAGAAAAAAAATGTCGTGACTGTCAGCTTACACATTAATTAGTAAGTCAATTCTAAATTATTAATTGTGACTAGGTATTCTACTAAACAAAATAATAAGTTCTCAAAAATCTAACTGAAACATTAGTGCAGCTCTTAATCACGAAAAATAGGAGTAGGAACTGCAAATTCAAACTTTTTCGGATAAGCGGCCACTAAACTTTTCGGCGCTAGTGTATTTCTAGATACACTAACCAAATTTCTAGGACTTTTTTATACGACACAGGCAAACTTTTGAAGTTCCTTGACTCAAAAAATTGCTTATGAAAAGTTTGTTAGGCATTTTTTGAGCCACGTGTAATTCAAGTGGATTACACGTAAAACAAACCGATTATCAGCGAGCTGGTACAATTAATTGTTTCCTTGCCACTCCGCTTCACATCTCTCCTTTCCACTTTAGTAGCAACATTTCAGCTTCGGTGTACTTCATCGCTCCGCTACTTTTCACTCCGTTTTGGTTACCCAAACCCATATCATTTTATTTAAGTATAAAATGTAATGTAACAATATCAAGCAGGCAAATCCATAAAGGCAGCTGGTATATGTCTGTTTTTTGTTAGCCTATTCGTACATCATCGGTCTGCTTTAACGATTGTATCCGTCTCACGGTAAAAACCACGAGATCGGATTAAGGGGTTTAGCTATTAAATACATTACACGAGCATTGCCGAAAAAACTCGACCGAAGTTCGGCGTTATTACGTCTGCAATGATAATTTATATGACCGAAATGACGACGTTATATTATGACGATAAAACGCACTACGTACGTATAAGTAGCTGAACCTTGTTGGCAGGATAAGTATATAAAAAAACATAAATGAAAGTGCCAGCTGTGTTCTTTTATTAAGTGTAACTTGTGTCACTTTTTTATTTGGTTAGGAAATATTTTATGAAGCGGATAAGATTTACAAATTGGTAATAGACTGCCTCTATGGTCTAGTAGTTAGCGTATGCGATCATCGCGAGGTCTCGAGTTCGATGCCCGGGTCGGACAAAGTGTTATTTATGACCTTTCCTTCTGGGTAATATTGGTATGATGTAATGTAACGTTATATTAATATATTATATATAATAATTAATAGAGACTGATCGACTTTTTGGTTATGTTTTAATTTCTTTCAGTGCAACCAAATACATCAACTATTGTATACAGGCAGGTGGAATTGTAAGTTAAAGCATATGTGAAAACGATAAACTAATCGTTACTAAGAACGAAGTTAAAACTTGACGTAATCATAGGGAAGCCCGACAGAACAAATTATCTAAATAATCAAAACCAAATTGGGCTAACGAGAAAATAATTCACATCCAAGTCAGTGTTAAGATTAATTAAGACAAAGTTGGCTTTTAATACGTGTATATCATGATACCGTATAAAAAAATGTTTCTTTGTAGATTAGTATTTTTGGATTATTAGAAATAAATTCTTAATAAGAAAAAGCAAAATCTTCTATCTACTGTACTGTATATATAAATATGAAATTCTCATTAATATCTTTGCATTTTAAATGGTATTTAGACAATACTTAGTTACCTCTCATTTGATCCGATGATCTTTCGAAATGGATAATTGCCAATATTATTCAATAGGCGAACTCTAGATACCTCCAAAAATATTCCATGATTTAAAAAACAACAACTTTTTATACTTTGTATCGTCAGAAAATGTAATAAAAGATATTTTAATTATTTTTAAGTCAAAATGAATCGCAATTTAATCCTTTATCTACAATGCAAGTTTCTTATCGCAAAAAATTATAATTATTTATTTTATCTTGAACGCAGTATAGTTAATGTTTTCTTTGTGCCATAACATCTCGACTTATAACTTGCTGGCAGTGCCCTTGATTGTTCAAGATGCAGCGTGATGTAATTCAATATTTATTCAATAGATTATTCACTCATTATACTAGCGGATAGCTGTGAATAACTATTGCAAAACTAATCATTTCTTACTAAAAAAATGTTAACCTGTTTAGATTTAAATTTCATTAATGGTCTTAGTGTTTAATTTGTCCAGCAAACGAGCAAATAATCTTAAAATGTTATTTTTTAATCGTTGGAAATGAATTGACGTCACTGAACACGTCTAGAACCTGTTTTTCAATAAATGCCCGTATGTCGCATGCACTCTGCACCTAAAACTCATTCCCTAAGGCTAAGTAGTCTGTTTAAAAGTATTATCTTGTAGGAGCGTGCACAAGTATCAAGTAGTATCATGGCCAACGTTTCGCAACTCATATTTTGATCGTCACGTCAGAAGAGTTAATGGTACACTAAGTATGGTGCTCAAAGACGTGCACGCATTCACGTTCATGAAAATCATTTTGCTAATAAGTAGCTATTATGCTGGTTGTTAGATTTTTAATAAAGTACAACAATTAATCTAAAGGTACGAAGCTAAAAAAGTGACAGACATATTAAAGAGTGAGTAGTTATAGAGTGAGACAATAAATTTTTAAGGTAGAGAAAGACCAGTCTTCTTAGCTTTTTTAGTAGCCAATTCGCTAGGGAGAACTAACGAATTGCCCAGGGTGCGCCGGACGTAGGGAATCGTTGTGTACGTCACTCGGGGAGGCTCGAAGACCAATAATAAGTTGGATTGATTGTGTGAAAGATGAAATGGCTGGAAAGGGTGTGAGTACTGAGATGACGTCCGATAGGAATATCTATAAGGATACAACATATTGCGCTGAGCTCAAGTAATTGGAATTAGGGAAAGTGGATAATATAAGATCAAGCCTATATTACCCAGAAGGGTGTGGCAGAGGTATACAATACCCTCAATTCACCTGTTATTTTAAGGTCCCTTGGGATAGAGCGTAAGCCTAGCACCATCTACCAGATAAAATTCAAACTCCGTGCTGCTATTGTGAATTTCCTGATGGAAAGTTCACAAATAGCACTTTGCCCGACCCGGGAATGACGTTAACTATTAGCCAAATGCTAAGTGTTTGTGAAGCCCTGACCTTTATGCATAAAAATGCAATTTGAGTCAAGCTTGCACTCTATATTATTTTGATCACCTTGATAGAAAGATTTATTACATTAAAAATGTATGCATATTACTTATAATATTTTAAAGCAAATTCTATAATTTGCAAGCCTATCCTTCCTATGCACTTTTGTATTTTATATAATATTAAAGTTGAAAAATTAAGAATCCAGCAGGACTCGAATCTGCACCCCCTGGATAAACGTCCCAGATGCTTTGCCAATTCAGCCATGGAATCGTATGCTGCTAGAGTCAAAATTTCGCCACTCTTTTTGTGCCAGCGTCATAGGTATATATATACACTTTTGCTAGACGAACCTTACTTGGTTATAACATAAGTTACTCATGAATGTACACAGTAGAAATAGAAACATAAATACAGGTGAAGGCCTCATTTTAAATACAAACTTGCATTTTGCCTAGGGCACATACCATGTGTTTATAAACTTGATCTGTAGCCATATCGATTTAAGTCAAGTAAAGCCAAGAGTCACAGTATAAATATGTAACAGTATGGAAACTAAGCCTATTTCATAAAATAATTACCTACGCTCTATTGAAGCTATAGGGTTGACACTTTCAAACTTCTTGATATTGACTTTTTATAAAAAAAAGTGTTTTTTAGTGATCATTCAATCGTATTGGAATTACTAGTCCTTACTAATATTATAAATGCGAAAGTTTGTAAGTATGGATGTATGGATGTATGGATGTTTGTTACTCTTTCACGCCAAAACTACCGGGTCGATTTCGATGAAATTTTGCACACATGTAGCTTATAGTCTGGATTAACATATAGGCTACTTTTAATTGACATACCACGCGGGCGGAGCCGCGGGCGGCAGCTAGTTAACAAATAAAATTAAAATAGGTAATCTCAGAGCATCGGTTAATCTCAACAAAATACGATACACAGTTTAATATTGAGACATAACAACTTGTAGATCTTTGTTTTTGTTTTGTAGATATTTATCTAAATATTACAGCACGCGGCGTACAAAATGCAATTTAACATAATATTACAAATTAAAATAAAAGAGAGGGCTAAAAGGGTAAAAGTTATAAATTACTAGCTTCCGCCCGCGGCTCCGCTCGCGTGGTATGTCAATTAAAAGTAGCCTATATGTTAATCCAGACTATAAGCTACATGTGTGCAAAATTTCATCGAAATCGACCCGGTAGTTTTGGCGTGAAAGAGTAACAAACATCCATCCATACATCCATACATACAAACTTTCGCCTTTATAATTAGTAAGGATTTCCTGAAATAATTTTTAACAAAAAAAAACCGACTTCAAAAAGTAGGTAAACTAAAAAGCATAAAATAAATTTACTTCGCACAAATAATACGTTTTTTCATTAAGTTAAATAGAAATTATTAAATAATTATTTTATAATTCTGAAGTCAGTCTCCTTTTTTTGAAGTCGGTTAAAAATACTTTCTTCTGCTACGACAGGTACGAAATTCTTTATTATTAAATTTAATTGTGTAAAAATATTCTCATTCTTATAAACAGATTTTTTAAATAAACAAGGACAGGGTACTATAAAAGTGATTTTGTCTAATTCTTTGTAAATGAATTCAGCTACCTTGCAGTTTATGTGTTGTTTTTTAAAGCAATAACGAAAAATTTCATCCATTTTCTCGACATATTAAACAAAATCATTTGGTGGTCGGCGAAATTTTAAACGTGACCACTCGCTTCCACGCGGCACTCGCTACTGACAGCACCGCGACAATCGCTTAGGGGTCTCGTCGATGTGCATGTTTATGTGTGCGTGCCGTTTCGAACGTTTGTAGGTAGTTTCCGTACGGTTTGTACATATTTATACTGTGCAAGAGTGGTATTTGGAAGGCGGAAGAGGATGGTAGTACTTTTATGAAAAAGTTTACTGAAGCCAGTACCACTAAATGGATAGGAAATATGACTTCAACATGAGTGCCATCGACTCAACTAAAATTCTATATTAAATAGTTTTTTTTTTATTTACACTTTTACTGTTATCCTAAGTTTGTAACAGGTCAAAAATTAAAGTCTTTTGTGAAATGATTACATAAATCAATGAAGCTATTTAAAAAGGACTAGAGAAGTGAGTTTGAATTCTTACAAGCAAACTTCAAAACACATAGAGGCGTCATTCAGGTATTTAGTTTAATCAGTAACTAAGTAAAGTACACTTTTATGTAATATTTACACATTGCACTGTTGTTTTACACTGCGCATATACGTACCCACGGTTACCGATCATACTATATATTTTCAGTATAAGCTGGTTCCTCATTTTACGGAAAAAACTATACAATGCAAGACTATCTTATACTGGCGAAGTATAGGTTTAAGTGTAGTTGTCTGTACATCACCGTGAGTTGGCAAATGTTCTATTTGTACAATATATCATCTACAGCGCTTTACAAGCGTAATACCACGATAAAATAAATCCTATAATAATATACAATTGCCCGAGGTTCCTCGTACGTGGTATGTCAATAAAAAGTAGCTTATGTTCTGCCTTATGGTTTTAGGATTTTTTACCATTAGATAGAACGCCAGAAGCAATTACACTATCCAATGGTCCCAATGACAAGGCCAAATCACATTTACTCACACAAGCACACCCAGTCTCAGAACAAATCATTGCGAATCACACAAAGATTTGTCCCATGTGGGGATCGAACCAGTGCAGTGGAGAGCGGCGAGGCGACCGCTTAAACCACTACACCACACGTGCAGACAAATATTCAATATATACATCCATGCTCATTTTTAAGTCGGTTAGTTGTGTAAGCGTAGACAGGAACTTCGGATTTAAGTATAATATTATTTAAAACTAGCTTTTGCCCGCGACTTCGTAGTAGTAGCTCCTCCCGCGTTCAAACTTACTACTCCGCTCCCGTAGAGTTTAGCGTCATGTTAAATATCTTAAGACCTTTATTGAGACTTAGACTATCAAACTCAAAAGTAGTTATCAAAATTCGCTTAGTACGTTTTTAGCTTAGCGCTTTCAAACAAACAAACAAACTATAACAGAAAATAAAATACCTATCTACCTAAATAAACCTATTTCTGATGATAGCTAATCTAAACTCAATAAATAAGCAAAATCCCTATTAACTAATATCTATACGAATGTCTAATCCTACCAAACAGTATTATAAAATAACTTACGGTCACTACGTCCAATATCAAATATACTACCTATACTTTAAAATTAAAATGATACTTTAAAAAAAACAGTACGACTTATAAAAATAAACCTAAATAACCTACGACCATCCTACGACAAACTTATTATTTTTGCTTCGATCCCGAACCGCAAAATTAAGTTTGTTTTTATTGAATATAATATACTGGGTACTTTTCCGGGTAAAAAGTACCCAGTGTGGTGCCCAGAATATTAAAGAATAATTATACTAAGTTTCATCTTAATTGAACCGGTAGTTTTTGCGTGATACCTGAACGAACAGACAGACAAAAAAAAACACATTTTTGGGTTCGGTGTCGGTCTAGTAACACCCCCCTGCCATTAATTTTTTTGATATTTTCAATGTACAGAAATTTTAATTCTATTGAGATTATTTATTTATTTGTTTATTTATTTATTTAAGGCTAGTCTACAGTTTATTTACACCATTACATTTTTAAATGAACATGCTCATATATTATATAATTTTTAAGTGTAACAACTACTTACAGACTAACACCTATAAGTATATACATAGATAGATAATATTTTACCTAAATAATTTATTTAGGAAATATTAATAAGGAATAAGATGTTACAAACCCACCTATAATCTAGCCTTCTAATTCTAACATTAGTTATTGAGTTAAATCGCAACAAACAAACAATCAAAAACTCAAAATGTTTCGTGTTGAATCTCGTCAAAGTATTTTAAGCACTCATAAACAAATATTATTATGTCCAATCGATGCGAGATCAATCGCGCACAAAAAAATTGGACTTAAAGCATAGGGTCCTCATAAAACCTGTCAAATCGTTCGCAAATCGAGGGCATTTGGCATGATTTCGCATGATGTACAAGCACTTTTCATAGAACCATGTATGCACACTGACATTTGCTTTGACATCGTGATACAAATGTTTATCTCTTTCTCTCCAAAGTAAAAGGTATGAGTAACATATAAAGGAAATTTGTAATGTTCGATCTGGGTCTCTTTCATCTGAGATCGTGCATCCTTTAAAAGATTTTTTTTTATCTTTAACAATACCTAACAGCCAGTACTACGTCATTTTATAAAACCTAAAAGATTCCCTCGTTGTGCCTCTCATAGACCTCTATGAGAGGCAATGAAAGAGGAAAATGATCACCAAATATGAAAGACTGACTACCTTACAGTTTATAAGTTTAGGGGTCTCTGTTGCCACAGACTTTTATGGTATCATTTAGCTATTATGTACATGTCACAAAAGTTAAAGGCTTAATGCAATTAACCCACTTCTTTTCAATACACATAAGAGAAGAAATGAGTGAGTTACTTATTATCACGTTTTTGGGTTCCGTAGTATCTTAAAGGAACCCTTAAAGTTTCGCCATGTCCGTCCGTCTGTCTGTTCGAGGCGATTGCGTAGAAACCGTTTGTGCTTGAAAATTGAATTGCTTGAGTATGTAAATTAACTATCCCAACAAATTAATAAAATAATAAGATGGAAAATATTCCTTTTCGTAAACCTCCCCTACATTTAAAGTGGTTCTGTTTAGTTTTTCAAAAGTCTTCCCCATAGTATGTGGTACCGTTATGTTTTAAAATCATTTAGGGGTTGCTAAGAAAGTTTATATTTTTAGGGATTCGATTTCAATATAATTAACTATAAAAAGCAGTTTTTCATTCTCCTCCCTCTAAAAGCTTAACCATTAGCTAAAAAAATGTAGAAAAAACGTGGTGATTTAATGAACTTTCAAGGAAACTATAGCACATTCTACGTTAACTTTATTAATTCAAGAGTTATAAGGACTTAAATTGTATATTGAAGTTACTTGTAATAGTTTGTACATTATACAAAAACCTTTGGAAATAATTACTTGTATAAAGTTGTTATTAGTATAATACAGATATTTAGTCCAGAATATGTTGTAACGACTAACTACGGAACCCTATAGCGCATAGCCCAACACCTCCTAGCCGGTTTTTCATTAATCTCTTCAAGACAAAAGTTTAATTCAACGCATCATAAAAGGGAGTATTAAATAATTAGCAATGCTTGTAACACATTTGTTAAAATGTAGTTCAAGCACAATAAAATGGATAATCCTGCCTTTATTAATATTGTATAACGTGATTATTGTAGGAGTTTTTATGTTACTTTTAGGAATATGAGTCTCAAATTTTTGGGAATATCTATAGAAAGATAGTTTAAATATATAGGTATGTGATGAGAAGAGATGAAAGGCTTGTGACTAAAAAAAATCTAGTTAAATATCGATAGATGGACAACAAGATATAGGCCAAAGTAAAGAGGGATGGTTTGCGTGAAAGAATATATCAAAGAAAAGAAAGTTAGTGATAGTAAGACGGCTGACGAAGGAGAATGGAGAAAAAGACTTTTTGCTCTATCCCTAAATAAACTGGTATAAGGGTAGAAAGAAAGAAGAAGTGAGTTATAATATACGAACTTCTACTTATATGGAATTCTTGTGAAGATTCTGGTCTGTGTTTGGCATGTGATTTTAATTTGATTTCCGAATGCCTGTACAACTTGAATCATTATAACCAATCAATGGATGTCAACCTTCTTAGTGATACAAATAAGAAATATTATGGTAAGGAAAAACAAAGCATCTCAGATGGCTAATTTGTGGCAAAAATAAACCGCGTAAATAATAGACAAGGACAAACCTTTCACTTACAAAGTAAATGTAAGAGTCATCGCAAACTAAACTGCAATAGAGTGCACTATAACTTCGCTGCATCGATCCAATTTGATTTCTGAGCCTTATCTCACCACCATACCAGAAGACAGTAAGGTAATGCAAACACTTCTCTATTGCGGTAAGATAAAGGTTCTACGGTGGTGTTTTTGGCCTTGAACTCGTTCACAAGAGCTCCACCAACAGACTGACGCATTGAATCGCATTTTAGACCGGTCTAAGGTTTTAGAATTATATAGAAAATTTTGATGCTAGCTGAGCCAACGTCGGCTTCTTTAAGCTTACAGATGGAAGCAAGTTTCTGTGTCAACACCCGGCTTATGATAACATGTTTTCATAGAAAATGATGGGCGCGCAGTCATGTAATGTGTAACTTGAAAATACCTTTTGCTTAATAACAGAGAAGTTACTATAATGATGTCACTATTGCCTCAAACATAATATTTAAGCCAAACAGACTACAAATGAGATCATCATACCTATTTATGAGAATTAGTAAACTGAAATCATTAGCACAATTATTGTAAACATTTCTTTCACATAATATAAAGTACAGCACCCACACTTCACCTGTTATGTTTAGGTCCCATTATCCTATTTAGGATTTTATTAAATAGGAAGTATTTTAAGCGTGAATACACCTAACCTATTACCTTAGTGATGTAAGATGAACACCACAAAACCAAAATATATAAACTGTATCTTAGACCATGGTGCTCTAAAATACAGGCTTCGGCTTTGTTTGGTCACCCGATCTGATCAAATTACATGTATGTCACACCAAACTGTGATTGTAGTAAGATACTGTAAAATCTTGTAATTTGTGGAGATGTATAAATACATTTTTATCGTATAAAACCTCAACTACCACTATAACTTCACGTCTTTCTAATTGCATTTTTATGTGCAGACGGCTACTCATTTTTTTTTTATATACTACGCCACAGCGAACGAACGTGTAGTCCACCTGATGGTAAGTGGAGTACAGTCCATGGACATCAAAATCCACAAAAGCAGATTATAGATGCGTCGCTGCAGCTGAGGATTACGGTGTTATGCCTCATGTGCCAGTAATTTTGGGGCCTGATCTCACCACCAAACCGAAACACAGTAATGGAAGCACCACTATTTGGCGGCAGGTTAAAGGTGAGACGGTGGTGCTGCCGCCCTCGAGCTCATTCACAAGAGCTCTACCACCATTAAATTATCTATTACCGGTATAAGATGGTCTCGCGTTGTATATGCTTCGCGTGCAATGCGAGATCAGCATACTCCGGCAATGTATAGGCTGATCGGTAATCGTTGGTATTAAGTACCAACTAACTTCCACCCGCGGATCTGAACGTAAATATCATCCACTCATCTTTACAAACTTTTCCATTATTAATATTAGTAGGTAAGATAGGATAGTAGTAGCAGTTTTTTACATACATACAAATATTAATCACGCCTTTATCCCACGAGGGTAGGCAGTGACAATGGAAAGCCATGTGCTACAGCTCCTTACTTCTTTCGCTTCCTCAACATTCATACATCTCGTCATACATTCTCGCCGGTTTCGTGTACAACGCACTTGTCTTTTCTGAAGGACTCCACTTATCTGGTCACTGTAAGTGTTCCGCGGACGACCTCTTCCATTACATCCAGCCATATCGGCGTTGTATAACTCTTTTACTAATCTACTTTCATCCATTCTTTCAATATGACCAAACCACCTAAACATATCTTTTTTAATCCTTATTATAACTAAATACATCATCATCAAACCACAATGATCTCTTATTACGTTTTCCTTATACTAGCAATAAAAGCTAACAGTTTTCAATACAATTTATATGTAAAAAATGCTATTTATCATGTTTTTTAATAAGTTATAATGTGCACATAAACTTAAAGCAGTTAAAAGCTGTGGTGAGAATGCAATTACAAGCGGTCACTCATACTTGACACAAAAGAAGTAACCACAATAAGAACAAAGCCTTGGGACTGTTAAACGTTTAAAAAAACTTCATGAAAAGCTGTTAGCAAAGAACTTAAGCTACTTACCAAAATTAAAAACAATCCATACCTTCTAATATTATAAAGTACCTATGGGCTTAACCACTCCAACGTAATTGGTAAAAATTGATATGGAGATAGTTCAAGAAAGAACATAGATTACTTTTTACTAACGTACCACGTGTGCGAAGCCGTGGAGAGAAGCCAGTAAAGTATCAAAGATTTAAAGTATGCCGCTTTTTTTACCTATGTTTCATGCATTTCAATAGGTATTGCACAAAAACCCACGCGTTAAAAATGATGGTAGTTGAACATGTTTTTGCTATGATTTATTTCAATGGTGGTAGAGCTCTTGTGAGCTAAGTCGAGACGGGAAGCACCATTATTTCAGTCAAGACATTTGATGACTGATAGCGCCATCTAGTTGTACTTTTGGCTAAAGTAATATTATGTTTAACCAATGCCATCTGTATTTATCATACGCAACTACTTGCATTCCTCTCACTTGTAACATAACAATCTTCTTAGTGTTAACACTAAAACATAGATGGCATAGCAAGCAATTTTGAAAATTGATTTTTCATATTTATTTGACAATAAAATTTTAACCATCAAAGTATTAGCAACACAACTTTTAATTTTTACCGTTAGCAGGAGAAATTCAAAGATATGATTTTACTTACAAATCTTTTATCAAAGAGGTATGTACAATTTCTTAAATTACAAAAAATATTATTTTTTACTTGCAGAAATATTCCATAGTAACTAGGTACATTAAAAACCATTAATTTGTAAATTTTAAAGTCGGTAGGTTTTAGTCACCGAAAGTGGAACCGTGAACTTCAAGTTTAAAGTTTTATGAGGCTAAATTGACTTAGGTACAGTTAAAATAATCTAAAAAACTGCACATTATCTTCTGTCACTGTTGGTCATTCATCAAAATTCTCAAAAACAGCCTGTCATGTTTTTTTTTTGCGTTTCTTTAATAAGCCTGAAAATAGGTCGTAGGTTATATTACTTATACAACAAGGTGAAGGTCATCATACCACGCAGGGGGCAAGTGGTATTTATAATAGACTCTACACATGAATAAAATAGATTGTGAAGTCTGGTACAAAAAGAACTACACGTATCTGAACTAAAGTATCTAACTATCTAATAGGTAGGTAGGTATCAACGTCTAACGTCAACGTCTTCTAATTACACGGACCACTTTAATTAACTTACCCAGTTTAGTCTTTTACAGTATGTTGCTAAAACAAATTGACCAAAACCGATTACAGCGCCCGAAATACGGGTGTGTAACGGTTGATATAATAACAAAAAATCTAACGGTCACTTGACATAATATCACTTAATATAATTTTATTTAATATAACGATCAGTTGTCATATTGATCTGTTGATATAATTTCATTTTATCTAATTTCTTTTGATATAATGAACACTTTTTATAATGCACATTTGACATAACATTCGTTTAGTATATTATTTATTTACTATAATATTCATAATCTCTAAGTAACTTTTAATATAATTTAGAATATTCGATACGATTTTAAACGCCTGCTAACCTGGTGCTAGCAAAAGTGCATCGCATAAACATTGCTACCAAAATTAGTTTTTATACTTGAGGTGGGTAGACAGTATAATTATTATTTTATCACCCAACTATTGTTACCAGGAGGATCTGGATGCAATCTGGACTTTAGGGCACCCCGACTCGGATAGGTTAGGTTAGAAGGGGATGGCGGGGTCTACGATCCCGCCATCCCCTTCGTGGTTTTTTTTTTTAACCAACCAGAAGTAGGAGCCCCGCGAAGCGGGGCTCCGTCGACCAAGTCCGACCTCGACCACAAAATTAGGTCAAAAGAACATTAGGTTAAATGAAAGTTATATTAAAAGAATATTATGAATTTTGAAAATTATATCATATGAACTTTATACAAAATGTTATTATATCAAAGGAAGATTATATCATATAAAACATTATATCATATGAAATTAGGTTATTTGATATTATAGCATATGAAAATTATAACATATGAACGTTATTTCAAGTAAAATTAGAGCATTTGTTATTATATCAAACATTACACACCCCCGAAATACAGTCCCCAGCCCACCAGCTTTGCATAAACAAGCTCTTTATCAAAACTTTGGATTATATTTTACTAGAGCGAGGCCACAAAAATTAATTTCGGCAATTTGTTTTAATATATTTGTAATTTACAACGCTATATTAACCATCCACGCCGTTTGGTTAGCTTTGTTACGCAAACGTTAAGCGCCTATTGTAAAATCATTAGCAATTAGTTTTAAATGTGTTACTTGCTATAGTTATTTTAGTTGGCGTTTATTATTTCATAATTGTTACGTTTGGATTTCGGTTTGTGAATAATGTTAATTATGTCTGTTTTTGCTAATGTATTTTTGACATAATAATATTACTACTAAAATAAGATCTCATTTCGTCATAACTTATAAGGTAAAAGCTCCTATTACCGCGGTAGTCAAAATCGCGTCCTATTACCGTGGTATTTTTATTTTCGCGCTTTATTCCTGTTTTATTCAGTTTAAGTACACCAAAAAGGAAAAAAGTTATCCCAAATCTATCACTTTATGACATAACTGACGTTTGCAAGTATAGCACATAGACTACAAAATCAATCGGTTTGTGTAACGTCGTTGACGTGAGAGGTGTTTCTATACAAACGCGGAACAACAAAAGTAAGTACACAAAAATTTTGAAATTACATTTTTAGTATTAATAAGTCGTTCAAGTATGTTTATTTGTTATTTATAGCATTTTCCTACTATTTTACTAACTATTTAAACAGCTTGTTTCATATTTAAAACTCGTTTTTTACCAAAAAATTAAGTAATAAGATACCGCGGTAAAAGGATACAAATTTTATAGATTGATCCTAATACCGTGGTATACCTCGGAAATAGGAAAAACAATGGGTATGTTTAATTGTTAATAACTTTCAATGTATTAACTTATTGAATTAGATTCAAGTTTTGTTGAAATCATTAGTAATCCCATAATTTAGAAACTTTATTCCGCGGTGTGTTTTTTTAATTAGAAATCTAGTTAAATGTGAAAAATGTCGAGTACAAAATGTTGGTTTCTTAGAAGGGGTAAAAATAGGAAGGTGTATTTTAATTTATCACAGAACATTTATTTTGTATAAATTTCGACTTGAGTTATACACATCTGAACCAAAAAAACTGTTATTGTTTGATTAGGCATTTACACGCATAAAAATAACAAAATTTTCATGGGTCCGAATTAGGATTATTAAAACCCATGTAGTTTTCCTATTACCGTGGTAGTTATTTCCAGGTGACTCGGTATTAGGTTCTGTGATCTCCTATTACCGTCCTATTCCTAAAATATAAAATTAATAGTTTTTAGGGTTCCGTAAATAAATAAAAAGTTTTGTATCTGTTTTGGTGGATTCTTATTTTAATATTAATGTTTTTTGATAAACCTAAAAGAGGTTTATGTACTTAGGTATTTTTTATTTAAGTTTATGCGATCTACATAATTTTGTATTTATTTACAGACATCATGGACCGAAAGAAACGCAAATGTTATACTGATACCCAAATGGCTGAAGCACTTTCAGCGATTCAACAAGGTATGAGTATTTACAAAGCCTCGAAACAGTATAATGTACCAGAGACTACGTTACGGAATAAACGTGATGAGATTATGTTATTTAGATCTCTTTTAAGTTAAGTACATCATGTGTAAACCTTCAGTAACCTTAAGTTAGTTCTTAACTATACTCTACGGATTGTTAATTTTTGAACTTTCAATACGTCTTTAATGTTATAACCTTTTGTTTATCTACGAACTGTTGATTTTTGATGATTATTTAAATGATTGTTATAACTCGTCATTATTTTTTCGATCATATATTATAACCAGTTGATTCCTACATAAACTTATATTTTTATTTCTATAAAACCAATGAACGCTATTCACGGACGTGTAAAAACACACTAAGTACCTATTACCTACTAATTTATTCTTAAATTGTTTCGGAATCCGTTGGAATTTCAGAATAAATGTACTTATTATAATTTTAACATGAGAGAATCCTTGGCGATTCTCATGTTAAAATACAATACAAAAAAAGAACAAAGATCTTTTCGTATAGACTGATCTGTACGAAAAGATCTTTCTATATAGACTGAATCGCGCGTTGTTTTAACTTTACTTAACGTAAAATGTACTAAGTTCCGTACAAATATTATTTATGAAATAATATAAATGTGTTAGTAATTCTGTAGTATTCATTCATTTCATTCATTCATTTTGTCAATGAATGGCATACTTACAAATTACTACACTAACACGATTCTATTTTCTAATTAATTGTCGACCCTCGGTAATAGGAGCCGACTACCGCGGTAATAGGATCTGACCATAATCATACCTCGGTATTAGGGGAAATCGACCCGACTATTTAAATATTTTTTTAAAATAAGTAATATCATGAAAAGAAGCATAGATTCAACAGCAATACAAAATATAAATTCCATTTTTGACGATAAAATATTTTTGCACCTTGAGAAATACTTACAAATGCTTATTTTGGTTTCTTACTTTCAAATGTTGCGAAATACCTCGGTAATAGGAGCTTTTACCTTAGTATGAAAGATAGAGGATAAAAAGATAATTTATTTTGTAATGTTTAATTAAAATTGATTACATATTTGCTTCTATAATATTTTAATATGTAAGGATGATTATAATAATATCTTATTTTACCTTGGCTCCTACCATGAAGTTTAGTAAATTCGCTAGTGTACTTAGAGCTATGAAATGTGTACCTAAAAGTTTTTGGCACATTCAAAGTCGTATTATGGCTCAGCGCGTTGCAAACGCAGTTATGCAGCGCAAAGGGTGTCGTTAGGGAAGGAGTTGAATATTATAACAATTTTGGTTAGAATTGCTTTCAAAATGTTTCTTAGAATGTAAGAGTTTCATGTGTACCAAAGATTTTAGAATTTCTTGCTCACAACGAACATTATACGAATATAAACAGTAGGTATACTGGTAGTGCTTATATTATATTTGTATAATGGTCGTTTTGTTATATTTGTTATTTGTTTGGAAAATTAGCAGTTAACGTTTAACTAAAATTTTTAGTAAAATTTTGATGGCAAATAACGCCCGTTAAGTAGCTTTATAACTTAATAGTGAAAGTATAACTTAATTTTACTACATTTTATAAATAAGTGGTTAGTTCTATCATATTTATTGCTGAAATTCGTATGATAATCCGTTAAGTTTTTTTATGAGATTATCCCAGTCAAACAGACGCGGTATATTTTTGTGAAAATTATGAAAATATTTATTTTTATTAGAAAGTTACTTCTGCGCGCGGCTTCGTCGACGAAGTCGCGGGCAACAGCTAGTTGCTAGATAAAAAAAAGTAAATAATAACTATACTAAAGCCTACGAAACAAGATAAATGTATGTTATTACAAATCACGCGAATATAAATTCTATTGCTTTGTCATTTAAGTTGATTTTCGTATAATAAAAACTGTTAAAAATGTCCTTAACAATCTCAATTGCAATAGAAATTAAACTTTATGGCCTGTAAATTGGGTTTATAATTGTAAAACATGAAAATTATCTCGTTTCGTTGTCTGAAGTATACTACACCGTGACGCAACAAAAATATTTTATCTGCTACCATGAGACATGCACCATGACATGTGAGTAATAAGGTGCCACACATACATTTTAACATAAAAAAGTGCATTACAGAACATTAAGTAAGAAACTTTTTTTTTTAACTTTGTCAGGATGCTAATATCTATGTTTAAACATAGAATAATGTTAAGTTAAATTAAATGTTATTGATCTGATATTTTGCTTTCAAGAATAGGTACTTTCAACTTACTGATTACTTTTGAATAAATTTAAGAATACTTGCTGTTAATTAGATGTTATCCTATCATTCTTGAATTTATATCGACTTGAAAAGGCCGGAAAAGTGGAGTTGCTCTCGCGCACGAAGGATCCCGTACCATTATCTTCTGCTGTATGGAAGCTCCCTTTAAATATTTATTTAATTTTAAATTAATTAATTACCTTTAAAGTAAATATATAACTCAATATTCTGTAAATATTTCAAGCGTCTACGTGTTACCGTTATCAATATCGAGCAAAAACGAGAAAAATTCACGTTTGTTATATGGTAGCCTCCCCTAAAATATTAATTTTATTAAAATTCACAATTAGATATTATGATACACATAATTTGTAAAAAAAACAACTTTTTAAATATCATGGTTCATTCGACGAAGCAAATAAAAACATGTTTTTTGTATGGGATTCCCCCCATAAATATTGTTATAGCGGCAGTAGTATGCATCATCTGTAAAATTTTCGACTGTGTAGCTGTGTAGCTATCACGGTAGGTACATGAGATACAAGCCTCGTGACAAACGGACAGACGGACAACGAAGTCTTAGTAATAAATGGTTTATCTTTATTTATTTTTTATGGTGGATAGGCACGCGTTTGACCACAATCTCACCTGATGGTAAGTGATGATGCGGTCTACGGTGGAGCACGCTTACCTATGTGATACCTATTAACTCTTGCTTTGAAGAGATCCAAGATGTACTCATGCGGAAACACAGACTCGGGCAAGGTGTTCCATTCTTTGGCAGTTCGCATAAGAAATGTAGAGGCGAAATGCTTAGTGCGTATTAGTGGAATATCTACCGTGAAGCGATGCCTGAGTGCCGGTTCCCTTTACCCTTTGAGTACGGAACCCTATAAAGGAGGAAGTTGTGTAATTTACATACGCAAGCTCAAAGGTCAAAGTAAAAGATTTCCTGATGTCCAAAGGAGCTTTCGGAACTACAGTCGAGTATCTCTAGTGCTGTGGTGAGTAATATCGTTATCATTGTTGGTGCTCTCAACGGTCACTGTGACGTCACAAAAGGATTTTCCCTACTGCCATGAAACAAGCTCCGGATATGACTGGCTGGAATGTCTAGAGTGAGCCTACACAATCTACTCTATGAAATAGCTGCCTACGACGAGTATGTAGGATACTCATAGCGCACGTGAAGTTTTAACAGTGGGTGTATAGTATGAAATGTATATAATGTAAAAACGTAAGTATATTTATTTTTTTATTTATTTTAAACTTTATGCACATCAAAAGTACAATGGCGGACTTAATGCCTAAGGCATTCTCTACCAGTCAACCATGAGGAGGTGCAAAGACAATAATGGTAGATGCTTTTAGAATTTAAAAAAAGAAAGTACAATCTATAAATTTACAATCCTAATTAATGTTTATTCTTATAGTTATATTTTAAACAGGATAATATATAATGTAAATATATTAAATATTACTATTACATAACATAAATAATATATTAAATACATATAATCAGGTAATAGGTACATCATTTAAACGTAAATATATACTATAATATATTATTATTTAGGCACATAATATCATTTAATTCTTTAATGGCTCTGCTGATGATTCATTGTAAAGAAGATTACATTATATTAATGTGTACATAATTATAAAGTATAAAAACTCAGTGATTTCAATAGAGTGCAAGTTGAAAATCATTGTAGTTAGTAAAATTTAGTTTTACGTATAATTTATTTTTATATTATTGTTTGTAATTTTTTGACGTAGTCAAAGGCCCCAGGGGGAGCTTCAAGCTCAATAAATGAATTGAATTTGAATTTGAAACTTTAAGCTTAGTTTGTAGGTGATTCATACTGCATATTCTGTATATAACATAACATAACATCACGCCTATATTACCCAGAAGGGTGTGGCAGAGGTGTATAATACCCACACTTCACCTGTTATGTTTTGGTTCCATAAGCCTATCGCCATCTACCGGGCACAATTTCAAATTCGTGCTGTTATTGTGAATTTTCTCATGGAAACGTCACAAATCACCCGGGAATCGAACCCAAGGCCTCGCGGTAAGAGGCGCATACGCTTACCACTAGACCATCAAGGTTGTTATAAAAATAATATAGTTTTTTCATTTTCGTAGAAAATCACTTTTTTTATTATTTGACTATACGAAACGTAGATTTTAGTCAAGAAAATTTTTAATAATTTCGAACATAACAAAAACTTCCATCGAATCAAGTCTGCTCTCAAAATCGTATCAAAATATACCTAAATCTATTTTTACACCGTGTATAACAGGAACAGTCTACACGAAAATTACTCAGTGAGTAATGATCCCGATAATAAATGGAGTTAGAAACTAACGGACGAACAGTTCACAGGTGCTCCGGCCTTTATTAATCTTTAAGATTACAACTCACAAGTGGAGATGAAATTCTGCATATTTTTAGCGGGTGTGTAACGGTTGATATAATAACAAAAAATCTAACGGTCACTTGACATAATATCACTTAATATAATTTTATTTAATATAACGATCAGTTGTCATATTGATCTGTTGATATAATTTCATTTTATCTAATTTCTTTTGATATAATGAACACTTTTTATAATGCACATTTGACATAACATTCGTTTAGTATATTATTTATTTACTATAATATTCTTAATCTCTAAGTAACTTTTAATATAATTTAGAATATTCGATACGATTTTAAACGCCTGCTAACCTGGTGCTAGCAAAAGTGCATCGCATAAACATTTCCTTTATACCCTATACATCACCCAACTATTGTTACCAGGAGGATCTGGATGTAATCTGGACTTTAGGGCACCCCGACTCGGATAGGTTAGGTTAGAAGGGGATGGCGGGGTCGTAGACCCCGCCATCCCCTTCGTGGTTTTTTTTTTTAACCAACCAGAAGTAGGAGCCCCGCGAAGCGGGGCTCCGTCGACCAAGTCCGACCTCGACCACAAAATTAGGTCAAAAGAACATTAGGTTAAATGAAAGTTATATTAAAAGAATATTATGCATTTTGAAAATTATATCATATGAACTTTATACAAAATGTTATTATATCAAAGGAAGATTATATCATATAAAACATTATATCATATGAAATTAGGTTATTTGATATTATAGCATATGAAAATTATAACATATGAACGTTATTTCAAGTAAAATTAGAGCATTTGTTATTATATCAAACATTACACACCCATTTTTAGCCAACTTCCAAAAAGGAGGAGGTTCTATATTCGACACGTAATGATTTTTATGTATTTCCAGCAATTTCTTCTTCATTTGAACCGATTTAAAAAAAAATATATTTGAGAGAGTGAACTACCGAAATGACATGGCCATCGAGTCAGGATCTGATGATAGATTCCGATAGAAATTGAGGGCAACCTTGAAATTTTATGGGTACTTATAGTGTTTTTTGTATATTTTCTGAAGTTATTCAAATATTTGCATCTAGTCAGCATAATCATGTTGCTGAGCTGATGCTGATGGTAGGTACATCTTGGAGTACGTAGATAATTCTTTAAATAATGGCACGTTTAGGCTGTCAGCTTTATTCTTTTAAATTATATTTGAATGTGGCGAGACGATGAGTATTACTTACTTATGTTTATATAAAATGTTAAAAGTGACCAAATAAATCTACATAGGATAAGTAGTTTTTTTTCGTCCTTCTAATTGCTAACAAGCAGTCTTAAACGAGAATGATTCATGGTAAAGATAATTCACTAAAAAGAGATAAATAAATAAATAAGTATCACACAACTTTTACACAACGCCATCTAGTCCCAAACTAAGCAGAGTTTGTACTATGGGTACTAGGTTCTAGATTATAGATACAAACACACTCTAAAGAAATATATTTGATCGTAAAATCCCAACCAAAGTTCACAAGCCTCACCTATATTTCCAGGTATATTTCCAGGTGTGGAAAGGTGATATTTATCAAAACGGCGTCAAACTGACAAGGGTCAAGGAGACAGGTTTCATTATTGTACCTGATGCCGGGAACATCGATTTTTATGTTTTATAGAAAGTAATATACGATCCTGACATTCCTGACTTTATTATTTTGAGGAAAACGGAAATGTAATTACGCTTCCGGTATACAGTTAAATATAATATTATAGTCAAGTCAGTTCCTTCGCGTGATACGCCAATAAAAAGTTATAAAAATATTAGAGAAATATTGTACAACAGAATTATTTATTTGTAGGTAAATGTCGGTTTTATTTTACAAAAGGAGTAAGTGTATTATAAAAATATGTGAATCTTGGCTATAAGCTATTTGTGTTCAACATTGCATCCGATTCGACTCAATAGTTATTGCATGAAAGAATGTAGACATCCACCCATCCTCAAAACATTCAGGTTTTTAAATGGTTAAAATATTTAATTAAGCCATTGTTTCAACTTTAATAATAAATTCTTAGTACATATTATGTACTAAGAATTTATTATTAAAGTTGAAACAATGGCTTAATTAAATATTTTAACCATTTGGGCTCTCATCCACGAACGATATTAGGTGACCGATTAAAAAAATCTTTTAATAGAGATTTGCAACGTAGGCGTGAGGACCAAAATTTATTACGGTTATTTACAAGAAAATGTAATCGATGAATCGAAAACAGATGATTGACAAGTAATTAAATTACATATTAAAATAATAATCTGTTTGTGTCATAAACATAACACATTTTTTTAAATTATTTAACTGTACTTAGTAACAAATAGTCCACTCGAATTATACAAGGATTCGCTCAGTAATGCAAATCATGGTAGCATTAAATCACCGGTAAAACTCCGGTTCACACTGCTCAGGTGCCAACTATTACATAAAAAATCATAAAGTTCGTCTAGCTAAGGTATATAATATATATATATATATATATATATATATAACTATGACGCTGGCACAAAAAGAGTTGAGAAATTTCGAGTCTAGCAGCATACGAATCCATGGCTGAATTGGCAAAGCACTTGGGGCGTATACCCAGAGGGTGCAGGTTCGAGTCCTGTTGGATTCTTAATTTGTTAACTTTAATATGATATAAAATACAAAAATGCATAGCAAAGCTAAAATTTGCTTTAAAATATTACACTTAATAAATCGGTCATATAAATGTATTATTGTAAAACAGTCTTCCTGTAGTAGTTGTTTATAAATCTTGGTTACTAAGTTATTTTATGAAAAATATATAATTATTTATATATTCTATCAAATTTATATTCATATACCTGCTTACAAATTGAAGAAAGTAGAATGCAATCAGTAGTGGGACTCTGTCACTAATATAAAGGAATGAGACATTTGTAAAAATGACACCGTGGAAGTTTTACACCAGATGTAGCTGATGTTTCAGTCTAGGTTTCATTTGATTCCAGACCATGCTGTGTTATTAAACAAGTTTCTGAAGTTTTAGTTCCAGTTTCATGATTATTTTTTGCACAGATTGGTTTTCTGCAGACTAAGATTTTAAATATCTACTTACAGGTTGATGTGTTGGTGTGTCAAAATACTACGACGCTTTGACTCTTATCCCAGTGCTGGACTGGATCCAGTCCATCTAATTGGGATACAACCATCATCAAGAATGAGTGCCCACCCAAGTCTTCTAATAAAATTATTATTTTATTATACTATACTGTATTACTTCCTTAGCTTCCTTACTTAATAAGAAAACAATATAGTAAACACAAATTGGCATTTGAAAAGAGTCGGCCTTGAATTTCTTGCAAGTTCTTCTCAAGAAGTCTCTGTCTACGGAACTGGCACTTAAATTCACTTTCACATTCAGAAATTGTTATGATTAGTGAAAGTGGGTTTCAGCTCCGCGAATTTAGAGTAGAATAAAATTATTTTTGTATGACGCTTCTTAGCGCTTTGTAATGTCTAAAGACTTATGAAATACGTTAAACAATAAAATTTTCTTACACATCACATTTCTAAAGACTCAAAAATAAAGTGCCACTTTCATACATCAGATTTTCATAAACAAATGATTTCTTATACCTTTAGCAAGTTCAACTCAAGTTTGGTCCGTAACAATGAAGCATATTGAGTTTCTCAGAGTTATTTGTTTTCAAAATGTATAATTAATAATGTTTCTCAGGAATTTAATTTCTATACGACAGCTTGTACGTTTTGTGAAATGTTGTATTGCGAAATATGGGATTTAATTTTGTAATTATTACAGCTTATTATTTTTTCCATCATTCATCATCACGACATGACTGATTTAATGATATTTTAATTTACCATTTTTGGTGACCATCTTTTCATACTTGGTTATGCCCAATTTGAATCAACGACCTCAATAAAATGAACAATCGAAGATGCAGAAAAAGTCACTATAAGTAATAGAATTACATACTTGGAACAATTAGATAGCCTTAAGATTAAGCAGTCGTAGAGGTGCCATCATGCGGGAGGAGAGGCTTCGTGATGGTTTTAGACGGTAGATTGGCTTTGCCGGAGGGTCCGACATAAATGTTTTAGTGTCCCTAAACTCAGAAGTATGCATAAAACACGTTAAAAATAATATAAAGAAAATATATTTAAAAAAATCATATATCTACCTAAATTGTAACATGAAAAAAATAGGTTACCAAGTCCACTCAAAATAACTGGCTAATAAATCGAATTTCTATAAGAGAAACTGCCAGACTAGCTTCCAACATTACAATTAAATAAAAACTTTAAGTCCCGCCGTACAAATAATACATTGGATTTAAAACTTGAACGCTAATATAGAACTTAGTTACTGAAGTGTAATCTTGTTTACGGATTTGAAAACCTTCCTAGGCAATTTATTTAGTTTTAACTTAGTTGCCGCTGATGGATGTAGATTTATATTTATTGAAAATAAAATTAAGTCATTGAACATCTACAAAATACTAATCAGACTATTAGAAAATGTCGTAACTAGAAGTGGTTCAAAAATGCTTTGCAAGATTTGTAACCCATATACATAATTATACACCTACCCACATAAAACTGATGAAACGACATTACTGGCACATGAGATATAAGCCGGATGGAGCGATGCATCTATAATCTGCTTTTCTTCTTGTTTGGTGTCAATGGCTTTTTATTTTATAAAGTTTTCATCCAAAAATCAGCAACGTCCACTTGTTTTTTTAGTTGCCTGCATTAGATCTTGACGTGTACCTACACGTGCCAGGAGACAACGGGCATGATAGCAGGTGAGTCATATTTTGTGTAGGGAAACCACACTCAGAATTGATGTTATTTGTTGGTGTAATTCCCCACTTGACCAGGTTCTCCCTGCAGCGGCCAACTTTTATCCGGAGGCGGTTAAGAGACTTCCAGACGTATAAAAAAAGTCGCACTGTTGCCCTTAACATAAAAATTATGTGTTAAATGACTAATGGAACGCCTTTTAATATTTTTCAGTATGTTAACTATAAAAATAATTTATCACGGGTACCAATGTTACCTTTAATACAAACACCTATCTTCATCACAACAGTATGAAGTCTTACATTAAAGTGTGTCGCACAGTCACTTGAACTTCACTATCTGCTGTGATATTGATCCCGTGGCCGATGTGCTTTATCTGTTTGAAAAGGAAAAACAGTTTTGATACTTGCTTAATATAATTTTACTAGCAACACACCGTCGTTTTGCTTCAGGCACCATATAGTTCTAAATTGTACATTTATTTTACATAAAAACCTTCCTCTTGAATCATTCTATCTATTAGAAAACCGCATCAACATCTGTTGCGTAGTTTTGAAGATCTTAGCTTACATAGGCCAGACAGACAGGCAGCGGAAAGCGACTTTGTTCTATGTAGATTACAACAAAGAAACATTTATTCAAATGTAAGTATCGTAATTATACGATACTTACATTTGAATAAATGGAAGCTTTTTGTATTCTTTAACGCTGTATGAAGAAGTCTTGTTTTGAAGTGAGTTGCACTGTGACTTAAATATTAAGGTGCTCACAGACTTCGAGAATAATGACACTCTTGTAATGTATCATTGCAGATTCGATTCTGAGCATAACATCACAAACTGCCTGTAATGTTACAGTTTTTCGAACAAAAATTTAAATTTCGAATTATATAAATACAGGTTGCGCACTGTAATGTTCGGTTCTCCTCTCACACTGGTGTTATATTCGAAAATGTAATATAACATTATATACGAATGCTTGCGGTCTGGTAGGACTTTTATAAATATTTATAATTCCTTATAAATATTTATTGTTTTCAGCCCCTACGTACCTACAACATTTTCAAAACTACAGCTTTCTAGCTACCTGATGAAACTTTAACACTTTATTCTATTGTTTGAGCTACGGAACCATAATCAGGGTTATAAAAGTGTAACAAAATATTTTTCAATTCTGATTTAATATTATTTAAATGAACATTAATATAGATGCTTAACTTCACTGAGCAAAAGTATCAAGATTGCTTGTAAGCTCATCTGAACAACGAACTCCTATTGTTAACCGCACGGAAAGATCAAGGAGGTTTCATGTTCAGACTTGACATGACACTGCTCTAATTATTATTTAATTTTAAATGTTGGTTTTTCAGCATGTGCCATAACAGTGGCCACTTATTGGGCCAACAAAATTTGCCTTTGTAAGTAGAACATGACATATTGTGTCTCCGAGCATCAAGAATTAAATGAAATTGTGGATATTTAGTCTGTGTTTTCTAAAACTCTCGTGATCTCAATTGGTTGGTCCAATTCAAGAATGGTTTAATAAACATTACACAAATAAAAAACAAAAAAGTATAATTTTTTTTTAATTATTTAGCATTACTTAGTAGAACTATTTACTGATAGAGCACTCGAATTATGCAAGGATTCGTAATCTTAATTGGTTGGTCCAATTCAAGAAACCCTCATGCCTGATCATTTTTAAATTCCCTCTCGAATAGTCTATTTCATGTACATGGAAAATATTAAAGACATTTCCGAAAGCTTAAAAAACAACACAACGACGCAGCTTCCATTCAAAAATTCACTATTTCCAAGAATTCACTAGGTCTAGTACTAAATCGAATAGTTTTTTGTGGATGTTAATTAAAATTTTACAAACATGTAATTTTGACAATTAACTTTTTCTTATTTATATTTCCAGATAATTAAATATCTTATGGTCTGTCTGATGGTATGTGGTAAATCTCTATCACCATCAATTTGTAGGATTGAGTATTATTTTTAGCCAACTTTAAAAAAGGGGGCTATATTATTATTGAGAATACACTCACTTTCACTTCACTTGGAAATATACCGACCAGTTTCGAATCTATTACGTGGATTCATATCTCCGGCTAAAATAACGTGAGTAACCCGTATTCTCAATAATAATGTCTTCACCTCACGGTGGTTCTAGGAGGATATAATGTATTTGGCTGTTTGTACACAGACTCCATCAATTAAGGCCCTATGTTGCTTTTTTTTATATCTTCTAATGATCATGTTCAACTCACTATACTGAGTGACTCAAAATGCCTCTCTAAACAGTCCATTACAATACACACATGTAAGTAGGTAGGTAATATACCTAATAACCCATCTGCATGTTTCTCTACTCTATGCTGAACTACATCCCTTTTCGATACAACGTTTATATTAAAACTCGATGCGTCCGGAAATTGCTATCATACTTGATCTCAAACTGTCACTGTGTTGTACTGCGACGCTAAGATGAGCGGAGCGGCGTTAGGGTGAGATTATAGTTGCAAAAATTATAGTATGAAATGTTACATCATCATAATATTATAACAAGTATTAAAAGGAAAATCTCATTAAAATGCTTTAGTAGATGCACTCCTGGTTAGATTATTTTATTATTTTTGTGCAAGTTTTGGGAATGAGCAATTTGAAACTGATGAAATTTAATTGTTTCATTTAATAAGTACGAGAAACCTATACCTAATCTGTAGCTGAAATTATTATTCTAAGGTACTTTACTATGTTGGCAAGTTGTTGGGTAGTTCTTTAGAATATAAATATCTAGATATCAGCATTAGAAAAGTTACATTTAAATAAGTCCAGTCGCACCTAATCGGAGTTTAGCGTATTTCATTCACAAGTATATTTTGGCTGATATAATCGCTCCGCTTCTCGCTCCTTCTAACAATAAAGCTCAGCCCTTACAGCTTTGTAACGCATTCTACTCACAGTCACGTCCAATTGAATATCAACCCTACACACTCTGCAAAAGGTCCATATCCCAAAAACAGTCACGTATCAATATCACGTTGCTCATGAAATAGAAAACGTAAGCCTGACGACGGATCGTGCCTAGCTTTGTTGTGTGAAACGCGGTTATCTCGAGATGTCAATGCAACTGGTTGTTATTGGCGATCGATTGTTTGTATAGGGCAAATGCATCATCCATGTGTCTAGTTTTATGCTGAGCTGGCAGTTGCCTGCGACTTAGTCCGAGTGAGATTCGTTGATCCTGCAGCTTTACCCGCGGCAAAAGTGCGATTCAAAAACGTGCACAACGCCATCTATCAATGTCGCCGTATCCAATTTTTGTTGATGCGATGTGCATAAGGTTAATTATTGGCGATTGTTAATCTTTAAGGGTATGCGTCATCCATGCGTCCGTTTTTAAGCTGAGTTATTGATCTTTTATCTAGAATTAGAGATAATTGTCATTATTACATAATTGTTATTGTTATATTCCGTCCCTTCCGCAAAACTATACTCTAGGAACGCACTTAGATATAGTGCAAATGAAGTGAAAATATAATTATGTATTTTAGTTTAAGGTTTTCTATGGGCCTATGCAGCCTAAAATAAATGATTTATTAATATTTTATATTATATTATAATGTAACTAGTTTTTATTTGGGATGCATTTTGTAAATGGCATGCATTATCCATGTGTCAGTTTTCATGCTAAATGATTGTTCCTTCCTGTATTTAAATACATATTTGAAACATCAAGAGAATGAATGCAACTGGTTGTTGATGGCGATAGTTTTTGAAAATGGCATGAATCATCCATGCGTCGCTTTGTATGCACCATGACTGTTGTTGTATCTAGAGGTTTTAGATGTCAAAAGAATGCAACTGGTTGCTATTGGCGATCGATACAGTCTGTAAATGGCATGCATTGTCTATATGTCAGCACTTTTAATGATTGTCCTGTACTGTAACATAAGATTTAAGATGTCATAAGAATGAATACAAGGGAATGTGAGGATCATTTCTGAGTAGCCACATGAGACACCGGACGGGATACTTGCAAATAACATTTTTGCCCGACCCGCGAATAAAACCCAAGACCGCGCCACCCCGTGAGCAATTCACAAATTACACAGATCTTTTAAAAATCCTCTTCTGAGAACTGCCTGTGATTAAGTAACTGTTTTAACTTCGCTGATTTCTGTTTTTACCTATTACGTCTAGTTTTTAATATATTGATGCTTACTAAATAAATAATATCCCTGCATATTGCCAAGAGGTCAGCCTGGTAGACTGTGCAGTACGCAAGCTCAGTTTTCGGCTTTTCAGTTCAGCCCGGTTGTCCCACATGGCCAACGCGGCGCCGACCTTGCCCTGAATCTTGCAGCCATCTGTAAAGATTCTGAGCGACTGCACGTTGTGTTGGTCTACCAGACTTTGGTAGTCTTATCTCGATATAACGGGCTCTTTACCATGTATATTTGTTGTAGCGAACTTGAATGTCGCTGTCTCCGTAGAATAAGTCTACCACTATCTAAATTCACCACTTTGTGAAGCCATTACCAATAATATATTGAGCTTAGATTTTAATTTTTTGTGCAAAATGTGTATCAAGGCTTTAACTTTAAAGGATAATCGAAAAATCTTAAAAATCAAAGTAAAAATTTAAGGTCTGGTATGATTCATAAGTTTGTCATAATCTTAGAAGTTTAATTGCTTTTTTTATTTTATCTTTCAAACTACTAGTTGTATTATAGTCTTATTCTTGAGAAAGGTTTTAAGACATACAACATGCTACAACCTACAAAAGTAGAGCAGTAACTTTTTTAAAATGTAGAAATTTTGTACTTTAGTGCTAAAACATTTTTTGTGAACAACAAAACATTTTCATAATTCCAAATCTAGACATGCTGTGTATAAACGTCAGACTAAAAAACCAATATGGACACGAAATTAACGTAAATATTTGTGCAAAAAAGTCTGCCAAAACTCGCGAGGAAGCGGGGATATAGATTGTTCCGCGCTAGTGTCAAATCTTTGCCATCTAGTTTTATTTGAATTGTTTGATCGACAGTCATTCACATTTGGCAGCGGGGGACGCCTGATAATGACATCTCCGATAGGCTTATTTTTCTTAGTCAAAAACAGACAGATTTGAAATCAGGTACTGTAATTTATGTGGTCATAAATATATCCTCGCCAGTTCCAAATAAATATATACACTCTTGTCCATATACGCTTAGAGTAAAAATCATTTCAATAAAACTATTAAAATATTCTGTTAAAGTATACGGAATCTACCGCTTTTATTCTGACTAGAGGCACGTGTCATCTGATGTAAATTTGCCACCACATTCTGGATATTATCATAAAATTGATAGTCAGCTTCATTCTAGCGAAATAACTTTGGAGAATATTATAAAAGATTCTATTTCGCTCTCAGAATAAAATGTGTCAGTGGAGTTTTAATATTGAACAGAGAAATAAAGCGGTCAAGTGCGAGTCGGAACCAGATTTTAATATATTATTTGTAGTTGGTTATTTCATACAAATGTCTGGCAGCATTCTCATACATGGCACTATGGAATATCATTCATTTCGAAAACAGTACAGTTACATAATTTATTCTAAAGTTTGGTTTGACTGTATAATATTAGTATGTATAATCATTACAAAAAAGGAGTCCAAAAAAAGTATTCATTTAAATCGTAAATATTTATTAATATGATTAAATTTTGCGCTATTTTGAAACCAGACTCTGTCAAGAAAACAAATCAGTTTTGATGAAATCAGTTATTAGTTTTGTTTAGTTTCTTATCATTCTACAATCTTTCATCATTCTACCAAAACTAGGAATTCTAAAATACATTCTTGTTCACAAACAAGACGAAGACAGCGATCATTTTATAGATAAAGGAAAATTTTCCAAAATCCGACTGGATTTGCAAGTATTTTATATAAATCAGGCTCTATTGGCATCCAGAGGGCCGTATCATTTTAGTAGATATCTATTCAGGGGCTATGCCAACCGTACGTGGTTCGCATACCAACTATTGCTTTGCAAACTTATACATACCAATAGAAACTAAAAACATGTTTGAGACGGTCCTTATTTTAAGAACTTTAGAGTTCTTTTTTGAATGCGGTAGAAAATACCAAGTGTTGGCTTAGGGGTGGATTTGCACAATGTACCCAACACTATCTGTCAAAGCATGATATAAAGTGAGAATAAATCGAGATATTTTTACGATTGTTAAATTCTGAATTCTTTAATTCGGTACCAATATATGGAGACGTAGAGATGGAATATTTAGTTTTATATTTCTTGGGGAGGTTTAAAAAGTCTATTACTGAGTTATTGAGAAATGAGGTAATAGAAATATAGGAAAATTTTCTGTTATTGCGTTAAGAAGACTGACTGGTTTCAAAAAGGACCGAATGTTTTGAATTGGTGATTGACTATACTGGGGACTTATAGTGCGTACTTTGAGTACCAAAATTTTCAGGTGATTCTTAATTTGATAAATGAATTACGAAACATAATAAAATATTATTATGTTGCGAATATCAAGAACCTATGAGCCTCAGAGTTGATTAATCTGTATTGTTTGTGCGTCGCGGCTATTGGTCTATACATATTGAGGAGCTACTTGCGGTTTAATTCCTGGGCATTACATGAGGAACTGACGAGGAGAACTTTATTAATCTATCAAGTGTAAGTCAGTACGATGGTTAATCAAAATAATTACTTTTACTTTCGCTCCTGCCACAATGCGAGGAGAAAAATGTTGGCCCTTGATGCAGGCGCAGAAGAACAAATAATATAGTAGCTTTTTCAGTATAATAACACATTTGCAATCTTTTGTAAACCTACTATGGGCTGTACGCAATCGCTATATATAAGGGTCTTTTGCTACACCCATTGTCAAAACAACAAACGTTATCGTGTAAGCAAAAAAAAAACAATAGGGCAAATTTTACCAACTAGATAACCGGTTACGACACAATCATATTATTAAATTAATATAAACTGTAACTGTTACCTATTAACGATAACAATATCCCGTATTTGGAAGCCTTCCAGTTTACATTGCTGGCTATTTTTGCTACATTGTAAAATTGCATGGTTTTGCTGCGTCAGTGTTATTTGTGATTTATTTTCTGTTACAACTAAGCTACGTAAATGTTTCAATCGTTATGTTGTTACAGCTGTACAAGTTTGTTACAGCTGTTTTTTTTGGATATCTGACTAATACATAATACACACCTCTGTCAATACTTTTCAAAGATATGTGTGTATTTATCATATAAATTATCGCTCGCTAACGGTGAAGGAAAACATCGTGAGGAAACCTGCATGCCTGAGAGTGCCAAAAATATACTCGAGGTCGTGTCAAGTCTAACAAACCGCACTAGATCAGCGTGGACTATGGCCTAACCCTTCTCATCATGAGAAGAGGCCCGAGCTTCGCAGTGGGACATGTAGTACATACAGGGCTGCTATTATTATTATTTATTATTACATAAAGCTCTGCACCGTCTCATGGAAGTCTGACTCTATGTTCAGCCTAATGTTGACGTCTCTGACGTCTTGATTGAAGCGCAGTGATGCCTGCTACTCGACAAGCCACTCGCTGATTCATAACGTTCTAATTTTATCTGCATATCGGCAACCATAGTAATCAGTGCCGATTGTCAACTTAAAATTTTAGGCATTGTGTAGTGAATTTGCAAGCGACCGTAACAAAGTAAAGATGATTGTGTACTGAATTCAGAGTATCGTTGTTTTGAATAGGTTCAGACTTCAGGTTTGTACTTATTTAAAATAGTTTGGTATACAATGGTAAGTGACTGGGTAAAACTCTAATAAAAACACATAGGTTACATAAATAGGCCTGAAACGTAGAGTAAGTAAAGTATGCCGAAAAGGAAAATATGAATATGTAATTGACCGCATTTTACAGCAGTATTAAAAATCATCGTACATTTCTCCACAAAAATAATCGTCCAACCATATATCTCCAATATTAATAACACAATTCACTACAGCCATAAAAATGATCCGAATATCAAGCGTATAGTGCATTTACAAAAATTTACAGCACATTTAAAATTTTACTGCTACTCATTTGTTTTTGTGCCAACAATACCTCGCAGCCAGTAGTACTATGGTACAATGTCTTGCTGGAGAGAAAAGTGTGTTTTTCGGACAGAAAAAAACATTTTCGAAAGCTTTGGGAATTTAATAAGACTAAAAAGTAAACCTCACTTGATTGTAGTTCCGACGCCATGGCATAAGAATTCGTTTGTGACAGATTGTGTACGCTTTTTAGGTAGCGTAAAGTATATTAACTAATAAGTATGCTTTATATTTTACGTGCTGCACGTATTTGACTTCTTATAATGTCAATTCTGTTATTTCCTACAAATTCATAAGTCATCATTACAAAGAGGGTACCATCCCCAAAAACATCCTCAAACGAAAACAGGCGGAAAATCTAATAAAATTAACATAAATATTATAATTTTTTGTTCATTCCCGCCAAAAATATTGGCGAGGTGGAACATCAACGCCTAAAATCGTTTCCGGACGATAAAGTTCTTAATGTATTCGTTTGTAAACGGACCATTTGCTATTATGAACGCGGTTTCCTCCGCAAAACGTATTTATTTCATATTGCGGTGCATACGTAAAGCCACGTTGGAATCGTGGTCTTGGAAATAATTCTGAGATTATAATAATATCTGGAAATGTAGCTCTTACAAAGTTTAATTTACCTGCTGCCTTGGCTGTTTTGTTCGGCTGGTTAGCCTTTAAAGATGAGTAATTGCTTTCTGAAGTTTATACATTTTAGTTACGTTACGTTCAATTGGATAAATCCTTTTTTTGTTTGAGTTTACGGATATGATTTGAGTTTAATTGATTAATTTAAATAAACACTCCCAAGGGGGTAAATTTGGGGTTGGAAGTTCCTCAATTTTAAACGAAATAGCATGGATATATCGCATTCCACGCAGGCAACAGCTAGTTTGGAATAAATATTTATTCGAAGCTCAACACAAAACTTGCCTTTCAAGTCTAACGTAAGACCAAATCAAATAACATAGAAAACAAATCGTTCGGTGTATTCTTGAAACCGACAAACGAAACAATAAAACTGATACTTATCTAAATATTAACGGTTCACATTCACGAGGTGTTTTCTTTGAAAATAAATATAAACCCTGCTCCACTCGATATTAGGGTTACTGTGTTTTTGGTTACAATTTCGAGACCTATATAGGCTTTGACAATAGTTAAATAGTCAGTTGTTCAGAGTTACAAGATTTTATGGTAGTGTTTCTTGTGATAATGTTTTTACAGAGTACTTAATTGTACTTATTAGCAAATAGGCAATACAATTATTATTTATTTATTATAATAATGATTTATTTTAATGTTTTATCATTATAATATTATTAATATTTTTTTCACTTTCGAAAATATTATTTAGTCATTAGTATATTTTTGCTTCGTAACTGAATAAAATAGAAAAATACGGCAATTATTATCTTCTTATTGATTATTTTTGAAGCATTTAGCTATGCTTAGCAAATTATTTATAGAAACAGTTCGCAGAAGGTCGCAGGTTCAAATCCTGCCGATCCCATAATTTTTTTAACTGTTTCTTACTATATATTTCATTGAAGAACGATAAAGTGCTAAGCTGTAATAACGCAAATATTGAAATTACACCTTCCATAAACTAACGCCTCTATCCTATGTTCAGAGACAATGGTGCATTATGTGCTACGATGTCAACATTTCTCTTCAAATTATATTAATAGATAATATCAAAACAAAATCACACAGTATTGTCACCCCACTTTACAGTTACATTCACTTAAGCCACATGTTGAACTTTTTTTGTAATTTTTTGTACCCTTTTTTGCAACGTACTCCGAATCGGGCCACTCGTGTCAAACGCTTAATTTCTTGAAGATTTATAACTGTCTCAGCTAAGTTTAACTTTAGTTTAAAATTTGACATAGTTTTTGTTACGGCTCAATTTGTTTTACAAAATATGTCCACCTACTTTGTTTGTTTAATTTATTGTTCTATTTAGTTAATACAATGAGCTTTTTAGTTTTTGTGTGGGAACCACACCAAAGTAATGTAAGTTTTAAAATGTCGGTATCTACTTATTTTTGTTGTAGGGATTTGTGAACGAGCTTAAGAAATATAGCACCACTATTAGGTTAAAATATAAGGCCTAAAATTAGTATAGCACATAAATAAAAAAAACTCGCATCTAAATCGATTTACCCGCTCTAGAGCTACATTGCAACATACAGACGCAAGTAGAGATTTAGCTGACAAAACGTCGCATTTTGAAATGTCTTATGGGCTATTCTTGACATTTACCAATATTATCAATAATTTTTAGATTATAATCTACGTGATGGTAAGTTAAAAAATAGTTGTTATTAAAAAAAACTTTAAATAACAGTGATTTTAAAGACATTTAAAGAAGTTGAAGCAGTTTCCTATAGATGTAAAGCCGGTAGCAAAAGTTAGTTATAAAAAAACAATGTATTCACCGCCTTGGAGCCATATAACGTAGTCTCGTATATTTTTTACAGGTTTTAATTACATCATAGTTTGTGGAAACTATAACGACCAGTAAAAACTGTGCACAGACTTTATAATTAGTTTAAAGGCAGCAGTAACTAGTTAACACCAGTTTTAGCTGCAGTAAGAAGTTAATTGAATAAAACTTAGTACGGAAACGAGGTTTTTATTGTATGTTGGTGGTTATAACATTTAACCTACCGGTAAATAGTGATCCTATTTATGCTTGTAACTAAAGCATAGTAGTGCATACTATGCTTTAGTTACAAGCATATGAGGCAGTTCTCAGATGTACCGACGCATTTGGCGATCTTTTGTTGTGTGTGAATATCTATGGACTGCAGTTGTCACTTATCATCAGGGGGAATAGACGCTCGTTAACTAGAAATGATTTTTTTGGTTATTATAACTTTTAAAAAATCTGACCTCTAACTTAGCGATAACTTATTCGTTCAAAGTCGGAGGCAAAAGTAAGTTTGCAATATTTTAGCTGATTAGCTGTTTTGTTCTTCACTAGCTTTTACTAAAGTTGTTCCTTACAATTTAGTGGATCATTATGAAGCTTTGTTTAGTATCCATTAATTGCTTTGTATATAAGTATAGTTCGTTAAGAACTTATTTTCAAGATCCTTGCTAATATTTTAAATTCGACAGTACTTCTGTCTATCTGTCAGTGACGCTTTCACGGCAAAATCGCTGAACCGATTAGAATGTTAAAAGTCAAATAATTTATTTTATTAATATCTTGACGATAAGTGGTATGTATGGGTATACTTAAATATCATCGCTAGTAATGCAAATAATGTGGTTTCTAAATTAACGTTATTCTGAATTATCAAGACATTTTAATACTGCGGTTTTTACTTGCTAAATACTATGAATAATTTTTATCCGTTCATTAAATTTACTTTAAAAAGTGTGGTGCGCAATAAATTAAATTGAATTTAATAATTTTCACCAATTAAGGTTGATTGATTATTGTGATTGATACATTTTGCCATTAGATGTACATTTTATAGACAATTTTTTTTACATACTGATGTTTTACGAAATAAAAAACCTTTTATAACTATAGCCTTTTTATAGAGAGAACAGGTACTTTATTATGATTAGTCTTATTTTTCCAATTTCTATAATATTTTTGTGAATTATGAATCAAAATATAAAGCCAGCAATTTCAAATATAATCCTTTTATCAAAGAACGTAACATTTTCAAATAACCTAGGCATTGGAATTAATTTTCATAGAGTAATTTGAATTTTTCATTGACGTCAAAAATCGTCCACTATCGTACTGAATTATTCAACGACACTTTAATTGAGAGGGTCGGGTGGTGTCAATAGTGTTGCCAGAGCAGAGAAATTTGCTGGAATTTAAAAAATAACTGTAGCTTTTACAAAACTAAATTAAAAGTCCTATTGGTATTTTTTTAGTTATTGAGGCCTCGCTTTTTGTGAATTTTACTTTCACTGTTACTTGACAAAATAATAATAATAATATTAGCTTTGTATCTAATACATGTCCCACTGCTGGGCTCGGGCTTTTTCTTATGATGGCTGGCCAAGTGCGGATTGGTAGACTTCACACACCCTCGAGCATTTTTAGGCACTCTCAGGCATGCAGGCTTCCTCACGATGTTTTCCTTCACCGTTAGTGAGCGATAATTTAAATAACAAATAATACACACATTTTTTCGTAACGACGAATCTTAACAAGATTCGTCTTTTCGAAGATCGTAACTGCACATACTTCGATATAATTATACAATTTATTTTCTTATAAAATACTTTTGATGTCAGTTACACAAGTTCTAGTGTGCAGTTGGTATCTCAAATAATTATGAATTACAGTAAAAGGAAAATAAAGTCTGAGATAAAATTAACACATTCTTTTGCCTCAATATACCTATTAACAGACTTTTTACATTACCTTTTCTTAAAATTTACCAATTCATCACTTTTATCGTGGCAACTCAGAGCGGCTAGGTTTAATTTAGTTTTATATGGCAGATGTGCTCAAAGAGAGCTTTATTGGAATTTTTACCGACGTCTTCCTCAAAGGTTATGATTTAGATGCAGTGCTTATTGAACAGATTTCTACCTGAGCTCTAGGTTTATGAAGGTTTATGATATTATCAAACAGCAGAGTCGAGCTAATGATTCTATAAAAACTTACTACATCATCCGTCTTACCTATATACCGAATACTTTAATAAGCGGAGTAAGATAAACTATATTAGTAGAAGTAGCCAATAACATACAAAAATGAAAGTGACACCTGTGATTTTTTTGGAAGAGTAACTTTAGTCACTTTTATATTCGGTCAGGTTGTATTTTATTAGACGAATACGATCTATACGGAACCTCTGAAACTTCATGCATGTAGCTTTGGTCAAACATGATCATCCATCAATTCGATATCAAGTCTCATGAAAGCCGGTAATTGAGCTCACCTAACCAGGAACACAACCGTGCACGCATTTGCGGCAGGTTAAATATGGTGGTGGTTCTTTGAATGATTTCCCAACAGCTCTTAAAAAAAGCAAAAACAAACAAAAATTACATAGTAAGATATTTCTCCAAATATATAGCATAACATAACACGTAAATTACCAATAGGTAAGGGTGTTGCAGAAGTGTACTCCGATTGCGCGGGAGCGGCGCGGCGAACGGTTGAGTGTATGACTCAACATGCTCCGCCGGTTGAAGGGTTGTCTTCAATAGTAGCGACAGGTAGAGGGCAAATGGTGTTGAAGGCGCGCCGAATGACACCCTTACGTGTCCGGATGTTAGCGACTCTAGCGATGCCATCTCTGCCGGGAAGAACTTGCACAATGCGTCCTAAACGCCAGAATAAAGGGTGATGAATGCTTGTCTATGATGATAACTAGAGTTCCTTCTTTCAGATCTCCCGATGACCGACGCCATTTGGTTCTCTCCTGTAGCCATAAAGTGTACTCAACAAATACAACAAATACATTTCACGTATTATATTTGTTAAGGTGTAATAAGAGGTGAGCCTATCTCCATCTACCAGGCACAATTCCAAATAGATATGCAGAAAATTGGTAAATTAAGTTTATTTTGTACCTTCATAACATAAAAACTTTCTTTACACTAGGCTTGCACTTATCCGGCCTTTGTCTATAAAACTTTGTTAAAGCTAACATGAACACAAAGTACATTGTTCTTCCCTTTATTAAATACATGTACAATAGAACTGTTCGTAGCTTCCTTGAAGTCGTAACAGTATGCATATTCAGTTTCAGCGATGCATTCTCTTGTTCACAAAGGCAATGCGTGCTTGCTTTGTCTGCCACACCCTTTAGATAATATCGGCGTGATGTTATGTTATGTTTCCTAGAATACATAATAGTTTGCATATTCAGTTGTAGTTGCATTTTGTTGTTCAAAGGGAATGTGAATCTTACAAGATTTATAAACGATTTTCCTAGAAAACTTTAACCTACTACTCAAAGAGAATGTATCATGTAAATAACTATTTAATGATGTTGGTATTCATAATAGCCCTTTTATTTTTCATATAATTATTATAAAGTAACTATTATAGAGAAATGTGGGTGAGTTCTTGTAACTTCTTTTGATTGTGTCGCAGGTTCTTTAACATTTTTTAGATTTTTTTGTTTTTTTTACTGATTCAAGTAGCGAGAAACTGTGAGAAAAGAAATAATTCCACGGGGACTTCACGACCCTCAGCAAAGAGGAGTATGACGCGAAAAGGATGTTGTGTTTAACTATTGTTGGAGATGTTGACGAAGTTTAGTTTTTTTTGTATTTTTCTCCGTTGATGAGATCTAGCAGCAAGTCTCTCGTAGGCATAGAAACCTCATATTTAACTAACTCTCTGAACTGCACCCGTAGCACGGCTTACCACTCTTAACATTTCGATTCGACTATGACTTAGTTATCAACATAAAAACGTCAAAATACAAAATAAGGTAATGTTTCTGTGGTAATATATACGTCATAGTCTAATCTAAACATGAACGTTGCCAAGCCATGCTAGGGGGTTGCACTGTACTGTATATGCATGTTTCCGAAAGGCAGTAGTGCACAGATGACATAGTACATTAGCACGTAACGTTAGATATCCGTTACAGGAACACTCCGGACTGTTCCAGAACTTTCTCTGCTACAAACTTGGACGTGCTTGCTTGGCCTACATTTTGTCTCTTGGCCGTGATTTCGGGCCATGCAGTAAGAGATTTCAGCGTCGTAAAAACTTATTTTGCACTTAATTAACTTATCGATGAGTTAAGGTATATTTTAATCTATCATTATGCTTTGTGGTTAAAGAAAGAACTAATAACTTTTATTGCTATTGTATGGCCATAAAATCGAGAATTCAGTGGTCTTATTTACAATAATTTTTTTTTTTACCACAATCTAATATTTGAAACAAATCCGATGGTATGAATAATCTATATTAATTTGAATGATCTAGTCGTTAAATATTTATATAGCAATTGCTGGTATAAATTTAAAATTAGTGCCTATCATAGATCAAACTTCTTTTATTTAATTTTAAAGTCTGCCGAAACTCCCTCGTTTGTAAAGCGTTTTTGTTTTATAAACAGTGTTACTTTTCCCCCGTCAACTTCGTGGCCCAACACCAAAAAATATGGGTGCCTACAAAATTTTCATATTCAGTAAAGTAGAATATTTTACGTCGCTAAGTGCATTTCGCAAGTCTAACTTTCGTGGGTCTGAAAAAGATTCGATAAACTTTTATTCGTCGTCAACGTGTGTCGTCTATTTGAGTTTTAAAGTTGGTTACTTGGTTTTTGTAACTCCATGTTTACGCGAAGTGTATTATCACATAATTAAGTAAAATTTAACGGGAATTAACGCGATCATGCATTATTTACCTAAGCTCGCCGAAGTGTTAATGGGCTGCTCACGTCTGCCGAAGGACCGACAGCCGTTGTAGCAAACGAGTCCTAGAATGGAGACCGCGACTCGGCAACCGTAAGGTAGGACGCCCTGCCAGGTGGACTGACGACCTGAAGAAGGTCGCTGGAGGAGACTGGATGCGGAAGGCGCAGGACCGGGTGTTGTGGCGCAAATTGGGAGAGGCCTATGTCTAGCAGTGGACTACGACCGGCTGAATGATGATGATGATGCATTATCTACCTTTTAGGCTTGACGTTTCGGCAGACAGAAATCACTGACCGTGGTCGCAAGCAGACTGGTTATAGCGGCGCGTCTCCGTTCGTGAGGTCGATGATGCATGCATGATCGCGTTAATTCCTGTTAGATTTTATTTAATCATGCAATGCGTAAGTTTAAAAGTTAGTCTTATAACATAATGTCAATGCTATGTTATCGGCAGAGTAGGCTCTGGCTCTTATAAAAATATTAGATGGATAATATTAGCACTATACTATAAGAATATTTAATATCTAATAACAAACTAATATTTTTTGTGAAACGGGCACCAGGTTCTATTTTTATTTAACTTACACTCGCGGCGATAAAAAGTAACCAATGATCTTAATTCATTATGTGTGCAAAATTTCATCAAAATTATTTTAGCTATTTTGTTTGAAATAGCTTCAGATATCCACGCATTTTCACAAACTATTATAATATTAGAAGGATAAGATAGAATTACTGCTTAGTGTCAATAAAATTATTAATCATTACAGATAGACATTTTGTATTTAGAATGCCTCGATGGTCTAGTGGTTAGCACCTCTCACTACGAGGTCTCAGGTTTGATTCCCGGGTCGGCCAAACTGTTATTTGTGAACTTTCTATCAGAAAATTCATAATAGCAGCACGGAGTTGCAATTGTGCCCGGTGGATGGCGATAGGCTCACCCCCTATCCCATGGGACCTAAAAATAGCAGGTGAAGTGTGGGTGTTGTACACCGCTGCCACACCCTTCTGGGTAATATTAGCGTGATGTTATGTTTTATATTTAGATAGATATATAAAGGCATTTCTTATTATGCATACCTGTAATTATTTTGTTGTTCAAAGCTGTTGTTATAAAATTTTGTGTTTAAGGAATAACGTCTATTTAGTAAAGAACTGTAGAATTGCGCTCAAAGGAATGAAAATCTAATTAAAATGGTAAACAATGCACATAGTATGTTTTCTTATTCTCAAGATGCTGAGTAAATTAAAATTGTAGATGGAAGCAAAATGAAATAATATTTATTCAAACATCTTATTTTTACTAAGAACAGTTGAAAAAGATATGGGACCGGCAAAATTTTAACCTGTGACCTTTTCTGTATGCAGAAGATTGCTCGGTATGCCGAGCAGTCGCTATAACCAACCAGCTCCGGGCGCCTCTTGACAGGACCGTAAATTTCTCAACTGTATGATTTCGTGACGTCACGTTCATCCATTTGTTCCTTTTTTAAGTAGGATACAAATCACACATTACAATTTACAAGGTAAATCTTTATTTTTACCTTCTGGCGTTTGTGTGTGTGAGTGCCTACAAGCATGCGTCCTTGCGTCCATGTGTGATTGTATGTCACGTATGTACCTATTAGCGTATAAAGATGTTTTTATTATCGTGTTCCACTTCAATACTGAAATCAGGCCCTGAAATGACTGGCACATGAGTCATAATATTATTTTTGTTTATTTTTTTATAAATCACACACATAACTACCATTACAGGTAATTCCCGAAGCGATAGTAAAGAACACAAAAAATAGGAACATAAACGAAAATTGTACAAAATAAAACATAACAACTATAACAAAAACGAAAGCTAACATTTAACAAGACACAATTGACACATAAAATACACTCAAGGCATATAACAATCACATAAGAAACATACACATCAGAATATTTACAATTTAAATTCTAACATTATCTATAAGTAATCACAACTGTAGCATATTATATGTAATGTGGATTCGCTCTGGGAACAAACAAACATATCTATTTTCTGATTGACGACGTATCTCGTGAAAGAAAATTGTAGTCTTCAAAAGGGACGGCTCTACAATATTTTTTTGATTTTTATGGACATCGGTTGCAGTTTTCACTTAGCAGTTACAACACACGTAAGTTCTTTGCATAAATGATATTTTTAACAAAGAAAAAGAAACTACCGAGGAACTATACTACCTTATCCCTCCGTCCCCGTTTCACCATCGGACTACCGCTTCACGGTAGATATTCCACTAATACGCACTAAGCGTTTCGCCTCTACATTTCTTATGCGAACTGCCAAAGAATGAAACGCCTCGCCCGAGTCTGTGGTTACGCATGAGTACAACCTGGATCTCTTCAAAGCAAGAGTTAATAGGTATCTCATAGGTAAGCGTGCTCCACCGTAGACCGCATCATGACTTACCATCAGGTGATCGTGGTCAAACGCGTGCCTACCAACCATAAAAAAAAAATAAAAAAAATACCTTTATATTTTTTTTTATACTACGCCTACAGTGAACGAACGTGTAGTCCACCTGATGGTAAGTGGAGTACAGCCCATGGACATCAACAATCCACAAAAGCAGATTATAGATGCGTCGCTGCAGCTGAGGACTACGGTGTTATGCCTCATGCCAGTAATTTCAGGGCCTGATCTCACCACCAAACCGGAACACAGTAATGGAAGCACTACTATTTGGCGGTAGGTTAAAGGTAAGACGGTGGTGCTGCCGCCCGTGAGCTCATTCACGAGAGCTCTACCACCAGTAAAATATTCTTATAATTCCCTGCATGCAAAAAACGCAATGTTAGCATCGCTATCACCACTCGGTCGAACAAAGCCAGACGCTATGTTGTAAACAATTCTAAAAGATAATTAACTGCTGAACACGGAGCGCCAATAAGAGTAGTGAATTTGCATTCCTAGTCTGTTGTATCCACGGTGATAAGAAATGAACTACCATTGTACTGGTGAGAAGAAAAATATTCTCGCATTTTCTTTGATAAAATTAAATAGGTTTTTTTAAAAACTTTGTTGACAAGCAAACAAAATAAATATTATAAAAAAAAACAGATATTTATAAATAAAATATTTCGTGCTTAAGGATCAGTCTTCGGTGCTGCTTGCGACCACGGCCAGTGTAATTTGGCTGCCGAAACGTCAAGCCTAAAAGGTAAATATTGCATGATCGCGTTAATTCCCGTTGGATTTTACTTATTTTACACTTGGTTTCAATAAAATATATTTTATTGTAGTAATTGCATTCACTTGTGAACTGTCCGACGGGCAATTCAAAATAGCAGCACGGAATTGGAATTGTGCCCTGTAGATGGTGATAGGCTCCCCGTATCACATGAGAACTAAACATAACAGGTAAAGTGTGGGTGTATTACACCTCTGCACCACCGGCGATATGTTATGTTATGAATTCACTTCACATCATGCTTTTTTGTACGTCATTATATGTGAATCAATGAATATAATAAATAGCCGTGTTTTCTACTCGTCGGTTAAATAAAAAATAGCTGTGAACAAAGCTTTTACATTTAACTTAACCCACCCAAAACACCAAAATTTTACATAAATACAAGCCCGAGATACACTTCAATAGCCAAACCTCTAGACGATTTAAATTAGACTACACGGACAATGTCTATTAACTGTTAAACTTGTCCTGTCCTTTCCCTGCCTAACTCGGTAAATCCGCCACCAATACTGCCATGACTGAGTATGCCAATATCCTGAGCCTTTGAAGCGCAGTGTCCAAACTTCTAAAAGTTCTAAACTAAGTATTTTTCAATTGATGCGGGGTAAGCAGACAGCGTAGTAGTTTATAAATGCACCTTATTTAAGGTATCGTTCAGAATAAACATGCTACGCAAAAAGATAATCAACAAAATAAAGAAATCTATTTAAACACATATATAATTGTTCGCCCGACTGACTGATTCATCCACGCAGAGCCTAAACCACTGGCTAGAAACTTGAAATTTTGCATGAAGGTAGAGATTTTTAGAAATTCTACCCAAGGACGTAAAACAAAGATTGAACGGTTGTATGGAAGTAAGTCATTTTTGAAATTAGAAGTATGAAATTTTGTATAGTTGAATTTGAATAAAAAAAATGAATGATGTCTGTACTGGGGTTCTTCTAAATAATATTCCTAAAAGGGTAAATTTAAGACGTCCCACACATTAGGCGTACGCGATTCTCGGCCGTATGAGTGACGCGTACGCTCCGCGCATGCCGAAAGCGCGCTGAAATTATGGTCAAAACGGCACTAATATATATATGTTTTCTTAGGATAAGTGCCAAAAGACGAAAAGCCTTCCAAATCGAGTGAGTATCGAGTTTACCTTGGTACTCATGCACGCAAGCCACTCTCTGTTATGCAGATTCTATTAGAGCTCCGCAGACATGTGTAGATCGACACAAGGGAGTGTTTACGCGTAGGGTAAAATTGTGTGACTACGGAGGTGGTTATTAGTGGAGTAGATTGTACTGGGTTAACAAGAGACAAGCTGGAAATACTGGGTAATCTTGTAGATTTTGCATAAGGTTGCATATGTTTGAACTGGCAATTTCGTCATGGAGTAGTTAGGTCTACTACATGAATAATACTTCCTCTTTGTTCTAACATAACATCACGCCTATAATACCCAGAAGGGAGTGACAGAGGTGTACAACACCCACACTTCACCTGTTATATTTAGGTCCCATGGGATAGGCGTTGAGCCTATTGCTATCCATCGGGCACAATTCCATCGGCAGTCACAAATTACAATTAATATCATTTATATAATAGGCAATAATATCAAAGTACATGTATTTATTATACGTATTTTTATGTTATGATGTGTGGATGTTTGTCACTCTTTACACATATTTTGTAGTTAACGTGGGCCGGTATCGTGAGTGGAAATTCGTTCTTTATAATAAAATAAATAATTGTTTAAAAAAACCAAAAAACACGCTTTTAAAGTACTTCTAACTAAAAAGTGAAAAATAATTCCTAATATAAGCTGAAAAAAGCGTGGGTTGCTGGATAGACGAAAAAGTTGCTAGTAATAAAATACATTAGCAATAAATGGCACTAGTAGTGTCAAAGGCAATGCGATTGCATTACATAACTGTTGGACGATTTCCAAGACCACAGGCGAAGTTATTTACTTACCGAGGTATCTACAGGAGAACGTTCACATGAACATTTACATTTATTTTACATTGCTGGGCATATTTTGACTACTAGCTGCATTTGATTTGACCCATATTAAACGGCAGTGTACCGCTCCCGTGGTAGTAGCGTGATGTATTCTTTCTTTAAGTATTAGGCTATTCTATCCAAAGTGATTAGCAAATTAAATTATATTCATGTTTATTTCCTCCAATTAAAGACCAGTTCCTGAAATTCCGGACAGTCCTTTTTTGACCCATGGAATATAACCTGACCGAATATAAAAGACACAAGTTACATTTGTAAAAATGAACACAACTATCCTTTTTGTTTATGTGTGTTATATTATTACGCTTATCCTACCAATACGTTTCAGCTTACACCTGTGAAATTGGCCCAAAGTCTAATATTGTTTTTGTTAGGGGTTTTTTAGATACGCTTATAAAAACAGACAGATATCAAAACAAAAAAAAAGTCTTCTTTCTTTAGGTACTAGGCTATTTTATCCAAAATGATTTGCAAATTAAATTATATTCATGTTTATTTACTGCAGCTACGACTCATATTGCTTTTGTTAGGACCCGTTTAGTATCCAAAAGAGTTTGATCCTTATTCGGGACAAATCTTTGTGTGATCTGCTAAGATACAATTTTGAAATGTAAAATGTTTGTATACACCGCCGCGACACAGGATTAAATCTAAGGGTGGACGTCGCGTTGGTTAAAAAAACTTGGTGTGGAAACACACCACACCAAAACGCAACGGAAAAAATCATGACACAGAGTATAAAAGATCTTCAGGGTGAGATGAGCAAGAAGGTTTTTAACAACGAGGGACTCTGTGATATTGTTTTTGGTCGCGTTTATCGGTCGGTTCTGCATAGTGTACTCACTTACCATCACGTGGACTACACACTCGATTACTAAAAAAAGAAACGTCAGCGAGGTATCAAGAGAAAATATCATTGTACGTATAATCCAAATGAAAGCCTATAAATTTTGCTTTGATATAACGCCCTATATAAAATAACGTTCACCTTTTTCATACAAAAATATTTGGCTAGTTAGACGGAACCCGTCAAAAGGCTATATTTTATGTACAAACGGCTACATATCAACCTACACATAGCCAGTATAAGATGGTCTTGTTTTTAACGACCGGATGGCGGAGTGGGTAGTGTATGTACCTGCCTTTGACGCCGAGGTTGTGGGTTCGATTCCCACTTAAGACTAATCTTTGTGTGCATGAACATAGGGGTTTGTCTTAGTCTGGGTGTTTCTATGTATAATAAGTATGTATTTACAAAAGAAAAGTATATATTATATGTATTAGTATCAGTTATTCTAGTACCCATATTACAAGTTCTGCTTAGTTTGGGACTAGATGGCGTTGTGTGTGTTGGGAAATATTTTTTTTTTTATATGGGCTTTACGTATGATGCGACACCAGCTTATACTGGAAATGTATAGGTTGATCGGTAGCCGTGTGAACCGAGGGCCGTTTGGTCACGTTCTTATAAGTGGTACACTATTGTCCTATAAGTTATAAGTTAAATAAACTTGAAGATAGCTAGAACCTTAGAAGATTGATTATGCTATTGGTTCATATAATATATTACTGTTTTGGGACATACCAATACACGGATCAAAAAGATATAGAAGTGACCAATAAAACTATTTTTAATAGGCATTTACGTTTATAATAAAATTGAGTTTTTTTTAAATAAGCACCTGCGATTGGAACCCATTAAATGAGACAACTTGACTTTGCTACGAGACGTTCATAGACAAATATTTTATTTATTTCACTACGAAAGACTACGCCGTAGCTTTAGCTACGCGTGCTACATTAGGACAACACCCAGAAAGCTGTGGCAGAAGTGTACAACATCCACACTTCACCTGTTATGTTTAGGTCATGCGATAAGAGTTGAAACTATCGCCATCCACCGGCACAATTCCATTTCCGTACTGCTGTTGTAAATTTCCTTACGCCAGGTTCACAAATAACACTTTGCCCGACCCGGGAATCGAACCCGAGACTCGCAGTGAGAGGCACATATGCTAACCACTAGACCATCGAAGCAGGCATAATTATTTATAAATTCTTAGTATCAACGCGGTAATGCTGCCAGCAATTAGGGTACGAGGCCTTCTGACAGTGAGTTATTTGGGGTGCATGAAAGAAGCCTCCACGAGTGACGTACACAACAACGATTCCCTACGTCCGGCGCACCCTGGGCAATTCGCGAGTCTCCAAAGCGAATTGGCTAATCCTTTCACCACGATGGCAAGGCAAAATAAAATTTGACTCAGTCTGACTTCAGCAGAAGAAGTGAGATGAAGTTATTTGACAAGCATAATTTAAGATACAACATGTATATTTTTCTGTGAATAAAGTATTTAAGTAGTATTTATTTATAATTAAGAAAATTTGATAGCAGAAGATAATCTGTGAGTAAACTGTGAGGAGAATTTAACAATTAATTAATTATAATAACAAATTAATTTTGGTTATGGATTGAATAATTGGTTGAAGGCTTATTTTCCCCCTATACTTATAGGGGGAAAATAAGCCTTCAACTTTAATATCAAAATAAAAGCATGTTTTTAAGAAAGTTTATTTAATTTATAATTAATAATAAGGCGAAATTCTTACCTGAACTGCCTAGTTCTTAGAATAATACATTAAAGGCCTGTTTCAGAATCTTCAAGTAAACGTTACTGTAAATGATAAAATGTAACACAAACAAATCGAAGTAAGCTACGTCGTATTTGTTTAAATTGTGTCACTTTCATATTCAGTCAAGTTAGCATTCATCCAACGTTCATCTCATACTCAGACTTCGCAAAACAGCCCCTAGCAGTAAAATATTAAACCACATCTAGTCAAATCTGCTATCAGTGTCCCTATGAGATCTGTATGCATTGGCTCACCAACCCTATTTGTTCGGTCTGTGCAGATCGCCATATCTCACGTTGACACGCGATTGATCAAATACTATTTGTACAGACGGCTGCATATCAACCTAATCATATCCAGTATAAGATGGTCTCATGTTATACAGCCTTCCTTCGCAATGGGAGACCAGCTTATTCTGGTAATGTATAGGTGGATTGGTAGCAGAGTCTACAGTATGTTGCTGGGAACTTCTGATGGATAACTTATGCGATACGATTTATTAATGACTTTTGTAGCTATTGGTCTTGGACAGCTTGAGGTTTGAGTTAATTTTATGGAATTATCGTTACGACTACTAGTAATTCTGTGCGAGTCATTTTGAGGATTATTTTTTGTTGATATAAAAATATACCAGCAAGTCTAGCCTGAGACCCCATGAAAATAAATTTTACTACGCTCTTGTAAAAATTACCATCAGAAAACGGTAAATGGGGTGAATGCGACACAAAGAAAATTTTTGTAAACACAAATTCTAGACGTGGTCAGTCGAAGAATCTCATGAAGAGACTGATTATCCGTAAGATTATTTTTACCAGTGAAATAAATACTGGCTGTCATTGTGGCGGCATCCGCACACAATAAACACACACGTCACAAACGTGAAAGAGCGCCGAATTGCTATAACGAAATATTCACAGCAGAACTTATAAATACTGCTTCCAAGTCGCTACCGTTTGACAGCTGTCCGCCAGGCAATACCACCGATCCTCCCTTTCTGGTGGAAGAACATCACACCCGTTCCTTTACAGTCATCACCTCGTTATCAGACGACTGCAAAAACACTTTGCGTTTAACCAAATAAATCCAATTTAAAACTAAACATAAACAGAAATGAAATTCACACCGTTAAATGTCGCGAGACAGTTTTCTATATGACGGTGAGCATTTCATTATAAACGAGGTAGAAGGTATCGTGCCAACAAATATGTAGCATGTGGGCAATGCATACAAAATGCATAGACATCGTAAACATGCCGGTTTATGAGGTTTGGTACTTGCGACTTTAAAGATATATTATGGGGATTCAGCGTATTTTAATGTGTAGACAGACTTGGCTAGCTACATACATTATCTAAAATGTTGACCCAATTTTCAGCTATCTCTGAATAAATGATCCCTGCTCGCAGTAAATTTGGAATTATACAGAAAATCGAGTTGTGTTTATGATAACGTAAACATGTCATTGTAGTTACCTCTATACTGCCATAGAAAAAAAAAGGTCAGATGCATTTTTTTTAATGCTAAATCACAGATTTGTTTAAATTTTAAAATTTATTGCAATGCAAAGTTTAAATACATAAAGTGTTTCTGTGTATTTTTTATTAGATTTTTTTTATTCTAGCAACTATTAATATTAATAAATCTTTCTAGCCTTTTGCCAATTACATTGGGGTCGGCTTCTAATCCAACGGATTTAGCTAACTATCAGAATTTTACGTGGAGTGCCATCAGACTTCCACAACACAGCACAAGGTGATATGATACTCTTTGTTAGACTAGTTGTCGAACTTTCTGCCGACTACCGTTAACAACTGCCATAGATCTCCAAATTACAACCGGGACAAGTGCGTCGGCACTTAAAGTGCTCTCCGAAGCACTGAGGAAAACTTGTTATGTAAAGATCACCCATCCTAGCATCTGTAGCTTAACCTGAAAGATCGATCGGGCTTCGACTTAGCCACGAGCTCCTTCTGTAACTATAAATATAACTTATTGTAAAAGCAAACAAAGATACTGCAGTGTTTTAAATTAGAAGAAAAGTATTTGCAATACCTTTTACTTTATTTTCCTTTGACCTTATATTTTTCTTGCCGCAAACCACGTGCAGTTTTATACCCAACACATAATATCTTCACTGCAAAGAAAAGTACGGAAAGTAACTATGAATTGCTTTTCTCATTACAAAATTCACTGTGCACTTCAATGTGCGTATCATTTGTATGCGGATGACCTACAGTTGTACGCGCAAGCAAGGGTAGAAGATATAAATTCAGCGATCGGGAATGTAAATAGGGATTTAGACGCTATTAAGGACTGGTCTAAAAGGTTTGGCTTATCGATTAATCCCTCTAAGACACAAGCCATCATCATTGGGAGTTCAAGAATGATGAGTAGAATCGATAAGTCATCCCTACTTCCTATTACCTTCAGCGGCACAACCATTCCGTTTAGCCCTAGTGTTAAGAACTTGGGGTTGTATCTGGACTCCATTCTTGATGGCCGAACACACGTGTTGAATGTTAGTCAACGTGTAACAGGCACTCTCCGATCTCTGTACCGTTTAAGAAACTTCCTTCCAGTTGCGACCAAGACGATGCTTGTGTACACTTTAATCTTCCCCATAATCGACTATGGTGACGTATGCATTTTCGACCTGAATGCAGATCTACTCAATAAACTTGATCGACTTCTCAACAATTGCATTCGATTCGTCTTTAACCTCCGTAAATATGATCACGTATCGGCACATCGCAGTCAGTTAAACTGGCTGCCTATACGTCAGCGCCGTAGTCTGCGTGCGTTGATATTACTTTTCTCTCTTTTGCATTCTTCCTCTGCTCCTGCATACCTAACATCTAATTTCAAATTTCTCTGTTCTACTCATGATCGAGACTTAAGATCGTCTAATAATCTTCTTCTTTTCTGTCCCTCTCACAGTTCTAGTCTTGTACATTCTTCTTTCACAGTAAGATCTATTCTCTTGTGGAATGCGCTACCTCCGGAAATCAGGATGGCATCCAGTCGTAATGTTTTTAAATACAAAGTAAAGCAGTTATATTTGAGCTATTTGGCGGAATCTTCTCAGTAATTTGTTAAGTTATTATGTTTTGTATGTACTTATGTTATTGTATTTATGTATTATTATATGTATTTATGTGTATGTATATATATATATAGTATGTTTATTATTATAATTCATTATATAATTAAGTAATTTACTCATACTCTGATATTATGCACCTACCAATTATCTCTGCACCACCCTAAGGGTCGACTGGTAGAAAATGCCTTCGGCATTAAGTCCGCCTTTGTCACGTTTTGTGCAAAAAGTTTTTAAATAAATAAAATAAATAAATAAAAATGTCATTTAATTTAATATTATTACATTTAATAGTTAGAAGGTTAAACGTTGAAACTTCTGTATTGTTGGTACCAATTTTATCGGTTTGCGATAGAAATTATGTGGAAAATTGAAGTTTAGAAGAGTAGTATTGAGTAGATATTATTTGTGAAGTAAAAGACAATGATTTTGAGAAATTGTTTTAGGTATTTCGAGCATAAGATTTTTTTGGAGGTTTTATATTCGACGCGTATATATGTTTGTTTATGTTTGTCCAGCGATTTCTAGGTCTTTGTGAACAATTTTTTTTATTATTTGGTAGTGTGTACTTCCGAAATGGACTCATACCCACCAAGTTAGGATTTTATGATGGAATCCAAAGTAATTGAGGTCAACCCTCAAGTTTTTATTGTTAAAACAGTCGAAAATATGTAGTTGGAAAGCGCCAAAATGATTTTAAGGTTATTGTCGATCGATTTGTATCTGCATCGGTTCACTCTCTGCACTAGTAATATTGGTAAGACTATCTGTCATTGCAATTCCAAAATGTGTTTTGTATAAGTGCGGATGTATGGTTGTTTGTTACATATTTTAAATCAAATTCCCTGCGGCTTTGTCTTCAGTAAGAAAAATTGTCTCAGCAGGTAAGTAATACGACTTGCGCTGCCTATCATCGCTGACGAAGTACTTGCTAAACTGTCAGCACCGATGGTCAGCGTGACTCTAAAACTAGCCCAACATATTAAGGTACACTTAATAAACCCAAACAGTGCCGTTAAAGTTATTCCCAATCTCTAGTATTTTTATTAGCTACTAAAAATCATATTTTTTCCCTGACACGCTCAATATACAACCCTTTTAGAAAATATTTTATTCATAAATAAAATTGCAATCACACGCACCATGGTGCTATGAATTTGTGATATACATCCAATGTGAATAACATTTTGATGAAATTCGTGGCAAGTAATAAAAATGTCTACCTTCATAAATAAATATAATTGTCATGACTACATGTTCATCATGCTCTAAAAATCTTAAAAATGATTATTGAAATTAATAAGTGTAAATCAATTATTTTTTATTCATGCTAATATTTTAAAGAGGATAATATCCTCTTTAAAAAGGCTCCAATACTATAAAACAGTAGTGCGATTCTGTAAAGGAAATTGTCGGTTTCGAAAAAATTGTGTACGACTACTCACCTCACACAAATACGGTCGATATTTGATGGACAGAAATTCAAATGCCGTGTGATTCCGTTTATGAAATACACACGCCAATCTTTATGAAAATTAATTAGAAGATAGTTAAGATTAGTCAAAAAAAGCATAGGCTACTATTTGTTGATGATCCCACGCAGGCGGAGCCGCGAACAGAAGCTATATAGATATAGGGAAGTCACTCGGCAAACCTAAAAAGATAGGTTCTATTACTTATAAGTTTTGGAATTGCATCGATCATACCTTTTGCAACCTTTTACAATAATCTACATTCCTAACCATACCGATACCAAAGAAAAGGAACGCTAAATATTATAGGTCCACATCCCAAAAAAATTCAAGAAATGAATCACAAAAAGTAATAATCATATGTAATAACTAATAATACTCCCTTAATAAAAATATTTAATGCGGGCCTTAATTAATTACCTTTCATGCTCACCACATTATTATTATCAAGTAATTTGCGACAGCGAGCTCATCCTCACACACTAAAACCAATATCGTCGCGCACAGTGCGGTTCGCGAGGAATTTTCTCCCACGCACGATAAAGTTGTGGAATGAGCTCCCTGCCAAGGTTTTTCCTAGAGACTAGAGACAGCATGGGGTTCTTTAAAAAGAGTGCAAATATATTTTTGAAGGGTAGGCAACGCACGCGTGATGCTCCTGGCGTTGCAAGTGTCCATAGGTTTCGGTAACTGCTTACCATCAGGCGGGCCGTATGCTTGTTTGCCAAAAAAAAAAAAAGAAAATTCGACTCGAGTGAAAATATTGGCGCAGTAATTAACTTCACATACACTTCTCATTATTGATACTTACAGGCATTTGTTATGATACCTAGTATCCTATAGCGAGGGACACAAAAGCAGACATGTTAATAACTTTGATCTCGTGCCCCACATTTCATTCGAGCGAGAGCAATACTCGAAGCAAAATCAAGTTTTGCTAACTAAAATGACTCGAAGCAAAATTTGGCAAGGTTTGCTCACTGTTTTTATACAACAAGGAACGACTTTTCGAGTAGAAAAAAGTATCAATGAATTGAATTTATGCTCTTCTAAAGGTTATTCCCATTAGGATTATCGTGAACTTTTAGCTAGGTAATTAAAGCATTAAAACAATGTTATTTAACGTAAATATGAGAATAATAAACTGAACTCGGTTGCTTGACTGGATGGTAGACCGATTTGACGGGTTTACCAACGTTTACCACTGTCTCGGTCCGAGTGAAGTACCCGTTCTTATTGGGGTGTTATAATCGAAACCATACTATGACGTGCTATTGACAGGCAGACTGCTATTCAAAACAAGCTGTTTTAGGGGTATTTTTTATCAAATTAGTTGATTAAAAAACAGCAAAACGTTCAAATTTTAAATTACTTAAAAATTGATGCTAGAACTTATGCTGTGGCTTATTAATTTTACAGTTCTAGTATCTATAACGTCTGCCACATATCATTTAACAGTAAACATAACTTTTAGAGGTGCCTCGTGGCGTTGGTATCAAATAGAAAATGATGATAAATGAGGTTATCCATTAAAGCACCGATATTACGCTACTAGCTCAGTTCGTCGGAAAATGCATCAAGAATGAATGGCTTTCCTTTAGATTATAAGTACAAAGGCACTTAGCTTTTTATACATTGTTCGTAGCACAATCGCGTCTTTGTTACTTCTTGTTTTCTTCAGCTTTGTTTTCTTAAGAATGGGTTCAAAGACTTTAGCGGTGTTTGTGGTTAACAGACTGGCGATTGGATAGGTCAGCCTTTAATTAATCTGTTCTTGTTCTTTTCTATTAAGTTAATCGTTAGTATTGTGGTGAGCGTATGCTTTCTCTTACCGCGAGTTTTACCGATTCCGACAAAAGTATTACTTACGATTTTTCCGCCAAGAAAATGTCAATAGCATCAAAGAGTTTGGGTTTGTGCCCTGCAGCTGGCGATAGATTCGTCCCCTATCACAAAAATACCTTAATATAGCAGTTAAAGTGTTGGATCTATACATAATTTCTGGGCACCTACAGCTTTTGGAAAAATATTGGCCTAAAATAATGAGCATCTGTCATCATTATCGATTTTGTTATTAAAACATCCATTGTTGGTTTACCTAAACCATTTCATTGTAACGTTGGCACTAATTCAGGATTATTTGCACATCATTTAATATTTCATTAGATGCATAGTGAGCAAACATTTTAAACAACATTTCATTTAATATACATGAACAATGACTATCATGATTACTGATGAAAATTGCACGAGTTATGAATATTCCCAATATTATGTATTGCAAGCCCACTGAGAAGGAATTAGAGAAGCAAAGCAAAAATATATATTATTATCGCTTGTTCCGTGTACTTAACAGAGTTTCATAACCAGCAATGTAGGAAGAAAACAAATTCTTTCAAAGCAGCCTTTGGTATTACTACACTAGAAATAAAATTATTATTTTCCAAAAATCTGAAGCACGAATTTCGAACGTAACATACTCGTTAAATATTACACATTTTTTTTAATTAAACAAACCACGATGTCAATTTTAACTAAAATAATATTATTATTCAAAACTCAACCCGCGAGTTTCAGCAAAATCATCAGTGCAGATAATAAGAAAATAAGGTGCAATGAGGAAAACCGTGTCTATGTGGTGATGTGTTCCGACAGCTACTGAAGGTTCATTTGTTACAGAACCATAAGGTAGAGGAATTACTGTATTACTTGCTTTTTTTTTGTGTCGGCCAGGTATCGGTGCGTTAGTTGTTGGGTTGTGTCAGTTTTTGTTTGGCAATTGTAAAACATTGTATATTGCTGATTTATCAGCTACGCGAAATAATGAAAGTGAATTTATTACTTTAATTGTCAAGTAATAAAATATTTTATACGAGGACCTCTGACAGTGACTTATTAAGTTTAGATTAAGTTTTTAGACTTGTTTAATTTAAGATTCAACATGTATATTTTTTTGTAAATAAAGTACTATTACAGTTAAAAAAAATAAAAAAAAGTTTAGCAAAATACTATGATTTTTTTGCTATTATTGATAAGAAAACATAAAAATCTTTGTCATCTCAATATGTCACGAACTATAATGTATATTGTAGCCACGATTTCTAGGAAAATGTATTGTTTTTTCCATTTAGTAACTTAAAACTGGCGTACTCCACTGATTTCAGGCTTATCCTAAAACAACATAGAAGAAAATAAATATTTACAAATTTTTACTTAGTTTGGTCCTTTATTGAGTTCATGAAATAAGTTTAGTGTAGGTGGTGTATCTTTATCAACAAACCTAACGTCGCCTATTGTTTACACACGATTTATTGGATTCAAATTTAGGTATCAACATAAAAGAAGCGCATTTGGATATTTTAAGCATCGATAATTATCAAAATTAATCTGATTAATCATATAATATCAAAATTGATGATGTGAATGACACGTCGAAAAAGTTGCCTTTATGTTTATTCAGGGCACGAGCAAAAGAATTTACATTACGTTTTGCAAATTATATCAAAATTGACCCGGTAGTTTTTGCGTTAAAGAGGAATAGTCATCCATAGATACACACATCCTAACTAACTTTCGTATTTATTATATGAGTAGGAAGTAAGGAAGAATAGGATCTACTTCAAATACTACTTATATAATTTTACAAAACTGACTTCGATATATATATAATTATATATTATACATAAAGGCGACTTTTTCGACGTGTCGCGCGGACGGAGCCGCGGTTCATAGCTATTATTTCTAAAAACTTAGGTATGAAATCCATTTATAAAAACATTCATATACCTACATTTCCTATAATTTACTATTAACTTGAGTAATCAAGGGGCATTTCCCTCAAGTCACCACCCATAGATCCAATATCAATCATACATTGTAATACTAATGAGGGTTTTGTTAGGTTATGAATGAATCGAATGAGGGTGTATAATGAGCTTAGAAGATTGTTTGGTCATTTACGGAGATATAATTTGGTTCCATTGAAACTTGTAGATATGAAAAAAGAATGTTTATTGTATCTTTGACAAGTACGTGCACACAAGACAAGTACAAATGATATTTGCGAGCATAGTAGGCGAGATGTATGAATGTGACGGAAGCAAAATAGATTAGCAAATGGCGTTTCATCGTCTCTGCTTAATCCCGTGGAAAAAAGCGTGATGTATGAATTTGTATGATTTTCTTTACCATAAAGCGAAAGGCGAAATTAATCGAACTTTAAAGATACTTCTTATTTAACCTTCTAGGTGGAAGGCAGCTTCATCTCATCTTGACTAGCCAAGAAATCATAATTATCATATCAACTTAATGATATTTAGGTACGGATTGCCGTAGATTAAAAAAAAGGCTATTTTTATACAACCTTTTTTTAAAATAGAGTTATTGCTCAAAATGCCCTAAAATGTAAGTTTACCTAAAATATATTAGATGAAACATTGTACCGTCCTTTTAATAATTTCCGATTTAAGGTTGCAAAAATACTCCAATACAGAGAGTATAATCACTTTGGCAGAATTGAAGGACAGGGATGCAATGTAAGAGCGTTCAATCAAACGCGGTCAAAATTACGGTTTGTAAGCTTTGATAGACTGGAGGCATTAGTGGTGCCTTTGATGTGGACAGTGGGGCTCAGTTAATTTGATTTTGAGTTACAATATTCTGTTTTTGAAACTGTAATCATACTTTGAATTAGGCAGTTTTCGATACACACGCGCAGATTGGTCGTGAATTTTATTTTTTGTTACAAATATATGTACCAACTTTGAGAAACATAATTTTTAGGATGAATTAAAAATAAGTCTTTATTTTTGAAATCATCCTTGAAAGAATATTATAATTTTTCTAATGCGCCACATTTAATTGAAAACATGTTTTACAATTACCAAGTTATGTTACCCGCAAGGTCGGATTCAGCTTTTGAGTCAAGGGTTTGATAAAAGCAAGCCATATAAATTCAAGTATTGTTTTCGCGAATTATAACAAATCTACTGTTTTTTTGTTGTGCCAAGGCCCAGGGGAGGTCATGACTCCCACAACCGCACCCCAGAATCTGCTTCTAGTTACTTGTAGGATAAATCTTTAACACAAATAAACAAAAGTGACAGCTGTGTTCGATTTCATGTTTGAATTCTATCACTTTTATATTTGATCAAGTTAAATTTTATCTGACTGGCTCTTAAAATCATTAATAAAAACAGTTTTCAGTTCAAAAATATCCAACTTCATAATTAAGCTGCATATTGATGTGAATGTTTATTTGTTTTTGTACCTTACATAAACAAACGAAAATTTCACGCAGTATAACATTTCATACCCACTCATAAACTGCAACACAAAACTCTATTCATATAACTACAATTAGTCTGTTGAAAGTCCTATAACCCTTAAAAGCATTTAAGCTCTATAAAATATTCATAGCCCGTTTTCATACAGTGCTGAGTTCAAAGTGCAGCAAACAGATGTCCGTGCTTTCATGAAACATTGTTTTAGTAGCAATTTATGTATCATCTATCAATGTCAGTAATTAAGTTTTTAGCTGCGGGGAGTAAATGTCGTTGTTTGTTTTAACTTTAAAAAATTTACTTTGGATTTTTTTTGTTATAATAGATTTATTATTTTTTTAAGAAGTGAACCACATATAATGAGTAAAAGTTAGAAAGACTTTTATTTTGTGTGTTATATTAAAATGATGAATCAAATAAAATAGATTGATATAAATAAATTGGATTGTTACATGTTTTATCAAAATTTTAAACGAATGATATGCCCAGTTTTTTATAACATTAACCTGCCAACCTTTTCCTGAATAAACTATCATATTATCACAAAAGAAGCACATTATTCTTATAAATATTTGTACTTGAACTTACTTTCGTGCGACGCTTCGCTCGCGTGGTACGTCGATAAAAGTAACCTTTATTAATAGAAATAGAAACGTTTATTTGACATTATGTATTATTATTTTGTCTTAAACTTCTGCACAGCTAACAATTTATTTTATTTTTTATAATTTTATTCTAGAAAGTTTCATTTGTAATTGAAACTGTATTTAATTTATAATGCTTTTTTCATGTTTTTCCATTTTGTTGTGTTTGGTTTAAGACTGTGAACAATAAAATGATAATTGTATAATAAATAAATAAATAAATAAATAAATAAATTATTATATAATAACAAATTATCTAAAAATTAGTACGCGGTGTGTATAGTTTAAAATCTTTTGCATTTCGTAGTTTCATTTTATATTTAACATACTTTTTATAGATTAGATAATATCCTTATATTCATTTTACAGAAAGAAAAAAGATACGTTTTGATTCGAGTTAAATAAAACTTAATTAATACAACAAGCAAATAATAAATGTATATAAAAATAAAAATAAACGGTAAGATATTTTTACCTGAAATGGACTCTATCTTAGCCACGTGTTACAGTGCTTTTAAGCCCTGGAACGCTGATATTCTGATGGAACCGGACGATCAACTTAAATGTGCAAATATTTTCCAGCATTTCTCTATAACAACGCCATTTTCATCCACTCTACTGAAGCTGTTGTGTGTTACAACCATCAAAATTTACTCAAATGTGTAAACTAAACCACTAGGATGGGGAAATATTTCAGGGAGTATGTTTAGATTATGCTCTTTGACTATTCTGTTTCGAATGTTGTTTATTATGCGCTGGATTTCCAGGAAATGTTGAATTTATATCTTCTGTTTTAGTGCATTTGTAGATAGATAATTATAAACCCTGATATCCATTAGAAACATAAATGTGAAATGTTTTTTGATTTTTTTCTTTAGGTTTACGTCGAATGGAGACAACGAATTTGTTGTCCACCTGATTGTAAGTGGTACTTGCCCATGTGCTAGTTATTGGAGGCTGATCTAATTGCCAAACTGGCATACTTTAATAAACATAATATAACATCACACCTATTTTACCCAGAAGGATGTGTCAGAGGTGTACAGCACCCACATTTCTGTTATGGTTAGGGCCCATGGGATAGGGGGTGAGTCTATTGCTATCCACCGGGTACAATTCAAACTCCATGCTGCTATTGTGAATTCCCTGACACTTTGCCCGACCCGGGAATCGAACCCGAGACCTAGGGGTGAGAGACGCAAATGCTAACCCCTAGAACATCGAGGCAGTTACAACCATTAAACAGAAACGTGGTGCTTGCTCTATACCTTCATAAAGTTTTTACCAATAACTAATCTTTTTGGTTTCTATTTAAGGTTGTTTAAGGTATTGCAGGTGAACCTATTTTACCAGAAGATACAATTTTGCGTAACAAAAGTGTATAAAACTGTCCGATTGTTCTAGTTGTTGGGGTATACGGCCTCTCACGACAAGCTTTCGGGTTCAATAACCGAGTTGGGCTAAAGTGTTGTTTGGGATTTTACCATCAGGAATTTTTCAATAGCAATGTAGAGTTGAAGCTGGGCTTGGTAGATGGCGATAGGCTACCTACACATAGGACCTAAACATAACAGGTGAAATGTGGGTGTAATGAAGGTAGGTAGGTAATATAGACGTGCGTAATGTAATGTAATGTAAATACAAACAAAACCACATTCGACAACTAGCCAAGCCCCAAATTATCATAACTTATATCATCATCAGAGTTATTACGATCCTGAATATTTATTGGCATTACTTTTAGTACACATCATGTTGATTCATCAAATAAAATATAAATTATGAGTTCTGGTTAACAGTGGTAGGCTTTTACTATGAACCTTTTATGACAGTGAAAGAATACCTTGATGTTTTTGTTGGTTTGGTTAATCTAATGATTAATTAATTTTACCATCATGGCATCAGTAAAGTTTTATACAGCACATTGTTTGATACATTATGCTTTATAAATTATTGCACTTGTTATGGAATTGGACTATTGTTTAATTATTTATGTAACATATTTCTATTATTTATTTATAATGAATGATATATATGTTGATGCTATTGTATTTTATGATCGATTCATCTATATTCATGATTTTGTAAGTGCTAAAAATGATATGACGTGTAATTAATCATTATCAATAAAAATGTTTATCTGTTTTACAATCATTCAAGGTAAAATATCGTTCTTCTTTAAAATAAATAAAATATCACACAACGTCAACTAGGCCCAAACTAAGCAGAGCTTGTACTAAGTGTAAAAGAAAAATATTATTCTACATAACTGATACTAATACATGTATTTTTTTTTCTTTTGTAAATACATACTTATTATTATTATACATAGACACTCCCAGACCATGTTCATGCACACAAAGATTTGTTGCAAGCAGGAATCGTCCCAGCGACCTCTGCAGTAACACCACCGACTCCGATGTCCAGTCGTTAAATATCGAAATATTCGCCTTAAAGTTGAGTAAAAGATTATATCTTTTTATTTAATTTTATTTTAATATTTTAGGAAAACTTACAGCTAGTACAAGATATTGTGATGATACATAATAAAACATGGCCAATTACAAGTTTCCACTGTTATGATTTTCTTTAAACTACCTGAACATTGCAAATTCACCTAGATAGCTTTTAACTTTTAACATATTTGGACATTGACACTTCAAGGTCAATGCTGTTTTCATACAGAAGCCATTTCCAATAAACATCTTGATTTAATCTTTGTTCGTCATAATAAGAGGAGTCACGACATGATTGATGAGTTCGTGAAACAAATCACTTGATCAAATAGTTAAGAATTTTATCTGGGTCTATTTTTTTTAGCTAAAATTGCGTTGAATAAAAATTAACTGTTATATAAAAAACCTTTAAAGCAGGGATCCCAATATTTTTTTACTCGTGGCGAACTTTAATAGCACTCTAGGTTGATTAGCCAAAAAATTGCGCACGTCATCTACGGCGCATAGTTTGGGAACCCTTGATAGAAAGTAATTATTTGCACAATTACATCTACACAAAAAAATAACAATATGAAATCACACACAGCATACATGCTTACAGATAAACAGTTAAATGTGAACATGTTTCGTAGTTGTATACCAAACGGTTGTATCGAGCTAAAAGGCTTTAAAAGGCTTGCAGAGAAGTTACGACAATTCATGATAACAGTTATTGAGAGCACTTAAACTTCGTACTGTTGCTCTTAGGAAGTTTCTATATTGCCCATAAACTGCAAGGCGATCTTTGATATTTTCAGTATTTTTGTTCAAGATTGTTTTGTACCTTCCCTATAATTGATGACGATGTTTTTGATGGTCACGTCGACCTCCGTGGGTCTATTGTGTTTGTAGGGTATAGTTAGTGCATAGGATTTTTTTAATTGTTAAATGTCTATTAAAAAAGTTCGTAATCGTTTAATTGTTTTTAATGATTTATTACTTTAAAATTTTTACCAGATGTTGTCGACCATGAAAAATCTGTAAGTGCAACAATTTGCACTGTTAAAGATAAATATTTTATCGTTATACTTAAATCTTAATAACAAAGACACGTTTTTCTTATTCTTGAATCTCAACTTCTATTCTATCTTGATACATAACAATCATATCCAGACTTCAATTTTCAAAATTATTTCTATTGCGAACCGATAAAATAGTTACCAACAATATAAAAGTTGGAACGCTAAACCTTCTAACTATAAAGTGTAATAATATTAAATTAAACGTCATTTCTGTAATGAGAAAAGCAATTTATAGTTACGTTCAGATTTTCTTTAGAGTGAAATTATTTGCTGAGTATAAAACTGCACTTGGTTCGTGGAAAGAAAAATATAAGGGCAAAGGGAACCAAACCAAAAGTTAAATAAACAATCTTTGTGAAACTTTATATTAGTCTACTGAACATGAAAATATGTACAAAAAAGAAATTAAAATATATTTTTATTTTGGCACTTTTTATGTATCATTCAAAATTATAAACTATAAGTACACTACATTGTGTAAATTAGTTATGACATTGAACATAGTGCTATGTGAAAACATTTACTACAAATATTTTTCTTTACAAAGTTTTAAAAGCAAGGAACGTTCTATAGCTAGTAGAGCCAACATATTTAGACTTAAAGGGGGTTTTCTATCGGTATTAAGGAATCTTCATCAAGCATCCTCATCCTTATACAAGTCACTATTTTCAAAGGTTTTTATATTATGTACGAACTATTTCACGTAACTGCATTATGTAACTTTATAACTTTCCCTATCTAGAACTAAAAAAGCTAACGTAGCCGCTATAGTTTTTCTTGAAAGTTCATGACACTACTACTACTAATATAATTTTATTTAGATTTTTTGAGCCAATGGTTTAGCTTTTAGCACTACCCGAGGAAATGCTCTTCAAAGTTAAATTTCTTCAAAGTTAAACGGGTCTCTGTATCAAAAAAATGTCCTTTGCAATCCGTAAGTGTTTTTAAAAGACTTATCTAACAATACCCCACACTATGGCGGGTGCGACTGAAAAATAAAACCCACCTTACATGTAGGGAGGAGATACCCGAAAAAAATAATTTTCAAGATTTTATTCAACCACTTTTGACTGGGTTCATAAAAAAAACTCATAAAACTCATTTATTAGTAATTGGTTTACACGTCATTGTAGATATATTCAAGTGAGTAGGTAATATAAAATAATAGATAATTAATAATATTGTCATAAAATTCCAAGTCAACATTAAATTACATAATATTAATTCCAAAATCATATAAAATTATAATAAAATGTTCTAGACGCACTTGGTCGGAGAACTGTTTTTTTTATAACTTAACAAAGAAAAATCTTTGTATATAGATAATGTTTCTCAAATACACTATACTCATATTAATTCACACAATATTGTATCTGTCTATCTAAATAAAATAGTTTCAGCGTTTTTTTCTCACATCAATAAGTCGAAATCGGGTCAACATTTTTGGATAATGTATGTGTATGCTAGCCAAGTCTGTCTATACATTAAAATACGCTGAATCCCCATAATATATCTCTAAAGTCGCAAGTACCAAACCTCATAAACCAGCATGCTTACGATATCTATGCATTTTGTATGCATTAAGCACAATTTACATATTTGTTGGCACGATACCTTCTACCTTGTTCATAGTGATAATATTCTTACCGTTAAATCAAAAACTGTTTCGTGCTATTATTAAAAGGGGTGAAATTCATTTGGAAATGTCTATATTTTTTATTAGTTTGGATACAGGTTTTCTGAATAGCATCTTTTACACTTTTCTTTAACTTGATCACACTTTTGATAGAAAACAGGAATTCAATAGACTAATTAACACGTGATAATTGCGATAGGTGAGCCTATCCTGTAGCCCTATCACATGGAATGGGACCTAAACATATAGGTCATAAATGTGGGTACTTCTGCCATATCCTTCTAAACAACATAGGTGTAATTTTGTGTATTAATTTATTATTGGCTTCTAAAAATGCTAGACTTTTGCTTATTATGTTTTAGGTAATTTCAAATACCTTGCAAAAGATAAAGTTTAAATCTTTGATTTAAATAAAATTGTTTTCGCAACCCCGTAAACTTTTTAAAAGACCTATTTACCGACACCCCACAATAATGGATACGCAACTAAAAAAAAGCATTTCCATTTTACAGGATAGGGACTTGAAAATTATATTTTCAATATTTTATTTTACCACTTTCTTGCAATAGTAAACATACATATCCATGAAAAATTTCAGCTTTCTAGCACTAACAATTTTTCGATGCTATGCCTTGGAGAGACGAACAGACGGACATGGCAAAGCTATAAGTATTCCTTTTAGGTACTACGGCACCCTTAATACTTTGTTATTGTCATCTTTTGAGCAATACTTGGTTTCATGTTCTTAATTAGATTTTTCTAATACAACAAACCTATTGCTAAGCTGACAAAGTTATCTTCCTGAACAAGTCCACAGCCAAACACCACTAAATACCCAAAACTATATTTCCTGTACCTCTATAAATAACAGTACTTTATCTCCCAAACTTCTAACATCTTGTTCTGACGATATCTTCAGTAAGATCAAGGGAGGACATTTGTCTTGTTTGGTCGAAGCATTTTGCCTCAAAGCCTTTGGGCTAGCTTTTTGTTTATTGAAATCCCACGGGATTAGTTTTGTGATGGATGGCGGTTAGATTTTGTAGATACTCGTAATTACAAATAAAGACTGGAAGACTAAAGCAAGAGAAAATGTTCTTTAACTAAGTAAACTAATAGTATTTCTTTCTTTTACAATACAAAAATTACTTTTTAAAAAACTCATACATAAACATACAAATAAATAAAATTAAAGTGACTGGTTTTGATGTAGATATTACAATGTTTTATAGTTGTTTGCACGATACTTTTGCCTAAAATACAATTTTTGTCTGCTTATCTGTCTGATTATTTCGGCTAATATTCTAAAGGGCTATACCAATTTTAATAAAATTTTAGATGCAAGAAACTGACAACAAGGAACAATTCCACGCGGACAATGTTGCAGACAAAAGCTAGTTATAATAAAGCTTAGTAAAATAATACAGTAAACTCAGATTAAATTCTCCACTAAAAAGAGTAGCAAAGATGTTGGTCACAGCTGCGCTATCGATCATGCAATTCGTGTGACGAACTCATCAATCATGACGTCACTCCTCCTATCACGATGGCTCAGCCCGTCGCAGATTGAATCAAGATGTTAATAGTGATTTTGGACTCTCTCGTACGTGGAAAGTAGATCTACTTAAAAATTGTAATGTGTTTTTGTGACTGAAATATCTATCTAGATACCTCTATCTAAATCGACGGTTGATAAAGTGGTGAAAATAACCTCATATTGCTTTAAAAAGTTCTTATGGAGCATGTAGATAAAAATATATTGAAAAAAAGGGGTCCTCCATTATAAAAATATTCAAGTTTCCATAAAAATACTAATTTATTTGTAAAAATTATGAAATAATATTTACAAGATAGATAAACAATGCGGCATTCTCTGCTATCCAACATAAAAAGTCCGATGGGAATATAATTTTATTCTGGTGGTCATCCGGTTCGGAAGCTTTTTGATGTGCTGGCGGAAGCAGCTTTTGATTATCTCGAACTGAATTCCTTTTTCGCCAATAAGGCTTTTTGCGTTGTAGATCGTTGGACAGGTGTTCAGAAAAAAAAATATGAGTCGTAAAATTAATGAACTTATATTGAATGAAGTCATCAAAAGTTACTACTTAAAATCGAAGGTAATCAAATCGTACAAGCTACATCTATAATACAGATAAATGGTGTAATTTTAAGCTTTTCTTGTAGGAACTAAGTTTCCCTTAAAATATGTAATTCCAGTTCCAGTCATTGGAGTTCATGAAGAGCTCTATAGACATAGACTCTTTGTATAAAATCGTCAAAGTAACCAAAACTTGTGATGATGAAGACTTGATGCCATTTGGTATTACAGAAACAGAATTTTAAGAATGTGCCGAAGCTAAAACATAAAGCTAACATAATAACTAGAGATAGATTTTGGCGCATTGTATTTATTTTTTTTGGTCGTTAAACACTCGTTAAACACCATCTCACATTGCTTTCCTATGAGATACCTTTTACCCAACTGTTATTTTGACTAGAGTGCGTCGAGCTGGTATTTTGCTGAACATTCCTACAGCTGTGAACAATATTCCACAAACGACAAGACTTGTCTTTGGTAAAGGTGGAACAGCAGCCTAGATATAAATTACTGTCTCATCTTGTTGAGGACCCAGCTTTCTTTATTTTCATTTTAATCCAATTTAAATTGTTATGTTATGTTATTATTCACTCATTTAATCCTTTTTCTCATTTTTTATATGTTTAAATATAAATTATAAAAGTAAAGTACATTAAAAAATATAAAAGCATAAAAAAATTCTATTATTATGTTATTTATTATTATTTTGACGTTTTCAAGTAATCAATTGTATTCTATGAAATAAAATATTTTAAATTTTGAATTTTGAATTTTGCTTTTTTTGCGGATAGCAGAGCTGTCGACTGAAAGTGAGAGCCGAAATTGAGTTTTTAAGTCACCAAGATATATATTTATACAAACAGAGTCATATTTTTGTTTGAAAATATATGACATAAACCATATTGCGTTTGTTATACTAGGAGAAACTAATAAATAAACATCACAAAATAAAGTTCATAATAACGTTTACAGTTTAACAGCCCGTAACTATATTTATCATCACAGGCGTATTTTGCGCGTCACAGAACTATTGAACCGTATATTTTAATTAAGTCTATCTTAAATACGTTATGAGGCTTTAAAATCCATTAGCATCTATACTGGGAGCCTGATTGTAAATGGGAAATGTAACAGGCTATATACGTAATTAGCTACGTATCCAGACGGAAATAATAAAGAGGAGCTCCTTCCTCCACACACGCAATAATATAGACAGTAATAATATTATCAGCTTTGATTTGTAAAATCAGTAGAAGACCAGTCATAATATAAATAAATAAATATTCCACAACTCACACCCAACGCCATCTAGTCCCAAACTAAGCAGAGCTTGTACTATGGGTACTAGAATAACTGATACTAATACATATATATACTTTTCTTTTGTAAATACATACTTATTATACATAGAAACACCCAGACTAAAACAAACCCCCATGTTCATGCACACAAAGATTTGTCTTAAGTGGGAATCGAACCCACGACCTCGGCGTCGCAGTCAGATACACTACCCACTCCGCCATCCGGTCGACAAATTCGTCCGGTCATATTGTTTATAATATTGTGTGCGTGGAGTTTTATTTTAATTCTCTTAGGAGTAGCGGTCATCGGCCCCGCGGTAGGCCCATAAAGCGGTGGTACACAACCTTTAACCGTGAAGTATCCGGTTTGATCCGAGATTCCGTAAAATGAAGCCCTGGTCGGGCAAATGTAGTACTTTAAATTTTCCCGCCAAGAAAACTGTCACTGCGTTTGTATAAATTGTGCAGTAGATAAGTTGATCCCATGTGACAGGGCTGAAGATTTTACCGGTAAAGTGTGGGTTTCTTCTTCTGTATGCTGATTTTATGTTACGTTTTTTTATTAAAGCTTGACCTGCTCACACGTTGCCTTAAACTATTATAGACAGAATAAGGCTGCAATATTACGCAGTTACAGCAAACTATTCCATTTGAATAAATCAATTATGCACAGTTACAATGAATTAGTTATATGAACTGTTGTGGTTTTGGAGCTCTTGTTAAGGAATGTAATTAAATGCCAAGGAACTAATTTTGGAACTATAATCTTAAAGGGTTTCTATTAATTGGTTCCTTAGCCTGTTTTCTTATTGAAGAAGTTTGCAAACGGTATACAAGCTTATCTTGCGAAAACTACAATATATTTAAACGACTTCTAGTTAATATTAAGAGCTTTAAGCTATATGTCTATTTGACATCGTACGCTACATACTATCGATAATAGCAGCCCTGTATCTAATACATGTCTCACTGCTGGGCTCGGGCCTCTTCTCATGATGAGAAGGGTTATGCTATAGTCCACCACGCTGTCCAAGTGCGGATTGGTAGACCTCACACGACCTCGAGTACTTTTGACAATCTCAGGCATGTTGTTCTTCTTCACCGTTAGCGAGCGGTAATTTATATAATAAATACACACATATCTTAGAAAAGGTGGTTAATGGTTATCGATTTATTGATAGAAGTATGTGTCGTGGGTTTAAGCGACCTTTGACTTCGAAGACCTTAGATCTCCCACTCGGTTATCGCTGCTTTAGGTATATACTAAGTAGTAATAAAGTAAAATGAAATGAACCAAAACACTACGAATAATTTATTCAATCTATATTGAAGGTTAATATTCGTATTTATAACCTACTTCACTTACCCGGAACTCATAACTTATATTTTATTTGACGAATAAACATAATGTATACTGAAGCTAATGCCAATAAATATTCAGGATCGTAATAACTCTGTTGACCCGATGACATGAGTTATGATAATGTGGGGCTTGAGTTGATGTTGAATGTGGTTGTGTTGGTTTACGAATAGTAGCTTTTTGTAGTAGAGCTTTTTCAAATCAGTCTAAGGATAAATGCATAACCGTAAACTGATCCTTCGTGTACTAGTGTATGTAAACACAACTTTACGGAAAAACGATTTAGAGCCAATTTTATCGGTAATTTGATCACTCAATGTTTGAACGGTACAAAAGATCGAAAACCAGACTTTATTTTGAACAAGGACCAAATTCGCCAAAATTGCTCTCCAAAAAGTTGTGTTTTTGCCCTAACCTTTTGATATGCTGCTAAACAGAAGCTAGTACTCTACTGACAGATGAGGTGTAATAGCGACTTCACATTTTTGGTGGATTGTGGGTATTCACTGCCTACCCTTTCAATGGTGAAAGAGCTCTAGTGAGCGAGCTCAGGGCCGGCAGCAATGCCTTGCTCTTACTTTAACCTGCCGCCAAAAACTTGTGCTCGCACTACTGTGTGCCGGCTCGGTAGTGAAATCACACCGAGGCATAACACAAAAAACCGGCCAAGTGCGAGTCAGACTCGCGCACGTAAGGTTCCGTACCACTATACATCTAAATAAATGTTTTTCTTTATTCTTTATTATATTGGAGTTGATTGAATAAAAGGTAAAACGTGGTTTACGATTGTTAATTGAAACGTGGTTTATATAATGCTAGAAAGTTGCCTACAACTTTGTAGCATTATATAAGCTTTAATATAACATAACATAACATAACATCACGCCTATATTACCCAGAAGGATGTGGCTGAGGTGTACAACACCCATATATCATTTGTTATGTTTAGGTCCCATGGCACAATTCTAACTCCGTGCTGTTATTGTGAATTTCCTTACGGAAAGTTTACAAATAACACTTCGCCCGACCCGGGAATCGAACCATAAATCCAACCCAAAAACAGAAACTATTACATTCAAAATTTCATGTGAATCCAGTGCATAATGAGTAACATTTAAAACAGATTAGTCAAAGAGCATAGTCAAAATATGTTTTACAAAACATTTCTCCATCCTAATAGTACCATCGAGGCAGTCTTTTATATTATTATATTCATAGGATTTGTGTACAGTACCATTATAACATACATATACTGTAACATAAACAAATTATGTGAAAAGCAGATGACTATTTAATATAATATTAGAGAAATCCACATAGAAACAGCAATAATACCGTAATAATATTTCCGGTATTTACGGACTTTATGCAGCTCACAGACTTTGACGGTAAAATAGCGTCCGATCGATACGTATGTAAAATCGCGGACTTCCAATGTATTGAGGTCAGTTTCCTGGTAAAGAAGATGAAAGGTACTTATTAAAGGATAAATATTTATGACAAAAATGAGATTTTTATGAGTATGGCAGTGTCTTTATAGAATATTAAGTACTGGAGGATATTTACATTTAAATATTGATTAAATAATACACTTGAAATCGCGCTCTCTAAGACGTTAGATCAGCACTGAGACGCCATGTTTAGAAACCTGTCAAAAGTGTCAGATGGTGAGTTTTCATACATACAATATTCTTATATTCGCGCATTGTCATTATTATTAAGCACTAGCTGACCCGGCGAACTTACTTAGGCACTACTTTATTTTGTATAGCTGACCTATCTTATGTATGCGTACCTATTCAATTTGAACTGGAATCTATAATATCCTCCATAATTATAACAATGAATACCTATTTCCCTGATGCAAAATTAAATGTATATTTTTCAATCTTTCTGAGAGATTTTCTTAATATTTTTTTCCGTAAGAACCTTGTACAGAATATTAGAAAACTACAAAAAAAATCAGCCAAATCGGTCTAGCCGTTTTCATGCTATGTCGTGACAACGGAAAACGGGTTTCATTTTTATATATATAGATACGCTTGCTCCAGCGCATTTACTGGTTTATTGGTATTGGTGGTAAGACCCCTAGGCGAGGCTAACTAGTGGCAAAAAGTTTCGTGAACACTCACCTTGTACACAGACAAAACACAAAAATATTTCTATAACTTCTTATTCAATTTGTTGTCCGTTCTTGATGTTTATTCAATTTTATTTTGTTTGTTAAGTATACTGTCTACATTACAAACACCTTAAATTAACAAAAAAATATATTAAGCATTGTAGGATTTAGTGTTGTAACATTTACGGACACATTATACCTATTTACCTTACATTATGTAATTAAAGTATCATAATACTAAAACAATTTAATGACATGAGAAAATTTCGAATTCAAAACAAACAATGAAATTTAAGCCCCGCAACTAAAAACTTAATTACTGACATTGATAGATGATACACAAAATGCTACTAAAACAATGTTTCATGAAAGCACGGACATCTGTTTGCTGCACTATGAACTCAGCACTGTATGAAAGCGGGCTATGAATATTTTATAGAGCTTAAATGCTTTTAAGGGTTATAGGACTCTTTCAACAGACTAATTGTAGTTATATGAATAGAGTTGTGTTGCAGTTTATATGAAAAGAGTTGTTTTACTGCGGTGAAAATTGTACCAAAATAGTCATTTCTTATTTAATTGTATACTTGTGAACTGCTTTTTAATTTATCTAAGGTGCCTCATTTAATTCAAAACATATGTTTGAGAACATTTTCTTGTATGCACCTATACTGTATTCTTGAAATATGTAATATTATGTGTAAACATAATTATAAATAAATAATTACAGTTAGGTTTAAAGCCAATGCAAGAATTACCTTGAGTAAAAAAACTCCTGCTATGTCGTACCTCAAAATGGTATTAAAAACTAAATAAATAATTTGTATTTTTTATATCAGAAAGAACGCCATAAGCTATTACGCCACACAATGATGGTCCCAATAATAAGGCCAAATACACACATTCACTCACACAAATACACAGTCTCAGAACAAATCTTTGTGGTATAGTAAAGATCAGAGACTTTCTCTGACAAATATAAAACACAACCAATTTCCACGCTTGTATATCGGAAAACAACCAAATTCAAAGTACGATTACAACGTCAAAACAGAATATTGGAACTCAAAATCAAATTAACTGAGCTCCACTGTCCACATCAAAGGCACCGCTAATTCATCCAGTCTATCAAAGCTTACAAACCGTAATTTTGACCGCGTTTGATTGAACGCTCTTATATTGCATCCCTTCCCTTCAATTCTGGCGAAGTCATTATTGTCCCTGTATTGGAGTATTTGTGCACCCAAAATTCGGAAATTATTGGAAGGATAACAAATACATTTGATCAAAGCTTCGATATTGTTATAATTTTGATAAATTATCCATAAGTATATATTATCCACTTCAACTATTATGTTTATGTCCCATGTGATAGGGGGTGAGCCTATTGCCACCGACCGAACACAGTTTCAGACTCAGTTCTCTTACTGAATATTTCTTGGTAATTAAATTTCTAATAACTCTTTTGCCCGACCCGGGAATCGAACCAGAGTCCTTGCGGTGAAACTTTGCTCAAAATAACCACTAAACCAACGACACAGTCAAAATTTTGGCATGTCAACAAGTAACCAAGAAACCAAATTACTTTGCAGAATTTGAAACAATTTTCCAGCCCCCGCTCATTATACACCCTCATTTGATTCATCCCCTAACAAATGCTTCATTAGTACGACATTATATGATTGATATTTGGATCGGTTTGGGGATTACTTGGGGTTACTGACCCTTTTACACTTAATAGCAAATAATTTAGTCTGAATAACAAACCTGATAAGATTTCCAAAGCATTAGTACGCAGGATAGATAGACAACATTTATTAAAAACCACAGATTAGTATAATTTCCAACTGTTAAAGAAACTATTGTACATTTTTTTTATGTGTGCGTAAAGTCAGCAGCAAATTTGATTAACACGATGACATGTTCAGATTGCACCACGTTATTCATTTTGTGCCACAAATATATTTTATTAATTTTATTTTATATCTTATAATTCGTTCCTTCAGTTTAAAATTTTAATTAAAAGTTTGCCAGGCGATGCCATTATGTTTACTTGGCAATTATATAGGTAGGGAATATTACTCATTAATATTCATTTTTGTTTTCATTTATTTTATATTTTAACTGAAGTTACATTATGAATCCGCTTTGCATTATTTAATAACTAAAGTACGTGAATAAATCCGCCATGAAACAGTGTAGTAATAATTCATTCACCCCTTGGGAATGACCGCAACATTTTGTTAGCGCATAATTAAAAAGTCGGGTTACTCCTTGTTAACCTCAATTGTTATAATTACCCACTATGCGTATCACTGTCAATTATTGTAATTAAAAACACAAATGCACCGTTAACAACCTTGTTAGAGGATAAATTGTTTGATACGTAAGTGGCGCTTAGTGTATAAAGTTCGTTCATAATTTCACCTTTTTACTTCTTCTTGTCGTGTCAGCTTCTTCAGCTTTAGATCAAAAGGATGCGACTAGGACGCCTTTTTGTTTGGTCTGCATAAGGTCTTTTAGCAATGGGCAGGATAACAGATGGGCCATACTTTGAGTGGGTGATCCACATTCGCAACTCGTGTTTGATGTGTTTTTGAATCCCCACTTGGCCAGGTTGTCTTTGCAGCGACCAACTTGAGTCCGAAGACGGTTTAGGGACTTCGAGAACGGCTACAATTATTCGTTTCCAGGTGGCAGACCTTTTTACTAACAAAACGCGATTCTAAATTTGAATGTTTATGTATGGTAAACTGTCGAAATAGATCAGTATCATTTGAACATCAATTAAGTAATGGTTATTACTATTTTCAAGCAAAGTTTTCTTGGGTTCTTCAAACAATAAAAATACAGTAGTTGACTCTATAACTTTCACTCTTGGTACGCTTTTGTCGTTATGTATAATACAGGCAAGACAATCAATTTAAAATAAAACTTCAAACAGTTTCATATGGCTAATGCCATTATTTTGAGCGTATTGCTCATAATAAGAATAGGTATGAGTTATGAGTCATGGGTTCGCGTGACTTGGGGTGACTGTCAAAGAGGCATGCGTCCATATGGTAAAAATGATGTGGCGTACAAAATTAACGGTGACAGCAAATGCCATGCTTTGATTCAACGCTGCTTTTAATTTTATTGTGGCAAAAAAAAAATGTTTTTGTAATTATGCGACTAATTATAGTTGGTTTTAGCAATAGTCGCAAATATCATACAATAATATCGTGATGAAAAACTTTGATATCCTGAATTATCACGGGTTCGATATAATGAATCAATAAATAGTTAAGCTATGGTTTTAACAAGTGTGTTAGTTAAAAAATAAGGTTAAATTTTTTTGACACAAAGCGAAATTAGAGATCCACCTTTTCTTCGCTCTGGGTACTATGTAGTACAATAATATGCATATTTTATACGTAAAAACCTTCGATTACTATGTACCGTTATGATTTATTCTGTCTATTAAATAAAGCGCATTGAAATACGTAACGTAGTTTTAAATGTCTACGCATACATAAGGACAGATAGACAAACAGACAATGCAAAGCGATTTTGTTGTATACTATCTAGTGATAATGATAGTGACATGAACATGTTATCGCATTTTATCCAACTTGAAGTTACAAACGAGTTAATTAACTTTGTACTAGGTATACAAATATTCTTGCCTTATTAATAAACTAGTTAAATATCAACAAACAAAAAAAATAAACTCAACAACTTACACATACTTACAGCGACAAAAAAACTTCGATCCCGGGCTGCCAATATTTGGCTGATATAACAGAATATAAACAAGTCATACAGTAATTCCTTGGCCATAAGGTTCTGTAACAAATGAAGAGCCTTCAGTAGCTGTCGGAACACATCACTTCACAAACACGGTTTTCCTCATTGCCCCTTATTTTCTTACTATCTGCACTGATGATTCTGTTCAAATTTTGTAGAACGAGTTTTCATTTTTAGATATTTTTTATTTTAACGCCTATATCACCCGGAAGGGTGTGGCAGAAATGTAAAATTAGATGCGTTGGGACAGGAGGTGGACCTATCGCCATCCACCGGGCACAATTCTAACTCCGTGCTGCCCGATCCGGGAATCGAACCCGAGGTTAACAACTAGATCATCGATATTTATCTTTTTTTTATTCTGACATAATTTGCATATTTTAAAATCTAATCGTGATAATATAAAGTGAGACCTAATAACACACTTCAACAGTTAAATGTAATACAATTGCACCAGTATCCAACACAATCTTATAAAACCATGATCAAATCGAACTGTTTTTCCAACCGTACCAACAATTCATGCTGTAATGATTGGATACTCAACCTCCGCTCTGTTGAACTTGCAGTACATATTTCCATCAAAAATATTGGTTACATACGTAATATCACTCGTACAATTTGCATCAGTAATCATGAATGTCATTGATCATGTATATAAAATGAAATGTTGTTCAATATGTTTGCTCACTGTGAACTAGGGCGTATCTAATGAAATATTAAATGATGTGCAAATAATCCTGAATTAGTAGCAACGTTACAACAAATTGGTTAGGTAAACAACAATGGATGTTTTAATACATACGGAAATTAACATAATCAATAATGATGACGCACGCTCATTTATTTGCCAGTATTTTCCTATGAGTCAGCGCCCAGAAATTATCATATAGACTTTATTTTAGAAATCGCTGAACTAACGAACAAATAAACATTTTAACATAACATAACATTACGGCTATATTACCTGAAAGGGAGTGGCAAAGATGTGTAGAACCCACATCTGCTACGTTTATTGCCACGTCATATCACTATTGCGGATGGCGGAAGGACTCACGTGATTCCATTGCCATCCGAAAAACAAGATTTTGTGAAGTTTCCGACACAACACTTTTGACTGACCTGAAAATCAAACCCGAAACTTCGCAGTGAGAGGTCGTAAACGCTAACCAGACAAGAATAGATTTAAACAAAGCTGACCCATCCAATCGTCAGTCTTTTAACCACAAACACCGCTCAAGTCTTTGAACCCATTCTTAAGAAAACAAAGCTGAAGAAAACAAGAAGTAACAAAGACGCGATTGTGCTACGAACAATGTATAAAAAGCTAAGTGCCTTTGTACTTATAATCTAAAGGAAAGCCAATTATTCTTGATGCATTTTCCAACGAACTGAGCTAATAGCGTAATATCGGTGCCTTAATGGATAACCTCATTTATCATCATTTTCTATTTGATACCAACGCTGAGATTTACTGCTGAAAAGGTTGATAAAGGTAGCTGAAAATAAATATTGGACATAAACATACAAACAACTTGTCTTAAATATGACAGGTAAAGATTGCGATCGTGTTTGATCCGGCTGGATCGGATACCTAGACATTTCTAGCAATCTTTGAATAAAACTAGCAATCTTTGAATAAAACACGACTATATTATAAATCACACTTCAAAAAGTAAGTACCTTATATTTTTGAGCTCAGTTTTTTATTTCATTTGTTATCTCAATTAAACTTTGGCAACTGCTCGTGCGTGGTAACAGTCAGAGCGTAATTTAATTTTTGATTTGCTATTCGCACTTTTTTTGATTTACCGGATTCGACGCGACTTATCGGATCCAGTAGGTCACAAACAGAGCCGGGCGGGATTGCAATCCCTAATGAGAGGCCATTCTGACTATGAGCTTATATATTTCTGACCACCGATTTATCTATCTAACAATACTCATAATTATTTTCTACAAACAATATTATTTTAATCCTTCCATCGAACCATTCAGTACGCTAAAAGTACAAGGTAATCCTAATGGAAAATAATATCAGAGCTTAAATTCAATTCATGAATGCTTTATTACTATCTCGCAAAAACGCTCAGAAAATGTTATTTCTATCCATTAATCGTATCTCCTCTACTATTTTTTTACAAAAAGCAGGTAATAATTCTCTGATGCATTTCCTCGATCCGACTCTTCAGAATAAGTGCTGAGCACCGAGTATTTAATCGATAAGTGTCGATACCAGCCGTGTTGAGAGACCACTCTACGATGCTATACTTGTTAAGGCTAACAGGGGCATTCAGCAATTGAAAAAAATGTATCGGTTTGTTTTCTCTCTCTCCTCCTATGTTTTGCCAGTGATGATAGCAAAAATATAAGCTCTAACTATAAACTACCTAACATATAAACTAACCAGCTAAGGATATCAGAGGTCTTACTTAAATCGAAGATATAGTAACCCTTTTTGCAATGTCTTAAATTTAAACAATATAACATATACTTTACACTGCCCAAGAATTAGGGGTTGTAATTATTTTTTTTTAAAGTTTGACAACAAAGAAATTGCATGAAATTCTACACATCCCTATACGACATAAATTGTCTATTCAAAATAAGAGAGAAGTTCCTCAATTTTGTAGGTAATGGTAAGGACATATTGATAAGTCGCAGGCAACCGCAAAATATATAATATGGTTTACATGTATTTTTTTAAGATCTTATTATCAATTTCACTGTGTAAATATCAACTTATACAATGCATCAATCTTATGGGCACTTGTTTCGTAATGTAAAGTATTGTAAAATATTTTATAATGTAATATACACCTAGGTAGGCTCAATGCGTTGCAGTTTAATAAATAAACAAGCTAATCTACTAACTATAGGCGTATAGTTGTAAAATTTTATGTTAGCAACTAATTGAATTCTGTATTTCAATTACATTTTGAATTTTTGACGACCGGATGGCGGAGTGGTAGTGTACCTGCCTGCAACGTCGAGGTCGCGGGTTCGATTCCCGCTTAAGACAAATCTTTATGTGCAAGAACATGGGGGTTTGTCTTAGTCTGGGTGTTTCTATGTATAATTAGTATGTATTTACAAAAAGTACATATGTATTAGTATCAGTTATTCTAGTACACATTAGTACCGGTTCTGCTTAGTTTAGGACTAGATGGCGTTATGTGTAAGTTATGACATATTTATTTATTTATTTATTAAATTTTTGCGCCGAATAATTGAATGTAAATCTAAGCAATAACAGTGAATATAGGCATTTCTATTATTTAAGGGTAGATTTTATTCACGCTGAAAGTATATCCAATTCATAGAGCAGTGCGTGTGATTGCATTTTTATTTATTTATAAAATATATTCTAACTGGGTTTATTGAACGCGAGTGCTAAAAATGTAATATGACATGTACTGTTAACTAATTACCAAGCTTAACTAGCAGCAGAGATACTAAATAAATAAGTTTAACTTTCCAATCTTTATTTAAGAAATGAATTTCTGTTCGTTTGTCTCGCTAAAACTCGAAAATGGCTGGACCGTTGTCTAATTTTGGTCTTGAATTATTTGTGGAAGTACAGAGAAGGTTTAATAGGTGAATTAGTATGAAAGTTAACTATCTATCAGATTATTTTAATGTAGATTGATAACATACTAAGCATTTTTACTATTTATTATAGATTAGATTCCTTTTGTTTGTTTTAAATTTACTTCAAAACTTTAGGTCTTTTATTTATCGATTGGGGCAGTAGAAGTCTGCCGGGTCAGCTAGTCATTCATAATTATCCGAGGCTTTTGCTTAAAACATTGAGGACTGCTTCTCTAGCCTTACAGATTCATCAGTATTTTACGTGAAGCGACTGCCAATAGACCTTCAGTACAAGGTGATACAATACTCATTATAAAATAAATTGTCAGACTTTCCGGCATCTAACTAGCCGTAACTTACTGCCATAGATCTTCAAATGGCAACCGGGACCGACGACGGCTTGACGTGCTCTTCGAGGCACGGAAGAAAATTCGTTATGTTAACATGGGCCCATCAAACGTCCAACCTCGGCTAGAAATGCTTAACTTGTAGGTCGATCCACATGGCTACGATATCCACAAACTCTTGTTATACTTATCATTATAGTTACTAATATAAGTATAATAACAATTATATTAGCTGTAGAAAATACACCAGTATGAAAGTGTCGTATGAGTCAGCTTCCAAAGCTCATAGTTTTTAATCGTCATGCTGTTTTATCTGCACAGATATTATAAAAGTTTATTGGTGAGTGCTCGTACCATTTGCAATAAAACCGTGTTGTTATGTGAAGTGCAATGAATGCTTGTTTAAAATATTGTTACGGAGGTTTTTACTATTATTTCTGTTGGTTGGGATTTGATGTTTAGTTTCGAGTACCTGCTTATTGATTTTAGAATAACCGAAAAATTCACTAAAATGTGTTTCTGTGTCACAAACACATTTTAATGATTTTTTAGTGAGTTATAACAAGTGCGGGAGTCGTTTTTTTTTATAATAAAAAAATAGACAATATATAATATACTATAGTATGAAAGCCTACTTAGCTTTCGTAATTTTATTAAGGGTGAGATTTTTAATAGATGGATACCTTTGTGACTTAAACTCAAAAAATAAGTTAATTCTTATTATAAAATTAATAAAATTATCTTTAGCATTAAAAAACAAATAAGTCTTCATTTTAAAAACATGTTTTTTAACGAAAACTCGGTTTTGTATTAAGTACTTCCGTAATCAAGTTGTAATGTACGTAAACCCATATTTGCTGCATATCTCTCTCTATCTTGTTCAATGTTATATCTCGTTAAATATTGCAAGCTAAACCTTAGCGTTAAACTTCAGTTTAACAAGTTGTTGATATCGCCACTTGATGTATCTTAAAAGAATCTTCGTTCACCTAAAAACGAGTTTTTTATCAGGGTAAGTGCACCAAACGGGCTTAAAATCGCTGTGATGCTGAAATTTGTTACGTAACGATGTAGTGCGATAAAATGTGACTATGGATATATTATTATATTCCTTATTAACGTAGCATACCAACTCGCTTGTGTTTTCCAGGAGAGTGTGGCAGAGAGTACGTACTTATAATACATACACTTTATCAGTTATATTTCGGTTCGATAGAGAGTCAGTCTATCACCACCCACTGTACCAAAAAAAAATTAAATTATATGAATACCGCTTAATATAATAAAACATTATTATATAATACATATTATGGTTCAGTTTCTGAAGCGCCGGATAGTTCTTATCCGACCCATAAAACATAACCTGACCGAATTTAAAACTGACACAAGTCTTCAAAAAAGAACACAGCTGTCACTTTTATTAATGTGAGTTTTATGCTTATCATGCCATTAAGGTTTATCTAACACCTGTGATATTAGTGCTAAGCCATATATAATATCCGTCCTAGTAGCATGTATAAAAATCCTTAAACTAACCCGCAAATTCGTAAACGGTGCTTAACCTTTTTTATAGGCCATTATAAGCCTTAGAGCCATGAGTAGCGCCTCATTGGTTCGAAAGGTCCCATGGTTTGTTAGATCGAGTGAAAGATAACTGGATTGCAGGATTTCAGGGTCGGTGACCTTTGCCCAGCTTCGCTTAATAGGAACCTTGTTATAAAAGGATTAGGAGGTTTCAAAGGTAGGTTTTGTGAACGAGCACGAGGAAGGAAACTAACGTCGCTCTTTTAACCCGCGTCGCCAAAGTGCAGTGCAGGGAACAATTGCTTGGCTGTTTTCCAGACAAAGGTAATATGGGTTCAACTTTAATATTATTAAGTTTTTATCTGTTATTAAAATTAAAACAAAAAAAAAAACATATTTTCATGCCAACTTAATAAATAATTTAAAAAATAACATGCTTTTTATGCTTAAAATAATAATATATGATTTATCTACAAAAGTAGATAAAAACTAAATAATATAAAAGTTAAACTCATGTTACGTTAGTATGGGAACACAGCACGGCGCTCCGGCGATTTTCCTTACTTTAGATATGGGTGTAGAAAATAACTGACACATGAGGCATAATATCGAAACCGCCGATGTTGAATATTATTCCTATTTACGGGCTGTAACTGCTACTTAGGTGGCTCATCAAGTATTTTGTCTCATTAAAAACAACAACAAAAACAAAACGAATATGTGGGCCAACCTTTGACTAGCTTTGCCTAATACGAAGCTTGTTATAAAAGGATTAGTCTACATCTAAACAAAAACCTAAGATTAGTAGATAGGTATTTAGGATAAACGTATTCTGGCATTCCCTGGACAAAATGTGTGTTAGCCTTGTTGGTTTGCTACAAACTTTTGCTAATATAAAGGTGCTTCCAGATTCGCGAACATTGGCTTGTATCTTGTATTGTAGCAATACAGATTTGAGTATTACACCAGTGCTGAGATGGCATGGTGAACGGCGAACCATGCATTGCAATGCTCTACCTGTAATGGCACAATTCAAAATTTGTTTTTTGGAAAATGTTAAAACATTGCAATGTTACTCGTCAGTATAGACGGAAATTGTGCTCAAATTCAAATCTGCAACGGTACATTACGGGTGGTCTGTGAGAATCTTATTGTACTAAAATTTTACATAAAAATCCAAGTCACGATAGCGCCTAATACAAAAACTGCACAACTTTACCTAGGACAAGAATATAAACTACAAATTACTCTCGAGACCCTAAAACGGTTTCTTGGTGATCTTTTAGAAAGTTTAGCGACATTTTGTAAAACGTTCAACGTTCAACTTATTTCGTACTCTACGTCCTTTGTGTTCTTTTTTTTTTAATTATTTTAAAAGAGTTGTTAAGTCAAAGCCGCTTGGATCGATTGATCGTCAAGTACATAAGTGCTTACTGTGGTCTATCGCAAATTGGTGACCGCAATTTTCTGTCATAGTCGGAGAGCACGTCAAACCGTTGACATATTATTTAGATAGCCGTTAACAGCGACGTGACAGAGGCCAATTAGTTTGACAGTAAAATTAGTCTAGCAATGAATATTTTATTGCCTTGTACTTTGGTGTTTTTTTTTTTTTTTTTTTTACATTAGATAGGTCGCCAGAAGCAATTACACTATCCAATGGTCCCAATGACAAGGCCAAATACACTCATTCACTCACACAAGCACACCCAGTCTCAGAACAAATATTTGCAAATTACACAAAGATTTGTCCCATGTGGGGATCGCACCCACAACACCAGTGCAGTGGAAAGCGACGAGGCGACCGCTTAAACCACTACACCACACGTGCAGACAAAATACGTGTTATAAAGGAATGGCAGTAACTTTGTTAAATATTGATTCTGACCTTTATAAGCCAACCTCAGTATGATTGGTAAAAAGTCCGTATGATGATATTATGTAAGTAAATCTAAGCGTCGCAATTTTTTCCCTTAGTTTAATTTGGATATTTTTACATTTTGTTGACGATTTCAAAGTACTTTGCAATTGTTTATGCAATAAAAAAACGATTAAGTTGAACATGTTGACAATACCCAGGTTGAATTTTTGTAGTCAATCAAAGTCTTTTACTTGGACCATACGTAACATCAAAGGTATTTCTTAGATGCAAGTGGATTATAATTGCGTTTATTTGCACTTTCGCCGTGTCGAGACATTCTTATACGTATCAATGTGTGTGTAAGTGTATAGATGTGTAGGTGTGTCTATATGAGGCTGTGTGTGTGGACGTGTGTGTGTGTGTGTTAATGATCTTTTGTGTTGGAGAATTACAGTGATTTTATGTGGTGATAGTTTAATGAAGTAATAGAGGAGACAATGGGTTTGTTTTTGATAGCAAAAGGTGTTATGGGTATAATATTGTTGAATGAAAGTATATTATTGTATCACCTGGCAAAACATTAAATCTTCTTGGAGCAGAAGTATATGATTAGGTAATACTTTATTTTAAACTATGAAATCTATATTTTATGTTTCAGTAAACTAATCTTAGCAAGTGCAAAACGCTGAACAAGTATTTGACTTCATTATAAAACTTTTGAAAAATTCACGAAAGAGTTGCTCTCCTTCTATGGTCGGTCTCTCATGGCAGAGGATCGTGGTTATCAGAGGATGTGGATGGCTCGCAACTGGTTTCAATAATAATAAGAAGAAGCGGTTGCGATCAAAGTAAAAAATCATATCATAGAATATAATTGCATAATTAGAAAGGCTAAAGTTTATGTGCTCGTATGTTTAGCAGCGACAGCCGAGTGGAAGACCGTAGGACTGCGAAGTCAAATGTCTCGGGTTCGAAACCACGGCACACATCTCTGTCAATAAATCGTCAAGATTCGTCTTTTCGAAGATATGACATGTGTGTATTTATCATACAAATTATCGCTCGCTAACGGTGTAGGAAAACATCGTGAGGAAACCTACATGCCTGAGAGTGCCTAAAAAGTGCTCGAAGGTGTGTGAAGTCTACCAATCCGCACTTGGCTAGCGTGGTGGACTATGGCCTAACACTTCTCATCATGAGAAGAGGCCTGAGCCCAGCAATGGGACATGTATTAGATACAGGGCTGCTATTATTTATTTTTATGTTTCCTGTTATTCATCACACTCAAAGAAGGACATTTTATATAGGATAGGATGATATTAAGGAGATAAAAGTCTAGTCCAGCCAGGCAGAGTCGTAGGCAGAAGAGAGTTGCTCAAATGATTAGTAGTAGTAGCCTTTATACTTAAAATCAAAGCAATAAACCATTAAACCAAAATTAGTGAATCGCAATGCTAAACGTAATAACTCTACTCCTAGCTGACATTAGCACCTCATAACATTATCATCACGACAATTTAAGTTTCCGCTTTTAGTATGATAACCGTTCATTCCAACAGCAGCATTGCAGTTGTTTTGGTACTTGACGATAGGTGGCGCTAGTGTTGCGGTTGAAATGTTTAGACTAGTTAGTGTGTGGTGCAAATTAAGCAGATTTTAGGACGGAACAATTTTATAGTAGGATTTTTTCGGTTGTAATTTGCTTTTGGAGTGCAAATTTTCTACTACAAAACTGCACTTTGTAAAAAAACTGCACTCTTAAAGAATAATAGTAATGTTGGTAGCAGTAGAGTATTAAAGTTCTTGCCTGTTACGATGACAGTTTAATTAACAGTTGGGTTTACTTTTAGTTGACATGTATGTACATCCACAGCGCAATAGTGTGCGTAGTCGACAGCCTTTTGTTTTATTTGGTCTTACACCCACTATAACACACGTTTACAGATTCAAATTAGGCCCAACTGCCGTCCTGAATTGCATAACTATATAAATTGTTTAAAGCCAGATACAAATTTTATACATAGTTAGAGACCAGAAGCAAGAAGTACGCATGCTTTTCTCTAGATATCTTGTAGTATTAGCGTCGTACGATAATGTCTTCCTTCAGCTGATCTGTAGTCTTGTAGTTAATTCCATGGCAATACTCTGTGTATTGACTTGGAATTAACTACAAGCATTTTAAAATAAACCAAATAAAAATTGTATGCTGACTTTGTCTGCCAGTATTTATTTAATTATATTCTGGCAAAAACTTATTTTATGTATACACACACAGATATCTTCAGCTATCAAAAATCAGAGTAAACGAGATCTTATTTATTTATTTTCTTGTAATATTCAGAAAATAACCGAAACATGTCAATTTTACCCCAAAACATTGAACATTTCACACTTCATTATATTTAATAAATCAAATCAGAATGCTTGCCAATGAGTTTAATTAATAATACTTGAACCATTTAATTCCAATTGATTCCAACTCAAATTGTTTCAACAACAGATCATTTTAATTGATTTCCAAAATGTTTGTGATTCAACAATTATGGTTGTTATTCAATAAAACAAGCCTAAGTCCTTACACGAAAACATTCAATGATGTATACTTTATTTTTTCTTACGGTAAGAACCGTGAGGTTGATTCCCTTCCTTATAAATGAAGAATCTTCACAGGTTAAAATAATCACTTAGATGCTGATCATAAAGAAAAATCTTTGAATTATATAACCGTTGTTTATATAATTCAAAGGTTTAGTATTACCGGCATCCCAAATAACACTTTTTCCGACGCGGGAATCTAACCAAGAACCTCGCGGCAAGAGGCGCATACCAACAAGGCAGTATAGTAATAATAGCAGCCCAGTATGTAATGCATGTCCTACTACTGGGCTCGGGTCTTTTCTCATAATGAGAAGGGTTAGGCCATAGTCCACCACGCTGGCCGAGTGCGGATTGGAAGACTATCACACTCCCTCGAGCACTTTTTAGGCACTCTTGGGCAGGTTTCCTCACGTTGTTTTCCTTCATCATCTACGGTCTCCCACTCGGCAACATAGAAATAGAACATTATTTTAGAAAATCTGATCAACATTAGATAGACTTGACTCTGACAACTTCAAGTTGAAACTTAACTTTGAAGACAATATTCTAAGAAATGCTCAAGGGCCTCTTTTACAAAGAACATTGTGAGTTAAACAGCTACATTTTAGCAAGGTGGTTTATTCCAGAAAGTTAGGTCTTTTATGTCTGGGTCAGAATACTTAGTAACAGCAAATACATTATTGCAGATTTTTAATTTTATTTTAGTTTTTTATTGAAATTAGTAACTTTCTCCTTTAACTTTAAAATATAGTAACGTTATCCTCTCAAGTAAAAAAATCAAACCCGTCAGAAAATAATTAAAACTTCCATATTATAGAAAGCTCTACAAACTATTATTATTACTTAAACTATGACTTTTGTTCAATATTGGCATTTTCTAATTATGCAATCGCAGATTTAGAACGAAGTGTCTAAAGCGAAGTATAACTTCTTAATTTTTATTTACATAAATCAGTGCCACCATATTTTACCACAATCATTAATGTGCTATGTTCCAGGAAATAAAGTTGTAATGTTTAATGTTTACTTACTTTTAAACTGAATAATGAAAGTGAAAACCACTTTCAAGTTAAACCACTGTCATAATCAACATCAAAAGTTTCACTCATACCCTCGTTTAAAACAATCACCTAATAAAATAAAAAGAACAAAACTGACAACTGCAAAAAGATGCTTAATATACGCTGAAGCAAAAAAACCTGACACTTGTCATATCACACATGCGTGGTTCAGACTAGTCCTGGCGTAATGTTTCTAGTGAGGGGAACATTTTATAAATAGTTGTCGGGATTTAACTGTTTCGTTGGGCTGGTGGTAAGCGAATGTGCCTCTCAACGCGAGGTGTCTCGAAGTGTCGCGATGGAGGTTTGATTTCAGGCTCGGGCAAAAGTGTAATTTGGGTTTTCTCCGTCAAGAAATTCTCAATATCTGCACGGAGTTGTATTAGTGCGCGGTGGATGGTGATAGGCTCACCTACTATCACATGAGACTTAAACATACCTAGTGTTATTTGAATTGTATACACCTCTGCCACATTCTTCTAGGTAATATTGGCGTGATGTTATGATATGTTATGTTATGAATCAGTAAATAAAAGAACTTTACACTAAAGCATTTTTGCATCAAAACGTGAACCTTAACTCCTCTCTTCTTCTCTTTAGGTTGTAGCATGCAAATCCGTAGAAGTGCTATTTTTAACAAGTTGCACTGAAGCTTTAAACAGCGTAATCTCTTTAAGTACTGAATTGCTAGATATAACTTAATCTGCACGCCTTGCAGCGCTGCAGTTAAGTGCAGACAATGTCTCAGATAACTAAGTTAAAACGCTTGAACACTATAAAACAAGTTGAGAACTACACATGCAATGTACAAAGAACTCTCGTTTCGCATCGTGTTGCAAAGGAGCGTCGAATCAAATTGTAATACAATAAGATTTTTTTCGAATCAAATAAATGTTGTTCACATACACTTCATGTGATACGTTTATGTACTATGTAATGGGGGCGAGCCTATCGCCATCCACCAGGCGCAATTCCAAACTCTACCGTTATTGAGAATTCATGACAAAAAATCCCAAATTATACTTTTGCCTGACCCGATTTATGATAGAAATAAAACCACTAAAATTAGATTTCGAACCACGACACCAAACATAAAAGACAACTATTTGGGGAATCACCCCTCGAAAGCGCAACAATAAAACTGCTACTTTAATCAATACCACACTACAAAATTTGCCCCATACAAAAAATGCCCCACTTCACAACACGTGTCCCCTCCCTACAGCACCCTATAGTAATGCTGACAAATCGCCGGTGGTTTCTGCCGCGCGCGATGATTCATGCGTATTGGCGGCTTGCCAGACACTCCCGCCAAATGTTGGACCAATATTTGACGTGGCCGCCAATGTTGCTAAGGAGCTTGATGACTTTATTTACTTGTATTTAGGGATGCGAGTTTTGGAATGACGCTTCAGGTATATTGATTGCTTCAAACAGTTCACACACGGCAGCTATAATGTTTATTTTTAAGACTTCGTCAATATGGAGAGGAAATCAAAGCAGTTTTTATGCAAATAAGTCTGCACGCCTAATGAGGAGTCAGCTTTCGACTAATAAAACAAGCTTTATTTAATTACACCTTTTCAAATGACTATACCTAGATATAGTCATACATTGAATAATTTAAAAGCTTCTTGGTCTTCGCGGTTTTACCCGCGTAAAACGTTTATTGTTCTACTCTAGTTACTTATAGCAAATTAACCATCCAAACCAACAATTCTTTTTTTAGATTAGCGCTTTTAACTAGACAAACAAACCAAATTGTCAGCTTTTTAATATTAGATACGATAGTTATTTGATGAGTTATTTATAGCATTATACATATCGAATTTTAGTTTTTACTTCGTGTTTTATAATTAATTTATAAACTTACCGATTTCTTGTATCAATTACTAAAATTGAAATAACTGTAGGCGAAGAAATAAAATAACATCATTACTTTGCCTTAAACTGCGAATTTTGAAAACTTTTTGTATTTATAAAATAAAACCAGAAATGATTAAAAAAATAATTTTCATCTACTATTTCTTCATTACAATTCTTCATCCTTAATACTATCTTCATCCATAAAACAGAAGATAAATTTGATAAAATAGACAAAGCTAGTATAAATTATAATTTGCTTGTTTCTTTTTAAAGTCGAAGTTCAACGAAATGGGCTATTAGGGAGATTTTTGGCTCTAACTTATTGAAGTTATGTATTTAGTTGCGTTCTTTACGCTGTGACTCTATATTTTTTTTATGTGTTGTATAACTTGCGTGGATTACACCTGATGATAAAGTGGTAACAGCCCATGAACAATTCGCAAAAATAAATGTACATATACTGTAAATGTGTCGCTTATTTTGAGGAGTTGAAAGATAAAAAGAACAAGGGAGGAAACACTACAGTTTAGGTTAAGATTGAGGGCTTACTTCCTTGACTTCGTTCACAAAAACTATACCATCTTTAAACGATTCTTAGCCCCGATTTCACCAAACAACTGAATATGGATTAGATCTCTGTTCCTTCTCTCATTCTCTCATGTAATGTTTGAACGGTATCGAGAGATCAAAAACGTTCGGTCTGCATAAAGCGACGATTGAACACCACCCCACTGCCGGCAGTCAGCGGAGAGCGTCCTGTGTCCTGCGTTCTACGTGCACTGTTCCATACTGTAAACGCTAAATGCAGAACGCACTGCATACGATTAGAGTGAACGCGGAACTCTTACCGCAGCAGTGAGCCGGCGGCAGTGGGGCCAGCGCCTTAGTTCTTCGTCGCCACTAAGCTCGTCCTGTATTTATATTACAGAGGGGCTAAAGACGAGTCATTATAAAAATAGTTTTCTATATATAACCGCGTTTTGTTTAAGGATTCCAGCTTCAAGTTCGTCGGCTTTGCTTTGAGTAATGTTTGTGTTGTGGTGTCAATAAAATGGTTTTGTTACACCGTTTGTTTATTTCTGTCTGTTTTACTGGTTGGTTGCTATTTCGATGGGTTTAGTACTTGTTCTTAATGATTGTTAACTAATTGAAGTTAGAATAATATTGTAATTTTATATCAATACATAAAATTACGTAAATTTCATGGTGGTAAGCAGTGGAATTAGAATTAGATACCTACTTACTTTTTGTTATTTTTGCTTTTTAACATTCATATATCTGTTTTTATATCTTTTACCACGGTACCACGTACCAAATTCATAAGTATTACAGGAAAATAATCATAATTTGTATAATTTTTACACGCATGATAACCTACTCAATAAACAAAATAAGCAGATTAAGTAAAAAAGAAATTCACACATGCATCTGTCACATAAAACTGCTACCCAATACTTATTGTTAACATACAAACTGAAATCCAAATTCCCTTTTCATTGCCCTCGTTTTCATGTTCCCCGTCAATTCATCAGGCGACTCGATGTTAGCCATCAGAATGACGGACGAAACGATCAATGCAGTGCTGACCGATGAAAATAAGCAGAACTCGCCAAGAGCTCAAGTCGTGGGAGTCGACGCAATTGTGTCAAGTGTTTGTGGACTTAGATCATGAGATAGAACGCATGTTCAGTGAGCTTGGGAACGCGATAGCTATGATTTGCAAATGGATTTTATTGAACATACTATTAGCATTGCCTTGATTGGCGAGAGGTTACAGGATTCAAACCAGAGAGGAGGAGGTAGAGCTCTTGTGAATGAGCTCGAGGGTGGCAGCACCACCGTCTCACCTTTAACCTGCCGCCAAATAGTAGTGCTTCCATTACTGTGTTCCGGTTTGGTGGTGAGATCAGGCCCTGAAATTACTGGCACAAGAGGCATAACACCGTAGTCCTCAGCTGCAGCGACGCATCTATAGTCTGCTTTTGTGGATTGTTGATGTCCATGGGCTGTACTCCGCTTACTATCAGGTGGACTACACGTTCGTTCGCTGTGGGCGTAGTATAAAAAAAAGAGACACTTTAGGTCTCTTGTTAAGGTCTAAGTTTGAATCCTGGTTTGGGTAAATTTGTTTTATTCAGAAAGTACTTAAGTTCTGAACCGAGAGTCTAAATTACAGACTTGTTTAACATTTCTGGGAAAAGCACTTTTATTATGCCTTTAATATGCGAAATGATATTTATGCATATATGTATGTACTTGCAGCAACACGTGTGATAAAATAAATAAATATGTCAATAAAAATAAATTCTATATACTCAAAACTATCAATCATTGAATCATTTAGGAATACCAAAATTACGTGCAATCAAAACGAAATAAACAAACATGAAGACGTTGATAAATTGCCACCAAAACAAAAACTGAGCAAAACAGCAATTGGCCACGAATAAATAAAAATAAACATGAATCCCTTAATCGAAAATTAAGTACAGTTCCGAACAAACTCAATACCTGTCTCGTTAAAATTAAATATGGATTTAATAAACCATAAAAAGTTTTTTTCGATCTCAACAACAAAAGCTTAATAAATTGTATTCGGTCAAATTAATGAAATTACATTTCCAATCGGTTTAATGTGTTTTATTTATAAAGTAAATTGAATACTTAACTTAATCTGAATTATTTCAACACTAAATTCATGCTTTTAGAGTAGTGAAGGTGTAGTAGAGTAGGTGAAACCTAAAATCTGAATATTTTTTTTGGTAAATAAAGGACTTCACTTTAAATAGGTACCTAATGTAGTTTTTACAGACTTCAGAATCTTTTGAGACCTTTTCATTACTTTAATTTTCTTATTGACTATTAATCTAATTTTATGCTTGATATAAATATGACTTATAAAATATTTGCTTATAAGAGCTTAGCAAATACTTTATATTCTTAAATTAGTTTTTTCCCGCGATTTCGTTTGTAATGAATTCGATATTTCCATGCTATTTCCTACAAAATTGAGAAACTGCCTTCGTATACTATGAAACCTTAAATTTACCCCCTTGGTGAGTAAAATTTCCTAAAACCTATCTTACAGTTCACTAACGTCATGTAAGGAACCTATGTGCAGAATGTATTACATTTTCCTTTAAAATTGACGAACCTCTCATATAGACTTACACCCCCTAATTTACCCACTTAGAGATAAAATATAAAGATAAAACATAGTCCAGTTCTTAAGTTAGATCTCCAACTACACAACTGTGAAAACCGCATCCAATTACACATACAGACAGACAAAAAAATATCCTAAACATAAATATTTAGGCTTTTACTGATGTTATAGAAACCGCACCGTATATTTTTTCTTAAATATCATCAACTAGCTGCCCCGCGCGGCTTCGCCCTCGATAAAATGTTGCCCTCGAAAATATTTTAAAAGTATCCTATGTCCTTCTCCCGGTTCTAAGCTACCTCCCCACCAATTTTCAGCCAAATCGGTTCAGCCGTTCTTGAGTTATAAATGGTGTAACTAACACGACTTTCTTTTATATAATATATATATAGATGTACACAGAGATGGCCAATTTTCAATTTTAAAGACAGAAGATTTACTTTAAGGTCATTCAAAACTTCAGCGTTAAAAAATTTTGCGAAAACGTCGTAGATTTCGTTCTAAAATAAGATTCTCGCAATTTAGTTTTGTAAACTCAGGTTTGAAGATGCCGGAGACGACACTGATTCGACCAGATTTTCTTGAACGACATCTTTGGCACTTCTGATTTAGAACTCTCAATTAAGCTTAGAAGTTCACGGGTCTACGTCAACTGGTCTTTTTAAATATTCTAATAAAATCACTACGAGATAACTTTGGTAGACATTCAGCCTTTGAGAATGAGAAAGTTGTAAGAGTGGCGAATAGGAACCCTTTAAAAGTTACGAAGTAAGTGATCGCAGCCATTTAAATTTGACATATCGTATCATTCTTATTGATTTGTTCGCATTAAACTTTTGCTTCGAATATCGGAGTGAATGCGAGATTCAAAATCTGCTTTAAGGCTCCGTTTCAACGTTGACTTCAATCAGAATGCCAGTTAGTCAAAGTTATAACAAATTTTTGGCATATTATTTTGTTATGGCCAGCAATCCTCAAGTTAAATTAAAAATTCAAAGATCCTTTGTTTTCTTCATTAACTTGTGTATTGCTTATAACTTGATTTGTTAACTTCACGAACCGTCCGACGAGTTGTAATGTTTTTGTTTTAATAATCTCGTTGAGATGTTCCCAAAAGATCGTTAAAGTAAATCAAAAAATATTCCAAGAATCATAAGATTGCACAAACCTAGCACAGAAACGTAACCCTTTTTAACTGAAAGACCGCAACATAAACTTTAAGAAGCATGTCGTAAGAAAAATATAATTGAAACAGACCACGACGTTAGATCAAAGGTTGTTTAACTGTTTTACTGCATTTGAGTTACAGCCATATGAACGACCTCAGATTTATAGCATTATCCTGTTTATGCTTCAATAAGTTTGCTGCTTGGCTGAACTGACTTGAATCTTTGCCCGTTTTCGGTGCAGTGTATGACGAAGCAAAGCAACTCAGTGTGATCCTGACCGCCGTCGGGATAGGACGCGCGTCCCGCTACCAAGTTGGGTTACGGAAATAGTAACGTCTATTATTCAGTTATCTATATTCGGCTATGAAGTGACAGTGACTCGTATATTGTTTAGTGTAACTTTAATAAAGTGATATTGTTCAGTTCCGAAAAGTTGAATTTTGTTGAAAATATTATTTTATTTGGAGAGGATTTTCTCGACGAGTAGTGAGTATTTTATCATTTTATTTATCGCGTCCCAATTAAATACCTACATCATCGGGTTGCTGGAGTAATGCCGAGTTTAATTAAATATTCGTTTGCGAGGAATAATTTGTGCTCATTACTGTTTTTGAGAGGATTGAAGAATGGCCCGTATCATTTTGACAGTTGAAAGCAATATTCATTATTAATTGAAAGCAGCGCTAAGTAGCTTGCAGATTTTAAATATGCTTATGAATTAAATATCTTTGTCGAAGTTAAAATGTCTGGACAAAAAATTACATCACAAAATAGTGATAGATTAAAGAGATAATCTAATTGATGATGTTGGTATGTTTTTCGAAACACATCAAAGATAAAATTTTCCAATAAGCATCCCAAAGTAAACAAGGCTTATGGGATGCAAATGTAAATGAAAATATTCATGAAAATTCGTCGTTCAAAGGCTCGATATCAAGGGTCAGGGATCGTCAGCAAGAGTTCAAAGTTCGACTCACGGGATCGGGGGAAATTGATTTGACACATTAATAATCTTCGACACCTTTTTCATTAGGACTGTAATGCGTTTATTTACATTTTTTTGATTTGATTCTGCTACGGTTGAACGGTTTGGGATTGGTTATTCTGGTAATGTTACTGCTAGATTAATTTATTTCTTAGATTTATAAGTTTAGTTGATTTTATTTGTGAGGCAATACAAAATAACAAATCAATCAGGATTGTTTGTCATTTATCACTGATCAAAACATACTAAAAAGTGTACTTTTAAAAAGTACCTCAAATATCTTTTTTAACGGTGATCTCGTTGAGACTTACGTTTTTTAGTAGAACGATGATAAGTGATTATTTTTTTTTTTATATTTTTTGCATACATCATTCAAATGGTCTGTTCAGTTTCTCGACATCAAGGGTCAGATCGTCAGCAAGAGTTCAAAGTTCGACTCACGGGTCGGAGGAAACTGATTTGACAAATTACATTAGTAATGTTTGACACATTTCTATTAGGACTGTAATTTATTTATTTACCTTTTATGATTTGATCCTGCTACGGTTGATCGGTTTGGAATTAATTATTCTGTTAATGGTACTGAAGACTGAAGTACAAAAAATATATTAATCTAGTAATTTAGTATTTTGGTTCAAAAATACAGTTGTTTTTGTGGGGTAATAGAAAATTTAGTATCATGACATGATTGTTTGTCATTAATCAAATATGAAAAATATTTTCATTTAATTTTTAAATTTTATTTAAATTTATTTTTTAAAATATTTTCTAACATGGTTTTTAAAATTAAATATTGTTAAGTCAAACATGTTGCACGTTTTATGTTAGTAAGTTTTTTTTAATATTTCTTGCATTCATAATTCGAATGGTCGTCAAATTTTCGATATCAAGGGTCAGTAATTGTCCGAAGAAATTCAAAGTTCGGCTCATAAGATCGCCAGAAATTCATATGAAACGTGATAAAATGTAATGTTTGACACCTTTTTCAGTAGTACTATATATCTGCCGAGCCTTTTTCCAATTACATTGGGATCGGCTTTTAGTCTGACGAATTAAGCTGAGTATCATTAGTAATGTCATGTGTTTATTTATCTTTTGATATTTCCTGCCACGGTTGATTTCATTCGGGATTGGTAATTTTCGTCATAGTTAGGATTGATTAGTTTTCTATGTTATTTTGAGAAATGTACCTTTTTACCTTTAATGTGTGTATATAGAACTGCACATCGACCTTTTCATTTTTATTATAAGATGGTCTCGCATTGTTAAGGCTTCCCAAGCAATGAGATGACTGGTGAGTGTCACTAATTCTGGTAATAATATAATAATGTACACACACACACACACACTCACAAGACTATACAAGCTGTGTGTGTACATTATTATTATAGTTGTAGTCATCGCAGTCTTATTGCAATAAAACTTAAAAGCAATGGCGACAGAAAGCAATAAGAAAAGTTAACGCAAAAAATACAAAGCGTATCTTCTAGCTTCAAATCTTGTATAATACAAACAATATTATACAGTTACTTATTCATATACCTTTTTTTTTTTTTTTTTTTTTTTTTTTCGCGGGGATATGCATTTACGCATACCACCTTACCCGTGGGGGGACGGGCAGAGTGGCTATGTGGGACTCCCGTGCCTACGATGTTAAACGGCACAGAATACCCACTAAAACCCCGCGGTGTGCCCTCGTCGCCGAAAGATGGTGGGTCGGCGAGCCCTGGATCACTTATTCATATACCTACCGTAACGTTATTTCAACAGTATAATTTACGACTGACAAGTACCTAACCACTAAACTGCCATGAATTTCAAACGCACACACCCTCTAATAAAATAAATGGAGATTCATACAGAATTTAATTATCACACTAGAGTCAGAGCGGTTGCATACAGCCGGAAATTAATAATCTGAATGCCGGTATGTGTGTGTTCTTCCATAGAAATGCTTAGAAACACGACCGTTCTGACAGTTAGAACTGGAAAAATACATAATTTGAAAAAAGACTGCAAGTTTGACTGCCGGAATTAAACTTCGTGCTTCCAGAATTTAGGTAATGAATGGAGAATATGAATTTCCGGCTATGTGCGCCCGGTTTTAAGGACCATGCGGTTGAAAGTTACCTATTCAAATTTCTGGAATCGGCTTTCATTTGCACACATATTGCTTAAAGTACTATCCTACATGCACCAAATTCGTTTAAGAGCTGTGCATATTCTAAGAGTTAAACCGAGGAGCGGTGTTAAGTTTCAAAACTGATTTACTGCGAATATAGGTACCGACACTTAAGTCAACATTACAAGATAAGTGTACGTTATCACAAATTACACTTATATTATAATATATATATATAAATTCTATGTCTACGCATTTTTTGATTTGTGATAAACTGTTTTAAATATAATCAACCTTTGTACTGTTTTTTCCATAAATAAAGTTTCTTTATCTTGCCATTGACGGTAAGGTTGCGTTTTTAGTGCATAGATTGAGATTAAATATGTTGAAACATGAATTGCACATCAATGCCAAAAAATATTGATTTTAACGAACTTAATATTATTAAATTACACATAAAAGTTTAAAGATGAAGCCAACTGTATACTTTAATAAAATATTAACAGCATTGTGGTACAAGCTTGTGCTTGTACAATGCTACCGAATGTTGAGCCCACCAGATGGTAAGTGGGTTACAAGCCCATGGACAATCTACAAAAGCAGATGGTAGATGCGTCGCTGCAGCTCAGGATACGGTGTTAAGCCTCATATGCCAGTAATTTCAGGGTCTGGTATCACCACCAAACTGGAACACAGTAATGGTGAGATGGTGGGGCTCCGCCCTCGAGCCTGTTCACAAGAGGTCTGCCTCTAGTAATAATATATAGATGGTCACTGTTTGTATATACAGTGCTTATATTTGCCTGAAACTACATAGTAGGAGAAATTCATGTATTATTATGGTCTATATCCTAAGCTCTTAAAAAAAACACTGACGATGTACCGTAGTATAGAATGGCAAACTAAAACGCCAATACATTTTGATGGTACGAAATATTGGTGCAAATTAAATTATCATTATAGTTAATTGAATCCGATCATATTTTGATTGCTAATATTCAGTTATGACGATTAGTGGTTTGCTCTCTATTAAATATGTTTATTGTGAGTGGTTGTAAATATACTGCATGGGGGTGGTGCGACAAACAATACAAACTACAGCGGTTTAAAATACATTTAAATTAAACGCAATCTAATATTTAGCCTCGCCGACCAAACGGCAAAACCCAAAGTTGGCACATCTCTTATATTATTGTAATAGAAATGTTAGTAAATATTAACCATTTAATTATTATTTTCACTAAGTTACAATTTTCAGCATTTATTTAATCGATGAATTAATTATGTTAATAATAAATTAAAATGAACCAACCAACAAAAACTTTTTGTTTGTCTTACAAGGCAAAACAAAGTAAAACAATGTTTACTTACCTAAATTTCCATCATGTTATAATAATATAATATATTAACCTATGTTATACAAAAAAACTAATATTTTTTTTGGAAATTTTACCGTAAAATATATATTTAATAATATAGTATATTAATTTTAAACTAATTTAAAGAATATGAAATAACTATTTGAATTGGTCGGTCTTTAATATTTCATTTCAGTTGCTCTAATGAAATTTGGAATTTGATATTTGAATACAATTTTCAACGTAATCAAATAAGTCTTTACCAATTGTAAAGGCTGGCTAAAAGATGACCTTATAATTTTCGAAGCCATGTTGTTTATCCTTTTTTCGACCTGTTTGGCCTAGTCTACTGAAATTAGTTTCAGCTTTCAACACTATTGTTCTTGTTCAAAGATTAATAGAATATTATTAACAAAATTGTGTGTTATAAATTTTAATACTAGGAGCTTTGAATTTGGCCGGTGTACTAATTACTGTATTAATAATAATTAATTCCATGAACTATTTAATTGTCTATTGTTTTATACTAGGTTTATTCGAAACCAGTGGATACTTCTTAAAATACTTGGTAGGTCTGAGAATAAGTCGTAGGCTATTTTTCATCGTTTAATATAACTAGCGTGTGCTTTTCCATGTATGATGTCTTAGTATAATAAAAGCAGCCTTGTATCTAATACATGTCCCACTGCTGGGCTCGGACTTTTCTCTTTTTGAGAAGGGTTAGACCAAGTCCACCACTTTGGCCAAGTGCGAATTGGTAGACATCACACACCCTCGAGTACTTTTTAGGCACTCTCAGGCATTCAGGTTTACAGATATTTTCTTTCACCGATAGCGAGCGATAATGTATATGGTTAATAAATATATATCTTTGAAAATACGAATCTTAACGATTTATTGACAGAGGTGTGTGCCGTGGGTTTGAACCTGAGACCTTTCACGTCCTACGGTCTCCCACTCGGCTATCGTTGCTATTGATGGTTTTGGTATATTATATTGTAATTTTGTACATATCTATAAATAAATGATTAGGTGATTAAATCACATAAATACTTCGTTTCAGGAATAATAGCTTAGAAGCATTAAGCTTACAGCTGTTAGAACTATATAACCAATATAGTTCTAACAGCTGTTAGCTTAATGCCTTATCTGCCCAGAGTTCATACGAAACTGCCCATCGTCCTATTACTCAACTCTCTCAACACAAATGCCTTTACCAACAAAATAGTCATGTCTAGAATTTACTAAGGTCTGTTTTCATAATCCCAGTTGAACAAAGCTTTCTTCGAAACATATTCAAAGTCAGTACTTTAATGTAAAATCCAGCAAATGACATTGTAAGCATTTTGAGGAACAATGAAAGAATACCTTTGTTCGGAACTGAAGTAGTCAGTTTTTAAAAGGAGAGTAACCACACGCATCAAAATGCTGAATTAATGTAGGTAGAGTCAGCAGCAAAAGCACCATTACAGTACTAAATATTTAAATTGCTGTACAATTCCGTACATAATATTATTTTATTTCATATAATAAACGTGTAACTACTTGCGAAAAAATACTCGAATTATACAAATTATTAAATACTTTTTTAAATTAGGCTTGCTTTTGAGCATACAATTCGAAATATTTTGCATAATAAAATTATGCTGGTTTTAAAACATAGTTCTTTGTTAAAAAATACCTATTTGCGATACAAAGAATTATTTGCGATACCTGCAGTTTTTAGACTCCCGTACAGTCAGATAAATAAGCCAGTAAATCGGTTCTTGAACATACAAACACATTCTTTTCTCATGAATATATCTCAAAATTAAAATAAACTTTTACTTTTTTATTTACTTATCTAGATGATCAGTCAAACTTAGTCAGACTAAAGTTCCCACGTAAAGATAATCATTAGAAAACGAATAAGTACTAAAAGTTTTCCATAGAATTTTATTATAAATTGCTTTTCCTTACATAATTTTATTCTAAAATTTCTAATTCAACTTGTACTTGACCGACCAAATTGCCGGTGAGATTTTAATAACAAATATTAATATGTCACAAACAATTTTTCAGCACCAAAATATTGAGAGTATTTTCCCCAACGTTTTTAAGAAAATTAAATCTGTCAACCACCAGTGACTGCGCGTTAATTACAATTTACTTGAGGTTTGATGATGGACGGAAATAAATTTTATTTATGTACAGGTTTTTTTACTTTGGTTAAGTATCTAATTTTATTGGCAAGTTGGTTGGTTGTGTAACAACATTTAGGTTGCTCTAAGATTTGCTAATTTTCATTATTTATTTTCTTTTAAAAAAAGAACGAAGCTCGCGCTATGAATAACGCTTGTATCGCCCCCGCGATACAAGCGTTACCAACATAGGTACATTTCACACACACAAAGTACGTCCAGATCACAGAATATATTTATTATCTGGGCACTTATTTGGAAGAAATTTTTGCGTTCATCAAAAAATTTGCTGTGTTCGAAGCCACAACACTACGCCAACAGTACACTTAGTTATTGCCTTAGAGCCAGTGGCTACCCAACTTACGTCAAGTCTTTAAAGTTTGTCTGTCTAGGGTTGGGATCATGCCACAGATTTGGCTAAATATTCAAATTTGTACGTAGAGCGACTGCCATCATAACTCCACAATCCAAAATTAGGCGATACGATACTATTTTTGTTAAAGCGCGTCAGGTTTTCTGACCTCTTACTACCCGTAGCGATCGGCATTGATATACGGGGTGGATGCGACATAGCGACATTTATTGAAACCACAGCTTCTATACATGGCCAGTATGCATTTCCACCGGATAAAAAATTCTCTGGCGAAAAAAAAAATCCACGTCTTCCGAACAAATTGCACGATCGCAATGTTCAAATTGTTCGGAGAACGTGTTTTTTTTTTTTTGGCCAGAGAGTTTTTATCCGGTGGAAATTGATACTTACCATGTATAGAAGCTGTGGTTTCAATAAATGTCGCTATGTTGCATCCACCCCGTATAAAGTTAGCTATTTTTCGTACCTTCTTTCTTACACAATCAGTTTCATACGAGAAGCTTAAACTGCAATAGCCTTTAGCGAGCACATATCACTAATCAGCGTTTGGCTATCAGCCTATCAACTCCGTGTTTAGGAGCGTTTCCACTTCATTGTCAGTCAGCGTAGAACCTAGTGTATTGTGTCTAGGATTTACGAGCCGTTTTCCAACTGAGATTTAGATGTGTGTTCCTTTGCATTCGTGTCGCGGATAAGCTTGATTTGTGATTTCCAAATCTGGAATAGCAACGATTCAAACGATATATGCTTGAGTTATCCGATTGTTAGGGGAATAGTAATGAGTAGTTATTGATTTTGGTGCTCTGAGCTCGGTGTGTAAAATTACTTCACCCCTGTGAACAGCCGGAGTGGCGTGGGTTAAGCACCGTGAGGTTAATTGCACCTACGTTTGGCATTATATTACTTATAATAGGATTTTTTTTTCATTTTTATTATATCTTAACAACAATATGTCTTTGATTATTTTTATAGCATTTAGCTATGCTTAGCAAATTATACTAAGAAACAGTTGAAAAAGATATGGGACCGGCAGGATTTGAACCTGCGACCTTACTGCACACCAATATGTCTTTAAAGACCACAGATTAATTTATTTAATTCATTATACATTATTATGAATGAAACTAGTTTATACATGTTAATCATCATTAAGAAACTCAGTGGTAACTTACAGCCATCTTGATTTAGACAATCTTTCAAGGTGCTAGTTATATATATTATCTCATACGTTATTTATGCTTTTGCCAAAAAAATAAATAACAAGTATTTTAAATTTAAAATTATTCAAGTATTCTTACGTCTTCCTTAAACCAAATCAAAATGTATAAATATCTAATACTAAGAACAGTAGATTATTTTTTGGACTACAAGCGGGATTTGAACTGGCGACTATAGGATTTGCAGCTGGCTTGGATGGTTGAGTGGTTAAGCGGTTGGCTGAAATTCTATCGTCACGGGTTCAAATCCCGCTTCAAGTCCAAGAATTTTGTCGACTGTTCTAGTATTAGATTGCTAAACATGGCTTAATGCTATATATAAATCAATTAGTATAAACATCTAAGAACTTAACTATACAATAAACATAAAGCAGATTGAGTGCCTCGTTACATACTACTAATTAACAGACAAACATTTCTTATAAATTAGGTCCTAAAGCTAGGTAATCGTTATAAATTTCATTTAGAGAGCCTTAGTATTTATTCTAAGTACTTCAAATAATACCTCACAATTCTGAAATTGGTAAGGTCTTTCAATATTAGGTACTATATAATTTTCAAATATTTTGAAGTATAAGGCTTTGTATTGAAAATTGAAGTATTTTCGAATTAAACTATTGTTAATGTAATACTCAGTCTGATAAAGATTTTTGTGAATTGTTTCGGTTTAAATATAAGGGCGCCCTTGTTTGAATGACCCTTATTTTGTGAAGGATAAAAGACCTTCGGACAGTCAAGCAGCGTAAAATTATTTTGAAGTAAGTATGTAAGGGTCAGTAGGTTACAAGTAAACAAAAGATTCTCAGATATTTTAGAAAGGTATAGCGAACAGTTTTCTAGTTTATACAGGGTGGATTTGACATAGCGGTATTTATTGAGACTACAGATTCTTGTTGTGGTTAGTATTCATTTTACGGCAGGATTTAAAAAAAAAACATGTTTTTCGAACAAATACAACGATTTCCATGCGATGCGACATATGTGCGGAAAACGTGTATGTTTTATTTAGTAAAAAAATACAGATGGAAGTTAACCCTGGTCTTGTCTAAAAACTAGTTTTAAAAAATGTCGCGTTGGCGCATCTACCTCGTTTATTAAAACAAAATCACAGCCAAGACATAATAATATCTCGATTAATAAAATAACTGATCAGTTTTATATTTTTTTTAAACATGCGATTAAATAAAATAGATACCAAATATTGTTTGAGAATAGAATGTGAATTTGGAAAATGTATTCAATATAAAGCCTATTTTTATTTTTGATTTATTGAAATTGAAATCAGCTGTATTCTGATAATCTTGAAATAAATTCCAACCGTTTTGCAAATATGTACGTACCACTTCATTAGTACAGCCATAAAACATTACAATTTGGAAACGTTGCCAACTTTTCACAGTCTTTACTGATATTATCGGGATTAAAACCAACGGTCTGCCCCTCTAGACAAATGGTTTCGGATAGATAACGAATCGCTGGGGTAAGCAAGAGACCCTAACTTCCTGTCTCTTGCACTTCAATGAGTGACCTATCCCCACGCTCGCACTTAGCGTTACGTTATCTATGCGATCGAAACTGCTACCGTTTGTCTAGAGCCTCTGAAGTCTTATTTTTCACGTTGAAAATTTTTGAACACTAGTGATTAATGACTTGTTTTCTGGAACTACTAGACAAGTAACATTAAGTGCATTAAGTAAAGAGAGAATAAAAAAAAACAAAAAGCAACGCTGCGGTTAAGTTTGATAAAGTGAGAAATATTTTAAATGCATTTTCATGTTTCTATCAGGAAATTGTTAGTAAGTTTAACAATGTACCCACACTAACTATAACCGTTCGTATTTTTATTGTTAATAGCTACGATTATCAAATTCTGTCCATATTAAACCATCTTTTAATTATGGGTTCTTTGTATTAAATGCCTAGTACATAGTAAATTTATAAAAATTAAAAATTCCATTGGCTTGATATTGCAATAATGTGCCTTTTCCCTTTAGTTGTGTGTGCCAACATGATGGACACAAAGAGTTTAGCAAGGCCAAAAATAACAAAAAAAAATTTTTCGTCAACGATTAAAAATAATCACGTGAATCATGTGTCGCTACATTAATTTAAACTTTGAACACAATGAGCTCAAAGGACAGACACGGCTACTCATCAAACTATACAGTTCCAGTATAAGCTGATCTCGCGTTTCAAGGAAAGCCTATACGATGCAAGATCATTTTATAATGGAAATGTATTGCCTGATGTGTATTCGTATGTACGTATAGCTACAATTAGGGAATGCAATCCAGCGACCAAAAGTCAATCTTGCAAAATCCGCAGGCTTGAAACTATCGGTCCCGCGGATCCGCAAGATTTGCTGGTTTGTACTGTATTTTAAAATTATTTGTCCACAATATTATTTTATAGGTTTATTAATTAAACAATAGTATTTTAGTTCAATAATATTTTATAAGCGTTTTTTTTTAAATAATTTAAGCAAAAATCCGCTGGATCCAGTATTCCCTAGCCACAGTGATTCACTACTATATTCTGATTTATTGGTAAGGTTAGGTTTAGAAATGAATCCCACAGGAAACAAAATATCATATTTCTTGAGCACACTCGTATATAATATTTATTTTATCCTTAGGTACTTAATAAAAACTAAGTGAAGTGTTATTGGACGCCTCTTAGATTTATGTTTAGATATTAATTTAGGTTAAAATAGAATTACTCATTAGCTTTTATGGGCTAGATTGTAATAAAATAAGATATTTGTGATATCTTAGAAAACAAAAAAAAAAAAATCCTTAGGTACTAAAAAAAAAGTCATTCCATCTGTTTTTTACTCTTTTACAGCTGTACCAATGAACCAAACATGATAAATATTGGCATGGATATAGATGTGAAATTTATAAAAGATTTAGGCTTCCAATTTCCTTGAGCTGAAGGTGATATACATAATATAAAAGAAGTACTCAGATCAAAGTGCAATACAATATAAAAATTGTAGCGCAGTAACTCATGTTTTTGACCGCGGCCATTGCCTCTCCGCTACCTTCAGCACCTTTATTATACCCTCGGGAACGAAGCCGGCATCCATTCTTGGCAAAAACAACGTAACAATCTATTAATTACTTAATTCTAACCTCTTACTGTTTTTGTTTCGTTTCTTATTTTCCTGATAATGTTTTTCTTTGGTTATAACTTGGACTTGCTGAGAGATTTGACAAATTGCAGGGTGTAAATACCAGTGATTCAGTACATTGTATGCTTCTGAGACCCTGAGTGCAAAAGTTTTACATTGAAAATTGCCACAAATAGGAAAATCAAACATAATCAATCAGAAATAATTTGAAACGTCATACAAAATTACAAATATATGAGAATAAACTTTTGAAAACAGTTTTCAGTGTTAATGAACATAATTTTGAAGCTTTAGGCGTGAAAATTGTTTACCGAAAAATCTGTCAATAGGAAAGTTTTTCATCGGCAAGTTGCCCGTAAAATTGCTAATGTATAAAAAAGTCTAAGTTAATGTTACTCTTGTATATTCTTTCAAAAAAATCGCGAAAAAAAATCATGAAATTTCCGGTAGTTTTTTTTTATAACACTGGTATGTGTCTTGATCACAATTTATGACACCCCCCCTTTATTTTCTAAAATAAATTGTACATATTATATTGTATTGTGCAAGTGCTTTATAAATTGTACACCTCTTTTCCTGCACATAAAAACAATAATTTTGAAAACTTTAATTATTTGCAAAGATTTTGCACTGTTAATCATTTTTTAAAAAGCTTAATATATAATGTTGATTATTTTACGATGCTACTCTGATAAGACCTCTTTTCATCTTATAATCCCGTCAGAGGTTTTCAAAGCAAATATGTAAAGGTATATTTCTTCGCATCAAAATTTATGGTAGGTATATGATTTTATTTCCGCATCACGTGTTATTACGGATTGGTGAACCTCCCGTAATAACGAAGTTACATCACTCTTGCTGCCAATATCACACAGGATATTGGATTCTTGTTTTGTCTGTGTGTATTATATATTTTTAAATTAAGCCTTTTTGCTGGAGCTACGAGATAAAGTCGCTTCTATTTTTAAGGTATCAATTACTTATTATAGATAGATAGATAGATAGATAAAAACTTTATTTGTGAATAAGACATAGGAAATACATTTTGTACAAAAGTTTCAATAACAATATTATGCACAAAGGGCGGCCTTATCGCTTAACGCGATTTCTTCCAGGCAACCTTTGGATGGACATTAGTGTAAAAGATTTACAGAAAGGTAGTTTAGACAGAAATGAAGAAGGATTTAGCGCTTAAAATAGCGCTAAATAATAGGTATAATACTAAAATAAGTAAATATGCTATTTTTAATAAACTAATAATAACACCTGCAACCACCAGTTTAATAAACTGCCTTGTTGTTCATTTGTGTTTCGCTCATCGCGAGGTATCGTGTTCAATGCCAGGGTCGGGCAAAAGTATTTTTTGTTAATTTTCCGTCAGAGAATTCTTAATAGCAGCATGGAGTTAAAATTGTGACCAGTGGATGGTGATAGGCTCACCCTCTATCCTATGAGACCTGGGAAACATAACGGGTAAAATCTGGACACATGGGTAATAGTGGCACTTACTTGTAATATATAAAGAACAGTCTATTAATTTGGTTTATTGATCTTATAATAAAAGTTACAAAAATAATTATAACATTATTTACATTTTAATACACACCAAAAACTAATAATCATAAACAAAGGTTCCTTAAAGCCCAGTATTTTATATTTCATCATAATATAATGTTCCAGTGACACAAGATTAGTCTATCAATTTGGTTTATTCATCTCATATTAAAAGCTTCAAAATTAATAATAATGACATTTACATTTTATTACACACCAAAAACTAATAATCATATAAACAAAGGTTCCTTTAAGCCCTGTATTTAATATTTCATCATAATATATGTTCCAGTGAATATGCAATACTCAAGTGAAATGTGGTTTTAGTTTAATCACCCCAAGGGATATTTATATGCCCCTAGTAATGCAAAGTCGGGCTTACACGGAAATTCCAAAGTTCTACGAACAGGGTAATTTGAAACCACGAATTGACGCAAGTCGTTGTTTGAACGAGAAATATTAGTCACAATATAAATAGATAGAAGAAAGATAAGTGCTTGTTTTATAAATAAAAATCGTTTTATTGGTTTAATAAATTGATTAACTTTATTGGAGACTAAAGACTGGAGACTTCCGTCATCGGATCCAGTTGCGTGGTACATCAATTAAAAGTAGTCTATGCGATTACTGAGGTCTACGAATACCTACCAGTTTTTATCAAGATCAGCACAAAAGACTGGAAACTTATTTGGTACGAACAAAAAGCAAAAAAAAATCCTTCTTTTTTAATTAGTAGGTATAGAATAATTAATAAACAGCGCTATAACACGCTTTTTCCATTATAATATTTTTCAATAGTTTTGATTTGTGAATTAATGTTTACAGTTGATCGCATGAAAAAAGAATTGTAACAACACTAAAACAGTTTTACTACTCTATGAAAACCTTATTTTTATTTATTAAATTGAACATTAATGCAGATTAATATAACTCGAAAGGTGCAAAAAATAAAATATTTTACTCTGGTATCGTCCAATTCAGTATATCGATCGTTGTTCAATTCGATGGCTGACAATACAAAGGGACTAACATTTCTGCTGTCTACTTTTGTGAGCTGCTGATCTGATTTCGGCTTAAACTTTCATGATTTCGGCTCAAACTTTCAAGTAAAATAATGAAGGAAATTAATTTATTATAAGCAGCGATAGCCAAGTGCTCAGGTTCGAATTCACGGCATACACCTCTGTCGCAGGATATGTGTGTATTTATCATACAAATTATCGCTCGTTAACGGTGATGGAAAAACATCGTGAGTAAACATGCATGTCTGAGAGTGTCTAAAAAAAGTGATCGAGGGTGTGCGAAGTCTGCCAATCCACAAGTGGTCAGCGTAGAAGACTATGTGCACAGCAGAGGGATATGTATTAGATAGATTAGACTGCTATTATTCTTATATATGAGATATGATGTTTAAGTTTCTTCTAGGCGAAATCATTTGCTTGTAATCTAACGTTGTGGATTCAATTTTAAGCATTACGTTACAAACTACCTCCCTGGCCGACGAACATTTAAACTGGAACCTTGAGGAACTCACCTGAAACTTTGTGTAAAATGAAATTCAATATTTTGAATTGTTTCAATACAGGTTGCACACTGCACTGTAATGCTCAATTCGTTCCCCAGAACAGTAATATATTCGAATTTGTAAAGTAACATTACAATACAAACGAATGCTCGCAGTCAGGAAGCACCTTAAGAAGATTATAGCGTTTAAAAAAGGTTTCATTGATGACAGATTTTAGTTTCTTTTTTCGTTTTAAGTTCATTACACTCTTTGGTCTTTGTGCTAGATCTTTTGATGTGCTGGCAGGAAGTGTCACTGAAATCGGATTGACGATTTCTCTTAGAAGAATAAAGGGTCAAAGGTTAAATCTTTGAAAAATGCTTTCAGTATTTGACTGCGCGTTTTATGAGAAATCCTTTGAGATCTTTTCTTTTTTTTCAACGGCATGATAACGGTTGCTAGATTCGGAATTTTTTAATCCTTTGTGCCAGCGTTATAGGTGTAAAACATACACTAGGTATATGAATATGAATATAAAATATTACAAGTATATGAATGATTTAGTTGTTTGTTTCTTCATATCTTTAATATGATACTCTTTTTTACTACATAACTAGCTTCTGCGTGCGGCTCCGCTCATAAAAAGTAGCCTATATTATTTCAGGGATATTGATCTATCCCTGTATATATTTTTTAAGATCGGTCCAGTATATTCGAAGATTGTTGGGTTCAAACAAACAAAAAAAAACCTTTCCTCTTTCTTCTTTTAAATTTTATTTTGCAGCATGGTGTGAATGAATTGTCACTATGTTTAATTTAAAATAATATAATAAGTAAGTAGGTAACCGTAAATTTGTTAAAATATACGTGACGTACATATTTAAATAAAATACATATTGCTTTTGCATGTACAGTACGTAAATATTTTGCCATTTTGATTATAGAGCAGCACCTGAATGTTAAATAATAGCAATATTATTTCGACCGTACGCTTGATTGTTTAACCTTTCAGTTATTTATCTATTGGAATATAATTATCCGTCACCGATGATGAAAATACGATTTGAAATCAGAAGAAATATGACACGTATTTCAAAACATAAAATAGTTATTTTCCTTGATTTAGCTTCAGTATATGTAAATACATGTTTATTATGGACAATAATATGTACTATTATTATATGCAAGTTTGTATTTTAATTAAAAAATGTAAATTATTTGTGCTATTTCATTAAAATAATTTTAAATAAAAAAAACAACAAGGTAAGCTCAAACAAATAAAGGCGGCTTGAAGTAAGCCAAGTTGTATGTACTAACAGATAAGTTTCATAAAGAGTAAATGGTTTTATATATTCAAATTCAATTCAAATTGTTTATTTTCTTTAACAAGTTAACACCAATTAGTTTGTGATTGGAGCCTTCTTTTAAGCAAATGATGCCTGTATTAGAAGACTCCGCTCTTCCATAACAAAAATAAAATATAAAATAAAAAGAAAAATATTAATAATTTAGACATAGGTAAGTAAATTACAAAACAGACAGGATTGACATAAATACAGTTTGTGTGTGTGTGTGTGTGTGTGTGTGTGTGTGTGTGTGTGTGTGTATATGTGTATGCTTGTGTATGATGTGTGTTTGAGTGCCTGTGTATGAGAGTTTAGGTTACGTGGTTAGTTTAAGGAGTTCTTCGGTTGCCTCATAAGTAAGAGGTTTGATCCATTTTAGTAAATTCTTTTTGCATGTATAATACTGTTCTTTATATACACATATTTCTTTATTTATCCGATTATACAATCGAGCATAGCGTGTTTTAAATTGCATGGAGGCAACCAACGTTTTTGTTTGGGGGACTGCCGCAATATTATGCTTCCTTCGTTTTGCTAATTTAGATGCATCGTACGGTAGGGTCTTGTGTTTTTTCAATATAGTTTGAACTATGTATAGCTTCCTCACTGAGAGTAATTCGCTTAATTTATAAAGACTATCTGTGGGGTATCTCATTTTCTTAAAATACATAGTTTTTATAAGGGCTCGTTGGGCACGCTCTACTACCATGAATTTAGTTTTAGCTGACCCTCCCCAGTTAGGAATACAGTACACTAAGACAGACTGAGCCAAAGCAACGTATATCTCATTGAGCAGATTCCTAGAGGTGTTATTATTACTCATTATATTTTTTGGCACAATATGTCTCAGCGCACTAAATATCCAACACAGTTTCCTAACTCTACTAGCAACTTGTTCAACATGGGGATACCAGGATAATCTCTGGTCTACTATTATACCTAAATATTTAGTTTGTCTTACACTATTTAATTTTGGACAATAACAATAATTACTTTTTAAGTCCTCGCAATCATGTATTTTAATTTTAAAATCAGGAATCAATAATATCAAAACATAGCTATATCATAACGTAACATCACGCCTTATATTATCCAGAAGTGTGTGGCAGAGGAGTCTAACAACCACATTTTTTCGGATATGTTTTAGGTTCTATAGGATAAGGGGTGGACATTTTTTTTTTTTTTTGTTGTGCGGGGAAATGCATTTACGCATACCACTCCACCCCGGGGTAGGCAGGGTGGTTATGTGGGACTCGCTCGTGCCTAAAGACGGTAAACGGCACGAGAATACCCACTTAAATCCCGCGGTGCTCCCGCATTCGCCGTGATGGGAGGGTCATGGGAAACCAGCTCAGCCTTTACTTCCACGACCCTCCCGGCGATGCCCGCCTAGGCTGGCCCCTCAAGGCCCCCAAAAGTGAGGGGGGCGCGAGCCAGCGAGCAGCGCGAGGACCGCGTGCAATGGCCATCAGACACCCCCGTATCTGACGGCCCGGTCCTCTCGCGGCGAGACAGGTTTTAAGGGGTGAGCCTACAATTCTGATTTATGAAACAGGCACAGGTACTGGAAGTACCTGTGCCGGCAAAATATGTACTTGTACAGAACCATATTATTATTGCCTAAATAAGTTATTAAGTAAGCAATCATTATAAGCCAGAAACATATACACACCTACTGATGTATATCTACATCTGATCATGTTATTAACGAATCGAGAGTCAACTCCTTGAGTACTATTTATTATATTGCGTTCGTATTTCAAGTCTGAAGTTAAGGTAGTTCGTAAAAGTATCATTAATGTATCGTTACCATAATAGCCTACACTTATTTTCATATGTTTCTTTTTTTCTTTTCTCTTTTTTTTTTTACACAGCCAAAGCACACCCATAGTCAGAACAAATCTTTGCGGATCACACAAAGATTTGTCCCATGTGGGGATCGAACCCACAACACCAGCACATTTGAAAGCGGCGAAGCGACCACTTTAACCACTATGCCAACCGTGCACTCAATTGTTGTCAAACTCACTCCATCGGTTAAGCTGTTATTAAAGTAAAATGTATTTATAATATTATGAATGATTCTTTAAATCCTCCTCATGTATCAACAACTTCTCTTGCCTACTGAACTACAATAAACTTAATATTGCAATTAAGTTTATTCATTCAATAGCTGGCAACTATTCCAAGTGGGTGGAGTGGCTCATTGTCAACCCTTATCAGTGAGCGTCAACGTATTACAAGCTGAAGGCGGGAGCGGGTTGATTTTAATTGCAAAATAGAACGATGAAATATTGCGAGGTCATCGCCATTTTGATAAGGACTCCTACTAGATAGGGGTCGGTTGCTAGCAGACCTTCGTAAACAAGGTCAGTACTCAATTCCGGGAAAGGCTATATTTGGTGGTATAATCTCATCCCTTTTTCAAAACGGAATGAGATGGTTAGTTAGTAATGAACTTAGACCAGATAAGATGGGTAAATCCGTGAAACAGTCGAATTGTTAATTATATTTCCACTGTATAAATCGCTTTATAATATACAAAATCTGACATTAAACTACGGCCAAACTGAATAAAAGGATTTTTGTTGAATCTCCATTAAATTGGATTTAGGCACAATGACAATATTTTTACTAGAAAAAAAATCCGTTTAACATTTTATTAGTTACCGTTTGGTCGGTTGATCAATTCCTATTATTAGTAGTCGTTTAGATAGTATACATTAAGCTACATTTAAGATGGTCTGGCATTGTATGAGAAACCTTGACAATAAAGAGCCCAACTTTTATTGGAAATGTATAGTTTGTGTATCCGTGTGTACAGCACTAAATGTGCCACAAAACAAAATCATAGCATTAATAGGTACAATATTTAAACACGCATTTTTTTGACCGCCTTAGCTCCTTCTTTGTCCCAATTTTCAGGTTTCATCCCTTGCAAAGTAGGCTTAGGCGCTAACACTGTATAAATGCTAGAGGACCGAATAACATTACACAGTAACAGTGTTACGGACTATTGTAGAACACGTTTGTTTTTTCTGACCTTACTTGGGTCACGCTCAATGTTAGCTTCTAAGTAGGTAATAACCGTTTACCTAAGTATGATTATAGTTTATACTTGAGAGGTGTGTGGACTATCAAATTGTCTGAAATTTTGTTCAATATTTTGGATAGTATACCCGCAATTTGGTATAATGTTGTTTAACATTTGGGATATAATTCGCGAGTCTATTGTCTGAGACAACAGGCCATAAGATTACAACATAAATAGGCAGATGATAAGTAATGTAGAGTTATTTACTTTTAAACTGTCACGTATATTGATAAAACAGTACGTAAGAAAACATATGTATGCCCCGATTCAACGAGTTTCACTGGCTACGTCCACAGTTATCGATATAGGATCGGGACAAATTTAAAAGCAGTACTTGAAATATAATTCTATTATAATAATTCTATTACTATGTCCCTCTCATACTACTGGTTTTGTAAATTCTTCCTTCCCTGTCCAATCTATTCTTCTTTGGAATGCCCTCCCTCTCGAAATTAGGACCGCCACCAGTCGATACGCCTTTAAAATCAAGGTTCGGAATCTCCTCAACAAAAAAGAATCGCCACCATAATATTTATTATTATTAGTTCATATATTTATATATATTTTATTTATTAAATATTTACTTATATTTAAGTATTTTGTTATGTAGATATTATGCATATATATATATATATATATATATATATACACACATATTTTCATTATGTATTAATTAATTGTATTGATTGTTAGGACCTTTTATTTCAAATCAAACGCTATATTTTATAACTTCACCTGCCTTGTTAATCTCTGCATCACCCAAAGGTAGACTGGTAGAGAATGCCTATGGCATTAAGTCCGCCTTGTATACAAATCTTGTATATGAAGTTAAATAAATAAATAAAAAATAAATAGATACCCAGCAATTAAAGCAATTGATTTGGCACTATAAAAATGTTGGACCAATAAATAAATTGGGCTTTCCACGGAAAAATATGGTGCCTAGAACTGGGCGGACAATTTATGGTATTGCCAAATAAATGGGAGCTACATAGTTAAATCTTGAGCTCCCTGAATGGTTTTTATAGCGTTTTAGGTAAACATTCAGCCTAGAGAATAAATTTTCATTAAACAACCCTTTGTAAAAATGTATTTTATTGTATTCAACGACTGCAAAACTATATGGTTGTTAAGTTATGCTAATTTGCGACTGAATTCAAAAATTGCGTTTTAACATTCAAACAGTTTCATGTTGGAATTAAAAGCTTAAAGCTGGGTATGAAATGGGTTTCATATCTGCAATAACCTTTTAAAAAAGTATTTAAGACATATGTGCCTATGAGCGTTACATCTTTTAATCTTTATAGATGTTCAGATAGACAATAAGTACATTAACTACATTTTTTGCGTATATGAGCCTTGACAGGACACCTCTGACAGCATACACTGATTAAGTGAGTCTCTATCTAAGTAGTTTTATTCTTTACCTACCTTATTGGTCATTTTTGCCCTAGACGACGGCAGATTTGTCGTTGGGATGCGTAAATGTATAAAATCTATACATAATAGTACCATAAAATTGTAAATTAGCTATAGCAGATATTAAATAAAAATAAATACGAGGAGACTTTATATCAGCACTCAAAATCATAAGCCAAAAAACATTTTTATAGAATTTTGTTTGTTTGTCACGTGTATAGCACTAGTTAAATTTTATATTAATTTTTAATATTTTGTATGTTGATGTTTGTTTTGACGTGTTAAGCGCCCTTTGGAGCCCATGAAAATTTATGATTTGTATTTGTATTTATCAACTTCCTTGCGGACGAAGTCGCGGCGTGCAAACAAAGAAACTGTCTGTGTTTCCGCATGAGTCATTCATTATCTTGCAGAATGGTCTTTATTTTCTTGAAGCTATCCAAGCAAAAATTAACACATTTTCCCGCAAGGTAAGAATGTGCAAAAGGAAACTCAATAATTAACTAATTAGGGCATCAGCTAACGTTACAAGCCAGTATGTTTATAATCGCCTTGCTTTGCAGCAAATCTTTTTAATTTTTTTATTTAAGTATTTATTATTCCACAATGGTCTGAATTATGATTTTACTCAGTTCAGTGAATTCTAAATAAAAAAACCCTTCACCTACCAAACTAAAACACAAACATGGCAAGGCTACAACAATCAAGTGAAACACAACACCAAGTTCGGCATTTGTTGTAACTAGAACTAAGCACACATTCGCCCGTAGCGGTCCAACTAAATCTTTAGCTGTATAAATTTGTTCAAAAACAAATAGGAGCGTACTTTTGAATACAACATACCTCGACGACTACAACGAGTATTCTTATAATACGAAATAAAATGGTTAAAAAAATTATGGATAACAGTTTCTTGAAATTTGTCTAAAGCTGACTACAATTATGAACGTCCATTTCAATATTTTGACAATTAATAACGCCAAAAACTGATCGCTTCGATCAAAAATTTTATAACTATGTTCATTTGTCAAACAAAGCTCGTATTTACAGACCGGCTCACGTAAGAGGAGTCCTAAGCTAAGCTCTGAGGGTATGTATTCGCAGGGATCCATGTTCGTCCTATTGTATTAGGCTAAGTATTTGACACAACTGAGAAACATGAGTATATGCAAGCAAACAACATGAAGAAATCAATCCAGTTAGCACATTGACATGCCGGCAGACCATTTCCCTGTCGCGCCCGCTTCATGCCACCAATTTGATCGACCAACCGCTCATTGCGCAAGAACACTGCTAGCGTTCTCTTGACGTAACTTGTACAGACAGCTACACATCGACATGTACATTACAGTTATTGTATAGGCTTCCCGAGAAATGCGAGACCAGCTTATCCTAAAAATGTAAAGGTTGATCGGTAGCCGTGTGTTCGTATTATTGTTTTTCTTAAACCCCGGCATACATTTTTGTCCTCAATTTGGGCTTATCAAGTTTTTACATGCCAAAATGCAAATTCCGCAACGGACCTCCGTACACTGCAAATAAGAATGAATGGCCCAGGCTTGTATTGTCTGGCCACATTGAATATTGCGTTTCAGCTCAATATTATTGTACACTCAGTTATATTAAACTCTTTTGTTGGCATCCCACAATGGCCCCAAGTGTACACAGCGGGGGTACTTTGAATTTTTATTAATTTTACAATGTTGTTTTACGGTACTTGTTAAGCAGTAACATTGTTTCGTTATTGCATATTTCTTTAAGAATCATAATGTTTCATAACCCATTTCTACTTTGTAGCAGTATAACTAAAGATCTGGTTCTTTTAACTGGAAATATTAGTTGCAGTTTTCAATTTGTTCCTTTAGTGCAACTTGTTGCCTTTATGCAACGCAAAGGCTTTTATAGAGCGACCGCATAGAGGCGTTCATTTTGGAGAACTCAGATAGTTGTCATTTATTTTTGCCACCAACAAAAGACGTTCACAGAAAGATCTTGTTCACAGAGACTGGTGAAGTCAAGTAAAGTTTAATTTCAATATTTTGAATGACAAAGCATACATTTTAAGGATGCTGTGACAGTGAGCCAGTTATCGCAATGAGTCGGGTTAGCATCTATATACTGCTTTCAATTTAAATATTTTGAATGCAATAAATTTTTTCAACTTTGTGGATTGGGACAAGCATGTTATTCGTATATTTTACTGTGTGTAATTCTTCTTTTTTGTTTACCATCTTTTCGTGTTCTATTTAACGAACCATTATTGTTTGTTTGTGTGTGCATGTATATTTAGAAGCTGGATCGTTATCGAAAACGGTTTCTTGAAATTTTCATGGCCTGATCTTGTAAGGTATTTAGGAGTTCTTCAATACGGTTCACATAGACTCATCGTATTAGTTTTCAATAGATTCGTCTCAATGAGCACTTTCATGGCAAGTGATTTTTAGGGTCTGATCTTGGATTCCGGAAGGGATCTGTAATGATTAACATAGACCCATCGTGTTAAGACTCATTAGATCTGTCTCACTGAGCCCTTGCTTGGTAATGTAATGGTCAAGGAACAAAGTTGGTTCCTGAATAGTACCCAGAGCCTCTTTGCTACGGCTCACATAGACGCAAGAAGTTTTGGCTCGTTATTTGTCTTAATAAATACACTTAATACATACACTAAGGGCCCGCGCCCACGACGACTTTTTGTAGGGATGCAGTAACGATGCTACCGCGTTTCCATTCCGCATTGATAGAATCGCGAAGCGGTTCGTTATCTGTGTGTCCTCGCCCACGGGCCCAAATTCAGTCGCGATCCAAACACTACTCTGATGCTCAGTTCTCCACTCACGCGCCACCCGCCCTCCGTTCTCTTGATACAGTCGCGATGGAGTAGCGCATTGCAAATGCGACTAACAGACGTGTTAATAGCGATGCTGTCGCGTATTCACTAAACGCGCGACAGCATCGCTACAAAAAGTCGCCGGGGGCCGGGGCGAGGGCCCTAAAGGTTGCCTGGAAGAAATCACTTTATAGCGATAAGGCCGCCCATTATGCATGTTTCAATTAGACTCTGTATCACAATTATGTACTTCTTCTTTGTGTACAATAAAGAATACTCTATATATCTTATTTATTTTCTATCCTCGTGTGATTTTCAGACCAAATAGTTACTGGTAATTAAATTACTTTAAAAATTAATTATTTTCGTTTAAGTCTCAATATTTATATTCTATTTTAACTATGTTGTTTACTATATTTTTGTCTAGCTAAGTTATTGAAATACTTTTTATTGGCTACTTATATTTTATTGTAATTTTTCTGTGATGCAATTTGCCGATACGATAAAATGTACTACTGTTTAAATAATGTCAATTTTATTTCAAAAATACGCTATGTATTTTAAAATTATTTTCAGTAAGATATACCATTCCCTCACGGCGTTAATTTATTATACCCTCTAGAGTACTTTAGAGAAATACTCTTAAAGTCTAATAAATATCTTAATAATTGTATCGTATTACCTTCAATAGCTAGAACGAAGAACCCCAGGAGATACGAAACGTGATAAACTTCAAACAGTTTGAGATGCTTACTAATAATAGCAGTTTGCGAGCAACGAACTTTGTACCGATGTCAATTCAGACTGTCAATTTATAATGGAATGAATGCGTAATAATATTATAGTATAGGGTCAGGCGGAGTATGATTTTCCCATACAAACAGAATTCCGCAATTATTTGTGATTCAAGCTTATTTACGAAATACTATTTTATTATTTCCACTCGGACAGACGTTAAAAATATCAAAACGTTAACAATATCTACATGAATCATAGTTGAAGAGTATTTCACGTATTTTTAAAATATAAACGTCACATTTTTAACATATTTGTTCTTTATTGTACACAATTTTTTAAGAACAAAAACATAGTTTGTATTGCCTAGTTGGGTAACAAAAAGAAATGGTTAAAAAAATTGATTCCTCCTATACATATTAAAAACATTAAAAGAACACACGTTTTAACAACCGTCTTCAACTGTAATATTGAAGTAAAAAAAAAACTTGAAATTCGATTAAAAGTTACCTTATATCTGCAATATGACACCCTTCCGACTAAGCAGAGTAAGTTTTTATAAAGTATAAATGTTTTTTAATCTTCTCAATCAACACTCGACACATTGATATTTAACTCGTGTCATAGTCAAGCAAATCTTCTAATTTTGCAGTTTCATCGTAGCAATAAGCATCATCTCTTTTTCATTGTTAACTACGTGATTTAATAATTTCTACTCGACGAGAATACTAATAAGCTAAGCTCTACAGCCTAAAATACAAGTTAATAATTATCTGTAGTTAGTAATAATTGGTACTGTCTAGACAGTTCATTTAGAGCCAATCAATCAATCAATTTATTTAATTAGGAATGAAAAATCAATGTTAAATTTAACAATACCTATTTTTTACTTTGGTAACAGATTATTGAATCTTACAAATTTTAGCTGCTATAAAATTGAATAAAAATCGCTGAATCTTCCAAATCGAAAATCTAATATTCAAAACCCCGTACTTATATTATGTTAATGAAATATGCTCGTATTTATGTTTAAAAAGGCTAAGATTTTACATGCCAATTATCAGTAAATAATTCAGAATATTATTTATTTAATTAAGAAACAATTAATATATCATTGAGGTATTGACAGAAACTTATTATATTATTATGATTGAATAATGGTTTTTAATTCAAGTTGGTTTCATATTTAATTTTATTATACTTTGCAATTTAAGTTATGATGACTTAGGATTTTATGAATATCAAAAGTCTTTTAGAAGAAAAATCAATGGTCTAGCTATTTATTATTTTAGACGTGATAACTGCCTCGATGGTTTAGTAGTTATCGTAAGCGCCTCTCACCGCGTGGTCTCGAGTTCGATTCCCGGGTCGGGCAAAGTGTAATTTGTAAATTTGCCGTCAGAAAATGCACAATAGCAGCACGAAATTGGGATTGTACTCGGTAGATGGCCATGGGACCTAAAAATAATAGATGAAAAGTGGGTTTTGTACCACAACTCCACCTTACCCTTCTGGGTTTTATAGGCATATAATGTTATGTTACCTATGTTTATTTTTTGACTTTCAAGTTACAAAAGCTTTACCACCTTTAATCTTAGGACATCCTTCACCAAAGTTACTGTGAAACGTTCAAATAACAAAAAGCACGCAAAACTTCAAGGCAAGTAAAACTGCATTTCAAGCTCATTCTTTCAGTATTGTCAAGTCGGATTAAACTTGCTACCGTTTTATAACAGATTTGTAGTTATTTTTACGGGACATTTCCTCTATAAGGATTGTCTGCGGGTATTATATTCGCGATGCATTCTTGTCTTGGAGAGTTCAGTCATATTTTGTAAGACGTCTTTTGTTGGACCTTGCGTATTTTATTTAGTATTTGGTTTTCGATATTGCAAACCTTTCTAGAGTTAATTTAACCTCACCACCGAATCAAAACAGAGAGAAATCACTTCTTGGTATTATTATTTGGTAGTAGAGTATAGGAGCCTCCCCGAGTGACGTACACAACGATTCCCTACGTCCGGCGCGCCCTGGGCAATTCGCGAGTTCTTCAAAGCGAATTGGCTAACCCTTTCACCACGATGGCAAGTCAAAATAAAATTAGAACTTGCCATCGACACGACGAAAAGAAGAAGAAGAAGAGTACAAGTTGGTATATGATGCTATCTTCTTCATATTTAATAAAAATGTAAACAGAAAATCATAGCCAAACTCAATACATTGATTGTGAACCATCACTTCAACGAAATATTTCATCGAAATTTAAATAAAACTGCATTTTGTGGCTTTTTATTTTAGTATTGTCAAGTTGAGTAAAACTTCGAACCAGTTTTAGGGTCCCGTACTAGAAGAGTAAAAACGGAACCCTATTACTAAGATTGCACTGTTCGTCTATCCGTATGCCACCAGGCTGAAACTCATGTACCGTAATAGCTAAACAGTTGAAATTTCACTGATGATGTACGATTATAATTGTTGCCGCTATAACAATAAATACTAAAAACCGAATAAAAAAATATTTAAAGTGGCTCCCATACAACAAACGTGATTTTTTGCTTGGTTTTGCTGTATGTTAGGCAACAAGTAGACGCTTGTAGTATTCACAGAATATTAACTTATTTATTAAAATAAAAACAATATTAAGGGGATTAATATTGTTTTTTATTTTAATATTTATTTCTTTACAACATACATTTTTTTTTTTGCTATTTTTATACATAATGTTGAGGACTCCTTCGTGCACGAGTCCGACTCGCTCTTGACCGGTTTTGACCTTAGCTTTGTATAGCTTTTGCTTATTTTTACGGGACATTTCCTGTATAGGAATCGTCTGAGTCTGCAGGTATTAGATTTGCGATGCATTCTTGTTTTCAAGAGTTTATTCATACTATGTGAGTTCGTTGTTGTTGTTCGCTTATGTGGATTGCCGTTTAAATTGAGTGGCCTTTTATTTTTCAAAATGTAGAACATTAAGGTCTTAACAATAATGCTTATGTTTCATATATTTTACAATTTCTAAATAACCGGTCTGTGAATACTACTACAAGTCTGTTTCAAAATGGCCAAAGTTTTTCGTCCCGCTTACCCAAACCTGACCTCTTGTAAACTACTGACATGTTAAAAATGACACGGTCTAAACAGTCACAAAGGTGGATATGGAGATGTGAGACGATCAAATGTGGTCAAAACTAAACGAACGCGTGGTAGTTAGTCTTGAAAATTTACAGTAAGTACAAACATAACATCAAGCTAGATACTACCCAGAAAGCTGTGGCAGAGGCGTACAATTCCCACACTTCACCTGTTATGTTTAGGTCCCATGGGATAAGGGGTGCGCCTATCGCCATCCACCGGTCTATAGGACTCCGTGCTGCTATTGTTAATTTCAAGACAGAAAGTTCAAAAATAACACTTTGCCCGAACCGGGAATCGAACCCGAGACTTAATACGCTTACCTAGTGGTAAGCGTAGTAAGTACACGCTAAATACAGTTTCAAATTTAAAAAAATCTCCATTGAACGGACGACAAAATAAAATGCATATTCAGATAAAGCACACCTTTATTTGATAATTAAACTCTGCAATATTAATTAATTACCATATTCCTAACATGAAACATTAAATTTCTTTACGGTTAAAACACGGTATTATTTACTTACAAAGAGACGAATAAAATCCGTTTCTCTCTTTGTTTCCACTGCGTTTGAAACAATAAGTGAAGGTTTTTAATTTAATTAAAGTAGCTGTGTATTTTATTTTCTTGCAAATGTTAATTAATTATCTTGTGTTTCTGTTTATTTCTTTTGTTGTAATCGTTAATGCTGTTTTCAAAGCATTCAGGTTTGTTGAATAGCTTTTCATTATTTACACGCTTTTTGCCATCAGGTATTTACAGCTTCCAGTAGTTTGAATATTCATTCCTTAACAAGTAATTAAGTTTAAAAACTATTACACGACTACGTAATAATATTGTATTTAATGTCTCTTTGCTACACAGAGAGGACCGCGAGAACTGTGCAACTGCATTTAAACTATAGATTTTAACTTAAGCAATTATGTGATAAGTATACTTATTTCCAACTCTACAACTCTCGACTCCTTTCCAACTCCAACTAACTTCTGATTAAATTCGTTGCGGGTTCCAAGACAATTTTAACTCTCCCTGGGATTGCCCGTGTGTCATGTCTTGCCTGCCTTTCAGTTGGTTACCGCTGTAGATCCTGGCGTCACAGGAGTCACAGTGGTGGGCGTGTGGGTGGGGTGGGATTATATCCCGTTTAAAGTATACTTATTTGTAACGGGCTCGCCAAAACCTTTCATTTGGTTCCAAACGTCATGATTATGTAATATATTTATTTTTCCATGTCAGAAACTGACTTTAAAATTCTGGTAAATAATATTTTAATAAAATTTATATAGCCGTTGTCACCTGGCCTATTCTAACAAATCTTATGACACCTCATTCATTAAAATCCGTTTAGTAGTTTAGGCGCTACGGTGACACATACAAACAGAAACATACATACATACAAACATACAAAGATACAAACATCCAAACATACATACAAAGACTGCCAAAATCATTACCCTTTCTTTCGACTGCGCCGCGCCGTAGTTGGGTAAAAACATAGGCACAAAAATTTCTCGTGACAATCTATTTTAAATTTATTTTCGATATGAGTGAGATATAATTATTTTATAGTTTTCATCGAAGTAAATATGCATGCTTTTTAAATAAAAAAATTGTCATACATTAATTTTTGATCTTTTTAAATTAACTGTTAACGTAAAACATTTTGTATAAAAACCTATCTCCAATCTATTTATATAAAGTAAATAATGTTTTTTTCTAAATTGAAAAATAAACTGAATTTCATTATACTTTTACTCTTGGAATATAAGCAAAAATATCCATACGAATAATTTGGTAAATCCCTGCCAGCTTCCCCATCGCATTCAATTTTCCCATCCCTAGATTGCATTTCATTAATGACACTCACATTCAACTTAATCTGGGAATAATAACGGAAGCCAAGGCAAAAGTGTTCATTAAATAAATTGAAATGGAACTTCTCTTTTTGTTGGACGAAATGTTTAATAAAATTTACTTCTTTGTATAGAAGCCTGAAAACAATGCCAATATTATTTCTGTTTTTTTTTCATAAAAAATAAATTCTAGCTTTTAGTTATAAAAAAAGCGACGCCCGCATTAGGTAAAACTCGTGTGTCGCAGGAGTGTTCACAAACATACATTTCACACCCACAGTCAGAACTAATCTTTGCGGATATCACAAACATTTGTCCTGTGTGTGGATCGAACCAACAGCACCAGCGCAGTTAAAAGCGGCGAGGCGACCGCTTTAACCATTACGCCAACCTTGCATTAAAATATTATTACAAACAATAGTACAATGTTTTTTCTTGGTCTAGTGGTTAGCATACGCAGCATCTTATATCTATTGTGAATTTCCTGACGAAAAGTTCACAAATACCTCTTTGACCGACCCAAAAATTTAACCCTTGCGGTGTGTGGCGCATACTCTAACCACAAGACCACAGAGGCAGTTAAATAATACCTTCTTCTTCTCAGTCGTTATCTTCATTGCTGAAGGTCGTGTCTAGCAAGAAGTGTTGGTCACACGATGCACCATGCTTCTTCACGTATTTCTGTCCTCGGCGGTCTTTAAAGCCTTGGATATTGATAGGCCAGTGAGTGATTTGATTAGGTCTGACCAGCGGGTAGGTGAGCGACCGCGTGATCTTCTGCCGTCGACCTGGCCTAATACCTACTAGATAATAATAGCTTTAAAGTCTATGTTCAAGTCTCATGAACTAAGGATTTAGTCCATTACCGTCTATAGAATTCAGTACTTAATTCTATACAGCTACGGAGAATTGTATGGCGGAAAACCCAATAATTAACACTATTGTTTTCTGGAGATTGAACCCGAGACCTTATGAATGATGGAATAATTGTAAATAATTAACATAGCGAGCGATAGGAGTAGAATATTATTATAACTAATAAATAAGACTAGCGGTTTTGAAGCCCTTGGGCGGCTGACTTTTGTAAAAGCTTTTATTTTGTAAAAGCTGAAAGTTCGCCTGCATGTGCCTCTAACAAAGATAAGAACGTTATCTTAATAAGAAATTTAGATCGTGGTTGCTTTAAAAAAAAACGCGTAATTTTTTAATATTTTGTTCACGGTGATAGTCGAAATCACCACTCGCCGTTAGCAGACATTTATTATGGTTCTAAATCCAATCAATTTTATACTATGAAAGTGAAGTTAATTTAATTTCACTTCACTTTGTGTCTGGGTGAAAAGAGGTAAAGCTTGTTAGTTTAAATCAAATCAAATCAAATCAAATGCGTTATTTGCCAAAAACGGGTTACATAGGTGTCATATACATAGATTATTAAGTACCTCCATTTTTTACCCATCAGGGTGTACAAATATTTTATTAAAATTAGTATTTAAAAAAAAAACTAGTATTATATTAAAATTAATTTCATAAAATTACTTAATTATGGTATTGAATTTAATTGTGTAATTAATAGGTTTAAATAAAATTGATTATATGACATTCATTAGACAATTATCCATAAATAATAAATAAATAAAATTCAACATAATTATTAAATAAATTAGATGTTTTGATTATAAAATTACAATTTATCATTTAAAAATTCAGTGACGCTATAGTAACATTTAATTGTTAACAATTTTTTTAGTTTTGTTTTAAAAAGAGGATTATTTAGTTCTTTTATCTCCTTAGGAATTTTGTTATATAATTTAGGACCCATACATATTATGCTTTTGTGCATCATTGCAGACTTAGACGATTGTAGACAGAGTTAGTTGTCTCGTCGTCTGCGATCGCATTTGTTTGATAATCGCGGAAATAAGTGCTGATTATTTCTCACAAACAACGCTACTTCAAGGATATATAGGGATGGGAGAGAGAGAATTTTGTGCTTTACAAATATTGGTTTGCAGCTGTCAGTAATGTGCATCTCAAACATAGCCCGTATGCAACGCTTCTGTTTCTTAAAAACAGCATCTTTATTGGTTGAATTGCCCCAGAACGCTATCCCAAATCTTAAACGAGATTCCACAAGACCATAATACGCTGTAAGTAAAGCACTTGTGTTAACCGTTCGCGCCAACTTATAAAGAGCATATGATGACATACTGATTTTTTTACAAAGTTGGTTTGTGTGGTTTTTCCAATTTAATTGTTTATCGATATTTAATCCTAAGAATCTAGCTGTGTTTACTGATTGTATAACACTGTCTTTGTAATCTAAACGTACTTCTTGTGTATTGCGTAAATTCTCCCGCTGTCCAAAATGCATAATATTTATTTTATTAATATTGATTTTTAAATTATTATTATTAAGCCATGTGATAATTGAATTTAATGAATTATTAATATCAGATTCATATGAATTTATGTCTTTGGATACTATGGTAACAGTACTGTCGTCAGCAAATAATGACATAGGTTCTTTGGTTGCCTTTGGTAGGTCATTAATGTACAGTAGGAACAAAAGAGGACCTAATACGTTTATTTTCAATCGATTAAACTTACGCTATTTCCTGTCACACTTCTTTAACCACATCTGACAGAAATATATCGCCAACATAATAATTAAACTGTAACGTTTAAAAATTGTTAGTCACATAAATCAAAAAGACTCGATTTATTAAATGGAACATCGAGCGACCGCGACAAAGTTTTGGCGACAAATGAACATTTTTCATCTGAAAATGTTCGGTGTCGTATCCCTGCAATTGATTGGAATGCATCCGATAGTGTTAGCAAATATTTCCTAGTTTTTTTGGGATTTTGTGCTCACTAGAGAATGCAAACTGCCTCGTTGAAATAGTGGTTAGCTTTTGCGACCTTTCGCCGTGAGTGTTGGATGCCCGGGTCGAGCAAAAGTATAATTTGGGATTTATTCGCAGCACAGTGCTGGGATTGGAGGTGCGGCACGGTGGATGGAAGTAGGCTCACATCCTATCATATAGGACCTAAACAAAGCAGGTAAAGAGTTGGTGTTATACAGTAAAGTGCAAATTGATTTCAACTTTTTTAAAACCGGGCACTTTGTAGTCGACCAAAAAAAGGGCCTACATAAAGTACGGAACCCTAAATATATGAGTTCTGACACGCACTTGGCTAGTTATCTACTTTTCTTGGTTTTATAACTTTGTAACAAAAAATATTTGATGTTAATGTTTTTCACATAGCACTATGTTCACATTAATTCGCACACTACTGTGTATCTATGCAACACCCGTAATGTAATAAGCGTGATGTTATATTATGTGTGGGAATGCAAAAAAAAACAGTATGGTAAAAAAAAGTACGCGACTGTTCGCTGCAAAGAACTTTATATAGAACATCATATATTTGAAATGAAGTCCTCACAATGGAATCTGCGGACGTGTGAGGGAATATTACTTTTATACATTCAAAACGAAATGTTGGATTTTAAATGATTTATAAAACTGCCAACATTAAGATTTATACCATTTTTGAACGAATAACTTTTAAAAACAAATTAAAATCATTTTAATAACATTACATTTTATTTAATCCCATCTCATATTTCTTTTTATCAGTTTAAAATAACATTATTTTAACCATCAGACCTGTATTGACTTTAAATTAAACTTTATTTCTAAGCGACTTCAAATTCAATTTACTGTTTAATCTATAATCCCGCGTTTCTTGGATTCCGTGTATAGAATTCTATCAAAGTTCAATACCACGAGTACGCGACTGTCCGCTGCAAAGGACTTTATATCACATCTCATATTTGAAATGAAGTCTTCTACAATGGAATCTGTGGACGTGTGAGGCAATATTACTTTTATACATTCACAATGGAATAATATATTGGATTCTGAATTATTTTGAGAACTGACAGCGTTTAAATTTATAACATTTTTGATCGAGTAACTTTTAAATCAAATTGAAATATCGTCTTGACCGTCAAAAAGCGAAAAAATAATATAACAGCAGCCCAATAGCAAAGACTACTTTTTAAATAGGTTTATAAAAGTTAAGATATATTTCCATACCAAATTCAGCTATCTAGCATTAATAACAATTTTGACGCTATGTTTTGGACAGGCGGACAAACTGACATGGCTCAACTTTAAGGGTTCCTTGTAGGCACTACGTAACCCTAAAAAGTAAACAGAATTTTCTTTTTTATTCTACCCACATCATAGAATTAGCTGAGAACAGCTTTTTTAATCGAAATTACTCGAGAGCACATGTAGCCAACAGAAACTCAAGTTCTTTAGAACTGAAGATACGGGCAGTACAAGATAAAAATAACTTTTAGGAAATAGGAAAAAACATGGTACCGACCGAGCACTTATTTAATTTAAGTTAGGGAAACTCGTTATAGCTTTTACGAAGCTAAGTTTCATCGCGTTGTTGAAATATAAAAGTTGTTTAGATTACTGGTTGATATTAGATATTATTTTGATATCGCAAATGATGTTTGCTTGGCGACGAATATTAGTTTTTTGACTTCAATATTATTGAAGCTGGTTGTATATTTCGAGGAGTAATAACAAGTTTTTTGTATGATAGATGAGATGAGACTTTTACTTTTTTAGTTTATCTTCAATTATTTCTTACGTACGTAGAAATAACCGATTAATGAGGTTATAATCAATATCAATTATGCATAATTTGTGATTATTTTGGACAGAATAACATACGCGGTATCGCACTATTCCTGAATATGCGTACCTTTTTCTATTAATATTATAAATACAAATGTTTGAAAGGTAGAAAGAAAAAGTCCAATATTTACAGTGTTTATCTTTAATAATATAAGTATACATTACACACAGATATTACAGACTTCTGTAAGCTCTTGCAATGAGCACTGTGAAATTACTTTTTTACTGAATGTAAGTACTCTTATTTTATATATTATATATTTCCTTGCTCGTATCGAAGGCTACCAATCAACGTATATACTTTGCAGTATAAGCTGGTATCCCGTTGCACGGGCAGCCTATACAACGCGAGACCAGCTTGTACTGGAAATGTATACGTTGATCGGTAGCCGTGTTCATTGGAAATAAGTTCAATTTGATTTTCATCGTCGTCTATTGAGAATGCAGTTCTTGCACTCGTTGGAAGCTTACTATCAAGCGATGCCACACGTACACGTAACGTGACCTAGCTCGGTTGCCTATTTTTACTTAAGTACATACACATGATATTTTAGGAAGTTAATAATAGCATAAATACTGATTTTATTATAAATTGTTTAACAATAATGTTTTTTATTATATAATGCCCCAATTTCACAGGTGTTAGATACACCTTATTGGCAGGATAGGTAAATAAAAAACATTAAGGAAAGTATCAGCCGTGTTTTTTTTAAGTGTAACTTGTGTTACTTAAAATTCGCTTAGGTTATATTTAATAAGATCTATCTGGAACCTGTGAAACTGGCCCTAAGTATAAGATGTTTTTAAGGTTATTTTCTAAAATTATTACAATGTTTTTTTTTTATGAAACGGGCTCTGCCACGTTGATCTAGATAATAATATATAATCGGTATAACTTGGGTATCGCTCGTCGCAATGTCTTAGGTTCGATGCCTGGGTCGGGCAATAGTGTTATTTAACCTTTTTACGTCAGGGAAGGCTACTATTAGCACGTAGGATGGCGTTAGGCTCACTCCCTATTCCATAGGAACTAAACATGACAGGTGAAATGTGGGTTATGTACACCTCTGCCACACTCTTTTGGGTAGTAAAAGCGTAATGTTATGTAATGAAACGGGTCCCTCTTGAAATGAAAACATTTTGAAAGACCAAAATAATTTTGACTTGTCTTGATTTTCTTTAGTCATTTATTGTTACTTAACACCCATTTACTGAAACGACTAAACACAATTATTTCTAATAATTCAGCGTCTTCATAGTTCCTTTTGTAAAGCATACAAAGGTTATCTCCGCAAAGCCATTTAAAAGGAAAAATATATCGTAAATCTTTGCCTTTCCCCCGAGTACTGCATCTTGAAGCGCCACATCCATGCCTTTTGACTCCAGTTTCAACTGAAAGTTTAAATACAACGCAATTGCCTTAGCACGTTGGCTAAAAGGGTTTGTACCATATTTAAGGAGTTTGTAAATTGTATTATTTACTTTGAATTGAAGTTCAGAAATGTAAGCTATTGAAATTTTCAGCGTCTGTGAACTCAAGTGTTTTCGCTTTTACTCGACATGAATCTGGTTATGAAAGTTTTGTAGATTTTGAAATGTATTTACAGTCAACAATTCCTTCACAACAACTACTAATAGCATGTATTCAAAAATAACTTTATTCATAGTGAAATCTTGACATAATATTATGACTCAAATAATGAAACTATGTCATCAGCATAAATACTTAATTAGTACCATATAAAGTATTAATATGTATTTCATGGATTTTCAAATCAGTGTATATTTACTATTAGTATTATCGAAACGCACCTACCTTTGTTTCTCTGCACCACACTAGGTTGACTGTTAGAGAATGCCACTATGCATTAAGTCCACCCGTGTACCATTTTGTGTGCAAAAAGTTAAATAAATAAGTAAATAATGTTTTCATAAAAAGAATTCTGAAATTCAATCCTTTCGTCTATCCGACAAAATATGCAATCGTTGCCAATCATTGAAGATTCCAGTGTGTCAAATATAGACAAGGAGCTTAATTCCACAAACTTGCATGCATTCGAACGATGCACTGAATGTTCCACGCACGTTTACGTTCAAAACCTGACCTACATACCGTTAGCCTTTCGCAAGTCCTCTACTTCGGGTTGTTTGGGGATATGTGAGATGCTTCTAACTTAAGCTAGAATTTAAGCGCGCAGTCATGCTGGTCTGAAATAATTTGCCAAAAGGCATTTGAGGAATTCTGGGGTGAAGAAGTGTTTTGCTATGTAACTAGAATATTGGATGTGCAGTATAGTAGTAGTCGTTAAGTGGTCGCCTCGCCGCTTTTAACTGCGCTGGTGTTGTGGGTTTGATCCCCACACAAGACAAATCTTTGTGTGCTTCGTAAAGATTTGTTCCGACTCTTAGTGAGCTTTGAGTGTGTGAAATGTATGTTTGTGAACACACTCGCGACACAGGAGTTGTTTTTAATGCGGGCGTCGTTTGAAAAAAAATAAAAATGATGTAATTTGTTAAAGTGCATCAAAATTTCACAATGTTAATACTTATTTAAAGCTAAAAGCGAAATTGTATTTAATAAAAATATAATTTGCATCAAGATTAATTTATGAAAGTCGAAAAAAAATAGTCAAATTTTGGGTTATTTACTTTTGCCTCGGAGACAATGTTTTGATATTATTATTATTGATTTAACTTATAAATACAACAAAATCAAGCCTTATGGTTGGAGGTGGTCACGATCCTCAGACACGAGGAATACGACTGACGGAAGAGGACTAAGAAACAGTTAAAAAAAATGGGATCGGCAGGATTTGAGCCTGAAACCGGGCAGTCTTTTTAACCAACCAGCTATGGTCACCTCTTGCCAAGACCCTAAATTTCTCAACTGTATATTACGTCATTTCGTGACGTCACGTTCATCCATTTGTTTCTATCTTAAGTAGGATACAAAAAAAACTATTTTCAAGCTATCAACAGCTAATTACCAAATAAAATAAACCTAAAATAAAACCACTTTAATTTCAACGTAACTCAAACCCTAAGCAATTAAAACACAATTGAAAGTTCAAATAAAATTAAGAGTAGGTACGATTTAACTTTGCAAATCAAATCCAAACTGGACTCACTAAATCAAATCACATGATTGAGTTGTTGAATTATTCCTTGTTCCCAGTTCTGTTATTCTAGTTTCAAGCAATCGTGAAAGTTTGCGAGCGTTGAAAAAGTATTATCAAGTTTTTAAATAAAATTTTAGTAATTGAGTGGTATGCTTTATGACGAGAATGTTGCTCTATAATCCATTTATTTGAAAAAATAATGATTTCTATTACTAAAAATACCATCGCTATTTTTTTAAATTCTGCAGCTCTCAGCTCTCATGCCGTTATATTGCTGGATCGTAATATATTATATATAACGTTTGTAAAATACTCACAGTAATTTAAGAAAAATATTCAAATGCTTTCCCAAAAAACTATAATTCTAATAATTTATGTCATAATTAGGCTGTCTGTGCCTACGATCATAGAATTTATTATCTTCTGAAAAATTATGGCACTATATTGCGTAAAAAAAAAACAGTGTTCAGGCGGTAGCTGCTATTGAGAATCTCAAAACAATATTAACATAATATTGTTTTATTGAACAATGAATTGTTACATAACTGTAACAATTCATGCTTCAATAAAACATTATTTTTTATTCAATGTTTTGATAAATTAAAGAAGGTGAGTGTAGTTGATTTATTTATCCACTGAATCGAAAAAAAGAATCGTCATCTCAAAGCTACAACAAAAACATAAAGCATTACCGTCACCGTTTCTCAGCTTTTGAATAAATCCCTTCCATCATACATACGTAATACTTGAAGGCCATTACGCCGAAAGGATCGCGGTTAGCTTAGGTGAAGCTAAGTATTGAAACAGCGACTCAAGTAAGTGAGAGTGGGCTTGGTATCTGTTATAGCGTTTTGCCAAATGAAAATTGAATTGCTTAACTTTGTGTTTTGTCCTGTTTCGAAGAACTTTTAAAGAAAATGGATGATGGATGAAAAAAAGAGATTAAATATTTATCTATCGACTAAATTTGAATGAAAGATATTATTACAAATAATATTATTCATTATATACTTACATTTAGGATTATACAACTGGGTTTGAAAATGTATTACGATTTTATCCACTAACCTGACAGTTTCTCAGACCACATACACTAGGGTTGTGTATACTACCAAGTAACAACCGTTTATCATACTAATACTAAATTAAACCAAGAGTTAACAACAAAGAAGTCACAAATAAAAAAGTTTACAACATTATTTTAATGCTCACAATGTATTAAATTATTTGTTTATTAAAGTTTCTCGTGAATATTTTAACCAAGCCGGAGCACAGTAATGTGCAAACTCTATTTAGCTGCACGCTAAAGAAAAACGGTGGCACTTACCCTCTCTCGAGGTCTTTTATAAAAGCCATCACCGTCACCATCTTTATTTCCAATTAGCCATTTTTGCCAAGGAAGTAAACCTTCGCATAAGTAACCGTTCTTCCAATAAGCCCACGAACCCCGTAATAAAAAAATCGATAAGTATTATTTTTTACGACATCCTCTCCGCTCGCTTCCGCACCTAGCCTTTTGCGAAGTCAAGTGATAATGCGTTTGTACTGCCGCGTGTATGTTCCACGTTTTTACCTTGATACATATTTATAAGGTGGAAAATAGAAAGGTATCGGTATACGATGTGTTTCTTCTGTCTTTGAAGGGTTTTCTTTGTCTTTGGTGTGCAGAGTAAAATGTTTTTGTAAAGTATTTACCGAATGTTTGTTATTATATTCATTTCCGTTCTTGTGTGTAGAATAATGTACTTCCTCTTATATATTTTGAGCATCACTTCTGAAGTTAACTGAATTTTTCTATCCAGGTGTGAAACCAGTGAAATCTTTATCGAAACTTGGGGGTTACCTATTCAAATCAATAATTTGTAATTAAATAAATATATTATTTTTATATGAATCCACTAAAGCTTTACTATGTTTAAATATAGAAGAAATGAAGTTTTATTTCGCATAGCTACAACAAAGATTTAGTAAGACATTGTAAATTATGCTTCAGTTGGAACAAAGAAATGACAAAAACGCAAGAAATAGCTTTGAAGAGTATAATATACAAGATCTGAGCAAAGTCACTAATCCAATTTTTGTATAAATAAATATAATATATAAAAGAAGGCAGAAACTAGGGTTAAGAACTCACAAAGTCACGACGCAGTTGTCTCCCGCGCTCGCAGCGGCTGCGGGCAGATATGTATAAAAAACCGTGCGGTCGTAAACCGCGTCGTGGAAATTGTATTAGTTTTTAATACTAATATCTGCATTCTACAGGGAGCGGGTCGGCAGCTTGACATAGACGCGGAAAGCCGCGTCGTGAGCTCTTAGCCTAAGTGTAGAGATTTTACGCGAAGCTTCACAAAACTTTTTTTTTGATGATTTTGAAACCAACATATTATAATTGCTATCTACATGAATAAAATTATCAATGTGCCTTTGTGCTGACCGCGAAGCCAAAATGATATTAATTTTATTTACAGTAACAAAAATTATTAATATTATTACAACCAACTACAAAACAAATAAAGTATTTCATTTCATCGTTAATGAGATAATTTAAATATCTGAAATTAATTATTTCAAATAAAAGCGAACCGTAGGCGTTAACCGCAGAGCCTGAGTTTATAGAAATTAATAAGTTTGCCTTAACCTTTTCAACTATTCAATAACAGATTGTTCTGAGTTTGACTTGAGTCTGATTTACAACAGAGTGTTGTCAAGAGCATTGCCCGAGCTCAGTTGAAATCCTTTCAATGAGTCCCAAAGATTCGCTTCGAGGGAAGTCGCCCCGATAAATAATGTTGGGTTGAAATTGGTGTTGTATTTTGTTTGCATATTTACGCGTTGTGGGGTAAATTTTTGACCTCGTTTTAATAAAAACAGAGCCAAATATAGCATTTTACCCAAATGGTACTTGGATCTTAATAAGATAAATCTTTATTGTACACTCAAATTAAAAAGAATATAATATAGAAGAGTCTTATCTAAGTATGCACAATGGTCGGCACAAAGTAATGCTTTATAGTTACTTATCAATATCTGTAATCGTTACTATATTTTAAATGCTAAGGGTTTCATTAAAAACTCCATTTAATGACATATAAATCAAAACTTTACTTATCAATGTCCTTTTGTCGGTGTCACTTTCCCTTTGCCACCCCACGGCGGCGCATCACAACACGGCGTGACACTCTTGACATTTCGATTTAGCAATGAAATAGTTATCAACACAGACATGTCAAAAAACAAAATAAAAATAAAGAAAGTGTTGGTGTTATATTTTGTTGGCATATTTACGAAGTCTTAACTAAAATTACTGGAGTGAAAAGCTGCACTCTTTTTGATAAAACACAACTTGTGTTTGGTGTTTGTGATCAAAAGAGTAAAATGTTCAAACGCCACCTGGGGAGACATTTTGCAAGACTGTGAATGCAATAAATGCAGTTTCAGCCATTTTATAAAATCAAATACATTTTCTTTTTCAAAAATTTGTTAGCAGTTTAAGAAAACTTTCGCTTCATGCAGCGTTTTGCTTTAAATGCGAAAGTGAGTCGTTTGTTTCTTACTCTCTCACACCTAAACTGCTGAGTCGATCGTGAAAAATTGATAGGCAAAAAAATATACAACGTAAGTGGAGTCACTAGAAGCTTGTATTTGTGTCATAAATTATCTGGAATGTGATAATTTTACAGTGTATTTATTAAAATTATTGTACTCGATTTCAAATATCATAATATTATTTAATCGACTCTGAAGTTTGGTTTTAATTAAACGTATTATTTACACTGTGACGTGTTTACACATTTAAATATTCATGAGAAACAAAATAAGATTCTAAAAAAATACAATTTATATATGATTATGAAAGTGTGCACTGCTAAATGCGGCAAAATGCGGGCTATGGTTTTATCTCACCAGGTAGCGCCACTGAAGAGTTTGTTGACAGACATTGATTTATCTCAACTATTGAGTTAATACGTTTTTCAGAGCACAGTTCATAGAGGCGTTTTGAAGACAAGCATTTTGGAAAATTATTAAGAAGTACGGATTTTTTATTCAGTCCAGTTTTTACCAAATTGGATAATAGCAAAAGTCAGATCAGCCCCGGTATTTAGAAGAATACAGGTATGCGGGTAATAATAAACTAGCAATAAGGACAACGTCTTAAAATTCGACTAGTTATATAAAACAAAAACTGTCTCAATGGTCTAGTGATTAAGCGTATGGGCCTCTCACTGCTAGGTCTCGATTTCGATACCCGGGTCGGGCAAAGTGTTGTAGCAGCCCAGAGTTGGGATTGTGCCCGGTGGATGGCGATAGGCTCACCGCCTATGCCATGGGACCTAAGCGTAACAGCTGAAACATGGGTGTTGTACACTTCTGCCACACCCTTCTTGGTAAAACAGGCGTGATGTTATGTTTTGTCATGTAATGTTATTCATTAAAAAATAGAAGTAGCTTGTAAAATAACATAGATTTAGATTTAAATATATTCATGTTCGAACATATTTTTCAGCGTGAACATAAAACGTAAAAAGAAAATTTATCGCAAATATTTATTATTTCGGCTGCATTTGAAAATAGATAGTGAATATATATTTTAAAAGCAGTCAAAAACAATCAACAGTCAGTGATTTATTTTGATAAATTTATTACTTTTGGGTGTATGTTATTGAATGTTGCAAAAAACTAAATAAAAAAGTATTTTTTTTATCATTGTTGTTAACCTAGCAAAATATATTAATAGTTGTAGGTATATTTTTCTTCGTTCAAAATAAAAAAAAATATATAAAACATATCATGGAAAAAACCCTTAACTTTATCATATATATATAGTTTAATAATATAATAATAATAATAAATTTTCAGTCACAAAAAATAAATAAAACGTCAAAGTCAAAATTAATAGCAATGGAATATAATTTTTATTTTGTTTAAGTTTTAGCTGCTTATTGCCAAATATTATAATTATTTTATCGTGTCGCAGTATAAAGAGGTTATTTCCTTCTTAATAATCTTACACATTACTTGGACATATGCCTCTCCCAATTTGCGCCACAACACCCGGTCCTGCGCCTTCCGCATCCAGTCCCCTCCAGCGACCTTCTTCAGGTCGTCAGTCCACCTGGCAGGGGGGCGTCCTACCTTACGGTTGCCGAGTCGTGGTCTCCATTCCAGGACACGTTTGCTCCAACGGCTGTCGGTCCTTCGGCAGACGTGACCTCATATTGTCGATACGCCTAAATTAATTAAAAAATAAATTAAATTGCCGATCACCTCAAAGATTACAAACATACCTTAGTTTACACAACATTCAGCGAAAATCACTCAGCAAATAATTGACAGTTAATAATAGTTCATGCAGTTTATTAAATTATTACAATCTTATTAGCATTTAAATTTAGGACTGGTTGTCCTGCTAGTTACAAGGGTCGAATTTTATCGTAACTTTAGCAAATAATTCAAATTACAGTCGTTCTTGTGTATCGTGTATTAATAAATCCGTAAACTGGCCGTTAACACTTTGGTTATTACCTTCAATAAAATCTGCTGGAAGAGTAATTAATTTCATTTGATTTTAGAATTTTTCCTTTTTTGTTGTACAGTGGGCCAAGCAATTAGGTATGCAGGGCAAAAACTTATACGTCATACTGAAAACTAACTGCAACAGATATGCATGTGTGAATTACATATTTAATAAGTGTAATATACCCACTATTTAGATAAATAACTCACTTATCCATAACTGGTGTAGTAAGATTATACTATGACATAGAAGTTTTTGCCCTGCATAGCTAACTCGTTGGCCCACTGTACATACAAAATGATGGTGGTAATGGGTCTGAATGTGACCAAGAAAAAGGTTTATATGTTATTAAACAAATATTTCTATAGCGCTTAAACCTACCAAATGTCATGAATGTTAGAAAAAAATACTATTAAATTGTTGATTATGAGGCACGTATTACTAAGTGTGCCTGTTTATTATTATGAGCCTAAAGTTTGAATCAAAAAATGTTTTTCTTCTACGCGAATTATTTCTGTGATTTTTAGATTTATTTGTTCAAAATAGCTTTCTAATCAATGCGTTACGATCGATATCGATGTTAATATTCAGTGAGTATTATTTAATATTAAGATTAAAGAGTAAGGTATCTTTTATCCTTTTAAATTCATCTTAAGTGATTATTAATTTAAAACCCAACAAATAAAAAAAATAGAATTTCCCAAAATACCAAATTCAATTATACTGTGGATTGGAGCAATCATTTTTATAAATACCCATTTTCTGGGACCAAAATCTGTGGCTTTGTTTATAGGCCTTTTATTGTTATGGAAAGCTATTTCCGTTTTATTGTGTACTAACTATACGCCCTTTGTTTGTGAGTGAAGATTATGTTGATTATTTATTTATTTATGTTTTGCTTTAATTCGAGGGTATTAAATTTAGTGATTGTAAATACGACTTTAATCGAGCGTTAACCTTACTCTTCGCTATCAAATACTTTTGATTTTACCAGTTTCTGATAAAGTTTCAGATGGTTAACCGCACGATGACTGTACAAAATGTTTACATTTTACCCGTCAAAAAAGTTAAAAAGCTAATGAAGAACTTATTACATACTGTGAGACCCTTTGATAGACTCGTAATGTTAGGGAATGATACAGAATGTCGTATATTTGTGATAATGCAGATAAAATAATGTAGTTGCTGTAGATGTGAATTTTATAACAGTTAATGTCCAATTGATATGTTTGTCAGGTTACGGAGTTGGCGGAATATTTTTTGTACATTTACCTAGCAGCACATGCAGTAGTGTTAGATAGAGGTGCTGTTATTATGTTTATTCTTATTATAGCTATCGAAAAAGTCATAACACCCTATTGTAAAACAATACTAACATTAACCAATAAGGTGTATTTCTATTTATATTACAAAAAGTTTATATAACACAAACACATCAGTTATACAACTCTGTAAAACCATTTGCTGTCAGTTTGATATTCTTTTTTCTTCTGATGTTATACTTTCGTAATTGTGCTACCGCAAGGGATGACTAGAATAGACAAGGGGTCGTCCACCCTAGTACCACATGATTAAATAACGTACAGCTGCTAAGCTTTTATAGAGCGAGCAAAAAGTTTTCCTACTTTTGTATGATTGGCATAGAAGAATAAATTGCATTAACGTAATAGTAAAATCACAGGGTTACTCAAAAAAATATTAGGTATGTTTTATTTTTCATTCACACAGTTCAATAAACAATATTATATCACTTGTGAATTTAAAATATGATTGAACTATACTTTTGCAAGATATACTCGCCGTTGATATTAATGCCGAGCTCGTCGCAGTCCAGATAGTCTAAAGATATCCTCCAATACATCAGTGACCAGTTTCGGGGATATAACACCCTCCTCTCTCACCCCAACTCTCAACAACAGTTATATATAAATATAATAATATTGAAGTCCTCAAAGTAGCGACGCATTTTCATTCAACATTTCGCTGCTTTGCACAAATAACCGCACAATCCAAAAACATACACATTTTACAGGGTAGCTATTTGAAAATTAAACAAAATATTTACTGTCATAACTTTTCATGTATTTGATCAATATAAAAATAGAATGTTTAAATCGAAAGGGCATTAATCAAGGTGATGTCAATCAATGACCATGAAATAAGTACTATTTTGCATTTGGCTGTGTTATAAACCTGTATTTTTAAAATTTTGGTTTGTGTTATATAGCAGCGATTCGTAAAATTCTTACTGTAATTGACATTAACCGTAAGATCGTGGTCTACGCGCTCGTTTGTCGCGTATAATATATGTTCTATTAATCAGAATATATTTATATAGATAAAATATCACTGCCATTGCCATACCTTTTACTACCAGCCATACAGCAAAATCTTTAACGACATCTATTTATATAAAGAATTAAACCTTGCAAGTTTTACAAGCCAAGAAATATGAAAGACTTGTCGCAAATGGAGCTATAAAGCTTTTTACCGGTCAAAGGCTCATTTCAAAGGCAACTTGAACTAATTCAAACCTGTAAAGTGCTTGAAGCAATTAAGTGAAAAGAAGTGAGTGTTTTATTAGACTTTGTATTAAACTGCTGGTTGAAGATCTTGGGTGATATTTTATTTACAAATTGGTTCGAAAATGATGGAAATAGATGTTATTAGTTATTAATACTTCGTTCTGCCAAAGATGCTATTGAAAGGCTCCAATGACTCCAAATGAGGTTCAGCGCAATATTTATTTACACAAGAGTTTTACTTAAGTTATATTTCGTGGTCCCCACACTAGGCCATTATCGTGGGTCACATTTTAAATGGGTGCTAATTAAACTGAATACTTTTTAAAAGCATTATTCGCGTTTTATAATATACATTGCCTTCTAAAATACTAATAAAGCAACTTAACGTAACCTAACCAGTAAGTTATTTAGATGGTGATGAATATTATATATATTAATTGAATACGGATTTAACTATATACTATAATATATAACTTCCTCATTGATCTAGTGGTATAATTTGTGTATCGCTAACCGCGAGCTCTCGGGTTTGATTCTCGGGTCGGGCAAAGTGTTATTTGTGAAATTTCCGTTAGGAAGTTCTTATAATAGCGTTTGCAGCACGGAGTTGGCATTATGTCCTCTGAATGGCGACAGGCTCACTCCCCATCCCATGGGACCTCAACATAACAGATGAAATGTGGGTGTTGTACACCTCTGCCACACCCTTCTGGGCAATAAAGGCGTGATAGTGTGTTATGTTATAATATATACTGTCGTCCCTGCATTGCGGACTATACGAAGATAAAATAAACAATCCTCGGGCCATTTTCCCGAATATTTGGGTTGGCTTTAAGGTTAAGCTGCAGTACCCTCTCTGAGGAATACAGGAATTTCAATACGTTGAATATTCACCCATCGTACATCCAACCACAGCAAAGGTAGCTCAAGCATGAGAACACAAAATTTGAAACAGTATTCAGCATCCCTTACACAATCGGCCCTCACTTAATGATACCTCAAGACTCACGTATATAATCTTAGACGAGTATTTGTCTGTTCATCACGATGATAGTCGAGTATTTCGTGCCAGAAATGTATGAGAGTAATATCACATTTGCATTGAACCTGGCACAAATATGACGGCATTTGTCCGTCTTGAGCATTCTTTGTATCATGCTCACGTTGACGCTACAATACAAGGCGGTTCTTGCATTTTTATTGAACAAAAATTTGTATTTGACTTGATAGTGCCAAGGCGTTTATACCAACGCGATCAATGTTTGTATGAGCACCTCCGTGCAAGAACTAATACTATAAACGCAAGTGGTCTAAATCAGCGAAATCATCACGAACTTATAGTGTACCGTGCTCTGCCCGATTGAAAATGATTTGTCATTGCACAATATGTATGATCCGGTTTAATAGTTTGTTATTATCACTAAAAATATTTGGAAATTAATTCAATTTCTGATCTTTGCTTGAAACGGAACTGATAAATTCTACGTAATGAGGCAAATTATAGACCAAAATCATAGGATGTCACAATCTTAATTTTTCTGACAAGAATCTCCACTACAAAACTAAATTTAAGCCCACGTTTTCTCATTTACTCACCACCTTAATCTGATATCATTTATCACTTACGTAACTTTTTCATGTAGCCGATAAAATCCTGTCTACTATTAAATTAGTGCTATATCCTCTTATTACCTGCTTTAATAGGTCACGTACAACTAACATTAAGGTTGATAGTAACAACGAACGTTCAGCGGTTCTTAAACTTTTTATTGAGTCGGTTTCAATGTTTTTTTTTCAACTTAATGGCGTATGAGAGCGGAATTATTTATAGAATTGGATGTTTCAATGTTTGTTGCGAATGAAGTTAATGAAAACTGGATCGACGTGGTTTGAATTGGAATAGGTTAGTTTGAAGTACCTACTTTAAACTAACTCAAACTTATGTTTTGTAAACTGACAATGCAATCTCATTACCTAGTGTAATTGCATTGTGAGTTTACGGTACATAAGTGCGATCTGCTGTAAGTTACATTATCTCAGCGATACAAGTTTATTTGTACGTATTAAAAAACCGGCAATTTGCGTGTCGGGCCACGTGCAATAGGCTTCCGTAGTAAGTAATTATAACATGTTGTGGACTTAAAAGGGTTTTATAATTAATATGTAGTTTATTTTCTCGCAAATGGTTCCTTAATCAAAACCCTTAAATGCTTTTAAAATACCTAGCAAACAATACCTTACATTATGGAATACTCAAAAGAAAAACACTTTTTAAGAAAAGAAAATTACCAAAAAACATATTTTTCAAAATTTATTTTCATCTCATAGGGTAAGAGTACTGGACTTGATATAGACTAAAATTGTAGTAACGAAATGAAATAATAATACTACACTTTGCAGTTTCCATAACTAACATAACATAAAAACAATACTTTTGCCTTTTAGACCACATACAATTATTATGTAGGTACAAATAGAGAAGATAAATTAACTAACTTAGCAATATGAAATATCTTAATTTGATTTAGATCCTAATCCTAAATAGAATTTAATTAAAATGAGTATTAGTAAAGTTGGCTAAAGACTTATGCTCACTTTTATTTAACTAATAGTTCTTACAACTTTGTACTTATAAAATTAAATTTACTGAATATTATTGTATTATGAAATTTTTCCTTTTTTTCATTTGACAGCATAATTTAAATTATTCTGAAAGAAATTGAATTTTCGTATCATATTGTGTTTGGGTTTGATTATTACGTATTTATTCATAGAAATCCTTAGCAAAAATAAATAATATGAACAAAAAATAATAATAAAGAAAATAAAAAGAGATATATAATTGTTTATTATTGTATTCTTATATACCGATTAACACATCTATAGATGCTTTTTTCGCAGAATATTAATACAACAACTTTGTTATACTATGTTCATTTGGACACAGATCAGACATTTAATTTAAATTCAAATTCGCGAAGGTTGATTTAGTGCTTTGAAGGCTCGATCCTATTTTTAATGTCTCTAGCTCAATAACATGGTTTCGTTAGGCTTTTGAAAAAGATACCTTTAAACCTATATTTATCTTTTGCCCATCTAAATAAGCTTTGAGTTAGTTAGCTTGACTAAAGTCACAATCACACAAAACGTCAGGCCTAGTTATTTAAGCTTGGATAGCTTTTGCTGTACTTAATTAGTACTAAAATAAATAAATCTAAGCCTGTGATTAGCTTCATTATTTGTAAGGGCCATGGTGGTTTGTCTTAGTCTGGGTGTTTCTATGTATAATAAGTATGTATTTACAAAAAAATATAAATAATATGTACAAGTATAAGTTATTCTAGTACCCGTAGTACAAGCTCTGCTTTGTTTGGGACTAGATGGCGTTGTGTGCAAGTTGTGAGATATTTATTATTATTTAATTCGAAAACGCGAAACAGCCCAATCGTCAATCGCCTTTGCTAAAGTGGGGTGAGTGCTCTTGCCCTTAGTCATGTTTTAATGTCAAGTATCTACTTAAAAAATCCATTTTGATCAAAAACAATAGCACAATAAGTATATACTAGATCGCTTATCTATATCACATGGGTAATATACTATCTACTCATGTGCGTATAATATCATGAACAACGCTTACCTTAATTATTTTTTTATTAACATTCATCAAAAATTATTATCTATTTTTGTATAATTCTCATTGATAATTAAAAATATTTCACAACTCACACACAACGCCATCTAGTCCCAAACTGAGCAGAGCTTGTAATATGGGTACTAGAATAACTGATACTAATACATATATACTTTTCTTTTGTAAATACATACATATTATACATAGAAACACCCAGACTAAGACAAACCCCCATGTTCATGCACACAAAGATTTGTCTTAAGTGGAAATCGAACCCACGACCTCGCCGTCGCAGGCAGGTACACCACCCAATCCGCCATCCGGTCGTCATATTAACAATTAAATAGATATAACTTAATTATAATCTTTAATTATTAATAATTTATATTTCTCACATTTTGTGCCCATTTTATTATTCTCTTTTCTATATCTAGTTTAAGGTTCTATTATGGTTAAGTAAAGTCAAACTTTTAAATAATTCTCCTGAGGTCTCGTAAATAACTATTCGAGCTCGTTCACCGACCAAACGTGCCATTCGTTAATTGTAAACTCAAAATATTGTACATTTTAATAACAATGTAGTGGCATATACATGCATCCTAAAAATAATTAAAAATATATATTTATATACAATTAACATTTTAGTTCGCGTACAAAAATAAAATATTTTTTTTATGATGTGTCTAAACAATTACTTCATAAAGATTACAATCTAGTCTAGATATAAAATCGAGACTAATGAGTAATTTAATTTTGACCTAAGTTACAAAATAAACTAAATGAAACAAAATACATTAAATGTGTTCTAGCACAAATAAATTCATAACCCACAGCGTTTAAATTTCGTGAAAGAGCAGTATTTAACCTTTATAAATCCACATTTTTAATATTTTCTTTAGTCAAAATGAAAAAACCGCCTGCAAAATTTTCTTCATAACTGAAAAAATCGTTGTCTCTCAGGTAGGGATAATCAAATATCTGGCCGAGCAAGACCGTATATCAAAAACCCCCGCGGGGTGCTTACACGAAAAGCGGCCCGAATAACTAAGGACCAAAGGTTGTTACTTTAGGATGCTAAAAAAACTGAATCTTTTGGCAAATATTACGTAAGCCAAGTGCAAAAAATCATGAGCTGACCGTTGTTTTAATATGAAAACCTTCTTTGTATTATCATAAGCGAGATTTGTTATTTCAGGCAAATAAGAATTTTAGGTACTATTACAGTCGATTACCTTACATTAATACTTTTTACATAAACGAGGTACCCTCGCATAAGTATGAGTTGTAGCTGTTAAACTAAATATATACGTTAGAAACATGAATGCTGAAGGTACCATATGCCTTTTGTGTAAATTATAGATTGTCAAGAATTACAATTTGTGGCTCATATTATAACATAACATAACATCACGCCTGTAATACCCAGAAGGGTGTGGCAGAGGTGTACAACACCCACATTTTGCCATCCACCGGGCACAATTTCAACTGCGTGCTGCTATTGTGAATTTCCTGACGGGATTCGAACCTCGCGGTAATACGCTAACCGCTAGACCATCGAGGCAGTCATTTTTGACTTATTCTTAAAAATGCACGTATTATCAAGAGTATTAATAGCTAACAACAAGTTGATGAAAAATGAAAATTTTCTAAGGCGTAACTAAAAATGCCAGTATCATTCCACAAATCTAGCAAAGTAGCAACTCCAGCCGAAAGGTAGACCCTGGCATCGCGCCAAACTCTAAAGGAAAAATGTTGCAAACTTGAAAACATTCTTTCTCGCATTTAACATGAAACAAAACACTACCTAGGAATAAAAGTCTCACTAAAATCGAGATTGGGTAATATATTTAGGGAAGCAGCAAAAATGTATGCTGGCCGAGTATTTTTCACGAATTTGGTCCAGTGCGAAGGCCGAGGATTTGTACGAGTACCTGCTGTTACGATACAGGTATACAGGTTGGCAAAATGGAAATAAAAATCTACGAATATTGATCATATTTATTTGCAAACTTATTGTTTTTATTGTGTAAGCTATCAAATGCCGGTCAAAAAAAAAAAGATTATCTGCATGCATTTGCCTAACTCATTTATATTTTCAGACTTTTATATATTATAATCATAATCTTATAATTATCATAATCATTTAGTTTATAAAGTAAATTTACATGTCATAGTTTTCTATTATCCACTGATTGATCATTCACAATACACTATCTATAGGATGTCAATCATATTATTGCATAATTTATGTTAAAATTTTAATCATCCATATGAATTTAAAATAACAAGTCTAAGGATTTCATCAACTACACACAATGTCAATAAAAATAAGAAAAAATATCATACAATTCATGTCAAATTTTGTACTTTTACTAAAAGTAATGTCAATACTAATTAAATGGCAATTTACTAACAAATTATAATAATATATAATTATGTCAAATATTAGTTATGTACCTCAGAATTAAAAAAACCATTATAATTATAAAATATTTGCTAGATAAGTCAGTGTTTAAGTATTATATAAATGGTATTTGTTCAACCATAAGAGCCTTCACTCAACATAACATAACACAGACTAAACTAAGATGGTTTTCTCAGCTAAGATACAACAAATACATAAATAGAACAGGCCGAGGGATTGCTATTGACCATTACACCCGTACCACCGATCAGCCAGTCGACCAGAGTAATTAGGACAGGACATTTACTCACGATCACGGACACGTACAGACACACCAACCTATACATTGCCAGTATAGATGGTCTTGTGTTGTATAGGCTGCCCGTGCAATGGAAGTCCTGCTTATCCTGGCATTGTTTAGGTTGATCGGTAGCCATAATATGTGTACACATTATCAAACCAACATTAACCTGAAAAGGAAAAGGGATCAATAGGATATAGGAGAATACTTACCTAGACAGGTAAAATCTTACCAATAATACTAAAAAAACAAAATTTTGAGCATGGTGGATGTTTGTTACTCTTTCAGACAAAAACTACGGGACAGATTTTAATGTAATTTTATATACATGTAGGCAGGAGCTTTGATTAGCATAAAGGTTACGTTTTAGTGACGTACCATACCATATATATACCATATAAGGTTTTGGCACGAAATTCCTTATCGCGCGTTGCGAAAAGGGGGCTAGGCGGCAAAAATTAAGACCAAATGTTGTAACGACCGTGCCGTGCGGCGTGCGCGTGTTTCTCTGTCTGTCTGTCTCTCTCTCTCTCTCTCTCTCTCTCTCTCTCTCTCTCTCTCTCTCTCTCTCTCTCATAGAAAGCAAGCCAGTTATATTACTAAAATTGAGCCCACTGATTAAGTTTATATTACATTATATATACGTAAACAATAAATGAATTTATATTTGTACCTGGTAATGTAAGCTGGTATTTATGGATGAGTTTTTAATGCAAATGAAAAGTTTAAGCAATTGTAAAAAAACCGTTACGATTAAGTGTTTTTCATGAAAACCTATTTTTAAAAGCTCTACCATAAATATAACATACTCTAGTGTGACGGTTTGTATGTTACCTAACCGTTTATCATTGTGGCGAAGGCTTGACACTCGATGTTTCCACTCCAGCCAGTAATTCATACTCGACTTGACAGATGCTCATGTCTCACGTAATATACATACAGCGTTTTGTTTGCTTTGGGTTTCTGATATGAATAATATAATATATCTGAGTATGATATTATGTATGACCATTTCCACTAAATAACAGTGCTCGGTTGGCGTAGCGGTTAAAGCGGTCGCCTTGCCGCTTTCAACTACGCTGGTGTTGTGGGTTCGATTCTCACATGGGACAAATCTTTGTGTGATTCGCAAAGATTTGTTCTGACTCTGGGTCTGCTTTGTGTGTGTGAAATGTATTTTTGTGAAAACCCCCGCGACACAGGAAATTGGGATTGCGCCCGGTGGATGATGATAGGCTCAACTCTTATCCCATGGGACCTAAACATAATAGGTGAAATGTGGGTGTTGTGTAAAACCATTTACCCAGGAGGCGTGATGTCATACTATGTAACAATAGTAACTAAATAAACACAACCAGCAGAGTACTAACCTATCTTAATATTAAACAGGCTGCGGTGGAAAATAGGACTTGGCTGAATCTTCAGGGAGTTTCAGAATTTCAGTGATACAAGTTTACTAGTGGCTCATAAAACTCTATTATTTTGACTTGAAAATTGTGTATGCTTATTAGGTCCTAATTAATAAAATAAACAAAAAAATACGGTATTAGCATGATACCATTTAAATCAAAAACATATCTTATATTACATAACATTCAAAATTAATGTCGAATCCTATAACTCACAGAAAACTTCGGACGAAAAAGATTAAACTTTTTCTCCAGAAAAATATGCTCCCGTATCTCAGGAATAAAATGCTTATCCGTGTGATTCGACAGGCGCCAATGATGCAAAACTTAATACCACTAGGGAAATTTTAAATTACTTCATTTTCTTTGAATTTCGTCGGATTCTTGCAAGTCAGCCGTACGAGCAACTTTGAAACTAGCGCTACAGTAGTACGAGTAGCAGTTTACGGAACTTTCTCAACACTTGCATTCACTGCTTAAATTATTGCATAATATACGTTTGGCGATAAAACTAACAGTCTCCATTGTTCTGCATCATTGTTTTTATTGGTGCTTGTAAAATGTTTGATGGTTCCCCGTTTTATAATAGTTGGCTTCTTCTTGGCAACGGGAAGTACAAAGTTTCGGATTGGTGTTTTGCAGAATGTCATTACTCTTGTCTCATAAAGTTATGGATAACATCTAGTTTAAAAGCAAATAGAGATCGTAATAGGAAAACAAGATGCAAAACTATGTATTTATTTACTATCGGGCGCATTTTGTCAAACCCATATTAAAATACAGATGACCCAATATTAAGATCACAGATAAAAGTATAAATGTTGCTTTAGATGATTAAAATAATTCACTTTCTATTTGTTCTGTTTCAAAAGCCTTTGGTTGCGTTTTTTATACGCCTCTTTCAATATGTTTATATAAATTGATTGTTTAAATGTAGAAGTAATATTATGAGTAAATTTTGCTCATAAAATATATTTTACGTAAGATAAATTATTCTATGTATGAATTCACATTTTCAGCACATTATTTTAATTTATTTATGAACCTACCTTTGTTCTCTCTGCATCACCTTAAGGTTGACTGGTAGAAAATGCCTATGGCATTAAGTCTGCCGTTGTACTATTTTTCAAGTGCAAAAAGTTGTAAAATAAAATAAATAAATAAAAATATGATCCAAAATCGGATCCAATATTAATTCCACAGCAATAATTTACTTTTTGCATTCTTTTTCTTTATTAGATAAAATAGAACTCGCATAAATCTTCTCAACTATTTCCAATTGTTTATGCTTTGGAATTTAATATGCTCAAGTAATCTGGATCGAGTAAAATGCATGGTTGGAGCTCGTAGATAAAATACGATTTGAAAAATAAGGGATATTCTGTACGCCGATGAGACCCAATTCTAAAATAGGATTATAACATGCTTGACCACAAATATAAATAAAATATGAAAGTAATTTGATTTGTAACTGAACAAGGGCAGGCTGGGGCAAATATAAAATATGTGTCTAGAATAATAAGTTATGTCTTTATTTAGATGAAACAAAAATGCTTTTGGTACCATGATTATCCTAAAATTACTGGCATATGACCATTCTTCTTCTTCTTCTTCTTCGTCGTGTCGATAGCTAAGACAAATTTTATTTTGACTTGCCATCGTGGTGAAAGGATTAGCCAATTCGCTTTGCAGAACTAGCGAATTGCCCTGCGGTGCGCCGGACGTAGGGAATCGCTGTGTACGTCACTCGGGGAGGCTCCTTTCATGCACCCCATATGACCATAATAATATCCTATATATCCATAATATATGCATATGACCATAATATATCCTCTCAGCCTTATATTGTATCATGCATCTACTTTTTTTTGTGGATTATGGATGTTCATGAGTTGTGGTTGTCATTCACCATCAGGAGACTAATCCCGCCCGTTTTAAACAAAAAAAAGTGCTTCAAGAACATTATCAAATTGGGGCCGTAACTAAGAAAATATGGAGCTGAAAAGTACGAAATCCAAAAGAAACCTAGAAGTACTTCATCACTATTAGACAAAATGATCGACCAATATCACCAGTCTACCTCTAAACTATGTTTTATGACCCGATCAATCTTCACGTATCTAGGTCTGCCAACCATTTCCTTTCACCGCACAAATCGTTTCAATCCGAAATAAAATGAAACATTTATATCCCTCTTTATTTCTATCTCACAAATCTGGAAACGCTGTTGATCACACCATAAAACACACTGGAGAAACCGAAAACCGTAATCCAATTTACCGGGAACAACAAACATTATAAATAAACACGAAGGACCCCACGAATAGCGAAAACTATAAATAATACGAGCACATAAACATCGTCATAGTTCAACACCATGATATTGATAATAAAAATTCCTTTCCGGACTTGCGAGGGGGGAGCCTTGGCCCGCGTACTGAATGCCGAAGTGTGGATAAATAGAGATCTGTAAGGTACGAAAACGAAGTTATTCGACGTTTTCCTTGAGATTAAGTGCTTATGAGTATATTGACATGTTCTTTTGGTATAGTGTTAAGTCGTTTGGAAAGCTTTAGTCCTCATAATATAACAACTTTGGAAAAAGCTTAGACCATTCATTTGTCTATTTGATATACAGGTGTTAAGAATAATCACGTGTAAGTAAACATCAACGTCATATCCTTTCCGTAAAGAAAATAATTGGCCTTTGTTCTACTTACGCAACACGTTCCTTAATAAACCCACAATGTTATGTAATATCAACACTCGCTTCTACATTGTTTCTTGATATAAAGGTACTTCAAGAAACAATGAGCCTTAAATTTGAACTATAAAGACACACATAATTTGTAGGTATTCGAAAAAAACAATTAATATAATGATGATTTTGAACAAATTACTTTTAAGATTTCAGTAAACCGAATCGTATTATTAAAACAAGTTTTCTTTGCAAACGCCTGGGTAAAATAAATCTGTAATGTAAAACATTGCGTCTCATTACCAAACCTAATTTTATTTTAAAACAGATCGATTCCTTTCATTTGAGAGCAAAAACCATTTTTTTTAACCTTGAAATTGGCACCCAAAAAGTTCCAAATTAACTAGCGATTTGTCTCTCAAGACAAATCCGAATATTTTACGTAAGATAAAATACGCAAACTAAGTCGGGTCGAATCCTAACGATAGCCGTGCGCAGATAGGAATGTTCGGAGGAAAAATAAATTCTTTTATGGACCCAGCATGCGCCCCTGTGAGCTCCTTTTGTAAATTATTGCCTCAGTTGTGCAGCAACTGGATATTTAAGTTTAATTGTTGGAAGTATTTTGTTGTTCAAGGAGTAAAAACATTTGCAATATTTTTAGTGTTACAACAGACATTATTTTACGGTATTATTTTGAAATATTGGTTTTGTAAGATCACAGTTTTCTTTTGCAGACACGTTTTTTTCATTCCAGTTCTTACTTGTTATATCTTCATTGTTGCATCTTAAAATATTTATGATCTCTTTCTTCTTTTAGTACCTACTTACTTTTAAAAAGCTTTGTTTAGCTTGCAATGTGTGTATGTATGTATGTATGTGAGTTACAAACCTTTAGGACGAAGCTTAGGACCTTAGATACGTATCTTTGCATAGTATTCAGTTCTTGTGGCAATACGCAAACACATGTACAAGTTACGGCTAGGGATAAAAAACATACAATTAAAAGTAAAAGATAAATATGAATACAATTTTTCAAACTTACGTGAGATGACATAACTACTAGAGAATTGTCGGGATATTGCCGACCGGCACTGCAATGATTGCACCGAGCGTACTGCACTCACAGCCCTGATGAAAATATTTCCTTAATGAAATATAGAAACCGGTCGGCAATATCCCGACAATAATACGTGAGTAACCCGTTTATTCTCTAGTAGTTATGAATACAATTATGATTTAAAAACAATCTTTTATTTTGATTGTACTTAAAATGTGATAATAAGCTTCAACCGATAATTCACCAATTCAACACATAAACAAAAGAAATGCTAGTGGTTAAGTTTTTCTATGTTATCTTAGAAAAAAGGATTTTTTTCATTAAAGTTTACTATTTTTCAGGTATTCATTTGAAGTGAGAGTTATCCTATCGACATTATGTAAGTATCAGTAATAACTATATTTGTGACATTTTGTTTTTGTTTAATCAAATCCATTTTAGCAATACTGATATTTCTTTTCTAATGGGTCATTTACAAAAACTTTGTTGTAAGACACAACAAACTTGTAAATTACCTACCTTATCCTAATAAATTCTGTATCAAATATTATTATGGATATATCTTCCCACTCCATTACGTCGATACGCTCATAGCAATGTTCACACATTAGAATTTCAAATTCCCTATTCTGAATACGTCAATAAAATAAACCGTGAAGCTCGTAAACTTGGTCACCCTCTTGTAATAGACAATTGTTGACAGAGATAAGCGGGTATTTTAGAGCCAAATGTTAGTTTTTGAAGCCACTGGCTACTGTTTTGGGGCCTTGACTTTACATACGTGCAGATAGAATAGGATAGAATGGTTAAAATTAATTTAATATACCAAAGATCATACTTACAAAGGAAGGTCTTAATGATACAAACCTATATGTAAACTACTTAAGATAGGAAAGAATAGAAAATGACGTGACATACACTGAGAGATTTACGGTCCTGGCAACAGGGCGACCGTAGCTGGTTGGTTAAAGCGACTGCTCGGCGTGCAGAAGGTCACAGATCAAATCCGGTCACATAATTTTTCATCTGTTTCTTTATGTAAGATTACACTTATAATAGGGTAAGAGTGTTTCCGTTATTCTTATTAGACACTGCGTCTAGAAAATGACTAAAACAAGAAGGATATTTCAAAGACGAAGCGACGAATATTTTTAATATCCACGTATTCCTCACACCTCCAAGAAATCCGGAATCCAATATAGTGCCTTCAGCAATCCGGGTGAGTGCACATCAATACGCCTTTGCCTACTTTCAACGTCACAAAGAGCGTGTCACTAGCCTTATTGCACTAATTTGCTTCTTACAGCCGCGCAGGAAATATAAAAACGGAATATGAATTATAAGGGAGTAGAAAAAAGATAACTATCTTGTATACAGGGTGTCCGATTAAAAGAAAAGGGTTGAGATGGATTTTGTTTTGTGTTCGATTCTCGTTTAAATTTTCAAATAATTATGATATTGTAATTAATTTTTACTACTTAAGTTTTTGTTACTATACTACTTATCTTATCAACAATATATGTTAGTCTATTAATTTGTAGCAATAATGTACCTTTACTCAAAAAGAAAGTTCTGGCGTACAAATTATATAATAAATTAGGCTACAAGGATCTCAGTAAACTGATTGGATTGTTCTTTGTAAAAAAAATACAATTATTTTTAGTTTCGTACAACTATTATACTTGGTCTAAATACGTCTTTAACTAAACGAACACTCTGTAAACATTTATAATTTCCTTTATCAATTTCACCTTGCTATGTAAAAATAATAAATTCCTTTGCTCGGTTCCTCGCGATTCCAGAAATAATGTTATTTTTTGTTACAAATGCAGGGCTCTGGTTTTAATAGAAAATTTCCAGTAGCATCAAGCTGTCAGCTCAGTAACTCCTTAATGGTATTTTATAGTTGTAACTTCTGTTTTTGTTTGTTTTTAGTCGCTAAAATTATACTGATTATATGATTTTAAGCAAAATATTGTTTTGTGAAAATAAGTAAGCGATATGTTTCTGTCTGAAACGTTTAGCAAAAAATCCTTTAATGTAACCAACACGCTTCGGATCACCGGCGGACGCCAACGAACGATTGTTGTTCGCTAAGCCATCTAAACTACTCCAGAACTATTGAGACTTCGTTGGCCTTCGTTGGCTTGATGTGGACGCGACTTTACATGAGTTGGACTTAAAAGTCTGTTTCCTATTCTCAGGTCATATAAAAACATAATAGTTGCTCTATAATAACTCACCAATACATATAAGCTACAGTCCCATTAAATGCTTGTAATTAATAAGCACAACTTCTCAACAAAGTTATTTCTTCTACTCACATAAAGTTACTATTTTCTATTGATTACATTTACAATAATACACTTCCGAACTAGTAAAACCTCTATTCTATGATACGAGTATGTACGGTTCCGCAAAGTTTTCTTTGTACACTGTTCCGCTTTGAGAGCGCCCAGTTAGAGCCCTCGCACATTACGGCCACCAGTCGCCGCCACTAAACGCGACCACCAGTAGTTCGGCTAGACCACTACACGCCGCCACCAGTGGCAGCCACTAGTGGCCGCATCAAGCCACCAGTGGCTGCCACTTGCGTCAGACACTAGCTGCAAGTATCTCGACAGAGGTAGACGTGTGTTGCCCAAGAATGGACGCACTCTTGATTTCGCTATTGTTGCTTATTATTCTAAAACGTAGAAAACGGCGCCGAATTCAGAACCATCGACGACCAATTCATCGGCGTCACTGGGTACATCCAATTCTGACATCACGCAATAAAAATGGACAGCACAAATTGCTGTTCGAAGAGTTAAAATGTTATCCAGATAAGTTCTTCAAGTATTTTAGAATGAGCGTGAACTCATTCAATGAATTACTTAGCGTTTTGCACGATGACCTCAAACATCAAGATACACGCATGAGAAAAAGCATCTCTCCAACAGAAAGGCTGGCTATAACTTTAAGGTAAGTATCATTCATTCGTATCATTTTGCTTCTATTAGTTTGCGACTCACGTGGATTCTAGAACGTAAAACAAACAATTAAAAAAGCCAAATTGAAATAGAAATTATTTATTAATGAGAATTGAAAAATCGCAAACTAAATCAAGTTACATATCGCAGATATACAGTTTTTATAACAAATACACATTTACTTTTACATAGTCAGTTGTCAAAAAGATGTTCATTTATATCATCTGACAAAACAGAATTCATAGTATTATCAGATGCAGATGGCGAGCTAACGGAAAAGTCATGCTCAAAATTTGATTGATATCCCACAGAAGGTGGACGCGAAGCCGATTGATATCCCAAAGCAGATGGACGCGGAGTCGGTTGATAACCCGAAGTAGATGGTTGCATAGTATGGTATGAGCGTGGTTCCTGAAATGATGATGTGAAATATCCATGTTGTTGATTCTGTGATGTTCGCATATACTGTTTATATTTTTTTAGTACCATCAATACATCGGTTTGAGCATCCAATTTAAATTCATTGGGTATTTGTTTAAAGTGCGGGACCAAGGACAAAGCAAAGTTATGGTCAGCGTCTTCTTCATGCTTGTTAGAATGACGAGATTGTAATTGTTCTGAAATACTAACAAGTATATCAGTTTCTGCTTGAATGTCTTCATTATTTGTCTTGTTCTTTTTTGGCCTTTTTCTCTCAGTCGCATCGTGTACCTCGTTCGGTAATGGGCTGGGATCACGTCGTGTGTCAGCCAAGTTTTTTAAAAAAGATAGTTGTTGATAATATATATACGGCTTGCGACTCGATGATGCAGATCCACTTTTAACGCTCATTTGTTTAGAGTGTTCTCTTTTGAAACAGTCACGAAGGCTTTTCCATTTTCGCTGCAACTGGGATGCTGAAACATAAAAATAACATAATCAAAGGTTTCTAATCTGTTCTTTTTGTTGCAGGTACCTTGCTACTGGTTGTTCATTTGGTGATTTTGAATTAGTATATCGATGTGGTGCGTCAACTGCGAGATTGATTGTAAAAGAAACATGTAAATTGATCTATGCATCACTTCAAGATATCTGCGTACCACAACCAACTGAAGAGATGTGGAGTAAAATAGCTAAGGGGTTTGAAGAATATGCTAACTTTCCAAATTGCTGTGGTGCAATTGATGGAAAACATATAAGGATTATTAAGCCTCAAGATAGCGGATCCTTATATTATAATTATAAACACTATTTTTCCATCGTACTTCTAGCTATCTGTGACGTGAATTATAAGTTCACATTTATTGATGTCGGCTCTTATGGGAAAGCTTCAGATTCGACTATCTATAAAGAATCGAAATTATTCAAAAAATTGGAAGACCAATCCCTGAATTTACCTGCACCAAAAGCAATTTCTAGTAGTTCTGGTCCTGTAAACTACTGTTTTGTTGGTGATGAAGCTTTTGGTCTTGCAGAACACATGTTGAGACCTTATTCAGGAAAACACTTGAATATTGAAAAAAGAATTTTCAACTATAGGCTTTCTCGAGCCAGGCGTCATATCGAGTGTGCCTTTGGGATATTAGTGAATAAGTGGAGAATACTACATCGACCATTGAATGTGTCAATAGATTTCGCCGAAGACATCGTGAAGGCCTGTTGTATACTACACAACTTTGTTCGTCAGAGAGATGGATTTAATTTCCATCATACATTGACTGTACCAGGACTTCACGATATCGATAACGCCCACGTGCAATCTCGTCGTTCATTAAACACCAGAGATATATTGAAAGATTATTTTATTAGCAACGAGGGAGCTGTACCTTGGCAAAATAATAAAATATAATAAATATATAAGTAATAATAATGTAAAATAAAATTGTCCAAAAACTTACCTGCTTTGTTTTTTTCCGCTACATTTTTTTCACTAAAATTTGGAATAAATTTTAGGCACAATTCCTCCCAAGCTTCAGTTTTCTTACCCCTGTCGCTATACAAATCTGACTTTAAATCCCAAATAGCGGGTCGCTCTTCGACATCGGAAATAAAAGCGTCTACATCAAAATGAGGAATCGGATCCGTGGACATCATGCACGTGCATTCAGTACGCAGCTTACAACAAGACTAGACCCGGGAGACGGGATTGGGGAGCGGCGCGCAGGGGTGGGAAGAAGCCGGCAACTGTGGCCGTGTATGCGCACGAGTCGAACGACAAAACGCAGCCACAAGTAGCGAGCGCGCTCGACTCTCGCAGCTTGTGGCTCGGACGCGGCCACTCAAGCGCTCAGTGTGCGCCGATTCTATATAAAATGTATGAAGAAACGCGTCCGCAGGTTGTGGCGGCCACTAGTGGCTGAAGCGTGGCCGCCACTAAGTGGCCAGTGTGCGGGGGCTCTTATTACTGTTATTATTTTCTAACTATTAATATTATGTAGTGTTGCTGATCGATTGTCTACGCACACGCGTGGCTAGTGGCGACCACTCATGACTTTTATCAGCTACCCGCGAATGTGTGGGCGTGACTCACGACCTGTGGCTAGTGGCATAGTGTATCGCCTAAAACATGTTAGATAAACCAAAACAAAATTAACAATTCTAAGATTCTTTAATGAGGATTTGTACACACTTTTGTGACTCGACAGTATCGATACTTTATTCAAATTATGAGTTGCATCTAGTCTTGCACTGCAGTCAGTGCAAGACCAGCTGTGAGTCAGGCGCGTCGCACTCTCCTGAAAATGCCTATACCTATAAAGGTGAAACTGCGGTCGACTAAAAAACCAACATTACGTGAGTAACACCCGTATTTAATAATTTGAATAATGATACAAAGTAACGTCAGTTTCAATAAAAGTATCGATACTATCGATAGAGCCTATTTTTAGTATTGCTTTCGAAAAACTATCGATAGTACGGCAACGCCATTATTAAGTTACTACTACGATGAATACGTTTAGTTCGCAGAAACGTTGTTTATTTATTCCAGTATCACCAAGAAATTTGTGTGTGAGGGCGTGAATAGCTGAATGTAAAGAGACATTGAGAGGTTAAGGTCAAATTACTGTCACGTATCCCGAGGGGACAATGACTGATATTGTTCTATTTGGATAGGAGATGTATATTAATCAATCTGTCGAACAATTTACGAAGTGTTTATCTAACTAAAATAATTCGAATTTTTATTTGCATAAGATAAATTAATAATTACTATTTATTTTATTTTAGACAGATTATGGCTTATATAACAGCACAACTTAATCAATGTCACCAATAGACTTTTAAGTTTATATCAAAATGTAGTTAACTTTTAAGTTATTGATAAAAGATAAAATATATTTATTTTGTCAAACACGTGTGTACAGTTTACAAGATATAAGCTTGCATGCAGGATTGTAGAATATGGATTACAGTTCTACATGTTTAGCCATATTAGGCGTACAAAATGTAATAAGGTTTCTACCTTGAGTGTGCATTTCATTTCAACTTAATATCAGAATCACAATTACTTTTCAATTATTTTCCAATTTATATAATTTTATTCAAATTATGAAATACGGGTGTTACTCACGTAATTTTGGTCTATTTAGTCGACCGCGGTTTCGCCTGATACGTCTAGGCATTATCAAGAGAGTGCGATACGTCGCGCCTGAGTCGCAGCCAGTCTTGCACTGACGTGCAAGTACGTGAGTAACATCCGTATTTCATAATTTGAATAATATTACAAACTCACGCCAGTTTTAATAAAAAATTATATAATAATAAATTATATTTAAGAATTGTTACGAATTGGATATCATATAATTATTTTTAGGCACACCTTACCAAGAATGATTGTTCACTTTACTTTACATATATTTTATATATATTTGTCGCAGTAATGTACATATACAAGTACATTACTGCGACAAATATGCCGCAGTAATGGGTCATTCCGTGGTTTCGTGCAAAAAGCGATTCCAGACGAATTTACCTATGAATTCATTAGAAAAAGTGAACAGATTTTTGCTTAGAGGATAAAGACATAATAATTTTAAAAGTAGTATCGCTAATATTACGTATTTTTTTATTAAATATTTAAAAAAAACATGTAAAACTGCCTGTAAAATCATTCCTCTCCATTTCCAACTAGGGACTTCAGCAGTTCTTTTGATATTTATTTATCTACATTCGAAATTATGACTTTAACTAATACGTAATATTAAAGCTAAAAGCCTGAACTACAATTTATGTATTTTAATTTTCAATTTATTGCAATCTATACATGTAAAAAAGCTCCTTTTTCAAATCGTCAGAAAAAAACTTCATTACCCTCCGTACACAGAAAATTCTTAATTTATGAGAATATGAGACCGTCTCCGATACGATTCAAGTCAAATCGTGTTTATACTTGTCAGTCTGCCCTGGTAACAGAGACGAGTAGACGAGCGCGTATTGTGGATAAAATTATTTGCAATCTTCGAATTGTAACCAGTGTTTCGTCCATAAATCAGCTCATCACCTTCCTTCGATTTCACAAGGTACCGTAATAAGTAAATTATTAAATAATAAGAAATATGTATATCTCTTAGAACCATATTGGTCCTGTTTTAAAATCAAATTTTACTTATATTCTACAACGAAGTTATCAATAAAAATTGTGAATTTTTTCATTCATCTCCTCTGCATTACCATCCGTTCCATCCACTTTTTTGCGAGAAGGTAATGAACAATTTTGGAAGGAAATGAAGAATTCTTTTCGTATAATTTATAAAGTATTTGTTTTTAAAATTTCAACTTAAATATGGGTAAAACTCGTTAAAAGTTGTCAAGAGAAGAAAATTTGGCTAAAGATATGCTTCGAGAAACGAGAAAAATATGCTTCAATAAAAAACAATCCCGAATTGTATTCCCTACAGATAAAAAAGAAAGAAAGAGGTACTTAGTGTAGTAGTAATATAATTCAAAAGACTAATTACTATAGAAAAAAAATGTAGATGTACTTCATCTACATTTTTTGATAGAAATTCGACCAGATAAGAAGGAAGCAGTAAAAAAACAACTGCTTTTCAGTGAAACTATATCCCAAAATCTGCAAAACACCTATAAGATAATGAATAAAAAAGATTATTGAAATTTTTTAGACACGGTTATTAATGATAATACAAAATTAAGAAAATAAGTTACTTCACAAATTGCCATTTTCCCGAAAAAGAAGAAAACAGCTGTGGCAAATAAACTAATTGCTAAATAAAATCCACTCCTTTTTTGAAGAAGATACAAACAGCAGAGTTGCAGCGAGGAAAAAGGAATTCATAAAAAAGAAAGGAGTGAAAAAACAAAAGCGTTACCTGAATGATAATTTAAAGAACTTGCATGAAAAATGTTAAGTTTTTTTTTCACCCTAGTTTGTAGTTAACTGTATGGATTGTAATGACAATCCATACAGTTTTCATCACCATCCATTCTAGCCATATCTCCGTAAGTAAATAATATAAAAAAGTGCTTTCCACGTTTTATGAATCTGACGACGATTTTAACTCGAATTAAAAAAATACATTTGTTAAATCTAGCATTTTTTTTTGATTCCGCGGAACGTCGCAATTTGCACGAAACGACGGAATCAACCTAATGTACTTTGTTTTTAAAGATAGTAAATGTTTGTCAGTTGTACTACTCGTAACCTATTTTGTACTTGACTTTATTACTACTCCGTTACCAGCGACATGAATTATTTCGTACAATTTCAAAATGTTTGCCGTTTGGGGACGAACTATAGCTTTTTAACTCAATGTGCTAGGAAAATAGAAACAGCCTCGATGGTTAGTGTATGAGCCTCTCACCACGAGGTCTTGGGCTCGAATCCCGGGTCGGGTAAAGTGTTATTTGTGAACTTTCCATCAGGAAATTTTCAATAGCAGCACGGAGTTAGAATTGTGCCCGGTGGATGGTGATGGGCTCACTCCATGGGACCTAAACATAACAGGTAAAGTGTGGGTGTTGTACACGCTCCACCACGCTCTGCTGGGTAATATAGGCGTGATGTTATGTTATAATACTAAGGAAAATGTTTGGTATCCTACTCCTTCGTATCTGCGTAACCCTCCTACGTAGCATTAGCGAAGGTTAAATATTTGAAGTTTTCATATTTTTCTGGCTGACTTAGAAAGGTGTTTTTCCTTATGGAAAGTTCATAAATAACATTTTGCCCGACTCGAGAATCGAGAGGCGCATATGCTAACAACTACTAATATAAATGTGTTTAAAGTGAAATTATATTCTACATAATCACGTTCCCGTAGCTTAATTACCTCTTTTATTAAGACAACAACGTCGATTTGGAACACGCGCCCATGGTACCACTTTCACGCAAATAAAACTTTGTTTCATATTATTTTCGGAAAACAAAAACAATATCCCTCAACGTTAATTTGAAAACAAAAGCAACGTTGTTTTCAAACAACAACATTTAAATTTAGACTATATCCGGATTACACACCACAGACAATAAAACTGAGTAACAGCAAAAACAAATCAAAAACATAAATATTTTTTAAGAATAATAAAACAATATAAGTGCTATTTTATTTTGCCGCGCAGATATTATTGTTTTTGTTGCACGATGTTGGGGTAGGTTGATATTTAATTTAATGGGAGTCCCATATAAAAACATGAGGGACTATTTAGGGGACACTTTGTCGACTTCTCTACTCCTGTTATTGTGGGGCAACTATCTAGGAGATGATTATAACAATCAAAAGTATACCTTAAATCCAGGCAATTAAAGTTTAAATTGCTTTGAGCAAGTTAGTGATTATTTTTGGTATCAGCTATTAAATTATCAAAGTAATCTTGTGATAAAAATCTTGATGTAAAAGGAAAAGTATCACTTCTGCTTTCTTGAGTTGGGGGAGTGACGAAAATGGAAATGGTTAGTAAGGTCTGAGATGAGTTACGTAGCTAAGGAAACCCTTGGGAATAACATGTGACAAGACAATATCACAAAATAAATAGGGTCATACCATCCGTAATGATAACTTTGGTATAGATTACAATCAGAATTTTGGGAAATATCAAGAAGGTTTTAAACGTAATGTAGATCATGATATGATAATTGTATTACAATAGCAAATACATTTAAAAAGTAACATACTTCCCTAATTCATAATAAACAGGTTATTTATAGTTAGTAGCATGGTTAAAGACAAAATCAAGCTGGTTGTGTATACATATGATTATCGAATATCTTTTCATGTTTCAATAGTTTATAATCTTGTAGTTTCATTTTGAAGCATAAAGAGTAGATAAAACATCATAATCACTTCTTATTGGTTATTTTATTATGTAACTTCGTCATGTTGGTCTGTATCCTACTAAGACAGGAACAAATGGATGAAGTAAAGATACATACTTTCCAACTCCAACTATATACTTCTGATTAAATTCGTTGCGGGTTCCAAGACAATTTCAACTCTCCCTGGGATTGCCCGTGTGTCATGCACGGTGCCTTTCAGTTGGTTACCGCTGTAGATCCTGGCGTCACAGGAGTCACAGTGGTGGGCGTGTGGGTGGGATTATATCAGGAACAAATGAATGAACGTGGCGTCACAGAATGAAAAAACGTACAGGTGAGAAATTTATTCTCCTAGCAAGAGGTGACCGTAGCTGGTTGGTTAAAGCGGCTGCCCGGTGTGCAGTAGATAGCAGATTTAAATCCTGCCGGTTCCATAATATTTTCAACTGTTTCTTAGTATTACGTTATTATTTTTAACATATTGTTATTTTCGTATTTTAAGTATATATATTATAATAATGCTCGTTGTTTCATTAAACATAAATGAAGAAAAACATAATACCCCTTACTATAGATTAATTTTGATTTTCTACTGTTTTCATAATAGGGTGAGCCGGAAGAAAACTAAATATTGATCTTTGTTCGTCCTGCCCTCAGGGAGTAGGTTGTAATTAAACTTTTTGTGTATGTAACGGACTTACTGCCCTATTTCTTTTTTGGCCTTTTTTCGTGATATATCAATGATTGGCGTTTCATTTGTCTTTTCGTATTATCTTTTCCTGTATCATGTTAATTATTACAAACACGGCTTATTATTTCGTATATAATTAAGGGTTTTTGTTGTGATGTCGTTCTTAAGATGTGAGCCTACACCTACCCTCCTTAAGTAAACAATACAAACAGTAAATTTATTTCTTGATCCCAAACATTACATACTTACTTACTCCGTTGGCTCAGCGACCCGAAATGGATCTTGGCCTCCGACGTGAGATCTTTCCATTTTTGGCGATTCTTGGCAGTCTTGCGCCACTCGCTGGCTTCCAGTTCGCGAAGGTCTGCCTCCACCACATCTTTCCAGCGATATCTGGGCCGGCCAACCGGACGACGTCCGGTTGGTTGACCCAGATATGCTCTCTTTACGGCTCGATCTTCTCCCATTCTCTCGACGTGGCCAAGCCAGCGGAGTCTGTGTGCCTTCGTCTCTCCTAAGATGTTAGGGTCAGCCACTAGGTGTTCAATTTCTGCATTGGTTTTAATCCTCAAGCTTCCATCAGGTGATTGTGTTGGTCCCAGGATTTTGCGAAGGATTGTTCTTTCGGTGATCAGGAGTTTGTTTTCTTCTTTTTGTGTCAGTGTCCAAGCCTCACACCCATACATCAGAATGGGCCTTATGACGGTTTTGTAGATCCTGATTTTTGTTTTCACACTGAGAAGCTTCGACACTAACACTTTGTGAAGGGCAGCACTGCATCGTAAGCTGTTTTGTATACGAGTATCAATCTCTTCATCTCTAGTGTTCGTATCTGTGATGGTACAGCCTAGGTATTTAATAATAAACATTACAGGTTTATGTAAATATATATTTACACAAATAAAGCCCTCCACCGTTTCACCTCTTACCTTGAGTAACATAATCATATGTCAGCATCTATTATTTAAGGCTGAGTAACGAGTTACTTAACTAAAGCCTGCAAATACATGGTGCAAAATACCTGTCAATCTGCCACTTCTTTCCGACAAGTACATCAAACAAAAACAAAGTAAAATAACTTCATAAAAGGATATACAAGGTTTATTTTGGATCCAGTGCTGCCAGATTGTGCCCCATAAAATATCTCACACGTAAAATTCGTTCACTTGTTTCAACATTTTGGTTTATATTTTTCTGATAAAGTCGTAAATGTTTTCTTTGAAAACAAGTAAATAATGTTATGGAGTTTTGTTTTTTTCTAAAAGCTTGAGTCAAGTATAGAGATTTTAACTTTTATTTAGTTATAGTACGGCCATTGAAAGAGCCGTTTGTAACAGATTTTGTACGCTTTATTGTAATATAAAGTAGCATTAAGTATATGATCAAATATGGTGTAACTGCTTTGACAAGACCAAGTAAAAATAATGCCAGACAGTTCAGTTTGACAGATGACGAATAAGATGAGGAATATTTTTTCTTTAGTCAAAACTAAAGTCACTCATAACGAAATGAACGCAAATAACTATGCAAAAATGCACAGAGGGGAGTGGGGAAGACTGTTCCACGCAAGTCTAGTCATAAGATTTAAGAACTAGTTTTATTTGACGTGCCAGAGCGGCGCTCTCCCACATTTGGCAGCGGGGGACATCTGACTTTGTCTATTCTTATTGGCTATTTGTCATTTACAATTAGTACCTTTTGCAGTCAGCAATGATTGGCGGTAATGACTATATTGCTTTTTCTATTAGTCATAAAATGACAGACGTCAAATATTATAATATTAGGCGTTTGTGCTAAAGTAATTTGGTATCTTGACTCATCACAAATTAGGACAATTAAAATATTTGTACGGTTATATAAGACCTTGCACAAATACATAATGTATGATAAGGAAGCAGGCTACGGATATTAAATGGGTTATCCGAGCCTCCTATTATCTTAAAAGCAAAACTTTGCGATGCTGTAATTGCTTTATTTCCTGTTAGTTTGTATGGAATCTACTCTCTACACTTTAATTAATTTGTTTGAATATAAAGGTATTGCAAGCTCAATATTTTTTTTTATAATAATAATTAATTTTTTTTTTTTTAATTTTATAATAAAAAAAATTAATGACTTTTAAGAACGTTAAGTTAATGTTCTTAAAATACAAAAAATATAATTCGAAGGTGCCATCAAGATAAAAATAAGAATAATGAATACCTGCACAACTTAATAAATAAATATTCCAAACCAAACAGAGCTTGTACTATAGGTACTAAAATAACTAATACTTATATATATATATACTAGCTGACCCGTGCCCACTTCGTTGGGCATAATGTTCAAAAATATATATCTTTCATAGTTAAGGCAGCGTTCGTAAGAAACGTTTTCATTCGAATGTTTTTTCGCCGATTCACTTTGCAAAACGGACTACCATGTAAAAGCCTTTTTATTTTTCGGTTTTTTATATGTATAACCTATGACACTCAGCAATAATGTGTCTTTCTATTCGTGAAAGAAGATTCCCGAGATTCCGATTAACGAATTCGGAGTTTCCGATTAACGAATTCCATGAGGACCAAGTCGTAGGATAATTTTAATTGTTCAAAACTTCTCTGTACACTATATTCGATGTAACGTTGTCATTTGGTAGCAAAATATATTGTCTATCAGGAGCTCCAACCCGAGATAAGCCCACATATAACTGCCCATGGGAAAAACACGGCTTTCTCAGGTCAATGCCCACCAGAGAGAATGTTTGACCTTGGGACTTATTAATAGTGAGGGCAAAAGAGATCTTCACTGGAAACTGTAGCCTTTTAAACGGTATGGGTAAGTCAGTGGGAATCATAGGTATCCGCAGAATATAAGCCAGTTGTCCCACTGCTGGCCCTGTGAGAATGGTCGCCACTATTATATTGTCCCTTAACTCTTTGGTAAGCAGTCTTGTCCCATTGCACATGTTGGGGGGGCTCAAGTTTCTTAATAGCATGATAGGAATGCCAACTTTTAACATTAATATCTACACAAAACAAACTTAATACCTACCTATAACCTAAATTAATATCTACATGAAACTAACTTAATACCTATAACCTAATTTAATATCTAGGTACATGAAACAAACTTAATGCCTATCTATAACCTAAATTAAATGAAAACTATATAAACATAAAAGATTTTTTTTTTAATGTACCGAAAATAAAATTAATGAATGTCGAAAGTGTGTTACGAAAAATTCAATTTTGGGGACGTCCGCTGCGTAAAGAGCCGCGCGGGTACCTACCTCTCAGATGTAAAAGGAAGGTCACGCCTCCTTCTTCCGAAGTGAGCACGAACGCGAACCGAAATAAGCCGAAACCATCGCGCGCCGCTGCCGCGCTGCTGTGGCCTTCACGTATAACGATGAGTTTCTCTCCGATTCTCTTTACAAAACGGACTACCACGTAAAAATCTTTTAATTTTTCGGTTTTTTATATAGCCTATGACACTCAGCGATAATGTGGCTTTCTATTAGTGAAAGAATTTTTAAAATCGGTGCAGTAGATTCCGAGATTACCCCTGACAATTTAACAAACACACAAACTTTACCTCTTTATAATATTAGTATAGATATATATATATATATATATATATATATATATATATATATATATATATATATACCTTTCTTTTGTAACTATTTACATAATACATATAAATACCCAGACCAAGACAAACCTCCATGTTCATGCACGCAAATATTTTTATCATTATGTTTATACGATGGAACGATCTTGGGATTTTTTGCTCATTCAAAACATTATAAGTACCATCTTTCAAACGGTTTTCTTTAAAATACGATTAGTAGTTGCACAAATTTTTATACTGCTCAGTTAAAGTTACAATTAATCTTATACAGAAGTCATTTCATACATTGCTCATTAAGTCTAAGTTAATTAATAACTTCTACGCTCGCATTGGAACCTACACCGGAGTTGGTAACTGGGTATGTTTGACATACAGTGCGGTCATGAAGTTCTGCTCGTTGGATGTATGCTCTATGAATGGCCGAGTTACAAACTTGTTGTCAGATCTGTATTTACTACTAAGAATGTTGAAAGCTCTGTCGTGGAGTTGGAATATAATTATATTAGTATGAAATTATTGCGAACTGAGGCTAAGTTTTTGGTGTATTGTTTTGGGACTAAAACATTTGATGATGTTAGGTTTCCGAGTCGTAAGGTTAAGACCTAGTTTCTACGATCAGTTCATGTTCAAGTTTTAATAGTTAATTGTTCATACATTCACAACTAGTCACTATATTATTTTTTATCAATAAAAGGATTGTTTCTTGCTGGAAATTGTGCTGCATGCTTTATTATATACCTTTTTATAATTAAGCCTATACCTATACAAGGTTATATAAATTAGTCTGGAAATGTAAAGCTTCTAGAACTGTCGACGGGAACTATTCCGTTACATCTTTGTCTAGTTCTAAGCTTTGATTATAAAGGTGCATTTCGTTTTGTTCAAGAAAACGGTTGAAACTAAAAGTTAGTATTCATTCATTTTACGATTCCGTTAGTACAATTTAATAGCGAAGTATCGAAGACTTTAACCATAAAATTTATTACAATTACATCTTTTTATAACAGCATCTAAAAAATTCAAGTTGGTAATTCTATCCACGAACAAACAAGCATCTCCCTCACTTCGAACAGAAGCCAAGGCGATAAGTGATTTACTACATCGGCAACACATACAAATAAACATATCACTTTTTATATCACACGCATTGTTTATCTTCCCGTATTTTATTTTATGGCGCGTTAAATAAATTACAGACGACATTACTTGGTGTTTTATGATAGCGCAAGTTTGGAGTGGGGAAGATATATTGAGACGTTCTAAGGGTTGATGGTTTAAATAATCGGGGTATATCTTTTTGATTATGTAACTTATTTTTAACGAATAACCACTGAGTGGATAACAAAGAATGGTCGTCGGCGTCGCGGTAGGCCCAGAAAGCGCTGGAGGGATGATTTGAATTCGTTTCAGAGAGGTTTGGACAGACAAGCTGTGGGCATTTTTGGTTTGGCACAATGGGCTATAAAAAATAACATTTTATTGATACTAATAGTGGGTAAATATATTTCTGACTGAACTGCATCGTTTAGTGTATGTAGCATTTTGTTTTTAACAAAATTTGTTATTGATGGTTGTAAGTCGTAAGACTAGGGTATTATTATAATATTAATCGATCGATGCTCGATTGGTGTAATTGTAACTGTCGATTGACATCGACTTATTCATTCCACCATCGATATATGCTGATCTATTGATTGAATGGACTTCTTCATCGTATCATTGATTTTGGTTTAAACGACCTCCACACCCTTATGATAGGTTGCATAAGGTCTACTATGGTGCAAGAAGTTTGAGACAGTAGAAACGAGAGTTGATGGTCCATGGTTAGCGTGGAAAAGCCACATTTGCAGTGGGTTCTTGTAAGTTTTTGATACCCCATTTGGCTAGATTATCCTTGCTGCGGACTTCCAAATTGGCCACCGTAGTTCACTGCCTCGTGGCTGACTTTCATTTGATTCAAGAAATCATCGGGCGGGATCGGAACCTTAGCCTTCCAAGCTTCAAGCCTTATGCTTTCCCGATCGATTTGTGTAATGGCAACTGTTGACTAATCAATTCCACCGCGCTAATCGAGCATCAATCAACGCTAGATTGGCGCTCGATCAATTGGTATAATAGAAAATGTCGATTGACGTCGATCGACGTTGCATGATGATTCGACGGTTGAACCGTTTGGTGTAATAACACCCTAAGGAAGTGGTTATTATTTAGGGTTGAAAATGTAGAGTTGACGCAGTTTAGGATGTCCTTCTCTAGCGCTGTAGTCACTTTATACTTTTTATCTGTCTCAGAATATCGGTAAACAATTTATTGTTATAATTTTCCAAGAGCTTTTAAGACGAAACCACTCATATTCTAAAGACCATAATATCTTAACTAAAAGATATGCTCGAGATTTTATTCACCAAGGAAATTGTTCATTGTACCTATTGTTTCACACAATTTGTGTTCATAAGTAAATTACTTCATGTTTTGTGCTCCCAAGATATATGCATAGTCATTGTCTGATAAAAGAGATTCGGTTGTTTATGAAAGGGCTTCCGAAACGGGTAGATGAAGGTTTTACACAATTTAATAACATTTGTGCGTTGGTATTTATATTTGGATTCATTTAAGATGATAAAGAGCTTATTTATTATGAAATGTAAGGTTTATTAAAATTTCAGAAAGCGGAAATAAATATATTCTGACATGTTTGTTCGGTTTTATGAGCTGTTTAGAAGATATCAAGTTTTGGATTTAATTATTCACAATTTTGGATCAAATAAATAAATAAATATTAATAAATTTGTTCTTTCTGCATCACCTAAAGGTTGACTGGTAGTAAATGCCTAAGCCACCGTTGTACTATATTTTAAGTGCAAGGAGTTTTAAAATAAATAAATATCTCACAACTTACACACAACATCATCTAGTCCCAAACTAAGCAGAGCTTGTACTATGGGTACTAGAATAACTGATACTAATATATTTATACTTTTCTTTTGTAAATACTACATACTTATTATGCATAGAAACACCAAAGAGACCGTTGTGGTTATAAGTGTTTTTATTTGATGTCTACTTATTTAATGGTGATTAAAATAAAGATCAAAAACTAAATTTCTAGGTTTAAAAATTATGTGGCGATTATTTTTGTCTTAAGTAAACAAATTTCATAAAAGCTATGTAACTTAAAACTGAACATGGCGACTAGAATCCTAACACCCTGAATAATCCGAGTATAAAACAAACTGCTTCAATAAATAAATGAATAAATTAGAATTAATTTACATTAACTATGTATGCATATGTAAAACTATGTCACTGGTTGTTAAATCAATTATATTACGTCATGGTTCCTGCATATGATTAAGTCATTAAGGGGTTCTCTTGTAATTGACATCCTTTTTTTTCATGTTTCATATTTAGATTTTATTGACGTATTAATTTTTTGATAAAACAGTTTTTATCATTATGTACTTAATATTTAAGAAAAGCAAAGAAAAGTAAAGTTTGTATGGATGAAGTTAGTAAGAGGTTATCTCAGTTATTACAGATCTAATTAAAAATCATTTCGTAATTTAAAGGCCACCGAATCCAACTCGGCTGGGCAGCTTGCAGGAAATTCCGTAATGTCTTCTCGTCGAATATACCCCAATGTCTGAAATTTCGGAAGTCTTCAATCAATGTGTGTTGCCAGTGATGACCTACGTATCAGAGACGTGGCCGCTTAAGATGGTGGCCTTAAAGATGCTCAGAGTCACACAGCGAGCGATGGAAAGAGCTATGCTTGGTGTTTCCCTGCGTGATCAAATCAGAAATAAGGAGATCCGTAGGCGAACTAAAGTTACCTACATAGCTCACCGAATTGCAAAGCTGAAGTGGCAATGGGCAGGGCACATAGCTCGTAGAACAGATGGCCGTTGGGGCCGAAAAGTTCTTGAGTGGCAGCCACAAACCGGCAGGCGCAGCGTGGATCGCCCCCCAGCCCGATGGACAGATGATCTGGTTAAGATCACGGGGAGCCGGCTTCAGGCGGCCCAAAATCGCGCGTTGTTGCAGAAATTAGGTGAGGCCTATGTCCAACAGTGGACGTCGTTGAGCTGATATGATGATGAATTTAAAGGTACAGCTTTTTTATTATTTAGTGCTGAAGGAACAGCTACGTTTAACTCTGGTGACACTGTAGCAAGCAACTGGTTGGTATGAAAATATCTTAAAAAATAAAATAAAAAAATGATATGTCACGAAAACATCAGCTTTCGGCAACTCAAAAACAGTTGTCTTATTAATATTAAATCCATATCTTTCCTGTTTCATAATAATATTTTGAGTGTGCGTGTGCATATTTAAGGCTCCGAATTGGTCTTTCAAATGTTAATTTGAGGGACAAGATTAGGTAGAGCTTAATCTATGCTGTACTTATATATTTTCATTTGAGTGACAGCGTGAAGTGGACAAGTTTTAAATTTTAATCGAGATATAGAACTATCGTCCACGCTGGTCAGGAGACCCAAGCTCCAAACTGTTTAGTTTTCATCAAAATGCACCTTTGTATACAAACTGTACGACCAAAATAGAACAAAATAGTTTTAACAACATTCATCGTCGCCAGTTTCAAAAACGACATTATTGGAACAACTTTAGCGGTATTTTCAACCTATAAAATAAATAAAGGCTCGATTTTCGTTGTCCAACTTGTCCAACTTGCTATAAAACTTTTAATAGTAAGAAATATGGGAGCTTTTTTCTCGATTTATAATAAAAAATATTTTGATTAATACTTTGTAAATTAATTGATTGATACTTTCTTGAAATTTTGTTAAATCTCTACAGATAAAAAAAATACGGTTTTAGTCTTTAATTCTTTTTTAAAATATTAGTCTTGATAGGCTAGATTGTAATGTCAATAAGATATCATAATTTTACTAATTGATGTCAAAAACAAAAAAAAATACCTTTTAGATCAATAACATTATTATATCGATATCAATCTATTTTTCTTACTCCCTTCCAATCTCTATAACTATAATTAATTATATGGTGACCACTAAATCCATTTACTGCCATCGTAATGAAATAAAATCAAATTGGACTTCAGTGAATTTTTTACATAAATAATGTAAAAATAATCCCATGATTTGAAAATAAACTTATACTAAATGAAATCCAATAATATATATCCAATCATGGAATTTTTCTACCGAAATTTATTTAAAATAATAACTATCAGCAGCCGGCTTCACGAGGTAAATCAAATCGTTTAAAATATGTCGTACCTACATTCATTTTTCGATATTGAAACATTTCATGGTGAGGTGTTGCGATAAAATTGAATCCAATAAAATTGTCGAATCAACAAATAAAGTTATTTTAGCATAAAATTTAATATAGATTTTCAGCATTCGATGTTTTTTATGCGGTCATAAGCAATGAAGTACGATTTTTGATTATAATAGTGGTAGGTAAAACTTTTTTATGTGTACTGTTAGGGTGAACCGTAACCGTCTTATTCTTAACCTACTGGAATATAGTAGAACTAACGCAACTGATAAATTACAAGTACTTGAAGCATAAAATCGTAGTACTCTGTATCTGTGATGTAAAACTGAACAATATTATGTTTATTTTTATTGAAACTGACGTGAGTTTGTAACATTATTCAAATTATGAAATATGGGTGTTACTCAGGTAATATTGGTTTATTTAGTCGACCGCGGTTTCACTAGCTGCGACTCAGGCACGACGTGTCGCACTTTCTTGAAAATGCCTACCATAAATGTATAGGTGAAAGCGCGTTCGACTAAGTAGACCAACATTACTTGGATAACACCAGTTTTTCATAATTTAAGAAATATTTTACCAGATAAGTGCTGTCCTTCAAAAATAACAAGTGCCTTGTACACAAAACCGGCGGGCATGTATGACAAGATGTATGAATCAATGTTGACGAAAGATGTAAGGCGCATAAAGCGCATGGTGTTTCATCGTAACTGCCTACCCCCGCGGGAAAACACGTGATTATATGTGTGTATATAATTTATTGTTTTTCAAATACTAGTTTATTTAAACATTTAAATTCTGAATACGTAAAAAGCTTAATTATAAACTAGAAAAGCCGCTAAATGTGTACTAACTTTTTAATGCGTACTAACTTTTTGTTCCTGTACAAACTGTGTGCTGTAATTACTTAAAACAGTTCGTTTAATCGGCGTGTACTGACGAACATTCAGAATTTACGTACAATACATTACTCAATCTATTGCCTGAAGGGTAGGGTTTAATTTTGAATATTTCTGTTTATATGGCCGTTATTGATCTATTTGTAGAAAATGTTCCGGGTGGTATTAAAGATGCTTTGAATATTTTAAGTCTTCTTGAGTTTTGTTTGTGTAAACATTAAGTTGCTAACTTGATTATCTGCGTGCAGTCAACAATATTTTAAATACTTGGCTGTTGTGTTTAAATATTTCAATAAAGTTACTAAATAAGACTGAGAACAAAATGCCTAAGCTTAGTCCCTAATTGAAACAAAAACGACACTTTAAAACTTTTCCAGAGTCGAATTTTATTCTACAAACAAAACAGTTTAACCTAAATGTACGCCCGCACTATAAACACATTAATTCTCCGTGTAACGCTAACAAACGAAATATAACCCGAAAAATCCTCGCGAGCCATGAAAAACCTTCCCGCAATTGTTATTTTAAAAACCCAGAGCAAAATATCCAAATTCGGTCCCTGCAAAGGTTATTATTTTCCCGTGGGCAAACACTGAGTAATAAACGTCATAAGAGCATATAGACGTTCAACTACTACACTTTGTAATGACTCTATTGCTTTGTGTTAAGTTTCAAAATTGTTTGTAGAACTGCATGTATTAACTTGGTATTTGTAAAGACATGTCACGCGTGGACAAATGTTATGCTCCAACAATTTTAATGCCCACAATAACAATGATTCCTTTGGGTAAAGCTGGGACGTTTTGTTTCACTATCGGTACTATTAAACTTGTTAGGATTACAATGGAGAAAAAACTTTGCGGTTGGAATGTAATAAACGTTTTGTAATAACTGACAAAGGTCGAGAGAGGTTACTAGGAATGGGAGTACCTGTCTATGCATTTTAAGGTTTTACATTATGTTGAGTTTGGGTTATCGAATTTTAATATCGTTTTGACAAAAATACTCACAGATTAACTAAACATTTTAAGGGTTCCGTAGTACCTACAAGGAACCCTTATAGTTTCGCCATGTCCGTCTGTCCGTCCGTCTGTCCGAGGCATAGCGACGAAACCGTTGGTGCTAGAAAACTGAAATTAACACTGCAATAACTGCATAAACATGTATGTTAACTATACAAAGAAAGTCGTAGAATAAAATTTGGAAAAATATTTTTTTTTCATGTAGCTCCCCTACATGTAAAGTAGGGATGTTTTTTTTTTTGTCGCCTACCCCATAGTGTGGGGTATTGTTAGATAGGACTTTTAAAAACGTTCAGGGGTTGCTAAGACAGTTTTTTGATTTAGAGATTCGTTTGCGAGATAATTAACTTTAAAGAGCAAATTTTTGTTCGAGTAGAGCGTCCCCCCCCCTCTAAAAGCTAAACTACTGGATCCCAAAATGTGAAAAAAATTGTGTCGGTAGTACATGTAATGAACTTTAAAGGAAAACTATAGCGGATAAGTTCACTTCATTAGTTCAAGAGGAATAGGGGTCCGAAATGTCAGATGCAGTTACTCAGAATATTTCGTTCAAAATTCTTGAAACATAAATAAACATACATAATACATATATAAAATCACGCCTTTATCCCACGGGGGTAGGCAGAGACGATGGAACGCCATGTGCTTCGCTCCTTACATACTTCTTTCGCTTCCTCAACATTCATACATCTCGTCATACGTGCTAGCTGGTTTCGTGTACCTACTACAAACATTTTCTTTCTGAAGGACGCCATTTATCTAGTTACTTTAACTTAATTAGTTCTAGAGTAATTGGGGTCCAAAGTGTAAAATGCAGTTACTTAGAATAGTTCGTGCAAATTACAAAAACCTTTGAAAGTAATGACTTGTATGAAGATGTTACTTGTTTAATACAGATAGTAAATCCCTTTTAAGTCGAAATATGTTGTTACGACTAGCTACGGAAGCCTACTGCGCGTGGCCCGACACGCACTTGGCCGGTTTTTTTTATACTTACTTGTTCACCCGATGGTAAGTGGAGTACTGCCCATGGACATCTACAATCCACAAAAGCAGATTGTAGATGCGTCGCTGCAGCTGTGGACTATGGTGTTGTGCCTCATGTGCCAGTCTGATCTTACTACCAAACGTCACACAGTAATGCAAGCAATACTATTTAGCGGCTGGTTAAAGGTGAGACAGTGATGATGCCGCCCTCAAGCTCGTTCACAAGAGCTCTACTACCAGTAAATACAATGCCAGACCATCATATACTGGCAATATATATCTTGATGTGTGACCATGTGTTCATGTCAGAATATTTCCGTGTGATTTGCTACCTTAAATATTTTTTTAATTTGTGTCAATAAGGTGACATAATATAAAGTGTCATATTTATAATCCAGTGAAATAAAGATTATTTATTTTGCTGAATGCGTTATCCATTCCAGATTTTCTTCCAATCTTTATTTAAAAACTGAAGCCAAAATAAACCTCATCCATGCCTTAAAAGTAGAGCACAATTTTAATCAGCGATCATTCTCTGTCTAACAATTCCACTTTATTCGAAGAGTACTAATCTAAATCTACCCAAATAAATGACTTCACAGAACAACGTTTATTTAACCTAACACCGCATTGAACAAATATAATTGGCTACGCGCAAAACAAATTGCTTTAAAAACATGGGCAATTTTAATTTAGACCCACGTTTTTAACAAATAGATAGATCTAGTACTAAAGCTTGCCACACCGAAATTATTTGCTGAACCAAGCAACATTTCATCAAGAATTTTATGTAACGAATAAAAATTTTCTGTCCACAATATATTTGGTGTTCGTTCAATAGCATGTGCTTTTTAATTAAAAATATTTTCTCCTCCAAATAGTAGTAATTTTGAAAATAATCTTGTTTGTGAGTTGCAAAAGGTTAAAAAAAAATCATCCTTACGTAAAATAATCTCTCTACTTGTTAGTTTGAAATTTATTAACTATGCTTATACTCTTCTCTAATCCAATATTTTTTGTTCCATTTTAGAATATGTTTTCCATGACGTAATACTATGAAAAAGTTGCGCAACCCACAGCGAAGTGGATACGACTCCCCTGATTTTCAATTCCGTAATTCAAATCAGACGACTGTCTTATCTCAATGTTATACAAAGGCCAGGCTTAAGGATATCTCGCAAAAAGAAAGATTAATGGAGGTCAATGGGTCACTATTTGATGGTGGACGCTCGCTCGGTCAGAGTGTAGACTTAGGACCTGACGAATTGAATTAAGAAACCTTTTAGACAGACGCTGCGGTGGATATCGAGCTTAATGTTCGTTTTAGTTTATTCTCATGATTACTTTTGGTCGTTAAGTGGATTTCAGGATGAAACCGGCAGGAAAATATAAGAAAAAAATGTATCCTGTTTAGGTTGATCTTTATGGCAATCACACTGAAACTAAGCTTGAATTTGGGGTATGAGTATCTATATAAGTTTGATCTTATATGATGTTTTCACTCACGTATGCCGCGCGTCGTCGTCACCGCGTCGCATCGCCCGCATTAACATTCCTACCGATCATATGTACTAAACTTAACTAACTAATAGAGAAAACATGTTTATTAACGTTTTTACCTAATGCCAATTTGACCACACGACCGTGTTGAACCGAGTTCATCGGTGAACTCGGTTATGCACCTTCCTCGTTCAATGATGAACACATGGACAGAGAGATCAAAAACTAGAGACAGCTTATATCCGGTTATTTTACCGGTTTATTTATTTTATCGGTTTATTTTACCTTCAGATTAACTATCAGTATCTTAATTTCTTTTGCCGACACTTGTCCCAATTCAAGTGGGATCAAGTTCTAGTATATTAGTTTCAGCTGAATATCAGTATTTCGGTTGAATATCTCAATATTTTAAAAACAACATTTTATTTTCTGTAAAGTCTGCTTTAAACAGTTTACGGCAAATCTGAATATCATCGTTGTGCAAACACGAGCGCTGACACCGTGACGGACATGTTATTAGAAGTGATAGGACGTTTGGTTGGACACACGTCGGAGGCATGTTGGCTGCAGACACGCTACAAACACTGGTTATGAAGCGTCACGTTGTTATCGCTTAAACTTATGTTACTGTAAATTGTCCTGGCCTAAAGTTTATATAGCTATGTATCGTATTATTCTTATATTATAGATACATCGCAAGATTTGTGAGAAGGTGTGGATGTTTGTTACTTTTTTATCCAAAAACTACAGTTTTGATATTTGACACACATATAACTATAACCTTGATAACATATAGAGAACTTTTATCGACCTACCACGCGAGTGAAGCCACGGATAATAAGGGTCTTAATTACCTTCATTGTGTAAATACAAGCGCCGGCACTGTGACGGACATTATATTAGAAGTGATAGGAGGTTTGGTTGGACACACGTCGGAGGCATGTTGGCGGCAGACACGCTACAAACACTGGTTATGAAGCGTCACGTTGTTATCGCTTGAGTTGTGTTACCGTAAATTGTTGGAAGATAATACCTATAACAATCTGACTCGCTTGTACGGCGTACGACGTATGTAGCGTATGGATATGAAATATACCTGATGGTTGATAGCTTTTGTAGATTTTAAAAGGTATACTTTTGATATTCATGGCAAGAGTCCATGAATATCAAAGCACTACACTATTCAGATAGACTTTTAGCGTATGCGCTTCTCACGACGAGGTCTCGGGTTCGATTCCCGGGTCAGGCAAAAGTGTTATTTAGGATTTTTCCGTCAAGAAATTCTCAATAGCAGCACGGCATTGGATTTGTGCCCGCTGGATGGCAATAGGCTCACCATCTATCCCATGGGCCCTAAACATTACAGGTGAAGTGTGGGTGAGCGATCATGTTATGTATTCAGGTTAGTTTAGGTTAAATGTGCGACAGTAGTGAAGTGAAGAATTCTTTATGTAGTGTATAAATCTCTCTTTCAAAAATGTATAAAGAGCTAATTTGGTACCACATACTGTTTGTATTATGTAGAACGGTTAATGGTCAATTCGGTTTCAGTGATAAATCGGGCTATTAGGCCTCAGACTGACATATCGACTGTTGTCAGGCAATTTATGACTCACGACCAACAAATGTAGACATTTTTACATTTTCTCTACAGTATGGATTCCTTCGTAAGATAAAATATCGCTAGGATATCTCTATCAATAGATACATTTAATTACATAATAGATTTAGTCCCGGTGTATGGATTTTCAATAAAAAAGAGTCTCGGACTTTTTTCACACCAATTTTCATCAATATCGTTTCAGTATTTTTAAAGTGACAGAGTTTGAAGCGTTAAAGGATAAGGCATCAGACTTACGATCAACAGATCATGGGTTCGAATCCATTTCACCACGGACGTGAACTTCCTCCTAACACAAGCGCATTTAGCTTATGTGGACGCAGTTAAAAAGTATGAGCTGACGCGTGTGAGTACAGTAATTTGTATTTAAATTTTAAATTATTAGAATGTTTTTTTTTTTAAAAGATACAATATAAAAACAAACGAAGTATAGATATTATATCTATCAGACTGTGATAATTTAGAGGGACTTTAGAAAAGTTTTACTACTTGCAAGACACCTATGTAACAGTTTCACAGCATAACCAACTTATACGAATTTGCCATTAAAAAACGACTAGTAACACAACTTTCATAGAATCAGCGTAAACAGCAATATTTCTAAGATATACGCGTAGAATTAGTTACCGTAGCTTTGGCAAAGTTGAGCCGTTAAGCAGACGTTGGCAAGAAACTTGATGCACGGCAATTATACTGTAAACAAACTGTATTGCATCTTCGCACATACAGATTTGCTCAGGGGATTACAAGACACAAGGAATGCCCGACTGTTTTCTGTAACCTTTCACGGCTACACCACGTTAATAATTTTAACGAAAATTGGTATAGTTAGATAGTTAATTTTAAAGTTTATAAAGTCTTGGCAGAGCACAAAAATTTGTAAAAAAAACAAAGACTATTTTGCTTTGATTGTGGGCGACTCCACGGGTAAGAATTTGCAAGAAAATTGATGCACGGTAATTCGACAATAAAAAACCTATATTGCATTTTCTCACACTCCAGTATTACTCGAGGGATTACAAGATCCAAGAGTTTCCTTGTATTTTATATTCTTCTGTTTGTCAGACTATCTGTCACGTTTTCAAAGATAAACCACTTAAACAATCTTAATGAAAATTGGTATACAGATTGACTTCAAGAAGGACAGAGCTATGCATTGCTTTGATCTACAACACAAACAACGCCACGGGTAAAAGCTTGCAAAAATTGATCCACGGTAATAAGACAGTACACAAAATGTTTTGTATTTTCTCACACTCCAGTTTTCCTCAAGGGATTACCCATTGTAGCTGTGAAGGATCAATAGTCTCAATACGTTTTGGAGCCGAATTTACCAAGGGTACGCATAAATCCCCATATATTGATTTACTTGTATTTTTCCTTGTAAACATTCCACATATAATCTTATATAAAACTCTTATTATATACTACTATTATATTTTTTTTATTATTAATAACTCTGTCTGTCTACAGACAAACATAGAAACTAAGCTGACAAGACTATCTATCATACTTCCACAGCTAAATGACGGAACTGATAAAGTAAAAATCGAAGACCTGGAAAAGGACTAAAACTATGTTGTTTCGATTTTCACGCAGCTAAAGCCATGGGCGGAAGCTTAAGTGTACGGTAATTAGACTTTATATTATATATCAGACGGCAACCGTGACTTAAAAAACAAACAATAGCTATTATAAATACGATCAAACAATGCCTGATTTTTTGACTGTTTTGTACATTTTCACGTAAGGTCGTAAGCCCTCTTCTTAACAAGAGTACACATAAATCCCCTTATATTGATTTTCCGTGTTTTTTTCCGTCTTAACAAGTAAATGTTTGTCATAGGGATATTGAATAAGCTGACGTGCTCGTTGACCTGTGGCTTTAAGTTCAAAATAGGATTTTATCCACGGAACTTTTCCCTTGGGCGTTGTTCAAACGACTTAAGGAGCTGACAGGGAAAGGACACAATTTTACTTCAGCTACTAATATAATCTAATACTTTGTTCCTTATTTTTACCAAAATACATTCAGGGCACATTATACGATATTTTTTTTTGTAAAAACTTAATATGTTGATTACTTAATATCTGGAGCCTATTTTAATATAATATTATTATGTTATGTTTTTAATAGCACCTTGCCTAGGAACTCACGACGGTTGACTCCCGCGCCTGCAGTGGCTGCGGGCAGATATGTTTAATAAACCGTGCGGGGCGTAAGCTGCGTCATGAAAATTGATTTTGTTTTTAATATTTTTATTCCACGAAGACTGCAGGCCCATAAAATGACGCGGGCGCGGGCGATAACCACGCTGATTTTTAAGCCTAAAATTGTTAATAATGTGAGTATTTTAACAATTTCTTAAAAATACTGGCAGATACGCTAGGTAGTGTCAAAACATTCGATATACTAACAGGATAAGGCCAACAGATACGAAAAGGGTGAACTGATACAATACTATCTTTCACCGGTTAAATGTTTGTGAAGAACAATCTCTCTATCCAGTATGTTCAGGCAATCAGACCCGTAAAAAAGTCAGTTGGTCTGTGAACTCTTGATTTTCAAACTTCGTTTCATACCTTGTTCTATTTGACTTTCCATTGATCTGTGACTGTGATGAACCCCTTTTTTTGAACCGTGTTTTTGATCTAATCTTTTTATGCTTTTCCGTTGTCTGTTGATTGACGTCCTCTGATCAATATTACAGATCTCAAATGCACGTTTCATTTGATATTCCTTTTTGTGTTAACCTTATTAAGTAAAACCGGCAAAATGTTACTATATAAGTTATATGCATTGTGATTCACAATATTTCATATATTGAACAGCAAAATATTAAAAAAATCATCATCTTTAAAACCATTGCCCATCTACTCGTATATCATCGAGTCCTAATCGATTCTATATAATGGAATTCCTAGTAAAATGCCATTTTAGATGAGAGACAAGTAAAATTAGCATTATCATTACTATAATATCTACAATAAATACCTCTTAGTCAGACACCTAAAGCGTGTAATAGTTTTTAAGGGTTCATATTCCAATCCCAATCGGTTTTGTCAGCAGATTTTATTACTTGATCGCCATTCAAGTTTGCAAAAGCTCAGATTTTTTTCATTATTGACCGGAGCTCCAATTGAGAAATTGCTTTCATTTCTATTGTAAGAGCCGTCAAATTTTTCTTTCCAAGTGCCGATTTCACCAACGTTTTATACTAAAGTTTAACGCTACTACAGCTACTTCAGCTTTCGATATATTTTTTTCTTGTCTTATTTTTCTTCGACTATGTTACTTGGTATGTTGATTTTTTTATTGGAACGAAGTTCCTTATCGCGCGTTTTGAAAGGGGGCTAGACGGAAAAAATTGGGACGAAAAGTTGTAACGACATAATTTCGTAGCAATTCTCGTAGCGGCGTAGTAATTACATGCTATCTGAGTGTGAACCACATTAAGATTTTTTTATAACTTAGAAAAATAAAAATTTCTTTACTAATTAATCGAAAGGAACTTCGTTCCATCTGGGTGTCCCTTTACACCTCAGTAGTTTTTTTTTATTTAATTAGTTTTTCTTTCTCTTACTGTCGATCTTGTTTCATATTTGTTTAAGTTACCACTTTAGTGTTAAGTTTATTTTTTATATTATTTATTCTTATTGTATTTATATTTATTTGTTATGTTCCTAATATTTTCTAAATACCTCTTCTATATCGTTAGCCAGTAGTAAAGATTCACCATTTTCAGGTCCTTTTCCAGCTGTAGCTGCATATTGAACCTTCTGGTTCCATATTTTCATTATTACATTCGTGTGGTAAGGTGGCGTATTGATTCCTCCTGGCCAGGGTTGCAAAAACAGCTAGGGGCAAATTTAGATTTGTCTGATCCGAGCAAACATTTAGAGAGAGAGAGGGACGCCAATATTTGGTCTAATAAAACCGAGTAAGACGGTGAAACCGGGGCCAAAAAGTACCAACATCGCTTAACAACTCATAAATCGATTCGACAGTCACAATAAGATATTTTTCCCGACACATTGTAAACAGTGGTCCGCTTTTTGTTCGTGCAACAAAGAAAAGTAATAAACTCATTCATTCCAATATGTGGGGTGGGGAAGTCAAAGTTTAGAACCGTATCGATTACTTGAATCGATGTAATTGTTGTTATTCGATTGTCAAAATCGGCAGTATAGTTATAGGGTTATAGGTATTTAATATTATGTAACTTCTGTTTACTTCTGAGAAGGCTTGACATAGAGATGTAATTATGTATGTATATTCACATACACATACTACTATGCTATAGTAAATATAACAGAAGTAAAGCAGTCTACTGTAGACTGCTTTACTTCTGTTATATTTAGTAGAGCAGAAAAGTCGGAAAGAAAAGTGAAGTCGGAGGTCTCAGGTTCGAACGCACGGCACCACACCGCTGTCAATAAATCGTTAAGATTCGTCTTTTCGAATATATGTGGGTATCTATCTTATAACTTATAGTTTTCTAAAGATGAAGAAAAACATCGTGAGAGAACCTGCTTGCCTAAGAGTGCCTAAAAGAGCTCGAGGGTGTATAAACTCTACCAATCCGCACCAAGACAGCGTGGGAAGAGGCCCGTGCCCAGGAATGGGACATGTATTAGATACAGGGCTACTATAATACTACCAAAACAATTCTTGATCTAAAATTATATCTTTATTTACAGAAAAATATACATGTTTGATCTTAAATTAAACTAGTGTAATAACTTTATCTAAACTTAATAAGTCACTGTCAGAAGGCCTTGTACCCAAAATGCTGGCAGCATTACCGCGTTTTATTGCGATACTAAGTCGCTGGCCAAAATATAAGCCAGGATTTCGAGAACGCGTAACACTTAGTTAGACGGCTGACAATATATATAATAATATGTGTTATACTTGTTGATTTATTATAATAATAGAATATATTAAAGAATGTATTATATATATATATATTTTATTAAAATATATTTTTCTATCCCTTATCTTAGAAAGAAATACACATACATCTCTACATGCAGCCCAAACCTTGTATCAACTGGGCTGAAATTTATAACCCAACCCTACTAAAGAACCAGAGTGCGAAATTTAGGGGATGAAACTTACAAGGGGTTGAATTGCTGAGATGTTTTATGAACACAAACTTGAAAAGTCTTACTTTCCAAGCTTTTGTTTGCTGTAAAATTTACAAAGGTCTTGTAAGGCAATTTTGGTGCTAGCAATGTGTTTTTATGTGTTAAGTTACTCGTAGTAAAAATAATTAATTTGGTCCATCATTCTTGGAATAGAATTTGACAGACCTCAATAAGCTGTCGGTGACGTCATAAAATCTGAAATTATCTCGTGAAATAACACTTTGAATGGTCTTTTTACATTATTGGACCTTTATGTTTCATTAAATCTATACATGACGTTTTACTGTTATTAATTTTTTTACAAAAGATACTTATTTTTCATTAAATAAACTTTACTTACTGTACTGTACTTTAGTTTTTATTTTTTTATTTTTGCTGTTTAAAATGTTCAATCGTGGTATTTTGGAAACGTTTAATAAAATTTAAGAGTTTTTAAAAATGAAACACTATGAGCCTTGTTTACACAAATAATTTAACTAGAACTAATGACCTACTCGTTAAGTTAGTAAAAAAATCAACCAAATCTTAACAAAATCCCAACGAATTAAATCTATCCACAAACAAACCAACTATCTTTTAAAGCTGGAAAACTAGTCAGCAAAACAAAAAAAGACAGCTAAATAAAATTGTTGATCCACTGATTGCGGACGAAACCCTCGCTCAAATTACCTGGATGACATGAGTTATAACTCGTAGAAACCGAATACAAGCATTAAAGGGAATCCGTTTTAATTTTGCTGTTTATACGATTACAAATCAAATTTGAAATTAAAAGTGTCGGCCAGCGGCTTCGCGTAATTTTCACGCATACCTACAACAATATTTTTTAGCTTTACTTTGGACGAACGGAGCACATTTTAATCTATGTCAGACGGTAAATGAAGAAAGAAATATCAGCACCAAATGACGCCCGGATAGACATCTCTTTAAAAGGTAATATAAATGTATCCAATAACATTTTTTGCTACTGTCAATGACAATATTATTATTTGAACAAATCGTATCGCTTTGATAGCACAGAAATAGACTATTTGATTTAAGTGTGTAGGCTCTTCTTAGCTTAAAGGTGTGTTTTTAGTCCTGAAACTTTCTTAAAAAATCACAAATAAATAACTTGTATTAAAGCAATTCATTCATTGCATAAAAAAAATCATCCACCTCAGTAGAACGTAAAAGCAATTAAGCAAAATATTTGCATAATTTTGCCATGCAGACAGCAAATTTAGCCATCTAATTCCAAAAGGTTGAAGACCAACGTAGTTAATTATAGTCCTTGAAGACCAACGTAGTTAATTATAACTTTTCGCTAAACTTTTTAGTAAAACAGTGAGTCACTGGAATAAATGTATATTAATCAACGTCGTTTTTTAAAAACTTTGTCACCTATCAAATTATTGACTGACTTATAGAATGATCGTTCGCGTATCAGATTCAATTTCCACAAGCTTTGGCTGAGTGTTTTTCCCAATCCATCAGGTCTTAATTTTTCGATTGTTACTGGCGCAAAAAAACTGACATGCAAATATTAATATCCCATCAATGGAATAAACAGAATTGGCATGGACCAATCCCCTATTGATGTATCAACGTGTGGCATGCTCGTCCAATTTGTATAGATTACACCGTCCGTTTCACAACTGGGGAATTACTTGAAAAATGGTTTTTAATTTATCTCTTGTAGAGAGAGTAGTCCATAATCCGACGAGCGGAGCTGCTGGAAATTACTTTACTGATTTGTGATCAATATTCTATTCAACTTTCGTATTTGCTTTTTTACTGGCTCTTCTTTGTTTGACTTTCGACGCGAATGTTCTTCGGTCTTTGTTTTATGGATCGGCAGTTGCTGGTAGTAAATCTTTGTCTGTTCGTAGTCAACTATGTTTGCTTTATATTCGATAAATTATACGATATTAGGAAATGTGCATATAATTTTCGGCATACATTTTAGCTATAGTTATTAAGGAAATTTTGTTAGAGATGATCAATTTTATACAGGTCAAGTTTTAACATAGGTATTTCGAATGAATTTCTGTAACTATTATTATTAGTAATTTGGCTTATACCACGAAGATTTTAGAAAATATATTTTTTAACTAATATTTTAATGGACCAAAAATCTATCAAAGTGATTAATGTCTGAGTCACCCCTAAAAGCATCACAGTTAATTTTTAAGCTCAATCACAAACCATGCGAATGCGTCATGTATGTTTCTTATTAATCAAAATGTCGCACTCACTTCCATTACTCTCAATCTGTGTCAAGTTCAGTTGTTTTAAAACAAGAAACGGCTGCAATTTATTTGTATTAAGAGTAAAAGAATTTACTGAACAAATCAACAAGGTTTTGAATTAAAACACTAAATCAAGGCTCGAGAGCAAATTGATAATTTTTTTAACCTAACATAAATCTCTAGGGATATTGTAAATTCATATTTTGTTAGGCTACACTCTGATATTAGATGGTTTGTTTTTATACTCACGGGTACACATACAGCTATACATTTTCAGTATAAGGTGATCTCGCATTGCATAGGCCTCCCAAGTAATGCAAGCTCATACTGGAATGTTTAACTTGATGTGTAGTCGTGTGTTTTATTTTTATTGTCAGCAGAATGCCCTCCGTTTATATAAAACGTCAGGCTTTTGTTAAATTTTTACATTAGACCGCACATTTGGTGTTCGTGATGAGACTCGCTGACTTCATTAAATTTGCCTCTGAGGGGATTATTGTTATAATGGTCACGCGTTGTTGCTGATTGATAAAATAAACACGATACTGCAGCATCATTACGAGATACAGCCTTCATTATGTATTGTATGGATAAAGAGCTTTAGTAGTCTTTATTGATGAGCTTTTTAACTACAAGCTGTTCAAACATCACGATTGCACGGTTGGCGTAGTGGTTAAAGCGGTCACCCCGCCGCTTTCAACAGCCCTGGTGTTGTGGGTTCGATCTCCACTCGGGACAAATCATTGTGTAATTCGCAAATATTTGTTCCGACTCTGGGTGTGCTTTGGATTTAGATTGATTGAATCCTATGATTGGTAAAAGATCAATATTTTATGAAAAGTTTATCTATTTTTGTTTTTGGAAGAAATTGTACCATAGATACAACAAAGCACCCCTGTTCTAAGTGGTACGTTATAGCGCATCAAACAACTATCGTTCGAGGATGCCGGGAAGCTTCGATCAAACGTGAGTAACTAATGATGAACGGCCACATACGAGTACGTTGTACAAATATGTTTCACTAACGCACGCCTGACACTACCTTACCTGTATTCTTCACTGTATCTCCATAAAGTTTTACTTTTATTTTCTAAAGGAAAATTTTACTTTATACTGATGCAGTTAAGGTTGAGATTTAAACAAACTTAAACGAAAATCTTGCGCAATATAAAGAGTGGTTGGTGTGTGGCGCGCTTAAGCAAAACTCTTAAGTTTTTTTTAAACTTTTTCTGACTGTAGATTCCCATGTAAAATTAACTTACAAAATCTACATTTCCTACTTTCTAGCATGACAACTCGTGTGAAAAATATTTTACATAAAATCTATGCTATAAAATAACTTGTCTAGACTGATTCACTGATTAATCAACGCAGTGCTTTATAAGTACATTTGGATATTTCAAAGGATAGTGTACACAATGAATAGTTAATTCTTAACATAAATTTTGCGAACAAAGTCACTGACAAAACTAGTTCGCAATTTTTGATTTAACAATTTAATAACATAACACCCACACTTCACCTGTTATGTTTAGGTCCCATGGAATGGGGGTGAGCCTATTGCCATCCACTGGGACAAATGCAACTGCGTGCTATTGTGAATTTTCTGACGGCAAGTTCACAAATAACACTCTGAACCATCGAGGCAAACCAACCATTATTTACTTAAATAATTTAAATCTATACAAAAATTGCAGCTTATTAATATTATGTGAATCGACATTAAAACTCAAACCATTGAGTAATGTCATGGTTTGACTGATTACTTTGGTAATGCTTCCCAAAATAATATTGACTACATTTAACAATTATATATGACTACACGTAATGAAATAATTCAATGACTACACGTAATGAATAACAAAATGCAATAAACCATAATTCCAACAAAATTTATTCACGAAAGCTTTTTACCATCAAATTAACTTTAAACAAAATATTTTTGATGAATTTAAATTCTCACGTGTCGATTATGAATTTAAATAAAACGATTATTTTTTGGTTTATCTTTAGATCAACATCAGCCTTAAAAAATATAGCTTGTTGATATTTTAGAGCTTTTATGAACAACCTAGGCGCAAATAAGATTGTGTGTGTAACGGTATCCCTCACAAATATTTTTGATATCAATATATTTTTTTATAACTGCTTGCACAAGTTAGACTTAGCGTGCAGCTGGACTAAAATTTGACGGTAAGTTAAGGTTAGCCATCAAACTTAAGTATCGATAGGTCTACCGTGTTTCGGAATGATGGTGAGATTAAACCCGGAAATCACTGGCATAAGAGGCACAATACCGTAATCCTCAGATGTAGCAATTGGTGATCAATCAGGAATACTTTGTGTGGGATCATAGTAGTTACTTCTTTTTGTCACGTGAAAGACAAGCCAATACACTACTTAAACTTTAAAAATATTGTTTCTTTGCATTCATCCCTTTGAGATAATTCACACGTTTCAGTTATGAATACAAATAGAACGCTTACTCATGTTTGGTCTGTCTTTAGATAGAACATGTCTCGACGTGTTTGTTACGAAGATACGGCCCTGGTAAGGACATTTTAAAGTCACGTTGGCCGTTCTGGTAATTGTGTTTGTGATAAAATGTGAAATTTTTCAATTTATTTTTAAACATAAAATTTGGTCGTGCTTTGAAATTAGACCTGAAATGTAATTTAATATAATATGTAGTTATATTTTGTTGGAACTAGTATAGTAATAAATACAAAATTTTAGGTACTATTTATTATATACCATAAAGTATTAAATTGTATAAAACCAATTGGGTATTTACTATTTAAATTAAGTGTTTTGAATAATGGATCAAAAAAGGCAAATATTATTATCATCTTGAATTTTAGAATATTCTATAATAATCTCTTTAACGTAAATCTGAGCAATATTTTGTTATAATACCTACTGCCGGTAAAGCTATGCTCAGGTAATTAAAGAGCCATGATATATCGCGTTTCTCTCCTTATCTCTTTAATGTAAACGAAATTTTCACTAAAACCTTCTGAGCGACTTTTATGAGCGTTTTTGAGATAACTTTCAAAAGAATATTTTTACCTTGTGTACAGGTAATAAGGTTTAAAATAAAATAGCAAATTATATTTATGATTTATTACCTGCATATAAAGCTTATGAATTTGTATAATTATGTTAGCTCGGTTGACTTGCCCAAAATTTATGATGAAAATTTTAAAAAGTTATCTTTTTTCTATTGTTTTTTATACGTTTATCACCTACACAACTTTATATGGCGATAGCCTTCTAGAATAAAATATACCCGGCATCGAGGTAAAAGTTTTCAGATAATGTAATTTAACAAAATAAGTGACGAAAAATATGATAATATCTCATTGTACGGCCCAATAGCTGCATGTAAAAAATTTAAAAAAAAATAATTGAAGCAGTATGATTCGTAATAGTAGAATTTTAAAACAAATTATAGCTTTGCAATGCATTTTTGCATTGTATACTATCTTAATTGTATTTTAAAATAAAATATTGTTATATTTGTATAAAACTAGATTAAATAGTGTTGTTGGTGCAAAGTAGAAAATGCCTTTTAAGCCTAATTATATGCAATATAATATATATATGCAATACAAAAAAAAGGGAATACAATATAAAGTTCGAAAAACTAAGAATCCAGTGAGACTTAATTAAACCCATTGGTGCTTTCGCTAATTTATTTTGACTTTGACCGGACGGCGCTCAAAATACCTGAAGTTTCTTCCTACATTGAGTTTAAGGTGGCTATTTGCAAGTAGAGCAGCAGGATATCGATTCGAATATGAACTTATTCAACCAATGTTTAAAGTATTGTTAGATTTTCTGTTTTTTCAAAGTACATCAAGATATTTTATTGGCCTGCTGTTAACGAAACTTTTTATTATTATAACACCTTTCTGAAACAACCAAAACCATGCTCTATTGCGTTTTATTGCCTTGCTTAACGTGTGGAAGATTCTTAAAAATAGTTTTTAGGATACATTATATATATATATATATATATATATTATATGGGTCAATTTCAACAAGTGGTGTTTTTTGTACCTTATCGGTGAACTTTTTTATTTAAAGCTTTTTTGGATATTTTTTAGATTTATTGTAATCTATATGATACTAAATGTCCCCAATTTTACGCACATGATCGTATCATTTAAGACTGAAGAGAAATTTGAGTTTGAATTTGGGTTGTCACCGATACGATAAGCTGACCACCGATTAGTTTTCTGTACACCGATATGAAATGCTTGAACACCGAAAAGGTGTGCTTATCCACCGATATGGTAAATCTGACCACCTTTGCACCATTGTTTCGTCAATAACTTTGTTATATTCCAGTTACATCAGAGTTTTATACCTTATTTGAAAGCTTATGAAAATTTTTATGTTTTTAGGGTTCCTTACCCAAAGGAAATGGAACCCTTTTACGGAGACTTCGCTGTCGGTCCGTCCGTCCGAACGTCCGTCTGTCTCCAGGATGTATCTCAAGAACCGTGATAGCGAGGACGTTGAAATTTTCACAGATGATGTATAATTATTGCCGCTATAACAACAAATACTTAAAGCTAAATAAAATAAATATTTAAGATCGAGAGTACCGAACACAATGTGTCAAAAGTTCAATTGTGCGATGCTTTTACCATCGATGCTTTATAGATGCAATAGTATATCGGTCTTCAAAATTTACTGTTTGTCTTTTTTTTAATACTATTTTTAATGTAGACAATATTTTGCATCTATTTTAAATTTGCGTATATTTTTGCGACAGGCGTTTTGGCTATGAAAATTACGCAATCTACTTTAACTATGCACACACCACGATCGGTCTAGAAAATTTGAATTTTTCTGGGTACAAACAAACAAATGTATTTAACATCGTACAATTTCACTATCGACACAGTGCGTTCGGTATTGTAAAAATCGCAACTTTCAAAAACTCATATTTTCTATACCTAACGAAATTACTGATATCAATAAAATGTTTTAGAAGCAAAATAAATGACACAGGGTCCACCGATGTGTTGAACCGACCCACCGACTCGATAAAATGATCCACCGATACGATTAAGAAATCCACCGATGTCTTAAAACTGTTAATACACAAAAAAATAATACACTGAGCAGAAAAATAATACACCGATAATGTTTTTTCACCGATCAGGTGAAAAATTGTCGTATCGGTGGGTAAAATGACCACCGATTCCACCGATAACGGTACAGCGACGAGATAAATTGCACACTTTTTTTTAAATTTCTAATGAACTATAATAACTAGGACAAATTGAACTACAGCTAATAAAGCTAATTCAGTTACTTTCTCTGTGTGGATCAAACAAATATAAAATAACAACATATTACAATATAAAAAATCATTCTCCGATAAGATAAAATATTTGTCGCCTAGCAATTTTCATGGTGTACTCACGTTTTTTGCGGGCAAATGCAGCGATGTAGAAAGCGTCCGTCTTCACTGCGCATTAGGGCAGTACTAACATAAAATAATAATCAGGGAGGGGACACTGTCGGACTTGCCTATGTAAAGTTATGTCTAAATTACTTTTTGGCACCGAAAAGCCAAGAATTTCTGGGACAAGTACGTTTGTGCCTCTCATTAATAAATATGGTTAGTTAAATAATAGAAATATGCTATTTATCAATGATGAAACTAATATCCTACGAAATAGGGTAGGTTGTAACCTTAATTTACTAATATTCATTAACTTATAAGCCATTTTGTTTGTAAAAAAAGTACTGGGACAGCACCGACAAGCGAAAATTTGGACTTTAGGAATTTTTTTCTACCCTTAAATTTCATCCTAGCCCTTTAATATTTTTGCCCCCACCCTATATCTACCTATATAATACGATAAAAATCAATTTAATACAATATTCTTCTTTTCAAATACGAATTTCAACGAGGACAGAAAAAAAAGTCGTTTGGGAAATCGACCCATGTACATATATATAGGGATATATAGATAAATATAGATTTCTTATAGGGTTATACGGTATAGTGTTCTTTAAAATAGTGATTACAAAGTTTTCTATTCCACTTGAATGACCTAAAATCCTTCAACCAACATTCAGAAAGCTGAAGCAATCCGTCAAGCAAATGAAGTGTGAAACCCGGGCCGGTACCACGGCGCCGGTGCGGCCGCGGCCAATTTTTACGGATTACGGATTTACGATGTATTGGACCGGACCGGACGGCATGCTAAAAAATACCTAAATCCTCCACCTACATTGAGTTTAAGGCGGCTATTTATTTGCAAGTGGAGCAACTCTCTTGGGAATATCGATTCGAATAGGTTGCTATTCAACCGGTGTTGTAACAATTGCTATTTAGTGTGTTGTTGAATTTACTGTTTTCCCCTAAGTGAACTATGAAGTCATCGAAAAAACTACATCATTACATTTTGTCTATAGATAGGTCTTCTTCCTTCTGCCTCGATGGTCTAGTAGTTGCCTCGATGGGTCTCGAGTTCGATGCCCGGGTTTGACAAAGTGTTATTTATGAACTTTACATCAGGATATCCACAATAGCAACACGGAGTTGAAATTGTGCCCGGTTGATGGTGATCTCTCAGCCCCTATCCCATTGGACCTAAACATAACAGGTGAAGTGTGGGTGTTGTACACCTCTGCCACACCCTTCTGGGTAATATAGGCGTGTTGTTATGTTATGATCTTCTTTTCTCTGTTAAATAGGAAACTTGTATTTATTTGTGTAACCCTTTCTGGAACAAGAGGGCACATTAAAACCAATGAAATACATAAAAATCCTTTACATACTTATAGCATCAAAACCAAGACAAAAATAAAATTAATGTATTATTTAATTTACCCATTAAGTAATCTATCTCCGATCTACTAAAAGCTACAGAAATAAGAGCAAATTTCGTAACGACAAACCCAGACGACTTCTAATCGAGTTCTACATTACAGCCCATACTTAGGAGTAGAATCGATGAAAACATTAAACATAATGTTGCTCAGTATCAGGTAATGTTGATCGACTAGTACACACGGCTACACATTCACTTATACACTGCCAGTGTAAGATGCTCCCTCGTTGTAATCTCCGTATATGCCAGACCAGCTTTTACTAGCAATGTATAGATTGACAAGTAGCTCTCTGTACTTGAAGTCATATCTTCAGTAATAACATGATCCTTTACGACCTCCCTTTCGATAACTGCGTCGATCGCGATAATTTATTTTATGTATTTACGTAGAAATATAGGTATATAGCAGAGTTTAGGTGTCTTGTTGTTATTCAAGTAATAAAGTGATGAACAAATTTATGGGTGTAGGCATAGAAATATTACATCTAGAATCCGAGAATTCACATGAAAAGTGAAGCCAGTTTACTGAGACGCTTTGGCTTAATACGATATGATGTACGTACATGTCAGATTTATGTTTGTGTGCGTGTCGACTAAGTTTAGCTTTTGGCTTCTAGCTAGATGAAGCGCTTGTATGAAGACTATCTATTTAGGTATCTTAAGTCTATGTGTGTAGAGAAAGGAAACTGTCAACAAAATTCACCTGCTTTAAAACATAACAAAGCAACGTTATGTATGAAACGTAAACGTGAGACAAGTATTTGATTAATAGAGTAATCTTAGATAAATATTTATTGTTATTTTATTTATTTAATAATAAATTATAAAAACAATTCATAACAATGTACGCTTGTTAAACTGTAACACAACGACAGAAAAAATCAACATAATAATCCAGTATACCCAACATTTTCGAGTCAAAAATGCACAATCACAATGTCAGGATCCAAATTAGCTTATAGCTTTTGTAGCAATCGTCTCGCAGTAATCCTTTAATATCATTCGTATTCGTCATTCTTTACATCACATTCGCCAATTGACGGTTCATATAGTGACCTTTGTGCGCATCAGATTGGATGGTAAGCTCACGTACTCCCATAAGACCTTATAAACGGATTAGAACTCTCGTACAAATATTTCTCTACACAATTACTTTTGAAATCCATCATTAATTTGCCTATAAACGGGTTTCTCTTCATTGTATTATGTAAGTTGAAGATTTGCTTATAAATAATCGTCAAAAATAGCAGTTAAATATAAAAAGAGCCCCCCAGAGCAATTTTTTATAGTTAATCGGTACTTTTAGATGTAAAGGTGAATTTATAAATCCAAATCTTAACATTACTATGATGTGTCATCTCACTTATGATAGTTAAATGCCTGCAGTAAAAATAATCCCGTTAGTCATAATAAGCTATTTTTATAAGAATATTTTGAACGAATTAAGTTAAGATAGAAAATAAAAGAAAATGTATAAACAAATTCGTGTAAAAATACCAGCAATTATTTTATAAACCGCTGAATGTTGTGTTATCTTTTAACTGTCAACATCATATTTTTACGCTACTGATTTTTTTGCATACTGAAATATCTGGCGCTTAGATGAAAATGTCGCGCAAAAATTTGCAAAATGTTGCCTTTGAGCTTTGTGAATGTTGTTTTTGTAAACTACCTAGAAAAATAACACAATGTATTTTATGTAAGTAAAGAGAAATATGAAACAAACTTTAACTAAATACTGTAAAAACAAACTAAAAATAATATTCACTTTTTTTTACAATTTATTTATAATTATTATTATTTTCAGTAGTATTAAAGAAGTTCAATCTATCCCAATATACTTCAAAATTGTTTCAGCGCTAAACTGATTCCATGACATTAAAACAAAACGCCTAAACATTACGAGGAATAGAAACACCATTGGGACTTAGTAACAAAACAGAAACTAAGGAAAATCCTCCAAAATCGTGATGAAATCCTCTTTCAAATAACACTAACCATATTATAGATTCCAGAAACCGATACGTTACCCCATACCCCCCTTCCCCACACTGCTTCACCGCTACAAACCCAAATTTAATAAGCGCCAGACTTAACATTATTCAAATAGAGCCGGAAGAAATTCGTAGGCGTTTGTATAAAATTATGCAGCGTTAAGATAAGCCGACTGAATACAAGTGCCTTTTACATGAACGGTCTGGAAGTGGCTGAATAAATAAATTATTGTGTTTTTTCTAGTTTTTTTTGCTCTTTTGTTGTAGACTTTTATTTATCGGTTTTGTAGTACCATTGAATAAAAAAAAATAAGTTGATTGTGAAATATGATACTAGAATATTATATATTTTTGTAATATTTTTGTTCAGTTATTATGTTTACTTAGAAAATAACTTAATAAGAGTATTTTACCGTCAAAAAGATAAATAAGATAAAAAAGAAACCTCTGAGAAATTTAGTTTATTTAGTTTTGTGTGAAACTTTTATATTTCCTGTTACTTTATTTTATATTGATGAAAGTGAGTTTAAGCTTCATGAATTTAAAGTAGAATTATTTTTGTATGACGATTTTAAGTGCTTTGTGAAGTAAAGATATTTTAATTTCACTCATTTCATATTATCTTGTTATATTATTAAGAGATCAATTAATATGACATGTTAAAGTAAATCGTACAAGTTACAAATTGTTGATTTTAAATGCAAAGGTAAAATATTTGGAATAATAATTACCGATGATTATTAAAATTTAATCGTTTTTTAATTTATGACCCAAATTAAGCAATTCTTTTAAGTGAACTTCAAATAAAGTTGTTCCTGAACTTTTTGATTACAAATTTTAAAAATTCAGCCGCATGCATACAAGAGTCATAAGAATTAAAGAGATAAGAAATATCAAACGTTGAAGAAAGTTATTCAAACTGCTCAAACCACAAAGGCTCCACAATAGGTTTCTCTTCAAAAGCAGCTTTGTAGTAAGTCGATATACCGCAGAAAAATGCAACTTCCAAAATGCGACTGTTTCATAAAAAGTGAGAAGTCTCCTTAGCAACGGTTTACTCAATATTTGGAGTATGAGGACAATTGCCATTTAAACTGAGCTCAGAAAGTACGATGGCAAGTCTACTGTGAAGCCTTGCTTCTACGTATGTGTAAGAATGTTTCCTCAATTTATTCGGATTAAAGTAGAAGTTTGTTGGAAAAAGTGAATTTTCGTGCTCAAAGAATAAATGAGTTTCGGAGTTTCTTATGTGATAGAAATTGGTGTATTTTTGCGCGTTTTTGTTGTGATACTTCTTCTCGTATATATCCTTTAGAAATGATAATATTCGAATATATCTCAATCCTCCGAACGTTGTATTCTAGGAACCAATATGTAGAGAGCAATACAATTCGAGAATTTCTACAAATCTGAATGTTAGGAAACACGTTCAGTTTTATAGAAATTCCTAAAATAGGAGTTATGAAAAAAATGCCGAACAAATTTCCTGAAAATATATTTCTGGTATGTTTTTGTTCGCAGGACACCATAAACTTTATTAATAAACTTAAACACTCATTTAATTTTTGATTATTTTTTTGAATGACACATTCAAGAAGGATTAAAAAATATGTATTATTAGTGCAAAAAAAAATCCAACAAGGTTTAGATATCAGATCTATTCACAAATTCCATTAAAATCTATCTAGTAACTCACTCGCAACACTTTTTCCCGGCAGTCGGATAAAAACTGTCTGATCGAAGTAACGTACGATGCATAATACATGACGGAACTCGAACGCGGACTGATTCGTACACTCTTTACTAAAAGTTGAACGTTCGAGTGCTTGATCGCATAAAACAACGGATCGCTGAATTGCAGGGTTGAGGTAAAACTCTGCAATCATCTCCCGTTTGTTCTTTCACTTTGATTTGTTTAACAGTAATGGATTTTGGATGTAAACTCTATATTAAAAAGTTTGATAACAATTAAGAAAATTCTTTGACCGAGAAGCTACAAACGTTATTTATTTCAAAACCTACTAAGGAAAAAAATATAATATAAGCAAATATTATTTGCGTGTATAATGACGCTTTTAATTTTACTTAACACATTTTAAATATAATTTGGATTTGAAGATGAAAATAAATCATAGTGACTATAAATACCTACGTAATAAAAATAATACGATAAAATATATTTTTTAATATTGAAAAATACACCTAACTTAAAATATCAAAGTACAAATAATACAAAAACTCAATTTTTTTCAGTGCCAGAAAAAAAAATAAACAGCACTTTTTGCTGCAAATAAAAATTCCAGACACCGAATCGAATATTTATCACTTGTTTACAGCTAAAGTGATATATCATAAAAGGACAGACAGAAAGACAGATAACATGAAAGAAAATTAATAAGTTCATCGGTCTTTGAAGTCGTGTTCAACAGACTGTAACTTCTGGATGCATATTAAAAGTTCCAAAGAAATTGTGCATCGGATTCATTCTTTGTTGATTGGAGACTCTAGTGCTTTAACCTGGCTAGCATTATAGTAGGGGAGCCTGTGGTGCTAAATGTGTATTAACTCAAGCGTCGCTGCCGTGGGGCCTAATTGGGCCTTGAACATGAGATGAAAGGAAGAATAGCAGATTGTTTAGGATTTTATAGTAGTGGTCAAGGCAAATTTGTTTTGTAACCTTCTAACTCCTTACCTTGCGGTACGCCATTATAATCAGATTTTTATTTGATTAAAAAAATCTGTTAAGACTCCATATGTAATGAGCCCATATTAAGATTTCAAAAATACTCAAAATTATGTGAGGAACCTGACTTATCTTTGCAACGCCTAAGGAAATCCAAAAGAAAGCTTTGTTGGCTCCTCCACTATCACTAACTGTTAAGTTTTATTTGACTCGTAGTTGAAGAACTCGATCATTTTCCTTATTTCTTTCTGAGTCTGAAGTTTATTTTTGGAAAGTTTTTTATAACTAGTTTTGTCGATTCATCGGAAAATGAGTTGGGTGGAACAATCTTTGTCGCTTCATTTCATATCATATTGTCTTTGAGAAAAAGAGCTCATTGCCAAAGATTGTTGGAACTTTTAGAACAATTTTATAATTAACAAGAACCACATCGTTTTAATTAGACTATGAAGTCAAGAAGAATACAATATCATAATTCGTTAATGTTTTAACGAATCTACTCGCACAAGGTAAATTTTTACTTCATCAACACAGATATTAGTTTGTAAAGAATTAGTAACAAAATTTATTTCAGGACTTGTATGAGATATTTAATCATTCCAAATAATTGAAATGTATAGAAAACGTGTTTTTTCGTATTTTGTCGTAAACACTAGTTAAACAAACACTGTTATTAATTAAGAATATGGATTTAGTTACTAATTATGTACAAACAATTTTCAGGTTTTTGGTAAAGTAAAAATAACGTGGTATATTTACTCGTTCTTGTTTCAAACTCTTATATCTAAAAGCGCGGACAGAGCCGGACACATAAATTTGTGGAAGTGGAAGCGAAACAAAAGATTTTCTAACGACGTGGTGACATCCTGTGTTCCATGAAATGTCCAGTCGTCCCTGAGGAATATTCTCAGCTTCTCTTTATTTTACGAAAGCCCCACATTCAGCACATTCCGAGAACAATCAGGCTAGATATGAAGAATGTCGTGACCTTTTAGACTTTTACGGTCATGTTGTAAAGAACTCATTTGTTATCGGCACATTGAAATAGTTATTTGTGCAACAAGAAAGTAAAGTTCGTATTTTGTTTGAGTGATGATTTTTAAGTTACAATTATGCAAAAGATTCTATAGCAGAATCATGACCACAACGAATATTTTTTTTTAAATCTTAAGTGTAGTGAGGCACTTAAAAGTACGAGATATAAATAACTTTGGTCTCTAGAATTATTTCTGTCTGTCTGTATGTTCGTACGCGCATCACGCAATAACCACTACATGGATGCGGTTTTCATAATTGTGTAGCTGAAAGTCTAACTTAACAATTAGTATAATAATATGATTTATCTTTTTATTTAATCCCTAATGAGGGTAAATTAGGAGGTGTAAGTTTATATGTAAGTCGTTAATTTTGAAGGCATTAATGGCATTCAGCACAAATGTGACATGATAATAATGCCAATTCCCTACACGACATAAATAAACATGAAGATAGATTTTTGGAAATGCCACTCCTAAGGGTGTAAATTTGGGTTTGATATACGAGAGGTGCCTCAATTTCTAAGAAAATTGCATGGAAATATCAAATTTCACGTGGATGAAGTCGCGGGCAACACCTTATTTAAAATAAAACATTGCAACGAAAATTAAGTTGACGAAAAACATGTATTTTCGGCAACATGACATATCAAACTACGTTTACCTTTTATTGGAAGACCATACCGAATGTCACTTGAAACTTAGCCCTGCCGCAGATATTAATAACCTATTTTTACCCCTGTGATAGTTTATGATAATTAAACCAATAAACCTTCAATTGTTAATACAAATTGAGCAAACTATTTCGAGGTTAGTTAGCCTTTTAGAATTGAATTCCACTTGAACCATTTAAGCCATTGTTGCTTTATTGTCTCAACTGTTTCGACGAATAATTGCTCCACTAATTTCAGAGGAATTGATCTACTCAATTTTGTAGGTCAAATGGTTAAAACCCACTTAAAATAATAGATACTGAGCTATCAATAATATTAAAGAAATGTGTATGATTTTACTTTAAATTAGATACGACTTTAGAGTCCTTATATTTCTTTTCAAGAAAATTATCATATAAAGTATTGTCAACCTCACCGATAGATACGTTTCTATAAAAATATACTGAACAAGAGACATTTATGTAAAAATGTGATTATAATAACGCCCTTGACATTTATTTTGCAAAGTAAAATTACATACGTTCTATATAATTAAATTGTGGTTTAAAAACACAAAAAGAGGCATCAATCAATTGACATAATAATAATTTACTTCACATGTCAATTTAAAAAAATCATCAATAAAATCCCCATCATAACCACTAAACTCTTTAATAAAATCATCCCTTCACAATACTCTAATATCTTGATAAAATTACAACTTTATTAAATAACATTAATGGTTAAACAAGTGAAGAAAATCGAACCATTACATCTGATAAAAGATGAATTCAACCAATTCCAGCTTTTAATGACTCATATTTAAGGACTAATTTCGCTTGCACTTCAAATATTTCAACAAACTCAATAAAAGATGAAATGATCCAATTTTAGCTTTTAATTATTGACTTTAAGGACTAATTTTGCTTGTACTTTATAGATTTCACTACGATCAAAACAGACAATTGACCCCTATACAGCACGTCAATTGAAACACGTTTTTGGGGATATCTTAATGATAGGTTAATTAAACCGAGCTCACATTGATGATGTCTCTTTGATCTTTGCCGTGCTTAGTGAAGATTATAAAGCCCTTGCACTGAGTCAGTGCGAGACGTCGCGCGGAGGCGACGACACGCGAATAATAGCCCAGTTGATGAATCTACGTACTAGATTCGAAACTAGTCGGCATATCCCGGCTAAAGTAACGTGAGTAACCCGTATTCTCAATTATAATGTCATCACCTCACGTCGGTTTTATTAATATTAAGAAAATGGTCCTTTTTTAGGTTTTCAACTATGTAAATATAAAATTTCATATAGATTGCTTCAGCCATTAAAGCTAAACAGACTTATATGTTTTTAAACTTTCGCGATTAGAGAACATTTTTCAAAAATTAGACAACGGGTCTGAAAAATTGTGACGACCAAGTGAGGGTAGAGGACAATATCATCGCTTCACGGAGACGACGCTGAGCGTCACCAGTCGGCTCGTGACCAAGAATGATGCAAGTCATTCGAAACGTCGAGCATAGGTATTTATTTACCTTTATAATAATTACGCGATTCAGACCTGTTGTCTAATTTTTGAAAAATAAACAGACTTACTTTACTAACATTTCATAATTATGTCTTATTTAGTAAGCATTCTGATATTTTTATACCACAATGCATACACGTAAATTCTACTGATGTTTAAAAAAATATGCATCAAAGAATACGTTGTACACACGACGATCAAGCAATACTTTTCTAGTATTGATCTCGTATTGAACGGGACGCCAACTAAAAACGAGACCATCTTATACTAGAATTGTATAGCTATATGTAGAGCTGTAGTGTAGATAAATGTGTAGCCGTGGGTAACATGCTTGCAAAACTGTTTGTTCCTAATACCATGCTGAGGCAAGGGCCCGGACAAAGGACATTGAAGGTTTCCGTAGCCAGAACCAATATTTTAAAATTTCCCCTGTAGCAAGAGCTGGATTATGAATAAGGTAGCTGTAGACATCGATATTTTTACGTGTTCATTAGCGGATTGCCAGAGAGTAACAAAACCCTTTTTGTCAACATTTTAACCAAAGACTACGAGCGAGCTCCAATTCCATCCTGAAGATGATAGCTGGGAGATATGATTCACCGATAGTGCATTGCATTATAAGGAGATGTATCTCCCATAATAAACTTGTTATGAAATAAATACCCACGTTTTGTTACTAACATACATTTAAGATTATTGTTTACTAACCCACTATGGATCTTACTTGGTCTGAAATAAAAGTTATTTTTTTTTTTTTTTTTTTTTTTTTAACATTATTGTCGCATTTGATTTAGCCAGTAAGGACGATTGTATGTTGTGTAAAATGTATAATGATAAATAAATAAACATATTTTAGAAGAATCATGAAATAGGATGACTGACGTAGATTTATATTATCTAAAGATACGTAAATAACTAATCCATCAATTTCCGTCGTTCGTAGCAAAAGGAATAAAATGAAAGATGTTTGAGTTATGTTTACTTACATGAATATAAATATTGTACTCATGTAATTTATAGGGACATATATTTTTGCTTACGATGAAAAGTACCTTTATATAACAGATGAAATGTAGGTGTGGCAGAGGTGTACAACACCCACATGACATCTGATATATTTAAGTCCAATGGGACGGGTGGGTGAGCCTAACGCCATCCACTATGCACAGTTACAACTCCGTGCCGCTAATGTGAATTTTCTGACGGAAAGTCCACAAATAATACTTTACCACTAGACCATCGAGGCAATATTATTATTACTAAAATATTTATTAATACAAATATCTGTTGGTTTCAAGATAAAATCACTAAAAAGAAAAAAAATATCCTAATAAAAGCTATCTTTACTTATCCTTTGATTTATATAAGGTATAACTGGACTAAGTAAAGTCTAGCCTATAAAAATACGAATTCAATGTTTATTTTCGGATAAATATTAGGTCTTTAATTTGATGTACTCAACAACTTAATAAACGGGCTCGAGGATGTCAACCAAACGCGAACCCAATTTTTGATTAACTTTCGAAAATTAATTAAGAAGATTATTTCCATGTTCAACGCTAATTAAAAATCATGCCGTGTTACAAACAACTTTTGAAATATTAATTGACATTTGGATCAGAAAATAAGTAATTCTGAAAAAATATGTTTTTATATTAAAAAAGTTATTAACACGCTGTGAAAGTTGTTATTGTCGCAGAGAGGCAAATTTTAATGAGGTCCAGATATCGATTAAACTGATGTACGGCGTTCCTTTGTGGGTTCAACTCATGCACACAACTTGTGTTAAATGAGGAATATTACATTTTATAATACTGTGCTCGTGGTATGATACTTTATTCTAATATTTCAAATGTGAATGCACCAATTTTATAGTTTAAATTCGAAATGCTTCCGTTATTATCACTTGTTTCTCTTAATACTTTTTGTTTTTTTTTAATTATAGCATATTTTTTTTTGTTTCTTTAAAAAACGGTTGTATAGTTTCCAGCTTAAGAACAATTAAATTAATGTGACAAATTCTTTTCCCAATATACAAGTACAAAATAGATTATGAACCACAAAATGAGAACCCATACAATAAATAATAATGTAATTAAGACACATAACCCTATGACACAAATTACATTCCGATGTTATCTGCAGAACCCTCATCTATTATCTACTGGAGGTCCTTGGTTTGATTATTACAATGGGGTGATTTCATATTTAATCATTATTGTTATAGCAAGTACCCTATATTATAGGGTACTTGAGTAGGAAGAACGCCGTGAGAGTGTGTACGTACGATGGTAATTTGAACTTATGAAGATTTTGATGATTTATATCAATTTAGCTTTCGTTCGCGACTCGATTTATGACACAAGTCTACCTACTGCAGAAACCAGTCTCTTACAAGGGAGTTTTGTAACTTTGTAAACTGATTTTTTTGTTTTATGTCGTTATTTTTTTAGATTTTCTTACTACAACTTTGTGAAAAAAAATATACAAAATTTTATCTTTATCTTTTTATCTATGGGTTGATATAAATTACATCGTCTTAAATCTTTTCAAGGTCATCAGCTATCTGCACAACAACTTTCAGTTTCAACTTTATTAGTTTAACACTGACAACTTTTCAGAAATACAGACGGATTTGCTTTTAATTTCTTAATATCGAAAGGTCATTAGTCAGGAGTAAGGATGTTGTTTATAAGTTTTGTGATTATTTGTATAGTACAGATTATGTGTCCCATCACATTATTTTATTTAATGATAATAACGCGCTATTTTGGCCACGACATTAAATGGTCAACCATGGCTTCATACTAGTAACCAAACGCGGTTTCGTCCACTTGCTATCTTGATAAAATAAAGGCTATATTTATAGTAATTTGATAAAATTAAATATAAATTATTTGTGTAGAAATAGGCGAATTAGGGTAATAGCATAATACATGTAAATAATTCTAATTCATAGAGAACTTATGACGCAAACCATAAATTACGAGCACAATACATACTAATTAGTAACTAATATTGTAATTTGCCAACCACATTGCTAGTAATTTACGATAATTATATCGTCATTTGGTTTAATTTCTACTTGAGCTTTGTTTTGTGACAGCAACCTAAAATTGATGCAATTACGACTAAAACTAATACTAAAATGTGGTGGACCAAAACTAAAAGCGTATCTAATAATGTTATATTTGATCCAAATGTGCAAACTTAATGATTCTTACAAGCAAAATGTAAGCGCTCTCGTGTTTTAGCTGAAACCGTATTCTACCCTGTCGTGACATTCTTGACGCTAAATTTTTAATGACATAATTCACGTATAAAGTTCTGATTTTTCACCGTGTTTGAGAGGCAAAAAACGTGATATTATAGTTGTTGTAATTCACAAAGGATGTTTTAACTAACAGTTAGTACTTTACGGGATATAATCCCACCCACAACTGTGTGTGACTCCTGTGACGAAAGGATCTACAGCGGTAACCAACTGAAAGGCACCGTGCATGACACACGGGCAATCCCAGGGAGAGTTAAAATTATCTTGGAACCCGCAACGAATTTAATCAGAAGTATATAGTTGGAGTTGGAAAGTATGTATCTTTCCTTCCCTCCAAAGCATAGCGGGAGACTGAGTAATGCCAAATATAGACAAAGTGTCTATATGGAAAGAGTGTAGACACCATGGACAGTGACAAAAACTATATGACAGTTAGTACTACTTTCAGTTAAAGCGTATAATAATGCACATCGCAAAAGTGTGCGTATTTGACACAGCATGTCATACTCAGGCAGTTCGTCGGTTTTTTGTTTCAATTGGTCTCACACACACACTATGATGATTCACATTTTAAACAGCTTCGAGTTAGACACATGTCAAACCAAACTGCTGTCGTGAATTGCAAGAACTATACGACCTGTCATTTAACAAGATTGAAAAATTATATAACATGCAATTTGCTAATATATTATGTAAATAAAAATAAACAATACCTATAGTTTTACTATCAGTTCAATAAAGATAGCATTCCTACCGCTGGATTTAGTATTACACGCGTAATTACAGCTTTAATCATCCGATTGGTTTTGGTTTTGACGTAAACCTATGATCAATATATGGTACCTATTGGAAACCTGACTGTAATCATGTGAATAATGTGTATCGATGATTGGCGTGATTGCAAACATACACAAAACATCTATACTACCACCACTGCCTATAAACGGAACTTATTCAATGGGAGTTATTCATTCACCAAATTAATGACAACTCCAATGAATATAAAAATAAGGCATTTATAAACATAACTAGCTTTATCGTAATTGGCCATGTTTTAATAATATGTATTATCACAAAATCTTGAACTACTATCACTTCAATTTCTTTGTGTTAGTAGTTATACTTTTAGTAAAGTTTACTAGGCGATTGTGAAACGGGCTCTTAGCATGATAGCACACACACACACAAACACACACACAATTTTTATTCTCTTTACTAACAGTCCACTTACAAAATGTTTACGATGATAAATTGTAATCCTTGACTATTAACTGCATATTATAATACAAGTTTACTTTAACTTATGAGGTAGAAATCATCTCTTGTACAGAATCTGCAACATTAATATATAATGTATGTTTACTCTTAGCAAACTCTGTGTGTTCTTATTGATAATATATATGATATTTATTTTTATTATAAATAGATCTTGTTAGTTTTATTCAAATGATGAAATACGGGTGTTACACACGTAATGTTGGTATATTTAGTCGAGCGCGGTTTCGCCTATACTATACTTTTAGGCATCTTCAAGAGAGAGCGATACGTCCCGCCTGAGTTGCACTGGCAGTGCAAGCTGGAGTGCAAGACTGGCTGCGAATTAGGCAGTAAGTATAGTATAGGCGAAACCGCGATCGTCTAAATAGACCAACATTACGTGAGTAACACCCGTATTTCATAATTTGAATAATGTTAGTTCGTTTCCAGGTCAATTTATACGCTTTTACAATAAACTTCCTTTAGACGCAATAGAATTATCGATAGGTAAATTTAAAAAATATGTTAAAATTAGATTATGTCAAAAAGCTTACTACAGTATTTCAGACAACATAAATGATAATAGTATTTGGAAATGAATTGCTCTTCTATGTGACTTTTATTTGTACTTTTATATTGTTATATTTTTCATTTTAAAAGATGGTGCACATGAGTTTCTTACCAGCTCTTCTCATAATGCAAGCATCGGAGCTAGTACTTGGATTGATTTTAATTCGATTCTAAACAGTTTGATTAAACGGTTATTCAAATCATTGTAATTAGTATAATTTAGTATTATTTATGATTTATTTTTATATCATTTTTTGTAATGTTTTGACGTGTTCAAGCGCCTCCTGGGGCCTATGAAAATAAATGATTTGAATTTGAAAAACTCACGTCAGTTTCAATAAAAAATCTTGTTAGTGGTTTAATTTATTGCTTAAATTTAACCTCAAACAAGATCACAGTCGTGTAAAGCTACGTGGGAGGTCGCCACCATCGCTGGTAAGTAATTAAAATTATGTGGAGGCTCGACACTGTCTGATGTGACGAGAATAACTTTGTAGACAGGAGTGACGGGAATAGCGAGTAACGAGTGATAAAGGTGACTCAAGGGTGGCTGAAGCTGCTAAAATTACATGAGATACTAAAATAACGTTATTTTTATAGCTGTATTTGGATCTATTTATGAATAGTTGTCATAATAAATGAAGCAAAATCATAAATATCACCATTAAAATGAACTTTCCGTCAGTAAATTTACAAGAGCACTGAGTTGGAACTATGCCTGGTTGACGGCGATAGGCTCACCCTCTGTCCCATGATACCTTATCATAACAGGTTAAATGTGAGTGTTGTACACCTCTGCCACAACTTTTTGGGTAATATAGGTGTTATGTTATGTTATGATCAAAAACGTATCGACTGATAATTATTTATTTACATGTGTTTATGAAATCGAGGTCACTTTTAAAATTTAATAACGATGGAAACTATTTTCAACCAAAATGGTTGAAAATAATTCTATTAAAATCTATTATTTATTTACATCATTAAATTACCTACCAAAATACAATAATATACACACCTACAATAACTTATAATATGATATTGACAAAACTTTATACAGCTTCAAAAAACTCCTCCGCATCGATGTCAAAAGGCGACATCGTGCCCAGAAGGCTGGCAGCATTGCCACGTTGTATGGCAATGCTTATTCTTTGAGTCAAATAAAAACCAGCCTTCTGGTCACGAGTCGCATCGATAAGTCTTTTTGATATATCCTTAAAAAGCAGCCTGGCGCATGGACAATATGTGTATATTATTTCAAAAGGTAAAGTTTTTCCAACACATTAATCCGGTAATCAGCAATAATGATTGTCTTAAAGACTATTTAAACTTCTGGCAAATTTGGTAGTAATTTTCCCATTCAAAGTGAAAAGAATATCTTTTTTCCTTTAAAAGTATTGGAAAAGCCCATTTATTAAATGTGGCATATCGTTTAAAAGTTCCGAACTATAAGAAAAACGCCTAGCGATTTTTTGGAGGTCTATTAAATGAGGAAATTCCTCAACTCTATAAATCGTTGCAGAATTTTCACAATCAAAATATTTTTACCGCGAGCGAACATCGCCGGTTCACCACACCACTAGAATGCGAGAGACAAGCATGATTTATTTTAATCGATTGTTGACTAGAAATCTGTTGGGCAAATCGTTTTATGCGATGTAATAAATGATAAAAAAGATTTATCCAAGGTGTTTTGATATCATAAAAATATTTTTTTTTTTTTTTTTTTTCTCTTCCTCTTTAGTTATCAGCAATCAGTCGCAAGACTATAAGCTGGTTTGTTGCAAATCTTGGTAATTAAATTGGAGGGAGAGCGACCAGTGCCACTCTTCCCACTCAAAGGATAAAAATATAATGGTTAACAATAAAAAAATATTTAGTTAGCCACAGAATGGGTGAATAAGATTTTATTTAAAAAATGTAAAAGTTTTATCTAAGATCTTTTGTTGTCGTAACCGTTGCAATTTCTGCCATCAGATAAATCTTTGCTTTGACTTAACATGTAATCTAATATTATAAATATTTTTTTACTATGGGTTCTGGCAAAGGTGTAGGTACATTTCCCACACTTAAACTGTATGTTTGGGTCCCATGGGATAGGGGGTGAGCCTTTCGCCATCTACCGGGCATAGTACCAACACCGTGCTGCAATCAAGAATTTACTAATGTAAATAACACTTATCCCGACTCGGGTACTAAACCCGAGACCTTGCGGTAAGCATACACAATTATACCACTAGACCAATGAGGTACAGTAAACACTGTACTGATTAAGTAGAAATCAAACATTTGAGGGTTAATTTCGTACTAAATCATCATCATGACATGATAATTAGTTAATTAAAACATTTTAGGTAACGGTTATATACAAAGTAATTGTTATATAAAGCATCCATAATCATTACCAGAAGGGAATACCCGGCAAACCGTCGATATATTGCAATTTAACATTTAATGTTGTCCATTGCAGAATAAACTTTTCAACGGCTATTTGTATGATGCGCTGTTTAAATCTTTATAACATATTTACCTTTCAGGTTTCAGGTTTTGACATAACAGGTAATACTGGCCGTGGTCACATGCAAACTATGCAAAAGCAAAACAAATACTATCGATTTAATATTTCTAATTTTTGTCAGATATGATTGCATTGTATAATTTTTTTATAGCAACCACTATTTTCATCGAGTAATAATGAAGTATCAAGACTCATAGTTGAACTGCGCGATTTTATCCGTGTCAACTTTTTTAAGCGCGGTGCCCGCAAATTAGAAATATTCCTATAGATATTTAAAAAATCTCACTTCTAACTTAAACGTCTAAATTCATCCTCTTAGGAATAAAATTAACAAAAACCCTGGTACAGAAAATCATTTATTATTATTCAAGTTTAACTATACGAAATTTTAAAAATGACGGACTTCAAACAACCGTCCAACCCTTATTTTACCCCTTTCGGGGTGAAATTTCTAATGTAAGAAACCTTCATGCAAAATTTCCAATCCTAGCCCAAATGGTTTAGGCTCTGCGTTGATGAATCAGTCAGCTGGGCGAACAATGATAAAAGAATAGATTAACATCTTATGTACACAGATAGATAACATAACCACTTCTGCAAACTACCACAAAGTTACCGAACGAATCTAATCCAGCGCAGAGCACATCTATTTAAGCACTGGTTGGCTCCTCGCCAGCGCTACATGAATCAGCCGAAGTGTCAATGAAACATAATCCGATCATTGCGTTAAGAGACTTGTTACATTATACGCCGGACGATTGACAGATTTTATTTTGAAGAGGCTTAATAGAAGCATGGCATGTTATCGTAAGTAACTTAAAATACTGGTAAAAGCGTTACGACTAGCACTGAGGTAACATATTGCTCATAGATTCTAAATAATAATGGAAAAGACTTGTGAATAAGGAACTGTTAATATGAAATATAATAATTAAATATCAGTAGGTACCCATAAAACAAATTTATCTCATACAGCGATGATGAATCAACATTTTCTTTAACGTACCACAAAGTTACTAAATGAATCTAATCTAGCTCAGAGCACATCTATTTAAGCACTGGTTGGCTCCTCGCCAGCGCTACATGAATCAGCCGAAGTGTCAATGAAACATAATCCGATCATTGCGTTAAGAGACTTGTTACATTATACGCCGGACGATTGACAGATTTCGAAATGTTGCAGCGATGCGGCTTGTGTTTCGTTTTAAGAAAATATGCTACCCGCAAACCTACAATATTAGTGTTAATATTATCCATATATTACCACCGAGGCAGTAATATTATCATGATAATAATAATATCATATGTTATGCTAAATTTTCTTGTATTTAATTTTGGATGTGTCTTTTGTTAAAACTGACGTCATTTCAAGTATATTATATTATTATCTACTTAGACATATTATAATATCTTGGTTTACTTTATAGAATTCAATAATTGACTGACAGACAACTGGCATGCATTGTCTAGCTTGAGTTTGATAACTTATTAATGCAAAATATTTTTTATGACTTTAAAGTCAAAATCTAATTCAATCAACATAAAACTAAAAACTAAAACTTTGCGCATAGAATTTCTTAATTTCAACAACCACCAAATAAGAAATTTCGAAAACAGGTTATGAAACTTACCGAGCATATCAAGTCGTAAATCCTTGAACACGTTTTAATGAAACAAGAATTTGAATTAAATCGCAGCAAAGTTTAAACTTTAGATAATTTAAAAACGCATTTTCTACTGGCTATAGTCCAATACATGAATCACTAAGTTGAATCTGAGACGATTTGTTACAATTAACGTATCCAGAATCTATAGAATTTACTCAATTTCAAACTGTATCTCCTCAGTCATAAAGTTGGTTTTCTCCTGTACTTTGGTGACGTTTAATACTATAATCTGTTTAAGTGATGATTTCTCCACAATTTGCGGGATTTGAAACGACATGCTTACTTTGTCTACTTATATCTTTAAAAGTATGCCCATTTCAGACTCGTCTGTTATAACATCCATCACAATTAGGATTGTATTCTGAGAGAAAGTATGGTAACTCTCTACGATTTCTTTATTAATTGATGCATAATTACAAAATCGTCGCTGCAATTTATATCGATCATTGTGCCTGAAGACGACCAGCGCTGTTCTGACGTGACGAACATTGGCGTAAAATTAAATTCTGTTAAATGTCATTGGTGACGAAGTCTGTATTTACTGAGAAACTGACAGATAGTCATTAATACAATACAGTTAAAGTGGAGAGACAATTATACCTAAAGTAGACGTACTCGTATGATATCATCTCTTATGTATTGTTTCCTGAGCTCTGTCTGCTTACAACGGTATATTAAGTCAGTAATCCGATATAATTAATGTTCTGCGAATGGTGATTCAATCTTCTTTAGAATTGTTTAAGATAATTCAGAAAATATACGACCTTTTCAATAATTTATAATTTATTGACAATATTGACTGACTTCATTGACATTCATTGCTGCATTGTATAAGAGCTCAGTTAGATTAAAATTGATGTAAGCTTCCGTAATTCAAATCATATTATTTTGATTACTATAATTTTAATTTATTAAACAATTTAGATTATTTTTATTTGGTCTGTAATTGTTAGTTTTGTTGATGTGTTCAAGCGCCTTTTGGGATTTATGAAAAAAAATGACTTGCCTTTGACTTTGCTCCTAGGAGAAAGCACTACCGCCTCACCATAGCCTGCCACCAAATGATTGTGCTTTCGGTTTAGTGGTGGTCTTGGAAAATTACAATAAAATAGGGTAAAATATTGTAGGCCTTATATTGTGGGTGTCGTCGATAATTATAATCATCTTAAGAGAGAGCAATCGGTATCTTGTTATCAGAATTGCCGTAAACAGGTTGTAGCTTAAATATTTAAAAGGCTTAATCTTAAATTCTTTACCTGTTTAATATATATAATCTAAAACACTTACACGTATGTTAGTTCTCGGCTATTTTGTTAAAACAGTTTTCATCAAAATTTTAAAACAAACAAGCTGAAAAATATGAACAATAATTTTGACAAACATGCATTTTAGTTATTTTAGGTATGTTCTGTCTTAAAAATTAATAAAGATTTAATAATATTGAAGTAACAATCCAATTACATTATTAATAAAAAAACGCTATTGATTTTATGTATACCCTGAAGTTTAGCCATTGATCTGGCTTCTTTATTTATGATGGATATTTTTATCCCAATTGGTCTCGTCTAAAAATTACCTAATATGATAACAAGATTGAGGAAAACTCGAAATACAGATGACAACAAGGAAAAGTCTTTGGTGAGGATAAGTAATAATATTTCTGAAAGATCCTACTCGTCTATTGTGTATCGTAGAGAGCATTCTGAACTCTAAGATTAATATAATTAAGGTTTAATTTATTAAAATGCCATTATTTGTAGCATTATATAATATTACCCAGTTTAAATAACAAGCTTTAGCAAACTTGTGTGAAAGAAGATATGAAATAGAAGGGCTGATAGGCTTCTGACAGAGGAGAATGGATAATAATGACGTTCTCGTCGAACGCAAATATAATTAGATTAGGGCAAGAATAAGATGAGTAATAATGTACCTTAAGAAAATAAATATCTCAAGCAAAGTTTATAAGATTATTCCGGCAGGAAATTCACAATAGCAGCCCAGTGGACGGCGATAGGCTCACCTATCCCATGGGACCTAAACATAACAGTTGAAATGTGGATTTTGTACACCTCTGCCACACCCTTCTGGGTAATATTGGCGTGTAGTTATGTATGTTATGATACAAAGCATTTGTGTATTTCGAAATGTAATCAAAGAATAGTCAAAAATTACTAGTTTTCCAGTTTCAGTTGCAGTTTTCAGTATTTGTGGTATATTCACATTTTGGCAACATCCCAAAGTCTCATCGTGGCTCACATCACGGACGTGGTTTAAAATAAAACTAATTTGAGGATACTACCCGTTAATTGATTAAATTTTACTCTGCATGCGCTGAAACGACATACTTCCATTTGGAAGTGTACCTAATTTAGAAGAGGAAGTTAATGATTAGTAAAGTGTAGTCTAAGAATTTTGAGCTTTTATGGTTGGAGATGTAGTTAGTAATTTAATTACAGGTATAGTTTTTGGATGGCTGTTGACTTCGCTTGTAGTTGAAGTAAACATGCAAAACGCAATAGTGTGCGTTAGTGATGTAACTAATGTACGATTTCAAATCAAAGATTCGTGAATGCGATTGTTGTCTTTCAAATAAAAAGCGCACAATGTTATACAATTTTTATATTTCATGGCAGCCGTGTTAAACCTAAACGAGTTGGCCCATGTTTCAAGACACATACACTATAGTTCGTTAGCGTTTAAAATGCAGAGAGTCATCATTGTCCACCGGCCTAGCCCCGCCCCCTAACCAATATTTTTTTTTCAAATCTTTTCAAATTACAATGTCAAGTTCACATTAACCAGTTGAAGGTATTTCGAACGTAACGCTTGTGTCCGTCATTTGTGTTAACTGATTTAAATTTTATTTTTCAACACACTGCATTCTTAACGCGACCGAACTATAGCTAATGCACGAGACTAGTAATAGAAGTTATGTCTGCTACAAAAACCCTAGTCAAGAAGTGAGGGTAGACGGAAAATCATCGCCCTCACGAACGGAGACGGCGTGCCGCTAGAACCAGTTTGCTTGAGACCATGCCCAGTGCAATCTGTCTGCCGAAACGTCAAGCCTAAAAGGTAAATAATACATGATCGCGTTAAACCCCATTAGATTTTACTTAATCATGCAACGTGTAAGTTTAAAAGTTAATCTTATAAAAACCCTGCCTAAACTTGTTAGCGGTTTATTCCACATAAAAGTTTAGACAGGGTTATCTCAAGGTTCAAGTTATACCTTCGTAATTCGCAGGAACTACACTAATATTAATATTTTTTTTAAACGTTAAGAGTTGAAGTTATTCACTGACAAATTTATTTCATCATGCAACAATGTTGTCACTTCTTAAGCTACAAACCTTTTGAGTTAAATAATTCTTTACATTTTTGGGAAAGGATAACAAATGTTATTATGTAATGAAAAACGCGCTACAAATCAGATTACGTTTTATTTAAAACAAGCTTCAATGTTTCATAAAAATGTACATACATATTCCATTTTTAACCGAACTTTTAAGGGTTTTATATTCGACGTGCTCATTCTTTTATTTATTTTACTATGTGTCTTTTTTTACCGCCGCGGCGCCGCCCGCACTAGGAATTATTCCTGTGTCGCGGAGGTGTTCACAAACATAAGTACATTTCACACCACTACGTCACGCAAGCATAATCATCACGTGTGTATGAGATTATAAACATGCATATTTCTATGAACAAGATAAAATTATTGCGTAACAAAACACCGGAGTTGCGTCTACCTCATTATTTTGTACGCGCTTATCCCCATAATATATGAGGGTCCTTCCTTTCAAAATAAACGACATGTTATAATCATTTTAATTATCCCAAGAATTTAATGGGATATAAAGTTTTTAATAGGCTTAATTTTAACTTCTTTAGGGTTGTTTTAAATTGCAGTGTACATTTTGTAATGATAAGCAAGCTAAATGGTTTAATTTAAATAAAGATACTCAAGCAACGTTTAAATGTGTCTAATTGGGGAAAAAAAGTATGTTACGATAAGATAAAAACTGTAATAATTTTTGACAAAGTCAGATTAATTCGGTATCCAATCTTTATTGACAGTTCAAAATGTACCTTTTTACTTGGGAAACATCCATTATATTAATAATACAAGGGGTTTAAATTAAAATGAGACCTTTAAAATCCATAAATTGGCTCGAAATCTATAGTAAAACGATAAAGAGAAATATATATTTAAATTTGATTTTACGTCTTCTTTTTCTTTCAAAAATAACCGAAAAGATTTTATGTGTACATTATTTAACCATAAGAAAGTAAAATCTTCATCAATTAATGGGCAAAGTCGCGCGTTTAATCTAGTCTTTACTAATATTATAAAGGGGAAATATTTTTTGTCTCTGTTTTTATATGTTTTAGATGTGCTGTAGTAGTAATCCAAAAATTTTCGAATCCACTTGACTGATCTAAATGAAAATAGGTGTGGAGATGGTTTATGACCCGAGGCATAATATAAATGAGTGCACGGTTTGCGTAGTGGTTTAAGCGCTCGCCTTGCCGCTCTCCACTGCGCTGTTGTGGCTGGCTGGACAAATATTTGTGTGATCCGCAGAGATTTGTTTCGACTCTGAATGTGCGTTGTGTGTGTGGAATGTATGTTTGTGAACACCCCCGCGATACAGAAACTATTCTTTGTGCGAGGAAACATTTTGAAAAAGAAAAGAGAATTGAAGCTTTTAATCAACTTACCATACACCGCTAAAAACACAAATACCCTACGTACACAAGACTGTACCCTGCCTTACTCTTTATTATCCATAACCCAAATTAATGCATCATGTGGGTTTGTTTATACCGGTCATTATCCTTACAGACAATGGTTAAATTAGCGTGAAATTATTAAATTTTCACTAAACTCCGTCTCCGGTACTAATACCGTTTTATTCGTCATCAAAAACGATGTTAATTGCTTTAGTGCATTCTTTATAAGGGATCTTAAATCTTTATGGACGGTATTCTGGTATATTTTATTGCCAGTCTTTATAGAATGAGAACCCGTGAGCGACTGGGTAAAATAGGTAAAAAAACCCCAGGCAGGCACGCTTAAAATTTTAAAATTGGTCTGGGGTTGGCAATGTATTAAAGCGCTCCACCCACTGAAGACGCGTCCCGCCGCGGTTCGCGGAGCGACGGATAACGAGGTGCGCCTTCCCGCGCATTGCCATGCCGCGTCGGCAGTGTGTTGTGCTAGGCGTGATTTCTATACAAATTGAGATACTTGCATACAATGGTAAAACGCGCTACGCGACGGGACGCGGTGCAGTGGGTGGAGCGCCTTAGTGTCTATTTGTCTATTATTCTAACCTATGTGACAGGCACACACACTGAATAATATAAGTTGGCAGCCAACGGACATTTGGTCTATGAAGCCGTTACATGTTTTGTTTATTTATTCGCAGGGTAGGATGGTGTCAGGTTATGAATTGGTTACCCTTCCGTTTCCCGGAGGGGTCATATAAGACAAATAAAGGATTAATCTCAAGATAAATTAAATATTGTAATGGTTTAGTTTCAAAAAGAGGAAAACGGATAAATAATTTGATTTAAACGATGGTATGTAAAACTTTGAAACTTCCTTACCTTTTTGACCACTAAAATACTTTGGCAGCTTCGTTGGTTTAGCGGTAGTGTATGCGACCGTTAACAGTTGACAGTTGACCGGTCAGGCTTATGTTGAGATATGTCAAATAGGATGCAAAGTTTTTAAAAGCAATTATAGAAGAAATTTTACGTCATGTAGCAAAATATATGAGAAAGACAATATTGTAAAAGGCACAAATAGTTAAGTTACATTAACGTTTTCTTTAACAATAACATCAAGACCATAAACAATTGAATAAATCAAGTGACAAACAATATCATTCACAATCAACCACTTGTGATAAAATGATCAACTAGCCTGACTCAAAGCAAAGATATTTCTCAACAAACAGACCAGAACCGAATCTAAAGCTTGTTATTGAACTTGATCGTAGTTATAATTAGATGAACATCTCAGAACATTGCTCTAAGTCACATGCGGTAAACCGTTGGATTTGAATTCTGTATTGTGAAGACTAATTGCGCACTCATCAGGTACATTTTGTTCTGCTTTGCGTGATTAGTGGTGATTGTTACTAAGTGCATTTCGTAGTGTTATGTGTTTATTGGTACAGAGTTGCAAATGTATTCTGTATATTCTGCTTACCTTTATTAGGCGATTTTTTGCGATGACGGCAAAGTAATGCCAAATTTGGCATTATGTCGTTTTGGTGCTGTGTCACACACTTTATTTGTATACAGTTTATGCGTTTATGCTTCCCAAACTGTCGATCCATCTTCTTCACCAACGTCGTGTGTTCATAGTCGAAAATCCTACCTATATCATACGTGTTGGATCATTAGTATTTTTTTTGTTTCACTTTATTCCTTAACTTTTAAAGTTTCATGAAAATAAAAATACCTGAAAAAAAATATATTTATCTGTATATTTCTTAAATAATAATATTTAACCAAAAACCTCAATACGAACGTTCCATAATTTATGCTTAATGTTTTAAGTTAACAGATGCGTCCGCAAACTTGGTCCAACTTTTCAAATTTGTCTCAACCAGCAATTATAAGTTTAGTTTTTACCTCAAGTTGAGTTAATAACTGTGTTTTGTTAAAATCTTGCTGGAATGGCGCAAACGGAAAAGTTCTTTACTGGATGGCTAAGCTTGACAAACTAAATTAACAATTAAAATGTTTCTTTTGACTTGAGCTTAGTTACAAATTAAAATGGTTGGAAAATAACTAAGAAATGTGCATTTATCGATCATTATAACCAATTTTCAACTATGTATTAAGTTAGCATAAGATATTATAATGTATCTATAACCAAAACATTACCAATAAATTCATCTTTAAAATGAGATTTATTATTTTAGTAGGCAATTGTTACTGCAGAATTTAGATATCAGTAAAATTATGTTGAAGTAACAACCATATGTACACATATTGCTTTGTAATAAAATATACAGAGGAGGGATAAAAAAACTACGTGACAGAACAATATGATAAACTTTTAGACTTTTTTTTGCTTGATTCAACTAAATTCATCGAAAACTAACGCAATCAACGAATGTCTAAAACATGAATATTATTGTATGATCGTGTAATGTGATAATGCCCTTTGAATTCTAGTATAGAACAATATGATTGAGTGAAATGATAATAACTGATTTATCATAAAAGTTAATGAAGAAAAGAGAGAATAGATTTTAGTACCTCCTTGTAGTTTCTCTTGGCAACACAAAATAGAGCAGCTGTCGAAAAGGACGAGTAGATAGATATTAGTAAAAACGTCAGAAAAATAAGTTACTAAAAGTATTTGTTCGTATACAGAAGTAGCTTTTCTGATATGATCCATTAGTTGCTTGTGATAGTACAAAAATAAAACAGGAATATTCATTGGGAGAATAGCAGCGATAGTGTCGGGTTCGAACCCACGGCACACACCTCTCGTCTTTTTAAAGATATTTATGTATTTATTATATAAATTATCGCTCGCTAACGGTGAAGGCAAACATTGTGAGGAAACCTACATACCTGAGAGTGCCTAATAAGTGCTCGAGGGTGTGTGAAGTCTACCAATCCGCACTTGGCCAGCGTGGTGGACTATGGCCTAACCCTTCTCATCATGAGAAGAGGCCCGAGCCCAGCAGTGGGACATGTATTAGATACAGGGCTGCTATTATTATTACTTGGAAGTACCTCTAGACTATAAAGTTGGATTTGTCAAGATTATTTACAAAATTATTGAGGACAACTTTTTCCGTGTTTTATTTTATGGTTAAATAAATAATAAAATAACCTCCTTTTTGAAGTCGTTAAAAGAATTAAGTAGTATATTTGGTGATATTATATTTCGGCTGTGAAAATTATAGTAGCCATGGAAATGCCAAGGGATATCGATAATGATCAATGAGATTGTCAGAAATTAGTAATCCCTTGAATTAATGGCACCCCTGAATTTATGGGGACCGTAATTTTACATCGATGGTGATGTAAAATAAAGAGTTTAAAGGAGAATTAAATCCATCATTTGCTGTCATTGAAGGCTTGAAATTGCACCCCGTTCAATATTTTAAAGAAAATTACCTGTAAATAGTTTACTTAAAGGTAAACAAATTGCCAATTCCTTGCTAATAACAGTTTCAGCTATATATATTTTTATAGATGTATGCTGCTATTTTCAATTTTGTATAAATGATTCTAAGACTTTCAGTACACATAGAATAAGCCATGTGGCATTTCCTAAACTCAATGCCTCTAATTTCCTCGATTAAAATGTTGCAACCAGAGAAAAGTAGAAGTAAATAAAACAGCTTTGTATGAAACGTCAGCGTATCTCCACCCACACATGTAGATACATAGATTATGAATGCATTTTTGACATTCATAGGTGTATTTTTGACATTATTAGGTGAATTTTGACATACATAGTGCAAAAAATTTACTACGCTTTCTTGATATTTGTGCCTCTCTAGTTGTGAAAAGTTATTTTCAATCTATTTGTAAAAACCGCAGTGTTTTTTACTCTTACAGTCTATTCTAGCTTCATAATTAAAACAATGATGAGAAAAAAACTCTGACAATAGAAGCTGGTTGCCTGGCAACGTAATCCTGTTGACCACGAGATCTCCCTTAACGAGAGGACGTCAGTTAACTGATTACCTCCCTCCTGTTCGCTCGAGTAAAGTTACACGGTTAGAACACTCGTTAGATTGTACCTACATGGGTTTAGTTTTATATCATGCTTCTGTTTTGTTGGACTTAATTAGTAACTGTTTTAGTCAATATGTATGTCCAAATAACGTTATTTTCGTCTTTCATTTTATATCTTAAAAAACATTCAAATAGTATGATTTTCACACAAAACAGCTGGTAATAGTCACCCTATTTTGTAACGCTAATAGCCAATATAATAGAGGCCAATGCAGCCATTGGCCTCGTTTTTTCAGTTTTACAGTTTAACTTCATAATTAGATAATGATGGAAAAATGTCCTGACAATGGAGACAGGCTGGCAACGCTTATCCTATTAATCATGAAAATAATTAATTAATTGTAGTCTTTTGCAAAGTTTTAAAGATTTTATAAATAACAAAAAACCGCGTACTTTCATATAGGAAAATTCCTGTAGTATTTCGTACCACAGAGTACTGCATTTGTTATTCAACAAGAAAAGTTAAATCTTTCATAAAATAATGGCAACATTCGTCCTATTTTCTGACGCTAAAAGCCGAAGTCTTTTTTTCTTTTACAACCTATTCTAGCTCCACAATTAAAATAACGGTGGAAAAAAGTCCTGACAATAGAGGTCGTTTGCCTGGCAACGTTAATCCGGTTCACCACGGGATTCTCCTTAACCAGAGGACGTCAGTTAACTGATTACCTCTTTGCCATCGCTTGAGTAAAATTACACGCTTAAAACACTCGTTAGATTGTACTTAACTGCTGTAAGCCTGATGGATGTATAATTATGAGTTTGTTATTTTGTATCCGCTTGTTGATATTTATAATAAAAATTATATCAAAAACATGTATTATCATATTATTTTGTAATAAATTTATTCAATTTAGTGGTTATTTTTTTTATTTACCTACCAAACCACAAATTTGAGGTAATCATACCGATTACCTCAAATTTCTGTATAAATAAGTTATTTCAATGCTATACATAAGTTGTCTTTTTAATTAATGATTTTTTTATATTATTTTATTTCCACTAGTACGCCAACCAGTGCAAATAAAGGAATTCAATATTGATTGTTAACGAATTATCTAATTTCGCTAAATTCCTTCCATTATTCATTTTCCAACGAACCATTTGTCCCAAGGATTGGTACCTTTTGTACTAATTTAATCAGGCGAAGTCACAGACGGTAAAATAGACCTATTATTTATAGTACGAGAGCTAGCAACGTCAGGAAAACAAGCATTTCAGGTAGGCCAATATTTAGATATGCTATCTCTTTTACTCTCCCGCACGTCATATGGACTATGTGGCTGGTGGTAGTGGTTGCGTTCATCAGTGCGCATCCTACCTGCACAGGTAAAATATCAATTTTTTAAATCATTTTAAGAAGTTTCTTTTTTTTTTCATTATTCTTATTGAACTTTCCACAACGTAAATCTAATATTGCCAGACATTTTTATTGCTGTTTAAACTGTGCCAGACGCTAATTTCGAATGAAAAAAATTTTTTTTTTCAAAGTAATTCAGTATGGCTGAAATTTTTTTATAATATTATTTAAGTATCTAAAAACTTAAAATTAATTTGCCATACAATTATTCGGTTGTTAACCTTCAGCCAGACCGATTTAAAATTGAAAAGTTATTGGGCATGTTGGAAGAGTACGGCAGAGAACATAATGTATGACTTGTGGACTTATGGTGTACAGCTCTGGGGCTGTACCAAACCAAGTAACATCCAAATAATTCAAAGATTCCAGTTGCTGCTCTTAATACTTTATTCCCAATAAAGTATTAAGATCAATCGTGAATGCACCCTGGTACATCAGAAATGAGGACCTCCATCGTAACCTGAAGGTGAACCTTGTCGCCAGTGTAATACAACAGTATGCTGAAGCTCATGAACGACGACTTCTTCAACACGTGAATGTCGAGGCCATCCAACTCCTTGACACCACAGACATAGTTAGAAGACTCAAAAGGACGAAACCTTTTGAGCTAGTTCAGTGAAGTGAGTGCTACTTTAAAAGAACACAAGAACAAAGTGTCAGTTTCACAACAAATAATAAAGTTATTAAAACTATTGAAGACTCACTGTCTTGCGAAGAACACGAAGAGGCCGATTCTCGAATAATATACCATATTTGCCAAATAAATGTCGATGGCGAAGTTGTGATACGCTGCTCAGACACAGATATTTTAATAATACTACTTGGTAACATGGATCATTTGAATGCATCACTAAAAATCTGGATTAATTTGGGTGTGGGGAATCATGAGCGATTTATAAGCGTCAATCATGTACACGAAATTCTAGGGCATTCTTTATCGAAAGCTCTACCGTGCTTTCATGCACTCACAGGATGCGACTACACACCAGCTCTTTTCCGGAAAGGCAAACTTCGACATTTTAAACTGTTAGAGCAATCAGAAGAGTATCAATTAGCCTGTTAAAATATTATTACAGATGATGAAGAATTGCTGAATGAGACATTTAAGATCTTAGAAAAGTTAATTTGTCATATTTACGGAGATCGTGATTCTTGGTACGTCAATGAAGTTCGGTTCAATCTGTTTTCAAATACTTATCGGTCTAAAAAATCAAATGATAATTTTGAAAAAAAAAATCGTAACTTTGATCCATCAAGCCTACCACCATGTAAAAGTGAATTGTATCAGCATTTACTACGAGTTCGTTATGTTACAAAGTTTTGGAGAAATGCTCATTTAAAACACCCGACATCTCTATCACCTCAAGTTTCCGGCTGGACCATAAATGACCATAAATATGATTTTGTCTGGTTTGTTGGAGAGCAATTGCCATCATTAGTTGCCGACATTATTATTAAAGGTAAAAATTAAAATAAAATACTAATAAATTTCTTTGCCGAAAGATTTTTCATTATTTTACAGATAATAACTTATTAAAAGACGATGACAACCCAAAAGACGACGATGATAATGAAAATGACAGCAGTGATGAAGATGATGATGATGATTATGATTAAGATGCCTCCGTTTTTTGTAATACAATTATCAATTAAAATATATAGTTTTTGTTTATTTTCAAACTTGAGATGATTATTATCTTAATTTTGTTCAACAATTTAATAATTATTTTGATACTACATTAATCCACACATTTATTCATTATATCTTAATTCTTTCTCTGTAATTTATTCGACATCTATTTTTAGACCAAGCTAAATGATACCACATCACTTTCCACTTTTAAATCGGTCTGGCTGAAGGTTAACAACCTAATAATTGTATGGCAAATTAATTTTAAGTTTTTAGATACTTAAATAATATTATAAAAAAAATTCAGCCATACTGAATTACTTTGAAAAAAAAAAATTTTTTCATTCCAAATTAGCGTCTGGCACAGTTTAAACAACAATAAAAATGTCTGGCAATATTAGATTTACGTTGTGGAAAGTTCAATAAGAATAATGAACAAAAAAAAAATCTTCTTAAAATGATTTAGAAAATCGATATTTTACTTGTGCAGGTAGGATGCGCACTGATGAACGCAACCACTTCCACCAGCCAGATAGTCCTTATGACGTGCGGGAGAGTGAGAGAGATAGAATATCAAAAAATTGGCCTACCTGAAGTTCTCTCTCAAAAACGTTGCTACCTCTTAGACTATTAGATTGACTCCAATACTGGGTTCAGACAAGATTAAATATAAATTAGGTTATTTTACACTTCAATTCACTCCTAGAGTTTTAAATATATATAAAAGATCTGTTGAAGAATTTATTTCATTGACTGATTCAATTAAAATCACAATTTCATCGATACATTCTTGGTACAGAATCAACTTCAGTTTGGGGTTGAAACTTAAGGTCGAGCATTATTCAAAGACATTGCAAAACGCCTAATCGAAGCTTCTCGCGACCGGAAGGCTGGTTTTTACTTCGCCCAGCGATTAAGCATTGCCATTCGTGGCAATGCTCCCAGCCTTCTGGCTACGGTATCTGTGGACAGCGAGGCGGAAGAATTTTATGACGCAAAATTTAATTATAATATGTTATTTATTAATTGTGTATGTTATTTAGTGTTTTTATGAGTCTATTGTAAATTCTTTGTAACTTATAAAAGGATTAAATTCATTTTACTTCAGTTTTATTGTTTAATCATTTTAAAATATTAGTCTTTAATACTAACTGAATTGTTGGCGTTTCTAACCGTCTACGCGTCTGTCGTTAACTTATCGTTTAGCTGACAACTTTCTTTGAGTATAATCCTCTTCAAAAAACTAGGCTATTGAATAGCATACACTTCTGACTTTGTTTTTATAGCCGTTGGATAAAGTGTTAAACATAAACCGTATAACTTCTGAAGGACTTTTCTTGGGATTTCCTTGTTTGATCCCTTTCGGTAATATATTTAATGCTTTGTTTTCGGTCGTCCCACACATCCTTATGAGTTAACTTGTTACGATACTTTCAGATCTTGTTTATTCTTTTTGACTTCTTCGTTCTTTCAATGAAACCGAAATGTGTTTTTAAATTACATTATCTACCAACCAAACGAAAATAAAATTTGTTAAATTAAAAAAAAAATGTGATATAGTGACAATTAAGGAAGCCACCACAGTCTAGACGTGGTTAGTGTTTATTTTTACTGGTTAATAATGCTTTTACCAAAAATAATTGACTGATTAATTAGCGTGTGTGGCAACCATGTATTTTTTATGTAAAACAAAAATTTACCGATTGAAATTAAGACCAAGAGAGATCAATAGAATAATGTCGCTATTTAGCATCCACCCCGAATTTGCGGAAATAATAGAGAATCCATCTTAAGTAAGATAATCATTCTTCTTTCTCCATTTACATGACGCACCAAATCGGTTTTGTTAAACAAATAGGTCTAATTCCATCCCATCCGTATCAAATCGCGTATTTTTATCGAGTCGTATCGAGTGGGGCCGTATTTTCGTACATCACTATGATTCTGCATTGTTACACTCGGCTGATCTCCGGCTTTACTTTGTTCGACTTCGGTAAATACGGGGGGGAGCTAAAGTGAAGCTCGGTTTTCTATCGAATTGAGATTTATCATCGATTCAACGCTGTCTTGAAATATTGGAGCTTTAAATTAGGTCGTGGAAGGATGTTTGGTATCTTTGTTTTAAGTCAATGTTAGCTCCGTCTTAAAAAGACGCAGTTTGTGAACAGAGGCAGCACAAAAAAGGCACCAGTGATTTTTTTACGATTGCACAAACCATCGTCAGGTTTTGAGCGGTTAAGTTTTATTATATTACGAACGTTTAACTAAGAATATAAATATTTAGTTTGACCTTAGACTTTAGCCTTTATATAATATTCAACGAAATCTCGTATCATTACAAGATGTGGATATGATAGAAAGTCTTAAATAATATCCAACTTTACGTGTTTAGTTATTTTAGAATTTAAATATTTTGCCTAAACCAGTTATTAAATAATGTGATTCATTAATATAGATACAATATGTATCTTTCAACAAGCTAAAATATAATAAAACCTTTAATATCGATTACAATATTGTCACACATATAATAATATCATCAAAACTAGCCATAACAACAAACGATCAACGATACACGTAATCAAAACTACTTGTGAAAAGACACGACCGATTCTCCTCAAGTTTATCGATAGTTAGCAAAGTCTATTCGCTTATCGAGAACTACCCACATCTCTATACGATATTTTTGTTAACATTCTGCAAGTCACTGGGTAAACATAAAGAAAGCTCCAAGTTCTTTCAGTAAGCGTATTGTGTATGATTGCCCATAAATAAATAAAAAATGAAGAGGATGAGAGCTCTCGTTATGAACAGGCAAATTATCCTATCTAATAATTTAAATGTGAATGTTTGTAAAGATGTGTGTGGATGTGTTTTCCTTACTCTCACTTACTTTATCACGCAAAAACTACTAAGTAGATTTTGATGAGATTGTATACATATGAAGCTTATATAAGTATTATTGTTATATTTTATGATAAATATAATTTATAGGGTACTATTATTGACGTGCCTCACGGGCAGAGTCGCAGGCGGCAGGTATACTAGTATTTGTCTGGGAGACGAATTAAATGTATTCAGGTTTCAAGGAGAGCCTTTGATCCCTATTTACTCGATGTGTCTTGTTTTTCCTTGTATATCATGTCAAGATTATAGAAGACACGTGTAAGCACTTCATTATACCTTGACAATTTCAGATTTTTTTATCTTTTCGTCCTTTATTTTGATTATTAGCGTTTATCATTTTTTTTAACGGAAAATCATATGAATAATTTATCATATATTTTTTTCATATGGGCATCAAGGCTGTCTTGATTGAGACGGAAACGGGCAGGAAATGTTTAACCCTTATATCGTCAATAATCCAATTAATAAGCTTATGATGATTTTGGAGTTGGCGAAATATGACGCACTTTATCACACATCACACGACATCACCAATTTTCCTAAATCTTGTCGCGTGATGTATGATAAAGTGCGCCATCTTTCACGTTGCCCGCTTGAAAATCAAAATAAGTCCGATCATAGACGATATACGGTCGCAAATATGCCTGAAAAGATGTTTAATAATTTACCTTTCCAATTCCGTCTTATTCCAGACAGCCTTGGAGCCTACATGCTCGAAAACATGATTGAACACAAATGACATAGGAACACTTATCTTTAAAATAAAGCTAAACCTGTTTAGAAACAAATGATACAATTCACTATTCATAATAATGGCTGTAAAGCAACCATTGACACAATGCAAGCAAATGTATCAGACGTTAAATTATGCAGCTCGAATGTCAATTAACATTGCTTCATGTTGAATAGCATACAATGTTGCTTAATACATATGCCGCTAAATAAACCATGGTACAAGACAAGCAAAGGAAGGTATTAGATGCTAAATCATGCAATTCAATGCTATTAACATTAGTGAAGAAACGATCAGTTCTCTCCTATTAATACGGCACAGTACGGACCATTAACTTAAGACAAGCAATGTATTGCAAATAATGCAAACCAATATCATTGCTTCAATTTATCTGAAGATAACGTTGCATGCAAACAATATAGAAATCAACCAGTCAAAACCCGATATATTATGCTGTACTAAATGGAATACTGAAATAAAACAAGAAAATACATTCGATGCTAAATCGTGCAAACCATTGTTATAAGCAATGGTGAATCACGTAGTTGTCAAACTTAGCGGTAGTTAAAAATCATCGTTGTGGATCTTTTGCAGCTATGTAAGACTCCAAACCATTTAAGCTGAACATGATCTAATGAGAATAATCTGTTCTTTACGCGTTTACGGCACACCACCTGAACAAGAATCCTTTGCGAGTACCAACTCCCGGCACACAAAGAGCTGACCATTCTCTTTAGATCGTGAAGCTGAGCATCTGCCATTGTTTCGTTAATTGTCATATATGCCTACTTTATATATTGTGAAGCGTGTTATTGTTAGAAATAAAGAGATTATTGATGTTCCTTTCTTTCGGAATATGATAAGATGCAATTAATCTCACAACTTATTAATACGACAACAATCGAAGCATTATAAGACAAAACAATCGTCACAAATCAATCGGTAATTACGTGACCGATATGTCGTCGTCAACTACAAATAGCATTTGGAGCCACGGTACTAATAGCGATTGTTTGTGGAGCGTCCGACCGTCATGCCCCACTGCAGCCATCAATCAGACTACGACACGGTTCCTTGCGTACTGACGGCTTCACATCAACCTATATATTTCCAGTGTAAGATGGTTTCGCGTTGCATAGACTTCAAGGGCAATGCCAGACCAGCTTATGCCGTGTGTGCAATGGAACACAGCAGCTATTTTTTAATGGCGGACATACTACACGATTATGTTACTTTGTATATGAAGTCGATAAATCAAAGTATGGTAATAGAAGTCTATATAAAAGCAAATGAAAGAAGATGAGCAGGCACATTTTCAGGTTCATGAACATTGATTGAAACATTTTCTACGTCCAAAAGTCGATGAGATATTCTGATCATGGTTTATAAAGGTTTCGGGATAGATCCTTGAATTGAGCAAAAGTGTCAGCAGAAAATTATTTTCTGACAGACAATTGCAGATTTCGTACTATAACTACTGTGATGGTGGGAGAGCTCTTGTAAAAGGGATCTAGGATAGCAGCACTACCATCTCAACTTTAACCTGCCCCCAAATAGTAGTGTTTGCATTACTGTGTTTTGGTTTGGTGGTGAGATCAGGTCCTGAAATTACTGTCACATGAGGCATAACACCATATTCCTTAGATTGAGCGACGCATCCAAAATCTACTTTTGTAAATTGTTGATGTTTATGACCTATGGTTACCAATAACCATCAGATGGACTATAAATCCGTTCGCTACATACATAGAATAAAAAAGAAGTTTAGATAGTGGTGCTTCCGCCTTCCAGCTCATTTACAAGAGCTCTAAATATGATAATTTTATTAACATACCTTTCTTTCTTTCCAGATAACTAAAGTGACCGTGACAGTGTGTGAGTGATGATCGAGTGAAGTTCTAAGTGACAGTGTTGTGCACAAATATGTGGTCAAGATGAAGCTGTGGAAGAGCCTGAAGATCTCCATAGGCAGCCGCAACGACCCTAAGTCGTACTCGCAGGAGCTGCCGCAGTGGGGTGGGCAAGGATATGAACTGGATGGTGAGTTTTTTTTAACTAGATTCATATCTGTTTACACTGTTTACTGTTGAACAAATTTAAAATGCATTTTCTGCATGAAAATGAAAAGAAATGCATAAACCTTGAATATTTTAATAGACAGCTGCAACGACCCAAAAGGTTCGTTTCTTGCGTCCGCGTTGCATATTTTATAAAAAAAAAGAAAAAACTGTCATGCGCGGCCGATGACTGACGCTATGGACGGAAATAAATATTAAACCTGTATAGCTTTATAGATACTTTGCGTCAGACGCGCGTGACTGTCAAAGTATAGAAATTTGTGATGCCGATGACAGACGCTCGCGGCCGCGATCGAACGCCACGCTCGGCCTTCCACCACAGAGTAACGAACAGAGGCTAACCTTTTAAAGAACGTCTAAAATATTTACCTATTTTGCTAGGGTTGGTTGGCACTTGGCAGTGTTGGCACAACAGGACAAACCATGTGACTAGTACAATTACTACACTGGCGGCATAGTGGTGTTATAGTAGTGGTGGCATAGACCCCAGAAATAATATAGGCTACATCGACGTACCACGGTTGGAGCCGCGCGTAGAAGCTAGTGACTCATAAGTAGGAATATATTATTAGCTGTGAATTGTGTCAAGGATAGGTTCCATCGCATTACAAACACGGCACAGATTTAAATTTGCTTTGATATTGATGTAGGTACACTAGGTACCTACCTATGTAATTATGTATGAAGTAACTATATTTTTTTTTTTTTTTTTTTTTGTAACCTACATTGTCCCATTGTTGGGCAAAGGTCTCCCCCAAAGTCATCCACTCTTCCCTATCCAAAGCCTTTCCCTGCCAGTTTTCCAGAAAGGTGTCCAAGTCATCGCGCCAGCGTTTTCTCGGCCGGCCTCTACCCCACTAAAATAAATATCTACCCCACTAAAATAAATTGAATAGGTATATAATAAAAATAGCTACTCTTTTACTATCCATTTACTACTCATCTAGTAGATTCCTTGGGATAGAAAAAAAAAGATATGTTCTTATTTCGACGATTATTGTTCTTACACACAGTACAGTACATTTTGTATTATTAAATTATAACGCGCGTCGTGCCCTTTAGGACGAGATTTGTGAGTGAGCACACGTACGTGCGCGCACCGCGGCTGCGCTGGACTGCTGTAGACTGCACAGTAGTGCACAGGGTACATTTATGTGAGCTGCGGTAGTGTCCGCGAGCCGCGCCGAGAGCGTGCGAGAGCCCTTCGCTAAGGCACTTACGAGCCGGTAGAAACCGGTTTCGCCTCGTACGTGATAGGGCCGCAAGTGCTCACGCACACAGACGTCTTATGCTTGTGTGAGTGGACTTATCTGAGCGCGGTTGTATGCAGCTTAGTCTCTGTTCGTTACTCTGTGCTTCCACGGCCTTCCACCTTTAGACGCCAGCGCAAACGTCTTCTATCTACCTCGGCTACGTATTGCACGTTATGTCTTATGAAAGCGAGCAAATCTGTCGAGCAGTCGGTGGTGGCTACAATTAGTACTGCTGTAAAGTAAAGTTAAGCAATGAGTGGTCGTCATGGGTGGCGTATCGCGACCAATTGGAACACTAGATAGAAATTTATCAATCATTGACAGTGCGATGCGAAAATATGAACACTATTTAAAGAAATTATTGACTATTAATAACACTTAACATTTGAAGCACACAATCAACCTCAATTACATTAATTGAAGGGCTATTGATTGCTTGTAGTACAGACGGCTACCGATTAACCTATACATCTCCAGTATATAATCTGGTCCCGCGTTGAACGGAAAGCCTATACAACACAAGTCCATCTTTTACCGGAAAACACAAGTACATATTATGCCAACCTAATGTTTAACTTGATCAATATTAGTTGGCTGGTTTCTGAATAATAGTTATTACGAACCAATTAATACTATTGTAAGTGCTCGTTAAGCTCACATTGTTTGAGTAATTATGTATGATTGTTTGCTGAGTAACGTATTATTGTGTGTTTAGGTACTCCTTAGCCACATTAAATGCCTTCCTATGATTTGTGTTGTAGGTTTATAAATTAACATAGACTAAATTTGTGCAAATTGAAGAATCATAACACTTCATCGTGTGTTAACATTGATTTACTTTTTATTCATTCAAAGGATGTAAATAACATCGTGAAAAGCCCATTACCAGTGATTTAAAATATGACTGAGACTCCAGGTGTAATCAATTTTACCAGAAAATTTTCCTTTGTGGCTGCCGATTGATACCGGAATAGTTACGTTACCCTAGCTTGTCCCACCACAAAAGCAATTTGCTCACGTTTTTTTACGATTTTCAAAATAAAAAATGTTCTTAGAGCTATAGACATGTGCTTTATTATTTCGTTTGTGCAACCTTATACTCACACATTCATTTGCGGTTTTCTTTCAACGTGTTATTTTTTTCTAAAACCGATTTTCCGATGTTTGAAAATTTGCAATAAAAAATTTCGCTTCCAAGGATTTTCAATTTTTCTCTCCCAACTTGACAAAATTAGAAACAGCCTGACTACCAACTTTATTTAGCAGATAAGTATTCACAATCATTGGTCATAATTTAAGAAAGTATCGCAGTGAAAGTTTGTGGTAACAGCTGCCAGGTTCTTCCATAAATTAGTGAACTGAACTTTAACACGGGCAAAGGTCTGGTTAAGTTTGTTAAAGATTTTGTAAATTTTCATTTTATATTAAATGAACAACTGACAGGGATTTTTTCTATGTTGTTTTACAAACAAGCTGCTTTGAAGTCCATCAAATGGCAGTTGTGAAGTTTTAGTTTAAGACGTTTCTTCACAAAGCTTAGGTCTACCTTTATACATTTTATAGTAAACTAGATTCAATCCGCGGCTCCGTCCAAGCAGTACGTTGTAGTATATGATTTTCCTGAGGTCTTGACTATAATCACACTAATTTCCATCAAGGTTAGTACGGTAGCTATAGAGCCTATTCAATAAGGAAAAGAAAGGCAAAAATCTTGCCTAATAGTATAGATAGGTTTGACTTCAATCACAATGATACCTGTTGGTTACTTGCAATGCTTAAAAAATAACTTTACATTGATGTAATATAATATATGATACATTTATGCCAGCAAATCTTAAAAATCTATTTATGAACAATTTTAAAACTACTTATTTTTATTTAAATTAAGAACATGAACAAACCGATGTGCCAGAAAGGCAGCACCACAGCGCTGGTGCCCTGATCGTGAGTACGACAGTATGACATTAATGTGGTAAATACAAAATTTATAATAATTTTCACTGACAAAATAATTAGGAATTTAAAACAAAGTAAAAAATATATACCAAAAGAAAGTAAAATGATACACATTACTGTGCAATAAATAAAGGTAACACATACTTTTTTTTTTATTTTAAGTAGTTATTAGTGTACATACTCATGCAAAATTAAATATTACATAACGTTAGACCATAGAAACCCTCACACCTCCAACACATTGTGTGCTAAATAAGTTACCACTTTCAAATATTTTTACAAAGCATTATTGATATTAAAAAAACACACACCATCCATGTTTTGGCTCCAAAACATGACGAAAGGCCCGCTCCTATTTTTTTAATCATCGGGTTATCACTGAACCGTTTACAACATCAAAGCAAATATTTTCATTTCCAAAGAGTAATTGGGAAAAAAGGCCGCTTATAATATTTACCCTGCGTTGTTTTTATTAATTATGTTTTTATGTTGTTTTGGGTTTATGTGTTTTGATGAGTAAGGGACGCGTAATTTATGTTTGTCGTAAAATTGATTATAAGGCCCACCGTGTGGTCTTTATTATGGGTATTTTTGAGGAAGTGCTGATATGATTTTTTTATTAAAATATTAACTTTAGACTTTTAGCCAACCTTAATGTAACTGGGAAAAGGCTCGGAGAATAAATAATGAACTTTTTTATTTAAAATCATTTTATAATATATTTTTCGAAATGGAACTCTAAACCAAAACAATAATATATATGAAAACAGTAGGTAGTACAGGTAGGTAACAATGGTTAGTTTTTAAAATAGTTTTTTTTGTAAAGCTTCGGACATAAATCAAATCTGCTAAAATGCAAAATGGATTTAGAATTTGAGCGTCAAATTTCAAATATTTTACACGAATGTAACACAATATTGAAAGTTAATTCAGAAATATCTATAAAAATCGAGTCCAAGAATCCAATAGTGTCCGTGCTACAGTGCTCGACTATGCAATGATTTGGCAATTTCGCTCAAGACGCGTCTTTGAATATGGACTGACTTGGCGAATTTAAAATAACAAATGCAATTTTGTTCACGACTTCGTGCTTCGTGTACTGATTTTTTTTGTATGAGCTCTTATTATTGAAAAATGCGATCAAAGATGATCTAAATTGTATTCAAAGATGTTCTTTATTGTATTCTAAATTGATTTAATTGGTTACAGCGAAAAAGGGAATTTAAAAATTTTCTTTACAAAAAATTAATCAGCTTTATTGTAATATACATACGTGATTTCATAACGTAAAACAACTAAGTAAACGTAGCACCCGTCGAGCTAGTTTTCTCGTATTACCTAAAATTAGAACGTTTTATGGTCAAAAATGTTTAACATACCAAGGAGCACAGCTATATAATAGATTACCTTCCATTATAAAAAAATGTAAGCTCAATTAACATATTCAAATGCAAACTCGCTGAATACTTAATGGCTGATAACTCTCTTTAGATAAATAAGCTGGGTAAGCATAGTAATATGTTAAAGGAGTTAGTTTAGTTGTTCTGCTAATGTAATATTTTTAAGGCTAAAACGGAAAAATATGATATTTTTACTTTAAGTTTAACTATGTTCTCATAGAAGTGACTTGTAGTCTTATTTGAGAATAAATGTCTTTAAACCTAAACCTAAAATCACGCATCAATTACCCAGATTGGTGTAGTGGGTATAACTGAACACCCCACTTCATATTTTATATTTAGGTCCCATGTGAAAGGTGGTGAGTTTATCGTCATGAGAAGTGAGAACTACTTCGTAACTCTGTACTGCTATTTTGCCGGTAAAAACCCGATTAACTCTTTGCACCGGCCCGGTAATCCACCGTGAGGCCTTTTTTAAAAAAAAACGCCACTCGCACTTATAATAACTTCTGTATCACGGATTAAACCCACAACACCTATACAGTTAAAAGCGGCGAGGCGACCGCTTTAACCTCTACGCCAACCGCCGAAGTGACAGTGAAATTTACTTTTGCCTTTATTATTTATGTTGAATCAAAAATATAATTGAGCTTCTTCTTGCAATAATCTCAGTTACATCTCAGTCAAGCTTCACGACAACGGTGTTACAATGCACCCCTGCTTGCTATAGCCTTTTTGAGCCTTAACATTTCTCTTTGCGGTTGTGTTGGCTTGGCGTTGCCATTCTTTGACTTTGAGAGTGAAGGAATAAAGAAGTGGTTTATTTTATAGTTGGTATACAGAAAAGATAGTATTAAAACTGTCCAAGGTATAAGTCAATGTATATAAAATTTGATTGTAGATGAACCATAGCATCCGGACATAGGGTAAGTATATACAAAATTGTGTATAAATATGTAACTTGTTGATATTTTTTTAAGCGAACAAAGGCTTTCATCAGTGATTATTAAAATATTGCTTTAATTACTTCGGGTATTATCACTTTTATGTGCTTATTTACCTCATTGAAATGTCAAACACGAATGGTTAACTACTAATGATTGCGATAATTTCCATCGTAATTCACTATTATTATACACACAATTTAATAATAATAAAATATTTCGACTTTCTCTAGTTTTCTGCTTACATTGCCCGGGTGCGCAGTTTAATCGCCATAATCAGTAAACATAGTAGCTAATGCACAAGCTACCTACTCTATTATCTCTGCACTGCTCAATGGTTGACCGGGATAGTAAAAAACAAAGTTTTTGAAGTTTGATGGAAATAATGTTATAAAACATTTTGAATAGATATGGGTCTTCAAGTGCCATCTGATATATTTTAATTTATTTATTTATTTACGACACTTTAATCTATCTAATCAGAAACTAAAACCTAATGCGATAAATAAGAAAATCTAAATAAATATAGAAATTGAATTTGGGTGTCTTAAGTATTTTTTTTATAAATTACTTATGCTATAAATCTTATTTGTATTATCACATTATACCTACCATTAAACCATTCATATCATATCTATTTATACATTTACAAACATATTCATTCTTATCTCATAATTTCAGAAAAAGCAAAACTGTATGTAATTTTCCAGGTCACTGCCATACGTCTGTATTTGTATCTCATACACAAAATATTGTAACGACTAACCTACTTAGAGCGGCTGGACAACGAGACGTGACCTATTTGTACAGGAGATGAAGTACGGAGCAAATACTGTGAACGCTAAATGAAAGGCTAGTTTTTGTTGTTAGCTCAGAATTCTAGAGAGGTCGGATAAATACGTAATCTTGTTTTTGCTCTTTGAATGTTTCATCAATGCTCTTTAGGTATGACATTTCAGCATTTGTAACATGTATGCAAAACTATCATGGCTATCAGTATAAATATAGCTTACTTCTTAAGGCCTATAATAGGCATTAACTGGTTAAATATAATTATTGTCAAACCTTTAAAATATTACGTTTAATAATAATCCAAAATAAATAGCAAACTGGTTAAAAATAACCTGGAGAAGAAACTTCACAATTTATCACCTTCCCATCGAAATAAACAATTCTCTTGATTCAAGACTTTCATTTAAACAAAATAATTGAACTCATTAATTTCCATCCCTGCAACAAAAATCACAACAACACAACCATGAAAACGAGCCACATTTCAAGAGAACCGTCCAGCTTCTTAATTAAGATCCTCCTCGAAACAGTTTCGGGGACACGACAAAAGAGGGCGCCACAAAGAATGATCTGTTTTTGTCTCAAGCCTATTTTTGCGGGGTGACACGTAAAAAATTGCACGCCACCCCGGATAGGCGGATATAATGACCCGGAGTTGTCAAGTGAATTTAATTGTACAATGGACGATTTTTTTGACAGCATTCGCACGTGATCTTAAAAAGGGACTCTAGTTAATTTGGCTGATGAAATTTTTTAATTTATTAATTAATATTTCTTGGTCATAGCGTCACCAGTTGCAAGAGGAAATATTTTGACAGCTTTGATTTTGGTAAAAGGATTTATTTTGAAGGTTCGTAATTAATTGCTTGAAAATTTATGACAACAGTTATTTTATTATTGACGGTTTATGGTTTGGACAGCTTTGAAAGAGGGTATATTTTTTAAGAAAAATAAATATTAAACCTTTTTCAATGACAAATTTTTACCAGAAATCGTTACGCTATAATTGAGTAGTAGATAGAGGCGCCTCAGATAAAGCTGTTTTTTTTTTAATTTACGGAGGAATATTATCGTAGTCCTTCAATAATGATAATATTATATACAAGTAGTTTGATTAACTTAGCCTCAAATCTTAGTCTTAACCTAAGCATGAGTACAAATCAGTGAAACGAAAAACCAAACAATAAAATAAATATTAAACATTGCCTAAGTTAAGAAGCTTTTTAACAGTATTTTGCTGAGTAAGATGAATTGAAAGAATCTGTAAGTATTTGGCCGTTAGCCAAATGATGCTGAAATGAAAAACATTTCTAATGAAAGAACATGCATGAGTACATTAAATAATGCTGGCAAGCGGGCAACCCTGTTTAAGTCAGCGCGGTCAGAATAAAGAATATTTTTAAATATTGTTTCCAATATAATGTCTTGCCATTTTTTGCAACTTTACTAGCATCCATTTGTTAAATTGTATAAACTTAATAGATATTAAGGCCAATGAAAGCTGAGTGCGTCTGTCTTCGACGCTTTACATTTTTTGACAGACGCACGAGACAAACATATAATGCAGATGCGAGTGGCAATGACCAAAACAGTACCGATATGACTACAATAATTCTACATTATTGATTAATTGTTGTGGTTTATATATACCTATAGTATAAACATTTATACTCATAGTTTAGTGCTAATATATCCTGCCAAAGAAATTAAATCAATAATATTTTGTCCTTATTCAACCAAAACTCAAGCAATTCAAACAAATCTCAATACCCAGAATTAAGCCGATACCATCTTCAAGATGTTACTAATGACTGCCAACATCTGCAAATTATCACTTTGGAGACACAAAATGAGAACTGGCACCTGTTTTTGACGCGAAACAATATCTGTTGCGTCTCATTATGGAAATGTTCGCTGTCATTTAAAATAATTTTACTGCGAATACCCTGTTTGGGTTTATTATCGTAAATATATGTGACAGCCGCTCAGCTTAGAAGTTACGAGTTACAGCGGTTGTAATTTTAATACGTAGCTGTAAAAATCATAAGTAAATTTAATTCTTATTTTACATGTAATTTACATTTTAACATTTATTTTTCGTTTTTCGTTCGTCATTTACGTATTAATATAGATGTATATTTTTTTTTATTTTTATGGTAATTTCTGTTATGTTTTTTGGTTATTTGGAATTACAACAAACAACATTATACACCAATGGGTGCATACATTTTCAACAAACCTTATTAAACTACATTCTGTACTAGAAAAGACATTACGATTAAACAATAAGTTCAAAGCGAGGAAACCACTCAGGCTCCACGTCGATATTTTTAATTTTTTTCGTTAATAATCCATAAACTTTTTTTTTAACTTTTCATTACCAAACTCGAGATCAGTTTTGCAAGTTCCTTAAAAAGTTTTAATGTGGCTAAGCCCACAATTTTTTAACCATGAAATTTGAAAACACATATATAACTTTATTCAGATGATTCCTTCCATAAAGAATGTATATTAATCAAAAAGTTTAGTGATAAAATATCATTGATGGTTCAATGTCGTAAAAAATAATTTCTGTGTTAATTTTATTTTTAAAGTTATAAGCCAAATGTCGGCTTCAAATAATTTAACAGTTTAAAATTTTTACGATGCTCAAACGCCGAATTCAATTTTTATGACTGTGGGATATTATACATTATGAAAAAAAAAAACACACATTTTTCTTTATTTTCAATAATTTGTGCAGGTAAATCTTAGCTTGGCTTTTTTAAGGGTTTAAGTTTAATATTATTCAGTCTTTGTTTATTATTGTAGACAAATCATGTTTAAAACACTACAATGCACATATTTGGCGCCTATTTAAAAAAAAAAAAAACATTTTAATTTTTCAGATTGCTTGTTTTCAATCCTCAATTAATGCTTAAAACAATTTTGAAAGAATGGCCACGAAAAAACATGATTTTCAACGTACTTTCTATATCAATATTACACTGTATAACCTCAGAACCATTCCTCTGTCGCTATTCTTCTTTCACACATAAAACACAATTTTCTAATAAATCTGAGTTCGTGTGTGACAGTATTACAAAGACAAACACAAGTTAAAATGCAGTGTTATTTTCCGAAAACACACATTTTAAAACTTCAAGCCGATTGTTGAACTATTTTGTACTTTTTTTAAACGGGACATAATCCCACCCACACGCCCACCACTGTGACTCCTGTGACGCCAGGATCTACAGCGGTAACCAACTATTTTGTACTGTTGATTATTTTCAAAAAAACAGTAAATTAGATTTGGTTCCTTATTTTTGTTTATACAACCTATGTAGCTAGCGGGTTTGTAGTCTTGATGGTAAGAGGTTAGTAGAACCCATGGACATCAAAAATCCTCACAAGCAGATTGGAGATGCGTCGCTTGACCTGAGCACTACAGTGCTATACCTCATGTGATAGCAATTTCAGAGCTTGACCTCATCTCTTTAACTGGAAAACAGTAACTACCACTATTTGGTGGCGGTTAACATGTGAGACGGTCGTGCTTTTAACTTTAAGTTTGTTCGCAAGAACTCTACTGCTATTTAATAATCCCTGTTCTCCATAGATTACATTTAATAAGCAGCTTGGGCACAAAACAATTTGAAAAAGCTTTATGTGAACCCAAATCAGAGAAAAGTAGAAGATAGAATGGCTTAGTTGTCTTTTTTATATGCAACGTCAGCATTTGTCTCCACCCACTCATATATATATTCATAGGTGCATTTTTGGCAATAATAGGTAAATTTTGACATTCATAAGTGAGAAAATTTTACTAAGTTTTCTTGCTATTAATGCCTCTCTAGTTGTAAAAAAGTTATTCTCATCCTCGTTTTGAGCTTAAATCCCTTAGACATGCCAATTTAGTCTTTGTCTTTTTAACATATGGCTTGTGAGAGTAACCCCTTTCAAAAGGGGTAAACGATACATTATATGACATTACCGATTAGAGTATAAGTATAAATGTCAGTTTTTCTCACCTTCAAAATAAAATTTTGTATTTAAATGCTTATTATTCTCAAAGAAAACTCTTTTGAAAGTTTTTAGCTGTAACCTCGACCATGTCGTGGAGTGCACGAACGTCGGGGTTTTCATGTTTAATTAAAGTCTCCACTAATTAGTTAGAAAGGCTATGCTTAAGAATGAAGGAAACGCAGGGTGCTATAAAATTACTTTTACAAAGTTTTTATGAATAACTATGTCAGAAAATTAGTATGTAGCGTTATAGTTCGTATAATTTTACGTAAAATGAATATTTTATCAAACTACGTCGCATTGTGGTCGGTGGTGGTGAGAGAACACCGACATATTCAGGGGTTCGCGTAATATACACCTCTGGCACACTCTTCTGACATAAGCGTGATGTTGTGTTTCATTTATAATAATAAAAAATAATAATAAAAAAGCTTTATTGCACACCAAGGAAAAATAATATACAGAAAAAAAGAAGATTTATAGTACAAATGGCGGTCTTATCGCAACTAAGGCAATCTCTTACAGACAACCATTGGATGGAGAGTAAGAAAGAGACACGAAAGGGAAGTTTAAGGTGTACTAGAGAGGATTGGGAAAGGGAAAGAATATAAATGCATAAAGATATTAATTATAATGAATATACCTACGTATAGGTACAATAATAAAATACTTACATACTAATACATATAAGCAATATTATAACATACATATTATATATAATATATAAATACCTAAAACATTTATAAATTTATTTAATCAGTAACTACAAAACAATTATAATATCAAATTGAGAGATTGCAATATGAGAAATCACTAGCAAGGTATTTGCAAAGATGCCTCTTTTCTAAAACTGAGCAGCAGGTAAATGACTTGTTAGTTTCAAAGATTACTTTATGTTCTTAAACTTGCGCGATTTAAGATATTTTTCAAAAAGTTGACAACGGATCTAAATCGCATAAATAAATACCAATGCTCGATGTTTAGAAATTACATGCATCATTCGTGGTCACGAGCCGACTGGTGAAGCTTAGCATCGTCTCCGTACGAATTACGCGATTTAGACCCGTTGTCTATTTAAAAAAAATTGTATTTAATATAAAACTAACCAAAAATTCTTGCCTCACCTACTATTAATCAAGTTTAATGAACGTTATACCTAAAACAAGCTCTGTACAAACGTTAACAGGATCATGAATATAATTATCGGATCCCCTGGATTTAGCATTAAACCATTCTTCATCCTGACACTGTCGTTATTCTTTGTATTCTCCTGTTGTCATGTTAAAAATTATTTTGACGATTTCATAAAAAAATATAAACTAGGTTCCGTCCGATTATTAAGTCTAGAAAAAGTGGATGGTGATAGCCTTACAGTTGAAATGTGGGCGTTGTACACCCCTGCCACACTCTTCTGGGAAATGTAGGTGTGATGTTATGATAATATTATAAAATATAACTCAATTTTTGTGCTCATAAATGTCGAAGTAAAGGTAGATTTATTACGAGAGTCAAAGTAATTTATATAAAGTGTATTGTATAAAGTAATATCCCAAAACAAATACAATAAATGATGAAAAATAATCCATTATTGAAGAAAATATAAAAGGGTAGCCTGAGGGAACGTGTGACCAATAAAATATTTTATTTTATTACGTCGTAAAAATTGCAAAACCTATTTTGTTAACAGTGTATTTTATTATTTACTCTGATGAATTCCCTTACTTGTAACTTGCGTAAAAAGTGTATTATTTTTGTATACCGCATATAAACTGGGTACCTATATAGCCATGTAGGAGAGTTTTAAATGTAATTTATATTCTATATAATGCTATAACTATTGTAGTATGTCCTCAAATATAATATCCTTTAGGTTCAGGTGATTCTTTTTTCTTATACTTTGTTTATTACGATGAAAACGACAAAGCTGGCAAAAGCCTTGCAAAACTTGCATCGTTTAAAATTAAATGAGGCCTTTATTACGAAATACCGTCATGTAATACAGCGGCACATAATGCTTTGCAATTTTGATCTAGGTGGAACCAATTGCAATAAAACTAATAGTATAAAATTTTGATTTTATCTAGAAATTACATAAAAATTAATGTTTGCTGGCTTATTTTACATTAAATATATTTTTAAAGTAATCTTGTCGTTTTTAAAAAACTTACACGTAATAAAGTTATTTCAAAGAACTTTGAACTTAATTGGACGTAAAATACTATGAATCCTTATAGCCCTAGCCATTTGAGGAAAATGGAAGAAAAATTAAATAGTGTAAAATAATTTTATAGCCCCCTGCGTTTCTTTCATATGCAAAGTATGGGCGTTCTAACTAATTAGTGAAGACTTAAATTAAAAATAAAACCTAGACGTTCGTGCACTCCGCGACATGGCGAGTTAACAGCTGAAAGCTTTTAAATGAGATTTTTACACAACATAATAACTATGCCTATCACCGCAGTCTCGGGTTCAATTCCCAGGTCGGGCAAAGAGTTATAAGTGAAATTTCCGTCAGGAAATTCACAATAGCGGCACGGAGTTGGAATTCAGCCCGGCGGTGGATGGGAATCACTCCCAATCCCACGGAACCTAGACATAACAGGTTAAATGTGGGTGTTGTACACCTCTGACACACCCTTCTGGGTAATTTATGCGTGATGTTATGTTATGTTATTATAAATATGACTAAGGATAATGTTCTGGTTACTAATAAATCTTCTGTGGGTAACCGAGGCGTGATTTGATTGAAAGAAGTATAACATACCCACACTTCACCTCTACTATACCCACCGACCCTTGTATCAAACGCAAGTCCTCTCGGTTAGAAGTCGAATTTGCTCGGCAGACCAACGAGGCACACAAACAGTGACAAAATCATATTATTAGTACAGTAACTTGTACTTCAGATCTGACACTGTTTTTCGTAATCTTATAATTATTTTTTAATTCGACATCTGGCTTGAAATATTAAAGGAAAATTAACACAGCAATGACGTTTAGGACGTCGAATCATCAATGGTATTTTATTACTAAACTTTTTGATTAATATACATTCTTTATAGAAGAAATTATCCTAAAAAAGTATTGTTATTTCCTCAATTTTGATGGTTAAGGCGAACTGTGGGTTGCCGCACATTAAAACTTTTTAGGGATCTCAAAAATTTTTCTCGAAATTTCAACTCGAATGGAGTTTGGCGATGAAAAGTTCCCGAAAAAAGTTTTGTTGGTTATTAACGGAGTAAATTAAAATTGTCGACGTATAGTCTAAGTGGTTGGTTCACTTAAAACATATTGTAGAAACGGATATATTCTTTTGTTTCACTCTCAATTTTTTTTTTGGGTTAAAATTAGAATTGTTTGGAATGTTTGGATATAGGAAATTAATCTTGTATACTTTTAATCGTACCTATTTATGGTTTACGCGTTCGACCACTATCTCACCTAGAAGTAGATAAAACGGCTTAATTCTCTATTTTATATGAAACGTCAGCGTGTTGCCACCCACACATATAGATACAGAAATTATGTATGCATTTTTTTACTTTCATAGGAGAATTTTTAACATTAATTGATAAATTTTGACATTCGAAGGTGCAAAAATGTTACTACGCTCTCTTGATATTTATACTTTTCTGGTTGTAAATGAGTTATTAACAACCTATTTGATCTCACCTTATACGGTAAGTGATGATACGTTAGACGGTGTGGCACACTTATCAATGAGATACTTACTTACTCTTACTTTAAAGAAACACATATTGTAACTAAAAATTGAAAACTTGTAGTTATATGAGACGTCTCAAGTCGAAATAGAAAATGGATTTATTAAAACTCAAAAATAACTGACTCAACAAAGCAGATTCATGATTCACCATACTATTATTTTTGTACAGATATTTAAAAACACTAAAGTCTAAATTAGCTTGTTCTATCAACAAATGTCAACCTTATCAACTTTGACAATTTCAAAGGAAATGATTGTCAAATGGATCATGAAACAACTTTGCTGATATTACATAAGATTTTCTAGTATGACAAAGTTACTATCTTATAACGTTTATAGTTTAACACAGACTTCAAGGGGATAGTAGTAAGTAATACATAGGTATTCATATCTTGTTTAAATTGTCATGTAGTAAGACGTGGGAGCAAGTATATTAATAAAGTTGAGATAGACTTCAAAACACAGTTCAAGCAAATTCAGCGGCCTGTTTAGCACAACGAGCGTAAAATAGATTTTGTCGCGTGTTTCTTATTTCCTCATACAAAAATATGACAAAATACGACAATATCTATCTCGCACTCATATTGCCTGCCACACAGATTTTGAATGATTGATTATTCACGATGAGCATTTCTTCATTTTTTTTTGTAAACAATACAAAAAAAAATGAAGAAAAATGAAGAAAAATACACGTTTGAGAATTAATTTAGGTATGTACCTATATTTTAATAAGCTTATTTTTGTCCAGTCCATACAATACTAAAATATAATTCAAACACAAAGAATCCTTACTGTCCATAATTATGTTATTTTATTATTAAAATCCAGAAATATAAATTAAAACGTGTAAAATAAAATAAATGGTAGTACTTAATTATTTTCATCCTTACAACTTGGTAATAAAATCACAACCGCTGTAACTCGTAACTCCTAAGCTGAGCGGCTGTCACATATTTACGATAATAAACCCTTACAGGGTTTCACAGTAAAATTATTTAAAATGACAGCTAACTTTTTCATAATGAAAAGCAACAGATATTGTTCTGCGTCAAAAACAGGTGCCAGTTCTCGTTTTGTGTCTCCAAAGCGATAATTTGCAGATGTTGAAAGTCATTAGCAACATTTTAAAGATGGGCATCATCTTAATTCTGGGTATTGAGACTTTTTTGAATTGCTTGCAATTTGGGCCAATGAGCCTTGTAAAGAATATAATAGATATATAAAAAATATTTGGTTCAATAAAGGAATATAATAATATTTCAAATTTACTGTGACACGAAATTCAAAATGGCAGTCCGTTCACAAATATTCTCTATCAAACATTGCAGTCTAGGCACATCAATTCAAGTAATCTTTTAACGGACTAACATTTAAAGTTACCGCCATAATTATTTTTATTCTTATTTTAGAATTTATGGGGACAAATATGGGGCCTCTTCTTAAAACTTGAATCTTGAAACAAGTGCCAAGTGCTTTTAAATAAATTACTTTATTTGTCATGGACATTAACAATTTACAAAAACTTGATTGAAGATGCATCGCTTCTTACCTGAAGACCATGGTAATATGCCATATGTGCCAGTAATTTCAAGGCCTGACCTAGCCACAAAACCGGAATACTGTAATTCAAGCACTACTATTTGGTGACAAAATACTACCAACATCTTATATAAAATTAATGAGTCGATTTCGGTGGATGGCATTTTTGGGTACTGGGGGTTTTCATACCACAAGGCGTTCGCACCGCGGTATGGATCGCCCAAGGACTTTTTTTGAATGGGTCCGTTCGCACCACTGTCGTCGAGTGGTGCGAACAACCCAAGACTCTTTTTGAATAGGTCGGTTCGCACCACAAGATTTGATGACAACCCAGTGGTTCGTTTTTTGGATCTGGATTAGATGGACTTTTTATCATCGTTTTTTGGCGGCACGTTTTGTTTTCTAGGCGGTACGTGATTTTATGCAAATCTCATTACATTTTGCGTCGCTCTTTTTAACCGACTTCATAACTATATAAGTCTTATTAAAAGTAATATTTCATATCATATCTGAGACGTCTGGTTTTTAATTGTATATCCGGCAGCTAGTCTGATGATACAATCTTTGTAACAGATGTAAGTTTTTTTGTATGCATTCTTCCGTTTTTATCATCATAGATGCTTGTGACTTGTTTGGAATATTTGTATGTCTGTATCCGTTGTTGACAAGGGTTAAAATGAAGATGGTAATGGTAATCGATCAAAGATTTTAAAGATGATATTAACTGCAGTATTTAAAAATTATGTTTACTACAACTTATTTCTCTTTAAGATCGTAATCGAGTATGGCCAAAGAAAACACAGCGGATATCCGAACATAGAAAGATAACAATATATAGTCTAATACAGTACTAAAGAACAATGCCTTATAGATTTAGTTAATGTTTATACGATACTATTTGATCCGAAAACAAATTACAATAAGATAATATAAATATTATTACAAGCTGACCCGAGAGACGTGTCTGACCCGTCTTAACTATGCATACGTTCTGTGTGACGATATTTGCAGCAGGCATTATGTCAATGTTATGTCAAACCCCATAAAGGTACATTCAAAAAGTTCGTTCATATTGTCAAAAGCGCTAAGGTTACGAAAATGGCTATTAAAATAGGGGTTAGTGATAAAAGGGTAACAAATTAGGGTTATATGTATTTTTTAATACCACATTATAGAAAAATAAAAACAAAAAATTTTGTCCAAAAATTAAAAAAAAATGTTAAGGGTGAACAACCCTTATCACTTAGGGGTATAAAAAATAGATAGTAGCTGATTCTTAGACCTACTGAATATGCATAAAAAAAATGATGAAAATCAGTAAAGCCGTTTCAGAGGCCTAAGGTAACTAACATTGCGACACGACAATTTTATATATTAAGATAACTTCCGTAAGAAACGATGTTTCTTGGATATATACTGAATATCAACAAGAAGTGTTGTTACTGCCACTCACTGAAGTCCGTATTAGTAATTTAATGGCTGGCTTACTAATATTATGGGCAACAGTTCAAGGCCACGCGAAAATTGTCTGAGAAAATCCATTAAAATATTCAAAATAAGATAAAAGGAAAACTTTTCGTAAGAGATTAATTTTGTAAGTCAAGAGCCCAATCCGTCTCAATTTGGATCATCATAAAACATTAAATTGAAGGCTGATGTTGAATTATTCACTTGTAAATTTATTTTGACAAAGTGAGTCCATCAAATGAATTTGCAGTGGAATTGTGCTCAGATCTGTTTTCACAGTATTCATTACTTTGCGTCAAGAGTATTTTGTTAATTGAAATGAATTTTATTATAGTAAGTATTTACTGTAGTCAAGTATGGCAGTGTCGATGTAAATAAATAATAATAATAATGAAAGGCATGAAAGGAGCCTCCCCGAGTGACGTACACAACGATTCCCTACGTCCGGCGCACCCTGGGCAATCGCGAGTTCTTCAAAGCGAATTGGCTAATCCTTTCACCACGATGGCAAGTCAAAATAAAATTTGACTCAGCCATCGACACGACGAAGAAGAAGAAGATGTAAAATGCGGGATGTGACATCGATATTTATATAAGAATTTATATATTGTATTTCATGAATTAAATTGTTCGAGTTAGGATCTTTTTAACATATTAAAAATGAAAGATACACCATATAAGTAAGAGTACCCAAAACGTTTGTTAAGCTTAAAGAAAAACATACTAATTATATCACGCATAGATAACCTAGAAGGTGTGGCATTTCAACATTTCACTTATTAGGTTTTAGTCGCATGTGACACGGGGAGAGCCTTATCTATTTATCTATCGCCATGTTTCGGGTAGATATTAAGACGCCGTATTGTTGCTGAAAAGCCGATGGAAAAACCCAATTATATTTCCATACCGCTAATGGATTCAACATAAAAACTGTCTACTGATATGATTTGAACGGGCATTAACGCGATTATTTTTTACCTTTCGGTGCTTGACGTCTCGACAAGGTTGCACTTTGTCATGGTCGCAAGTAGACTGACTCCGCAATGCCCCGGCCCCGTTCGTGAGGTTGATGATTTTTTGAAAACCACTCTCACTTTTGCCACACATTACACTAATCACACATTACACTAATCGAGTCCTGTTTATGAGAGTTGGTTGATCGCAGGAATGGGCGAACTTTTGTGATGTTTATCACTGGATTCCACGTTGGAGACAGTTTAAAAAAATATACAACGCAAAAGTTTAAAAGTTATTATAAACACTGTCGTCGTAAAAAAAAACTAACCTGACGGCTAATGGGGCCGTCTTCCAAATCATAACGCATACAGACAGACATTACGATTCATCTTATCAGTTGTTGCAGTCACGGCCAATAGTGTGCAATTGAATGCGAGGTCGATACAAACGGCTGTCATGTCACGTCGTATCCATTGTCTTCCGTGCCAGATTCAGTAATGCCCTTCCAATGCGTTTATAATGACTTCAGCGTTATTCAAAAAGCATAAAAACTGATGTTGTCATCGATCGTCATTAAAACAAAGCTTTTGTGGTTATGTAGCATCTATTGCTATGTGTGATTCATCTGAAGGTCTGCCTGTAACGTATTTCCTATGCGTTTATCTACATTGTTTTTAATACGCCCAGTTAATGAATCTACGTTATAAATTTGAAACTAGTCGGCATATCGCCGGTTAAAATAACGTAAGTAACCCGTATTCTCAATAATAAACCCATTTTTCTTCACACAATATCCATATTAACAAACAAAACGTGGTTACTACATCCTTCATAGAACATACCCTAAAACCGTTAAACTCACACGTGGACATGATGAACTGAATCACGTGCTTGAACATAATTCGGCAGACATTTTTTTGCTCCACGTCGCGCCGCTAATTAGAAATGAATTAAACAAGCATTGTTGGAACAAAAAGTCGTCTCGCTTCCCTGTCAACCGACGTTTGAGAATGTAGAGGAATGAGAAATTAAGTGACTTTGCGAGGTAGTAATGTTGCTGGGGTTTTTATAGTTGCGCTTTGAAATTAAAAGAATCACCTAAGCTTTTATTAAATAACATCACGCCTATATTACCCAGAAGGGTGTGGCAGAGGTGTACAACACCCACATTTCACCTGTTATGTTTAAGTCCCATGGGATGGGGGTGAGCCTATCGCCATCCACCTGGCACAATTCGAACTCCGTTACTTTGTAATTTTAGGAATTTGTTATTTTTATTTTGAAATTATGTAGATTGAAAAATGTGTTTTATTGAACACTGTAACCGAAAAATGGTACTGGAAATTAAAAAATCAGAATGAATATTCATTCCAATCATCAAAATACTAAAATGGAAATAAAAATATCATAGCAAATGCCACATTTTAAAAATAAATCAAATAAAGGGAACATTTGAAAAAAACAATTACACTATATTCTATACACTATATATACACACTAAATATACAATATTTTTCGACAATGATAAATAATAAGGTAAATATGAATGCTTAAAAGCGCTTTCCTATCCTTCACCATAAGAACGTGAATCTACCTTTATACTGCAATATTATAATGTGAACTGTCAATATGGATAAGTCTCTCAGACAAACAGCTGTGATAGACAGACAGAAGGGGGTCCCATAAGCACCCCATTCACATAATATTTGCACAAAATTGTAGCGATGTTAAAAAAATCCCTTCTCGAACGGATATTATTTTGTTCTACCTATTAAATATCTGAATTTTCATTTCGCTTTACAAAAAAAAATATTATGACTTCTAATTGATTTATAAATGGCATTTAGCTATGCTTAGCAATCTAATTCCAATCTAATTTCATACTAAGAACAGTCGAAATCATTTTTGGACTTGAAGCAGGATTTAAACCCACGACTATAGGATTCCAGCCATCCAAGCCCAATTCCAAATTCCACGAATCTTTTGACAGTATGCATCGTCTTTCCGGACGCCTCACTTTATCTATTGTACTATCGACAAATTTGAAGTCAGACCCACCTCAAGCTTACTTTCCTACGAACATTCAAACACGATTAGGTCGATTTTCCCTTAGCAGGTATTTCCTTGGGAATGAACTTGATATTAGAACTGACATTTAATGTCACTGAATCACGTTGGTGGGAATCAAACTTTATGGCAATGTGACAACCAACAATGACAAATAATTCAAATTGACTTAAACATTTTCGAAAAACATGCCGTCTATTTCATTTCGTACATGACGTCAGAGACGTGTCAATTGTTTTCGGTTGAGAGACTTGAATTTATAAAATAGCTTAAGAAGAAACCTTAATGTATTGGCGATTTCAAACGAAATCTACGCGGGGTGGATCAGTAATCAGCTTTGCTGATAGTACCTACATGTTAGTACGTAGCAACCAACATGACTGAAGTTTTTTTTATTTTCCAATTGATTTATGACTGTTTGCTTTGTCAGTAATATTGGTGGGCCCACCTTGGAATCAAATGGGGACACAATAAAAAAGAAATGTAAGGTTTCACGAAGACACTGATATCTTTCCCTTCGAGCTTATACGCAAAACCTACCTTCCTTATTTCAACCGTATACGTTATTTTTAGTCCAGATGTCGCTTAAGTCGTTTCCTCACTCCCTCATTATGAATTCCTCTAAGCGAGACAGGATGTTTCAATGATTCACGAGCTTTGGCGACTAATTATAAAAGCGGGGTTAGGTTTGTGTCCTCGAATCTGTGTGTGTTATTTTAGTGAATTTTAAAGTTGTTGAGGCTATAGTTTTTGTATTAAAATGGCTGTGGTCTGTTTAGAGATAAATAAATAAAGATTTAAAAAGGTTTTAACAGAGTTCACAATGTGTAAATCATCTTTTGTTTAGCTATCAATCATGGTGCCTTTTTCAGTACCGTGAAGTACGTCACTCAAAAAATACAAAATAACACTAACAAATTAAATTGAAAGCTGTTTTCAATTGTTTGACTTGTGTCACTTTTATATTCGGTCATGTTATATTTTATCTGACGTTTATCTCTTCTTCAGATTTTGTAAAACAGGCGCTTAGTTTACGATACCAGGTTTTAGCAAAATATAATGCAACGGATTTAACGTAGTGCGTAGCAGTTTCAAAGGTACGAAAAGGCTACACTTTCCACCATAACATAGCATAACATCACGCGTATTATTGCCCAGAAGGGTGTGGTAGAGGTGTACAACACCCACATTTCACCTGCTATGTTAAGGTCACATGGAGTAGGGGGTGAACCTATCACCATACACCGCAGCCACAATTCCAATTCTGTGCTGTTATTGTGAATTTCCTGACGGAAAGTTCACAAATAACACTTTGCCCAACCCGGGATTCGTACCCAAGACCTCGCGGTGAGAGGCGCATACGCTAACCACTAAACCATCAAGGCAGAGTTTTTCTTAATCGAAAATAATCTGCACTCCGATTGGGGTGACCCGTTTAGTTATTGGGGTAAGTGGACTAAGCTTGGTTGATTCGGCGCTGTATTCATCGATGGGAATTTAATTAAATCATCGAGGTCAATACCGGTGTAATTAATATGGTATTGGTTATTTAAAATTGAATTTACAGCATATTTGATTGTTTATATTGTAACTGTCTCGTTGGACTAATTAGCGTATGCCTCTCACCGCGGGATCTCAGATTCGATTCTCGGGTCTAGCAATAGTGCAATTTGTGTTTTTTTTCGTCAGAAAATTCTCAATATTAGCCTCGTGCTAAGAATTTACAATGTTGACGTAAAAATCTGGTTGAAAAGTTGGTTCTTACCTCGGTGAATGACGATGGGCTCACCTCCTATCACATGGAACCCAAACATAATAGGTGAAGTGTGGGTGTTTCAAACCTCTGCCACACCCTTCTGAGTAATATTTGTGTGATGTTATATAATGAAAATCTTATTATAAAAGGACAATAATAAAAACCAAAATAACGAAGAACCTGTATTCACGTATAAAATCTTGCAATATTTTATAATGACTTTGACAAAGAGAAAACTTTTCCTAATGCCTCATTACATTTCATTAGAGCTCGTTCATTCGGGCATCTAATAAGACAAAGAAACTGCTGTTAAATTAGGCAGTCCTTTTTATATTCACGAAGGTTAAATGGAAACAAAATTTCAACTGAACGATAAAACCGGTGATTAAATAAAATATAATTTCTTATGATGACAGACATTTCTTTGTTCCAACTTAATTGTTAAGAACTGACAATAGCGACTTGAATGGTCGCATTATTATACTAATTCCTCCATGCTTAGAAGAGCACGTGAAGCCGCCGCGTCGATCCCGGTTGCTATTTTAAGATCCATGACAGTCGTTACGGGTAGTTAGAGACCAGAAAATCTGAAAAATAGTTTTTCAAAATGTATTATATTAGGTTGTAGAGGTCTGATGACAGTTTTTCAAGTAAAATACTGATTGTTATCTAAATACGTTAGACTAGAAGCCTTTTCCAATGTGTTTGGGTAAAGGTTAGAGAAGTTATGATGAAGAAGGTCGTACAATAACAATTATCTACAGAATTAACGGGACATTAAGTTCAACACGTGGATCAAGTAACCATTCGTTCAAAAAATACATTATCTATGTAACATAAACATCGAATACGTTACGGGTGTACGGTTGGAGTAGTGATTTAATCGATCACCTCGCCACTGCGCTGGTGTTGTGGGTTCGATCATCACACGGGACAAATCTTTGTGTGATCCGTAAATATTTCTTCAGTCTCTGGGTGTGCTTTGTGCGTGTTCAATGTTTGTTTGTGAACATCTTAGAGATGCTGGACACACAAGTCTTAAAAATAAGGATCGAGATAGTAGCAAAATTCACAAAAATAAATTCTCACAGGTAAAAACATACATAACGATAACAATACATCTTCCATCACAAAATAAACGTACCTTAGATCGTTGAAGGGTAAAATACAAACTTTTTCTCGATAAAACGTATTAAGCTTTCTAAACCAATGACTGCGTAATGTGAGATAGAAGCAATACCGACTTTTACGAGCCGATAAGATATATTATATGAAATGACGTATAACAGACTCCATCACAAAAATGCAGACGTGTTCTCGTAAAGCTATAAGAGTTATGTGCAGATTAAAGAGAAAACTATACATAGTTTATTTTTATTTTTTATTGTTTAATGTACATACTCGACACATAGATAGATTACCATAAATATAACAATCTAGCCTGAGGAACTAATAAGTATAATTTAATTAGAACACACACAGCTATTAGTCGAAAGTTGAAAATGTGTTGTATTATAGTCTCTATTACCGAAAAGACACTTTATTGATGTGTTCTTAATAGGTAGATTTATTCGAACTACATTGTTTTTACTTCACTAGCTCAAAACGTTTAGTCCTTTTTAGCCTTCTTGTTATATCCGTGGTGTCAAGTAGCTGGATAGCATCGACGTTCACATGTTTGAGAAGTCGTCGTACGTGAGCTTCAGCATACTGCTGTCTAACACTGACGACGAGGTCACGATGGAGATCCTCATTTCTAATATACCAGGGAGTGCCCACTATAGTCCGAAGTACTTTATTTAGGATTTTTTGTATCATCTGTACGTTGGTTGGTTTGGTGCAGCCCACAGCTTAATAACATAAGTCCATACTGGCATAAGAACTGGCTTATATTAATTCAAATTAATTAGTTGAGTGGAGTAAAGAGAACAACACGTAGGCATTTTCTTAAAAAAATCCATGTCTCGTTTTTTTCACTTACGTGTGAATTTATTTTGACCTAATATATTTTAGGTGGTTATCACATTAATCGATAGACTACCTCGATCGATGGCTGAATGGCAGAAGAATCGACGTTATTCGATTGTTTTAGTAAAGTTAAACTGAAAACTAATCTATTACAACAATAAAATTGATCGATTTATTGATCGACGTCGATACTTCACGATTTAATTTAACATGATTTCATTGATAAACATCTTATTGTTAAGGTTTACTTATTTCGTCATAGCTCCTTCTCAACTCGTAAATAATTTTGTTCCAAATTATAAAAGAAAAATACATTTTGTATACGTTTCAAAAAATTTAAATATTCTCATTTTCACCTACGTAATGTGATAACTCTGTACGGCGAATGCCATTATCTTAACAAGGCTGAAACACTGATAAATGAAACCCGCTTTTATAACACAAGGCGGATCTTTTAAACCGGAACTTCAAAGAATATTTTGTACTCGTAGATTGTGTATAATCATTATAATATTGACATAAACAATTTGTTTTATATTTTTAAAAAAATATATGCCATTAAGCTACATGTTGAAGGTTTCGTGACTTTCATCAAATATCCAAAAAAAAATGGTTATAAATATTTTTTGAAATTAATTAAATCTAAATTTTAGTTTAATTATTTTTTAATAAATGGTTATACTCCTATAACTCAATAAATCCAGCTTGATCGAAGTATACAATACGTTATCTATTATTAAACGTTAAGGATCCTGTCAGTTAAACCTATGTCATATTTTATATAGCTCTGTAAGTTGGGGTTGTAAGTTATCACTATAAAGTGAAATTTTCCCTTCCATAAACTTCCTGACACTAAAATTCACTGCGCGAATATTTCACCCACTTCTTGACTCATTCCATTGAGTTCACAAAATGAGTTAACCAAATTATTACCGAGATCTAGCATCCACTTAAAACTCTTAATCTTTCTTCACTAGCGAGCAAAAATATGAGCGTAGAAGCGAGCTAATTTGAAATTTTACGACGAACTTCTGGCCTGGACTGTACCAAAGCGGAGATGTCTGCAGATGTCCGAAGCGGATAAGATATGTATGTGTTTTTCAGCTAGGGTGTATCCACCGAAACTGAGCGCAGATGTGTGCTAATTAGGGTGGACTACAATCACTTCGTTTCCGATGCGCGGTGAGTCGTCAGCTTGCGAGGTTTGCCTAGCTTTGGCTAGTCCGCCTTGTACCGTGGTCCAGCTCAGCGAGTGACGGCTCCCATCAAAGGGAACGCTTCCATCGTGCCATACAAATTTAAAATGATATATTATCTCCAATCAGTCGTATGTACTTAGGCTGACTAAAGATGAGATGTCTGAATAACGAAATTATATTGGTTTTTTTTTTAAACAAATCTTCGCTTCACTCGTCTCATCTCCGCTTTGGTGTATTCTAGGCCCATAGGGAATAATAGAATTGTGAATTCTTAAGTAACTGGCTTCTGAGTTCAGCTTGTAGCTTCCACCACTTGATTAAACGTATTAGTTGCTTTTTGAATAATTTATGTCTGTCAGTGTATGGTTGAGTGAAAATTTTCATACTAAGGCTTGAAGTTTAATGCGCAGAATTTCAAACTTGTGTAATAATTATGATGATTTATATCCAACTAAAATGTAATAATTTGAAAATTTATGTGCATACTTCCGTTATGAAGTTGAAGCTTTAATTTTAATTAAATGTTCAAAGGATGAATAAAATTTATTTATCGAGTACATACTTAGAAGATTTTCTTAGTGGCTTCTGTTACATTACTTTCTTGAAGTCTATCCTTTTCCAACAAACGGAATTTAATTAAAAAGAGAGGAGAAATACCGTCAGTCACGTATCAGACGTGAGTTCTGGTATAATAGACACTTTTCTGACTCACTTTATGGTGTCTCGCTTTATGGCGCCCGTGAGATCATACCTGATTGTGATTGAATGAATGTTATACCAATGGGCAAAGTGTATTTGCTTTTATTAATAAAATAGCGAGGGATTCAATATTGGTTAATTATACCTATCGGTATATGAAAAATAGTATTTTTATTAATTAGTGAATCGCTTCATATAAATATTTTATTTGATATTTAACGCGATAAATAAAACTAGCCATTGTTTGCTAAAATTTTATTTTATTTTTTGTCAGACTAACTAATAACATCTTTTGATCAAAAACTTATTTCTAGGAATATTTACGCTACGAGAAGGTTTTAAAACTTGTAACAAATTGATTTACATTGAGTAACAGATAATTACAATTTTTCCTTTAAAAAACTGGAGCTTTGATCAAAGCGGTTTTTTTGAAAAAAAAAGTACCTTTGATCTAAACTCGAGATTTGATGGCCAAAAAAGTCTGTAAATAATTAGAAGAAAATAATCTAATATACCACAAAGCATTTCATAAAAAGGTCAATCGCTAAAACGCCAGACACTTTCTCAAGAAGTTATTAGCACAGTTAATTGACTTTTCCTGAATGGTTGTTATCAAATTGAAATGAAAGTTCAACAAAGATATTTAGGCTCCTCACAAAAGCTCTGATTTAAATAAATATGCTAAATTTCATCAAAATTCGTTCAAACATCAACATCACCTCAATAACTGTGTCATATAATATAAGTGGGATAAGATTTTCTATTTTATTTTTTAATAATTTAAACTGCAATACTCTATGGCTTGCGTTTTATAATAAAATAGTGGTAATAAGTGTGTACTGGCCGCGAACCATGCGTCATTAGGAAATAATACGTATGCGACTCAAACGTAACGTGATGCCATGTTAACTACAAATTCGACAGAATTTTCGTTTTCTGTGTCACGCAATATCTACTGCAGGGAATTTAATGCGGTTTTTACAGTTGTGTAGCTGGAGGTCTAATTTAAAAACTTGTATATGATTAATCTTTTATTTTATACCTAGGAGGGTAATTGGGGGTGTAAGTTTATATGGGAGATTAGTCAATATTAAATAATAAAAAAAAAACCGACTTCAAAAAGTAGGTAAACTAAAAAGCAAATTAACAAAACAAAAAACCGACTTCAAAAAGTAGGTAAAATAAAAAGCATAAAATAAATTAACTTCGCACAAAATAATACGTTTTTTCATTTAGTTAAATAGAAATTATTAAATAATTATTTTATAATTCTGAAGACGGTGCCAAGTAAATCGGATAATTAAGAACTAATATTCAGTCAGAAAATAGTTGTTAGAAAGATTGATATTATCTAGTTATTGGTTACTTGGCACCGACTTCAGAATTATAAAATAATTATTTAATAATTTCTATTTAACTAAATGAAAAAACGTAGAGGAAAGTAACCAAATATGAAATAGTATCCTAATATGGAATTCCTTCATTTCTCTAAGACTATAAGTATGAAACGCAACAATCGACCATCTTCTGTTTCATTCGGTCTACTAACTATCGAACTCACACCATCGAGTCAGTTGCGCGAACGCTTCACGTGTGGCAGGTGTGTTTTGTTTTGTTGTCGTGCAGAAAATTTTAAAGGTAAGTAATAAATGAGTATTACCAGCTGTTATGTTTGTATACATAAGTGTTATACTATTTAGTATATCAGTACTATGTTTATTTCACTATTTTGTGATCTTTTGTCATTAAAATATTGTAACTTGAAAAAATATTTAGAAGAGTATGAACTAGTATAAAAATCCAAATATGGACAGTCGTCGGTGTCTAATTATGGAATATTAGGTCTTAATATTTCATATGATAGATACTTCCTATTATTTCTTTAAAAATATATGTTATATTTGTTTTTAGAATGTCCGGTCTACAATCAACCAAACGAAAAACCTGGGATGAAGAAAAATGGCACAAGCTATAAAATTCGTCCGGGAAAAGAAAATGGGGTATTTGAAAGCGGCACAGCATTTTTTTTTTTTTTGATTTTTGGATCTGTGACTTTTGCAAGTAATTAGGCAACTTCTTTCATTGATCACAATATTTTATATTCATTTAATTGATCTCAAAGATATTAATGTCTATTTCTGTTATTTTTATGTTGATTTATGCTTATATTCCATATATGGGTACCTATTCCATATTTGGTTACTCATTTGTGATATTGTTTTTTGTGTTAGATTAAATTTGATAACTAATATATTTGATTAAAGGCTGTTAATTATTACATATAAATGTATGACTAATTAGTGAAAACATTAAACTGATTTAATTTATATGAAGTTTTTTTTTTATATCCCAAAAACAAAATGGTATTCCATATTTAGTCACTTTCCTCTATTATTTTGTGCGAAGTAAATTTATTTTTTGCTTTTTAGTTTACCTACTTTTTGAAGTCGGTTTTTTTTTTATTAAAAATTATTTTATTTTACGATTTTAAGTGATGGGTAGACCAGAATGTTTCTCAAATGAGGAGACAACGGTTACTTGAGACGGAAAACTTATTAAGAATAATCCCCGTACTCCTAACCGTTGAGGAGTTGTACCTTCCAGCATCAGCTCAGCAACTTAAAATGCAAATATCCAAGAAGTTTTAGGTAATATACGAAAAACAATATAGAAGCCTTTGAAATTTGAGGGTTACCCATGATTTCTCTAGGATCCCATCATCAAATCATGACCTCATATTATGAATGTACATAAGTAATATTCAACGTCTCGCCTCATCTGTGTATAACTTGAAAGAATACAGTAAACGGCCTCAAGGAGCATATATTTAAAGAATTATCCCCGTACTCCTAACCGTTGAGGAGTTGTACCTTCCAGCATCAGCTCAGCAACATAAAATGCTGACTACTAGATGCAAATATCCGAGTAGCTTTAGATAATATATAAAAAACAATATAGAAGCCTTTTAAATTTGAGGGTTGCCCTCGATTTCTCTAGGATCCCATCATCAGAACGTGACTTGAAAAAAATGGGACCACATGACAAGTATATCCTATCAAACAAAAAAAGAATTTCTCAAATCGGTCCAGGCGTCTTCGAGTAATCGGCGAACAAACATAAAAAAAAAAAAAAAAAAAAAAAAAAACATACAACCGAATTGAGAACCTCCTCCTTTTTTTGAAGTCGGTTAAAAACAATGCATGAAATTCAGCACGGTACGATGACATCTGAATTACACGCGGACCAAGTCGCGGGTAGCAGCTAGTGATTAAATAAATGGAGTTAGGTACTTGATCATAGAGATTTACATTATCTGACTTGTTAAAGGCAAAACATTTTTGTATCTTACTTATTAATAAACTTTTATACAAACAAAGTACATAACAAAGTTCGTTGACCGCCGCGTCGGCAACATGACTGACCATTATTACAGTATATCGCTTACGCTCTATTTCCTTAACGACCAACAACAGTATATCGAAGACGCGTAAAGTCACGTACCCAAGGGTTAAATATTGGTACCCAGCAATAAATTAATAGTGGGATTTCGGATCGTAATTGTCCACTTTGAACGTGATCGTGTATCGGATGATGAAGGTATCGTTTGCAGGTCGGTTAGTAATTTGAGATTACGTAATTTTGTATAAATTGGGTAATGGTGAAAATATTTGATTTATTCTTCATTAAAATTGTTCGCGTCGTCGCGTTGTCGCGTATAAAAAAGTGTGTGATAACGCAATGGTCAGATTTTTGTTGAGGAATACTACTTATGTAGCCCAGAAATAAGGCTCAGCGCAAACGCAGCGAATGAAGGTCTAGCGGCAAATAGCTAATAAGATTTTTCATACAATTAATACAAACTCGTTGCAAACGTGTGTTGCATGGCAGCCACTCAGGACTTAGTGTCAGCCACAAGAGTCTGTGGTCGGTGACCTGTTTGCGCAAAGCCTGCCATTACGATATGGTTAGGGAGGCCATATTATTATAGAATTATAAAAGTATTACCGCTGTCCTTTGATGAAGCGACGCATCAATTATTCGATAATGTTTATACATTAAACATATTTACCAATGCCACCACTACTATTAAATGAACTGTAAGCTCTAAGTCTAATGAGTAAAGTGACAAATAAAGTGTTAATTTACAAAATAAATTGACTAAATTCTGTACATATTGAAGTTGTGTGTTAATTACTTTGATGTAATCAACTTTGCCAATTTCCGTTTACATTTAGTCGTTATAATGGTGCCTAAACATCATGAACAGCCAATAATCAAGTCTTGGTAAGCTCCATAAAACATATTACACAAAAGAAACAAGCGTCCTAACACTGTGAAATGTAATCAAAAGTTAAAAAATATTATCAGAAATTTTTAATTTTCCGCTGCCAGAGCGCTGCACCGCGCAAAAATATTAAACCAATTTCGGCAGCGGCGCGGTGGAGCGGTGGCGGCGAAAATCCCATCAAAATACCTCTCACAACGATGTTAACACAAAAATATACGTATTATGTATCCTTGTTATAGCTGTTTGTATTTTGTACTTATTGATTCATGAATGTTTCTGTGATATTTTATCAGATGCTCAATATATATTTGAGATATACTTTTTGTCTGCCTTGAGATTTTAATTTTTTTGTGGTTTCATTTCAGATACATTAGGGGGCAAGCAATTTCACCAGTTCCGGATAAGTCTTGGCTATTCATAACTTTACTGATAGATGAAATGTCAAATTTGTACGTGTACATATACCAGAACTTAGCTATCCAAAACTTTATTCGGAACTAGTGAAATTGGGTCTTAACGTGGCAAATGTTTAGTGCAAATTGATGGAGATCAACTAATATTTTCAGCAAAGCCAACCAGAAACGGTTTTGATTAAAAACTGTTTTCTCGACGAAGCACACTGTCATAGCAGCAAAACCAACTTTAACCTACATCCTGCTCTAACATAAATTCAATATGCGTCACTGGCGGAGTTTTGATACCACATAAATTTCGCATATGGTAACGTCAACTTGTGAACGAACGAGGAACTACGAAAATTATTGGGTGTGGTTGAAGCCGAGAGTTATTTGAGCGCTTCAGATATTAGGATTTCAAATACATTTTTGTAGAACTCTTGTGAACGAGTTTGAAGGTAAAAGCACCACTGTCACCACCTTAACCTTTCGCCAAATAGTGGTGCTTCCACCACTGTCTTATATTTTGCGTATGAAATCTGGTTCTCAAATTACTAACTCATGAGGCATAACACCTTGAATCGTCAGATAAAGTAACAGATCGACCATCTACTTTATTTAATTGTAGAATGCCAAGAATTGTAGTTAACACTTATCATCAGGTAGTGCACGTACTACTACATCGTAGAAAGAAAAAAGTCGAAGAAATTAACTAAAAATTACAAAGGTATTTAAAAGAAATAGAAGATCTTACTCTTTTAGACGTAGCAACAGAAGTAAATGAAAAGCAATTTGAAGTAAAACGAAATGAAACGCCGACAAAGGGAGGCTCGGCGATCCGTCTTTCATTAAACACTTTATTAATCCAACGAACAATACGTACGTAGTTTAAAACTGGGACATGCTCTATAATCCTCGTTTATCCGACTCTATAGAAGTCCTGGCTATGAGAGGGGATCACGTAATCCATTACCATGGAGGAACGTGACTCTTTGAGACGGAACAGTCTGTAGGTAATTTTATTTACCTTCTTGGCGATGCGGCGGGCTGAGTCAGAAGACAACAGCGGGTAGATTCAATTTGTCATTTTGGCCTCCTCGGAGACTACTATTAGAGACTAGTATTAGTCGATACTTAGCAGTTTATATTAGCCTTAGTCTGTGGCCTGCACGTTAGCGGACATTATTATTTAAATTAGATTTCGACGCTGAGTCAGTAAAACTTACCTTCTAGTGCATCAAAAAAGGATACGTAAATCCCAGTAAAACGCTGGTTGCAAATCGTCCGGTGAGTAACATGGTTATGTATTGGACGATTCAGTAATCAAATAATAATTTTCGTGATTTCTAGGACAACCATAATTATAAATATACAAAAGAAAACTTAGATCTAACATATAATTAAAATCTCAAATATATTCAAACTTTAATGGAAATATGAACAAGAGATCATTCAGGGTCATCAATGTGGGGGTCTAGGATATTCATTTTGGAGTTTTTATTAAAGATAGTAAAAATAAACGCAAAAGGTCACAAAATTTTACTAATATATTTTGGTAGCGTATATTACAAAACATTCAGTTGCTATCAACAACAGATTTTTTCTCAAAACTTGTACCGAACTCCAACGGAAACTTGTTTCGTTTTGTTTGTCACGAAACTTTCCGAAGTTTACTCTATGTAGCCAGTCGTCTTGTTAAATTTCTTATGCTTGCTTTACGCGATGCAAGAAAAAAAGAATTTTCTTTATTCTTGCACTCTGCCGTGATGTAATACAAAGTTTCAAGATTATTAAAGCAAAGGAAGAATCTGGCAGCTTACTATTCTACGTATGTTTTCAGAAACTTTAGTGAATAAAGGTTTTTGAAACAAGTTTCAGCTTTCGCACTATATCTTAGAGAAGTTTTATTTTATATCCTGACAGTTTGTAGTATATAAGTTAGATATATTTTATCATTTAGGATTTATCTGTAAAAATATAGTTATGAATGAAGCTTAAAAGAAACTTGCTAATAGACAAACAGAATAACTAAAAAAATGTGTAAATAAGAAATTATTGATCAAAAACATTTTACATTCTTCTTGATGGCTTTTTAACCGACTTCAAAAAAAGGAGGAGGTTCTCAATTCGGTTGTATGTTTTTTTTTTTTTTTTTTTTTTTTTTTTTGTTTGTTCGCCGATTACTCGAAGACGCCTGGACCAATTTGAGAAATTCTTTTTTTGTTTGAAAGGATATACTTATCATATGGTCCCATTTTTTTCAAGTCACGTTCTGATGATGGGATCTTAGAGAAATCGAGGGCAACCCTCAAATTTAAAAGGCTTCTATATTGTTTTTTATATATTATCTAAAGCTACTCGGATATTTGCATCTAGTAGTCAGTATTTTATGTTGCTGAGCTGATGCTGGAAGGTACAACTCCTCAACGGTTAGGTGTACGGGGATTATTATTAATAAGTTTTCCGTCTCAAGTAACCGTCGTCTCCTCATTCGAGAAACATTCTTGCTCGGTCTACCCATCACTTAAAATCGTAAAATAAAATAATTTTTAACAAAAAAAAAAAACCGACTTCAAAAAGTAGGTAAACTAAAAAGCAAAAAATAAATTTACTTCGCACAAAATAATACGTTTTTTTCATTTAGTAAAATAGAAATTATTTAATAATTATTTTATAATTCTGAAGTCGGTGCCAAGTAAACAATAACTCTGTATAGATAATATCAATCTTTCTAACAACTATTTTCTGACTGAATATTAGTTCTTAATTATCCGATTTACTTGGCACCGACTTCAGAATTATAAAATAATTATTAAATAATTTCTATTTTACTAAATGAAAAAAAAACGTATTATTTTGTGCGAAGTAAATTTATTTTTTGCTTTTTAGTTTACCTACTTTTTGAAGTCGGTTTTTTTTTTTGTAAACTAAACTTTTTTAAATTGTAATATTTGAAATACCTTTGCGCCCAGATGGTTTTTTTTTTAATTTCTAATTGAGACAGTAAGCTGTTTACGGGCGCAGTTTTTTTGATATCTTTCGGATTTTAATAAATACAACTGTCATTTTATTTATTTGGCCACTATCACAGATATTCTAAGGACATATTTATCAAAAATCAATAAACGATACAGCAAATTGACTCTCAGTTTTTGATTATGCAGAGCAAAATGTAGGCCAACGGTGCAACCAAGAATTATTTTAGTTGTATTCAAAAATTTTTATATGGCATGAAATTGATAACTCAACTTGTTTGTCACTCTTATTTTAAGTCAACTTTTTAACGGCTATTAATCCTTTGAACTCGCATATTCTTCGCTTCAACCATTTCGGATGCAGCTTAAAGCAAAACTCGCACAATTTATCAACAAGTTGTCTGAATAAATCTGCGGTATAACTTTTAGTAATGAGTTGGTGCACTCGTTTGTAACAGTTAAACTAGGAAACTTGAAAAGTGGGAGTCTTTATGAACGGGGTTGAAAAAGACAGATGAAAGCTTAATGTATCTAGTATTTGTTCCAATTAAAAAGTGGTGTGGCGGTACAAAAAGTGACACACTTGTCACAAGTGCTGAATCGCGATAACGGAGTGTTCCCACCAAGTGTACATATATACTACTTCCAAGATGCTACCCTTGGACAGCTGTCCGCCAGGCAATACCACCGAGCCTGGTCGGAGGATCCTCCCTTTGTGGTGGAGGAACATCACACCCGTTAATCTACAGTAGAGTCTAAGAAATTACTAAAACAAAGGGTTAAATCACATAGCCTTTTGATGTTTTTAAACATCTACATCTACATTCAATCACGAAACGTTACCGGTATTCTTATCATCACAAAAACTACAAGCAGAGAGAAGTCCCGCTTCCAGATTATTTATGTATAACTGCCAAGGAGTGGAACACCTTGCCTGAGTCTGTATTTTCGTATGGGTACTATTAAGTTCACTTCAAAGCAAAGCATCGTACCTCATATGCAATCGTTATCCATCGTAGACCGCATTGTCGCTTACTATCAGGTGATATCGCAGTCAAACGTGAGCCTTTCCACCATAAAAAAGTAAATAAGAAATTTAATGGTCACTTTTCTGAGAGAGTATTGTCAAGGCCTTTTTCCTCAAGTGGTAAATAAGAGGGAACGACTTAGGAGATTGGGATCAAGCAATGCTAAGAAATAAAGATCTCGGATGTTGCGTCCGTTGGTATTAACCTTTTTTTGCTTTGTAGAAGGATTTGGTATTTGGGTTCGATCTTTTAAGACCTTTACTGACCGACGATTGTTTGAAAGAGATTTTGTATCGTATTTATTATATAACTTTTATCCCTCTGTCAATAGAAAGTTATGTTAATCTGGGCTAATAAGCTACATGTGTTTCACATTTTATCAAAATTCTTTAAGAAGTTTTGTTTAAAAGTGTGACAAGATACGCACATTAAATTAGCTTAGTCCCACTAATTCACTCAATTATAAAAGCAAAAGCTTATATTTTATGTATTAAGTATGGGAATGTTCTTAATATTTTAACATCAACAGTACATCAATCATAATTTTATTTACCTACATAAGGAACACGTTTAATGTGTCCATATAAAACAAAATTAAATTTCACTTAGACGCGGCCTTTGAAGCGAAAATCGTGTAAAGCTCAACATCAAAGACAATTTCTGTTGATTCAGCGAATGGCCCAATTTATACCGTAAGGGTGCAAGTATTTTAATTAATGTTTGAAGCAAGTGACCAGAAATAAATGTGGTTATTTGCGGTGTAAGTGTCAGCCGAATGCCGTAACGGCACATTGTGAATATGTGGCGTGCCAAATGCTGTAGACGTTTATTTATTTGAGGTGCTAGTGACAGCGGTTTTATAAGCAGGAGCGATTAAATGTATGAAGTTTAGATAATACTTATCAATTATGTTTACTACCTTTAAACTTATACATTAAGTAACCAAATGTAGTATTATGCTACATACATAGTAATACAGTGTAGTCATATTTATGGTATTCCAAATTTATGGTTGGTAGGGGCTTCTACATAATACCCATAAAGACTACGTGTGCGGAATACAAAATTAACTTTTAAGTTAAAGTGGCTATGCTAAGTCGCTCAAGCTCATTTATATAAAATAAATAATAACTTTTACTATTAAAATTAATATTATATTTTTAAACTTTCTTCAATAACGGCTGCTGGTGATTTTGATTACAAAATGCAGAAGCTATAAAACCACAAATTCAATAAAACATTGGTTAAACCATACTAGCCGGCAGCGATTTGTTAATTGGCAGTACTTATTCCAATAACCTCTTCACAAAATTTCAAGCACTCAAAAAGTTGTTTCGCGTTTATCAGAACTTTGCTCTTGCTGTCACTACCAACCCACCCTTAGTGCGGTTTTAACGAGAGCTTGCAATTTACTCAAGTTTCTACTTCTTATTTCGACCTCTTGATAAATGACATGTCGAGGAATGTTGGCTAATTCCCCACGCCGGGGCTGTGGCCTTTTGCCCATTGTTTTATACATTCTATAAAACGCACTGTTTTATTTCTTATTGCACACGATTTTGGGTGCACTTGACTTTGTAATTCGTTTTGAACAAACTTAAAGAAAGCACGGCATTACACTTTTAAGCTGTCAGTTTTCACAGCGTTGTCCTCAGTGAGCGACAAGTACGAGGCGACGCGATGCGATGCGAAGAAAAGTACGGGTTTGGTTACTTCTCATATTAGTTTGGAAAGCCTGTTACTCTCCTGTCCACTACTATTTTATCCTTGGTCTGACAGACGTTTTTGGGAAACTGTAAATTTGATCTTTGTATTCAGATATTTTCTATAGCAAGTTTGAGACAGTTGCAAGATGCAACCATCTAAAAATAAACAAATTAAAATTTAACACGTTGAATTTTTGCTTTTAAATAAAATAAAATTAAATCATTATTCACCAAGATCCATTTAACATAAAGACTCAATAACTGTAAACAGGCGTAAATCTAATTCAGCCAAAAAGATGAGAGTCACAAAGGCTTTCTTCTCAATATTAATGACATTCGTTATGAGAATAATTACATAAAAGGAAGACACGGCCAAAAATAGCTAAAAGAAAAAGTTAGATGAGCCTCTTCCTTTGCAAGTTAGAGAGGAATAAAAAGCAATCCTTCTTTTTCAAAATGAAACGTCAAGTTTTGCTAACGACCCGCAAACCACTGAAATCTGCAAACAACAATTCGAAACATAAATGGCGTAAACTGTAGCAGGCAGCGTACGTAAGAGGCTTAAGTTACTTAGGAAGCACATTAATTATATTATCAACAATTCATACAAGCGGTAAGCTGCTTTCAAGTTAAAAAAACCTGTTTTGTAACATGTTTCGTCATTGTAATGAAAAAGGCAAATGATTCAGATGTATTATTATTGTTACATAATATTTAAGCTAGACTCAGAGTTTAAGATTTTAGAATAGCATTCACTGCCAATTCTTTTTATAAATAAACTTGGTAATGCTTATGTTATTCTAAAGTAATATCTAGATTCTTGAATTAATATTATCTAAAGTACCTATTTACCAAATAAGTAACTTATGACAGAATTGAGCCATTCACACATGAATGGCGTAAACTGTGACAGGCAGCGTATGTAAAAGGCATTAGTTTACTTTGAAGGCGGTAAGCGGCTTGGGAACTTTCAGAAAAGTTAAAATGTTTTGCCATTGTAACCAAATTTAAGCTGAATTCAGCATTACAGTTGTGTTTTGAATTTTATATGTCACAGTATTATTTTGTGTACATTATAATTAATTATTAAAGCATGCGCCCAGACTACGAGCATTTGCCTGGTAACATAATGGTCTTTACTCTTGTAACGTTATAAATTCAAACGTTAGGGTGTTATTAAACGTGAATAAGTCAACGTTGATCAATGCGTTTGACGTTTGAGAGATATACAACGCAGATGTGGCTGCAAGTACTCGAAGAGGTCGTCCTCGAAAGACATATAGGGACCAGATAAATGGCGTCCTTTAGACAGGACAAGTTCGTGAAACATAAAACCGTTGAGCATGTATGACGAGATGTATGAATGTTGAAGAAGCAAAAGAAGTATGTGGGGAACGAAACAAGTGGCATTCCATCATCCGTGGGATAAAAGCGTAACAACTCCCCAATTAGGGGTTGAAAATGTAGTTCCGAAATTTTATAGGATATCAAATGGAAATATCAAATTCCACGCGGATGAAGTCGTGGGCAAAAGCCAGACCTTACTTATATTATAAAGTAACTATGACTGTTTGTCAATCTGTCTGTTGCGGTATGTCTAAACTACTGACCCGCGATCTTGATAAAAATACCACGCGGGTGGGGCCACGTCCAGAAGCTAGTTCTTTATTTAACGAGAGAATACCTAAGTATTATGAAAGCCAAAGAGGAGTGTTGTTTAACGCTGTTACTTCTCAACTTATACCAAAGCAAAGTCGCGACTTGTAAAACATTTTATTTCCGTTTCGAAAAAATGTTTTCCGTTCTTGTTTTGGTTGATTAATGTTGTAGGAAATTATCTTCGACATGGCGAAACGTATAAAGGGGAAAATCTAAATTGCCTCGAGGAAACTAAAAGTTAGTAAATACTTAAGTATTTTTACACAAATTCTTTTTATTTGAATACTTGTTTTTATATATTTCTTTTTTTTATTTTGAACAACAATTTACATTTAGTCAGAAACAGTAAAAGGGTTTTCAGTATTATGTTTCAACGCTTTCATGTATTTAGGTTAACACTGTAATTAGGTGTCATCTCCAATTAATTTAATCAAAACATTGGTTTAATTATATTTAGAGGTACGAAATGTAGACAACCTGCCAGAGAGGGTGAAGCTGGGTGAACGACATGTTCCCTCCACATAATATTAAGACCGGCTCAACTAGATCGTGACTTTGTTAATAACTTGTATTTAAAGATTCCAACACAATCTGTGCGTGTTCCACAACTATTTAGTGTGCCTGCTTGTAATAATTACGTTTCACAGAATAGCCCACTAATAAGAATGCGTAAAAAGTATAATTTAGCATGTTCTCAAACAGATTTTTTTTAGGACAAACTCAATAAATTTAAATCATCTTTATGTAATTTGGAATCTTCATAGCTGTAAAACTAATTGAATTTAAGTACCTAATTTGGTAAATTTATATTAATCTAATTATTTAGTTGTTTAATTCCTTTTGTTCTTTGTTTAACATACTTCATTTCTTGTTGAAGCTATTTAATTGAAGTTCTGTGTACAGATATAATTGGGCGTCAGATTTACAATATATTGCATGTAAAACATGTATGAATCTGTTTATGTTCCTTCTAAATAAAATAAACATATCATAACATCACGCCACATCATCAGAAAGTTGTGGCAGAGGTGTCAAACTTTCCTGTCACGTTTAAGTCACATGGGATAGGGGGTGAGCCTATCACCATCTACCGGGCCGAGACCCGAGACCTCGTGATGATAGGCGCTACGCTACGCTAACCACTAGACTATCGAGGGAGTCCACCAGACCATCGAGGCAGTAAAAAAAAATACAAGTAATAAAATGTTATGCTGTAAGAAAAAAAATTATGACAAAAATTGTGGAGATATAAATAAAACAGCCAATAAAATGTGATAATCGCGATCAAAATTAACTAAAACCAAAACTAGTGTCATAAATGATCACAATCATGTTTCAATTAGACGCTTATTGGCTACATTGGCAAAGATTCAAACATTCCACCGCTTACACGCCATAATTATTGCATCCCGCATAACAACACTATCAGCAAACCACCACTCTATCTGTCTCTTTCTCTCTTCCGCATTTCTCCCCTCTTCTTTACCTCCCTTCAATACACGGCTTGCAATGGGCCGTCATCAAAACGCTTTAATTCTTTGCTCCCGTTTATTAGTTTGAAAAGTGCCACAAGTCACTATCGATATCGAAGCGCAGAGCTCCTACCATGAGTTTATGTTTGTTGGATGAGGATGTTTAACCTGTAGTCCTTGCTATTGTAGTTGACGTTAGCGATATGGTTAAGAAAAATCAAAATCATTTATTTGCATGAACATGAGTTATAAAAGTTGTTGTAGATTACAATTGCAGTCCGTCACATTCTTCCTTTTAGGTGTGCAAATTTACACATAAATAGTTACAAAATACAAGTGAAACAAAAACAAAAATTAAATATATAACATAATTACACAGAAATGCATGCACAACACTAGTTTTGCAAGTTAAATTTTTTTTTTTTTTTTTTAGAATATTTATTTGTCTAAAGTGTGGTACAATACGTTGTTACAATACAATTACCGGAACCATTACACTTTGTCATATTATTGACGTGACAATAAGAATTAATTGTAGAAAATAATAATAATAATAATAATTTTAAACAATCAATTAAATTACAAGCAATAAAATTAAACAATGATTATAATTACATAATTATATCGAATCCAATAATAATAAACCAATAATAAATAACACTATATGATAAAAGAGTGAGAAAGATTGTAAAATAATAACAAATTAAATTAAACATTCAATTCAACATCTTCCAAGAACTCTGTAACATTATAATAAGTTTTACGTTCCAAGAATGTCTTGATTTCTTTTTTGAATGCATTTCTGTTTAGCTTTTTCCATTGTTTAGGCAGTTTGTTAAATATAATTGGAGCAATACAGAAGACACTCTTGCGCATAAGAGCAGTTTTGGCTTTGTGCAAGCGGAGCTTAGTATTATCACGTCGATTGCGTGATATTGTATCTTCCAGTCGAGGAAATAAGGACGGATTTGATATGACAAACATCGCTACCTCGAAAATGTATAAACTCGGTAGCGTAAGTATTTTGTACTTTGTAAAATAGGGTTTGCAGCTGTCTGTAGTTTTTAATCCAAACATAGACCTGACACATCTCTTTTGAGCCTTAAAAGCTATTCCAGCATCTGTCGAGTTGCCCCAAAATATGATACCATAGCGTAGTATCGATGCTGCCATACCATGATAGGCCGTAATTAAGGCATCCGTGTTTACTATTTTGGAAAGAGAATATAGAGCAAACGCACTTGTACTCGTTTTTTTGCATAAAGTATCAATATGTGGTTTCCAGTCCAGCTTTTTGTCTATAGTTAATCCAAGAAACTTTGTTGTATTTACGGTTTCTAGGGCTTTATCATTATATTTAATCTTATTATTTATACTGTCTGGTAAATTCACACGTTGACTAAAATGCATAAGTTTAGTCTTATCTAAATTAATGCTCAAATTATTGATATCTAGCCATTTTATTATAGATGTCAAAGATTGATTAATGTCATTAATATACAAATTTATGTCATTTTTATCACAGGAAATTGTAACGGTGCTGTCATCCGCAAAAAGTGTCATAGGATGTGGAGTACATTTTGGCAGGTCATTAATATAAAGGGTGAAGAGTAGAGGTCCAAGTACGCTACCTTGCGAGACTCCATAAATAACGTCTCTCTCCTCTGATAGATAGTTTTCTTCCTGTTTTGCTCTAGTGTTTATCCTAACAATTTCTGTCCGTTGCGTTCTACCTGATAAATATGACTTAATTAAATCTGACACATTACCTCGCACGCCATACGCTTCAAGTTTGTTAATTAGTATTTTATGATCAACATAATCAAACGCCTGGGTCATGTCACAAAAGATAGAGCATACAGGAACATTTTTATCTACATTTGTCATAACTCTGTGTAAAAAATTAAATATTGCAAGATTAATGGTTTTACTTTCGCGAAAACCATTTTGCTCTTCACATAGTATGTTATTTTTCTCAAAATATGAATATAATTCCTTATGAATATATTTCTCAAAGATCTTTGACAAAACAGGGATCAGAGAGATGGGTCTGTAATGCTCTATGATTTCTCTGTCCTCTTTCTTCAGTAGCGGTTTGACGGTCGATATATTTTCTACAATTAGCGAGGCATCAAAGCCCGTAATCAGTTGCTTACTGCTAGGTTTCTATAAAATAATATTTTCTAAAAATAATTAAAAGAAAGCATTTAAACACACAATATTTTGAGCAACACTTTAAAATGATCAAGTCTTAGTCCTAACTACAAACGCGAGCAGTTCCAACGCGACCCATGGTAAGAACTCGGGTATTATTTTAAGAGACGCTTGGTAGTTTACAAGTGCAGTTACAGTAAAAGTTTGTGCTAACGAGCGGCCGGAGATTTGTGAGCCCGCTAGTTAAATGTTTTGGACTGTGGCGAACGGAACACGGATGTTTTGGACCCGCGGCTACCAGCAAAGGGATGCTACAGACTTGTGGCGAACTGTGCTCTGGAATTCGGAACTCGTGGCAAAAAAGTTGGACAGTTAGAAAAAGTTGGGTTGTTACAATTTTATTCGGTACACATGTCATGTAACGTACTTCTTATATAATCTCTTCGAATCAACTTTTAGTTCAGCGTTAAATTCTAGGTAGATAATAATTCTAAGTAAGACCTTATGAGCTTGGTACTTGACAAAAACAAATAATGGTTCATAATCCTAACATACAAATTCTTAAAATTTCACCACTATGTTCCTACATATAGGTATCTATTAGATAAATAGATTCATGATTTATCTTAATACAAATTGTGCTTGCATTAAAGTTACAATTTTGCATGATAACTAATTTCGAATCAATTTTAAATAGTGGTAATTATCAAATTTAAACAAACAAATAGCTTATTGAAAAGAAAAGAAACATTTTGACACATGGTTCATGAAGTTAGATTCATACCAGACATACATAACTACATTGGGTCGACTGTAAGTAGTTGAGTGTACTTTCTACACGTATGCATAGAAAGTGTTAAATAGGAACTAATGATTAGTAATGTAATTTAATAGAGATCTTTATAAATCGACACGTAAGACTTCTTTGCTTCACGGTTGTATGGTACCGCGGTGGCTAAATGGCAGCTAAGTATAGTGGCATGTTGGCAATCTGAAGTGGCAACGGTAGCCGATAACCACGTTGGCACAGTGCCTTTCAATTGTTCGAGGGCTAGCAGGATTGTTCTCTATAGCATCGCGTATAACGCTGGCCAATAACTGTTATATTGAATAGATTACACGTCTCATTAGCAGAGATTTTTACTAGATATGATCAATGAAATTAATTAAGAAAGGAGAATTTATTCTTTAGTCATGGTATTGAAACAATCTTTGAAATATTGCATTATGATGTACGAAAGCGATACTAAACATGGTGTTGTGGTAAGCGTATGCTACTCTCACCACGCGGTCTCGGGTTCGATTCCCAGGTCGGGCAAAATGTTATTTATAAACTTTCCGTCAGGAAATTCACAATAGCAGCACCGAGTTGGAGTTGTTCCCGGTGGTTGGCTATAGGCTCACCTCCTATCCCATGGGAACTAAACATAACTGAGGAAATTTGTGTAGTACAACTCTGTCCCACCCTACTGGGTAATATAGGTGTGATGTTATATTATGCTAAGTTATGAACAAACATAACTTTCAGACATTGTCTTTTTTTTAATTTTTGTATTGGTTGATTTGCCTTACTTATTACTACCGACCGATCATAAGTTTTTCATAATTTATTATACGGCTCTTAAGTATGACTTCACCTAGATAGATAGATAAATACTTTATTTGTACATAATTACACATGAAAAAAAAAAAGTAACAGAAAAATGCACAAAGGGCGGCCTTATCGCTTAAAGCGATTTCTTCCAGGCAACCTTTGGATGGACATTTCGGAAAGAGAAAATAAAGCGGTAATTTTTGCTTAGATAATAAGTAGAAATTATTAGCAGTTTATATTTAACAAGCATTGTTATATAATATATATTATATCAATAAATTACATATCATAAAATATATCTATTGTTTCCTACTAATCCATAAGAACTATATATATAAAATAGTTTATTCTTTGTTTGTTGCAGTGTTCAAATCCCAGACATCACTGTCGACGGATTCAGGATTGTGTACAGAGCGAGGCCTTCGTCGGACGCACATAGAGCTAATTAAGCCTCCTGGGAAACGCATCGGACTTAAACTGGCAGGTAAGGTATTATAACTTATGTACTTATTAATTGACAAATAAATAACTATACAGTATAATAACAAAATCGAATACTGGTAAAGTAAAGTAATACCACTGTATAACCATTAATCTGCCACCAAAAAAGTGGTGCTTATAATTACTGTATTACGGTTTGGAGATCACATTAGATTCTGAAATTATAGAGCTTAAATATAGCGACATATATTATTCAATTTCACTTGTGGTAGGTCTTTAACCTACCGCCAAATAGTACAGTAATGCAAGCATTACTGTGCTCCAGTTTGGAGGTGAGATTAGGCTCTGCAATTACTGTCATATGAGACATAACACATAGTTATAGTTCTCTAAAGCGAATTGGCTAATCCTTTCACCACGATAAATAAAATTTGACTCAGCCATCGACACGATGAAGAAGAAGAAGAAGCTACTGTCTTCTTTTTCTTCTTCATCAGCTGCAGCTCAGCTGCAGTGACGCATCTGCAATCTGCTTTTGTGGATTGTTGATGTCCATGGATGGACTGTACTCCACTTACAATCAGGACTACACGTTCATTTAATGCAAGCGTGGTATAAAAAAATACTCAACGGATTGTTAACTGAAAGGGGTAAATTAAGAACCTATTATTACTACCATTGATAAAATATAATATTTTAGTAATTTAACGCAAGTTTATAAATAAAAGTGTGAAAATAACACAACATTTGACGCAAATTTAATTCAGCATTAAATTAATTTATTATTATGTTTATTTCAGTTACCAATACCCTTGAATAAACATTGCGCTAACATTAAATGCATTACCACAAATGGCTTTTATTATAAAATATTCAAAGTGTACAAATATTTTCACGAATAATTTATTAGCTCATAATAATATCTCATTCCTAGTAAATTGTGATTTTATTAAAGTTGTAAAATGAAAACATAATATGAATGCATTGGTTAATAACGAATATTGATCGTAGTTATTTTACATCAATTAGTAATATATGAGTATTTAAAGAATGGAACTACTACACAAAAATAATTAATAAAATCTGACCAGTAACAACCAGAAACAAACGAACAAACTTTTTCCCGCAGCTCTTAGTGGTGGCCTTTAAAAACAGACAATCCAAATCTATTTATTTGTATTTTTATATGTTTATCTTTATCGTCTCAACCCAAAATTACTTTTATATACTATAATCTCTAAAAATCCACCCAATATTACAGATCCTACATTAGATAAAATATTACTTAGTAGCTTAGGGTCAGCATCACAGAACACAGCATGCAAGCAGTCGTGATTGGCGCCAGTCGTTAGTGCTTCCTGCTCGGCCTGGTCACTTACTCACAATATTAACTGAAGTAACTAGTAACTACGTCAGTAAAGTTTATCCACGACATATTATATTAAATAATTAATTTTAAGTTATTGACATGATAAGTCCATATTATTATAAATTACATTTATACACAATATATTATTATCACCAGGTACGCGAAAAGTCATCAAAATAACAGCACTTCAAAAAATCTGGCGTTTTAATTCGAAAAATTAACTCAACAAGATAAATTGTTTTCCACGTGCGTAAATAGGGGAATCCGTATTGTTTTTCACGTGTGACGTCACAACACCGTATTGCCTTAATGTACTGTGTCACTCGATTAATGATTCTGAACGCAATATTCGGTTTACTGAATAAATATTGCGAAAATTTGTGAATTAATTTGTTTTTATTTAAAAGGTGAACGCATCTGCGGTAGTTTGAATTTGGTATTGATTTAATTATTGATATTGCTTTGTTTTATTGCGAATTGTAATATAAATTTTCCTCTGTGATAACAATAATATATTATAGCGTCCAATGACTTGAAATATAATTTATTAATGACGCCTTGATCGATAGTCTTAGTATGCTGGTATTAAGAGACCTACGAAACATGTTTTTTCCCATACACGGAATTCCGTCATTATTTGTGATTCGAGTGTATTTACTAATACTATCATAATTATTTCCATTAAGACAGTATTAATCTTGATATTTGTTATAAAAAAAATTCAAGATACTGGTATCTACATAAATCAAAGATAACTAATTGCATTTTACGCATTTTTTAGCGACAACGTCAGATTTTAATCTTATTTGTTTTGTATTAGAAACATTTATATCCGTATCTGAGACACATTCTAATTCGCACGGGGATAAATGTAAGCACGCATGCGCCAAACACAGATGCACTGTGCAGTAAAGCCAAAATCAGATTGATAAGTGCGTGAAAATTTACGCCACGCAACTTTGCCGACACGCACTGAAATAAAAATCTGGTGTAGCCGTATATAAAATAGCTACACTTTTCATCCTAGTGCTCAGCTTTTAGATGTAAATAAAATAATTATTTGTGTATAAACCAAAAATTATTAAGTAGATAATAACATTTTTCAACCAATCTGAAAGAGATTGCAGCAAACCTACCAACTGTAGTAATTTTTAAAGCTATTCAAAATTGTTTTTTTCGATGCCTTTCTACTTATTTCTGCATTGTCATTCTACTTTTGGACAACAAGAGACAGCTTGTCAATATCGCTACATGGTAGATATTTCGCCAAACGTACAAAGCATTTCGCTTCATCATTTCTAAGTTGGAAGGAAAGGAATTCACTGTCTTGAATCTGAGTTTCCGCATGTGTACAATTTCAGCAACTCAAAGGTAGAGAATATAGTTATTTTGTAGGGGCTTTACTTTAGAATGTATTACTATCAGTTGAAATAGTGGACAATGATGCGCTAAGCCGTTGTGAAAGGCCTAATATTTATGGTTAGTATTTTCCATATTACTAATAACCCACCTTTGGATTCATTTTACATAACAGTGAAGGCAAAAACTTTAGTTTTTCACTATTTATTATACCGTGAAATCATTAATAATCAGCTTAATATTAAGATGAGGTAATAAGAACGATGTCAGTCAAGGCGATCAGAGGCCCATTATTAGTGAGAATGACTTACAATAATATCAAACTATTTTGTTTAAATTTTATTTATTTATTTATTTATTTATTCAACTTTTGCACAAATAAATAGTACATAGGCGGACTTAATGCCTTATGGCATTCTCTTACAGTCAACCTAGGGTGGTGCAGAGATAAGCATAGGTAGGTGCAGATAATATAAAGTTAAATGTGGTTCTTATAAACCACTGCCACACACTTCTATATTATAGACGTGATGTCATAATGTTATGTTACCTATTTATAAAATGGACCTCAGAACTTGATCCTACGTACTTAGCGTAGCAAACATTTTTTATACACGTATACTACAGTCCACCAACACAAAGAAAATATAAGGGTGTTCGAAAAATCAGAAAATACAACTCATTTCAATCCAACAAGCTTATAACCAACCTCCTAAACCTTTCCTTCCCCACACCGTAACTCCTTACTAACATGAAATACCATCATAAAAACAATGGACCCTTCCGGAGTACCTATTCACCCGGGCAGTAGGCATTCGCCCACCATAATACTATGGTGTGACTCCCATAGGCGCCGTGTGTTGCCGCACATATATTGTAGGGTGCTCGTAAATCTTATGACCACTGAATTCTTTCGCTAGGGCACGGAATTAAAAACATATTTCCGTGGTTTGTTCCTTTGAGCGTATGGTTGCGGAAGAATATTGCTTTTAATGTCGATTGTGAATTAGCCAAGCGTTTAAAGACACAGAATAAACCCTTATAATTTTGCCATGTCTGTCTGTCTGTCCGAGGCCTAGCGTCGAGACTGTTAAAACTAGAAAGCTGAAATTTTGCATAAATATGTATGTTAACTGTTGGTCTCAAAAATATTATTTTATTGTATTGGTAATAGTTTAATTTATTTATATAAATCTTGCAAGGATCACGTCTACGTCGACGTTGTAAAATAGCCTGGTCCATTGAATAATCAAATTCAATCAAATGACAAGTTTTCTACGAACAAACTTAAACGTAAATTCATCACGTATTTTTACTTTATCCATTTACTTACGAAATAAAAATACAATTTTAAATAATAAAACACGAGACAAATATTTTTTAATAATTTCCTGAATTCTAAATCCACTTTAGCCTTAATTACTTGTATATTTTTCGAATTACGTCCGCAACCTGACGCGAAAACAAATTTCAAATCCCCCATTTACATTTTAAGAGCTTTCAAAAGACCAATAAATGGGATAAAAAGCCGGAAAAGTGCGAATCGTACCTCGCATCTTCAGGGTTTCGTCCCAAATGTCAGTATAACCAATTTATTTGAACGCAAAATTAAGTTTGTCGACATTTTTAAAAAAATAAATAATTAAAGATATATATGTTTTATTATTTTGTCTATTTTATTTCTTTAGAATTTTAGCAATTTTGATAGTTCTGGAGCTGATGGAAATTGAAATATTTTTATATATTAATAAATTTGACATACTTCAAATGCGGAACCCTAAAAATAAAATTTATTAACGTTAGGAAAATGATTACTTGCAAGTCCATCGGCATTTCAGAAGCTTCTTTCTCGATTATGGATTATTCCGAAGCAAATTTCCATATTTATTGGGTGTTCTCCGGACAGATGCGATGTTTAATCGATAAGGAACAAGTTTTGGGACCGATTGCGATTGGGCATGTCCGGGGTCTGTAAATGTATTTAAAATGTTAATCGAGTTTAGGAGGTGACGATGGCTAATCGGTGATCTGATTTCATGAATGGTGTTAATTTTGAGAGTAATTTTGACTTGATTTTTTATTATAAAGTCACATTTGGTGGGTTGTTGTAATTGCTAACAGTAAATGTTCAAGAGATTTTCAATCAAATAACAATTTAAGGAATGATTATTACAAAAAAAAACATATTTGTTGGGTTTTTTTAGACACATGCGATGTTTAATCGATAAGGAACATAAACTTTTGGGTCTAATTGGGTTTGATAATGGAGGTAGTGATTGGTGTAGTACGATTTGTTTGTAATAACGAATGGTGTTAATTTTGAGAGGGTTAAGGCATGTTTATATTTACTTAAACCAAATGTTAGTGATATAATATAATTAATTTGTTTTATATCATACGTTGGTGTTGTAAACTTAAATTCCACAAGTTATATATTTGCGTGAAGAATTAAAACGTGATATATTATTAATTCAAGGTGTATGTAATATTAACAATCACACTTTTCAAGGCATATTGCCAATCGTTTTACTCTAGCAGCCTGTGGGTAAGTCATACCCGTCGGGCCGCCAATGTCTTACGTGTTCAATATAATAACATCTTTAGGATGCTGATGTGGCTACCATACTACTGCAGTGCGTCTCTAAGGTTTGCCGAAGCACACACTGATGGCTATCACGCCATAATACGAAAGAAAGTAGCTTCGTTGTATAGGCGTTTGAGAGACAGTAGCAACGGCATCCTCAAAACGATTGCCTCTCAGTCAGACTGTCCAATTCAAAATAAATGGATTTCAATTTTATTAGGGCTTGACTAAATTTATATTGTTTGTTTGAATTAATCTATGTTTTATTATCTAGAATTTTATTATTGACATGCATGAATCTCTATTAATTGTTATTTTTGATATATTTACTTTATGTAATAATTGCTGACTTTCGACTTATTTCTCACTGTTATACTATGGATTTTTAATCTGAAATAATCGTTTTATTATTATTATTATCGTGGTTTATTGTACCATATCTCGGGACTACAGAGTCCCGGAGCTTTGTTAGGCATGTGTGGGGCCGAAGCCAACAGAACAGAGGCCCGATAAACACTTTACTCTAAATGTAATGAGGCTAAAACCGGCGACTATCCCTGTTCACATTATAAAAATGCACCCAAGGACATTCCCCAGTTTGAGCAGAACTATTGCAGAAAATGGAGACTAAATGATAAGAGCTATTGTGTTGAGGTGCTAATGGACTGGGTATTCTGGTTTATGGTAGGTAAAACTGACGCCTGCCCTGAAACACATGTTGTACACGGAAAAAGGGGCAGACGGTGACTCGCCAACTCACTATATGGGCCCCCTAAACGGTCACCTAAGGCAAAGCCATACGGGCGACAGGGCGCAACATTGCCGTGAGCGGCTTGGGGTGTCGAGCGGTGCGGCGCCGATTTCACCCTCGGTGGAACACCTAAGGTTTCCTCGTAGTTATGCCCTTGAAATTGACACTTCCACCTCCGAGCATCTCTGCTCTGGCGACCCCTCTCTGACCGGCCGGTTAAGGCAAGAACAGAGCTGAGAGTCATGCGGGCGCTCTTGGGTTTCCACTCCGACCGGCCAATAAAGGCAAGCCGGAGACGAGTCCCTGACCGACTCTCTGGGGAATCAGGACCGCAGTGTCGCCACTCACATTCAGCTCGCCACAAGCTGCCCTGCGGTTTGTGTGCTCTTTATCGATCTTTAGATATATTTTTTGTTTATATCAAAAGGAAATTAAAAAGCATCCTAATATGCCTCCGGGTGTTGCGTTATCCCCATGGTGAGGTAACGACTGTCCCAGAGGGGTTTATTATTATTATTATTACAAAAATATGAAAAATCGTTTATTTTTATGAAAATTGAGTGTTACATCATTGACGGTCTCTTTTAAGCTGAAAAGCCTGTGTAGCCAGTATTATTACAAAATAAATCATTGTTCTTATTATTAAGTAATAAATATTTTTGTATCAATCAGGACAGTTTGTCACTTAAACTGGCGGTCTTCATTACAAGATTTTGCGATGCAATACTTTCTATTTTTGTAAAAAAACACACCTTGTAATATTATTAACGGTAAATTTACAACGGAGTGCATCTTCATAACACATCCCTCGAGTTAATTCCGTCCGTGTCAGAATTTACGGCGTAATTACTGCGTCAAACAATACCGACGCTAAATCTGTACTCACTGCTTGCTTTTATTGGGAAGAATATTAGGAAAGTTTACTTTTGAAATAACACCGGTGTTGCTAAAGGGAAAATTACTATACTTATACCACCGTACTTGCACAAACAGTTTATGCAACATTTAAATGTATTTATTAACCGAAAAATATTCATGTTGGATCTTCAATTAAGTTATTCTAATAACTTACTATCTGAACCTTATAAGTCACTGTAAGTAGTGTTAGCGTTTTCCTGGCAACACTAACATACAAATGTCATTCATTCAACCGGTCGTCGAACGATATCTGTCAAATTTCAAACGTTTGAAAGCCAGGCGAACGAGTAAGATATTTTAAAAGTTAACTGTGGTTAATGTGATAACTTTATAATCAGGAATAATAATATAAAGAGGTACATTGTGTGTGCGTTGATTTAGTGGATTGAAATGGATAATAACTGTAAACATGTAAGTACTATTTTAAATCGATTATCAACCGTATAAACTTTGATTATATAATTCTATAGATACTGCCTCATCAACGCTAAATCGTCCAAAAATTTTGTCCGTAAATTACCTGATCCGACAAAAACCGCTGTCAGTGTCAATTATCACCTCAAACAATTAGGTCATTTGAGTGAATTACAAAAAAACATTTTGTGAGTTACAATGTCGTATTGTGCCATAAAAATATGCCGGAATTATAGCAGACGTGCAAATGCTACTAACACAATCTCCTACCATCGGTAAGTAATCCAAAAACAATCGTATTTTTTCAAAACAAATCTAGCAAATTCTGACATTTAATCTCAAAACCCACACGCCATTTTTTGGTGTTGCCAGTCATACTATATTTACCCGTAATTATGTTTTTTTTTATTCTTCAGTAAATAATTTAAAATTAACAGCTGGTTTCAATAGTCTGTTCGTCGATTTACTTACTATACAGGGTGTGACAAAATTAAAGAAATTTAATTAATATTTTATTAAATTTTATTTGCAGTTAATTAAATTAACTGCAAAGATTTTACCAGGTGGCCGGCTATAGGTAAACAAATATGTTCCAACAAAAATTAAAGAATCTACTATTATTTAAAGTACGTAATGAAGTATATTTAAAAATTGTTGAAATGCTAAGCAAGGCAATAACTTGCTTAAAAATATAACAAATAATATCTTTATTATAAACTTATTGATTTTCAGAATAAAACAGTATAAAACTTAAATTTTCCAACAGTAACTTGCTAATATATTTTAACTTTGCAAAGCCATTCTAAAGCAACAATATATTATTTTTCATCGTACCAAGACTTTTCGTTATCCATAGAGATGGGTAAAATTCTTGACTTGTCTACAGTTATACTAAGAACCAGTTGAAAATAAATAATAGTTTAAAAAAACTGCAAAACACGCTTTTAAAGTACTTCTAACTAAAAAGTGAAAAATAATTCCTAATATAAGCTGAAAATGGTAATGAACAAAAAATACTAGTATTATTGTGAAAAAAGCGTGGGGCGCTCTGTGCCATATTTTTCGTCTATCGAGCAACCCAATTAAATGTACTTAAAAGCGTGTTTTCAGTTTTTTTTTAAACTATTATTTATTTTCTACTTTTTAGTTTGGTTTATTTATAAGAGCGTTTTTTTTTATTTTATATTTAATTTAATTTTTTTTTAATTGTTTTTTATCGCATTATTGCATTGTCATCGATCTTTGACAGGTGTGGAAAATTTTAATGAAATCTGTCCGTTTAAAGTGGGTCAAAATCAAGTCCAAAGGAGTCGGTTACATACATACATACATACAGGTGAAGCTAATATAAGCGTGTTAAAAAATTGGGACCGGTAGGATATTTGATCCTGTGACCTCTGCATACTGGGCAGTCTACAGTTGCAAAGGTTTATTTTTTTACGAATTAATATATCAGTTTACAAAAAAATGCTCATGGGTAGGCGTGTTCTATCGTATATCAATCACCATCACTTACCATCGAGTAAGACCGCGTACCATATGTATAACAAGCAGGTTTGTTTCATTGCACTAACATTATTGGGTTTAAGTGTTTACTACTTTTAATTATTTTCATTTCATTATACAAGGTGAAATTAAGGTGGATTTAGTAACTTAAGAATCAGTACTTGTTCAGAATCAGTAACAGAATACATTCCACTAGTTCTTACGAAACAATGCGAAAAAAATGTCTTGTTTTCAATACAAAACTGCTGCTTTTAGTGTTCAATTTGTTCGGCACAACATGTTTCTTTTTCTTTTTTTTATTGGGACAAATGTAATGTATTGTATTACATGATATAACATAACATCACGACTAAATTACCCATAATGGTGTGGCAGAGGTGTACAACACCCACATTTCACCTATTATGTTTAGGTCCTTAGGGGTGAACCCATCGCCATCCACCGGGCTCATTTCCAACTCCGTGCTGCTATTGTGAATTTTCTGACGGAAAGTTCACATATAACACTTTGGCCGATACGAGAAACCCGAGTCCTTGCGGTGAGAGACGCATGTATTTTATTATTCATTCTGAATAATCCCATTAAGTTTCCAAAACCATTAAAATTTCACCGTGTATACGTTCCTTGCAGCTCCTAAATCATGTACCTTCATCAGCTTTTCCCTACAATCATACACCCAACGAAAATTAAAACGGTCTAATCCTACTCTATGTTAATCTCATTGCCATACAAATTACTTCGCACCCAGAATTATTCGAGGGTCCGAAGTACCCCAATCACACGTTATTGAGGTCCAGAAGATATAGGGCCAGACTGAGCCTCAATTTCACCAACATTCTTAAGCTACAGTTTTATTATTCGCATCTCTCTATACTTAGTTTAACTTATGATTTGCATGTTTTAATAGAATAAGTACTATCATATAACAAAGTAAAACAAACAAGTCTCTGACCACTACAAACTAACATTTGTTTCTTTCTGACATGTCCATCCAAAAGTTGCCTGAAAGAAATTGCAGCGATATTTCGCCATTTGAACATTGTTATATTTTAACTTCTTAGTAATTTATTTTTAAAGAATTTAGCTTTTTTTAGCAAATTGTACCAAGCAACAGTTAAAATAATGATTGGATCGGCAGAATTAGAATCTGCGACCTCCTGCACACCAGGCAGCCGCTTTAACCAACCAGCTACGGTCGCCTCTTGCCAGGACCCTAAATTTCTCAACTGTAGGTTACGTCACGTTCATCCATTTGTTCCTATCTTTAGTAGGGTACAAACGAACATGGTGAAGTTATTTTTTTTAACTGTTTCTTAGTAAAATGCAAGACAGATAAGTCTCTGATCACCATAAACTAACATCTTTTTTTTTCACGTAATGTCCATCCAAAGGTTGTCTTAAAAAAAAAATGTACAAATAAGGTCTTAATATGATTTTCAACTTTCGCGAATTGAGAACATTTTTCAAAAATTAAACAGCGGGTCTAAATCGCGTAATTATTATAAAGGTAAATAAATACCCTATGTTGAATTCGACGAGCACGAATGATGCAAGTCACTTCGACACGTGATTTAGACCGTTGTCTTATTTTTGAAAAATAAAGTGTTTATTTATCAATCCATCTATATATATCTCTCTCTCTCTCTCTCTTTATCTGTTGCTTTAGATTATCGTTAATCTTAAGTTTAACAAGTTGCTGAAATCGGCACTAATTCCGGATTTAATCATTATAATCGGTTGCGGTCACGCCAACATTTGAATACGGGAGTAATTCAAACTTAGATTAGAGTGATGCCGGATAGGATTGTGATTCGATAAGGGTGAGGATAGTTAGATGAAATACGGGAGGCTATTTGTTTGAGGCATTCAGTTTTTGAACTAGTTTAGTCGTTGCGAAATGGGGTTGAATTCCCTAGTGTATTGAAATGTAATTAAATTAAATGATTACTTTAATTAATAAGTTACTTATCAGATTTTCTGTTCATGGGTCAGCTACATAATGCTTCCTAAAATGTATTTATCACCAAAATCAGAATCTGTTATGCATAAAGTGCCTGAGTGTGTTTATAGACTTCAGTATTTGCCAGAACATTACAATATAATGAAACATGCTTACTTGTTTTGTGTGTTGACTTAATAACATAACATCACGCCTATATTACCCAGAAAATGTGGCAGAGGTGTACAATACCCACATTTCACCTCTTATGTTATACACCATCCACCGAGCACAATTCCAACTTCGTGCTGCTATTACGAATTTCCTAACGGAAAGTTCACAAATAACCTTATGCCCCACCCGGGAATCAAACCCGAGACTTCGCGGTGAGAGGCGCATACACTAACCACTAGAAAATCGAGGCAGTTACCGTGTTGGACCTAATATTACTAGTAAACATTTATTTTTGCTCTTGGTTCAATGTCAGATGCCGTACCGGCCTGCGCTTGTACTTTCCTTTTGATATTCCTACCTTATTGTCTGTGTTGTATGCCAAAGGTACAGTCGGCCAATGAGTTGGGTATGCAGGTCAAAAACTTCTAAGTCATAGTAAAGACTTACGACACCAGTTATGGATAAGTGAGTTTTGTATCTAAATAGTGGGTATATTACACTTATTAAATATGAAATACAATCTTGCATATCTATTGCAGTCAGTTTTTACTATGGCGTAGAAGTTTTTGTCCTGCATACCCAACTCATTGGTCGATTGTACTTTTAATATAATAATACCACCAACTTACAAATATAATATATATTATTTGGCTACTTACGTAAGCAGCACAGTTTTCAGAAGCTTAAACTAAAACTACTGGAACAATTTGGCTCATGATTAAGGACTGCGGTTAAGTCGGAAACTAGGCGAGCTCTCCCAAATTTTCACGTTGAAGTTAGACTTTAGTTTTAAAGGTAAATAATGAAGTCGAAACAATGATCTAAGTTAATGCAAAATACTTAAAATGAACTATACAATTTCTTATAAATACATTGATATACCTGAGTTCCTCGATGGTCTAGTAGTTAGCATATACGCCTCTCACCGCGTGAACTCAGGGTCGATTCCCGGGTCGAGCAAAGGGTTATTTGTGTACTTTCCGTCAGGCAATTCACAAAAGCAGCATAGAGTTGGAATGGTGCCCGGTAGATGGCGACAGGCTCACCCTAACATGTGGGTGTTGTACACCTCTACCGCACCCTTCTGAGTGATATAGGCGTGATGTTATGTCATGTTATGATATACCTACGTTATTTTTGAACATCCAACTGTATGTTTAATATTCTTCTTCTTGTCGTGTCGATGGCTGAGTCAAATTTTATTTTGTCTTGCCATCGTGGTGAAAGGATTAGCCAATTCGCTTTTGAGAACCCGCGCATTGCCCAGGGTGCGCTGGCGCCGTAAGGAATCGTTATATACGTCACTCGGGGAGGCTCCTTTAATATTAAAAGAATAATATATAACACTATTCAGTTTATTATTTCTAGCAATAAAGAAAGGTAACATGATATATATATATATGTTTATATTTTGTCCCAAATAATACACAACTGAACAATTTTCAAATCTCTTTTTACTTAAAGTACTTATTTTTATCATAGATGTAAGAAATTAATTAATTTCTTAATTTTAGTTAAACTTTAAAAACTAAGTTTGACCACGATCAGTCTACTAACTTAACGCATTACTTTGGTGCTTCACAAAGAAAATCAACTGAAATATTAAGCTACCCCTAACTTATCATTTAGCTACCAGTAATGTTATATCCGCGCAAGTTTTTTTCATATCCCGTCTTCACTAATCCAAGAAGCGTAGAACAAGTTTGGGCCACAAAACTTGTGAACGATGAGCTCGGTCGAGTGCTGGGCCCCAATTTACTCCAAATTACTTTGTTTTTGTTTCTAGCTTCCTGGAATTGTACTGATATATATAATTATTAGCTTCGCAGAATATCACGTGGGAGATTATTTACATGCTTGGTTTCACTTACTTATAGTTAGTTGTAACAACTAACTATAAGTATATATATATAGAGTAAACAGTCGAAATTCATAATGCGGCAGATTACAGTAGTGGGCAGACAGTCAAGGCTTATACATAATTGCCTTTATTATTTGATATTTATTTATTGCACAAAACACATAACAATCAATATAAAACAAGACATAACAAAATACAATATTTCAATCTGGATCGTAACGCAAATATACCTATGTACATGCAACTAATCTATAATAACAAAAAAAAATAAAAAATCACAGAGAACTCTGGCAAACATACAGAAAACTTAAAACATGTTATTTATCACATCAGTATGTCTCAAGCGCCCGTTATGTTAAAACAATAAAGATCGTTTGATACCATGGCTCAATAGTTCAGCCATTTTAATATGACATACATAATTATATAGTAATTACCTAACACCACGCCTAAATGTATTACCCAGAAGGGTGTGGCAGAGGTGTATAACACCCACATTTCACCTGTTATGTATTGGTCCCATGGGGTAGGGGGTGAGCCTATCGCCATCCACCGCGCACAATTACACCTCCGTTCTGCTATTGAGAATTGAGTCCCGACGGAAAAATCTCAAATAACACTTTCCAATCCGGAAATCGAAACCAAGAGTTTACAGTGAGCGATATACCTACTACTAATAGGGGGTGAAATGTATATAATGTTGTCAGATTAATTTTTTGGTTGGTTGGTTTTTTTCAACTTGCCAGTATTACAATAATACAATGACATATTAATATTGTGCGTTCATTTGTTTTATATAAAAATAAACTATGATAGCCCTCCATTACTTTTCCGGCTAAATTATAACATAAAATTGCGTCAAACAAAATGGATGTTAGAAATACAAAACCCGTTCAAATTGTGATAAAATATGGTCGGCCATTTCATCAGTGAAAGTATTGATATTAAAATTTGTTTTTTCTCTCATAGACATAGGTAGTAATTTTCAAATTATTTTTAAACATTCTTTATCATCCTGCTTTTATTCTATTATGGTAATACTTGTTAGTTACGGTCACTATTAGGTTTATACAGCATTTTTTTCAATTTAGTAAAACGTTGTGTGATAGACTCTACAATGAGGTAACTATACTTGTTGTTGTTTATATTGTGTTTGTCCTTTTAACCATTCTTGTGTATGTACATAAATTGTTAAATAAAATAAATAAATATAATCGTGTTTCTAGATTAGACCTGCAACTTAATTTCTTTTTTGAATTGTATCTAGTTTTTCGAAAATTAGACAACGGGTCGAAATCGCGTAATTATTATAAAGGTAAATAAATACCTATTCGATTCGACCCGTGGTCTAATTTTTAAAAATATTCTCAAATCGCGAAAGTTTAGAAACAAATGTATCTAGTTTTAATTTACCATCACCTAGATTTAATGTCCACTAGCTACGACGCACATACGACGTAAACACTGATCGTTATGACCTCAAATAATATACTATACCTACATATCACTAGTCCACAAACACTTTTATTCAGCATCCAACTTAGAATGAACAATAAACATCGCGTTAACTACTCACATTCTGCTAAACACCACAACACATTGGTCATAAACCGTGGTAAACGCAGATACTCCGTTTTACTGCGGAGTTTGCCTACACATTGCCCCTTTTTCCTCTTTGTATAAACGGTGAGCGGCAGATAAACAAATAATGATGGTTTCAGCAGCCGTTCCACTAAGGTACATTGCCTTTTTGGTCTCTGGTGAATTTTGAGTTATTTGCTACGTTGAGTTGATAAATTTCGCAGATATAAAGCACTCAATCTTTCCGACTCAGGTTTGTTACGGGTTAAGTGTTTGTTGTTTTTCAGTGATGTTACCTACCGAAAGGATGTTAAATAAAATGGAGAAGAGATTATTATTTTCATGATTTCAAAATTTACTTGCAACTATGTTCTTTTTAAAAGTAAAGATAACATTGGAAAATAATGTTTGTACTTCCAAGGCTCTCCGTGTGGAAAATAGCAAGCATCATTGAATATGGCAAGAATGCTGCCTCAAAATATTACTTTTAAAAATAAAAATAAATTTATAGCCGTATTAAAGATTTTATTATGTTTTCTTTCATGTGTCACTTTATTTTTAGTTTACACAACTCAACTCATATTAAGGCAAAGACAAACTAAAAATAAAACTTGTGTATACAACACAATTACGTAGTTAGAACATTTTGGCAAAATAACAAGAGTTTCGCCGTAAAGCAAGTACAAGACACTCAGCTTTACGATGCAGTGCTCGTATTTTTCTGTCGGTAAAACTGAAAATTTTAAAACCAGTGGAAATGTCTCAACAGCTGCGAAGCGTTAAATGTAACGTGGAGTTAGAGTTTTTAAATGGGGTTTCTTGGGGAATTTTTACTTTACTTCATTGTACTACTTAGTTCCGTCCGCGGCTGCGTTAAATCCAGCTCTGTTTATCATCTCCTTCTTTATTTTATTCACCAAAATCGATATATATCCGTTCGATCGTGAAGAAGTAAGAACAACAAACATACAAATTTTCGTCTTAATCTATAAAAACCACAGACTTTTTTGTGTCCATAATTACAATAAATATGATTAAACAATTTCAAACTTTTGTTTTCTTTCTTTTAGTGTTGTTTATAACTTTAATTTTCATCCATTATTAACCAAATCATGATAATCAAGTTTATAAATTAAAATAATGGACTGTCCTGATGATCTAGTTGTCGTATGTGCCTCTCACTGTTAGGTCTCGGGTTTGATTCACGGATCGGGCAACGTGTTATTTGTGAACTTTCCATCAGGAAATTTTCAATAGCAGCATGGAGTTGGAATTGTGCTCGGTGGATGGCAATAGGATCCCATGGGACCTAAGCGTAACAGGTGAAGTGAGGGTGTTTTTCACCTCTGCCATAACCTTCTGGGTAATTTAGGCGTGATTGTTTTGTTATGTTTAATTAAAATAACCATAGAACAACTAATATAAATATTCAACCCACGCTCAACCTCATCTAGCATTGATCTACATCCACAAAACACATGAAACTATATTTAGTCCCCCACGCGAACAAATTTAGTCCCTCTTAGTAGCTGTAGGTACTAATTGACGCTTTAAATCTGTCCTCGCCCTTACTTCATGCGTTTATGATTTTGTACTTAACTAATGAACATCGCGGGTTTGGTTGGGGGCGATGAACTTTGGAATTAAATAAATAGCAATGAAAACATCGTGTTCGAGTTTGTTTACAAAACTAATTGCCAGAATGAAAACATATTTATTGTATCTAATTAATGTTAATATATATTTTTTTTATTTCAGGTACGTGTTTTTCAAAAAGGTTTTAATTGGAATCAATCGCCAAAACTCAAAGTTAGAAATACAGACTTCATTATTAATATGGTGGTAAGCTCTTGTGATCAATCTCGAGAGCGAAAGCACAACCGTCTTAACTTTAACCTGCCGCCAAAAAGAAGTGCTTGTATTAGGTAATGTGTACTGGTTTGGTGGTAGAATTAGGCCTTGAAATATCTGGCAAATGAGGCATAGCACCATAGTCCTCAGATAAACAAGGCATCTACAATTTTCTTTTATGGATTCTTGCTTGTTTAATTTTTTTTTTACTTTTTAAACGACGCCCGCTCTAGGAATAACTTCTGTTTCGCGGTTGTTCACAAATATACCTTTTACACACTTAAAGCCCACTCAGAGTCAGTACAAATCATTGTGCATCACACAAAGATTTGTCCCGTGTGGGGATCGAACCCACAACACCAGCGCAGTTAAAAGCGGCGCGGCGAACTTTAACTACTACGCCAACCATGCACAATGCATCAATGGCCTAAAGATACCTCTTGCCATCAGGAGGAATATTCTTCCGATCGCTAGTAAATAGCCCTAACAAAAAAATGCAAATCATTAAAAGTTTATTCACACTAAAAGATGACAGTTACTTTCAAAATAATTTTATCAAGTTAAAAAAAAGTTCTTTATAAAGCCATGCTAAAATTTACATCCGTTTTTGAGCAATAAAGCATTACAAACTTTTATATACACTTTCATTATACAAAGTTAACTAGCAGCACTAAATAGAAAATACAGATAAACATACACAGAACTAATTACTTCGCTACATAAAGTTAACACCAACGAACACTTTCATAGCAATAATATGAGCATAAGTACACATGGCTACCCATCAAGCTTAACATTGCCAGTATAAGATGGTCTCTTGTTGTAAGCTTTCCGTGCAACGCGAAACCAGCTTATACTTCTTCTCTTCGTTGTGTCGATGGCTGAGTCAAATTTATTGGTCCAATAAGTGGCCACTGGTGCTATCGCGCTCTCATCGGTGTTCATGAGCGCCTCTCTTGTGCAAGTGGTAGGGCATTTTGGACAGTCAGTAAGGTGGTCAAGGTTTTGACTGGCCATCGTGGTGGCAGGCGAGCATTCTACCACTGAACCACCGATGCTTCTGCCGTATTAGCGGCGCCTCGTGGCTTTGGGGATAGTAGTGCGTCCTCAGAAAGGGGACAACGCACGGACATGTACAATTTGTCAGACAACGCTGGTGCGCGTCCTTAGGGTCGTGTAACCCAGTCGGTCTAACGCATTTCGGTCCATATAGCCGTAGAGGAGGGTTGGCCATCGTGGTGAAAGGATTAGCCAATCGCTTTTAAGAACTCGTGTATAGCCCAGGGTGCGCCGGACGTAGGTAATTGTTGTGTACGTTACTCGGGGAGGCTCCTTTCATGCATCCCACCAGCTTATACTGGAAATGTATAACTTTGTGTGTCATGTTACAGTCCTGGTTAATAAACTATTTCTTTAGATTGACACGTTTTTTGCTATCTTTGCGTTTTGTGACTGTAATAATATGTTTAGTCATTGCGCTTATATTATCCAGAAGGGTAGAGTGACACAAGACATCGCGACGAAGCCGCTTATCAGTGACTCAGGACAATCATGTCCTGAGTCACTGATAATTTTTTTACACCAAGGTTCTCAGAATCATCTGAGAACCTTGGTGTAAAAAAATTTCATTGGAAGTTACAACACACTGGCAAATCTCATCTGTTATGTTTAGGTCCCGTGATAGAAGGTGAATCTTTTGCCATCCACCGGGCAAAATAACAATTCCGTATTGAGAATTTCCTGAATCTAAACATAACTTTTTCCCCAAACCCGAGTCCTCGCAGCGCTAACCACAAGACAATCAAGTTAACACGAATGGCAAGAACACGAGCCATTTTATTGACCTTTTCCACGAGCAAAGCCAAAGTCAAAAGCCTGTATGTTTAAAGATTAACTAGACTTGAACACCAAGCTATATTTACTAGTACTTACTGATTTTACAGTCTTAGGCTGACCCCACATTAGGCGTGCGTGATCGTCGGGCGTGTGGGCGCGCTGGCTGCTCAAACAGCAGTAACATGCGACGCCGTGTGATGTGTAGCGGTTTAAGCGGTCGCCTCACCGCTCTCCACTGCACTGGTGTTGTGGGTTCGATCCCCATGGGACAAATATTTGTGTAATTCGCAAAAAAAAAACTGAGACTGGGTGTATTTGGCCTTGTAATTGGGACCATTGGATAGTGTAATTGCTTCTGGCATTCTATCTAATGTAAAAAAAAAACAAATTATCATACATTATTACGCCTAATGTGGGGGCCTATTACGCCAAAGCTTCAAGTAAAACAGCGTGGGCCTATATAACAAGCCTTTAATCCTCGTTCGCTAGAAACAGACAGCTAACAATAATAATCCGATTTGCTTTACTAGAATCTGAAGCTGCCTTTGCTTTATTTAGGTTATAGGTACTGTTTCGTAAAAGGACTTTGTGTTAGACCTAGTTATACCTGTAGGATGCGTTAGAGTTGAATGCTTCAAGAATGACAATATGACTAACGAAAATATTTGTTTAAAAAGTTTAAGGTTAAATGTTAATGTTAACCTTCAAATTCAAATTCAAATCATTTATTTTCATAGGCCCCAGGAGGCGCTTGAAAAAAATTAAACGTCTTAAAGACTTCAATTGAGAAACGATTTAAACTAATAATTATGTTGTTTAAGATATAGTAGACCTTATGAGTGTGAAGTCGTCGCAAAGTAAATAAGCCTGTTTGCAATAACATCGAACGACATTATCACTTCAAGTAAAATATGCACGAAATAAAGAACTTTAACCCAAATTTCTAAACCACTCTGTAATGAAATGTTGACATAAATGGTATTTTTTTTTTTAATCGTCGCTCGCATCATGAATTGCTTCTGATCCTGATCGAACCCACAACACCAGCGCAGTTAAAAGTGGCGAGGCGACCGCTCTAACAAACACGCCTACCGTGCACTCATGGTAATGCTTTCATGTAACTAAATTAAATAACTAAAAAGGATAAACAACTCGACAAATCCAACACACTCCAACACTTTATTTAAAACTTCAGCTAATGTTTACCAACACATTATTATTCGTCACACAAAACACTCACTTAATAAAACTTTACAAACATTCAAAGAACAATTACTTGAAACAAACAACACAAACGTTTACTTTAAAAAGTAACAAAGTACATTTAATACATCAACTGTTTAAAACATCTTGATTAAACCCTGAATTGTGTTAAATTACACAATGTGAGAATCTGCCGTCTAGGGATGCACCCATTCGGCTTCGGCAAATACGAGTATGTGTAGAAATTAAATAAAAGAAACTGTATTTGGTAAAGTTGCTGCCGCTATATTTAAATGAACAAACAGAAGAAACACATAGACAATAAGAACTTGTTCAACCATAGACAGATTATCAAAGACTAAACTAGAGGCAAAGTTGCCACACATTTAAATTAAATAACTAACATCATTTATGTTGCTACTATATTATTACATCAGTATGTACCGAAATTTTCAGCCGGCCAACAATGCGGATAAAAAAATTGTTTTCAATTCACCGGTGATTTATTGTGTGATGTGTTGGGACAGGAATTAATAAACGGTCTAAAGGTTAATCTTGATTGGTTTACTTTGGTATGGAATGACGAATTGCCAACAAGATACGTGAATTTATTATTGCTATGTTTTTTTTTATTATTTAAAAATATACATCGGAATATTCCTAATAAGAAATATTTCAAATGTTTAACCGGAATATTGAGAAAACTTAAACCAAAAGTCAGGCCGGGGTGCTGTTCTGAATGATAGACTTTCTTAATTAATTAAAAGTTCAAGCTTTTTTTGTTTTTTTTTTATGTTTGAATTTACACATAAAACACTTTATTCTATAAGAATACTCCAGGTATGCTAAGCTTTACAAATGCCGCCATATTTGTGCCAAGTTCTATGATAATGTGACGTGCCTGGCACACGATACTCGTGCTTACTACGTTGCTTATACGTTTAATCTTACGCTCGTGACGTTCTAGTTCATAAAAGAGATAAGTAAGTTTTTTTTGAATAAGCATTATTATATTTTTTATTATTTAAAAATGTATCGTTATGTATAAACTAAATATTATTAGTTTGAAAAACTTAGTTTCCTTACCCATATCCCGATCGCTTTAAATCGCCATGAGAATAAGAGCAAATGTACAGCATCGGCCTAATCCATTTAAGTAATTGGTACATCACTATCTTTCACCCACAGCCACCCACACGTCACTCGAAACAAACTAGTTAACGGAGGCATTTATTTAATTAAAGAATTGCTTCTGCACATGTTGGGATAGTGGGTAAGATAATCCTTTAAATGGCGAAGACTTAGATGAAGATAGCTGTGTACTTACGTAAATGTATATAGATAGAGAGAATATTAGGTAGAAGGGCTTTAAAGGCTGTTTTAACTAAACCTAAAGGAGAGGCCGTAATTCGTAATTTTATCAAGGAAGTTGTATGCCGATATTCTTGTTTAAATGAAATAAATACTGTTTTAAAATGTTTGTAAAAATAAAAGTAATGGTGTTTTTCCGTCTTTGAATTATAGACCAGTTGCAGTAACTGGCAGTGTGCAGAGCGCCTCCATGGCATATTTCAATCAATCCACCTCGGTGGTCTAGTGCTTGGCGTCTGCGCCTCTTCATCGTAAGGTCTCGGGTTCGGTTACCGGGTCGGGCAAACTGTTTTTTGTGAACTTTCCGTCAGGAAATTAAGCAGCACGGAGTTGGAATTGTGTCCGATGGATGGTGATAGGCATACTTTTCTATCAGACGTCATCTCAGTACTCATACCCTTTCCAGCCATGTCATCTTTCACACAATCGATCCATCTTTTCATGCATTTTGACGATTTTTTTTTGCGTCAGTCATGTCATGCCTAAACAAATATTTCTAATTTAATCCAAATCTAGTTGGTTTTTAGTTGTAATAACTAAAAAAGGTTTTCTTACTATCTAAAATAATGTATTCAAATATCTAAGACGTCATATTTACGTACACTTTTGTCCTTAGTAATCCACCTTGGTTTAGATAGCTGAAAATCCGTATTTGGGTTAAGAATAATGTATAAGTGTTTTAGAGCAATGTGCGGAATTTATGGAGCGTGTACGTTTCGGAATTATTTAGTGGGCTTGGCGTTTTCCGTTTGCGGTACGGTTTTGGATAAGGAAAGCCGAATGTAGCTACATAATCGATGTGCGTGCCAAAATTACGCTACGTTACCAAATAGTACACTAAGCTGTATCGCAAAAAAATAGGTGTAATAAAAGTTACTTTATTTCTACTTAATATTTGAGTAAGTCTCTTTATTTTTGCAGTAGATACTAAAATAAAATAATTTTAATAATTTTTACTGTATTAAAATAACTAAACGATATTATGGGAAATGGTGTTATTTAATTTAAGTTAATATTTCAGTACTGTATTATCTGCATATTTTTTTTTTTCATAACAATATAAACGGTTGTATTCCAATACGTACTTAAAAACTTTACAGTTACCTCTTGAGTATAAAATATTATGATATTCAGTGTTCAATTTTACTGAACAACCCGAATATTTTTTTGCTTACTAGCTTCTGCGTAGAGCTCCAACGACGCTCACCACGATGGCAACTCAAAATAAAATTTGACTCAGCCATCGACACGACGAAGAAGAAGAAGAAGTACCCATAGTACAAGCTCTGCTCAGTTTGGGACTAGAAGACGTTGTGTGAAAGTTGTGTGATATTATTTTTATATGTATGTAATGTATTATACCTTCAGTTATTGTAATGTCCCGTAATTATATTCCAATTGGCAACTAAGTTATGTTCATTTGTTAAACATTAGTAGCGCTATTGGTTAACCATCTTAACTCAATTTATGGGACATCAATTAACAGACATAATTTAGTTTATGATTAAAGCCAATCACGCATATCTGCAATTCATAAGTGCAAGTATTTGTTGTTATTGGCATTAGATCACACATAATATTACTATTTAGATGCCTACATCATTACAGTATTGTCGTTTTTAGCTTGACCAGAATAAAATAAAAAAAACAACTTTAAAATACCTTGAAAAAGCATTTAATAACGAAAAAACTCGATTAAATAGTTCTTGAAGTCTGAGCAGATAATTTTTCCAATAACAATTTATGAGCACCGATTTCAAGAACTAATTAATCGACTTTTTTCCAGTAGAGATTAGACTAGACTATTTAGTTACGCAATGAAAATGGGACTTAGACTCTTGACAAGTATTTCCTTTCAAATAAACAAAATAACATCTCAAATCGGTCCAGGCATTTTGAAGTAAACGCCGAGCAAACATAATTAAAAAACAAAAAACCATACGATCGTTGGCAACATCCTCATTTTTGAAAGTTGGTTAAAACTACAAGTCTTTGGTCCACTCGTCCCACTTTTATGGACTAGTTATTATTTTTAAATTATTTTCTTTAATTAACTTATTCATTTAATACTTACAAAACAATTTAATTGGCTGATACACTGCTACAATTTCAATCTATAGTTCAACTCAGTAGAGAATAAAGTTATTAACCATTTGTTAGCAATATTGCAGCTGTAGCTAGCATTTGGTGTTAAACAACGGACCAAGTCACTCGAGTTCATTCCAATTATTCATTCTATTTGATGAGCCTCGCTACAATTGAAATTTCACGAATCAACGCGAACAAAATTTGTGAAATTAATTCCAAATAACTTGAATCAGATTCACATCAAGTTTCGCTAATTGTTATCAAGATTAAGTTTAGAACTGGATTTCTATTGTGTGCTTCATTTAAAACTTAAGTTTTGGATTACTTCAGTCGATTAAATGAAACTTAAGAATTAAGTCTTTACTCAAAGCTTAAATGGTATGTGGTTAACTTCATGATAATATTATAGTTATCGAACTCAGTGGCTTGTTTGAGTAATCCTAGGTTGACAATTTTTTTTTTTTTTTAAAGTAGGATGATTTGAAGTGATAACCAAAATAACAGCACAAATTGCTTAAAAAAAAAAACATTTTCCAATCGGTTGGCAAAAATATACAAAAATCTTAACAGCATTGTTGTTAAATAAAACATTCATAGCTGATTTATGCGAGACCTATCGAAAATATTGTAAGTTATAGTTATAACCACTCATCTTAATACAACCTCTATTATTCCAAGGCTCAAAACAACTCCGCAGCCGAAAAACCGTCCTTGACTCGTACTTACCATACTTCGGAACCATTCAACCGCATACAATAAATTCTCAACCATTTGTCGATATATTCGTCGAATAACCAAGAGCATCCCACGCAAGAAGATTAATCGACCGTGAGAAAAATGAAAGAGCGATGTTACCTTAGGAACGTGTCGCCATTTATTATGCGAGTGTTCCATTATCATGGGCTACACAAGGGCGGGGAGGATGGCCAACAAATGTCAAGGTTGAAAATGAAAAATGGTACACGTTCATTCTTTACAACATTTGTGCTGAATGTAACTTCGCCATGTTGGTTTGTATCCTACTTAAGATAGGAACAAATGGATGAACGTGACGTCACGAAATGACGTATCATACAGTTGAGAAATTTAGGGTTCTGGTAAGAGGCGACCGTAGCTGGATGGCTAAAGCGACTGCCCGGTGTGCAGTAAGGTCGCAGGTTCAAATCCTGCCGGTCCCATATCTTTTTAAACTGTTTCTTAGTATAATTTGCTAAGCATAGCTAAATGCTATAAAAACAATCAATTAGAAGTTAATATATCTTTATTATTTTCATTAAGGTCAATTTAGTGATTTAACCATGTGAGTGTAGTAGACAGACAGAGCTACTATTGCATATTTTATTATAAAATTCTAAATTCAAGAGCAATGTTACCTTAAGAACGTGTCGTCATTAATTATGCTAGTGTTCTATTATTATGGGCTACATAAAGACAGGGAGGACAGCCAACAAATGTCAAGTTTAAAAATAAAAAATCGTGGGACTGGATTTTCGAAAAACGTGCAGGAATTTTATCTTTTATTGCTTCAACTCCTGGTTATGCTAGCATGGTCTATCGATAAAAAGCAGCCTGTAAAACTTTGTAAAAACTATAACTAAATCCATTTCAATAATCATCAAAATCGATATGTAGTCAACTGCAGTAAACGGAGGATAGACATACAAACCTGCTTTTGATTTAATTTTGTAGTATTAAAAAGAAAGAGCGATATTACCTGAAGTACGTGACACTATAATAATATAAGTACCATTTTGTTATTCTGTACAAAGCTAAAAAATCCAAATCAAACCTGATTAAAAAAAATAAAAACATTTTTAAGCAGATAATATCCGATTAAAACCTACTTTTCCCTCCATAAATACTGTTGATAGCTGCTAAACATCGTAAAGCCAGTCACAACTTTCAGCCGACACTTTACACCGCGAAAGATTTAATAAAGTCGTTGCAACTTTGATATTAGTTCGCACTCATTAACTAATAAAGGAGGCGGAAACTATCAAGTATTGTAAGTACTTAGTAACTTTGGTGGATATTCTTAAAGTAATCGAGTTTGTTCTTGCTCATCGGCTTTGAATTTTCATCGCCATTTTCACTTGCAAAGGTGAACGGAATCGCGAGTTCTAATGCGATGATGTTGTTTTCAACTGCTGGCTTTTACTTTACAGTTAAGAAGTTCTTTAGGATTCTTGGTAATATTGTTAATGTGAAATGAAATGGCTGCATTTTATGCCGTTTGCAATTTTAATCTCGATCGACAGTGTGCGCTCTTATTGGCTCTTTAAAAGCCAAATGTATCGATGGGCAGTCGATCGATGTAGATGTAATAACACCCTTTAACGGAATATAACTTGGATACGCAATATTTTACTTTTAGACTTTACTTTTTGGCATAACACAGACCGTGCACTTTGGTCGTGATTAATTGTGTCGTTTTTAAATTCGGTCTACTTATAATTTATCTGACAGATATCTCTTACTCGAGGATTGTGAAACAGATATACTCTTTATTATTTTACAGATTATACTCTACACTACGCAAGTATACTACAAATAGAATAGAAAATGCTTGGTATTTTTGCTTACCGTGTGTCCGTCACAAAACGCACATTCTCCGCAAGAACAAAGGTAGATATAAATTCACGCTAATATTCTTTCGTCCATTATTGTTTTGTTATACCACAATGAGCTTGTTCAGTATTTATTTATTGGTCTCTTAAAAGAATATGATTATGAATCTGAAAAAAAATATTCCAATTCCGTTTTTGTTGGACTTAGTTTACTAATATATTAGCAGTCTTGTTTATTTTTCTATAATAAGGGTCTGTTTCTGTTTTTTGATGAGCCTGTTGGAAATGATATTATTGAAACCGACGTGAGGTGAAGACATTATTATTGAGAATACGGGTTACTCACGTTACTTTAGCCGGGACGCGACGACACGATTAAAAGCCCAGTTGATGAATCTACGTACTAGATTCGAAACTAGTCCGCATATCCCGGCTAAAGTAACGTGAGTAACCCGTATTCTCAATAATACTGTTAGAAATTTATTACAGATAAAATTATAATGTATAGAATTATTAGGTAACTGCCTGCCTATTTAAAACTTTATCAGGAACTGGTGAAATCGCCCCTAAGCGTAAGGTGATTTTGCTTCACTGTGATCCTAAATCATGTGATTGTGTAATCTCTATAAGTACATTATGAAAATCATGAAAGTACATTTTAATCTGACACAATGATAAATTATTTTCACAATATTTCATGAATCTAAAAAAATTACGTTATTTTTTCGAACCAAATTCGAAATTTCGAAATTAATAAACGATATATTTACCAACTAACTTGAGAAATTAACTCATCAAAGCGTTCATTTTTGGTTTCCTTACTAATACCTACATATTATAAATGCGAAAGTTTGTGAGTATTGATGTATGGATGTCTGTCTGGACGTTTGTTACTTTTTCAAGCAAAAACTACCGGGACGATTATGATGAAATTTTTCACTCATATACCTTATTACCTGAATTAACAATATGCAATTTTTATTGACTTATCACGCGGGCAGAGCTGCGGGTGGAAGCTACTAATATATAATTAATTTTTCTCGATAAATATATTATATAGGTGAAATAATTATCTGGGTTCTTATAAAAGTATCCAGCCAAACAGCTAAGCAGGTTTCAAATTTGAATAGATCCTTGACCGAAAGTTTTTAGAATCTAATGGATGAACTTCAGTAGGTGATTTGTCATTTATCCTGTCATCATAAAAGGTCTAGAAAGGTTTCAGAAATGTAAATTTGAAAAATATTAAGGTTCTCCACTACATTTCAGTTTATATCTATTCTTGAAAATATTTTATTTTTTATAAAACCGCTTTATCTAGTTTTTATTCGATTTCAGATACTTGTTATTTCAGCAATATTATTTTGAAGAATTGTATCACCAATGTAGAGAATATTATTTTTCAGTTTTCTGACTATGGTGTCTTCTTGTTATTTAAACTCTCGGTGATCTTCTTGGTACGATTACAATATGTTTTTATTAAATATACTGTAGCCTAAAAATCATGTTTTTGTATTTAGAATTATGCCTACTGCGGGGGCGTCTAGAGCATATAGATGAAATATGTGGTTCCAACCTGTAAGTGTAGTTTTGTGTGGAATTCTTTTTTGTTTTAAGTAGTTGTAACATATACATCTACCAAATGTTCATTTAAAAGGGTATAGTGCGAGAAGGTGATATTTTTAGCGTAAAATAACGGTAAATGCTACCTACAGAATAAAGAAACCAAAAAATATAATTAAGCTTTGACACTGATAATATCCTTGTCTAGACTATTTTTGCCGCAAATAATAAGCTCAGCTCATTAAGAGAAAGTGATCCACAGTACACGCATTAGATGCCATTTGCTTATCCAACGTTTATTTGGGACAAAAATTAATTCCTTAATTTCTTGCTCTGTGGCAATTTCGTATAACTGTAACTATACTAATTACTAAGTTAAATAACGTCGGCGCTAGTACGTTAATTGCTATAACGTTTACCGTCTGCTTAGTTTAGGTAAAACTTAATATTTCGAAGTGTGTGATGTGTTTTTGGTATTTCTCTCGTTTGAATGTAAGCAAGCAGCATTGCCAATATTAAGCTTCATTTTAACAAGTGGTTTTGACGTTATTGGCAGGTTAAGCATGTAACACATTAATGAAAGTGACATTGACAGCTGTGTTCTTTTTTCAAGTGTAACTAGTGTCACTTTTAAATTCGGTCAGCTTATATTTTATGGGTCGCTTACGATCTATCCGGAAATATGTTGTGGGCAATTATGTTATGTTTATTTCTTAACTTGTTAAGTTTATAATAATTCCTATAATATTACTACATTACACAAATGAGTGCACGATTGGCGTAGTGGTTAAAGCGGTCGCCTCGCCGCTTTCAACTACGCTGGTGTTGTGGGTTCGATCCCCACATGGGACAAATCTTTGTGTGATTCGCAAAGATTTGTTCTGACTCTGGGTGTGCTTTGTGTGTGTGAAATGTATGTTTGTGGACACCCCCGCGACACAGGAGTTATTCCTAGTGCGGGCGTCATTTTTTTAAAGAAAAAAAAAAAATCATATCGCACGTTTAATCCAATACTGTCACTATCCAAAATTTTGCCAAATTGACGTTTTAACGCCATCTGTTGGAAAACGTGGTAGTACGCGTCATTGCGCGGACACTGGTCTCAAAGTAGCAGAAATAACCACTACATGGCAGTGGTCCGCTTCGACATTATTCAAACTATTCCCCACCCCTCAGTGCAACACTGACCTTTAACGAATAAGTACGTGTCGTCAAGGAAAAAATTGTCGATTTGTGAGTGCAAAAGGGACATTTTAGTGATTAAACCGGTTTACTTATCGTATTTTTTGGTAAATTACACATCATTTTCATTGAAATAGTGTCATTTTTTGCTTAGGATCAATTTTGTACGAAATTTTTCTCATATTTTGATCGTTATTTTGAGGCTTTAATGACATATTTTGCTTAATGTCACTTATGCATGAAAGCTACCTCATTATTTGTTTAATCATTTGAGGTCCTACTGACACTTTTAGTTTAGTGTCAGTTTGGCTTTAAAATCGTAAATTACTTACTATTTGTTTGTAAAAGCATAATCGTTACATTGCTAATAATGTCAATTTTGCTGTCATTTTTTTCATAAGAAACCCTAAAAAAATAAATTGGTAACATGTTTTACTTATTAAAGTGTCATTTTGGTGTCAGCGTTATGGCAATAGTTAACGCAAAAGGTGTCTTTATCGTTTCTTACAAGGTCATAGTATGAAAGTATGCCTACTGTTTAAATCAGAAATTGTTTTTAATATTATTTTTTTATTAAAACTGACGTGAGTTTGTAACATTATTAAAATTATGAAATTGTTTATTTAAATTGTTTATTTAATCCTTAAGATTGTGGCTTTTATGTTTTCAAGTGTGCAAACAAATGCATTGACGTCATAAGTTACTGCAACTTGCAATTGAAAATAAAGAAAATTATTGTGGTGATGAAAATACGAACTCATATCAACCAGCATTCCATACTCTTACTCGAGTAGAACCATTACAAATCATCTTAGTTGAAAACAATATAAAGCCTCGTAGTTTAGACAGTAGTAGTTCATATTCTTCAAGCAGTTCTTCCTCTTCAAGCAGCTCTTTCACTTCAGGCAGCTCATCTTCATATAACATTGGTTCCCATATCAGGTTCAATTAAGTCTAGGGAGTTCAATATCAGTTCACACTATTTGAATCCAGTTCAGAATCTACCGAGCACATCTTATTCGCAAAGTAGTGTGATTCACTTTAATTACCTTGTTTCTCTTTAATTACCTTAAGCAAGATCAAAAGTTCTTGTTCTATAGCATCGTCAAGAGCAGGTGATTTTTCCCCGGATGATAACGACGCTGATTATTTCCCGCCACCTATACAAGCTACTCACAATAAAAGCGTAAGGGTGTGGTAAATAATAAGAAAATAATCGCTAAAAAGTTGCGCAATTCAGAAAAACAATACGTTTTACTATTTTAAACTAAGGTAATTATTCCCAGAAAAAGCATGGGTCCTCCTTGTACAGAAAGATGTCGTTTAAGATGTTCCGAGAATATTGACGAAGATCAGCTAATACTATCTTCAATTCTTACTGGAAAATGGGCTGTGTAACTCGACAGAGAGATTTTATATCGAAACATATTTTGACTATTATTCAACCAAAGTACAGTTACAAAAAGGAGACTAACAATCGTAAACCAAAGCATGGTTTCCACTTGACAGTGAGAGAAAAAGTCAATGAAGTATGTCATTTTTTTTTTAAATACGCTTGGTATAAATGATATACCAGTTAGAACAGTTTTAGAAAATATGTGTGATATTGGTGTTGTAGAGACAGAGAAGAGGGAAAAGCACAGACGGCAACTCAAGGTTCACGATGAAGTGGTACAAAGTATAAAAAATCATATTGATTCCATACCACGTATTGAGAGCCACTACTTAAGGCAACAGACAAGTCGTGAGTTTATTGACGGCGGCTAAAAAATTATGGATTTGTATAGAGATTACAAAAAAATGTGTGAAATAGAAGGAAAGCCAGCAGGTGAGACACATACGTACCGAAAAATATTTAAGCGATTTTTTATTTTTTAAGTCTGATTGTTTTGCTTTACCTACATAGATTATAATTATCAGGAGAACATTTGAAGTTTTTGAATACTTTTTGTTTGTTAACGAAGTTTAATGTTTATTATTGTTTGATGACTGAATAATGTTGATTTATTTTTAATAAACGATTTGAACAAAATGTTTTATTTGTATTTTTCTGAGAATAGCACCAAATTATTATGAAATATTCAGTTTTATGCAGTAATTATACATTTTTATTGCTGTTACGTTAAATAAAACAGTATAAGGCTAATAAATTACAGTTTCAAAGCTTTCATAATTTAAAATATGTATTAAAAAGTTTGTCCACATTGCCACTAAGACGAAATAAACATATATAAAAAAAGTAAAAGTGACACTTTCATATAAATAACGATAAAATATATATATTTAAAAGCAAATTTAATAATTTTTTGGCCTCAGATTTGAGATATAACAGTTACCCATAATTTCTATATTAAAGAATTATCTAAATTGTGCATGGATTTTAACATATCACGCATAATCATAAGACAAAAACGTTTTTTGACTCTCCTGAAAAGTTAACTTTTTTGGATAGTGACAGTGTTGGTTTAAGCGTGCGATATCTAAAACACTAAAATTCTTGTTTTTTTGGCCATGTTGTCAAAATTGTTTTAATCAATAATATAAAGTAAAAGTGGTAAAATAAAATAGCATAGACAATTAAAATACAATTGACTGACAATTCCATGCAAAAAAAATGTAAGACGGCAAATGCTGCATAAGTATATGGCGCGAGGCGAAATAGCCCTCAATTTTTTTTTGAGTGACTTCAGAACGAATCGTTATTAAAAATATATAATATTTTTGAGCTCTTTCCGGCGTAAAAAGTTTTGTATGAGATTGGAGTCTAGTGTTTTTTAAATGTCTTTGGTTATAGTAATGGAACCTGAGAATTTCAAGTAACGAAGTGTGCGTAACCCTCGTCTTACAGACACTGTATGGCTGAAAATGGCAGGTAAAAAGAATTCGTTACCTTTGTGTATGTATTAGAAGATTAATGAATGTAGAAAAAGTAAAGGAAGTGTGTTAGACAAACAGGCAGTGTTATGTGGGTTCTGCCAATCCTTATGGGAAATACAGCATGCGTGCGTCATGTATCCTAATGTTTGCGAACCTAAGTATTTCTGGAAGTAATTATGTAACAGAACTTTTATATTTTCTATTTAATATTGATTGAAAAACTGATTCTGTTTAAACAAGAATGATTTTTATTTTATCTCATTCATTACCCTTTGTTTAAAAAAAATATTCAAATAGTTTTTAATAAACATGGGATCAGCCTTTCAAACTACTAATGTTCATGTTACAGAAAAATTAGTCTTGAATAAAAATAAAAGATTATCTCCACTTCTTTAGAAATAATATCGTCAAACCGCGACCGAAATTCATGACTAGAAAAACTAGAAAGCGCTTTAAAAATAGAAGCATTACGAATATTAATACTAGGTCGTGGAAAACACTCACTCAAGGCTTGATATATTACACTCAATATTATGTACAGCTAAGATACATTACGCAGGCACACCGCAGCGGCGGTTAAGAAGCGCGCAGCTTTTTGGTACAAGTTAGAACAGGGCGTAAAATTTTCGTGAACACGTGGGTGTTTGCAAAAAATATGCCACTAGTCCTACATTGGGTTACAGGTATTTGTACCAAAACTGACCAATAATGCGTGCTGCATCGTGCTGGATGCTTATGTCAATACGCGTATGCGCACTGGAAGTATGAAAATATAGGCGCTCTGACACTTTTGATAGGTTTCTAGACCATATTACAGTGCTGCCGCCTTGTCAGTGTTATTTGAGTAATCTCTCATTTACCTTTATGCCTAAACCCTAATGCTTTATGATATACAACATTACATCCTCTTTTATTTATTTATTTATTTATAAGCACTACCAACAGTAAAATTACAGAGATACTTAATATTAACATTAATCTGCTTAAATTATATGTAATTTTACAAATAATAGGTGTGCATAGCATTCACATTGTAACTTTAGTTATTGCGAGTACAAAATTTGACAAACATGCGTATTATTATTACTCAACAAAATTTATAATAAACAAAAAAGGCAAGACAGATTAAGAAAATATGTATATAATATATAAAAAATGTTTTTTAAAGTATTCGTACATGTTACACACGAGGCAGTATTTAAGATCTATATAATTGTAGAAGGAGGTGCCTGAAGGAAGCGAGTGTCATAGCAAATACATCTATGTTTGATAAAGCATGCATTATTTCAATGTTATGTCAAACCCTCATAAAATTAAAATTAAGCTTATATTGTCAAAAGCACTAAAGAAATTTGGTATGGAAATTTTACACGCAATTTTATTTTTACTTACATTTGAACCTTTTCCTGAAAATAACAAACACAGCAAAAAAAGAATCAGCCAAATCGATCCAACGTAATGCCGTGACTAAGGAAAATAGAGATTCATTTTGTATATAGATTAATAATGTTGTCTACTCATTTGTTACCATGCCGTAAACTATTGGGACAAAAATTTCACACAAAAAGGTTTAATTTAATCAGTGTTTATTAGTAAACTAACTGTATGAAATTAAAAAAAAACAAATGTAGGAAGAGATTGTTATAAAAATAACACCACACTGCAAACTATTGAATCATGAATCAAAGAATCTAAAATAATATAGAATATTGGCTAGTCGGCAAATGTTGACGCTGCACGGGAATAATGAAAGTAGCTACAACAAATATTTTCCTCGAAGCAACCTCAGCTCAGATGGTCAATCAATCACTTAGCTAAGTCTAGTTTCTGAATAAAGCCTAACTTTATAACAAACAACCATCCAACTTAAATTACATTAAGTGTCTACTGTTCTAAATTTAGGATAATTGAAAATCGTAATCTTAATAAATTGTTTTTCAACTTTATTTAGCCTCCTACTGTCAGTAATGACATTTTAATAAAGAAGGGATATTACACGATAACTGAATACCTAAAAAATATTTAAACATTTAAAAATAGTTAATTTACATAGTGACATACAAATTGCATGAGATTGTACTATTATATCCGATTACCAAATGTATGTTCTATTTATTTTATTTAAAATCAAAATATCTGTATTCGTTCGCTTAAGGCAAAACATAGCTGAACTTTATGCAACACCTTTTCACCTAAGTTTACAAATAAATTACTTAATCTTTGTCTTCGAAAATAGTCTTGGGTAGGTATTATAGAAACCCTGATGACTACAATACATAATGCTTCTTAAATGCTTTTCAAAACAAGTGCTTTTATGTAAATTTTGCCTTTCTCACTGTACACATACAAAGAAGTGATGCAATTTTAAGCCACAATCAAATGGCATAAAGGTTTCAGGTTATCAAGATATCCCACAAAAAGACCTATGACTAAAAACTGGCATAAAAGCTATAAAGTTCCAATACTGAGAAAACCAATTTTGACTTTCGATTCGATTCGATCAAGAATATGTCTCTAGCAGAATGCTACCGCTTCCACTTTTGACTTACATCCTCCCGATATCGCACGAATAATACGCAATACCTCACGCTGGTGATAAATGGAGACATGTTCTTTTGATAACATCGGTGATATGTTTCGTTTTTCCCTTGTCATTTCACCTGTCGACGGCGACAGTTGCGATTTTACGGGCTCTTGCTTTGAAGATTCGATTTAAGATCAAAGGTCAGATAGCATTAGTTTTGTTTATAACAGGAAAACAAAAAACTGGTTGTCTTCCTCTTTGTATGACAACCAACTCGTGAAAATTGACTGACATATACATTGTTGTAGCTCTATCTATATTACGTTATTAGACATTGTGATATTGTACGATTTATGATAATTTGACACGGAAGTTTGAAGTAATTCAAGATAGTTTTGCGAAACTAACAAGAACACGGAACTTTTCTTTAAGATTCAGATTTGTTTTGACTCTGGGTATTGTTTGTGTGTGTGAAATGTATGTTTGTGAACACCCCCGCGACACAGAGGTTACTAGTGCATAATATACGCAAACTACTTATTCAGTATTTGCCCATCTATTCTTTGGTTGTATCTAAATAATATGTATAACAGTTAGTACCTATATTATAGGTACTTACTGTCAGATGGACAAACATAATGATACAAAAACAAAAATATAACCATAATTCAATATTAAAATTAAGAGTTGCCTCAATCCAACTTACCTAAGTTAATTCAAAATGGAACCATGATTTACTTATTTTATAACTTGTCCGAAACTATCATACATTACAATATGAGTAGCAAAATTAAAAACCCACTAACCTTCCAGTCTTAAGGGTCCTTGACCTTGTCACACAAAAGCTTCTCGACAAGATGGATTACTGGCTTTCAAGGGTTCATAGCATGACAAATGCTACGTAGTAATGTCTGTTTTACCGAGTTTTTGCAAGAGTAGCTTAGAGTCCACTTTAGAAGTGACAACATACCTATTTCAATTGAAATCTTTTAAAGATAGGGAAACGTCACAAAACTATATTTGTGACGCGTATTCGTACAGTAATAAAAAGTCTAGATTGAAATTATGTTAAGCAGCCGCAACAAAACGAGACGATTCTGAAGGGTCCCTACTTCCTCCAGTTTATCGTATACATACATGGCTAATATTCAGTTACTCTCTCTCTATACCAACATTTTTTTTAATATCAAACATGATTTTTAAACTCTTATATTTGAAATTTTGATTGATTTATTAGTGAAGCTGCCAGAATGAGAAATGAAATAAAGTTAGAAATAAAAGAAAGTTCGTCAACGTTTGATCTGCTAACGAAGTCAACCCGAAATCCTTTTAGTCCGTCAATCCTTTTTCAAGTAATTGGAAAAGTAATTGATTGCATTTTTTTCTGGAGCAAATTAAATGTCATCTACCAAGTGAGAAAGATTTCTGAATTTATTTACACTTACATTGATATTTTGATAATAAATTGTGTCTGTAAAATTAAAAGCACATTTATTCGATGCAAGATTTGCAAGATATCTCTAGTGCTGGCTTTGTTATAAAAGGCAAAAAAGCAAGAGAATTGCCTTTCAAAACTTACATCGACTAAATAGGGCTTATCTGTTTGCAAGAATTACTTACTTTATAACAAAATTGCAAATAAACCTGTAATTATAAAACTATACAAAACACGTTGCACTGAAAACTTTTAAACACAACGCGATAATAAATTCAAAACTTTCAGTAATCAAATTATTTTCGCTCATACTGCAATTCAGTTAACATTACCAACTTCCTTCGGACCAACTGTTACTACATGCAAAGTGGTCACTGCACACTGGTTAAAATTTCAAAGCGTTTACTAAACTCATTCGGCTAGTTAGCTCTTTACCGTATAAAACCACTCTAACATCACACCTCAAAAACCTAACAATTTGCACTAAATAAAACCTTTGTGGAGCTAAAAACGCTGATAGCATAGAACGGGTAATTCCCTCTATTGTCTGAAGGAAAATTGCATTCCACTATTTCTATGAAAAACTCCAAATTAACTGCAGGTTTTCAAACCACCTATTTTAGACTCTATGTTGTACGGTATAAAGTTGGTTTTACGAAGGGTTTTAGGATATATTTTTGAGTACAATGCGTTCAGTTTTTCGTTGATGTCGGACACACACCTTGTTATACGGATATGGTTTTGGAAGCTCGGGTTTTCTGTTTGAGTTTAAGCGCTGCTAATTCGGTGTTTGCTTTGCTAATTTCATTAAGCAGAATGTTTTTTTTTGTTTAGTAGATTAAAAAGGTGAGTCACTGTTTGTTACCAGTGATAGTCTTAACATAATAATATTTGTAAAGTATCTTTTTTCATCTTAGTTATCTATTAATATAATAATTAGACATTTTTAAGAAAAATGAATACGAGGACACTTTATAATAGTAATAGAAGCCAAATCCTATTTTTTTTTTAATTCGTGTCCGTCAGTCTGTCGGTCTGTATGTTCGTACGGGCATCGCGCAAAAACTACTGCGGTTTTCACAGTTGTTTAGCTAAATATTTAACATAAAAACTGGTATATGTTATATTTTACTTAAATCGGGTAAATTAGTGGGTAACTTTGTATGTAAGGTTTGTAAATTTTAAATAAAATTCCATTATATTCTGCTATTACATGACCTCAATGTACGGTGACTATGATTTTTTGAAAATTCTTACCATATGAGCACTCCGTTAGGTTGAAGGTTGAAAGATTATATAGGCAGTTCCTTAATTTTGCAGAAACGAGCATTTAAATCTGCAGAAGATCCTTTTATGACGTTAATTATGAGATATTAGATTCCCTGGGGGGTCCACCGGGTTTCTTAAATTAGATGTTGAAAGTGTTTTTTTCATACAAATACATAATTCCACGAGGACCAAGTCACGGGCAAAAGTAAGTGTAGAATAAATTTGAAACAGGTGTCAAATAAATAAGAAACCTTATTCATTTTAAGTGTTAAATCAACAAATACTTATCTTAAAAACAGTAAAATATTATGAAAAACCGTTTAGCAATTTTATTAATCGACGACCAAAATCAAGTTCAATATTATATAAATATTAACACCTCTATAATATAACGCAAAATATTACTTGCCAGCTTTATCACTTTCAAGAAAATCTTTTGCCAGTTCTGTATTCTAACCGTCAACTGCAAATTCAAAGACGTTCAAGTAAATAATAGAACTAAAACCCCTGCATCCTCATTAAAATTGTTTCGCATTTCGAAAGGGATAGTGACAGACAAACGATGGATATTCACTTACAAAAATATAAATACTATCAAGTTGAATCTTATAAACAAGACGACAAAGTTCACATTTGGTTTTATGATGTGTCGGTTTATGTTGGTGTAGTAACAAAGTTAAGAGATGTCAAACGAATGACATGAAAGCGAGGAAAGGCGATGTTACATCAAAGCAGCCTTGTTTCTGCGTGATTATGACTCATGCGTAAGAATGACAGAAAGTGTTTTGATAATGGCGAAGACATTTTAAGACTTACTTGCTGAAAAGTAAGATCTCGTTTAAATAAAATCAGTCGTATTATTAAAATGTTTGTGTACTTTCAAAAAAGAGTGAATCAGAATTAATTATAACTTGAAAAAAAACCGCCAATATTTTGCGTGTCGGGCCACGTGCAATAGGTTTTCGTAATTCGTCGTAACAATATATTTTGGACTTTAAAGGGGTTCACTATCTGTATTTAACAAGTAACAACTTCGTATAAGTCATTATTTTCAATGGTTTTGGTATGATGCATGTATATACTATTCCAAATAACTGCATTTTACAAAATTTGTGTTAATACCCTTAAACTAATGAAGTTAACGTAGCCGCTTTATGACATCTACTAAGACCATGATTTTTTTCAGAGTTTTCGAGCTAACGTTTTAGCTATGAGAAAGGAGAGGATGCCTTACTCGTATAAAAAGTTGCTCTTTAAAGTTAATAATCTCACAAACGGATCTCTTAATCCTAAATCTTAAAGACGGTCTGAGCAACCTATGAATGTTACGAGAGGAAAGTAACATACCCACAGATATGGCAGGGTCACGAATAAAGAATTAGACCAGTACCTGAAATACAACACCCACACTTCACCTGTTATGTTTAGGTTCCATGGGTTTGAGCCTTTCGCCATTCACCAGGTACAATTCCAACTCCGTGTTTCTATTGTGAACATAACCCACATAACAGATAACACTAGATAAAATCGAGGGAAAAAGTTGAATTGTTTTTCCAAAATAACAATAATGTAAAATTAAAGTAATTACTAGATTCCACCCGCGATACCGTCAGCGAAGTTCGTCAGTTAAAAGTAGCATGTAATATGTCAATCCAGGCTATATGTATGCAAAATGTATAAATCCACACATCTTTATAAATATTTGGATTAATAATATAAGTAGGGTAGAAAGTATAATATATATTTGAAACACCTAGTGATAGAGTAGATTCTGACTAGCAAATTCTTTAAAACTCAATAAGCAATCTGTTACTTTCAATTTAAATAATAAACAACTTTTCCATCATAATTAAAAACAAAACCCGAATTACATTAATTATTTTTTTGCAAACCAAATTTACATTACCGTCAAAACTTTGAACCTCGAAAGCTGTAGCTAAAATGGCCGACGAATCACAGCAAACATGGCTAAGTAAAACAAAAACAAATTACTTCGCCCTCTTCCCAATTTCCAATTCTAATCTTGAAGAACATCATTACGGAGACAAAGAAACTTTTCACTTAGCACTCGTAATGAATGCTTGGAATTAAACTTGAGAACTACACGAATATTTACGTCAATCTTGCTACCTTATTCTGGAAGTTATTCAAACTATGAGGTTTTGTAATTATGAAACAGTTGTGTTACTATAATTATAAGTTGTTTATTTTTCTTTTTTTCATCATTTAACTTGTTTTGAATTACATAAATAAACACATTGATACAAATGGTGTATGAAAGTGAAAAACTAATGAAAGTCTTTAAAGCATGTGTGTAGTAGACACATGCCTCAAACACTTTCATTGTGGGCTTTTTATGTAAACCATATTGCTCCAAACTGTAAACTATCTGTTACTTTTCAATGTAAATAATAATCAGCCTTTCTACCCTTGAATAATATATTAAAACCAAATAACAATAATTATTTTTTGCAAACTAAATTTAAATTACCGTCAAAACTTTGAACCTCGAAAGTGGTTGCTAAAATGGCAGACGAGTCCCAAACATAAGTGAGTAAGACAAAACAAATTACTTCACCCTCTTCCCAATTTCCAATTCTAATCTTGAAAAACATCATTACGGAGACAAAGGAACTTTTTACTTAGCACTCGTAATGAATGCTCGGAATTAAAGTTAAGAAATACGAATATTTACGTCAATCATTGTAACCTTAATTCTGGAAGTAATTCAAATTTTGAGGATTTGAAATTTCAAAACTCGATACAAGTTTTACAAGGATATTCTCATACTTGTCTTGTTTACTGAGATTCAAAAGACAAAGATGGCAAAACCTGCCAAAACTTGCATTGAGTGAATGGGTCCCAAATGTCATTAAAATATTCTTTAAAAGAAAGTTTGCTCTAAAAGTATGAAACCACGTGTTGCGAAGGCTCTTTGTAAATAAAATAATGGACACAAAGAGTTCACTCAAAATAAGTCTCTGAACCGAAATAAAGATTTATAGGTCCAATGTGAATAGTAAAAAACACAAACCATAACACAACTTATTGGATATCTGTAAATGCTATGTCGACAAATAGTGGATTATGTAAACATACACGATACTTAGCCATAAATATTTCGTTAATACATGATTAAAAACGTGGCTACGCTTGTCACATGCTTTTGTAAAATATGTTATTTGCATGCTTGGTTCAAAAACATTTTAAACCATGTTTTCAATAATTTAATCCTACAAAAATATTTGTGATATTTTTAGCCCACTCAAAAGCACCTTTCAGACGAAGAATTGTGTTGGTGTGAAAAGAAACTCTTCAACAAAAACAACCGTCGAAAGCCTGCTTCCTCCAGCCACCGCGATTACCGTCTTGATTTTCCCTACATCCACTTAGATCAATAACCTTCCTTCTTTGATGTAAGTGGGCGTATCAAAAAACTGACGAGACACGTTCCTTCAGAAAGATGAGGGCTCTTGGACATTGACGTCAAACTTGCGGATCTTTTAAGAGGCAACTCTAGGCAACTCGTTTGCCTTCAAAGTGAATGCGTCAGCGTTTGCGGTCCAGTGCTCGAGGCCTCTCGATTCGCGTCATCCAAGTCAAAACGCGCTGTTGTCACGTCGCTGGCACAAGTGGCTTTCAGGTTCTGATTTTTGTCACGAATTTTCTGAACTTCAGCCGAGTTTATTTTATTTAGCTGTTGGGTTATTTTAAGGTACAAAAGGAATGATACTATGTTTTTTAGGGTACCGTAGTAGAACCCTTATAGTTTCACCATGTCCATCTGTCTTTCTGTCCGAGGCATAGCTTTGAAATTGTTAGTGCTAGAAAGCTCAAGTTTTGCATGGATATGTATGATAACAATGTCAAGATAGTAGTAAACTAAAATGTTGTTTTATGGGGTACCTCCCCTGCATGTAAAGTGGAAGGTTTTTTTTCAGTCGCGTACGCTATAGTATGGGGTATCGTTAGACGTTTACACTACGGGATTGCATAGACCTTATTTTGATAAAAATATACCCGTTAGCAAGAAATTTTACTTTAAACAGCTCTAAAAGTTAAAGAGTTGGCTTAAAAAATCTGAAAAATCTATGGCGTTAGTATATGAACTTTTAAGAAAAGCTATAGTGGCTACGATATCTTTATTAGTTCAAGAGTTATAGGGGCCCACATTTACAAATGTAGTTACTTGGAATAGTTCGTAAATAATACAAACACCTTTAAAAATAATGACTTGTATGAAGTTGTTAGATCTTTAATACAGATAAATATTTTTAAATATACATAATATTTTTCACAACTCAACAATAACTGATACTAATACATGTTGTAAATGTTTATTCAAGAAGAGAAAATTTGTGAGTGACACTTATGACAAATACAATTTTAAATATCAAAAACATTATTCTTCATGGCCAGTACAGTTACCGATTAGAACCTACAACATCCTCCCCTTAATCGGAAATGTTGCGCTCAATATTATTAATCAACAAAGTGTACATGAACTTATCGAGCTGACTGTACTTTACAGAGTCATATAAAATGTATCATCAGTGTCATAAAAACAACGTAAAAATACTATTCTAGTTAAAAACAAACAAAAAACACAACATATACCTAAGTTACAATACAAACAAGAAAATAAATAAATACAGGAATGAAAAAACTTAGGATATAATTAAGCCTATTTCAGCCACGCAACGTTGGTGCTTGCATCGATTCAAGCCCTTAGTTAGAATATCTGCTAACATCATATTGCTTGGCAAATATGACAGCTTAATTTTGTTGCTTTCAACTAGCTCTCGTATGAAATGATATCGGACGTCAATGTGCTTTGTCCGATTGTGATGCACGGGGTTTTGTGCTAACTTCTGCGCACTTTGATTATCATTACAAAGACTTACTATTGAAAACTCACCTGTAATTTCAGCAATTAAGCGCTGTAAGTATACTGCTTCCTTTGAAGCACTTGTCAATGCCATGTATTCGGCTTCTGTTGATGACAAGGCGACTGTAGGCTGTTTTTTACACTCCCACGACACAGGTGCATCCGCTAATTTGAAAATAAAACCAGTGTATGATCTCCTATCGTCACCATTGGCCCAGTCGGCATCAACAAAACCACGTAAAGGCTCTCCAGTCTTTTTAAAAGTAAGACAATAGTCTAACGTACCTTTTAAATACTGTAGGACGCGTTTAGCAGCAGTCCAGTGTACTTGCTTAGGATTCCTATTAAATTGGCTCAAAAAACTTACAGTAAACAATATATCAGGCCTAGTATTAATTGTTAAGAACATTAGACAACCAATCAAATTTTGGTAAGGAACATTACCCGCTAATTCCGTCTCTGAGTGCCAGTCAATGCTAACATCCATTGGAGTAGACACTGCTTTACACTCCGACATATTAAATCGGTTTAAAGTTTCAACAATGTAGCGTTTTTGATTAACTTTGACGCTGTTATCTCCTACAGAAATATGTTGGCCTAGGCAGTAACTTAATACACCTAAATCTTTTAAGCTAAAATATTTCGCAAGACCGTTTTTTAAGTATGATAACTCGGCATCTTTGTCATAAGCTAATATTACATCATCTACATATATTGCTACTATAGCAATACTATTAGAACTCTTTTTTAAATATATGCAGGGTTCAGACTTCAATCTATTATAGCCCAAATCAGAAAGTACCTCATCAAATCGCTTATTCCATGCTCTGGCAGCTTGCTTGAGACCGTAAAGTGATTTATTTAATCTACACACTTTAGTCTCCTCACCTTCGGCTATAAAACCAGCAGGTTGTGCCATATAAACCTTCTCTTCTAGTTTCCCATACAGAAAAGCTGTATCAATATCTAAATGATGCATTTTTAAATTGTGCTCAGTTGCTATCGCAATTAAAATTCTCAGAGACGAGTAGCGAACAACTGGAGAAAATGTTTCCTCATAATCTATTCCGTAACTTTGATGAAAGCCTTTTGCGACTAAACGTGCTTTATATCTATTTATTTTACCTTCAGAATCACGTTTTAACTTGAAGATCCACTTACACGGTATAACTTTTTGACCAGTATTCTCTACTAAAGTCCAAGTACCGTTGGTCATCAAAGATTTGTACTCATCTTCCATCGCAGCTATCCATCTAGCCTTGTCAGGACGTGAGACAGCATCGGAATAAGAAATAGGTTCATCATTTAACTCACCGGAATGCATCACAGAACAGCAAACAGAACAACGATAATTAGTTGAAGGATTTCTATCTCTTAAATTGTACCTCCGAACTGATTCTGTTTCCGCAGGTAATTCCTGATCCTCGACTGGTAAAATATCAGTAACAGGGAGAGGAGGAGGAACTTCAATCTGTAAATTATTATCAGGATTATTACTAGAAGAAGGTTGAGGACTTTGCACCTGTAAATTGTTATCATTAGAAAAGACAATAATATCGTTCTGATGTGAAGATGATTCAGACGATTCATCATTAACTTCAGGATTCGAAAAAGAATTTTCTAAAAATACTACATCCCGCCCTTTAATACATTTTCTAATATTGGTAGGATCTCGAAATCTATAAGATTTGTTGTCATCGCAATAGCCAACGAATATGTACTGTTTTGCTTTCGGATCTAATTTTTGACGATTACAAGACGATACATGTACGTATGCTCGACAACCAAATATACGTAAATGAGAAATGTTTGGTTTTCTATTGTACCAAAGCTCATAGGGTGTGCGATTTTCTAGAGCTCTATGAGGACATCTATTTTTAAGATAAGTGGCAGTACCTATGGCTTCTTGCCAGAAAGCTTTTGGTAGACCACTGTCCTGTAACATACACCTTGCCTTCTCAACTAGAGACCGATTAGTTCTTTCCGCGACTCCATTGGATTCAGGACAATGCGGTACAGTAGTCTGGTGTTTGATACCTTTTGAAGCCAAATACTCCTTAAACTCGCCATTTACATACTCACCCCCGTTATCGGTACGTAAGTTGCGAATTTTATGCGAGGTTACTCTCTCAACATAAGCTTCAAATTCAATAAACTTTTTCTTAACATCCGCCTTAGAGCGTATAAAATAAGAAAAAATCATTCTAGAAAAATCGTCTACGAAAATAAGTAAATATTTGTTATTTTCTAAAGACATAACATCAAAAGGACCACATACATCTGAATGTATAACTTCTAAAATAGAAGTACCTTTTTTGTACTCAATTGTTTTAAAAGGTTTTCTAATTTGTTTACCTTCTATACAAGAAATACAAGGGTTTTTATCAATAGAAATAAAATCAATACCTGTTGCTTTTCCACGACGTAGATGTTCCAAGGCGACACGGCAGAGATGTCCAAGTCTACGATGCCACAAACTAGATGAAGTTGATGCATCATCGGATTTAGACATCATAACGCATTCCGGGCGAATAGGAACATGATCGAGCCTATACAAGCCTCCAATGTTGCGAGTGGCGTGACCTACAGCTTTACCAACTATCTTAACATTATCATAATTGTACATAGAACAACCATTTCTATCAAAAACAAATGTTATACCCTTATCAACCGCCTTACTAACGGATACTAAGTTCGTACTTAATTCCGGGACAAATAGGACTTCTTTAATACTGTTGAGCTTCAATTTTTCATCAGTTTTAAGCAAAACATCTCCAATTGAATCCAAAAAATCAATTGATTTAAAAAAATCTCCAATGACGACCGGATGGCGCAGTGGGTAGTGTACCTGCCTGCGACGCCGAAGGTCGTGGGTTCGATTCCCACTTAAGACAAATCTTTGTGTGCATGAACATGGGGGTTTGTCTTAGTCTGGGTGTTTCTATGTATAATAAGTATGTATTTACAAAAGAAAAGTATATAATATGTATTAGTATCAGTTATTCTAGTACCCATAGTACAAGCTCTGCTTAGTTTGGGACTAGATGGCGTTGTGTGTGAGTTGTGGAATATTTATTATTATTTATTTAATTCCAGCTGAATTGACCTTTCTATTATTTGCCAGAGTTATATCCTTAACTTCTAACGTAGTGTCGAAATTACTTAGCCATTCTTTATTGCATATCATATGTGTAGAGGCGCCAGAATCAACGTACCAGTCATTATGACTTAACGTACCTCCTACACCAAGTGCTGAGATAAGTGTAGACCACAGACGTACTAGAGATGCTAACGCATCAGACGGGGCACTTCGGTTCAAAAAGTTCAGTAATGAAGTCTCACATCACATAATGATAATGACAGTTCGTTTTTTTTTCTGAACGGAGATTCTTTTAGCTATGGATATATGAAATTTGAGCAATATTTTAGATACTAGCCTTTTAGCACCCATATTTTTATTTTTTCAATTTTTATTATCTACTTCAAAATATTCTACTCAAACCCTTAAAAATAATACAGAGAGTATTATTTTCAAGGATTTGAGCGAATGTTCGGGATTAGGGAATATATTTTAAATTAAAAAACTCTTTTTTTATTTATTAATTCTTTTATTTTTTAATTTCGTTTTATATTTATTAAACGCCTTTAATTGCATCGCAGGTAAATTGCCTTGCAATCGACTTACATCAGTACCTTTTAATATTCTATTTATTATATTGCACCAATTGAATACTGTTAATCTCAACGTTAACTCAAGAAAGTATTCAGAAACAGCATCCTTATGGAAATTGCAGTCCAGAAAGGCAAACAAATTATTAGAATTTATTTTACTTTTTAATTCTTTTATAACACCTATCTGGTTAGGTATTCTTTCTAAAAATGTGTTTGCCTCTCTGGTAATGTCCCCAAATAGTCTCACGGCCTGTTCAGAAGGATAGGTCAACTTTTTTGTTTTTATACTTTTAAACTCTCTGTAGGAAATGTAGTTATTTATAGTATTGGAATTTAAATCCGTTTCGTCGGTACTTAAATTTGCTTCACATTGCTGACATTTTATTTTTCCTAATATCTTTCTAATGACCCACCCTGTAGTATAAGCCCGTGAATGGACATTTAGCCTTTCTTGACCTGCTGTTAAATGAATGCTTTCCTGTGTTATGGTACTACACTCAGAAGATCCAGGTGAAGTAAAAATTTCATGACTGGTATTAATTGATTTAAATAAATGACTTAATTTCAATATTTGATCACCTGAATCTTCTTCACAATTAAAACTGTCATTATGAAATTTAATAAACCTTGTTATTAACAGCGATTTAAAGGTACTCTTAAAAGTGTGGCAATTAGGGTCATTATTTCTAAAATTATATGACCTTACTTGTCCAAAAAAGTTCTCTATTGGGTCAGAGTTAAAATATCGAGGCCGCATTATTACAATATTCTTTGTTTTAAAAAACTTCCACAGTCTCTGGTAGCTTTCTAATGTAGTTATCCAATTTTTTAATGATGGCACTATGGTTTCTTTTCCGTTATTATCAATAAATCTGATATTTTTTAACCTTTTTATGGCTTCAATCCAGAAATCGTGGTGTGGAGAGTTTTCAGATACTGCTCGTCGCAATGGTTTCCCTTTTGATTTTTTACTGTAACGGCTTGCCCCGTTTACAGAATCAAAAAGATCATCGAAGAAATCAACAATGGCTGCAGTATCACTTAATGTTGTGCTGACTCGATCTCCATTAGCATAATTAGCTGAAACAAAAAAAAACTTTTATTAATAATATTACCCTTCCCTCCTTATCCTTCTACACTTTTTATGGGTTACAAATTATAATTAACTAGCTGATCCCCGCGGTTTCACCCGCGTAAAACATTACTGTTCCCGTCGCTTAAATTTACCCCGTTTTCGCAATATTTTTTATTGCTGCTCCGCTCCTATTGGTCTTAGCGTGATGTTATATAGCCTATAGCCTTCCTCGATAAATGGTCTATTCAACACAAAAAGAATTTTTCAATTCGAACCAGTCGTTCCTGAGATTAGCGCGTTCAAACAAACAAACGAACAAACTCTTCAGCTTTATAATATTAGTATAGATTAATGTTTTTTTTTCTAGTCTCTCTACAAGTCAATTTCTTCTTTTTTGATAAAAAAATGATGGATTTCCTATAATATTATATAATACACCGTATAATACCGAGATTTCAATATTATCAGACCTAGTAATTTTATTAAATAGCAAAATAATGAATTATAAAATAAAATATGGGTTTGCAAGATTAAAGCAATTATGTAATACTTACAAAACTGAGCAGTATAATATAATGTAGACGCCACTGTTTTGCTAAAAACTCTGACACAGTTTTTCACCTAAAATAAATAATTATATATTATTATATTATACATAATAAAATAAAAAATAAAAAAGCCTTTATTGCTGATTATACATATTTTAAGTAACTTGCACACCAATAATCTTAAATATCAGCGTGTCCAAACACATAGGCCTCCTCCAGCCCCTTCCACTCCTCTCTATATTATACATATAAATGATCTTAATCAGATGGATTAAATTAAAATAGTATGTAACTGTTCTCTTATGACTTAACAAAATTGTATCTTATACCTATGACTCTTAGAAAGATTGCTATTAATATTACTAACAATTCATCATCAAAAAGTATTGTAGTGAAACAGATGCTTTTTCACAAAATAAAGCGCATATTTAAATTATATTAATATTACCTTCATCTTCTTAATTTTCTCCGGGATGACGTGTTCGTCATTCAACTTATGTAGTAATCTGACATGAGCATGCTGACAGTCAGTCTTATAGACTGCCACTATATCATTCCATTTACAAATCTTTCCTTGGTCACTAATATTCTTGGTTAGAAAATTGTTCCTTAACCCTTTTATGAGGTGCGGAGGGTCATGAATGACACTGAGTGAATGTCCACCAATTGTAATCACATCATCTAGAAAATTATAGTTGATTAATATTACACAAGGATGGCAGAAATATATTATGTAATATTAAAGTTGAAAAATTAAGAATCCAGCAGGACTCGAACCTGCACCTCTTGGGTATACGCCCCAAGTGCTTTGCCAATTCAGCTATGGATTCGTATGCTGCCGGACTCGAAATTTCTCAACTCTTTTTGTGCCAGCTTTTAGCTAGACGAACCTTATTTGGTTTTAGCGCCATCTATGTGATGTAATAAGTACTATTCACATTATTAGAAATATATTAACTTGATAATTTCATTTTATATGTTTACAATATCACTTAACTTTTCCTAAGAACAAAAAAAGCGACTAAAGTCTTTTAAATAGTCAAAGCTAAATAAGTTACTCAAAAATAGCAGAACGAATTTTCATCAAAGATTATAAACCGATTTTTTATTACTACTCGACTTGTGGTTTTGATACAAAAATGTTGTGGCTGTCATGTGTTAAATTGCTCTGCTCGAGTAGTATGTGTTGTTCTCGCAAAAACCAAAGACATTTTTGCATAATTTAATTAGGTACTCACCAATTTTTGCGCCGGTTCTAATTTGTTCCCTTCGTGTATCTTCTTGAAGCCCTTTCAAGGCAGATTGAAATGCTGTACCCTGATCACATACTAAGGCAACTGGTAATAGGCCCGTATGACTCACAGCAGTTATAATATTTCTGATAATTGTTTTTAATTCCAGACCTGAGGTTGCCCCTTTACAAAAATAGTAAGCCAGAGGCTGCTGCCACTTATAAATAGCTCCTCGGAGCATAAAAACTAATGCATGATCTGCAAAATCATTAGTTTTTTCATCAAGCTCAACAAATCCATCGATGACATCTCGATGTTTGTCATATGTTAAGCCAGGTTCAAGGGCAACTTCATCAAAGAGAATTGAACAATATTTTTTGTTTTCCTGCCATTTACTAACCTGTAATAAACATAATACATTAATTATAATGGTCTGTTGGCAAACCAGCAGTCAGGTGAACTGACAATATTTAAGTAAAAGTGAATTAAAAAAATACAACAGATTTTCATTAAAATCGGTTTTAAGCTTAACTTCATTTATATATGAAAATTTATATTAATAATGTGAAAATATCCACTCTCTCCTTATTTCCGAAGTTTGTGACCCAAAAATCTGGTATAATTCTCAATAATATACAACTAAACATACTTTTTACGAAAAGAAAAACTATAAGCGATGTTTCAGGAACATACAGTTGTCATGGATTAAAAATGTTGAGAATAAATTATGAAATAATATAATAGACAATTTAACAATACTAACCACTTCTTTTAATGCTTCAAATATTTGAGCATTAATCCCAGCCTCAATATTTAACATAGATATCATTTTATTTAATGTATATTTTGATGGCAGAATAAATATTCTTTGTAGAAATCTATAGCATTTCGGACTCTGTTTCATAATAGATAGAGCTATAAACTTTTCTTCATCTGTGTATCTTCTGCCTTTTGCTTTTTTTGTACATTGGCTTATTTGCATCCACATAATTTTCTTGGCTAAAGGATTTATTTTAGCAGTAAGTTTTTCAAAAGTCTTCTCATTTGAAAACTTCATTGCCCTTTTAGCTCTATGACTATATTCCAATTGTTTTCTTGATTTTACATATTCACCGTAAAGTCGAGCACAATTTGGCGTCAGAGCATTCTTCCTTATTATTACTCGTCTCTTCTGAATTGATAATTTTGGAGTCGAGCATAGATGTTGTTCTGAAAAGTGTTGAAAATTATACGTATTTTATGTCAATAATAAATTACATAAGTAATCTAAGAACACACAAATTAATACCTACCAGTAAAAATCTAATATTATAAGAACAATAATGCAGTTTAATTAACTTTATTATCATTCTTAGAGCTATAATCTTTAATAATAATGAACCCAAGTTTAATTACTTGAACTAAAGTGTGATTACTAACAAGTAGAAAATATCTATTCATCACACACTCACAACCAATCAAAAAATTATTGAAAAATAATACATACCTCTAGTAGGGCTTTTTGGAGGTTCTTGTATAATAGATGAAGTTGAAGGTAAAGGAGAAGGATACTGCAATGCATATGCAACAACTTCTGAAATGACAACAAACATATCATAGTATAAAATTTTAAAATTCTCAATACACTGTGTCATCTGCAGGTATATTAACTATTATAATAATAAAATATTTATCATACCCACAAACAATTAAAACATTATTTACCTCTAGTAGGGGTTTTTGGAGTTTCTTGTATGATAGAAGTTGATAGTAATGGAGCAGAAAGGTTGTCCGATGCAGATGCAAAAACTTCTGAAATTACAACAAGTATCATATAAAATAAAATTCTATTTTCAATCTATCACAAAATATTGAAGGATGATATGGCAAGAAAGGAAGTGAACACTGAGATGATGGGAGATAGTTATGTATGGAAGAATAAGACACACTGCACCGTCCCCAAATAAATTGGGACAGGGGCAGGATGACGATGATTTGACACTGTTATATATCCTGTGCAGAGATATTATTGTATAGTCTCCATTGAGACTGACCACTGATTCCAAAACTTATTATTAGCATTCAATAATGCTTGATGGCATTTAAGTAAGAACTTACCATAGTTAGTCTTAGAATGTTTGTTTGCAGTCTCAGGCCCAGATTTAATATACGTGTGATCCTCATGCTGACGTTTCTTAGCATAACCATGGTCAGATAGCAAGCCTGCAAAAATTTAAATAATTGGATTTATTACAACAAATGACAGTGGTTTATTTATCTATTATCACAACAAAATTTTACCGACCGATTCCAGTGAGTCAAATATGTGTCAATATATTGTGAGCCCCTTGTAATTTTGTGGACCCAAGGTTGTGAAAACTTAAATTAATTAAAAATTAAAGTTACAACTATTTTAATTTTTTCTATACATACAGGATTTTGACACACATCTTTTGTATTTAGACCTTAATGTGTAACAAATAAATAAATTTGAACTCAAAAGTATATTCCATGAATTTTATACTTACTTGTTCTTTCAGCTCTTGAGGCGGTTTGATGAATTCCGCCGCTAATTTCATTTTGGGTAAATAACGTAGGATAAGCGCCGACACGGAGTCGAGACCTCATCGGTGTGGATGCAAGAAACCTTTTCTCAAAATGTTTCTGACACACAAACTGCTTACAAAGATCCTGGAAGCTCAAGCTTCGCAATCTTTCGCAGTTAATGCACTCTACCCACTTTTTGAGTATTGTGTCCGATTTCGGAAAACGATAGAAAATTACGTCCTTTCGTCTACTATCACAACTCACAATACAACACTTATTGTACATATTGCAAGTTTAATAGCTATTACTACTGTTTCGAAAATTGAGAGGATAAGCTACGGAAACTAATCAACGCAAAACTTCACTCGAACAACTTTGAAACTGTAATGGCGCCAATATGGCGGACGACAGGATCCAAACAAAAATTTTTGACATAATATCAAACAGGCATCCGATTAAAATTGTCACTTTCATTATGTGAACCATAAACAATACTAGAGTTATGGCGAGTTTTGCTAGTATGGACACTACCGACCGTGGTGTAGACTCATTTTTACATTTTTGCTGAGAATCCTTGCCTTTCTTATCCTTGTCTTGTTTTATTTGTTGTAAATGTTTATTCAAGAAGAGAAAATTTGTGAGTGACACTTATGACAAATACAATTTTAAATATCAAAAACATTATTCTTCATGGCCAGTACAGTTACCGATTAGAACCTACAACAATACATATATACTTTTCTTTTGTAAATACATACTTATTATACATAGAAACACTCAGACTAAGACAAACCCCCACGTTCATGCACACAAAGATTTGTCTTAAGCGGGAATCGAACCCGCGACCTCGGCGTCGCAGGCAGGTACATTACCCGCTCCGCCATCCGGTCGTCAGATAGTTAACCGACTAAACGACTAGCTACGGACCATTTTGATCGTAGCCCAACATACACTTGGTCGGTTTTTAGATGTACGAGTTGGTATCTTTTGTGTAAGTTCATCATTACATTTCTTCTAATTTACTGTACAGTAATAACAAATAATATATATTCACACCCATGTTTGGTATCCTCGAAATATTTTTGCCGTTCAAAAGGTTTTAAGTGCAAGGTTAAACTTGAAAAAAATCCACTACAGCTGTTTGTATTTTGAAATTTCAAATTTTTATTATTTTGGTGCTCGCTAACATTTTTGACAGATGTTTTAATTCTAATGCGTCATGATAAATCTAAGAAGTCCTATTTTCTTAAATCGTTATTTATAAATCTCTGCTAATATTAGCATTTTTTATTCACAAAACATTGCAAAATTTGATAAATAGTGTGTCAAGAGACACAAATGACATTTTCATTAATTTGTATTGTGACAAAAATCTTTTGATTTATTACGCGACAATATCCTCCTCATTTTTTTGCGAATGAATATTATTTTTTATGAAAACGTTAACTAATACAGTTTAATTTTCTTTTGTTTCAGGTACGAAATATGTCCGTGAGTTATTCTGTAGACTTTAGAACAATAAATTTTCTTTTGTTGGATGGTCGCCGGAAGAAAGGTAATAATTAAGAAATTTTCACTGAATTCCCTCTGCTAGTATTGTCTGAGATATGGTATTGGTGTATTTAATAGCGTTTCTTGCGAGTTTAAACATTATTTTCGCTTATAATGTTAGTCATACATCATAGTAGATAGGGATCTATGGCGGTGTTTAATTTAAACTTGCATGCTTCGGCTTCCATGAATCTGGCTATGATTTCCTTCCAAAGAACCATTAGTAGCTTGAAAATTATTGTTGTTGCCATGATAATTACTTTGGTGATTATGATAACAAAAATAGTTAGAGCTCTGAGCAAATTTAACTTTATCATCAGGAGCTTTTAACTGATATATTATTATATTATATATGCTAGTGGTGTCTAACAACTTGAAAATAAATATGCCGAAACTAAATACTTCAAGACAGTACCATAAAAAAATAACATTTTGATTTTAATATCTCTAAAATTTATATTACTTTCACTTGTATAGTTCCACTAACAAATTAACACAATAATGAGATACAAATCTATAGTCTCTAAACGACGTGCATTTGGCGAGATTCCGTAGTATATCCAATTATATTGACACTAACATCCCTATCACGTATACTCCACTATTCGTAGAAATCCTTTAGCAATCCCTTGCTTCGTCTGGCCGTTGTCCAGTTTATTTCTAACTGGACCCATTATTCAACACCCTCAAAAAGCATCCTTGCCAAAATCATTCTATCCTTTTCGTCCATTTGATTTATGTTTTCCTCTCGCTCACACGCAAGACAAGTCTTACTCAGAAGTTATAAGAAGATTCATTGCTATTTCAACATTCGATTTTTGTTTTGTTTCTTTGTTTAGTCATGAGTCTAGTTTTTAGGGTTCCGTAGTACCTACAAGGAACCCTTATAGTTTCGCCATGTCTGTCTGTCTGTCCACGGCATAGCGACGAAACCGTTGGTGCTAGAAAACTGAAATTTTGCATAAACATGTATGTTAACTAAACAAAGAAAGTCGTAGAGTAAAATTTGGAAAAATATTTTTTTTTCAGGTATTTCCCCTACATGTAAAGTAGGGATGTTTTTTTTTTTGTCGCCTACCCCATAGTGTGGGGTATTGTTAGATAGGCCTTTTAAAAACGTTTAGGGGTTGCTAAGACAGTTTTTTGATTTAGAGATCCGTTTGCGAGATAATTAACTTTAAAGAGCAAATTTTTGTTCGAGTAGGGCGTCCCCCCCCCCTCTAAAAGCTAAACTACTGGATCCTAAAATCTGAAAAAAATTGTGTCGGTAGTACATGTAATGAACTTTAAAGGAAAACTATAGCGGATAAGTTCACTTCATTAGTTCAAGAGGAATAGGGGTCCGAAATGTCAGATGCAGTTACTCAGAATATTTCGTTCAAAATTCTTGAAACATAAATAAACATACATAATACATATATAAAATCACGCCTTTATCCCACGGGGGGAGGGAGAGACGATGGAACGCCATGTGCTTCGCTCCTTACATACTTCTTTCGCTTCCTTAACATTCATACATCTCGTCATACGTGCTAGCTGGTTTCGTGTACTACAAACATTTCCTATCTGAAGGACGCTATTTATCTGGTTACTTTAACTTAATTAGTTCTAGAGTAATTGGGGTCCAAAGTGTAAAATGCAGTTACTTAGAATAATTCGTGCAAATTACAAAAACCTTTGAAAGTAATGACTTGTATGAAGATGTTACTTGTTTAATACAGATAGTAAATCCCTTTTAAGTCGAAATATGTTGTTACGACTAGCTACGGAAGCCTACTGCGCGTGGCCCGACACGCACTTGGCCGGTTTTTATTATTTGCGGCCGCTTACCATGAGGTTACGGGTTTGATCTCGGATTTGGTTTCCGTGGCGGGCAAATGCGTGATTTGGATTTTTTTCTGTTACGACATTTACAGTTGCAGTATGACGTAGCATGCACGCAGCACCCCTTATCACATCAGAGAACAGGTGAAATGTGGATGTTATATAACTCTGTTTCTGGGTTGTAGGCGTATTGTTATGTTATGTTATTCTCTCAAACAGCTTCAAAACAGCATCGTACTCGAGAAAAATTCTAATGAAGTCACGTAGATGCCTTTAACTGAACGAAATTCAATAGTGCTGTGTGAAATTCAATTTTGGCTTGATCCTTACGGTCTGTTGGCAATAGAAATTTCAGAAAAGATTGTTGAATTTTTGACTGAATGCTTATGAAAGTATATAAGTAAATAACAAAATACAAGGCAGATATGGCTGGCTGTCCTAAAATAGGTCGTCTTCGAAAGAGATATAGGGATCAGATAAGTGGCGTCCTACAAAGAGGACAAGTATATGTAGTACTCGAAACCGACAAGCATGTATGATGAAAATACTAGATGTATAAATGTCGAGGAAGAAAAGAGCTATATAAGGAGCGCTGGGCAAAGCTTCATTCGCAAGCTAGTTTATTTATTATAAAAACAACCCCTCTCACAAATCCAACCGTTTTCTATAGTAAATCCAAAATACTTCAATTGGGGCATTTAATACATAAAATAGGCATCTTGACATCGTGGAGAGCGTTTGAAACGTCCTGACGTAGAATTTCGAAGCGCTGAACACTCCCCCAGTTTGTTAGCTGACGCCAGACACTTGAAGCAGGCCTCGGTCGAGCGAAGATGAAATATTAGATAAAATATTGAGGAGGTTAAAATTGAAAATGTGAAGACAATGATTTTAATATTACATGTTGCAGTAAAAAAAATATGTTTTTTTAATAGAATAAACAAGGTCGATATATGAATGAGACGAAATATGTACGCAACATAAAACTAATGTAGTCGGCGGTTCCTATTTGATGTATAATAAGTATTTATTTACAAAAGAAAAGTATATATGCATTAGTTTTAGTTATAGAGTCTATAATGAGGCTATAATCACAATAGACCCACGGAGGTCGACGTCAAAACCCAAAGCCTCGTCCTAACACGAAACAATAATTATAATAGTATTAGTTATTCTTGCACCCATAGTACAAGCTCTGCTTGGTTTGGGACTAGATTGCGTATGGTGTATAAATATATATATTTGCTAAAGCAGAAGATAAATAATAGGTGTAGGGACTGGTGGTTTAAATTATAACGCGTTCTGTAAAGTCTTAACTTTTAATGTTGAATGTCATACACATGAACACATCATAATAAACCATACGCACTGTCACACTGATGTCTACACACATACTGCCAGATAATTGACAATTGTTCTAAACATGCGCGTCGCAAGTGGCAGCTCGCCAAAGACTACTTGAAGTCGTCTGCATCACCCTGCGCGCGAGTCGCGGAGGCGCTTCCAGGTGAGATGCGAGCGGGGCGAGGTACATGTAGTAGACCGCATCACCCTGCGCGCGATACTACGTGCTCGCTACATAGCTATATTTTTAAATCTATAATCGTAGAGCTGAAACTAAATAAACTGAACAAAATAGAACTCTCTGTCTATTTTTTTTTGGTATAAGTATAACATGTTTTCGAACAATTTAAACACCTTGCAAAAGTTGTCGAGTAACCAATGTTTTTCACATAACTTTTCCTCCAATGACTTATCGCCAAGAAGTTTCTAGAATTTCTCGCTTTTAGGAAATAACAGCTTCAAGAACTAATAAAGTTCCTTCGATTTCAGTCGTTCGAATAAATTATTGCCATCGATTTGGTTCGTGAGTTCGTCAATTTAAATTTAAGCTGATTTATATGAAGGTAGGTTGAGCATAAAATTTGAAGGCGAATTTAGGTGAAAAGCATTTGGTACTAAGGAATTGAAAAAACTTTATGTAGCTATAAAAAAGGGTATTATTTTCGATTTATGATAAAATAAATACTTAAGATGGTCGATGGTCTATTGTTTAGCGTATGCGCTTCTCAACGCGAGGTTTTGGGTTCGATTCCCGGGTCGGATAAAGTGTTATTTGAACTTTCCGTCAGGAAATTCACAATAGCAGCACGTAGTTCACCCCTATCCCATGGGACCTTAACATAACAGGTGAAGTATGGGTATTGTACGCCTCTGCCACACCCATCTGGGTAAATTAGACGTGATGATATGATATGTATACTGAATAATCGCAAAAATCACGTCAATAACTCAAACCGCAAAAAAAAGTACTAAATAATGAGGGTGACACTACTATGCCGGGTGTATAACAAAATTACGAAACAACCAATTAAGAATATTTGAAATCGTTAGCAAATCGTGTAACTTTATTCTGATAAAACGTCATAATATACCTAACAATGTCAGTCGTCTGCGAAAAAAAAAGTTATGTTTGTCAAGTTGTGCTAACGTGATTGTCTATATTTATAAAGTTATTATACCACAATATTTAACAAACTAAGTTATGTTTTTTACTGTCATTGCTATTAGATTTTATTTTTCAATTCATTCTACATTCTATTGTTGACTTACTACTTGTTTGTCTTCCAATCTGCCAGCTGATTGAAGGACAAATCAAAAGGAAAACATTGTTTTGCCTTATTTGAGTTCGATAAACCTTTGAAAGGGTTACGCACGTATTAACGTTCACTAAACAGTATAGCTCGTTTTATCTCAGAATCTTCAAAGCGGGACTAACATATAAGTCGTAGGGAACGGACGCAACGAAAACTCTGCGCTCGATCACTAAATTTTAATATCAAATGTTTAAAAGCTTCTCGATACACAACATAAAAAAGGTGGGACAGGGACAAGACACGGACACGACGGTAAAGCTTTGAAGACTGCGCACTTTTCGAAAAAAATATAAAAGGCGCGCAAGGGGATACTTTAAACACCTGCGCACCCTACCGTTTAACGTGTCTCCTCCGAGTATGGTTATTGCCATAATGTTTTACCAATTTTATTTTTTTTAGTAATATACTAACTGCCTTATATTGCCTGCAACACAAACCATCTTCTCCAAAGATTGCCTGTAAGAAATTGCTCTTTAGCGATAAGGCCGCCCATTGTGTTTTTAAAATAATTAAAGTTTCAACTTCTAATTAATTATTTTTTATAGAATTTAGCTATGCTTAGCTAATTATACTAAGAAACAGCTGAAAAAGATATGGGACCGGCAGGATTTGGATCTACGACCTACTGCACACCGGGCAGTCACTTTAGCCAATTTAAGTTTGTTCTTGTATATATTGTCAAACTGTAAATTTGGCGTACAATAAAGAAAACTCTACTCTACCTAAACCGCAACAACTGTACCCAGTTCGCGACGCGTCTTAGTCCCACGTTTTTTCTGTATGTCCCGCCCCTTACGCTCGACTTTACGGAAAGATTACGCATTATGTGCCTTGATTAACAATAAATAAGTTTTTCTTTTGTTCGCTTTATTGTTGGTGTGTGGGTGTATGAATCGGATTAGAATTGGAAAAGGTTGGCTAGACGATCGTTATTGAGGGATCAGCTTATTTCTACGAAAAAAGTAATTACTACTAAGTTCTCATTATTTAAATAATACGTTTGCAAAAGCGTATTTTATTCTTATTTCTTTAGCAATGTCAAAGAGTTTACAAAATAATTTTACAAAAAAAATATGCAGTAAATAAAAAAAAACCTAAGTCTGTGTATAACTTAAAAAAAAACAGTAAATGGCCTGAAGGTCATGGCAAAATAATGGCCTATTATTAAAGAATTATCTTCGTACTTTTAACCGTTGAGGAGTTGTATCTTTCAGCATCAGCTCAGCAAATGCTGGCTCCTAGATGCAAATATCCGAGTAGCTTTAGGTAATATACAAAAAATAATATTGAAGCCTTTAAAATTTGAGGGTTGCCCTCGATTTTTCTAGTAGGTATCCCATCATCACAATTATATTCTTGCGAACAAAAAAAAATTTCAAATCAGTCCAGGCGTCTTCATAATCGGTGAAAAACCAAAAATAATGCAATGGTATTGAGAACCTCCTCCTTTTTTTCAGTCAGTTGAAAAACATGAAAACATGACTAAAGGTACCATAACTTCATCGAAACCGCATCTGTTTACTTTTGTTTTTTTACGTTAGATATAAAAAATTGATAAGGATAATAATATTATCCCTTTAATCTTTTCCTTGTGTTTTCTTTGATATTTTAGAAATACGAATATTTCACATTAGAGTTTCATCATCCCTTTGAAAAATCAAAGTGAATAAACATGTACAAAATATTATGCTTCTTCTGGGAAATGTTTTATCTGTTTACGCATCATTATAAATAACGGTATTTAACTTGGGAAAGAAAGTAGAATTCGTACTTTATGATATTATAGTTAAATTAATAAATCTAATAAATTTCGATCCAATTTGAATTTAACAGAAACGTCTGATCTACTTTGTCTGAAATATGCCAACATGATTCTCTTACGTTATTGTCAAGGGACAATGTGCATTGTCCAGTTATTACACCATATTATATTATGGCGCATTGTTTTTAATATCACGGAGTTCGCGCTACCCTCATATTGCGAATAATATGAATTTTTGCCATAATAATACCTTTGTTCCGCTTCGTCCGGCTTGCTGTGTGGTTCATTTATCGGATATTATGGGAAAGACAGCTTTGTTTGTTTTTGGGAATTTAAATAAAAACTTGGCGCATTTTACTGGCTGACTTGCTTATATTTAACTAAAAAACTGTTGAAAAAGATATAGGACAGAAAGGATTTGAACCTGCGATCTGGTTTGTAGGGTATATATTTCTTATATGGTTTATATTTCTTGACACGAATATATTACATCACGCCTACATTACCGACGGCCGAAGGCTGGGGCTAAGATATAAAATACCCAAATAACACAAGTTATATTTATATTTTATGTAGTATGGAGTGAGCTTATCGCCATTTAACGGCAACAAAACACATCTCCATGCTGCTGCTAAGATTTTTTTGTTGGGATAATTTCTGATAACTCTTTTGTAAACAAACCAAATAACCTGACCCCGGGGACCCTTTAACCTCTTTTTCAACCTGACTAACGAAACATTTCAGTAAAGATCAATTCGGAATAATACATACCAGCAATTAGCTTCCAAAACGAAAACACTAGTCACACGAGTATCCAGTTTGTAATTCAGTGCCACAAAGTTTTGAACTACCCGTGATTTATTTATCTACATGCCAGGTAATCGCTGGTTTCCTGTGGGAGAAGTGTAGGTTTGTTTATTGGTACAACTAGTTTTATTTAACGAGTACTGTGTTTGAACTTTGTTTCTACGTTGCATTTGATTCAACTCCGCTAATAATGTTACGACATAATTACTAAACAAATACGGGTGATTACATGTAAATTAGTATAACTTTTTTTTAAAAAGAAATCTTATTATGTTATTTGCAAATACTAGTAAAGTATTCTTGTTAACTTCCCTCAGCTAAGCTTAATTCGCTTGTGTTAGGAGGAAGTTGGTGCGTCTCACGTCCGTTGGGTAATGGACAGGATTCGAACCTACGACCTCGCGACCGTAAGACCGATGCCTTATTCATTGCGCCACGGTCGCTTGATGATTTTTTTTTTATACATAATCATCATCAGGCATCAGACACCGGTCAGAAAATTTACCAACCATAGTTTACACTCGAGTAACTTACCCATATTTCTTTAGTGAGCTCTGTTTATGTTTATATTTAATGGGGTTAAAGCATTTGTTAATACGCTCTAAGTCTCAAACTCTATTACACCTGTAACAGCTGCCAAATAGTAGTGCTTGCACTTTCATATTCAGTGAAATTACTGAAAGGTATAACATTTATATGTAGCTAGCAGCTCATATAAATGAATCATCCTATAACTGAATACTACGAGTTATAATCGCTTTAGCCCGCGGATCCATCGGCGTGATACTTCAATAAAAGTATCCTTGTTAAGGTCTAAATCTATTGTTTATACAAAATAACCGTTTTGGTGTGAAAGTGTATCTGACAGCCAGATAGCCAGAGTATTGTTTGGATGTATAATATATGTCAGAATTAGGATTGGCCGCCAAATATATCTTACTGTATCATAATAATTGATTTTCTTGTACTTATGGTGTCATGACTTTCCTTACAAATCCTAAAGAGAGTAAAGAGTCAACTAAGCAACAATAATAATTTTATATAACACAAAATACAGTACTTATTAATGTAAACAATGCGGGTTCAATAAAAAAGTTGTACCGGTAGAATATTATTGTTGTTTGTATTTTATGTACATCTATAAAATGCAATAAGGATGTTTTATACTGGAACATCAAAACGAGATGTAAAAGTACTACAATACAAATGAGTATGTTGGTTTTGTGTGAATGTTATGTGCCAATATTTTTCTTTCGTGGATTTACTACTTACTGCTGTAGAATTATGAAGCAATAAGAATTTAATATAAAAGGTTTTTTATATAAGTATGTTTGCAGTTTTCAGATTCATAATTAAAAGAAAAAATAATTGCTAGTTTTAAAACTAAGATGTATCTAATACAAAGCTGCTCGTGTCAGTTAAATGATTTAGGGTCAGTATCACCAGTTTCAATTAAGGAGCTAGTGGCTAAGTTGAAGCCAAGCGCACCAAACGATCTTACAGGTTAAGCAATGCTAACCGCGGTTGGCCTTCGATGAACGACCATCTCAAGAAAACAAGTTTTTCTCCGTGCCTCGGAGAGCACGTTAAGCCGTCGGTCCCAGTTGCGATTTGAAGATCTATGGCAATAAAATTGAGCCGTAAAACAACACTCTTACTAAAGGAACACAACGGAAGGGATGTGCACCATTCGTAATTCGTCGGCTTATAGCCGGAAGGCTCTCTCAGCGCTATTTAGAGGAACAAATTAGTTCAATGTATGGTGGAACAGAGACAGATATTGGCTCTCTGTCTATTAAGGGCGATTTACATGAGACTAGCAAATGGTCATGCACACTCATTCTTTAAAATAATTTTAGTGTAATACGTAAAACGTTTTTGGCGTTGTTATGTCAGCCGCCATAGCACGGCTTGCCAATCTTGACATTACGATTAGGCTTTGTTGTAGATACCAACTTATAAACGTCAGTTTATTTTATATTTTTACGTTTCCATGTTACATAATCATATGCATCTACATAATGATTCGACAATTTTGTAGTTATGAACATAGAAACGTCAATTCGTCATTTTGTCTTCTGTCTGTTAATGTTTCTATGTTACATAACGTTTCGTATTTACATTACGATTCGTCTAAGTTGTAGTTATCAACATAGAAACGTCAACTTATTTCGTCTTTTGACGTTTCTATGTTTCAGTCAAATCATAATGTCAAGGGTGGAAAACTGTGATAGAAAGAGTGCAGTTATAAAAATTATTATGTAACAATTGATGTTAACGCTGATAACTAGCGTTCGTTAACCAAAAAATAGTTTTTCAAGCTTTTTGTCTGCTCGGTGTAACCAGAAAATGTACTTCTGTTTGTTACTTTCTAGCTTTCATTAGCATTCCATTTTTTAAGTTCATAGTGCTCTTTTAGGACGGATGTTTGTTGCATTGAGTGTTGAGAGAGTTAACACGGAAGTAGCTTAGAGTGGCTTTAGGCTTTCTAAAAGTGAATCAGGCTTCGGAATTTGTTTTTCAATGAGAATTTTCTGTTAGTGATAATTTTAATATTGAAGTCTTCTTGATTGTTTGGGCTCAGAATTGCCCACTGTAAATAGTGATTACTTTAAATGGTGGTAGAGCCCTTGTGAACAAGCTCAACGGCGAAAACAACAGTAACTAAAGGCACCACGTTGAATTTGCCGTTAAATATTTGTGTTGATCACCATACTACCTCTTTCCGGTTTGGTGGTGACAGCCTTGAAATAACCAGTACTTGAGGCACAACACCGTAGCCCTCAGATTAAGTGAAGATCTTCAATCTGTTTAGTGGATATTTGTCTGTTCAAGAGCTGTAGTTAACTTACTATCATGTGCGCTCACTTCATACGTCGTTTAAAGAAAAAATGCAATAGCATGAGTACCAATACCACGAATAATGTTACAACAGATTAAAATAATTATACGATTGCAAATAATTTAAATATATTTTTTTATTTACTTTAAGTATAATTCATGTTTATTTTTGTCAGAATATATATTATGTTATCTTTCTTTCTCTCTAAATACACAATTCTTAAAAGAAACACAAATAATTTTCAACATTAATATTAATAAGTTAGCTATAGTCATTTAAAATGTGCGCGTTTGCTTAGACAATAGCCGTAAGTACAAAAGCAGGGCGGCGAAGCCTCACAAATTCCTTTAACAACGCTGGTAATGAAAGCCAACACAAAATTATATGATACAATAAGTGTTTTGAATCTCTTATAGCACCAACACCGGGTAAAAACAATATCTGGATGGCTTTAGATCTCTGTGTGCAAGCATCGTCTGCGATAGTAAATTTAGATTAGTTGAGGTGATATTTACAGTTTTGATAGCACTGTCAGCGGTATTGAGAGGTATTTTAGCGTTTAGTATTTCATTTTATATTTATTTTATGTACGTAATGAGGTTATTGATCTTCATGTTGTTTAAACACACGATAATTTCGGAGAAACATGAGTGTAAAATATTTGGGCTTCCGGACGTCAGATTCAACCTCATCTCATCACATTTATGTAAATATATAATGTTATTTTTAAATTAATTCAGTGCTAAGTCCTGTCTTGTGTCTACTAAACAAAGAACTTTTCAGATAAAACGTAAATTAAAATGACACAAAAGAATGGATTCTTATCAGTGAAATCAAATAGACAAACTTTTTAAGTTGCACAAAATTGAAAGAAAAATAAAATAGTCCATTGAAATAAGACCCTGGATGCCGGCAAATGCTCAAAAGAAAAATATACTTGGAAGGTTATACCCTAAAAGTAGCGACAGGACGATAAGATTGAAAGATAAAGAAAGCCCTTATCTCGATTAATTCTTCCGAGTTAAGAAGGAAAATAATTTCTCTCATTCCAAGATTAGCATAGCCGATATTTCGCCCCCAAAAAATGGACTTCATTATTATGATCAAGATAATCCTAAGGACGAATGGGAAATTCGGATAAAAATATTATATCAGTAGCTCAAAGCTTTCAAGATGATATAAAACATACAAACGCTGTTCATTTTATTCATTGTGTGTTTTTCGTACTGTATCGAGATAGGGGTATAAATGCTTGGCGCGTACGAAACGTCGAGAAAAATGAAATAACACACATTGTAGATGGAATCGGTGTCTAGATTTTATTTAGATTTCTATAAGTTTTCTGAAAATAGGTTTAAAGTTTACTACAGTATTGTACAGTAAAGAGAAAGTAAATTTAGTTTAAAGATTTCATAACAGAATCCCCCAAGGGATCAAGTTGGGATTAATGTAATCAATGTTTAAATCGTAATGAAATTACATGGCTTTATTTAATAAAACTAGGTAACTAATAAAACCTTCACCAACACCATAAAATACCAATAATGACATGTAAATAATAACTTTAGTTGATCATTACTTAGTCATAATCAGCGATTTGAAAAATGTTTCTGCTAGCTAACAAGCCCATAAATTCAATTTATACCTACATCATCACATTTTCTAACAAAATTATGATTCAAACAAACTCATCACCATAATTGGTTTAAAAAACATTTAGTTTTACAATAACCCGAGAGGGCTTACGGAGCACCGTTATAATATTTTATTGGCACTTTTCCAGGCAAGAGTCAGTTGCAACGCGGCCCTTCGGCTTCAGAATTTCGATCGCGCAAAGACGTCGCACTTATTATATTAGTGAAAATAAGAACGTGCGCCAGTTTTCCCAAATTGTTTTAAGAAGACGAAAAAGGAAAGGGTAATTAGGGAATATGATTTTGTAGCAACGGAATTATATAATTTCGGTTTAGATTTCCTGTCTGGAATTGAAAATCGTCTATATACATTGTAATGCTGTTCATAACATGTACTCGCATTTAATATATTTTACATCATTACTTGTCATTCTGTTCTGCTTGTTTGACTGTTTTCTGAAACATATGAAGTTATTGTGTAGTATATTTTGTTTAAATATCACAAAGAAGAATAAAACAAAATTCAAATATGCACAATGCCAAATACTTCACGTGCAGCTTTTTAGAAATAACTTTTTCCATTTCTATTTGTTTTTTTTTTGTTTAAATACAATGTAAATATTTTTTTAGTAAACTGATTGTTAAGTATTGAATTTCAAAAAGTATAGAATTACATAAAAAGAATAAGGTGGCAATGCTAAACTATCCCTTTTTAAATATTAAAACATTAACATTTTATATTGTGGACAATATATTATACAATATTATATTATAATAAAAAAAGAAAAGAATACAAGAAATAAAAAAAATTAAAGGTGTAGTTCTAAAATGTATACCTAGACAACGGTTTACTTATAACACAAAATCGGCGACAACCCTTTTAATATCAAGAAATTGCTTTTAATTCACTCAGTCTCTTTACTACCACTTTAATAACACAAACACTGTCAGTCAAATGCCAATCTGTCCCGCAGAAATTTAAAATGTTCCACTTTATACTGAACGATGTAGTGAATAAAATCGCAATATGCAGCACGTGCTGCATGCAATAGCAAATTGAAAAACTAGCGGACCAAGCATGGCGCCCTGCGAGACCCACTTACTTTGACCACCGTGAAATTAAGTGAAACCCAAAAGTGAGCAATATCGATACCGTTATGATGAATATTGGGTTTCGCTATTCGTTTCAGTTCGAATTGTTAGCATTTTTGCTGTGGTGACTGTGGTCTTTTATCGTTTTTGTTTTTGACAGTTTGTCAAATGGATTGTTAAAGACTTTGTTACGCAGTGAGCTCTACCAATAAAACGGTTTGTTAGGATTTGCTACTCTTTGATATATCTCTACTCGGTATTGAATAAATAAAACACAAATATTGCAGTCTGGCATTTTTCGGCTGATATTTTTGTTTCACATGTATAACTAACAATAAGGATTAGCAAATAAAACTGGTCATGGTTCATAAAAAGCCACTTCAGTTCATTGGTATATACTCGTACCACCAAATACCTTACTAATTTGATTATCACAATGCAAAAACAAACTTGTTTTTGAATACTCTAACAATAGCTTTAGCTAAATTGAAATTTATGACACGTCCTACTAGCAAATACATTTTCTTCAAATTAATAATTCTTTTGTTTACCTTTTCCTTATCATAATACCAATTAGGTTGATATAAACACAATATTTAAATAAGTATATTCAGTATATCTACAGTATTTTCTTTTATGAAACAGATTTCATAACACGGGTCGCAAGCAGTGTTATTGCAAATGATAAATATAATGTTATACAGTACGCCTTATTTTGCAGAGATTTTATAAAAAAGCGCGTTCTTTTGATATGTTATTATTTGTCAATCGAGTTTGAAAACTCAATGCGATGCTTCGAGGCACATTATTCACGTGTACTCGCGTGCGTTTGCTAAAACCTTATACAGTTCCTATCAACATAAAATTTTAAACTGTATTAGTACACCAACAAAGTCCAATTTAACATGATATGCAATATAAAATACTCCCTAAAATTATTTGCAAGCAATATGAAATCTTTGCAACAAGCATTCATAGTCTATTTTTGAATGACAAGTGTTCTTAGTGATCTTTTTTGGATTCAAACGTTTGGAATGAATAGACGCCGTACAGTTTGGTCTCAAATTGGGTTTTTCAGTTATTTTCAGATATGTTCAGGATTTTTACATTGCAGTGAGAATTGAGAAGGTTTTTATAACATTTTGTTCGTGTTCCACTTTGCTGGGTTTATTTTTAGATTCTTTTGGATTTAAATGAATTTGAATGGCGCTTTAATTTAACATTTTACGTTAATTTTCAGTATTCATTAAAACCTCGTCTTACTCACAAAAAGATTTCACACAACTTAAGCAAATAATGTTTTTTTATCGAAAGAATCGAAGATATCCATTAAAACTGCTCCAGACTCTTTTTTAATTTAATAGATATTTAGTAGCACTACTTCCTGACCCCATTACCGGTCCCATATTTAATTCAAGACCGTAAAATAAGATCTAATTTATACGATGCAAGCTTTTCAGTCTATGCAAAATACAGCACTATGCATAAAATATAAAGAGACGGCGCTGCTGAGAAACTTATAAAGACTCGCGTATGGGTATCAGATATGAAATTTGCACGTATTTTATATATCAAAGGGGATTGCTTGTGAATAATCTAGTATTAATAAATTCTTAGTGCGCTGGATAACTGCATTTGAGCTGGATTTCGTTGAATTTTGAACCAAAGATGAAATAGTGCTTTCTACAAAGAGAGTTTAAAGTAAAATATTGTAAAATATTCTGCAAATGGTTGTATTATCTTTTCTTTTATTCGTTTTAGATGGATTGAAACTTTTACTAAAAGTATTATATTATGATGAAATGAACTTATTATATTAGTCGTTCATTTTTAGTGGTAGTAATTTTTAAATACTGTAAGTTAAAATAATTGTTAGCCTAATTCCTATTTCTTTCTGTTTTTAAAAAACGACGCCCGCACTAGGAATAACTCCTGTGTAGCGGGGGTGTTCACAAACATACATTTCACACACACAAAGCACACCCAGAGTCAGAACAAATCTTTTTGCGAATCACACAAAGATTTGTCCCATGTGGGGATCGAACCCACAACACCTGCATAGTTGAAAGCGGCGAGGCGACCACTTTAACCGCTACGCCAACCGTGCACTCCGCACTCATATTAGGCCACAGGTTGTCATTCAGAAGGTTTTATATTATATATATAAAGCCAAACAAAGAAGTTGTATAGTTGCAGAGTCAAGAAAATATCAATTTAAGGTGTGCAAAAGGCAATATTATTTTATAATTAAAGTAAGATGATTGTTGATCTTTCAGAAAGAAATATCGAAGAAAATAAATAAACGAGTGTTATATTTAAAGGAGTCTCAAATAAGTCTATGTCGAACCTCAAAGCTAGACCAGCATTCTGCCAACATAATGATAGGGTACTCAAAGAAAATCAAGCGTATCGCACCGTCACCTGATTGGTCACAGTGCACCATTAACCTGATATTTATTGCAGGTTATACTTCCGTCGTCCACTTCAAAGACTCAGTGCATCACCCTCTCATCGGTTGTTACGCTTTATTAAAGTGTTGCTAAAGACTTAGGCTAGCTACAAACTATGAGCACAATGGTAAGACACTTCTGCTAAGAAAAGTTTTATGTCAGTCATGCTAGTCTCAGATCCAATGGAAATTGATCGTGACGTTAAGACGGTTATAAGATTCATGGCGTGGGATCATTTATGTGTCTGACCAAATATCAATAATATAATAAAAATAAAAATAGTTTTTGGTGAGCTAGTGGGTGCTATTGTGCGGTGTATATTCAAACAATTCTCTTTATATTATAGACGCACATCATATCTAGCCTTATCAGTAACCAGACGTAGTGTTAAACTATGCATGATAGTTTATCGATAAATGTTTATTAATGACAATAGATAACATGACAAAAATAAATGGATGTAAAACCCTATTGTTAAGCCCTTCCAAAAACTGCAGTAACAGTGGGTAATAATAGTATTTCCAGTCGTAAAGGCAAAAACGTTGGCGACAATTTGCAAGTTACTCACTCGCCTAAACTTAGGTCCGACTCACATTACCGCGGCCACCTTTGCAAACGGTCTCCATGGTAATTAGTTTTGTACAATTTTAGACTTTAATGCCTCGCTTGTCATCTGTTAGCTTGATAATGGCTTCCTGTGTTAATTTATACGTGGCCAGATATAAATTATGATTATTTAGCTCTGTTGGATATTTGTGCACCACCTACAGTCCTACATTCTGCATGTAACTTTTTAATTAATGTGTGAGAGGTTTTTCTGGTCCCACTTAATTTAATTTTGTGTGAAATTTAAATGTGAAAAATGTTTGTACTTAACACTTCTGCTAACTTACTTTTAATGCAATTTTTTCTCGTTTACGTGTTCTTTTATGATGCTCCTTTGTGCGAGCTAGTTTTAAATTTAAGACGAAACAATTCATCAAGGATTGTACTGTTCCTTTGAGTAAAATCATCTGTGTCGTTAACTAGTAAGAAAGATGGCTTCACTTAAGGTACGGTCTAATTCTGTTTAACGAAGTGAATCAACGGAATTGACTTTTCACGTATCTTTTAACTCATGTTCCAACTAAATGTTAATTTATTTTTGCGACACCAAAATGTATATTGTTATAATGAAAAGTGTGCCTTCAGTACACCGCGGCAGATTTACAATTAGTAGGATAAACCCACATATAAATTATGACCGGCGTGTCTGCTATTAATGTTATCGTTTTAAAACGTGATTATAATAAAATTATTATAATAGAAATGTTGTATTCAAAATATTACACGTGTTTGCTCACCAATTAGACTAAAGTACAATTTATGTGTGTGTGTTAGTGTTAGCTTCTACACTACACGGTTCCATAATTCAGGCAATTAGTTAGTATGGAACTGTAACTATTACAACAATTATAATATGATATTATTGCTTAGCCAAATGTGTCAACTGGAGTAATAGGATGGGTCTAACTAGAGCAGCCTTTAACCAAGGCCATTGTAAAACAATGATACCACATAAAAAGTTGGATTTGTATATTGAAGTAAATCTCTTAATGTTTTTATAAATAGCTTTTTTAAACTGATATCTTGTGGTACATCGTTTTGCTCAATATTGGATGGATCTTATTAGGAAGTTGTTCACTTCTTGCGTTTTGATCTTGGCAATTTGACTCTACGAATATTGTTTTCAGCTTTCATTTTCGATACGATATTTTGATAAACATCATAAATGTAACATATCCACATATAACAACATTAAAAATGGTGGTAGAGCTCTTGTGAATGAGCTCGAGGGCGGCAGCACCACCGTCTCACCTTTAACCTGCCGCCAAACAGTAGTGCTTTCATTACTGTGTTCCGGTTTGGTGGTGAGATCAGGCCCTGAAATTACTGGCACATGAGGCATAACACCGTAGTCCTCAGCTGCAGCGACACATCTATAATCTGATTTTGTAGATTGTTGATGTCCATGGGCTGAACTCCACTTACCATCAGGTGGACTACACGTTCGTTCGCTGTGGGAGTAGTATAAAAAAAAAATATATATAAAAAATATATATTTTAAGCTTTTCAAAAATAAAAACTTGTATTTCATCATTGCAAAAGTAACAAAATTATGATTAAATCTAAATGGACGAGGAACGAAACAACTCTCACCGCGAGGTCTCGGGTCCGATTCCCGAGTCGGACAAACAGTTATTTGTGAACTTTCCGTCAGGCAATTCACTATAGCAGCACACGGAGTTGGAATTGTGCCCGGCGGATAGGCTCAGTCCCTATCCCATGGACATTAAACATAACAATTGAAATGTGGGTGTTGTACACCTCTGCCACACCCTTCTGGGAAATAAAGGCATGATGTTTTGTTTTGTTGTACTAATTAAAGTCAGATACAAGAATAAATTCTTAGACTTATTAAACACAACTAGCCCAGTGCCGTTAATTTTTAAGACCAAAAAAAATAATAGTAGGATGAAACCCATAGAAAAGGAGGAGAATATTGTAAAAATTAAAGGAGAAATAATTTACGGGCGATCTGAGGCCGGGAAGTGGGGGAGGGGGGAGGTTTTCATAAAATTTCGTGAAAAAAATTATTGTTTGTAAAAGATAAAAATAAAAAACCAAAAACTTGGTTTTTTGAATTTTTCACATAAATTTTGAGGTTATATGAAAAAAAAGTAAATACAAAAGTTTTAGATCTTTTTATTACCAACAACTTTGCCAGTCAACTTTTTTCCATAGGACTTTTAGTTTTGCCGGAAATCGAGAAAATCCGTTTTTTACCCTTAAAACCCCCCCCCTGCCCCTCTTCCCGGCCTCAGATCGCCCGTAATTTATTTTTCCTTTAATTTTTACAATATTCTCCTCCTTTTCTAATGGGTTTCATCCTACTATTATTTTTTTTACTTTTTATCATTTTTTAAGGGATCTACCCTGGGCTAAACATAAAATTAAGAATCTTTCTTATCACTTCGGAACAATCTTCACTCAATTTAAGATCCAATCTTACCACGAAAAGCAATCCGAGAAAACACAGAAATCTATCTGCATCCTTCTCAATTCAACGATTCCTATTTTCGGGTACAAGCAGGTCAGTATTTGAATTTCATACAGCGGCGATACGGCTTAGCGAGTACGGCGACCGCACGTCCGACTTATAATGAGACGTGCACGGAATCGTCCGCGGTGAAGTGTGATTTATAAAATTTAAATTCAAATCTGTCTAGTCGACTTGAGTGGTGTTGAGTTGTATTCAAGTTAGAAGTTTTATATCAGGGACTGAGGAAAGTGTAAATTACTTAGAAACTTTTGTTGGTATTGTTGTAGCGGAGTATTATAAGTTTTGTTTTTTTCAAACGGATGTAACGAATAAGTTTTTAGTCTATCAAATCTGATAGCACACAGTACTTTTAGTATATTAACAATACAATAGGAACCATAGATATTTTTATAGTTAATATTATTTATACTTCAGACGTTTGTCAAAAAAAAACCGTCCACGAAATTTAAATAGTGAAATGTGTTGATTATATAACTTTATAACGAGTATTTTTACTGATAACTTCATCTAACAAAATTATACTATGTTGCTCTACTTTAATTATTGTTTGCAACAGTAATTTAAATAGATAGTAATAACTCAATATTCTAAAGGTGACACGTGCAAGTAATGTGACCAATTCTACGATTTTATAATTTTGTACAAAGAAAACGATTAGGATAAGCCATTGTTCGAGAAATAATAAGCTTTAAATTCAATTTCACGTCTCATCAACTCTAACAAGGCAGCAAATGACTTTAAATTCTTATTCTGAATTCAGTTTTAGTAAAATTCTGCATTAAAAGCTTGATAATGAATAAAATATCATATTAAGGCAAACAACTTGGGTCCAGACACATCGGGAGTAGATTAAACGTCCGCGTAGTATTAAAATTTATGAGCGCAGTGAGCACACCTACATTTGATACCGAATTATAATTCCATCAGTTTAGTTCCGTTGCGCTAGTTTTATGATACCGGTTCATACATCAGTGTCTTGGCTATTCTGTTTTGTTAATGCTAAATTGTGGTTACCTGCAGTACCGTCTCGTGGTGAAGTTAATTTTAAAATGTCTTTGTTTGTGATGTGCAGGATAAATCGTGTATAATATATTTTCAATTTTCAAAAAGTCCCGTGTAATTTGTTTTCTGTATTTATATAATTACGGCTTCGGTGGTCTATTGGTTCTGTCACTGCAAAGTCTTGGGTTCGATATTAAATATTTTATTTCGAATTTGTATCATAAATTGTCCTTGGTTGGATTTGCTGGGTGGATGGCGATAGGCTCAATCCCTATCACTTTGAATGTAAACATAACATAACAGGTAAAATGTGGGTGTTATTAAATAAACCTCTGGCAAACCCTTCTCACTAATAAAGGTGTGATGTTATGTTATTTATAATAATAATAATAATAATAATAAAAGCTTTATTGCACACCATGGAAAAATAAAAATACAGAAAAAAATAAGATATATAGTACAAATGGCGGTCTTATCGCAGCTAAGGCAATCTCTTACAGACAACCATTGGATGGAAAGTAAGAAAGGGACACGAAAGGGAAGTTAAAGGTGTACTAGAGAGAATTAAGAATGAGGAAAGAATATAAATGCATAAAGATATTAATTATGATGATTATGATGGTTATTTGTTCTACTCTTAAAAACTTCCTGACCAAACAAACTCTTTTAACATACACGAACAATTCTAACTGACATGAACCCGTAAGAGCATCTCAAGTAAGAACAAAGTTTGTCAGAAACCTAATTTAGAACCCATTTTGTTCACAACATAAACACGCTATAGAAGACGGAATGTTGCTCATTTAATTGTGCGATCCGAAGTTGTTTAAGTGTCGCCGGAAGCGGCACGTGCAATGTGCGTCCAAACTCCTACTTTGTTGAGTGTGATTTGCTAATAAGAACAGCCTGAAAATGTGTTGAGTTTGTTAGATATTCAAAACAATTTTGTAAGATGTAGATTTGTTTAAAGTGACAGCTGCAAAATAACCGTGATTAATTTTGATGGGTACCTTTGCCATTTAAAGAATTTCAGGTGTGGCAGAGGTGTACACAACCACCTTCACTTTACTTGTTAAGTTTAGGTTTCATTTGATAGAGAATGAACCTATTATTATCCACCGGGCACAACTTCATCTCCGTGCTGCTATTGAGATTTTCTTGACGGGCAAATCCCAAATAACGCTTTACCTAACCCAGGAGTTGAGCCCGAAACCTCGCGGTGACCAATATGCAAATTTTACCGCTAGCTACACCAACGAGACAGCCGAACAATCAAAGTTAAAACGACATAATAACAATATATAAATGAAATGGAAAATTTGAAAATGAAAAGGAGCCTCCCCGAGTGACGTACACAACGATTCCCTACGTCCGGCGCACCCTGGGCAATTCGCGAGTTCTTTAAAGCGAATTGGCTAATCCTTTTCACCACGATGGCAAGTCAAAATAAAATTTAACTCTGCCATGACACAAGGAAGAAGAAGAATATATACAAATTATGGATATTTGAAGTCCGTTAAACACAGTTAGCAGAAGGCTTTTGCTCATTAAGTAGCGATGTTTCTATAGCCACTCTCAACTAAAATAAAAGCCGCAATATACAACAAAATCCCACCGCACTAAAAGAAATGTCCGCAAATACGTCACTATAAAAGCAAAAGGATTTAAAAATGGTCATAACAGACAGTGCCCTCTTGTCAGTTACCTTACAGCTGAAAGGTTGTCATTCAATCTCGATTCCCGTTGTGAACACGACGCGGCCACACGTAGTGTCCATCACAATTTTTCGCTATAAAGTGTGAATCCGTAGATTAAAAGGCAATATTTCGACGGCACAATTTTTCCATAAATAAAACTGATTTACCCTTTTTGATCAAATTGATGAATTCGTGTTTTAATAACTGACCTGAAATTCGGGAAAAGTTAATCTATTTTGCATGTTTTATATAATTATATATTATAATACGTTTTATATCTTCGGTGTAATTCTGTATTCTTAATTTACCAGCACACTTATAAATCTATGAAATGTAATGTCGTGGCTGTCCGTAAGTGTTACAACACTAAACCCTTCAATGTTTTATAAGTTTATTTGTTAATTTAAAGTGTTTGTAATGTTGTCAACATTACAAACACTTTAAATTCTTAATTAATATAATAAAATAATGTTAAATAATAAAAATAAATATTGTAATAAAATAGTTAATGTTTAAAATTTTAATTAATTTTAATTAAACATATTTCGCTGTTAAAGCTACGATTCCGTGAAAACAATTTTACTTTAACGTATTGTTGGTGTAATTTATATACATGTCACAGGTAAAAAGTAACTCAATGTTTCTTTTTTTCATTAAATAAAAGACAAACATAGTAAAACTTAATATGAACACAATTTGACTCTAGTACAGTAATACAACACACACTTTTAATTAACACGAATCAAGAACTTGACTAGACCCTGGTACATCAGAAATGAGGACCTCCATCGTGACCTGAAGGTGAACCTTGTCGCCAGTGTAATACAACAGTATGCCGAAGCTCATGAACGACGACTTCTTCAACACGTGAATGTCGAGGCCATCCAGCTCCTTGACACCACAGACATAGTTAGAAGACTCAAAAGGACGAAACCTTTTGAGCTAGTTCAGTGAAGTGAGTGCTTTCAAGTGGTTTAGTGCTACTTTAAAAGAACACAATAACAAAGTGTCAGTTTCGTTAATAGAGACAATAAGATAGGTGTTAATGGACACATTCTTAGCATAAATTAATTTAGTAACTTAGGTCAAAATTAAATTACTCATTAGTCTCTAACTTTATATCTAAACTAGATTGTAATCTTGATGATGTATCTAATTGTTTAGACACATAATCAAAAAAAAAAAGAACTTTAAAAGGAATTACCAAAATAAAAAAATACATACGGGACTTTCAAATACCAACACTTTCCCAAAATTTAAACAAGATTAAAACCGCCACGAGGCGCCGCAAACCTAAGGCATCATCATTCCTGAAAAAAGTCAATTGGTCTTGTGATGCAAATTCGCAAATCTACTTTGACTTGGCACTCAGCGGGACCCGGGGTGAATTAAAGTCCATTTAGATATCCGCGATTTGCTGACTGATCTAACCTCCATGAAGAGGTTTCGCCTTATTTTCCAAGAAATTGCTTTTGGACTGAATCTTTAATCATTGCTTATTTTTATTTTTTGTTGGGAACGGACGGAGATTTTGTGGATTATTTTACTACGAGAAAAATATTTCACCTTCTTTCAATCTGTGCATCATTTTTAAAGGAGTTGACAAATAAATTTACGAACTTATTTGATCCATAACAAAAAATTAAATATGGTTTTCATTTGCCGGTATATTTATTTTTGTCCAAATAGTTATCGGTGCTGACTTATCTTTTTTTACTGGTCAAAGATTTGTTTGATTTTTTTGAACATAATTTTATGGATCTGTGAATTATGGATAGTTGTTGTGAAAAAAACTGTTGGAACGAAAAGCGTTGAATGCATTATTTTTTGAGGTACTAAGATAACATAAATATACAATACGAAGAGGATTTTTATTTAATTACACTAGAGGTGCAGGTTTACTTACAATAACACTCTTTAGATATTAACGCTTGGAATTGCTTAAGTTTGAATCCTGGCCATTACACCATGGACGTGAACTTTCTTGTGACACATGGGAATTAAGCTTAGCCTGAGGGGGCTACCAAGAATACTAGTAATTTGTGTCTGCAAATTGGAAGTAAGCTTTTTAAAATAACTCGCCTAGCTCGCCGCCTAGAGCTCTTGTGAATGAGCTTAAGGGCGCAACCACCATCATCTCACCTCTAACCTGCCGCAAAATAGAATTGTTGCATTACTATGTTCCGGTTTGGTAATAAGATTACTGGCACATGAGTCATAACACAGTTTTTGTGAATAGTTGATGTGCATGGGCTGTATGTACCCAATTACCATCAGGTGGATTTCGCATACGTTCACTACATAGGCTGTTTACCTATAAAAAACTTCTTACTTTTTGAATATTATAGAAAAGAAATGAGTTGAATATACTGTGTATATAGTGTTGAAAGTGCACCATGAAGTCCATTAACAGTTTTATTTACGATTCTGTTCTTCAGCCATTAGCGGGCGCATAATCGCGTGAAATAGATTTATTAACAGCACCACAGAAGCTTGCAAACAGCTTTCAAAAGTACTGTTAGTTTTAGATGTTATTAAGCCATTTGTAACATTTTTTTATTGTGATGTTACCTGTGTGTAAAACTATTACATACATAACATAACATATCATCACGCCTATATTACCCAGAAGGTTGTGGCAGAGATGTACAGCACCCACATTTCACCCCTTTATGTTTAGACCCCATGGGATAGGAGGTGAGCCCATCGCCATCCACCGGCCACAACTCCAACTCCGTGCTGCTTTTTGCCTGACGGAAAGTTCACAAATAACATTTTACACGACCCGGGTATCAAACCCGAGACCTCGCGGTGTAAATCTATTATTATTTTTAAAAGTTAATTCAAATTTCTGATTAAACATCTAATACAGAAGTAAGTTAAAAGCATTACCTGTATAATCTTTGAATGAATAAACTGTACATCAAAGATAAAATTTTTTTAAACACAGAATCTACAAGCAATGAAAAAATAAAAGGAAACATTTCTTGCCAGTAGCTAATTTGAAGCAAAAAAGGTATAAAGAGAAATGTACTCCTTTCCTGCACTTTTCTTTTCAGCACAGCAAATGAACGAAAGGATCAGTAGCAAAGACAAAGACGTTTACAATTGGGGAAATCCGGAATAAAATAATGGAGGGAACTGAACACTGGAAATACGCCGCCTAGCACTGAAACTACAATCCAATCAATTGTGTGAACTATTTTTTGTATTTAAACTATAGAGAGTTCTCTATAGTTTGCCGTTGGTCTAATGGTTACGTATGCCTCCTCTTGCGGTTTGATACCTGGATCAAGGAAAAGTTTTATTTGGGATTTTCCTATAAGGAAATTTTCAATAGCAGCAATGAGTTAAAATTGTGTTCGGTGGATGAGGCCTATCTTCATCCACTATCATCATGGAACCTTAATATAGCAAGCATAATGTGGGCCATCTCTGCCACACACTGGGTAATATTGGCGTCATTTCATGTGAACTTTAAATCCTGCTTATTTTAAATGTAAACTTTATACTTTTATGTTTTTATTTTTATTACGTTCATTTTGAATATTCTGTTAATCGTTGATCGCAAAAAAGTGGCTGGCATACTAACCATTAGACCTAAAATAAAAAAAACAATACATAAAATAAAATATTATAGTATTATAAAACAATAATGATGATTAGATAATTTAAAATGTTTCGTGCGAATACAATTAAGTTTGTTTTATTTTTTTTTTTTTTTTTTCATGTATATATAGTTAGGCATATATTTAGTTTTCTCCCTTATATTATAGTGTAATTTTAAATGTTAATAAAAAGTGTAATGTAAATTGTTATTGAAATAAATAAATTTAAGTTTATTAAAAAAATAATGTTTATTATTCTCAATCTGCAATCTTAAGCGTTCAGTTTTTTTTTTCATAAAACCTTTTAAATCAATTATTTTAACTATATTTTTGTCTTTTTCAGGTATGAAAACCCGAAAACCACTAAAGTATAGTAAGTATGAACGAGAGAAAAGTAGTATTAGATAGAACGGCTTACTTGTCTATTTCATACGTGAGCGTGTCTCCACCCATATAAATACAAATATGTTTGCATTTTTGACACTAATAAGAGAATTTTGACATTCATAGGTGCAAAAATGTGACTGCGTTTACTCGATATGTATGCCTCACTATTAGTTAAAGAGTTATTTACAACCCCTTTGATATGAACAACATTAAAACTTTAAATCCAAATTCAGGCGAAAATTTAATATTATAATGTTAGTCATCCAACTTCCTGCCTTGTATCCACAGAAGCTATCGTATATTTCCAGCCACAAATTAATTTCACATAAAATCACAACGTCGCTGACTGTACCACTGTATGAGCAAACCGGGTAACGTTTCACGCGAAGTGCTTTCCTGCCGTACAGAACAAAGGCCCGCCGCTGTCTTATCGTTATAATACTAGTTTTAACTAGTTTCAACTGGTTCCAACCAGTTATACATGGTGCAAGGGATGCTACGTTAACTTTGATTTATCGTGTGAGCATGGAGTATATTTAATGGTGCCCTCGAAGTTAGTGTTCAAGTGGAAACTTAGGCTTTAGTATAAATTATAGAAACTTCTGTAACCTAATTATTAACCTAAGAGAGTACAGAGTGAAATATTTTAAAAGGGGTTAATTTAGAGATATTTAAGTTGGCAATGTATGAGCGTGGTGCAAATCCTCCTAAACTCATATTAGACTTAAATATGCCTTTATCCCACGGAAGAATATTCATAGTTCTAATAAGAAAAATATGTCAATTTTGCTTCGTTGTTACTGCAGTGGACGAAAAAAAGACAACTTTAGGTATTACCTGAATAAATTCAACCCAAAATTGAGCTTCGGTGCCCGCAGGAAAATTGCGTTCGTAACAGCTATTTCCTTAGTTGACGAACTACCAATTAATTCGGGGCAAAATTTTCGAATATTGATCGAAAATTCTGAGCAACTTTTCTCTCGGTTATGATGTTTAGCTGTCGTGTTGTTTTACTTCATAAAGTTCCCAATCAAATCTACTGTCGATGTTCAGGTCAAAAAGCAATTACTCGTCATAATACTGATTATCTCTAAAATTATCCTGACGCAAAAATTAACCATACATTTTAGTAATTGGTTGATTCTTAAATTGATATTTTCATATTTTCAGAGAAATTTTACAACAAAATGAGTGTCCTGAACTAGGACACCGCAATTTTTTTTTTGTGTGACTATGTTGTTGGCCTTTGATGGCCAACTGTACTAACTTTTTTCTGCTTATTAGAAAGGTGTTCTAAAGTCTATAGGTACCAGCCCTTGCGACCGACAGTCTGCAGTCAGTACATATATAGTAGCGGGCGCCGAGTCGAAGTTTGTTGTTCCTAGTTAATTTTCTTTGTGAAAATTCTCTTCTTAACTTCGTGAGTGTTAATCTTTAAGAGCCTATACAACCTCAGCTCAAATTCAAATTTCGCCCCCACTTCCCCGCGCCTCCTCACTCTCTATCTCGCTCGCACAATACTACTCGCGGTGACGCGGGCACACAAGCGATTTTGTAAACTATTATTTTATACTATGCTATTATCGGACGAGTACTAACCAAGCACTGCATAAATTCTACTGCCACAAAAAACTAGTCAAACGCGAGCCACCATTGCGCTGAGGGTTTTGTAGTTACAATGGCTTGGTAGTAAGTTTACAATTTTCTATTTTACAATCTTATAATATTATATAGTTTTCGCCTTGTATTATCCTATTATTATATTATTATTCTTGTACTACTTTCTTAGTTATTATGCATCTATATAAAAATGAATTGCCCAAATGTATGTACGCGCTGTACGCGCATAAGTTCCGAAGGACTGCACCAAATTGGATAATTCTTTTTTGTTGTGTTCGTGATTCTCATTATAAGGTTTGTATAAATACAAGACAATAAGATACTTATCTAAAGTATAGTTAGGATAGGTAGGTACGTAGATAAGTATGTGAGTAGGTAGGTAGGATAGGTGGTATGTAGATAGGAAAGTATGTAGGTAGGTAGGAAGGTAGGTAAGTACGTAGGTAGGTGGGTAGGGTAGGATAGGTAGCTATGTATGGTATATAGTAGAGATGCCACGAATAGTGAATTGGCCGAATACCGAATATTCGGCAACGCTGTCGGCCGATGCGCCGAATATTCGGCGACGAGAGTGGGATAGTAACTTTTAACGCGAGTAAAACCGCGCGGATCAGCAAGCGGCATTGTTATTGTTTTTCTCACTAAAATGCACTTGAGCACTTGATACAAGTATTTACCTAACTAATGTTCTAATTACCTAGCCTACTTACGATACATTATATATAAAAGCTATTTACAATATAAATATGAAGTACACGGTCGTGAATTGGCGCGAAATTCAAAAGACCGTCCGTCCACTGAGAAACAGCGCCAAAACAGTAATGAAAATAATTTGGTAATCAAACTTTCTTTCCGAAATTACGATAGTTAAATTAGTAGGACACGTGTATCGGTCTATCTATTCACCTAGATCGGAAGGCCTATCCTTACAAGTGGTGGTCAGCAAACGAAAAACAATATAAAGTTTATCTTTCTTTGCCTGGAAGTAGCGTTTATAGTGAGAGGTTATTTTCTGAGGCTGGTAACGTTTACGATGAAAAGCGATCTCGATCTTTGCTACCAAAAAATGCTGAAAAGCTCGTTTTTATCCATCACAACTTACCACTGATTAATTTTAAGTACTAAAATGTTGTAATTTGGAAATAAATACATAATTTTGAGTAAATTAACGTGTCTTTTTTTACATGATTTGCTATTCGGTATTCGGCCAAATAGTACGCACTATTCGGCCGAATACCGAATAGCAAAAAAAGTGGCCGAATAGGCCGAATACCGAATAGTTGCCGAATATTCGTGGCATCTTTAGTATATAGGTACCATACATTTTTGAAAGTAATTAAACATTGTCAAAATTATTCAACAATCATTTTAATTCGCTTAAATCTCTAATTGGCATATTTCGAACATGCCTGGGATCGCATAACTCAGGCATGTTATATAAAAATGTTATATAAACCTATTTGTTGTAGGTATGTTGTCAAAATAAAAACAGCAGCCAACCGCTTAGCCACTGCACCAAACCTAAGCTATCTAAATCTAACTACTAATCACTAACTTTGTACTAATGTTTGTAATCACTAATATTGTAGTAAATAGGTCGGTAGATACTTACTTCATAACGTTTATCATTTATGTTTGCCTGTTTCTTTACGCCAACCCAGACGCTTCTTATTTTTATTACGCTTATTTCCCATTGCGCCAACACTAGAAACCTAAGTACCTACTTCAATTTTACGTAGTCCTGTTGCGTATTGTGTGTTCTGAGCGCATGCGACACAGCTATCCCGTCCGAAAGCCGAAGCGAGACTGAACGGGGGGTGTCGGGCGGAAGGGAATGAGCTTCAAGACGCCGATAGTATAGGTATTTTTTTTTTAAAGTGAAAATAATGGTAATTTTAAAAATGTACATAACATAAGACCTGCTTTATAGTTAGTTCAGTAAGTATGCAAAGTTTCATGATTCAATTTGACGTATTTTTTTTAATTACAGCGGTTTTTTTTATCGTTTTGGAGGTAACTTTGGGATTTTTTTCTATCGAGAAAATTTTATGGAATCGTGTTTTCGGCTAACATAGTACCTAACATTAATCCTCAACTTTACCATATATTTATTTCAAAATTAATGCTGCAGTATTTTCGACGTAACGAAGGATCATGCTAAGCCATTTGAGATAGTATAGGCTCTTAAGATTGAAGTTTTAAAGTAAATCTTCTTTGTACGTAATAAGTTCTTCTGGTGTTAGTTACGTGATAGTTGGAAGAAAGAAATATAATGATGTTAGTACCAAAGTTTTAAATTAAGTGCATTCGCAACGAGAATAAAGAAATGCTTATTTGAACAACTGTTGGTACTGCAAGCACGTCTGTGGAAGTTTTTTAACAGGGCCACTTTTCATAATTAAGTAAACTAACTTTGTTAATACCAAGCGTTGTGTGTTACTCTGTGAAAGCTAGGAAACAGTTCTTATTTTCATGCAGCTTGAGCGAACTTGTTATTCTGTTACAATTTACTAAAACCTTATGTTTTTTTTTGTTTTAATTGTCATAGTCGGAGTTTTTTTACATGGTTACCTTACCATAACGAACTTGTCTGTGATTGTTTTCCGAATAATAGTTATTTATGGTACAAGTGAGAAAAAGTTTATATTTCTGTTGTGAGTGCCAATTTTAAATCTTGAGCTTGTGAAGTAGTCTTAAATTAAATCACGAGCGTAGCGAGTGATTCTAATAAAGACTACTTCGCAAGCGAAAGATTTTAAGAGGTCACGAACTAGAAATTAAACTTTTCACCTCTTCCGGTGAGAAAATATTAGGATTTAAATAAAATCGTACTCGATTGCTTAACCTGGCATAATTCAATGAAATACGACAGTAAGACCGATTCAGAATGCGTTTTAAGGCCTTTTATAAGTCGCCACTAATTAAATATGTCGTTCACTTTCAAATACTTTTCACGTGATTTTTCTGGTAAAAGCAAACTTCTGTGTTTCTAACACAGAAGTTGTCGCAACTCTTTTAGAGTTCCACAAAGTTTTCACTATTTTTTTGTTAAAAAGTTTCAGTAAACAATTAAACAAAAACTGAAAAGAATTTATAGTTGCCCGCGATGACTGACACAGACACAGACTTTTTTTTTTAAATATGCGTTCGGCAATTCTTTCCGTAACATTTATTTATAGAGTCTAATATTAAGTACCTGATTTTAATTAATTTAAAGGTCAATCACGAATATAAAAAACATAAAAATACTAAATAAGCGTGTAATTATATAATTTAAAATAATTAAAACGTATTGTTTGTAGTTATTTAATAAAATAGATGTCAATGTTTATTACTAACCTACATGGTGGCTGCATTGTTTTTTTCAGCACCTATTCATTGGAAGGATTTAGTGTTTCAAAATTTGAATCACTTTGTCTCACTAGTGAGTAAAAACAGTGTTTACCACTGAATTCTGGCAAGCAAACGATCTTTTTCGTGCTGGTGTGTTAAAAATAACATTATTTTAGACCTCGTGACCATTTTCTAGGTCTCAGACAATTCAACCAAAAGGACTAGTCATTGTCGGGCGTCCGCTGCTGCCAAATGTAGAAGAGTGCCGCTCTTGCTCGTCAAATAAAATTAGTTGCCAATATAGATACGCGAATCAACCTACCACCCGGTTCTCCCTACATTTTTGGATGATCTATTTGCATAGATATTTGCTATAATTTCCTCTCCTTAAGTTCTCTTTGCCCTAACCCAACGAGGCAGAGACTTTGTTAAGTAACGTAGATAAACTCTTAAACACATTGTTAAGCGCAACATGAGCAGTGTTTATAAGTACACAGGTACTTTATTAAAAGCCACAATATCACTTTATAAGTAAGTTTACTGTTAAAAATTTTGCTGTGTTAATTTTGTTGTATATTGCATTGTTGTATACGCAAAGTTGTTATACTTTGTAGTAATTTCACATTGTTTGAAGTTCGGATGGAAGTGATTTTTATGTAAATGCTATTTTTTAAATTATAGTTTGTGCAATGTAATCAAATATGCTTAAAAAAAATACTTTCATATAATATTATCTTCTGCCTTCATAAACATTATTTTCTTTGCGCAATAGGGTATTGTACTTGTACGGCCACAGAAAATTAAATACATTTTCTCACTATATACAAGAAAAACTATGAAAAATTTTATGTAACTTACTTATTCATGTTACGCTGTATGACAATTCATTTTAAATAAGAACCTTTCATTCACAGTAAAAACCGGTATTACGAAACATAAAATGCGACAAAAAATAACAAAACGAACAAAACGTCGAATTATTAAACAAAGAACAAAAAAGTCACAAAAGAGGATTCCAGTAAAAAAGGTAGTTTGTCATTAGGTAAATGAGACGTAGGACAGTAGCCATACTTAAAAGAAAACAGTAAGTGGCACTTTCATGTGCTCTCGACAAACATAATTAAAATGCTTCTTTGACAGTTCGATAATAAAATTTACCACTGTCCTAGCATGACAATAGTTAAATATTGGATTACGTTTTCTCATTATAATTCAACAAAAACAAAACAAAATTTTAACAAAATTAGACTAACCTTTTAAACTTGTACGTGACAAGTTTAAAAGGCGAGTTACAAATAAAATGGGCTAGAATAATATAAATCATCAAATAACTCGTAATTTTTATTCCACTTTGTATTACAAGCGTATTTATTTTTAAACTTAATGCTTTGAAACTTACATAATTATTATGTAACAATGAATAAAAATTCAAGCTAAAATAAGAACTCTTTATTCGGGAATGAAAACTACGCCACAAAATTAAAAAAATAAAAGCAAGAAACTAAAATGAAACTCGCTAGAATAATCATCAAAGAATTCGAATTTCGTATTTCGAATTCCACGAATGGACACATTAAACGCATTAGTAAACACGTCACAGCTCTCAAAAGAGGCTTTCAGGAAAAAGTTAGTCTGACGTTAGGTAAATACGCGTAGGACAGTTCGTGCCGTACTAAAAAGAAAGTTGTGCCCCAACAAGTTTATGTGCGGGCTGGTTCGGGTCGGGTTGGCTAGTTCTTTGGGATGTTAATACATAATAGCTTTTACACGTGTAGGCTGAATCCAAACTTTTTAGTGTTGAAAATAAAAAACTAAGTACAGGCAGCAACAGTAGTTGCTTTACAAAGACAATTTTTTAAAGTTGTTAAATTCTGAAAATCGTAATAATTTTATGATTAGATGAATTAAAACTCCTGGTAATCGATAATATGTGCATTTACCGTTAGTGAGATATAATTTATATAATAAATACACACATATCTTCGAAAAGACGAATCTTTACGATTTACCGACAGAGGCGTGTGCCGTGGGTTCGAACCCGAGACCTTTGACTTCGCAGTTATACGGTCTCCCACTCGGCTATTGCTGCTTGTACTACTGTGTTGTTAATAACCTGCACGTGTGGTCTAGTGGTGGTCTTAAGCGGTCGCCTCGCCGCTCTCCACTGCACTGGTGTTGTGGGTTCGATCCCCACATGGGACAAATCTTTGTGTGATTCGCAAAGATTTGTTCTGAGACTGGGTGTGCTTTGTGTGTGTGAAATGTATGTTTGTGAACACCCACGCGATACAGGAGTTATTCCTAGTATGGGCGACGTTTTTTAAAAAAAAAACATTTCTTTAATCACATTGAATTTATTAAGATAAAGTTGTCCCAATATTGTCTGTTTTGGACTACATTGGGATAAGGCAACTCAGACTTAAATAGGTTATCATATTATTATCCAGTCATGTTATGACAATCTGACACGTTAGCACAAAAAAACGTGAGTAGAATATTATAATAATAATATTGTCTTATGCTCCTAGTCAATTCGGTGGATGGTTGCTGAATTTATCGTTGATCTTGTTGGCTAATAAAATATGATATAATTATGGATATTGTGTTAATGAGAGGCTTTCTAGAATAGCAATTTTATAATGTTGTTATAGCCTGTATAACAGTTTTGGTCTTCGCCTTTGCGTTTAACCATTGATCAAATGGTGATTGTTTTTTTTAGTATGCCAATATATTTCTTGTACTTGCTAACAAAAGAAGTCTTCACAATTGATTTCAACGGCCATTTAAGCCTGTAACATTAATTCAGTGCTGGATAACCTTATTACTACTGCACCTGTCTCTGCAACGAACGTAGCAAGTAATATAGTTATAAAGAATACACGGGAATTAATCTTAGGCTTAAACGCAATGGATAAATGTTTAATCTCACTCCTCTGACACCCTTGTTTCAATTGCCATGCCAGTATGAGAATTATACCAAACGTCAAACTTCTTGGCGGCTCGCGAAAGCGAGAATGATTTAACGTGAAGCGTGAACCCTACACGAGTGAATAAAACAGTACGATTTACGACCCACCAAGATCTTTGATTATTCCTATAACTAGCTAAAGATTGAGCATAAAATTCAAGCTACGTTAATGCATATTACAGGTAACTGTAAATATGAGCCACGGGTTTATAACATAAAGATTAATCTTAAATGTCATTTCCATATTAATTTATTTATTTATTTATTTAAAACTTTATGCACAATTTGTACAGAGGCGGACTTAATGCCAAAGGCATTCTCTACCAGTCAACCAAGGGTGGTGCAGAGCTTTAACATGGTAGGTGCACTTGTAAAGATAGTAAAAAAAACAAAACTAATAAAACTTACAAATAAAATAAAATAATATAAAATGATAATATACTTTCTAAAGTATAAATCAAATACTATATAAACATACTTAACTATTATATATACATATATAAATACATATAACATATATACACAATATATAATTCAACTTAAAACTTCTAAACATACCTACCTATACGTAACGTTTTCTGATTCGATAATCCTACTCATAGAAAATATTTCATAAACTTTAATTCACAACTCAAAGTAAAACTTGAAATCGCTCCGTTAGACGCCAAACTTGGCGCCCGTATATTTATGAAAATTCTCCACAGAGTGCAGCGTTTGGCAAACTATGGCACGTGCCTCCGTGTCTCTTTCTTAATGAAGTTCTACAACATGCGGCACTTTAAACTCATATTATATACAGATTATTCACTTTGAAAACTACACTTCGAAGGAAGAAGATTAAAAGTTGCGAACTAAAAACAGGAAATGCTAAACATAATAACAAAATCTTTATCAAAAATTAAAACAATTTATTCGCTTTCGCACTGCGATTCCAATTTGAATCGAAGCTGAGTCCCTCAATAACTATTTGTGTCATTTTAAATGGTTTTTGACGAATTGTACGTACAGATGCAAGACCATCTGGTAGGCCCAGATCCGTTCAGATCGGCAGATGGAAATCGGATGTAGAATGGAGCTGCCATACTAAATGGATCTTGGATCGGACGAAGGGCGGCAACAGCCTCAAGCCATTTATTTTAATCGATCATAATTTAGAAATTATTTAGGCTCTATTTGCTATTGACAATAACAAAGTTAGACTAAACATCACGCCGTTAATACCTAGAAAGGTATGTCAGAGGTGTATAATGTAGTGTGTGTTTAGATGCCATGTGATAGGGTGTGAGCCTATTGCCGGGCACAAATCCAACTTCGTGCTGCTATTGAAGATTTCCTGACGGACAAATCACAAATAACACTTTGCCCGACCCGGAACTCAATCCCAAGACCTCGTGGTAAGGGACGCATACGCTTACCACTAGACTATCGGGGTATTTTTTAGGCTACATACAAAATACATATAAATTGCCATGTTTTCTCCTTATATCATATATCACAAAACAACTTCATTAGTCCTTCAAACCAAAGCTCTGATCTAATTTTAGAAACACGACTACTAACAATTTGTACGATAAATGATTCGCTGGAACATGACGATTGACTGGTTGTCAAACGCAGAACTACTCAACTTGTCCCTCAAAGCAAAATGTACGGAAATTACTGGCAACTGATGTTACATGATGACAAGAGCCAGGGTTTGAGGTAGGTTCAAACAAATTATTGATTGTTAGTGGAGATTCGGTGTTCGAGGAACGGTTTAGCTTTTAGAGCCGGAGGGGACGCCATATTCGAACGAAATATTGCTCTTTAAAGTTAATTTTCGCGCAAACGGATCTTTATATCAAAAAACTGTTGTAGAAACCCCTCATCGTTTAGAAAAGAACTTCGTAACTATAACCCACACCATGGGATGCGCTACAGAAAAAAACCTTCTCACTTTGCATATAGATTTAGTAACCGAAAAAATAATATCAAGATTTAATTCTACTACTTTCTTGACATATTTAAGATACATATCCATACATTTCAGTTTTCTAGCACTAACGGTAGACGCTATGCCTTGGACAAACAGATAGACAGACATGGCGAAACTATAAGGGTTTTTTGTAGGTACTACGGAACCCTTAAAATGCTGTATTCAACATGGTATACTTAAAGTACTTTCAAAAGCAATTCAATTCAATTTATTTATTCGCAAATATGGGTTTTTACAATGTTGTTACATAATAGATGAGTATCACCATTATCAGCCTGTCAGCATGCAAAATGATCTTAATAATTTTAAAAAGTATTGAAATACAATAACTACAATGACATTGAAGATAATGTCACAAAATCATAAACATGTCAAGTATAAATATTAAAAAGCAATCTAGATCCTAGGAAATCAGGATACTTGGTTGCAAAGGCCGTGTTTTTAAATATTCTACCAACTTATTAGCAATATTTAGTCTAACTGCTCTTTGCAATTAAGTAGGCTTTATACTACATAAGTGTGATAAAAACTAAAACAGTATCCCTTCTTGTATTCCCATGCACCACAGAATAAATTAATAGACCTACACAACCAAAGCTCTGATATTTTTTTAGAAACACAACTACCAACAATTTGTACGATAAATGAATCGCAAACGCAGAACTACTCAACTTGTCCCTCAAAGCGAAATGTACGGAAATTACTGGAAACTGATGTTACATGATGACAAGAGGCAGGGTTTGAGGTAGGCTCAAACAAACGTTATTGATTTACATTTGATATCAATATCGTGACAAGTTGATATGGTGTTTTGGGCAAAATCAAGTAATGTAATGTAATAATTGACTGCACGGTTGGCGTAGTGGTTGAAGCGGACGGCTCTCTGCTTTCAACAGGTTGTTGGTTCGATCCCCATACGGGATAAATCTTTGTGTGATCCGCAAAGATTCGTTCTGACGGGTGTGCTTTAAGTATGTTTGTACACCCACGCGACACAGGAGTTATTCCTAGTGCAGGCGTCGTTAAAAAAATGCTATTTTAAACATTGTATGGGTGCTTATAAAAGCTTCAGAGTTTGAAGAACGAAAATATGACTTGGTTGTCTAAAATTCCATATTGCTCGCCGCGTGTACGGCAAAACTGTGGTTTTTACTTATTTATAAACAAGACATACCAGACAGACCATTGAAAATAAAATAATTAGCTAATCACAGATTTTCATTAAAGTTTCAGGCCATTATTTTGTCAAGGAAAGTGTATTTTTTTAAAATAACAATCTGCATCGTAATTATTAAACACTCATAATCTTCTCTTGATTCTAGTTAGACCATAATTTTAAATGAAATCTTTTGAGGTCAGATTTAAAGAGCCCTCTTAAGAATAATGTTTATCCAAATTCTTCGCGCCACATCAAAGCTAAGGACGAGGGTACATTTAATTTTGGAATTCTGATGTGGTTTTGTTATTTGCTCCGTTAACGGCCACGAGGCGACCAGAGACAAAGCAAGGACGCATTTCATTTGTGTTTTTTTCCTGGGGATTTTGAGACCATAAGTACTTTTGCAACAATTTTTTGCAGATTTATATAGAAAAAGATTTATTTTCTGAATGATATCTATAATAATAATCATTCATAACGCAATAGAAATAATATTTTATGTGTTATTATGTCACGTTCAAATATTTTCCAAAATGAATAAAACAAATGTTTTATTTTTAAAAGTTCACTATAAACAGAACATCAGGAATAAGGATTTTAAATTTCAGATCCTAAGATGAAACAGAAAAAAAAATGGATTTTTATTTACCATTAGTAAAATTGCTTATAGAATTTAATAAAAAAAGATGTTTATTATTTTTTATACAAATGTGAAAAAGTAAATTTTAACAATTCTGAAGAGTTAATTATAATATGAGGAAGGACAATAACTCCCAAGTAAAGTTTTTATGTAGAAATGAAATATTTTAACCACTTGAAAAATAAACAAGAATATCAAGCACATTAAAAATCACAGTTACAAGACATTTGCATGTTTGACGTTTTATTTATTATTCTAATTCAAGTTTTCTGAACGCGATGTCTGAACTTTTCCCAACTTGTGTTTGCGTAAAGAAAACTATAAAGAAAGAGGAAACTGCAGATTTACAGAGAGGACGTCTTGTCTCTCATATGTAGGAATAATTTTACAACCTTGTACTTTATACTGCGAGTGTACATTTTTTTTGTATGGAACCCATGATTCAAATACAAGTGTAAAATAAATAAAAGCAATTCAACTTTAATTACTTAATTAGGCAGTACTAGACTCCCTAATTAAGTAATTAAAGTTGAATTGCTTTTATTTATTTTATCTAAGTTTGGTTAAATAAATTTAAGTAAACTTAATGGTAATATAAAAATATTGTTTTACCGTAATAATCAAGAAAAAGCTATCGATTTCATAAAACTGGACAAATTTCATGAATCTCTGGCAAATGTTTCAAATCAGACCACAAACCAAAACTATTAAGTTGTTTTTTTACAACAAACTATTTTGCTATGAAACAGATTCTACAAAATCTTAATAGCCTTACGAAGTCGAAAAATACCAACTCTAATCTGCAGGTAACTGCTATGCCATAACTGAATATTACCGGCGGTATAAGCCATTTATTTTTATTTTACGTGTAGAAAGCCTGGCTTACAGGTTTCGTTTGATCAAAAAATAAGGTTTCTGTGTTCAAACAACAGCTTATGTTTGCACAGATTTAAAAACCAAAAGTATGAATAGTGTTATATGAAAAGATGGCATTCTAAAATAAAGCTCTATTTTGGTCCTCAACAGAATTCAATTTAAATAACATTTCCGTATTGAAACCCATATTATATACGAGGAAGTATTTAATTTTTAAGAAATCTGTAGTTTTTTTAGCTTGGAAAATCTGACAAGAAGACTCAATCAACATTTATGTAATCTCAGAGAACAATCTAGGTTTATTAAAACAGAAAAATAAAATTCCGAGTCTAGAGACATTACAAAGGACTACTAAATTATTAACTTCGGGGGTAATAAATCTTCTTTTTCACTAATTTACAACATAAAGAATTTACGTGCTCTTTCCCTTCCGACTCCTTTCTTCCCTTAGAAATAATATCTTGAATGGAAACGAGTATTTTAAAGTGTTACATTTGAAATTCAGATGCGATATTGTTTGTTCCATTGGTGAATAAGCGTCGTGGTTCCGCATAGTTTGGACAATAGGGGTACGTTTGATTTGAATTAAAACGGTTGAATACGTGCCGGGATGCAGATCTCTAGCAGTTTTTAAATTGAGTGAAGCTCGCGTGAAAGCCTGGCGTTTATGAGATTGGGAATAGCTTTGAATTTTTACTATAGCGACGCTGTGAACTGACGAGTGCAAATTGACCATTCTATGCATTTTTAGTTTAATAAAATGTAACTTTGGGAAAAGAGAAACAAAGAGTGGAGTTTTGTATGATTGCTTGATAATATATTAATCACAAATATATTCCACAGTAGAAATATACAAATTCACGATGCAATGAAATTTTATTTGAAATAACAAATTACTAAGTATCATGTGGCTCAAAAATATCTAATTTCAACCTCAATACACTAGACTCAAAGTTTTATTTTGTTAGATATTGTTTCGCTCTTACTTTATATTTTGTCAGACTTTTATCCAATAGACTAACACCCACGTAGACTTACCCACGTAGATTCCCTAAACCTATTTTATTTATCTAAAATGACTAAACTCCACTGGGATTTGCTCTTTAACGTCTGACCCAAACAGATTTAGGCCAAACGGATTTATTTTATTTATCGTATCTTTTACAGCCTTATAATATTGTGAGTGTGTGTCGTAAAAAAGGTATATAAACTAATACTTGATTTTTTCTTTACATCTGTTTTAAAAAAGTAACTAAGCCACACATTTGATGAAGCTCCATTGCTGCTTGGGTAATATGGCATATAGCATTAGGTACTTAAGTATTTCTTTTACACGTTTTATTAGAAAATATTACCATAACACAAACACATATTATTATACATATTTCCGTTGACAAAATCAAATTATACTTTTGCTCGCAATGGGCTTGCACTAACGGCTGGAATATCTCAAGCTGTCGAGTTACAACGTTGCAGCACAAAGCTAGTTTGTAACAAAAGTAACGTAAATTACCGTATGCGGACTTGTTGTTGCCAACCGCGTTTGTTCCGTGTTGTGTGAAAAATATTGTTAAAGCTTCTGCACTATAATTGGATACAGAAACTAGAAAAGAGGACAAATTTGTGTTAGTTGATCACGTGACCCAATTAGAAATTGTGGTACATTGGAGTATAATAATGATGCTTGTGACACAAAACAGGAACGGATAATTGTGTGGAGAGACAATGGTTACGCGTGGGTTAAACGACTCCCTGTCCAGGCCATTGCATCCTAATTCATTGACCTTTGACCAACAGTGGACGTTTTTGGGCTGATATGATGAAAAATTTGTGCTTAGATATTCTGATGATAATTCTCAGGCTAGAATGAGTTGAACAAATTAGTTAAATAATCATTATAATCATCAGATTATCACCGCTAGATATGTCTACTCAACAAATTAATTCCTGCACAACTTTTAAAAACTAGCGATACTTTAGAATTACTTAAATATAATACCAGTACGATCGAGTGAGAACATAATATAAAAAGCACATTATTATGTCACTAGTTGCTTTTTTATGTCTCCAAATAAAATAAAGGTAATAACGTTTACCTCATTAACCTTTTTTCAACAGTCAGTAATAACATTATTTTTTAAACTCCGAAACATTTACGAGAAATATCCGTCTCCTTCTTTAATAAAATAACATAAATTATAAAAGCCGATGCAAAATGCAAAGCTTTTGTGGTACAAATGTGCATAAATGTGGTATTTTTAGTTGTTGGCGACCGCGATTGTTTTGGTTTTAAAAGCGGTTTGCGTTAATTCCTGCTTCTAATTACATGTTGCAAAAGCAGCGTTGCGGTGTCGTCAATGTAACGTGACGTTTCTAAATGAACAATGACTTTATCATTTTGTGACCTATTTAGTCTATATTTTTAAGTATTTATTTAGGTTTGGGCATGTCATGAGAAGGGGAGTTATGAATAAAATTCAAAGAATAGATGTTGAAGGTAATAAAGGTAAAGAAAGATTGAAGAAAGACATATATCGATTGTGTGAAAAATAACACAGCTTGAAAGGGTGTAAGATGATGTCTGATAGGATTTTTGGAAGGATAAAACGTAACCAAATAAATGGGACAAGGGTAAATAGATAAAGATTATATTGAGCAATTATATTTGCTCATTAATGTTTGTGTAAATATAAAATATATGCACCTGCTTTCGCCACAATTCCATCCGAATGTTTTATTGATAAAATGTACCTAGTTCATGTACTTCTTTAGGCTTTTATTTATAAGAAAAGCTTTTTAAGATTTGTCCACTGGTAATGCTGTGTAGCGTAACAAACAAACAAACAAAAAAACACATTTTTTTTAACATTTGCAGGAATACTTTTATCCTCAACATTAAGGGTAGACTCTGCACACATATAAAGGTATTGCTGTCTCTATCGGTCTTATATATAAATGTGTGAGTGAAAATACATGTTGATGTTCAGTTGTTACTCAACGGTTCAATACCCAGGATTTGTTGTTTGATAAGTCTGCCGATTTTCAACAAAATTTTGTTGCTATGGTAACAATGGCGAGATTTGTATGTGGAACAAGGATGTGTATTGTTCCACAGTCAGATGCATTATGCACTAGTCGACCAACTAGTCGACTAAAAATCTTCTAAATGAAGATATTCTATACCTTTAGGCATAATTCAGACTAAGAACTTACGACGCTGTTTTAACAGGCGGGCAGGCAACTAAAAGAGATAAAAGATTTCACGTCGCGTTTTACGCCATCGGTTTTTTTTACATAATAATATTTATATTTATACATATCTTCATTATGTGGGCCTGCTGGCAATATATTAAAGATTAGCCCAGCAATTTAAAATAATCATGATTTTAATGAACTTAAAAAGCTGATCTGTTTATGTTGTTGCTTTTCAGGTTCATTTGCATTTATCCATACAATTTGTCTACATCTATCTTGGGCTAAATAGGCCATATAAACTGGACGCAACGCGACGACGCAGTGCTTCTGTGTCTACGTCACAGATTACAGATAAATATGAAGCTAGCTAGTCGATGTGAGTTGAGCCTAAGGATATAGCGCGTCCTTATTCTGTAACATGATTTAATTTTGGCGTCCGTATTCAGTTTGATTTTGATGATGATGTACAGTCGAGTTCAAAATTGCCATGAGGTTTACAGCAAGGGTAATTATTGTCGCTTTCGCAATACGTCCAATTTGAGTTCGCGTCAAGGCAACAATGCGTCAAGCCTTGGCCGACGTCTACGCATGAAAATAGAGGCTATAGACACAAATTTGATATCAATTAAACTTTGCGTGTTAAGACTTTTTTTTTTTTAAAGCTTACTAGCAATTTGCAAATACAAATTACTAGTATTCTTGTTAACCCCCTCCAGCTAAGCTTAATTCGCTTGTAATAAGAGGAAGTTTTACGTCCGTGGTGTAATGGCCAGGATTCGAACCCACGACCTCTCGATCGTAAGACCGATGCCTTATCCATTGCGCCACGGCCGCTTAATTAAGCGGGCTTTGTCAACAAAAAAACATTAACACTCATCAAGATCGATTTAACGATTTTATTTTTCAGGAACAACAGACCGACAGACATTCAAAGTTACTTTGGGATTTATAATATCACTAGTTTCTTCTGCGACTGCACCCACGTTGTATGTCGATAGTATGTAACTGGATCAAAACATTAGTACTATAATATAATAGTGATAGTACCGTTTAACTCTTGATTCTGAGTGTTTTCTTTATTTAAATAATAAAACAAAGTTTTAGAAATGATACTGTATTATTTAGGGTATATAATAATAATATTTAATAATATTGCTCTAATATTTAGCACATTGCGTTTCTCTTGAGACAGTGATAAAAGAATTGCATTATTCTGCAACATGGCATTCGTTATTTATCTAATAATAATTACTTTCTTCAGCTCTATTTTACGTTTAACCTTATTCATTTTTCGCTCTCGTGAAGTATAAGCTGACAAATAGGCCAAGTCTCTTCTTTTCATTCTGCGGTTCACTAAAAATACAGAAATGTAAATAATTTACCTCAGCACAAACTCGAATGACAAAAATCTTTATTACTATGCGGTTTAATCTTATTTTTGTTCAAATTTGCTGAAACGGTTATGTGTTTGATTGTACATATGAAAGAACAAAAATGACATGCACGATATAATGACATTACAATTTAAGTATTCGTAGATATAATGATATATTTACTATGTAAATAAATAACAATACACAATGTAAAGATTGTTTACCCATATTTAAGTCCAGAGAAACTATTTAAATATTATAATCAACATTATAAAATACAAGTGTGACCTAAGACACAAGCGAATTGCAATGAATGACACTGTAATTAGGCCAAGAGCTATGCATTTTAAATGAATATTGTATCTGCATAGTTATTATTATGCATGTAGAAGGTTTTAGGTTCGAAAGCATTTAACGATTATTATTATTACTCCAACTCAATGATAAATTAACAAGACAATTAAACGTTGTCTTTTCAAAGATAATGTGACATGTTTCTATAGATACTAATACTCTGCTCGGCATATATAGCTGACTATTAATTTATAACAGCCCTTGAAAGTATGGGGTGATTAGGGACGTGATAAAAAAACAGATTATGATCAGCCTCATCATTTACACATTTTAACAGTCAATCGTTTTAACATTTACACTTTGTCACAATAGTACAATTGTATACAATTGTCTTTTGAAATAATATATAAATAACTATTAATAAGTTATTAATGCAAAAAACAATCATTGTTTTCAACTAACTGTTTTTATTTCTGTTATTCGTTTAGACTTTGGTACTTTTAACCCATATGCCATGTATACAGCTCAGTCCCTAAATGATTATTTACATAAAAATATAATTCAATTATGTTTATAAAGAACGAAAAGATTCTGCAGCTAGATCTCGGACTATAACTTGTTGCAGTCGTGAATGTTAAAAAAGGTTTAATGCAGTTCATTGCATACTCTCTGGTCGGTAGACTATGGTATGTCATATCTCGGCTTGGTTCGTTATCTCACTGGCACCCCTCCTTCACTTCCGAGTAGCTAACGAATGGCTGCCTCACCCCCCTTCAATGAGTTGAGATAGATATTGTAATTTTCTTTATTTTGTAATATGGTATTTGATGAATGAAAATGAGGTACTTTGATGAAAATTATTGATATAATAGAAAGTACATTATATTTACGAGGGTCCTTCGTTTCGAAAACTTGTAATAATCTGTTGTACAATACTAAAAAAGTCGCATTTGTCAGGCCGTTCAAAACTACGGAAGTTTGGATGCCTATAATTTTTAAAATAGGCAGACTAAAGATAATTTGAAATCGAAGGAACATAGATAGTCATGTTTTAAATTGACTGTGCAAAAATTATAACATTGTGATGAAAAATGTAAAAGATACAACCATACTCATTTTGTATGAGAATTCCATACCGGGAGTTCCCTCGAAACCACAACAAAAATAAAACTGCTTTAACATTTCCTTTATTTGAACCTCATGTCTTGAATTTTTCAGTGACATTATTCCCCATTCATTTATTTGGGGATACTGCAAACATATCCCGTACATTCAAATGTCAGAAACAAGACCACCATGGTTGTTTTGACCTGAATATTTTATGTATTTAATCCTTTGACTGTCATACACATGCCGACTTCATGGTGTGGTTTTAAGTATTTTCTGTAAAGCTTAACACAGCTTATAATTGGTTCAGGCTAAGCAATAGCCACCTATTTTTATATTTTAACACTTTTATATTCCAAAAACAACATAATTTAATATTACCCAGAAGAGGTTTATTCTTCTTGGTAATGTATAGTATTTAAATGATAGATATACGATGATGAATGACAGGATAAGGAGTAGTGGACAGGATAATATAAATAGAGATCGTTGTGATTTGTAAGATGATATAGTGACTAGAATTGAGGAAGGTATGCTTAGGTAGGTTGGTCTTGTTAAAAGAATGGATAAAAGTCGATAAGTGAAAGAGATAGCAGGAGCGGCTGGAAGTTCTGGAAGAGGTCGTCCTTTTTAACACACTTATATTAGCTTCACCTGTATGTATGTATGTAACCGACTCCTTTGGACTCGATTTTGACCCACTTTAAACGGACAGATTTCATTAAAATTTTGCACACCTGTCAAAGATCGATGACAATGCAATAATTCGAAAAATAAATAAAAAAAATAAACATTAAATTAAATTTAAAAAAAAAAGTTCTTATAAATAAACCAAATTGAAATGTATAAAATAAGTAATAATTAAAAAAAAATAAAAAACACGCTTTTAAAGTATTTCTGACTAAAAAACATTTATACATTTCTTCATACTTGATCGCCGGTTTCGTGTTTTACGAACGAAACGAAAAGAAAAATAATAGTTTAAAAAACTAAAAAACACGCTTTTAAAGTACTTCTAACTAAAAAGTGAAAATAATTCCTAATTTAAGCTGAAAAAAGCGTGGGGCGCGTGTGCCATATTTTTCGTCTATCGATCGTGTTTTTTAGTTTTTTAAACTATTATTTTTTCTTTTCGTTTCGTTCGTAATACACAAAACTGGCGATAAAGTAGTATGGTGAAGAAATGTATAAATGTTGAGGAAGCAAAAGAAGTATGTAACGAACAAAGCACATGGCGTTTCATCATTTCTGCCTACGGGCGGCGTGACTTTATGTGTAGTCATGTCATAGTCAATCGGACCATACGATCAACGATATGTGATAACACATCGTCGATCGTATGTTCCGATTGACATCACACATAACATAACACACGCCTATTTTACCCAGAAGGGTGTGGCAGAGGGGTACAACACACACATTTTATCTGCTATGTTTAAATCGTATGGGATCGCGGTGAGAGGCGCATACGCTAACCAATAGACCATCGAGAATGGAAGATTTCTTTTAATTTAACTAACATAGTCCTGGTAATTTAAAATAAACAATACATCAAAATAGCAAGAACGTAAACTTTACATTTTAACTATAAATAGCATCAAAAGCTGACTCGCGTTTAGGGAGTGATAGCAAAACAGGAATCGGACGTCGGATTAACAGACGTACTCATCGGAATTCTGATCGCTCTGTCCACTTGGGGAATACGCGATGCAGTTCAATGCCAATTCATACTCCTCTTTTAATTCCGTGCCTCTGGGATTCAACGTTCCAGTTATTTATTGTTAAAGCGATGGATAAAAAGCTTTGTGCATCATTATCGGCGCCGATATTTTATTCATTTTAGTTCGTTTCAATTAGTGTTCGTTAGTTATTGACTACTAATAAGAAAATGCAATAAACTGATTCTGCATTTTATTGAAATTTCCATGATTTAATTCATCCCAGAGAATGTGATGAAGTGTTGAACAGCCTCATTATTTTATTGCGTGCTGTAGAAGTAAATTTCTGTTAATTAGATTAAGTTTTCCATGACACCCTTAACATAACTATTATTATTAACATTACATTACACTTTCTGGTATTTAAAAAAGTTAAACAAAAAGTCTGCACATTCATTTTATTTGATAAAAATTCACCTCACATGTTATAAGATAATTAGTAAATTCCTCTGACCTATTTTTCATTGTGCACGTAACTGATTATTAAGGTGTGTATAAAACAAACTGAGTTCTAAAAGTACATAACAAATGAAAACAAATTATTATAATTGTAGTTACTAAAGATAAGTGCAATAACTTCCCGTCTACTGAAATGACACTAAAGAACTACAAACATGTTTGTTTGGCATCGTACATCTGTTTTAATTGACATTTTCTCGTATTAACTGTACTTTGAACGGCGTTTGAGATAATAACAATTAATATTCATACCTTTTGTTTTAACAATATCAAGTTAAATGAGACCAATTGATGCTAATAAACTGAAACACCTTGTTTTCAATATTACACAATTAAGTTTGAAATTTTCGACTACCTAAGAGAGTGTATTTTCTGTGCATACAAAATGTTGTAAGTTATAAAAATAAAGTCCAAACTATATCTAAAGCAAACTCTTTTCACTTAGAGTATTAATAAAAGTGAGAAGATGAAACCAAAAGACTATTTCTAGAAACATTGTCACGAAAGCACAATATTTCATTTCAGTGCATCACATACTCGTAAGAGGATCTGCAAAAAGCGCAGTCGCCGACGAGATAATCTCTTTAACAATTTTCTAAAAGAAAATGCACTCGCATTGTGATTTGGTGTTAGGGTTTATTATAAGTATGTATAAATAAAAACTTAATATCATTTGCGGGTCAAAGGCCCCAAGGAGCTCTTGTAATATTCTTAATAACATTCTTAATGGAAATATGCTGAGGAATGAAACATGATGTTATGCATATTGTGAGAATATTTTCTGTTACTCTTATAATTGAAATAAATGAAATTAAAATTGCAAAAGAATATGATTTGAAATGTTTGCGAAAACTTTGCTCATCTAGTATAGCTTAACGTATTTTTCGCCATCATATAGTGGGTATCGTAAGCTAGTAAAAAATGTTCAAATAGTTAAATAATGAATGTTATGGTGTTGTTTATAAGAATGTAAAATTACATTAACGTCAACATTTTGACATTTTAAATTTTCATTTCATGAAATCTCTAAGAAGTTTCTATATCAAGGATCTAAAAATAAAACAAAAGATTAACAGAGAAATAATTTATTCTCTAAGCGCTATTATTGCAAACTTAAAGTAGGTACTTGTACCAAATAATAATACAAAAGAAACAATCAACAGAGGAGATGAGACAAAATTTCAAGTTTCTTATACTTCAAAGTTCCCTTTGATGTCATGGAGATAAAATTTCATATGCTAAATAAAATTAGAGGGCGGCGGGACAGTGAGCGTGCCGCGTCGTGTGTAATAACCGTGCAAAAAGAGATGGCAGCTTCAAGTGGTAAACTGTAACTATGGACGTGAAAAGTCGACATGGTCTCGTTTGAATTATAGGTGTTCATTTTGTTGTGTGGTTGACTCTCATGTTTTATGTGTTGTTTTTTATTTTTTGGTATTGGTTTTCTCATTTGCGATATTATTTTTGTTATTATTAAATATGATTGCGCTATGGTGTTTGTTGTGGGTTTGTTATTTTTACAATTTGTTCAGTAATATGTTAATAAGGTAAGGTATATTATACTTAATTCAATAAACTAACAACCTTACCATCGGACTTCCAGAAAAATAAAACTCCACTCATGGTCGATATTCCACAAAATAAATACGCACGAAACATTTTACCTGCTATTTCCTCCTTCAATGCCAACGAAAAGAACGCCCTGCCCGGGTCTGTTTTTCCAAATGGGTACAATTGCAATGCAGAGACCCTATCTGCAAAGCAAGAATTAATAGGTATCATAAGCTTTGCGTGCCCCACTTCATAATCAATTACAAACAAGTTTCATTGTAGTCATGCCTGTGCACAATAAAAAAAATAAAAATTATAAGAGCGAGACTATAGATATGTAACACCAATCAATTAACTAGCAAATCTCGTAAAAGCCACTATATAATATTAAACTAGCAACACCACTTTACAACCACGACACCGCAGCCACACGACACACAGCACAAATGAACGCAAACCGCTTTAAAAACCAAAACAATCGCGGTTACCAGCAACAAAAATCACCCGAAATTTATGCACATTTATATAACAATAGCTTTGTGTTGTGGCTGAAATATTTAACAATTTATGTTTTTTTATTTAAATAAGATTGAGCTCGATACGAAAATCTGAAATCTGACAAAAATAAACATTACGGATTGTTGGAAATATTTTGTCATGTTTTATCTGTGCTTAACTCTGTTTTCAAATAAGTCATTTTTACGTGCATGATCCTGTCTAATACCAATTGAATGGGCGGACTAACTTGCAACAGTTTCCCAAAAGTTTTAATTCTTACAACCTGCTAATACATACCCACTGTGGCAAACCTTAAATAACACATTGATATCCAATAGTGAACGGTATTTGACTGATGTGATTATGATAATTATGGCGATAATCCATCGTACGATGTTATAATACCGAAAAAATAACTTTCATATATTCTAAATAAAATTATAGATTTAGAGTAACAAGCCAAGAAGTACTTACAAAAAAAATCTTAGGTGTATATATATAATAAAATGTAACATTTGCCTTGTCTGTACATTGGAGATATTTAAGAAAAAATAATACAAAGCGTCTTTATAACAGGATAAAACCCCTTTTGTAATATTTGTATGTCCGCCTGTCTATTATGTTCTTACGTGAATCACGCAAAAACAACTCCATGAAATTTGATGCGATTTTCACAATTACGTAGCTAATTCTCTAACTTACAATCTAGTATAATAATATGTTTTATCTACGACTTTCATCTGTAAGAAAGTAAATTATGAGGTGTAAGTTTGTATAGAAGGTTCATTATTTGAAAGGAAATTGCATTCAATTCATCAAATATGTTTCTTACATCACGTTAACAAACTGTAAGATCGATTTTTGGAAATATAATTATGTAAGTAATATATATAATAATGTAAGTTTATATGTGAAATTAGTAAGTTTTGAAGGAAATTAATAACTAAATTAGTAACTCTTTGGTAGAAAATGAATGAAAGCAATTTCTTAACTTTGTAGGGAATAGCATGGAAATATTGAATTACACGCGGACAAAGTCGTAGGCAAAAGCTATCAGTTAAAAACCTTTTTTTTATTGATATGGCAAGTCACAAGCACCATAATAGTAAGTACGTTGATTCCCCACAATTTCTAATTGGGTCACGTTATCAACTAACACAATTTTGTCCCCTTTTCTAGTTTCTGTATCCAATTATAGTGCAGGAGCTTTAACAATATTTTTCACACAACATGAAACAAACGCGGTTGGCAACAACAAGTCCGCATACGGTAATTTACGTTACTTTTGTTACAAACTAGCTTTGTGCTGCAACGTTGTAACTCGACAGCTTGAGATATTCCAGCCGTTAGTGCAAACTCATTGCGAGCAAAAGTATAATTTGATTTTGTTGTATGTTTCTAAACGTTAGATATAGAAATGGTTAAAAAAAATGATTTTATGATTGCAAGACATAATGCTAACAAAATAAATACTAGTAGCAGTAAAATAAAAGGATTTAAAGCAATTTTCGAATGATAAAATTACACCTCAAGGACAAAATAATATTATTATCACATCTGAATACTCAAAGCCTTATTATGTGACAATACACGAGGGTTTGACATGTTCTTTTAAATTACAAAAATGTATTGAAGTCCATCCATTTGTGAACCAAAAGCTCATTAAGTAGCGCACGAATAAAATAAAATGAAAGCACATAAGGAGGCCAAAAATACTTTTATTTTAAAATTAACATTGTTTTTATTGACCTCTATGTGATTCAATAAATAAAATAAATCCATTTGATCTAAATCTGTAGGTCAGACATTTAAGAATAGATTTCAGAGGCGTATGTATTAGTGTTTTCAGATAAATAAAACCGGGTTTTTGGGAATCCAAACGTGTAAGTCTGCGTAGGTATTAGGTTATCCTGAATAAAAATCTCTTAGTAAAGTGAGAGTAAAATATTTTTAAAACCCAGATATAAATTTGATTTGTTATTTTAACATAACAAATGCAAAATTTACGTCTTTTTAATTCAAGATCTTTTTGATTTGTCAAATGTATAAAAGGGAAGCGTGCGTGCTAATCCTGTTCTTTTGATTCCTCTCCTATAGTAACCTGCTTTTGAACTAAAAAAATAATAGAATAGTAAATTTGCACTCGTCAGTTCACAGCGTCGCTATAGTAAAAATTCAAAGCTATTCCCAATCTCATAAACGCCAGGCTTTCTCACGCGAGCTTCACTCAATTTAAAAACAGCTAGAGATCTGCATCCCGGCACGTATTCAACCGTTTTAATTCAAATCAAACGTACCCCTATTGTCCAAACTATGCGGAACCACGGCGCTTATTCACCAATGGAACAAACAATATCGCATCTGAATTTCAAATGTGACACTTTAAACTACTCGTTTTCATTCAAAGCATCATTTTCAAGGAGGAAAAAAAGAGTTTGTTGGGTAAGAGCACGTTAATGTTTTTTGTTGGGAATTAGTGGAAAATAATATTTTTTACCCGCCCAGTTAGGTACTAGTTTTATAGTCCTTTGCTAGGTCCATATACTTGGGATTTCATTGTATTGTGCAATAATCTTAGATAATAATACTTCTAGATAAAATTAAATATTGACGGAATAGTTTTATATAATGTTCCCAGAAGAAAAAAGAAATTAAACTTGTTTTCCAGAGATTCTACAATAAAATATTGTTTGAAATACATTATCTTTAGTTAAATATACAAAATTACATATAAGTCTTACATAAATCCACTGGTGCAATTTTTATTTAATTTAATCATGAGATGTCTTTCCACAATACGAGTAACATCATACTTCATTCCCAGCATATTGCCATTAAGAATTTCATTTCGAATATTATAAGAGTTCCTTGGGGCCTTTGACTTGCAAACGTCCTTAAGTTTTTATTTACACAGACCATGAGAATAAACCCTCACCCCGAATCACAATGCAAGTCCATTTTCTTTCAGAAAATTGTATTCGAGATTATCTCGTCTCGACTGCGCTTTTTGCAGATCCTCTCACGAGTATGTGATGCACTGAAATGATAAATTGTGTCTTCGTGACAATGTTTTTAAAAACAAGTCTTTGTGGCTTTTCACCTTCACACTTTACTTTATATTCTGAGTGAAACAAGCTTGTTATTAATTTTATTCAGTTATCCCGCGACGCCAAAATAGGGTGTAATAAGTTTGACCGCTTTATCTTTCTGTGGCACCTGCTCTTAAACAGTTGAACAATTGAATGTGGTATTTTATTTTAAAGCTAGTTTCTTAGCAATGCTTCTTAGACAATGAATAATAACATTCAGCCATTAACAAGAATAGACAGGAAGCGGAAGAGAATGACACAATATTAATGAATAAAAAAGGTGGAAAGAGTTTTCAAAGATGAAAGTTAAATTACTGTTACCAAAACTGCTAAATAATACTACACTACGTCCTTTAGATCATTATTTCAATCTTTTATTATTCTCTGGTCATTTCAATAAAATACCGAATCAGCTTATAACATTTTATAACTAACGAACTAAAATGAATTAAATATCAGCTCCGATAATGATCCACAAAGCTTTTTATCCATCGCTTTAACAATAAATAACTGGAATGTTGAATCCCAGAGGCACGGAAATGAAAAGGGGAGTATAAATTGGCATTGAACTGCATCGCGCATTCCCCAAGTGGACAGAGCGATCAGAATTTCCGATGAGTACGTCTGTTAGTCAGATGTTCGATTCGCGTTTTGTTATCGTTCCCTAAACGCGGAGGTTTCAGTTTTCGTTGCCTTTCACAGTTCAAATGTGAAGTTTAACCTCTTGCAGTCTTTATCTTCAGCTTTTATGTGAATTGGAGGGTATTGTTTGTTTTAGATTATCGAGACTTTGTAATAGGTATCAACTGTGAGGACAATTGCTTGCAATGTATAAAGTTCTTTGTTTCGTGGTAGCCGGTCGATAGTTACTTAAAACTTACTTTTTTTATGTACATGTACAAATCAAAAATTAATTAAATAAAGAAAAATAAACTACCTACAATGACAATGCTCACAAGGTTGCAAATACAAATTTTAATTTTGATATAATTAAAAACTGATTTTTGACTTATATGTGATCTGTTATATTTTTTTTCTGTACAAATTTTCAACTGATTAGTATGTTAGTATTGTAAATTATATTCTGAAATGCCAACATAACTTTAAATGAATAAAAATATTACCTTACCAATTTTCATTAAATATTACTTTATCTAGCTTACCTCATAGCTTGTTATAGTGACACTTTGCACAACATATAAATAACACCATAAATAAACAAACTTCCAAGAAAACATCCCACATTCAATCTTGCTAACTCTTTCCTCCATCGCATTAGCGAGTAATAAGATAACGAGTATAATATGAAAACGCCTTTTCGTCGCAGCGACGTTATACCTAATTAACCACGATTCTTATCACACAAGCCTCGCGACAAAATTAGAACATATTATCATCACACCTATATCATCTTGATGGGCAGAGGTGTACAACACCCACATTTTACCTGTTAGGGATTCTGCGCTAATACTAAAAATGGCCAAATGGAAAACTTCCAAACAATAAGGACATTACCCTGACCCTGTGACCGAGCCTATACGTCTAGGCATTATCAAGAGAGTGCGATACGTCGCGCCTGAGTCGCAGCCAGTCTTGCACTCACACCTCACAGACGTATAAGGCGAAACCGCGGTCGACTAAATAGACCAACATTACGTGAGTATTCGTATTTCATAATTTTAATAAAGCTTTTATTTAATTGATCACCAGCTTTAAATTATTATAAAACGCTAAGGCAATTCAGGTGGTAGTTCTAAATTCCAAACGATTAGAATTTTAAGCTCATTTTTGATGCATGTGTCGTTGGATGCGGTGTTCGTGATGGTGATAAAGAATAGTTCCTTCGTAAAGAGAAAGCACTTTGTACTTAAGTAGATATTGCATAGTGCCAACGCCTTGTTTCACCTGTCTAGTTGAAGCTTAAGTTGTTCCTTGATAAATTCGTAAGCAGCTTGAATGATATGAAGTATAAATGCACATCTGTCTTAGCACGGCAGACTATCTATATCTATGAGAATAATTGAGACATTATAAAGTGGTCAAACATTTGGAACCCTAAAACACTTTTGCCAGACCCGGGAATCGAACCTGAGACCTTGCAGTGAGAAATCGCATTGTTAATTATGTTACTAGACAAACGTGAAGGAAAAATGAATCAGATTTCACTCAGACTTCTTTTTATAAAAATATTAGTCTGACATTCGCATAATAAATCGCTAATATTAACAGACCATTTATTTTTATGCAACAAGACTCTGAGTTAAGACAACATGTTGAAAAATGAGTGTTGAAATTTTTTATTTCTACAGCTGAATTTTACAAATCTTTCAAATTACAAACCATCACATATTTCGATTTTCATTCACAGCTGATAACAAACTCTATCACGAAAAACTATCTAATCAGAAAATTATTATCAGCATCGTCTCGAAACTTTGGCTGAATGTTATCATTATAAGGATACCTCTTTGTGTGTTCCAATAGTACGATATAATGACATAGGCAGCGGCGGCCATCTAACGATCTACTCGATAGTAATAATCATGAAATTTTATAGAGCCAATAATACGATTATTAAGAGTAGGTACCAATGAGGCGCGTTATATTGTGAATCTTAAAAGGCTATGTTCATTTCAGTGAACGCGCGTCATACAAACCAAATTTGTTTTTTTTATATTTTTATGTCTCAATCCATTTTTTAAATACACATTTTATCAATAATACTTAAATGAAGTAAGTTATAATCTTAAATCTTAATATATATAATCTTAATCTTAAATCTTAAATCAGACGACCGGATGGCGGAGTGGGTGGTGTACCTGCCTGTGACGCCGAGGTCGCGGGTTCGATTCCCACTTAAGATAAATTTTTGTGTGCATCAACATGGGGTTTGTCTTAGTCTGGGTGTTTCTATGTATAATAAGTATGTATTTACAAAAAGAAAAGTATATATGTATTAGTATCAGTTATTCTAGTAGACAAAGTACAAGCTTTGCTTAGTTTGGAACTAGATGGCGTGGTGTGTAAGTTGTGAGTTATTCATATAATCTTAAATACATGTTTGTTCGTGCCCATTTTGTACAAATTATGAAAATAGATAAATACTTAATAATATCAAAATTACGTTTGTATGACAAAACCGCATTGGGAGTGTCCCTTAAGAGTTACCAATGTGGAGCGTTATATTGCGAATCTTAAGTGAGAATGAAGTAGAGAAATAAGGGTATAATATCGATTTACTTTGATGATAAGGAAGTGCTAGTAAATTAAGTTGATTACGATCATTATCGCGTGAACGTTGAGGTTAACTGTCTTGCTATTATACTTATAACATATACTTAGTAGTGGTGCATTGAATTAGTGAAAATAACATAGGTGTGAACACAGATAGTTATTAAATAAATCGTTATGGATATGGTTAATTTACTTTTAGTTAACTTTAATGTCAATTAGTCAAAATTTGTGATGAATGGGTCTAAATAGCGTAAGATATTTCATTGTTTACTCGTGACATTATTTTATACAATGTTTCCAATGTCTTTTGTATGCACTTGGCGAAATATTCGACATTGTATAGTCAGCTGATAAAAACTGGAAAGATTTAAAACTTCGTCAGTTTAGTTCTTTTGCTTTTGAATATGGACAGGCCTGCCGAATCCGCAATAGTTCAAAACGGTCGGTTCTCAAAATACAGTTTCCATTTCAAGTCTGTTTTCTTTTTATGCCTGAATGGCTATTGAATTGCCATCTGTCTGGAGTGCCTAAATTGCGCATCGTTTTTTTTTATTTTTCAAAAATTGTAAATGAGTTTCCAAAATAATGAAAGTGTTATACGATTCATCTGTGGTCCTAAATACCTTTAAATGGAATATCACCTTCAAAAAACGGTGAAGTTAGTGTCGGAACACGTACAATAATCGACAGACGGACATGACAAAACTTTAAAGGTTAGGGACTATGGCACTCTAAAAGGTGAACGTTTTCAATTTAAATTTAAACTTAATGTAAATGTAATATGCTACCATAGCAAGACTTATCAAAGCAACTCACAACAATAAAAATGCAGTTAAAAAGCTTTTACTTTACGTCACTATAGTTTATGAACGATGCTGAAACAGACGTGCTTTTAGCCTTATACATCATTCAATCTGTTTACGTATATGTCAACGAATATCTTAAGCTTCAACTAGACAGGTGAAACTAGGCGTTGGCACTATGCATTACCTACTTTAGTGCAAAGTGCTTTTCACTTTACGAAGGAACTATTCTTTATCACTATCACGAACACCGCATCCAACGACACATGCATAAAAAATGGACTGAAAGTTCTCCTCGTTTGGAATTTAGTACTACCACGTGAATTGCTTCCCCAATCCTTAATCATTTAAAGCTGGTGATAAATTTAACAGAACATATTACAAGAGGTTAACACACTCAATTCGGGACTATCAACTCGTTGCAGCGATGCCTGATTGACACTATAATTTTTATCATATTATCGCACTGTACACACGGCTAACTCATCAAGTTATACATTTCCAGTATAAACTGGTCACGCATTGCAAGGGAGATCTATACAATGCGAGACCTTTTTAAACAGGAAAAGTATAGTTCGATGTGAAACCGCGTATAAATCAGTATGCATACATAAAACCGTTTATATCTCATAACATTACGACGCCAGGATCATGAATTCCAGGAAAATAAATAAGGGATAAGGCGACGACCGGATTCGATGAGAATGCTACACCTCATGCATATAAATGCGTTAGTTAAAATTCAGAATTGTCGTGATGTAGAAAGGCAAATTTTGTAGAAAGGCTGGTGTGATACGAGCCACGGATGATTACGTATGAACGTCGCAGCGACACGAAGGCCTTTTTTTACTCGTTATCATGTTGCTCGCTAATGCGATGAAGGAAAGAGTTTCCAAGATCGAAATATGGTATGTTTTCTTTAAAGTTTGTTTACTTATTTTGAGCTTGTACTTTCAATGTGATGCGCGTTGGTATACTTGGTATAACTAGTATATCATCATTGTTATTATTATTAACAAAATGGACCTTAAATATTATAAGCATAGTTGCAATATTATATTGAAAATTGTGAACAAAGTGCACATCGTTTTCAGGTTTAAGAGTGCGTTTTTATAATAAATAAATCTACCCTCACAATTCAAGATTACTGTGAAGAATCACAATTACAATTATGCAGAGGGGTTATTATACGTTAAACGATTATTTGAACGATAGAATTGCTGGAATTAGAGGACTGTTTTACTAATAACCGTAACGTAGCTTTAAGAAAACTAATTTGCAACTTTTTATTGTAAGCACAAATAGGCAATGGAATAGAGTGGGCCTTGAGTTTGTAGCCAGATCTTCAGAAGATCCCGTCTTCTGAACTGACACTTAAATTCATTTTCACGTCTAAGGAACAAAAACAAACTCGCTGTGCCCACTACTAGGCTCCATAAAATCTCTAACTCGTTTCCAGGTCAATGTATACGCTTTTACAATAAACTTCCTTTAGACGCAATAGAATTATCGATAGGTAAATTTAAAAAATATGTTAAAACTAAATTATGTCAAAAAGCTTACTATAGTATTTCAGACTACATAAATGATAATAGTATTTGGAAATGAATTGCTCTTCTTATGTGATTTTTTTATGTACTTTTATATTGTTATATCTATTTTTCATTTTAAAAGATGGTGCACATGAGTTTCTCACCAGCTCTTCTCATAACGCAATACCCATCGGAGCTGGTACTTAGATTGATTTTAATTCGATTCTAAACAGTTTGATTAAAATTAATCTGAGCCCCGGTTATTCAAATCATTGTAATTAGTATAATTTAGTATTATTTATTATTTACTTTTATATCATTTTTTGTAATGTTTTGACGTGTTCAAGCGCCTCCTGGGGCCTATGAAAATAAATGATTTGAATTTGAAAAAATTTGAACGTTCAAGATATTGTGATGAAAGTGAGTTTAAGCTCCGCGAAGAGTAAAACTTATTTTGTATAACGATTTTAAGTGGTTTGAAGTCTAAAAAATAAAGCTAATTTCATTTTAATTCAATAACTCACCAATGAATATGCGATGCGACAATATATTACAGCTACATCATTCAAACATCATCTTTTTCCTAATTGGATTCAGTATTTGCCATTCTTCCAAATTACCTATTGCTGACTGTTATTTGTATATGTAAAGCTTTCATTCGCCGAGGCATGTTGGCTTCTAGTCTAACGGTGTGAGCTCAATATGCAGTAGTACTTGTAAACAAATACTAACCACAAAGCACTTAATTGCTAACAAACATGATTACTCATTCCATACACGTCCATCCTTCGCTGATGAACGGCAAATTAAATAAAAAGCCTCAATAGCAGTACTACCTGAGTTTATTTAACAAAACAAACACACGGTAATGAGATGCGGTTTCTGTTTATTTCATTGTCTAAAAGCTTAGGACCACTGCAATAGTTTAATTAGGATAATCTGAAAGCAGACCATTTGTTTGTTATGCGAAACAAAGACCTTTATGGTTTATTTTTATAGTATTTAACAAATTAACCAAGTGTAAACGTATACCACGTTTACACTTGGTTAATTTGTTAAATACTTAATTTTACAGTTGGCTTAAAATTTAAACTAATACGAGGGTTACCATAAATTTTGCACACGGTTATGATTCATTTTTATTTTTATTTCACGGGTTCGATGCCCGCTCATGACATATCTTTGTGTGCATGAACATGAAGGTTTGTCTTGGTCTGGGTGTTACTATGTATGATATGTATGTAATTACTAAAATCTTTATATGTATTAGTATCAGTTATTCTAATACTCATAGTACAAGCTCTGCTTAGTTCTGGACTAGATGGCATTATGTGTATGTTGTGTGAAATTTACTATTTCTATTTATTTTTCATGACAGGTAGTAACATTTCTTAATGGAAAATTATTATACTGGCATTTCCAAGTGGATAATAACCACACAAATATTTCTATTTCAGTAAAAGTTGTTACAGTGAAATTTTTCTTAAGTTTTGGAAGGTGACATTCTTACACTTTCGCATTTGAGAGCCAATTTGTAGAATCCCTAAAACAAGCAATTTAATCTTTTCGATCGGACTTTTCTGAATTGAATAAACTGACAACATGCAAAGCCACACCAAAAACAAACAACGGAAGCCCAATGTTTTCTATCCATTGGCTTTTCTCGCAGGAGTCGATAAACAGGAACAGGTACATACTCGGCAATGTACTGCAATATACATTTAAGACTCAACACGTGCTCGGTGTTTGTGCAGTGCGACGTAACTGCACTAACATCCTAAATTGCTTTTGCGACTATCGCGATCAGTGTTCTAAACAATTCTTCCGATAGAAGGCGAAGTTTGGAGAAAATTGCTTTTAGTGTAGTTGTGCTCATGTGGTTAAGTGATTTGAAAGAACAAGTGAGCAATTTTCAGAGAAAAATATATTGGAAACGTTTTACGGTTAAGATTTTATACTAATAAATAGTTGAAATTTCATGGGACCGGCAGGATTTGAACCTGCGACCTTCTGTACACCGGACGGTCGCTTTAACCAACCAGCTACGGTCGGCCAGGACTCTAATTTTTTTAAATGTTACGTCATTTCGTGACGTCACGTTCATCCATTTATTCCTATCTGAAGTAGGATAGAAACCATCATGGCGAAGTTGCATTTAGCACAAATATTGTAAAGAATAAACGCGTATCTTATTTCCACTTCTAAATTGCTTATTATACTAACTGTTTCTTAGTATAATTTGCTAATCATAGCTTAATGGTATAAAATTATTTAATAACTATCTTATTGATTAATTTTGTACGTTTTGCATCAGTTTGTATAAAAAAATAAATCGGTAAACGAAATTGTGGAAATGTCATTTAACTGCTATTTAAATAGCATCATTATGCCTCTTAACAGCGTGATTAATATTTATTTATTTTTGCTTTCAGCTTTTACTACAAATACAAAGATTTTGTAGACACTGTAATTACTATATAAAAAGTTTTTTGATTTGGTATTCAGGGGCTCAGAAGGTGAACGGAAACGACTCATATTACTTACATTGTTCAAACTGTTTAAGTACACTATGTTTCTAAATATATATCGCAGCTTTTAAAAAACCTTAATGCGTTTAATGTTTCAATAAAGATTTTTATGAATTATAACATAACATAACATCAAGCCTATATTACCCAGAAGAGTGTGGTAGAGTTATACAACACCTACACATCACCTGTTATGTTTAGCTCCCATGGGGTGAACCTATTGCCATCCACCGGGCACAATTCCAACTCCATGCTGCTATTTTATTCCTTACGGAAAGTTCACAATTAACACTTTACCCGACCCGGGAATCAAACCCAAAACCTCGCGGTAAGAGGCACACGCTAACCACTAGACAATCGAGGCAGTTTTATGAATTATACTGCCGCTTATTTCGTAAGTAAACACGATAGTTTAAAGTATTTACGTAATGCCGGGGATGCAAGACATAATAATAAAAGGATAACATGCATTAACTGTGTTGTTTCCTCCACCTTTTCTTTAAATAGTCTAAGTTTTACAATCTCAGTCGCTATAAATCTACGGTGCGACTGTCGTTGCACAACCATCGCGGCGCCCTATCACGTAATAGCGTTACAGAATTCTATCCTCAGAAAATGAAAATGTAGTTCATCTGAGCGTTTAACCAATTACCAACAAAAACACACACTTAACCTCAACCATATCTCCTTTATCATAAAGGTGATTTTTGCTCGTTTCACTCAAGAGTGTTATCTGAAATAACATTTTGGTAACGTGGACGTCTGGCATTTGAAATTCAGATGGAGTTTTTCAGGGCCAGTTTTGGGCAGACGCCAATGTTTTGCGGTTGAGTTTGTTTTCAGTTAATATATGGATGAATTTAGAATTATAAAGAGGTTATGAAAATTAAATCTCTAATGTGGTCCATGTGATGCCACAGTCTGAAAGCTTAGGACTCAAATTGGTTTTAGATTTAAATTAAAACTGAAATAATATAATTTTGCATACATTTTCAGAGTATAATTAATTAACTTGCCCTTTATAACTTGCTTTCATGACATTGAGACAATGTCACAACACACATCAGATTAAAAAAAGTTGTTTTTATTTATTAAGAAAATATGTTAAACAGGACTCAACCCTTATTTAAAATTTTAGAAGAGAAAGTAGCTCTGTCCGTATGTCTGTCTGTTACGTTTTACGTCTAAAATACTACACTGATCTTGATAAAAAAATTCATGGAGATAGTTTAAGAACTAAAAAACTAGGCTACTTTTTATTTAATTATGACGCGAGTGAAGTTAGTTTTTTTTTTTTAAACCCTAAACTCACTTTTGTTTTATTACTATTTCATTAATTTGGGCTTAGCCGTATCATTATAACACATTGCAAGCGCCTCTATCTGACACCATCAAATCCAAATATCATCCTTCAATTTCCGTAGCCAATATCAGCTATGAGCAGTCATTAAGAGGGTATTTCCGCTATGGCGTTTCCTTCGTTACGTACGCAGGAAGTGAAGTAACGGAAATGCACTCTTGCCGTTTGGCGTTTGGTTGTATGTTTATTGTCAAAATTGTAATGATCTTCCGTATAGTTCCTACAAGAAACTCTTATAGTTCATCCATATCCTTCTACGACGTAGCTTCAAGGGTAAAAGTGCTAGAAAGGTGACATTATACCTGTATTTTTTAAATTGGTTAATTAAAATCTCAAATAGATATTATTATTAAGTACCTCCCTTGCATTTAGAGCAGGTTTATCTTTGTCGTATATTCCAAACTTTTCTTACGTTAACATTATATTTGCATGCTGTTAAATGGCTGAATATGGTAGAGTAATTATACCACCAAAAAATATTTTATTTCTAACCACGTAAGTACAAAATGCGCTAGCGGAAATGCCCTCTTAACACGGTTATTAATGAACATGATGAACCACAAATCAATGTGCAGGGTCATACATCACGCTATTGTCTCAGGGACTGACAGGTGCCCGATTCTATCAATCACGTGGTTCGGTACTGATACGTTTTTTGTGATATTTTGCGTCAATGGCGGCAGATTGCTGTGTCATTGTCATTTTAGTAACGTGTTTAATATTTTTAACAAATAATATAAAAGTTTTTTTTTTATTTTAGGGTGACTTTGCATTTATTTATGTAACCCTAAGCCTAATAATAAATAGGTGTATCAAATGTACAAGTTCCATTAAAAATTATTAGATGTCCTTTTTTATTTTATCGCTGAGATACTATTTTTATATAAAGCTATTCTTTGTTACAGGTATGTTAAATGAAAAAACAATGAAATAAAGGAATAAGAAATGAATATAAATGAGAAAATACTTAATGATTCGGTAAGTTAATTTTGACACAAATAAGTTTTGTCGGGTTTTGGTCACATTTTCGTATGGTAAAACATGACAAAACCTATGCTGGCTTGACAGGCATGTAAGTGAGTGCATTTGTTTACAAAAGAACCTTTGTTAATATTGGTGTACAATAAAGATTACTCTATCTATCTATTTCTATTTATCTACCTAGACTGCATTTCTCTCTACAAATGTAGTCCCTTATAATAGTTATAATCGGCTCTTGGATAATGTACTTATGCTTGTATATTATTCATTATATCTAAACATAGTTTAGGATTTATATTTTATGCTTTAAATAAAAAAAAATGTTGTACTTTCTCTTGACTATGACTTTGCCTACTTTGTTATCTCAGCACTACCTGAAGGTAGACTGGCAGAGAATGCCCTAGGTTTAAGTCCGTCTATATACACTGCTGTATATGAAGTTTAATAAATAGATAAATAGTGGCACAGCCTTAAAATATCGCGATCTAATATACTTGGGATATTACACGTGTTAGATTCAACCAAAAATAAACATTATCTCCTAGTAAAATATTAATAATATTATAATGCTGAGGTTGGCTTTTACCTTGAATTAATCATTTCCAACATTCTGGTTCTAAACTTTGAACATAACCTAAACAGATTAAAGACTTTAACAACAAGAACGTTTTTGAAATTATTTACGTTACATAAGCGAAATATTAATTTCTAAATTGTTTTTAGTTTGAACTAGAAACTCTATTATTATAATTGAAAACTAAGCTAAATTATTAAGAACCAATATTTACTTTGTACAGAGTCTGTTAAATTATTCCAAAAACTTATAATAGATCTACTACTAATATGGCTTAGTAGCCCGATATTATGGGTGGTCGCCTTACTTAATTTTATAACAACTAAAAGTCCCATGTAACATCAACAAAGTAGACTCATGATCCACCTTAAAACCATTTTTGTATTGACATTATCAAAACAGTAAAGTGTCAATTCGTTTGTTCTATTAACAATTGTCAACCTTATCGACTTTGACAATTTTAAAGGGAATAGCTGTCAAATGGGTCATGTATTAACTTTTCTGATAGCACATAGGAAAGGGCGAACGGTTTATTACACACACAGGCGTGTGCTTATGTGTGTAGCAACCCTACAAATATTTAATTTATTAAAACTATCTCAATAACTACGATATAATAATTAAATTAATTTAATTTTAATTCGACCTACATTTACTAGTCTAGAAAGTTTTACTTTGATCCATTGGAAAATAATTTTTGTTTCTTGTTCACTAAGCTAAGTGGAGCTTTAAAGTTAATTGCTTTAGAACCTTAAGGGTTTTATTAAATATTGTAAATCTAATGATTTTCAGTTTAGTTTTATGTTTGACTCACATAGAATTAATTTGATTTGAGTAAAGTATTCTGCTTGGAATTTTTAACTACGCTCTTGTTACAAAATTATTTATTACGACTAACAAGATAATACAAGGTGTAAATAATATTGTGACGAAGCCGCTTAGCCGTGAGTCAATACATGAATCAGACAAAGATGCAAAAAATATTACTGGAAAAATAGTGTACGAAAATAAATGTATGAAAATAACCGTGCGATATCACTTTTCTGTGATTTAGAACATAATTTTGATACTCTACGTGTGAACATTTTTGATCGAAAATATTTGCCAATGGGGAAATTTTTCATCAGACAGTCCTAAACTTTATCGGGGAATTGCAAATGTATTGGGGGATAGATTAACTTTCACGTTGCATAAGTTTTCTAAAATCTAACGGGAATTGACGTGATCATGAAATCTTTACCTATTAGGCTTTGCGTTTCGGCAGACTTACTGGTTCTAGCGGCGCGCCTTCTGTATTCGTGAGGCCGACGATTTTTCATCTTCCCCTTACTTTTTTCATTGTTAAGTCATACACACTACACTGACCGTGTCTGGGATCGCAGATTTTGCCGATAGCGAATAATAGCGATACTTTTTTTCTTTTGTTTTTTTATATTGGGAAAAAACATACATTTTCGGGAGTCAATTATTTGCAACCGGGGTCTCCGAATCATATACTAAATCACTGGCAAGCAGCTTCGTCACTATGTCAATTACACCGTGTATTAAATGTACAGTACAAATCATTACAAGCGACTTTTACAAAAAATACCCGTAATGAGATTGAGATCATAAACTCAGAATTTCTGATTTCACATTTTGTGTCTTTCCTTTTTTAAAACCAAGTAAAAGCTGGTAAACCTAATTAAACCAAATAGGTATTCTGAAAATGTAAGTTTAAATTCCGCCGGGTTCTAGGTTCCTGTAGCAAATAGCACACAGTATCTAGCCAAGCCAGCTATTTATAAATGTTATCTACCATCGTCGCTAAGAGTAGCAAAAATGTGGAAAAAGATGATAAAATTGCCTCCAGGCGTCAACTTGAATTTTTCTCTCGGTAAAAATTATTTACCGTAGAAATGCTTTTTAGGGTTCTCTGTTTGTTTAAAACGGAATTGACTTAATTAGGTTTGGAGATTTAATTTATTTACGGCGACATTTTTCGCATCCCAGATGAAAAAAATGCGAGATAAAATGGTAATGAGGAAGTAGTGAAAAAATAGATGCATTAAAAATTTGCATCAGAACTATAATTTAGGATGCTCTAATGCTTGTTAACAACCGTGAAATCTTAAATATCATTAACATAACATTCGATTTTTAAAGAGCGTATTTTATAACGAAACGACTACAAAACTTTTAAAAGTACACGATCAAAATTAATCTAAAATAATAAGTCTTTACAATTTTTAACTTAATTCTTACTAATAATAGTATACTATGAAGTTATTTCATTCTCTTTTGCCGTTAACTAAATAATTATAATCATATTAGGGCAAACTAAAAATGAATAATAATATTGTTAAGCAATAAGTGTAGGTATCAAAAATAAAAGAATTCATTTTAAATATAGCACAGCGCTCACATAAGCTGAATTTTATCTCAAAAGAGCAATTTTATTTGCCATTGAACTGTGCAGAACCTTTTCGGCGCGCGGAAATTGTTGATCCAATTTTTTGAGCTTACTCCATAGTCGGCAGTAACGGGTATTCCCCTCTGAGACTTAAAATATTTGTAAAATGGGGAAAAGCTGTTTCCCTTCGAATATTATGCATTGTGGTAAAAATTAAGGCTGAAAATGGATCCCACGATCTTATTTTGCTTTTAGTTAAAATATATATTTGTTGCACTATTTGAATAGCGAGTTATTATTTGATGTTGCTAATCATCCCAGTAGTTAATAAACTAATAGCATAAATTTAATTCCCATACATAATATTAACTATTTCACAGACAGACGGACATGACAAAAATGCATAATTTCTTCTGGGAACTATAGAACTCCTAAAAACGTCATAATGTGTTGTTATTTAAGCGGATAACTTCAACATAAAAATCGTTTAATCAAAACTTAAATGTCAAACCTATTTTCACGTCAAAACCAGGAGGGTATTAGCTGAAAGCCTCGCCAAACCACATATTTGTAATCTTTGGTCCGCACCCTCTACATCTTACCCTCATATTTGAAAAAAATTACTTTGATGTTGAAAGTGGCGGTTGATATTCTTGCTCCATTATAGGTTTTTTTACAATAGAGTATACTTATGATGGGTCTAAAAGGTTCTTTGTTGTTTGAATAGAACCAGCCTGAAGTAACAGCAAATTTACAATTGCTACTGGCATGTGGAGCAATTCCTTACGGGTTTGTTTTATAAATTTCCTATATAATTTTTCTCAAAAATGCAGAATCAGAAAATTAAAATGTACTTTGAATTTCCTTGCTTGTAGTTGTTTTTTTTTTTAAATATCTGTCAACTATTTACATCTAAAAAGTAACACTGCATTTCAGTTAGACTTAATGTAGTATTATTAACTGTCTCGATGGTCTAGTGGTTAGCGTATGCGTAACCGTAATGCGTATGAGGTTTTGGCTTCGATTCCCAGGTCGGGCAAAGTGTTATTTGTGAACTTCCCGTTAGGAAATGCACTATAGCACTATAGCACTGAGTTGGAATTGTGTCCATGGCGATAGGCATAATCATAACAGGTAAAACGTGGGTATTTCACACCTCTGCCAAATCCTTCTGGTAAAAATTGGCGTGATTTTATGTTATGTTGCTGTAGTATTTTCATAAAATCAGACAAAAAAAATAATAATGTATTTTAGAACAAAGTAAAATATAGCATCAAATTGTTTGTTTTATTTGAGTCGCCATTGCACTGGTATTCAATAAACATGTTAAACAAATACCTACTTGAATTTGGTAGAACGTTCTTCAAAGAAAAAAAAAAGAAATATATTTTCCTCAATTTTCGCATGAGTGAGCACTTGATGAACAATAACGTTTAAGTGTACAGATGGGTACAAATCAAGCGATACATCTCGAGTATAAGCTGGTCTCGCAATGTAGGCAAAGCCTTTACAAGTCAAGACCGTCCTTTACTGGAAATGTATAGCTTAATGTGTAGTCGTGTGAACGACAAAGAATGCAGAGACGCCGTAAAGCAATGCAATGTCCTCGTTTCACTGTACAGTTTTGACCTCTGTCCATGTACAGTGTACTGCACAACTTGTTTTCCTGTATAAGCTGACCTTGCATTTCATGGAAAACCTTTACAATTGGAGACCATCTTATACGGGGCATGTATAGCTGGCTGTGTAGCCGTGTGTACACGGAGAGAGGTCCCAAAAGCAATACGGCAGAGAATTCGAACTATTTCTTGTTTATACTTTACAACTTTTGCTTGGTATGTTTTACCGTTTTCTGGTTTTTGAAATTTCGTACTGCTAATTTGTAATTTATATTTTGCTGTGTATAGTGGCTGTAGAAACCATTGTATTACATACGTACAATGACATTTATTGGAAATGTCACTGCAAATTTCGATTTGAAAGTTATTTTTTAAGATCAGGACATTATGATTACTAAATAATATAGAAATCGTTTAGGAACGAAAGTTAGGATCGCTACACACTTAGGTGAGCCAGCAAATTTTGTGTTTCATTGCAGCGTCCATCTTAGTCAAGTGACAGATGACTCGGATGAACAGTGCAATGGATCATAAAATGTGTCGGCAATTTTTTATGTAATCCTCGATGACTTATTATGGGTATCTATTTACTACCAACTTTTATAAATAGAGACATAGCGTTCTACTACAAATCATTTAAGTTATTTTGATAAATACCATTTAAGCTCTCTTTTACCACTTTTATTAAGCAAATTGCTTCCAAGCGGTCACTCCACCACTGAAAGGACTTATTAAAAAACACAGTCCTTAGTCTCGTCTAACAAGATTAGACTAATGCTATTGCACAACTTGGAATTTGTAAAAACGCTTTGCTACAAGGCTTGAATTATGAAAATGAAGATGAAAAGAGAATACATATTTGATGGCTGTGTATTTTCTACGTAGAATGTGTGGTGCTCTGGGAAAATAACCATAATATCAAATATTCTATATCTATATTTTTTGTTAATGTATTTAGGTTTTTTGCAAGCCTGTTTTCAACAGAAACATAATATAATGTGGGCTTAAGGTAAAACCTTTTTGCTTAACAACGTTGTTTGTGAAATTTTAAGAATGATTAATTTAGTAAATATAAATAATTTACCGTCGCGATGGTCCAGTGGTAAGCGTATGCGCCTCTCACCGCGATATCTTGGGTTCGATTGCCGGGTCGGCCAAAGTGTTATTTGAGAACTTTCCGTCAGGAAATTCACAATAGCACGGAGTTGGAATTGTGCCAGATGGATGGCGATAGGCTCACCCCCTATCCCATGGAACCTAAACATAACAGGTGAAGTGTGGGTGTTGTACACATCTGCCACACCCTTCTCGGTGATATAGACGTGTCGTTATGCTATTTTATGTTTTAAATAATGAACCGATTTGTTATTTATACAATCCATGTTTGAGATAAAAACCTATCATTTAGCTTTTTAACCGACTTCTAAAAAAGGAGGAGGTTCTCAATTCGATTCGTATATGTTACTTTTTTTTTTTTTTTTATGTTTGTTCACGGATATCTCCGTCGTTTATGAACTGATTTTGATGATTCTTTTTTTGTTGGACAGGAGATGATTCCAAAGGGGTCCCATTGTCAGCATGTCGTGATCTGATGATGGGATCTTAGAGAAATCGAGGGCAACCCTCAAATTTTATAGGCACGTGTAATGTTTTTAGTGTGTTTTTCAAAGCTACACCAGTATTTACGTATTTTTATGTGGATGAGCTGATGATGGAAGGTCAACTCCTCAATGGTTAGGAGTTAAAGGATAATTATTTCACTACTGTACACATATTCAGACTGCTAGTTATGATGTCAAGTGAGCTGTTGGAACGGAGATTTTTCAAAGGTGGTCCCATTGTCAGCATGTCATGATCTGATGATGGGATCCCAGAGAAATTGGGGGCAACCCTCATATTTTATTAATCGAGGCTACACAAGGATTTACGCTTGGTCGCAATAATTTTATGTGGTTGAGCTGATGATGGAAGGTCAACTCCTCAATAGTTAGGAGTTAAAGGATAATTCTTTCACTACTGTACGCATATTAATTCCTACCGCTAGTTATTGTGTCAAATGAGCTGATGATGGAAGGTCGTGACCCTCAATAGTCAGGAGAAAGGATTAAATTCTTGTTTATTATTAATAAGTTTTCCGTTTTAAGTAACCGTCGTCTCCTCATTCGAGAAACATTCTTGCTCGGTCTACCCATCACTTAAAATCGTAAAATAAAATAATTTTTAACAAAAAAAAAAACCGACTTCAAAAAGTAGGTAAACTAAAAAGCAAAAAATAAATTTACTTCGCACAAAATAATACGTTTTTTCATTTAGTTAAATAGAAATTATTAAATAATTATTTTATAATTCTGAAGTCGGTGCCAAGTAAACAATTAATAACTCTGTATAGATAATATCAATCGTTCTAACAACTTTTTTCTGACTGAATATTAGTTATATTTCTGTGGTAAGTACTAATACTGGGCGACCGCGCACTGTAATTTGATATTGTGGAAAGGTTGTTTTTACTTGGCACCGACTTCAGAATTATAAAATAATTATTTAATAATTTCTATTTAACTAAATGAAAAAACGTATTATTTTGTGCGAAGTAAATTTATTTTTTGCTTTTTAGTTTACCTACTTTTTGAAGTCGGTTTTTTTTTTTTTGTATCTTAAAATGCCATTATCATTGCTCCTTTTCCCATTAATCTGTAAAAAATAATGGGATTTCGCGTCACGCGTTTCCTCTCGATGCGAAAAGGCGTGAAGTCATAATGCCGACGCTCATTCGTTCAGAGTCGACAAGACGACGGAAATGGACTACTAATTTATGATAACAACGACAATTGCTTCCGAAAACCCCGCGGAATGCTATGAATAAAATGCCGGCTATTTTACCGGCACTGTACAAAACGCAATTTAAATATTTAGGAGATGGGGGTTGTGTGGTGTCAAATTCGCTTTCCAAATCTATATTTATATTATAAAGCTGTTTTGATAGATTGTTTATTCGGTTCATTCAAGATTCAAATCATATTTTCATAGGCCCCAGAGGGCGCTTGTACACGTCAAAACATTGCAAAAAATAATATAAAACTAAGTTATAAGTAAAAATTTATTTATTTATTAAGAAATAAATACTTATTTTATTTTTATTTGTTTATTAATTTACTTACCAATTCACCTATAGTCAATATGCTCTAAATAAAAAGAAAATTCATTCTTTCCACGTAGATTATTTTCATCAAGTAAAAAGCTTGAATCCCTGAAGACGACACAAACCAGATCAATGTTTATGAAACCGCAAGCAAAGTCTCAGGTGGGTAGTGTTCATTTAACTGAAACTAACACCACTGCAAGTTGTGTCTGGTTCAATCTTACATTGTTCTTTAAAAGACATTGAATATTTATATCTTTAACACAGAAACAATTTACAGATTGCTATGAAAAATTTTTATACTTTAGAGCAACGTTTCTTAATTAATTGGTGGGTCGCGACCCAGTAAAGGGCCAACTATATATCATACCGGAACGTTCCGTCCTTGTTTTTAAAATAAATACCCTCACTAACTATTGATCGACGCACCGCAACTTTTATACTTATATGGATTTATAAAATAATGAGTGGGACACAAAGTAGCCATGTGAAAATGACTTGGCCATGGCAGAACAATGTTTGGACAATCACATGGTACATAATAATCTGTTCAACATGTTTCATTGTAGGTAAATTACAGCATGCAATTTTACTAGTACTAATATTATTAGAATATACGATTTGAAAGAGATAGTAAACATTTTTATAAAAATAAACATCGTTCAATACAAAAATATTCTATATTATAAACACGATTCATTAAAAACAATTTCAGATTTATTTTAAAATGAGGAAAAGTGTGAAAAAGAGTCTAAATACTCTTTGGCTTCTGGGTGTTTATTATAGGTATATACGCGGCGCCATTTCCAGAATGCTCTTACTCAATAGTGCTGTGTTACATTTATGACTGCTTAGTAGATTTTTGTATTGAGAACGTAGAAAGACGTAAAAACACTGCTTTTGAGCAAGGAAAATAACATAACATCACACCTATATTATACAGAAGCATGTGACAGAGGAGTACAACACCCACATTTCATCTGTTATGATTAGTTTCCATGTAATAGGGGGTGAGGCTATCGCCAACCACCGGGTACAAATCCTACTCCGTGCTGCTTTTGAGTATTTTCACACGGGAAAATCCTAAATAACACTTATTCCCGACCCGGGAATCGAATTCTCAACCTCTGCCACACCCTTCTGGGTAATATAGGCGGGATTATTATGATAATTGCAATTTTCTAAAAAATATTTTTCATTATTTGATTGAAAAATTTAGAATTTTTCTAACTTCTTCCAGATTCACTCTTGTCAGATGATCATAAAATCACAGGCCCAAAATCTCCACGTGCATAATTTACGAATGATTGAGAGCATAATAAAAAGCCAGGACATTTCATTCAGATCTCGGTCTCCAGTCCTTACTAATCCTCACATAAAATTGGAGGGGAAAAGCCCGTAATCGAACCTCCAGTCGTAACTCTGAGCCGTCACTGACAAAGGTTTAGAGCACTTTTGAAATAGGCTATACTTTTTAGGACATCTGACAGACTATTAACTCACATTTGATCTAATATTACAGCAGGATAAAAAAAAATATTTTAAGTACTTGAGACTTATTAAATACCTCTCTTTCAACAATATTCTTTTACAGCTAGGTAAATTATATACGATACGGTGAATGTGATAAATTGATTATTAATAATTATCAAAAGGCGTGGTAAAAGTAATGAATAAATCATATTATTTATCTTGCCTTTATCGGTCATTATAAATACGGTTGGCGTAGCGGTTAAAGCGGTCGCCTCGCCGCTTTCAACTACGCTGGTGTTGTGGGTTCGATCCCCACATGGGACAAATCTTTATGTGATTCGCAAAGATTTGTTCTGACTCTGGGTGTGCTTTGTGTGTGTGAAATTTATGTTTGTGAACACCCCCGCGACACAGGAGTAATTCCTAGTGCGGGCGTCGTTATTTTTAAAAAAAAAAACTAAAAATAACCGCAGTACCGATAAATGTTAACATTTTCAAATTTCAATTCAGACTTGATTGACACGATAAAATACCGGTAAAAGTGAAAATCCATTATAATAATATTTAGCAAATAAAGTGGTCATTATTAATAATCACGAGTAATTATTAATATTATTTATATTTATCACTTTTACTTTAAGATAATTTCATTTTTCAACTTTTTGCACTGTCGTAACGAAATACATAAAGCATTTTATTCCTGTCGTCAAAACCGAAAATAACATTTTATACATTACATTTTTGTAGTTACAATTGAAACTCTGTAGTACCTTTCAGGCCATATGCTCTCGGGCCCAGCAAAATAAATAATAAGCACAACATTCCAACGTACGAGCAATAAACGCAATCAAATAAAAGCACGTTTTTATTTTTAATGTCGGACACACCGGACAAAATGCAAAATGGCCACAATGGTTCCGCCAAAATAATATTATTATTTGCTAACGTAATATTTCTATTAGTGAGCCAGGAAGTGCTTTTTAAATGTTATATGTATTTTTTATCTTTATTTTTGTTTCAATATATGTGGTTCAAATTAATTTGATTGGTCGGGTGATATTTGTTTAACTGAAATGAATGATTTTATTGTATTTTTACCTGAAGCTGACTTCAGTGTTATAGGTAGAAAGCTCGGTCACATTTATTTCACATAGCTATACGAATATACGAAGCAATTCATCAATAACAGTGTAATAATAGGAAATAAAATAAAAATTTTAACAATACGTATTGAATAAAGAAAAATATTAATATACAATAATAGTTTCATACAACTCCAAAAAAATATAAAACGATATTTACAAAACTTTATAGAGCATTAAAAAAAATGTCAAATGGCGACAATGTCGTGCCCAGAATGCTGGCAGCATTGCCACGTTGTCAATTGCCAAAACCCGTGTGCTTGTGTGTGTGAATGTTTGTTTGGCCTTGTCATTGGGACCATTGGATAGTATATATTATGCTTCTAGCGTTCTATCTAATGTAAAAAAATCTAAATTTATTTATTTATTTAATGGTTATTCTTCGAGCCAAATAGTTATTTATCAAGATAAAACTATAGGGCAACAATATAAAACCTTGCTATTATTTTTTAAGTACAAAAATCACTGAACCCCAAAACGGAACAAAAACTGTAATACCCGCCATAAAAATGACGGATTCTGTCCTAATGTCCTAACGTACAAACAACTTTTATATTAACGTGCTGGCATTAGCACTTTCTTTTTTTGCTGACAAAATGTCCAAAGCGTGGCCTTTTTTATTGCTCGGTTATTTTTTTACACAAACGAGTGTTTGTATGTCAGTCTTGGATTAGGTTAATAATTTTGACCAACTGGGAATTTCGGATATAAGAATTGGAAATAGTAGCATGTTATTTAATTTTTATAGACAAAATATTTTATTTTGCGAATAAACAAAGTCATGATTATTAGATCCATGACCGAATTTAAGTAAATTAAACATTTATTTGGCTTTTTCAGCACTCAAAGTATTGAAACTTTGACCATTGAAAGAAGCCAAAACTAAACACATGGCCTTTTTTTTTACTAAAACCATTTTGCAAAATAACTTTTTCAAACCAAATTTGGCCATAATCATGTTAAAAAACAACAATCTAGTACTACAATACTTTTCTAGTTATGTACAACAATAAACATAACAACATCGTATTCCAAGCGCCCAGTATTATCCTCACAGAAAAAAGAAACAATAGCAAACTAGCTTGTTAAAAGAGGCTTTATTCCTCCAGGACAAACCAAATAGCGAAAACACTGTTTAGTATTATTCTGAAGAACAACCAAGTAAGACCTCCTTTTGAAGTAGGCTAAAAAAAGTAATATACAGTGTCTGCCAAGTCATAAGCTATGGCAGTATCCACTCTGCTTCCTAATAACATTTTAATAATAAACTCGCGCACGGAACAAAGGGAATGCCTCCACTAGTATGTGGCGCAAGATGTAAGAGGAAGCGATTTAATAATGAAAAGCCTTCCAAATTTCATTCTGCATAAAGTAGCTAGTAATTGCCTCGTTGGTCTATAGTTAACGTATGTTCTTCTCGCCGCGATGTCTCGGGTTCTATGCCTGCAGCAAAGCATTTAAAACAATAAAATACAAAACAAATGGAAAATCGTGATAAAGTCCGTAAAATGGAGTGTTAGTTATGTGTCCCTTACAACATAATGCGCAACGATAAACGTAGAACTACAAACTGCAGTTTTTGCATTTTAGCGACACTTAAATCGCTTTGCTTTTTTAAATGAATTTGATTTTTTCATGCTCTGGTTTGCCCACTACTTCATCTCATAAAACATTTAATTCTCATTGCAAAAATAACACTATTCTGCAAAAATGTTATTTGAATTAAGCAAAATTACTACATTCCTTAGGGACAGTGAATATTTATCGCGACCGCGCAAACCCCGCTGAGCTTGTGCCTTGGACTAAAAAAATAAAAACCTAGAGATTTATAGTGGATTCCCGCGGCCACAAATCAACCGTAGCCGTCAGAATTTGTGTGAATTTATACGATATATATGCAGTTTTTCTGGCCACTCACTGTTTCTTTGCGTAAATTGTACGAATATCGTAGCAGCTCATTTCATTCGTACTACATTTTAAATCAGAAAAAGAAAATGCTTTTCTCGTGGTATAATTTTGTGCAAGCAATTTTATTTCAAGTCTTCCAACCGATATTACTACTGTAGAATTTCTGTTTTTGAGTAAAGTACTCATATTATAGCTCACGATAATATTCTCCAAAAAAATGCATGAATGGACTGAATTAACGGAGACGAAACATAACTGTATTTCATTTGCCAAATTATACCATATTGTTTTTATTTCTCTTTTCTTTCTTTCGATTGCTGAAACAGGAAACCGGCTCCATTTTCGCATGTTTGTTTCATCGATATCCTCCACAATTGGAGCATTAAGACTCTTCTAATTTATCTTAACGGATCGTCCGAACCTAGGAAACAAATTAAAGGTTTCAAGTGTCTTAACAAGTAATTCGATAGTCGATTTATTTGATTCGTTCCGACTCGATGGGTCTTATCCTATTTGTGGATGGATTAAGACAAGGAAGCTTTGCCAGCAAGGAGAGTTTACCAGATTATCTTTGAAGATCTTGGTTTCAGAGTACTTGCAGGAATTAAGGCACGCTTTTTATGGATTAGAAAGAGGTTTGTTTTCATTTAACTACGTAAAGGGTGGGATTGGATGAAAAAGATTTAATAACTCTTTTTGTAAATAAGATTTACATACTGTAGTAATAATTTTGATGTTTATTTTCTTCCGAAATATTTGTTTTACTACGCTTCATGTCTTGTGTTCATGAACTTTTTCTTTATGGGCTATAGTTGTTATTTACTTACAACAAAAGGAAAACTATTTTGCTACCAAAAGTTATGTAAACTAAAAACTAGCATCTCGCCCTCGCTACGTCCCGAGAACCGAGTGTATGTAGTTCTAAAATGAACATTTATTTATATACAGACCTTACTTTTAAATCGTTCAATCTTTTAAAAAAACCGCATTAAAATCCATTGCGTAGTTTTTAAAATCTAAGCATTCATAGGGACATTCAGACTGCGGGCGGTGACTTTATTTACACTAGCGAAGATAACGATGAAAAAGTCACAATCAATTTTGATCGCCTATAAGTGATAAGACCCTCATTAGAACAATTCTGTGTCAAACTATTTTCTGTAAATATGTCTTTGGTGTACAATTAAGAGTTTGTTTGTTATGTTAATAAATAATTATAAAACAGTGGTTGTGACTTGTTGGATTTTTTTAGTCTTGATTTATAAATATTAGATACGTACATGTACAACATGACATGTCTTACAAGTCGCAACCCAATTAGTTTAAATTCTAGACTCTTCAATAAAATAACAAAATAATACCAATTTAAATTCAAAGTCTAAATGACATGACCTTTGTAACTGTAGACTACCTAAATAGACTAGAATAAATAATTCTTAATATTAACTTCTTCGAATTAAGGTCGTTCTAGAAGTAATCCTCTCATCTCTGCTTACAAGCCGATTCTATTTGCCTTTCTCAACATAATTAAAATAGCTAAGGCCCAATTCTTTTACATTGAACCCGGTTTTTTTTTATTAACAGAACAAAGCCAAGTCATTCCTCGTTAATGAAATAAAGCTCCTTTTTAGCAAAAAGTTTTTCAATTAAATCGGCAAAAGTGTTCTTATTATGTGTTAAAGTTTTTAAGGTTACTTAATCTTACTTTTATCTCATTTGTTTAATCAATGTGGATTAAAGTTGAACTTTAAGTTTTGGTAGAGTTTTTGATGTAACCTTTTGTATATTTTTTTCGTGAATTAAATATACTATATTATAGGGCTTTATAAAAACAGCCCTGTATCTAATACATGTCTCACAGCTGGGATCGGACCTCTTCCCATGATGAAAAGAGTAAGGCCATAGTCTACCACGCTGGCAAAGTGTGGATTAGTAGGCTTGACACATCTTCGAGTATTTTTTAGACACTCTCAGGCATGCAGGTTTTCTCAAATGTTTTCCTTCACCGTTAGCAATTTTGATGATAAATACACACATATCTTCGAAAAGAGGAATCTTAACGATTTATTGACAGAGGTGTGTGCCATGGGTTCGAACTGGAGACATTTGACTTCGTAGTCCTAAGGTCCAAATGTTGATTTAGAGCTTAATGTATTTTTTTTTTCGAATATTTTGTTTGGGTTTGAATTGTATTGTGTATTTTTAAATTCAATTCTGTAATGTAACATTACAAGCAAATTCTCTCAGTCTGCAATAATCTTTATTGTAAATGAGTTTTTCTGCCCTAGAGGATATGGTTGTTTGACTACAGAAAATACTACGGATTTAAATTTTCATATTGTTTAAGTTTCATTGGACTAAGAGTTAGGTTTGTATTTTTAGCGCTAGAATAGTAGTTATATTATAAAAAGTTATTTAAGTTTGATACAAATCAAATACGCCTAGTATCTACACTATCTAACCATAGTACAGTTTACATTAAAAAAAATCTAATATTCTTTCATTAAAAAGATCTTTATTATGTTTATTATATTTATGATAGCTGCGCCACAGTTTCTTACTTTAGCGGCTATCTTCGTATATCTACGTAACACTTTGTAAGGTGTGTTTTGTTCGCAATAAATATTTTTATTATTTAATTAGTAACAGTAATTGTATAATAAATAATACTACCAAATTCAAATTCAAATTCAAATCATTTATTTTTATAGGCCCCAGGAGGCACTTGAACACGTCAAAATATTACAAACAAATGATATAAAAAATAAATTATAAGTAAAACTAAATTATACTAATTACAATAATTTGAATAACCGGGGCTTAGATTAATTTCAATCCAACTGTTTACAATCAGATTAAAATCAAACCAAGTACCAGCTCCGATGGGTATTGCACTATGAGAAGAGCTAGTGAGAAACTCATGTGCACCATCTTTTCAAATGAAATGAATAAAATATAACAATTATCATACATATTGAAAGACACATAGAAAGAGCAGTTTATTTCCAAATACTGTTATCATTTATGTAGTCTAAAATACTGTAATAAGCTTCTTAAGACAATCTGATTTTAATATATTTCTTAAATTTACCTATCGATAATTCTACTGCGTCTAATGGAAGTTTATTGTAAAAGCGTATACATTGGCCTGGAAACGAGTTAGATATTTTATGGAGCCTAGTAGTGGGCACAGCCAGTTTGTTTTTATTCCTTAGATTTAATTTATGGAGATCACTATTTTTTTTAAATTTTTTTCGATTCTTGTGGACGTACAATAAATTTTCATAAATGTATTGAGATAGTAACGTCATAATATTTATCTCTTTAAATTTATTTCTTAGTCTACCAAATAATACTTTTACCTGACCCGAAAACCGAACCCGAGACCTCGCAATGAAAGGCTGCATACGCTAACTATTAGACTGTTTATTAATTATATTAAGTTAACAATGTGTTGTACTGACTGCATTATAATATTCATAATATAGTCTCCTTTTCAGTACTGAAATAGCGACATTTAATCGGTTTATCTCCGCTGTTCCCACTGTTATTATGTCACTGCATTGCAACGAGTGTTACGCTAAGATACCGCGGGTGCATTTGTGTGGCGTGACTTGTGTGGGAATATTAGGAGAGATATTTCATTTAAATCTGTTTAAAATAGTTATAAGTATAGGCGGTCTCGTTGATCTGGAGGTTACCATATACAACATCGCCTCGTGAGGTGTCAGGTTCGATTTTCGGGTTGGGTCAAAAAGCTTTGTAAGTTATTTCAGTCATCATCTGGAAATACTCAATAGCAGGATGCAGTTGGAATTGTGCGGGGTGGATGGCGTTAGGATATTACATGGAACCTAAACATAACGGGTAAGATGAGCCCAACACGAACCGTTTCTTCATGACATCATTTTGGCGCTTAAACTACTAACATAAATGAAATAATGAGCTAAAATAATTTACCTCAAACATATTTGTCTATGTACTATCCAAACAATAAATTCGTGACCCATTTGACAAACTCTGATAGTACAAATTACGACCATAATAGTTTAATATAGCTACGTGAGCCAATACTGTCCACTTCTGATAATTGGCCGCATTGAACGCGTGAGCTAGCGCAAACAATACACCTACAGCGACCACTAATCGGTTTAACAAACACTCTGTGACGTCACACCGTGCTATGTAACGTCACGTGTGCTGCTAACGCATTGTGTATTTACAGTGCACCGTCAGCAGCTAAAGTAGTACAAAAAGTTTTTTTTTTATGTTGTTTACTTAGATTTATTCTGTTAGTACCATTATTTTGGTAATTAATTTAATCGATTGGTTAAAAGATTATTTTTAGCTTTAAGGTTTTTGAACCAAAAAAAAATCTTCTTTTTATTTTATATTATTTTTTATGACATTATGACACACAAACCAGCAAAAAAAAAAAGCTAGGCATTGAACAGAAGTTGTTTTCCACCAAAATATTTATCAATGTACTAAATAAAAATAGATCAATAGATTTACGATCCATTTTATAAACTATCAAATTATTACCACTTAATAAAACAGTATCACTTAATAAACAGTCACTACACATAATAAAAGAATAAATGAATTACTTACAGATTTTTGCCGCAATTTGCCGACCGGTTTTTATATTTAATTATGCTAATATCTTCATCAGGGCGGTGTATTAATTTATTACTACCCTGCAGTTCATCAAAGCTACGTGAGCCAATAATGGTTACTTCTTATAATTGCCCTCATTAAACGCGTGAGCTAGCGCAAACAATATACCTGGGTGACCACTAATCGGTGTAAGTAACACTATGTGACGCCACAACGTGCTATGACTTCACGTGTGTTGCTAACGCATTAAGTATTTCAATAATAAATAAGATTTTTTTTATGAAGATAAAAAGTATATTTTGTAAGTAGCTAAATTATTAAGCATTAAATTGATTTTATTTTTACATGTAAATTAATCTTTTTTTAGGAATATATTTTTATTTTATGACATTACCATGACGCATAAAACAACAAAAAAAACTAGGCACTGAGCCAAAGTCATATTGTACCAAAATATATGTCTTTGTACTTTTAGATCAATGGATTTACGACCCATATAACAAACTTTCAAATAATTAATACTAATAAGCTTACGCAAGATGACTAACTAAAGAATAAACTGGTTTTTGTCGGAATTTTCCGACCGGATTTTAAGTTTCATTATGAAAATAATTTCAGAGGTGTATTAAATTATTATTACCACCCCAATGATGCAAACAATACACCTACAGTGACCACTAATCGGGTAGCAAACACTCTGTGACGTCACAGCGAGCTATGTAACGTCACGTGTGCTGCTAACGCATTAAGTATTTATTGTGTACAGTCAGCAACAAAGAAAACGATTTTTTTTGGTCAAACGAAATATGTAGAGCTTAACTATTTGCGTGTAACATAACCCCGTATAAAACACACACAAGGAGATAAGAAAAACATGTCAATACGAAGGTATTGGTTTAAGTCACATCGCATTGCGTCGCGTTTGTCACTCAGCTAGGACAACTCTTTATTATAGCAGTAGATTTTATAGCTTTAACTATAGACTTAAGACTCTTGAATACCCGATTATGTAACGATAAAGACATTTGCTGCTGACTGTACCTTCACATGGCTTGACATGTATTGTTTGTGGCTTTGTTGAAGGAAACTTATGCATAAAGGATGCTACGACGGAAGTGAAGAGAAAGACTAGAATTTATTTGCGGGAAAAATAAGACCTATCTTTAAGCAAGCAGCTTCCGTTTGCAACTCTGACCGCATATTAAGTTAATAAAAAGTAGCCTACATATTATTGCAGGGTGTAAAATTGCAAAATTTTATCAAAACCAATCCAGGGACTTTTTATCTGAAGAAGTAAAAAAAAAATTGTTTTAACATCCACACTGCTTTAAGTCTAAAGGAAGCGGACAGGACTTAAAAAATGAAATCGTGAAATTTGGAAAATTGAAAAATTGTACAACTTCTCTCAAAACACGAAATAGATTACCGTACCCAATAAAACGCACAACACACTCCTTCCTTGTTGGAACAAAAACGTTTATTCAGATATATTGACACTTCTTTCTCTCTCTTTCTCCGTTTGAGTAGGGTCAACTGCCCAGTTACCTGCCAGTCATTACGAGAATGCAGGTGATTTGTATGTTACCTTACTTTTCGTAAATGAGAATTGCGAATTTGTGAGGCATTGTTCCGGCAAATGAAAATATAAAGTGGTGTACTTAATTTTGGAAACCTTTTGTTTTCGAAGAAGAAATTAATAAGGTCATAATAATAGAGCGCGCTTCAACAATTTATTGTGGTGATATCATCAATTTGTCTGATAATTATGAAATGTGCATACTTAACGAATCATGCCCTAAATTTAAAGTAAATGATCACTGAATCTAGTTCTAGTTTTTTTTTTTTTTTTTATTCATTTTCTTAAATTATTTATGTAATTATAACTGTACGGGATTGTATTGTACATGAAAATTATAAATATGTAAACTTGAATTTGAATTCGAGGAGTAATTCTAAAAATGTTTCTGAAGACGATTATACTAAAATTTGCAATAAAAACGCGTGCCTATTTACAAAAATAATAAGTGTTGTATTATATGATTCTATTAGAAAAAAATAGTTGCCCTTAATATTTTCCCTTTCTGGCACTTTTTTAACTTATACCCCGCAAAATCTTTGTAATCAATTTGTAAATAATCATGGAAACCAAAGCAATAAAAATACCGATTGGCCATGAGTTGAATTAAAATATCTTTATTTTATATTGCCTTTAAACTCAACGTTTACATATTAATGCTAAATCAAATGCTAAAATGAACGCCAAAGGGATTTTTTTTGTGCAAAAACAAGGAAATTCCGAATTTTCTTGCAGATTTTTTAGTGAAGCCTCCTTTTGTTTGTGTTTCGTGACTTTTGGGAATTAGACAAGGAAAAGGACTTGAACCAATCTAAATATAGTACGAGGAACTTTTTGTCTTTGGGACGTTATTAGCTTTTTGTGAAACGAAGATGGATAAATGCCTTTCCATTAGGAGTTAGAAAATCATGTTTTAATTGTATTATATTATCCTATATTACTGAAAAGACTAGCTTCCTATCTGTCTGATATTATTTTGGATTGAATTAGTTGATCCATAGATGATGATAACCAACAAACAAACATATTTTTTATATGTTTTGGCAATATATTATACTTGGGGACAATAATTTGTTTAGAAGGCAAAGCAGTTAGCCATGCGAGGCAAAAACTTTTATGTCATATTGAAGACTTACTACACGAGTTAAGGATGTGTGAGTTACATACCTATTATATTACACTTCTTATATTTGTTACTTACTCGTGCATAACTAGTATAGTGAGTTGCCATAACGTGTTAGTTTTTGCCCTGCATACCTTTTTTTTCCGTCTGCACATAAAGGTTAGACGCGACGTAGCGAAATTTATTGAAACCACAGATTTTAAACGTGGTTAGTGTTCATATCCACCGGTTTCTTTTTTGCGAACAATTTGAATCATCTCATCAATTTGTGCGGAAAATGTTTTTTTTCGTAAATCATAATTTACCAACACAAACCACTTCATCTAAAATCTGTGGTATCAATTAATGTCACTTTGTCACATCCACCCTGTATAAGCGCAGTGTACCTTTAATAGTAGTTTATGAAATTATTCTTAGTTAATGCGTCATAATTAAGAAGCTAGCAATTTCCACGCAAGATATACTAACTTCGATTTCATATTAAAATAATTAAATATCGTGTATTCTATTAAGAACCTAAGTTTTATTAAAGTGGCTTTTAAAGCTATGAAGCTTAAGTCTTAATTAATTTACCTTTCAGTGAACTTAATTAACTTTTAGCCTGCAAAATCTTTGTAATAAAGACGGGGATTTATGGAAACCTAGACAATAATGCAATTTATAAATTCGCGCTACAGTATTTAGACTAGTTTTATTTTAGCTATTCGTACCTCGTTAAATTATTGATATTTATTTTTCTTTTTTGAACAAAAATATATATAAATCAATAATGTATAGGTATATGAGTTCTTTTAAATTCTTTAATTTTAGAGCTTATGTTCATAATTATCTAAAGTACCCTTTTTAGTATGCGCTAACGCACATAATTGAATATAATTGCAAATTTTAACGTATCACAATGCTACTTTTTCTGATCAGATTCAGGAAATCGACAATAGCAGTACAGAGCCGGAATTGTGCGTGGAGATAGGCTCACTCCATATTCCATGGGATCTAAACATAACAGGTGAAATGAAGGTGTTGTTCACCTCTGCCACACCCTTCTGGGTATTATAAGCGTGATGTTTTATGTTTCACAATGCCACAAAGGCACGACATAATGTCTTAAGATGGCGGCGATGAAAACGTCAGCGGCGTAAATAGAGCACAGTACAATTTCGTACTTCCAAGTTTTGTGAGTTACATCATAAGTTTGCGGCAGATCTGGCAAATCTTTGAGTGTAAATGCGAACGAATTTGATATGTTTTCTATTATCAAATTTGTTATTTCACGTAAAAAGGAAAGAAAAAATTATTTATATTATTTTAAAACTTCATGTCCAATATGACTTATTTCCTCTGAGAATATGGCAGATAGGTTGATTTAATGCCATAGGTATTCTCTACCAGTAAACCTTTGGGTGACGCTGAAGGTGTGGTAGTATGTGCAAAAGTAAAAGTTTAGACAAATATGCCGTTGTTTTCTACTAAACTTGTAATTCTGTCAAATACCTGCATGAAAGGAGCCTCCCCGAGTGACGTACACAACGATTCCCTACGTCCGGCGCACCCTGGGCAATTCGCGAGCTCTCCAAAGCGAATTGGCTAATCCTTTCACCACGATGGCAAGTCAAAACCTTGACCACTTTACTGACTGTCCAAAATGCCCTACCACCTGCACAAGAGAAGCGCTCATGAACGCCGACGAGAGCGACATAACAGTGGCCACTTATTGGACCAATAAAATTTGACTCAGCCATCGACACGACGAAGAAGAAGAAGAAGACCTATCATTTAATTGTTCTTCGTCCGATCGTCTTGAGCTCCTCGGTATCTTGTTGACTTCGAAACTTAATTTCGGCTCTCACATTAAGTCGAAAGCTCAACTAGCCGCCAAAAAGCTGGACATCCTCAACAAGGTAAGACAGTATTTTACACCGCGGCTGTTGCTTGACCTCTATCAAGCGCAGGTCCGGTCGTGTGTGGAGTACTGTTCTGATCTGTGGGATGGTTCAGCAAGTACCAGCTTGAGGCGCTCGAGTCAGTCGAGAGGAGGGCCAAGAGAATGCGATATCGATCTGACGGATACTCGACTACAAAGTCTGGAGCACCGTCGCAAGGTTGCCAGCCTATCGGTTTTTTATAGGATACATTTCGGAGAGTATGCCGAGGAACTAAACAACCTTATCCCTTCATCTCCGTTTTACCATCGGACTACCAGAGCAAACGGCACTTAGGCACCACTTCACGGTAGACATTCCACTAATACGCACTAAGCGTTTCGCCTCTACATTTCTTATGCGAACTGCTAAAGAATGGAACGCCTTGCCTGAGTCTGTGTTGCCGCGTGAGTACAACTTGGATCTCTTCAAAGCAAAAGTTAATAGGTATCTCATAGGTAAACGTGCTACACCGTAGAAAGAAAGAAGAAAGAAAGAAAGAAAGAAACGTTTATTTTGGCAAATCTTAACTTCTAAAAACTACTTATAATAAAAATAAAATTGATGTGCCAAAAAAGGTACACACCTCAGCATACTACTGCAGCACATCAGCACTACAGCGCTGGTATTCTGGTGCGCCCTGATTGCGAGTAAGGTAGTGCGACGACAAATTCCATAGAAAATACAATATAATTATAAGTCATAGAAAAAATAAAACAAATAAAATATAATAATAATAATAATAAGGCCCGTGCCATCAGTTTTACCGGCTTGCCGAGAAATACAAACGAAACAAAAATAATAATAATAATAATAATAAAGTGGGACACTGTTTTTTATATTTTTAAATGTTTTTTTGTATTTTTTATAAATCATATTTAAAAATATATAAGATAAGTTTAAAGATAAATAAAGAGGAATAATAATAATAAAATACGACAATAAAAACAAATGACCCCACAAAACTTCAAAAACCGAAAAAATATGGAACGCACCCATAGCGTTTGAGTGTTTTGACATATGTCGCTAAAAGTTAAAAAGTCAGGTTTAACTCGGGGTTCTCATTTGTCCCCACTGTCCTTTCAAAACAATGAAAACCAAGCCAAATATAATATTTTGTTCTCATAACAACATACACAAAAACAACACAATTAACACTAAGTTCATTTGTACTTATGGGATATTATATGTAGAAAAGCTGTGAAAAAATGCATCATCACTTACCATCAGGTGAGATCGTGGTCTAATACGTGCCTATTCACCATAAAAAAGCGATTAACTAACTAAGCGGTTTTATTTATTTAAAAGTGTAGTTTTATTATCATTGCCTATCAACATTCTAAAATATAGTAATAGCGTTGTAACGTAAAAGAATTTCTAACATGTCGCTTGCGATGACAATTTCTATAATAAATAAATTTTATTTTCAACTCACAACCTTATTTGCAGAAAATATAAACATTTTGCACGGATATCGCGAATATGTTGCAAAGCCTTGCCCGAGGCGTTGCCAATCTTGCGACAAATAACATTTTAAAATTGCAACTTTGGAAAATAGAGATACGAAGCTGTGAAGTGTTTAATACTGATTTATTACCAGATAAAAATAACAACTTTTCACATTAAAGAGTGGAGTGTTGCCTTTATTGTATAACTTAGTTCCGGCGACGCGGAGTAAGTAAAAATTATTGTTTTAGAGAACAACCTTTCTATTTTAACTTGGAATATAAAGCGGCAAGAGATTGTAGTGAGAATGGCTTCTTGTATTTATTTTATAAGCGGCTTAGTATTATATTCGGTTAGTACCAATTAGGACCAATTACCAAAAATTGTTTGAAATAGTAATCGTATTAGGCAGTGATCTTTTGTAAGAGATATAAAATTAAAAGCTTTACTTTGTATCATAATGGTTTTAAATCACAATTAATATAATTTAGAGATGTATAATTAATATTGTATTTATAAAACTATTGTTCCATTTATCAGCTCAAGACGTCTTTATTTTCTATTTATACTTAAGTAAAAATTATACATAATCTACTTTTAATATGCTATTATTATTCAAACCCAAAAGAGCTCGTAAAATGTTGACCAAAACACTTTTTCCAACACTCCCTTTGCTGATCAGACAACGTAATAGCTGTTTGCAATAACAATAAAATATTATGAGGTTTTTTGCATACTCATGTTACATGAAAAGTACCGCCCGAAATGATTTCAGGACTCCGAACCAATTTTGAATAGGCAAACAGTTTTTGTTACCAAAATTGTTGGGGTATTTTGTGTCAAAATATAGTCTGAAAAATGTAATTCTGTCAAAAGATAAAGGTAAATATTGACAGTCGATAAAAAATAGGTAATAGTGCTTTTATATGCAGAAATTACATTTCACACTCAGATAAGTTGCTAAAGTAGTCTTCTAGAGTAATATTTCTACGACATTTCGTTATTGTTGTTTTGTTAAAAAAATGTAAGTAGAATAAGATAGAATACGACTTAAACAAAAACAATGTTATTTCTTAATCTTCAATATCATAATTAATTTTCTCTGGAATCGGAGATAAGACTTTAATTAAATTCTTAGAAAACTACGCGGTAACCGACAGGGGCAAAGCAGTAATGGCTAACTTAAGTACCAGTTCCTAGTTTTTGAGAACGCACATCTCAAAACGGTCTTACAGTTAAAGTTAGGGCCATATTATATATATTCATTCATTTAGTAGTGTTGCAGATTTTAAACAAAAATTGGTCAACTCCTTTATTTTCCAGTCGCGTCAACACATTTCATTTTGTCCATAGGCATTATGATTTCGTCACAGTATCTTAAGTATGGGCTTATTTATAATACTGACGGCTATAACTCATGGAGCCAATATCCTAAATCGTAAAAAGTATATAAAACGGCTTCCAACACTTGGGTCTAATCTCTACGACTGATCGAATCTCCTTTGATAAGTTAAGGGACCACTATTCACAATTCCATAGAAATATTATCAGATTTTTAGAAACTCAGCGAATACTAAACCGAATATCTGATGGCATTCAAGCATTATGGACGTACTTGTTGGGCCTTGTATAGCTGTGAAACTTTCATTCATATGTGCAAAGCAATTCAAACTTAATTTCGTAGGCGATAAAGTCAATTTCACCTTAGAGCTTGCTTATTTTCACGCTATCGTAAATTACCAAAACTAGTTTCGTACTTAGAGAACTCTATTACAATAGGAATACGGGTGATTATAGGTAGAAATGAATGTATATGTTATAGTTGTGGATTTTTGTAGACCTAAAGTGTTCTGATGCGTAGATGTTTTATTACGAGGACGCTTGGTGATATCGAGTACTATAACGATATAGTTTACTAAACACTAGATCCGTATAAATAACGTTTATATCTTTAAGTTTATTACTAGCTCTTCTGGTGAATTTAGTTCTGAACCCAAGTAGGTATTAGAGGTATCATTTAGTAAAGTTTATTATTCGAGCTTTAGAAATTAGTAACCGCGGCTTTACTAGCAATATGATGTCGTTAAAACAGCAGTTAACATTGCCTAGGCTAATACATTAGAACTTATAATATAAAACATTTGGCATGTACAAAGGTAAGCTAAATTTAAATTTAATTCTTACTAGAACAATGTACAGAATTGATTGTGTAACTGCAATATTGAGGAAGAGTTAGTAGGCAGATTGCCTGACATAAGCTATAACCTCTAAACATTGGAGTTAAATTTGATGGCCCTCGGATCTGCGCTCAAAAATGTCCGAAAAACAAAGTTCTCCAAAACGATAAGTCATTCAATTTGGAACAAAGCTAAATAGGACATTAAACTTTTTAATACAATTTAAATTTGTTTAAGACAGTTACTTATCTTTCTAAACATGATCCTACGTTGACACCTGACTTAGGACATTTTAATCGTGAATTTTATTCGAATCCTTCCATTCTGTTAAACGCCATTGGTCCTAAAGTGTTAATTAAAGAAAAATAAACCAACAATGCACATTTCTGCATTTGTGACATAAGAACATACACACCTTTAATCGCGCCTTTGTTTACATGTAGATTGGAAGAGGCAATTAAACCCAATGTGGACTGATTTGAACATGACTGTTCTGCCATCATTCTTCTTGTATTTATAACATCAAGAAATGATTTAATTGAATAACCACAGAAAATATTTTTTCTTAAGAGACAAGTAATATTAAATTATATTTTAATTTGTATTTTATATATTACGAAACCTTGACTTAGAAGTACACTTAACACTTACACACGTAGTATATTCACCATATGGTGAAGTACCCTTTTATCCACAGCCATTCCCCTATTTTATGACGCTCATAAGAAGAAATAGTAAGTGGTTGTTTTCAGAGCAGAAACACTATATATGCATACACGGACTGACAGTTTTAAGACATATTTTCATCTGCGGTATAAAATGTCATGTAAAAAATCACATTTACACTTATTTAATTGTGACCTTGAAATATTATGCATTAAACTTTTATATTACTCGGATGATGGAAATGTTTACGTAGTTTACATAAAAAAAACCTAGCTAACAGGTAGCAGTTAGTTTCAAGTCAGCTAAATTTTCAGGTCCCACTTCCCCACACCCAAACTCTCTTTATGAATGTAAAGTTGTAAGTACGCAATAGTTAATAGTTAGTTTTAATAGTGTCGTTTTAATATTTTGTTTTTCTTAAAGTTTTTACGTCGAGTTTTATTAAAAAAAATATTTTGATAGATGGTAGCTAGCTTGAGCCTTTTAACATATATTAGAACTTATATATTGTAAGAGTCTATTCTAAGCATACCTACGCCCACATCAAAATAGCGTGATTTCGAGTAGTATGATGTCCTAAGCAGCCAACAAAAAGCAAACGGATAGTATAATTTTAATACTTATCTTGTTTTAAAAGTTTACTGACATAATGAAGCCTATGTAATCAGTTGCTATTATTTATCGGTTTAGTTGTTGATAACAAACGCCATTCACATCTAATTCTAAAAAGACCAATATCAAACTAAATTCAATCAACTAACTTCATCCAATTTTCACCCATCCATTTTAATTCTAATCCAAACCCTTCAGTTCTCCAACTAATCAAATAACAATACAAAGGCTTCAAATTCAATAACCTTAACCAAACTGCCAGTAGATTGAGAAATGCGCTTCAGAACCTTTGAGAACTTAAAACAACAACTTTCAAAAATGAGTCTCAAATATCTTGTCATAAACGTAACGGTTTGAAAACAATCTTGATCAATTTCTTGTCGATCAAGTGTCTTAGTTTAGTCTTTAGAAAATGTTAGCTCATAACGAGTACAAATTCAGACAATTTTATAGTCAGTATGTTTGTAAGTTTTGTGTAAAACTTAACTTAAGCTAACTACTTAGATAAAGACAATATCAATTCAATCAACTAGCTTCATCCAATTTTCAGCCAACCAATCTATTCAAATTCTAATCCAAACCCTTCAGTTCTCAAACTAATCAAATAACAATACAAAGGCTTCAAATTCAATAACCTTAACCAAACTGCCAATAGATTGAGAGATGCGCTTCCGAACCTTTGAGAACTTAAAAGCTAAAAGGTGTTTTGAAACCTTTCAACTGAGAGTAACAACTTTCAAAATTGACTCTCAAAGATTGTATCTGTTAAAGGTAACAGTTTTCAAAACAATCTAAATCAATGTCTTGTCTTAAGATGTCTTACTTAAGATTTTTTTGTCAAAGTAGACGCCTTTTGAATACTGGAGAACTTATATAAAAAAATTAGTTTTGAAATTGTCAAAGTCGATAAGGTTGGCATTTGTTGATAGAACATGCGAATATGTACTTTAATGTTTTGAAATGTCTATACAAAAATAGTATTAAGGTAGATCATGGATCTAGTTAGTTGATATTACATTTGTTGAAAAATAACATTGCATCGAATTTAACTTGACAATTTGATTTGCTATAAGTTATTCTTGTACATTTACATGGTGTCCCAAGGCGATGGCCACATGTAGGAAAAGTATCTTAAATATTGATGATACAAAATTTTAGTAATCGCACATTAATTCTATAATATAACTCATTTTAAAAACTCTCGGCAAACTTTTCAGGTAAAGCTACCAATATATCCACAAAAATACATACTCTGCTCATTTTAAGACTAGATGGCGTTGTGTGAATTTATTTGATTTTTTTATGTTTATTATTATTTTATCTTATCTCACAAATATTTTAACACGTTAAAAAATCAGGTTGGGATCCAACTATAATCACAAACCTAATTATTATTTATTCCTTTATCATAATAAAATTGATAGCATAAAACCGAAAACCTTCGAAAAGTATTTTTCATAAATTAGACAACGGGTCTGAATCGCGTATTATAAAGATAAATAAATACCTATACCTACTATTTATTTACCTTTATAATAATTACGCAATTCAGACCCGTTGTCTAATTTTTGAAAAATGTTCTGTAATCGCGAAAGTTTAAAAACATATACTTCAAAAAGTAATCAACCTCAAAATTGCATATTATTTCGACGTTCTTTGTCATATTTCCTTTGACAATTTACCCGCAATATATCCTTTGAAACGGCTATACATCAAGCAGTACATCCAGTATAAGATGATCTCGCATTGTATAGGCTTTCCTTAGATAGTAAGAGCAGCTTAAACTGGTATTTAAAGCTTGAAAGCCGTGTGTACATTAAAGCATACGTGTTAATTACGCCGTGCGAATATTTAAAATGATATCGGTTATTTTCACCTCAGTACATTGTTTTCATTAAACTCCCTTTGATACGCGTTGCGGATAAAATTGATCGGTGAAGAATAAAATACGAGTATTTTCTGATCATTCGAAGGTGTGATGTTAATATTAAACATCTTTAAAATAAAGTTATCCAAATTGCAATTATATTTTCAATATAATAGATATATATATATACACGGTCCCCACAACCGAGATCGATGCGGAGGAATATTATGACGCCTAACTTAATGTAAATATTTGCCTTTTGTTTTACCTATGTATATATTTTCAATTTATTTTTCTAATCTTTAATGTAACATTATATTTCTTTAGTGTTTTTAAAATAAATAAATAAATTTTTAATATTATTTTCCCCACAGTTCTGTCGGTAAGAGTAGCCAATAAATCAATCATCCGAGCCTTTTCTGAATGTTATTGGGTCAGCTTCGAATCTAACAGATTTAGCTGAATATCAGTATTTTACGTGGAGCGACTGCCATCAGATCTTCACAACTCAATACGAGATGATACGATACTCTTTGTTAGACTAGTTGTTAGACTTTCTGGCCTCTGACTACCCGTAATGGCCGCCATATATATTATGTTCAAATGACCTTTCCTCGACCGACCGCGGTTCGCATTGCTTAACTTGCAAGATCGATCAGTCCACGCGGCTTCGAATAGCCAATAGTATAATAATAATTATGTTAATTCTGAAGCTATATCTATCATGTATGCCTTTGGCATTAAGTCCGCCTCTGTACAAATTGTGCATAAAGTTTTAAATAAATAAATTTCATTAAAATCGTCTGTCCTATCCCTATCAAATTTTGCAATTATAATATTGGTTGAATACGCTACCAATAGTTTTGGCAATGTCTTTGTATGAACGCCTGTTGTTTGTCTATATTGGTTTTTAAGGTCTAATATATCATGGTGCTACGCGTTGTGCTACGAGCGTAGACTGCTACGATGCAAAGCCTACGCGTGTAGCTTGTTAAAATATGCTACATCATACTAACAATCGGGACGACAATCAAAATGATAATTTTGATGATACTTTGTGGGTCAATTTCACCAATTCTTCATTGAAAGTATCAGGTAGACAATTGACTTAGTACAAATTTGATATTTTATCTGACAGATAAGTTCCACAGAAACTGCCCTGAATATGTGCCGTATTGTATTCAATCATTGAGTTTTTAAATTGAATTGAAAGGTTGAAATATTTGATCGTATCGATAGATTGACAGCTAAAAAATAACTGACACTAACACTGACCGACATTTTGTTTCGGAATTATTTTTATTAAATCAAATGCCACTGTTTTTAAAACGCACGAAATCTGAACAAAGCATTTTGGACATTTTTGCCTATACATATTAAAACATGTGGACATTTCTGTACAGAAACATGATAAAATAACACAACCACCTATATTATGACGACCGGATAGCGGAGTGGGTAGTGTACCTGCCTGCGACTCTGAGGTCGCGGGTTCGATTCCCGCTTAAGACAAATCTTTGTGTGCATGAACATGGGGGTTTGTCTTAGTCTGGGTGTTTCTTTATATCATAAGTATATATTTACAAAAGAAAAAAGTATATTTGTATTAGTATCAGTTATTCTAGTACCCATATTACAAGCTCTGCTTAGTTTGGGACTAGATGGCGTTGTTTGTAAGTTGTGAAATATTCATTTATTTATTACCCAGAAAGGTATAGTAGCGGTGTATTCACGCCATTCTTCTTCTTGTCGTGTCAATGACTATAATAAAAATGTTTTTCTTCTATCTATATGGTTTTAGACCAATAGAATGCGACTGTGACGCCTTTTTGGTTGGCCTGCATAAGGTCTTTTATGGTAAAAAGGGTAGGAAGATGTAGGCAAGACAACAAATGGGCCATATTTTGGGTGGGCATCCACATTCGCAACTAATGGATGGATTGTATGATGGATTGGATGTATTTAATTCACGCCATGTGATGATGTGTATGATTTGGAGATCGAACTAGAAACCTCAAAATTTTTGCATACACCGTCCACTAAACCAATAAGGCAGTCAATACACTCATATCTTCAAAAATACGAACCTAAACGATTTATTGACAGAGGTGTATGCCGTGGATTTGATTCCGAGACTTTTAACTTCGCTGTCCTACAGTCTCTCACTCAGTCATCGCCGCTTCAATATTAAGCTCAAAATAACCTAAAACGGATTGCATCAATGTCTAAAATACACAAACTGCTAAAAGCTAATGCATAATCTCTATGAACATTGGTATTAATTAGTCAAATAGCTTTCGGGTAAATTCATCCGACAATTTCGCGTATTCCAAAGCTGTTAGAAATTCATATTGATACTGTGGGTAGAATGTTCATTGGACATTTAGAGCCGATTGCAACAACCTGTTAAACTCAATTTTAGCACTAATCTACAGTTTTCGATCTCGCAGTCTAGTAAATAATTGCATGGCATGTGATGAGGAGGGACGAGAGACATGTGATCGGTTTAAAGGTCGATGAAATGACAGGGAAAGGCAGAGCAAAGAAAAGATGAATTACGTAAAAGAAGATTTGAAAGAGAAGTGTTGTTACAGAAATAAATTTTGTGGTTTGACCTTTAATGAGCAATAAAATAGTCTGAAAAACAGATCTTATTCTGATGAAGGGTGTCACATATTAAACGAATCGATCGACCATCGATTACCGACCTAATGGCAGAAGAGTTAACATTGTTTAAGTAAAGAAAATTTAGCAAATAATTGATGTCGATCGATTTCAGTGTAATAACACCCTAATATATCAGTCAAAACCTTAATATATAAAATTATAAAATTGACAACACGTTTTTAATGAACACGTGATATATATATATATATATATCATTATTATCATCCCTGATAATGTTTTAAACAGAAACATTGTATAGAAGACCCGAAAATACATGAAAATTAATTAACACTCTCATTGAAAACAGTCATTGCTCTGAGAACTCTAACTTTATTCATAACAAGCATCTTTTATTAATATTCCAGCACGTGTACCAGCTTATGAACAGCCTTATATTATTATTTTGAGTCTCTCTAAGTTGTGTTTCTATACAATGTGATTGCGACATTGGCGTTTTTATTTAAGCTGCAAATTATAGACGTTAAATTATTATTGTGACATGTGAGTTAAATGTCATCAAAATAGACGCAGTAGACACACATCACTACGAACTTTCACATATAATATAATATTAGTAGGATTGTTACTAACTTACAAGTTTTGAAGGAACAAGAGCGGTATACACGAAACCAGTGAGCATAATATGAATGTTAAGCAGCAAAAGAGTTAGGAGTGTAGCAGTAACACCCACTTATGATCCAATGAGACAAAAAATATGAAAAATCAATAAAACGATTTCAAATTACTTTTTAAGTCGGTTGAATGATTTTTGAAGTCTGCGTTGAACATTTTCTTACAATAACAATAAAATTTATAAGCTCTGACTTCAAGAATTATTTAACCTCTTTTATGCTCTTTCAAGGTATATTGAAGTCTATTTATTTATTTTTATCGCTTTTATTTACTATTAAGTGAGATGTTTTTAACGTGACTCATTCTTATTTAAGACTGCTTGTCCAGAAGTTAAATCGACGGGTACAAAAAATATAATGTTAATAAAAATAAATAAATAATCCACTTATGTAAAAAATATTTAAAAAAAATCAAATAAATGCTCTAACAAGAAAAAAAAAGATTATTTTGTTGCTTTTAACTTTTTATATGAATATTCTAAAGTAATTTAACGTATCAGCTCTGCTTATCAGTGTATAAATTCAAACAAAACAGTAAACGGTTAAAAGGTGCTTGGTAATCGTTGAGCAGTTGTACCTTCCAGCATCAGCTTAGCAACATGAGATGCTGACTGCTAGATGCAAATATCAGAATCCTCAATTTCTCTAGGATCCTATCATCAGATCATGACTTGATGATCATAGGACCACGTTACAAGTATAACTTTTCATAAAAACCTCACGCTCAATTGCTCCCTAAAGTCTTCTTAACTGAATCCTTAACATCTCGATATCATAAGGTCCTAGACAGAACCGCATACATTTTATATGTAAGTATGTCTGTGCATACGTTATTAGGCTAATGGGTACTTTGGTAATAAGGGATAAGACACAAGATGGGATCCGTCTGATATGAAAAGGAAAACTATCTAATTATGAGGTTTGGAGTGGTTTTGTGTGATAGTAATACGTGTGATGACTAATTTTAATTTACGTATGTAATTGAAACACCTCTCTTTATTCGAAAGATCATAAAAATAATTACACATAAGCTTCCCGAGATAATACTATTTTCAATTCTCATCACTACATAGTATAAAACAAAGTCGCCTTTTCTGTCCCTATGTGCGCTTAAATCTTTAAAACTACGCAACGGATTTTGATGCGGTTTTTTCTAATAGATAGAGTGATTCAAGAGGAAGGTTTTTATGTATAATACATGCATAGAAAGGGGGAATTGTTTTACTCCAAATTTAACGCGTGCGGGCCACGGGCAGTAATGAATAAATCAAACTACTGGATCGAATTTAATCATTTTTTCAGTGAGTGACATAGGCTATATATTATATATCCGTGCGAATCCGGAGCGGGCCGCTGTGTTTTTATATACAACGTTCACAGTTTTTCTGTAGTGTATTTAGTATCAGCATTGTACCCGTGCGAAGCCGGGGCGGGTCGCTAGTTAATAATAAACGTGTTCAAACGCTCCTTACACGACGTCAAGCTCTTGTATTTTGAATGTAAATTTTTGAATTTCGATTGATAGCTGTTTAAAATATTGCGTTTATGAATTGAATTGTGAGCGTAATTTTGAAATGGAATTTAATTATTTTTTTATAATTTCGTACTTCAAAAATGGTGAGTAAAATGAAACTTTGAATGATCATAAAATGAATTAGATTTATAGGATATAACTAAAAAATATTGCATTCCATTTACGTTTACCTACATTTTGATTAAGGTACTACTATTTTACTGTATTAAGATCAGTCACTATGTCTATTTCTAAGTAAATTCTTAATAAATAAAGAAATATAGAGTAATTTAGTTTTAAATATAACCAAGACTGCTATGATTTTTTTCCGTTTCGATAAATTAATTTACCAATGTCGGTCGTTTTGAGATCTACGCCAATTTATTAACTGCATTTTTTTAAAAGGCTCTTGTGAGAGTTCTGTCTATTACGCGATGTAAGATTTTTTTAGTCTTGTGAATGCAGTAAGTGTTTACTAATAGTGGTACTAAAAGTAACAACAAATCTGAACATAAAGTAGCTAGTATTTTATTCTGACTATCTTTGCAAACTAAGCTGCAGTACAAGAGAAATAAAATATCAAACTGAGTATCATGTGCTTCTACTAAATATCCAATAAGCCTAAGACGGGTTGTAATAAAATCGTTGATATATTTGGGACCGAAGATTGTATTATATTTTTCGAGGAGTATCAACAAACTCTTTGAATATCTCAACACGTAAATAAATTAGGTTTACGTTAATTATCATCAATTGAATACTTTTTGTTCCCCTACAGCCATTAATTTGAATTTCACAAGCTTCATTTTTCAAAAAATTCACAAAAAAAATCATAATTATTGATTCCTATACAGGGTTTATGCGACAAAGGGGCATTTATTGAAACTGCAGATTTAAGACGAGGTCAGTGCTTATTTTCGCCAGTTAAAGTGCCGTTCTCATTCAACATGTATACGTATATGAGAAATGATTCGAGATCAACATAGTATACCACAGTTATAAAACAAAGCCATACTACCAATGAAATTACCCATTCCAATTACTCCACCGAACTGTAACAAACAGGCTAGCACCATGTCTCTGTACTGTCCGGAAGCAGCCGGGTATTTGTGGCGTGACTTACGACCGCTTCCGCCCGCCATATTTGCTTTACTTACGCCACATCCGGCGAGCTTGCTTACGTAATACCCAACGACAAATACTTTGGGAATCGATTAAAAGATGGTGATTTGTATTTTAGTGGAGTTATGGAGTTTAACATAACATAAACATCACGCATATGTTACCCAGAAGGGTGTGGCAGAGGTGTACAACACCCACATTTCACCTGCTATGTTTAGGTCTCATGGGATTGGGGGTGAGCCTTTCGCCATCCACCGGGCACAGTTTCAACTCCATGCTGCTACAAATAACGCTATGCCCGACCCGGGTATCGAACCCAAGACCTCGCGTAGAGAAGCGCATACGCTAACCACTAGGCCATCGAGACAGTTATGGCGTCTTGTGTGATAAATTCTAGTTTCCTTAACATATGTTACTGTCTTGTTTCAGGTAATTTATCAATTATGAGGTTAAATTACTTCAGTTGCGGTTGGTAAGTGAATGGGAAATCATTTTTAGTAGGTATTGTGACTTTTTCATACCTTGCAGAGTACATTAAGCCATCAGCGTTGGTTGTTACATAAATTTATTTTATAATTGTTATTTTATTTCGTTGCGTTTATTTTTTAATCAAACTATATATGTATATATATATAATGTAATAATTTCGAAGCAATACAAATTATTTGCAATAAAATTGATGACCAGATGGCGGAGTGGGTAGTGTAGCTGCCTGCAACGCCGAGGTCGTGGGTTCGATTCCCACTTAAGACAAATCTTTGTGTGCATGAACATGGGAGTTTGTCTTAGTTTGGGTGTTTCTATGTATAATAAGTAAGTATGTATTTACAAAAAAAAAGTATATATGTATTAGTATCAGTTATTCTAGTACCCATAGTACAAACTCTGCTTAGTTTGGGACTAGATGGCGTTGTGTGTGAGTTGTGAAATATTTATTTATTTATTTATTTATAAATTACTGCCTCGAACCGTAACGTAACAAACAGACTCACATTGTGTCTCTGTACTATCCGGGAGCAGCCGAGTATTTGTGGCGTGACTTACGACCGCTTCCGCCCACCATATTTGCTTCACTTACGCCACATCCGGCGAGCTTGCTTGCGTTATACTTAACGACAAATACTTTGAGAATCGATAACTATGTAACAACTTTACTAATGGTATTATAGTCTGTTTGAATTAATTTTAAAACATGTAAACACAATCGTAACCAGGGCTAAATAAAAACAAAAATTAAATTTATTTATTTATTTATTTATTTATAGGAAGATCAACAGCATGTAATAATTTGAATATCTTAACGTAAATTAGTGACAGAGAGCCAATAATAGCTCTTCACGAATAAACTTTTGAATATAAATAAAAATTTTGTGAATATCAGAACAAAAGTACAAAAGTAAGTGCTTAATTATTACAAACTAAAAAACACATCAAAGATCGCTATAAATATATTAATTATTACTGCCTCGATGGTCTAGTGGTTATTGTATGCGTCTCTCACCGCAAGTTATTCCTAAAAACAATACTTTCAGTAGCTGATGCAAAACTTTTGTATTAAGAGTGTGTTTAAATTTAATTTACCATAAATAAATCACTGTTCCCGATCGACATCAAATAATTTACACGCGAGAATCCACCGTCAATACCCCTGAGTGTTGGATAATCTAAACCGACAATATTTCTAGTGTCGCACCAACAGTAATCCTGTGACGTCACAGCGCATTACGTCACAATGTTTTACGCGTGCGAAATTTCAACCAAATTTAGCTAATATAAATTTACTGGTGGTAGAGCTCTTGTGAATGAGCTCGAGGGCGGCAGCACCACCGTTTCACCTACCTGCCGCCAAATAGTAGTGCTTCCATTACTGTGTTTCGGTTTGGTGGTGAGATCAGGCCCTGAAATTACTGGCACATGAGACATAACACCGTAGTCCTCAGCTGCAGCGACGCATCTTTAATCTGCTTTTGTGGATTGTTGATATCCATGGGCTGTACTTACCATCAGGTGAACTACACGTTCGTTCGACAGCGAACGAACGTGTAGTTCGTTACGAACGGGCATAGTATAAAAAATAGATTGATAGTTTGGTATGAGGTAAGTTCTTTTTTCCCAACCTGGCATAGAAATCATTGAAAACTGATAGCTATATCTAATGATAGTAATAAAGCCATTGGTTTTGCTTTTTTGCCATGTTGGCAAAAAGTGTTATTTGCCAATAAAGCGCCAGGCAATTTGCAGTAGCAGCACGCATAATTTATGAATGGGATTTTTGAACATACCATTAGCGCGTCAAGGCATATGCATAGGTGGTATTTAGGTCTAATTAAATTCTTCGGCTATGGTTTCTGGGTCATTGTACCATTCATTTTGAATATCATCTGAATAGTATTTCTCCAATATATCCATAAGTTAGATAGCTTCCTTCCAAACTTATATTCACTTTGAATTAATAGGCTTCTACTAAATATCTATTGCAAATAATCCATCAGCAGCTAACAGTGTCCAATGAATTAAACCGCCAATATTTCGACACCGGCCAGTTGATCTGGGGTGAATAGTTACTCGTTAAGTGCACGATGAAGTAACAAACAGAAAATCAACACAGCGTAATTAACTGATTTTATTTTGGAAAATTAAGATTAATGATTATTTTTATAGCATTTAGCTATGCTTAGCAAATTTTACTAAGAAACAGTTGAAAAAGATATGGGACCGGCAGGATTTGAACCTGCGACCTTACTGCACACCGGGCAGTCGCTCTTAGCCATCCAGCTACGGTCGCCTCTTACCGGCACCCTAAATTTCTCAACTGTATGATACGTCATTTCGTGACGTCACGTTCATCCATTTGTTCCTATCTATCTAACATTTGTGCTGAATGTAACTTCGCCATGTTGGTTTGTATCCTACCTAAGATAGGAACAAATGGATGAACGTGACGTCACGAAATGACGTATCATACAGTTGAGAAATTTAGGGTGCCGGTAAGAGGCGACCGTAGCTGGATGGCTAAGAGCGACTGCCCGGTGTGCAGTAAGGTCGCAGGTTCAAATCCTGCCGGTCCCATATCTTTTTCAACTGTTTCTTAGTATAATTTGCTAAGCATAGCTAAATGCTATAAAAATAATCAAAGTTAAAATATCGTACACGTTCATTCGTTACAACATTTGTGCTGAATGTAACTTCGCCATGTTGGTTTGTATCCTACCTAAGATAGGAACAAATGGATGAACGTGACGTCACGAAATGACGTATCATACAGTTGAGAAATTTAGGGTGCCGGTAAAAGGCGACCGTAGCTGGATGGCTAAGAGCGACTGCCCGGTGTGCAGTAAGGTCGCAGGTTCAAATCCTGCCGGTCCCATATCTTTTTCAACTGTTTCTTAGTATTAAGATTAATATCGATAATACCATTTAAATTAATATTAATTTGTTTTCAGAACTATCTTCTAGCATAATATGAATTTTTTTTCGCTAAAGATAGCAGATCCTACTACGTCCTACGATTTGGATTTTTATGGCTTAAGAGGGAACAATCAACAAAATGGCCACGATTATACTTGCATTTTTGTTTTACACATTATAATTTGCCTATATAATTAGATAAAGACTAAATAGTAAGTTATAATCCGATTACGTAAGTACTAAAAATAAGTACTATTGCTGGTATACCCTTAATCTCTCCATAATCAATCCGAAAAACTTTCTAAAAGCACACCTATTATCCGTGCAATAAAACTACCCCGAATATCCCTTCTATTAAGTCCATCCTTAGGTTGCCTGGAAGAAATCACATTAAGCGATAAGGGCTTTGTACATAATAGTTTTAAGTACCTATTTCTCTGTGTGTGTGTTACAAATGTGATGTGTAAATTAAGTTTTATCTATTTGACATCAGATCAAAAGTGAGGCAGTGGCGCTTCCTTCGCTCGATCAAAAGAAATATACCACCAGCGTCATTTTCATTCCCTTATTAGTTACCATAATGAGTCGATACGCAAATCTATTCTCCTTAAGTTGTTATTATACCAATTCAGAAACGACAATCGATGCCAGCAATCGATTGGTGTAATCGATTAGTTGACGTTTTAAATTCAGAAAACTATCGAACGACGTCGTTTATTCTGCCATTCTGCCATGAATTGACGGTCAATAGATAGGTTTAAAAACATCCTTAAACATACCATTATTATTTAAATATACATGTTGGATCTTAAATGAAACTAGTCTAATAACTTAATCTAATTCAAATTCAAATTCAAATTCAAATCATTTATTTTCATAGGCCCCAGGAGGCGCTTGAATCTAAACATAATAAGTCACCGTCAGAAGGTTTCGTACCCAAAATGAGGTAACATAACATACCATTAACTTTTGAATACATTTAATTTTTTACTTAAGCTTCTGCATGTATATACACTGTACGACTCTTGGACACTATGCATCTCCGTTTTCGATAATAACGAGCATCGGGTCTATGGCTGACTGTAATTTCGGATCTCTGGAGAAATTAATGCTATGCTAAATGGCTGGCCGGTTGTAAGCTAGAATGAGCCGACGGGAATGGCCTGCTATTGGAAAATGTTTCAATGGTTTAAGCATTTTAAGCGATTCAGCTAGGAAAATAAGTTTCGTGTCAGTTTAACGATATTTTGGTAGATTTGTGGAAAAAAAAGTGTAGATGCATTTAAAAATGTACGTTTTGAACTTAGACTGGCAAATTCAAACTAGAAATAAAAAATTTGCCATTTTTGTGGTCTAATAGCAATCTACAATTTTATTTTTGATTTGTTAATTTTAATGCAATGATTTTTTTTATTAGACTTTGTGCAAAATCACTCTGCAAAACGGCCGAGCAAATTACAGAACAACACTTCTAAAATGGACTGAATCCTCTTACATAACATATACATAAAAGATGACTACCCAAAGCCAGCAATTGAGTCTACCGCGGATCAAGAGACTAAGTGACTTCGGCCATTAAGCCGTAGGAAGGCTTAGTCGCCCATAAAATTGTGCCAAAAAGGTGAAGATAGGAAGGACCACTTCCTTTGCGAACTATCGCTTGTAAGCTTCATGTAGGGTCATAATTCTGGTATCGTAAAAGTAATGGGGTAATATTGATAATTATTTATGCTTTAATGTTGGAGTTAGATCAAAGCTTACTTAATAGGTTTGTCAAAAATCATTACTAAATATTATATTTTGTTTTGGTACTCTTTAGATTTTGATTGTAAACCGCTAGGACTAGAAACTTAGGTTAACTTATGTTCTTAAGTTAGAAGTCAGCTGACGCAAAAAAAAAAAAACATTAGATGGTGTTGTCCATATTTAAACAATGATTTAAAACTTTTAATAAGCTTACGTGAGAATGTGAATTAGGCAACGTTTTCAATGCGTTGAATCAGGCAAAAACCAATATTATCCAACTAGTACTTTATCCACCAATGGTCTATAAAAATATTTAATATAATTTTATCATAAAAAACCTCTGCAAAATTTACATACCAAAAACATTATCCCCGTCCAATAAACTATAATCAAGCATAAGTTCTGAAGAATTTTTCTCGCCATAAATTGACGAAACGCTTCGGGGATCTCCTTAATAACTTTTTGATAATGATATAGGGCGAAGGTTTTTACGAAGGCTTTATACCGCGAAAGTTTAACTGAATTTACTGGCAGTTTGTGAACCTATATATTATGGTAATATGTCCTCTTTATTGCTGGCATGTGATCTTCTTTTATAAGGTTTTTTTGTGTGTGAAAATGAAAGATGAAATAATTTTCATGATTGAATAGCTTTTATTTTCATTTTTGCTTTTGCTATTCGACATTTGAAAGATATATTATAAACATTATATATATTATTATATCCTCTTTTGAAATATATGTTTAAAAAAGCTTACTAGTAATTTGCAAATACAAATTACTTGTATTATTGTTAATCCATCTAAGCTTAATTCGCTTGTGTTAGGAGAGGAGGCAGTTCACGTCCGTGGTGTAATGGCCAGGATTCGAACCCACGATTTTTTTTAACGTAAGACCGATGCCTTATCAATTGCGCAACGGCTGCAATATCTGTATCTGAAAAGTAAGTATTGTTTGTATTTTCCAATATCGATTTCAGTTCCTTATAATATATTCAATAAAAAGAATCCTTTCCTAAAAATTTTAGAAAAGCATAGCATCACACTTACATTACCTACACGATTGTAGTAAAGGTGTACCATTACTACCACATTTCACCTATTAAATTTATTGAAGCATATCCAAATGGCAAATCTTGGAAAATCTCTAACCTCGATTCATTAAAAACTTATGACATTCTCCGACCTAATTCCGTTTGTATCCGGGCCTCTTAAGTTCACGTAATGTTACTTATACAGGATAATGTTGTACTGCAAGGTATCTCCTTGGAGACCACAATCGGATAACAGAATCAATTTATAATGCTTGTTCCGGAGATGCTATTAGTACTACCAACGCTTTTACTTTCGAGTACGTTCAATGTTTTGATCTAATTACTTGGCATACTTAGGTCCTTAAGTACAAAATATTATAGGATTAAAATAATATTTTTTAAACTTTAGTATTGCATATTAATTGATAAGATTTGACCGTATATGATGCGACCATGACAAAATGCAACCTTGACGAAACGTCAAGCACCGAATGGTAGGAATTAGTCGCGTTAATTCCCGTTCAAATGATATCAATAGTATAGGATTTTTAATTTGAAATCTGTCAAATATATATAATGTGTATTGTGTTTATTAATCCTTGGATAATAATATGGTGAACAGTAAAACTAAATTGAGTTGCTCTGAAAAGAGAAAATTTTATTTTAAATAAGTAAGTTAGGAACTAAGTTAACTTTTACAAAACAAACACTAATTGAATACAATTCTTACCTGAAAAGAGAAACAACATTTAAAGCTATTGTTTCACCAGTTCTTATTAAATACTATTTTATTATTTAAATTACAGTTTATTAACTTAATCTAACATAGCCTCCATATTTTATGATGCTGGCATTTGTTCAATATGGCCGACCAAACAACACAGATAAATAATGACATAAAAGTTATTGCGCGGCAAATTCAAAAGTGTACTAACTAAATGAAGTGTCATGCACTTTGTTTACATCTCCCCCCCCCCCCCTATTCCTAAATTATAAAGTCCTCCTGATTTTTTTTTACTACTGGAACAAGTTTTGTAATATGAAAAAGGTTCGACTCTGACTTTTTGTGACCCGTGTTTATTTTATGAATTGAATTGGATATTTTGTCTATAATTTGATAAGGTCCTATTTTCAATTCATCTAATTTTTTTCGATTTAGCCGGTTTCCGTTTTCAACATATACAGAATCTCCGATTTGAAGTTCACAACTTTTTCGGTGTTTATCAAATCTTTGTTTATTGTAATTGTGCGATTTTACACTTTTTTCTAAGGCAATTTTTCGGTCTCGCAACAGATGATTCTGTGTTATATTTTGTTTCAGTTCATCTGGTAGAATGTTATCATTTTTTCCTTCTAATAAATATTTTGGAGAGAACCCTGTTACACTATGTTCTGTTTCGTTATATTTTTCAGTGCATTTGTGAGCAATAGTTGTCCAAGCAACTTTATCCCTGCTTTCATTAATCTTGCATCGAATTTTGCTATAACAAACTTTTCCACTATTTGCCCCATATTCAAAGGTTTTGGTGAATCTTTCTTCATTTCAGCGAAGCTTTCCATGATTCTTGCTAAAGATTCTTCTGAAATTCCTGATGTAGAAGTTTGTGGCTTTGTTTGTTCCTCCAATAGGTATCCCATGAATTGTTTATTACCATCTTCATCACAATAAACCGCCTTCAACTCTGGATTCATGGATACCCACACCTGTCGTTTCTCATGTCGTTTTTGTAATGTAGCCTTTACTTTTTGAAAAATTTTGGTGTGTGCTATTCCATCATGTAATTTTATTGGCTGCAACTTATCTGGGATCACAAAGGTCCGGTCCTCTAAATCCGTTAACGCTATTACACAAATAATATTTGTTCTCGCATCTTCTTCACTGGCTTTGACCTTGAACTCGAATCTTAACTTTTCCATGATTTCTGGTAACACGCTGGAGAAATGTTGTTTTATAATGTGTATTGTGTTTATTAATCCTTGGATAATAATATGGTGAACAGTAAAACTAAATTGAGTTGCTCTGAAAAGAGAAAATTTTATTTTAAATAAGTAAGTTAGGAACTAAGTTAACTTTTACAAAACAAACACTAATTGAATACAATTCTTACCTGAAAAGAGAAACAACATTTAAAGCTATTGTTTCACCAGTTCTTATTAAACACTATTTTATTATTTAAATTACAGTTTATTAACTTAATCTAACATAGCCTCCATATTTTATGATGCTGACATTTGTTCAATATGGCCGACCAAACAACACAGATAAATAATGACATAAAAGTTATTGCGCGGCAAATTCAAAAGTGTACTAACTAAATGAAGTGTCATGCACTTTGTTTACATATATACCTGACTTTATAAACCATTTTTTTAAAATTTTTTGGGTTCTTTTGTTGTCTGATATAAGATACTTCACTCTGTAAGCTTTTACTTTTTTTTTGGTGAATGTGAATAACGAGCCCTGCATAATTGCTGGTTAGCCCATGAGTACACAATCATAATTATATCGACCCAACTCAATGTTGTAATCGAGTCTTTACGTAATGAAAATTACTTCCTTTCTTTTGTTGATTATACAAAAACTGTACCCTAATCCATTTCATTACAAGAAACGCGCCGTGGCATTAATCCGACCTAATTATATCATGTAACGTAATAATCAAGTATTATACCGCTGATGTATTTCATGCCAAACTTAGCCCAATTTAACTAACTTTTAATCATAATAACCAAATATTTTTGATCTCTTTATTCTGTTCTAACATTGAAGCGGAGAAAGAGAATGATGAGAAATGAGATATTTAACATTACGCTAAACTCGACGGGAGCAAAGCAATAAATTTGAACGCGGGTCAAAGCGCGGGAGCAGCTTTACACAACGAAATCCACGCGGCCGAAGTCGTGACCAAAAGCTAGTATTGAATAAGAGAGAGAAAGAGATGGAAATACGGGTTAAATAAAAGCAATGAAACTGGGGCTTACTTCTTACCTACTAAACAGAATCCAAGCCCAAACTATTCGCTACATAATTCCACATCCGTAACAGTGATATTTACATAAATGTATGTAAATAAAGCACATTGTACTAAACAAGTTTGGCTCGAGCTTTGCTAGCATAAATCAGACTTATGTAGAGGGGACTAGCTCGTGATGGGTGTTGCGGCAAGATCGCGAATTCGGTGATTTAAGGAAATTGCCGAATGGTAAACAAACGCAGTTAATCGTAGGCTCGTAAAGTAAACAGTTCAAATCGTGCGGATTAAGAATGATGCCAGTTCCGAAGCGTAAAGGTGACTTAACCTGTGGTTCCATTGAAGCGGAACAAAGCAAAACCTCACGGAACAGAGTGAAGCGAGCTTCTAAATAAAACAAATGATCAGGCAGCCCGAGCTGGGTGGAGTGAAGTCGAGCACAGTGAGGGTTAAGCAGACTTTCAAATGAAATGTATTATATGAACACGCAGATCTGCTCTATCTCACTCCACTTCACTTTAAGTCAATGGAAACGCATCCTCCTTTTAAACTTAATTATGCTAAATAGATTTTTTTTTGTTTTTATATTTATTATATAAACAAACAAGGTATGTATTTGTATGGTAGTTAATTGTATTCAATTTTATGTACAATATATTTGATAATAAGTTTAGGACACGTTTGTAACTTTTATAATTATTATAAGCTTGGTCCATAAGTATAACACAGACGGTAAAGTTAAACAAGCTTGATTCATCAATCCTTTATGTTTTTAAAAAATAATGATGATTTGATTCGCTATTAAAAATTAACTACGCCTTGCCCTAAGTTCCCATCTACCTTCATACCAAATTTCATTAAAATAGGCAGAGCCGTTTAAATATAAAAGTGTAACAGATAGAACGGACAAACAAAACTTTCGGATTAATTATATAAATTTAGATTTAGTTAGGATTTTAGTATAAAGATTTAAAATAAATAAGTGCCACCGAGTACTTTCATAAAATCATTGATAAACTGACAATAACAGCAACATTGATATTTCTTTTTGTTTTTCTCTATTTATGACTTAGTTTCTTATGAGTGACTTTGTAAGTTATAGTTTCAGTTCGACGAATGTTCATATTTGGTTGGAAATTCTTAACGGCTTTGGAACTCTGCTACGACGGATGCATTGACAGACAGTTTGTAAGAAAAACAAATAGTTGAAAACAGTGCCAAGTCTCGGTAAGGGTGCGTGATATCTTTATAGCTGTTTTATGTTAAACATGTAGTGAGCATAGTGTAGCTTTTATGTTGTTCTTGGTATTTATATAGTAACTGTGAGCATGCCATGCTTATTTACTTAGCATGGCATGCTCACAGTTACTATATAAATAATTATATACATACATACGTATGTAATGGAATATACATTTGGGTATTATGCATGAGTTGCTTAACCGAAACAGTATAATAATGTTTAGTTTTAAGGACCTTTACAAATCTATAGTTTGCTTATTAACTAATTGACCATTAATAATGACTTCTGCGATAGTATACCAAAAAGCCATATGATATACATTTTCAAGACCTACTATTCTATCATTTTAACTATTTTTTCAAAATAACATTGCATATTAAAAATAAGGTAAACCAATATTGTTCTTTTTAGTATTATAATTCTTTGATTAAGAATAAGTGATAAATATAAGAGTAGTGATAATAAACTTTGTAAGCAATGGAATTACATCTCCCAACAGGACAAAATATTAAAATTTGTAAAGCATGTTTTTGATATCTGAATAAATATATTTTACATTTTTCATTCATAACATCATGCCTATGTTTAGGTTCCATGTACCATGGTCCCATAGATTGGAGATGAACCTATCGCTATCCACTAGGCACATTTCTAACTCCGAGCTGTTATTAAAGATCTTCTGACGGGAAAATCCCAAATAACACTTTTTCCGAACCCGGGGATCGAATCTGAGATCTCGTTGTAAGCAATACGCAAATATAACCGCTATACCAACGTGGCAGATGTTTAAAATAATATTTGATTATTTATTTATAACTTTTCTTATAATGCAAATCATAAGATACTATAATAATTCTGCATCGTTAATTAAATTACATTAATATAGAAAATTAAAATAATTCCTTTCTCCTTTAAAAATGCCGGCTAGCAGAATCAAAACAAACGTATTCACCATTTGTACAAGTGTGACAAAACACTTTAACGCTAAATTGTTAGGGAACAAACAATCCCCGGTAGTTACAAAGACTTGATTCATTCATATTAGTTGTCGCCATAAAAGCGAGCTGGTGGACTATCATAGTAAACCGTACTACAATACATTTAAACCCAAGCAATAATCAACCTTGTCGCACAAAACATAAGGACTTTAGTTCGGATACAGTTCAGCAACTTTAAAAGTTACAAAAGTCAAGCGGTTTTCAACCTTAGAGTGTAGCAAATAGTGATGATAGTGTTAGCTATCAGAATGTTGTAAAGAGATTTTATCATACGCTTGAATTGGCTGTCAGTAGCGACTGTTGTAAATTTTCGCTACCACTTCAATGCCTTTGATTCATTTTTTGCGTTTATATCAGATTTTTCATTTTAGTGTAAATTATTTTTTAAGCCCCGCCCGTGAATCGCAGCATGTGCCTCATGCGACAAAGGTTGATATTAGGTCTTCTTCTTATCGTGTCAATGGCTAGTTCAATTATAACCTCTTAGACCAGTAGGTGGCGACTTCAACCCCTTTTGTTTGCCTACATGAGGTCATCGCGGGTGCAAGTTGTAAAGGGCAAAACATCACATGGGCTATACTTTGGCTAGGGGATCCACATTCGCAACATGACATCAGGTTAGGATATTGCATACATCGTTCAATCGTCGCATCAATTGTCTTTGATAGATGGTAGAATGTGTAAAAGACGTCAGGTCAAATTGTACACAGATATCCATCTGAAATACTTAAAAAAATTGCCTTGATTTACAATAATAAAATAAACTGCCGCCTTTCAAACTGCCATTTGATTTCTCAATGGCCGACAGCGCAGTGTTGTTATATCGTAAATCGATATTATTTGTGAGATAATTATAAATTAGTTCACTTCTGTAGATTCTTTTATTTTATTGGTTAACTGTAGGGAACGCTAACGAATGGTTAGTCGATGTTGATTGATAGTTTTCACCGTAACGATCGAAAGACGTCAACTCTTCTGCCATTTTGCCATTGATCGATGTTCGATTGATTAGTGTTAAATCGCCTTTAATTCAATTTAACTAGTCCTTAAATTTAAAATGCCTGAAAATGCACCAAACTTATTCTTACTATGCTTCAGGCAATAAATCAACATATTACATAATTTTAAATCATAAAATACAGTTATATAAAGCATCTCACATAACGGCTAATAATTTAGTATACGATATTGCAAACTTTATGACGTAATCACTACAAAGTTAAACTTTTTGTTGGATCTTTCCACATTTCATCTTGAACTTTAATATCGGTTACTTTGTTTTCTTTATTGTGTTTTTACTTTTCACATAAACAGCTTTATTTATGTAAATAAGCCTGTACTATCATCTATATGCGGTTAAGAGTTTTTTTCTTGGAGCTGATGCATTAAATCAAAAATATTGATCTGGTGACTACAATTTGAAAAATATTTTACTTAGAATTGGACAGCTTAGTATCGACAATTTATGTTTGTTCGCCAATTACTCGAAGACGCCTAGACCGATTTTAGAAATTCTTTTTCTTGTCTAAAAGAGTAAACTTGTTATATTGTTCCATTTTATATTTTAACCGAAATCGCTTTGTGTGTACCGGACGAGTGCGTGAGTCGCCGGCGAAGGCCGCAGTTACTGGTGGTGCCGCGCGCGCGCTCTAACTTGCTGCAGCGAGCGCCACTGACGCGCGCCTTGCGGACGCTCAATACAACCCAAGTAGCACGTAAGTGTCGTCAGCATCAATAATACAGCCAATATAGAACTTAAAGTGTTATAAGAGCGGTATAAGAGAGTCAGGAAAGGTTATAAGCGTTATAAGAGTGTTACAATCCGCTATTATACAGCTCAGCTGTATATAGGCTTTATAATGGTATCTGCGTACACTTAAGGTGTTATATCGGAATATTACAACTCTACTATACAGCTTTAATAATTGTGTAACACTCCAAGCGTATTTCTACGGCTAAAGCTGTATAAAGGCTGTATTATAGTACTATTCACTCGCTTATTACAGCTTTAAGCTGTATTATAGTGTTACTTGACACTTGTTGCTGTACAAAGGCATATGCTAACTCCATTATAACACTAGTTTTTATGGTGTAATTTAACACTCTTATAAGTATTAAAGCTGTATTAGTTACTTCTAAGAGAGTATTATAGAACTAAAAAGATAAATGGCAGCTATAGTACAGCTTTAGTCTGTATTATTGACGGAGACGTCAAATCAATGTCGCAGTCAGGAGATGGATTGAGAAGGAATATTTGAATATAAGGAATTACAACTTAAATAACAGTAATGATAGTGAACCAATATTGAGTGAAAGAAAAAACCATTCAACCACACCGACAATCCATAGCTCCAATGAGGGTTCCGTACGAAAAAAAAAAAGAAAAAAAAAGGAGATAAAAATAACATTATTAATTGCTTCCTTCGCCATCATAACACCCCTTTTGATTCCCAGTAACTTGGCACTATGCAAAGTTTTTTTGGCATTTTTCTTCAGTTTCTATTATCTTGAACGACATATTATTCTGAAAAATAAAGAAAATACCTTAATAAATAATCTTCAAAATGGTTTTAGAGATTTTAATTCTTTATACGTATCTCTAAAGAGGTTATTAGTTATTATCTAAATGAAGAGCATAATACAGCCTATTGAATAAAAATATTCTAAAATTACTCTAATTAGAAGTTAAAAGCTGTACAATACACTTCATTTATTCCATAGTACAGCTACTGGCGCTATATTGCTCTCCAAATAGTGTTAGGGCTGTTTAAAATTGACGCCATTTTCTAATAAACAAAAACATATTAGATGATTCTAAAAACAATAAGAATTGACATTATTTTGCATTATCTTTAGCCGTATCATGTTTACTAGCTTAAATAACGTTAACTTGGCCTTTTCCTTATTACTTGAAATTAAAATGTTGTTATTCTAACCTTAAAATACAAAAACTTACTTACCGATATTCAGTATTTCTTTTGTTTTTCTTGATTTTTATGCTGGCGCGCGAATATTTTACCGAAAACCATATACAGGTTTACAATAAATATTGGTTTGCACGTTATTTTCACCAAACCAATAAGTTCAAGATCATTTATATGTTTTTCTTAGCAAGTAATTTGCCATTATAATAATTTGCATAATGTAGATAAAAAATATGATGGACATTAAAATATCTATACTTTTGTAATTCTTTTATAACACTATTGTAGAACTTTAACTCTTACAAGATACGTTTAGGATACCATCTGGAGAGTTAAAGTTCTACAATAGTGTTATAAGAGAGTTACAAAAGTATTGTAGTTTCTTTTGACACCAAATAACAGCTCTAATACAGCCTTTATACAGCTACTATACAGCTCTTATAACACCAAACGCTGTATAACTTGTGCCCATTTTACACTTATAAGGGCTGTATAAGCGCTTATGCAGCCTTTATACAGCTACTATACAGCTTTAAGTATAAAATTACGCTCTAGTACAGCTTTTATACAGCTTGTAATGCTACTTGGGAATAGCCCACCAATTGGATTTATTCACGTGCTCGCTGAATGACTTCACTGTGATCGCTTATAGGGTGATAAGCTACCAAAATAATTAGTTGTGTAATTTTACTTTAATATGTTATGTTATAACTTTAATTATAAGAATAGTGTAGTAGATTAATAAGTAGATATAAGTTAATTAGATTAAGTATTATAACTATTCTGCCGCATTAGGAAATGTCCTGTAATGGTAGATTAAGTTTGTTTAAAAATAAATAAATAAATAAATAAATTTTTATCAGGTTACGATCTGATAATGGGATATAAGAAAAATCAAGAGTAGCCCTCAAATTTGAAAGGCAGGAAATTTTATATTGTTTATTTTAGATAATTGCATCTAGCGGTCAGCATCTCATGTTGCTGAGCTGATACTGCTAGGTACAACAGACTCTTCAACGGTTAGGAGTACGGGGATATTTGATTAAATATAGGCCGTATACTGTATTCTTTCAAGTTATACACAGATGAGACGAGGCGTTTAATATTACTTAAGTACTTTTTAGTGCATTTTTGTAATTTAAGTCGGTTTTTTTTTAAATATTTTCCTATAGTAAGTTGCAATTTCGAAATTTCAAAGCTTGAGCACTGTCAACATGTCACATTTTTTGTGCTTTCTGAATATACTGTTTTATTTGTAATCGATGATTAGCTAATAATGATTACTTAGCATAAATATCTAGCCAATAAAAAGACATAACATAACAAAAAGCCTATATTATCCAGAACGGTGTGGCAGAGGTGTACAAGAGGCATAATTCCAACTCCGCGCTGCTATTGTGAATTTCCTGACAGGAAGTTCACAAATAACACTTTGCCCGACCCGGGAATACAACCTAAGACCCTGTGTTACGCGCATACGCTAACCACAAGACCATCGGTGCAGTTAAGTGAATCTAAGTAAAATCTGATGTTTATGAATCTCTTCTCTCAAAATGCATTCTTAAAATCTCATTGCAGACGCCATCAATCGCATTTATTCCGCACCTCCAATAAAGGATGACTTGGCAGATAAAACCAGGGTCAATACAACTCTTGCTGCAGACTTTAGGGATTAAGAGCTTTCTTTCGCACGTTCCCCTTTTCTGCAATTGTTGGTTTAATGAACTTTTAGTAGTAGCTAGAGATTACGTTGTATAAAAAAATATGTTGGGACTACAATATTAATGAAAACCATTATGTTTGGTACACAATTAGATTAATAACAAAGTTTTCCTATGTTTTTATGTTTTTCAAAGATTATATTTATAAAAAAAATATTAAAGAAAAATAATACTACTTTACAAAACTTTACATTACTTTGTTATATATTTGAGCCGTTTGTGATCGAGACGCTGGGTCCGTGGGGTCCTCGCACGCGTTAGGTTTATATTTAGTTTTAACGTATTTAATAATATAGTGTAATTTTAAATCTTTAATTGTATCATATTAAAAAAAAAACTTTACAAAATATTGTTTTAACAAATAAGGGCCAATTTTACCAGTTCTTGATAAGATCCCTGAGAGCTTATTTAGATCATAACATAACATAGCAGGTTCATAAAATCTCCAATTTTATGGAGTTTAATATACTTAACTAAATATCAGATACTTTAAACTATGAAACTGGCCCTTTTAAATATCGAACACCTGCAATCTTACTCCCCATTACTCTCAGGTCCACAATTAAAACTAAGTACGATAATAATGGTTGAGGTATATTGCTCCAGCCATTGATTCTTCCTAGGTAATAACTTCCAAGAGTTAATTAAACTTGTCTAAAGGCTTTACTTCAGTGCTTTACAACCACTTCAGTTTTCAGGTCCATTTTAATAGTCGAGAAATTCGCAAAAACGCGTGTTTGAGAAGAATGCTGTGATTTATTGAAATATTTACAAACTTGTTGCCTCTTTGGTCTAGTGGTCAGCCCTATGCACCTCTCACCGCAAGGTTTAGTGTTCCCGGGTTAGTTAAAAGTGTTCAACAGCAGTATGGAGTTGGAATTGTGCCCGGTGGATAGCGATAAGCTCACACGGGTCTAAAAATAACGGCTGAAATGTGGATGTCATACACCTCTGTCACATCTTTCTTAGTAATATTGGCGTGATGTTATGTTATGTTATACTTTCAACTAAGGTAAGAAGCTAAAAAGCATTTATCTGCAATCTTACTTCCTATTAATCTTAGATTCACAATTAAAACTAAGTACGATAATAATTGTTGAGGTAGATTACTCCAGCCATTGATTCTTCCTAGGTAATAACTTCCAAGAGTTAATTAAACTTGTCCAGAGGCTTTACTTCAGTGATTTACAACGACTCCAGTTTTCAGGTCCATTTTAATAGTCGAGAAATTCATGAAAACGCGTGTTTGAGATTACTTTTGCCATGATTTCTGAAATATAAACAAACTTGTTGCCTCTTTGGTCTAGTGGTCAGCGTTTGCACCTTTCACCGCGAGGTTTAGGGTTCGATTCTCGGGTGGGTAAAAGTGTAATTTGAAATATAAAAAAATTATCGCAATGGAGTTAGAATTGTGCCCGGTGGATGATAATAGGCTAATCCCCTATCACACAAAACCTAAACATAACGGCTAAAATGTGATTGTTATACCCTTCTTGGTTATATTGACACGATGTTATGTAAACTGACGCTGAGATGGAAGCTAGTGGTTAATAAAAGCATTTACCTGCAATCTTGTTGCCCATTACCTGCCTTAATTAAAACTAAGTACGATAATAATGGTTGAGGTAGATTGCACCAGCCATTGACTGCCATTCACTTCCTAGGTAATAACTTTTTAAAGTTCATTAAACGTGTCTAGAGGTTTTACTTCAGCGATTTACAGCTACGCCAGATTTCAGGTTTTGAATAGTTGAGAAATAGCAAAAACGCACGTTTGAGATTAAATAGTGCGATAATTTCAAAAATATTAAAAAAGGAAAACATTCTTAAGTTAGTCTTACGTTAGCGTATGCGTCTTTCACCGCGAGTTTTGGGGTTCGATTTCCGGGTTGGGCAAGAGTTTTATTTCGAATTATGTTTTTCTTAGTAACAGCATGGACTCTGGAATAGCGTTTGGTTTATAAATAGGACTTACCTGTAATCTTATTCCCCATTACTCTCAGGTTGTACGGTAATAATGGTGGCAGAAGACTGCCTGAGCCATTGATTCACTTACTAGCTAATAACTTCTAAGAGTTAATTAAGCTTGTCTAAAGGCTTTCTTTCATTGATTACAGCCACGCCAGTTTTCTGGTCCACTTTAATAAGTTAAAATCCCTAAAACGCTTACTTAATATTTCTCACTTTCAAGTTGGTTTAAAATTGTATTATTATAAAGGAATGTTTAATTTTAAAAAAAATCAACGAAATTGTAAAAAGTCATTAGAATACGTTTGGGAAATGTGTGTGAAAACTAAATTCGTAGATATTTCCCAAGTTTTAGATGTAAATTATGCTGCTAAGCTTTATTAGCTTTATTTGGTAGATAACTCGATTAAATAACTTTAAACATCATTTATTATTTAAATTTTCATAATCGCGTTACAGTATTTTAGAAACTCGCATGTGATCAATCATGCGTGTGTCTGATACAGCTGTTTACCCGAAATTATTACAATTTTGTGAGCTCATAATATATTAAACTAAAAACCCTTGGTGTAACATAATACCTAATTATATAATCATGTTAACTACCATCGAGCCATATTAATATAATAAACAATTAAATAAAAAAATAAAAAATGAGCGCATGGTTGGCGTAGTGGTTGAAGCGGTCGTCTCGCCGCTTTTAACTGTGCTGGTGTTGTGGGTTCGATCCAGCAACGATTTGTTCTGACTCTGGGTATGCTCTGTGTGTGTTAAATGTAGAGTTATTTCTAATGCGGCCGTTGTTTTTTTAAGTAAAAAAAATAAATAAAAAAAACTTAAACCTAAACTCATTATACTAATAAAATTATAATAATGTAATTTTCTATCTTCATGTTTAACCATTACTCTCTCTCTTAGTCCCCCAGCCATATTACAAGTCCCATCTACACAAATTCCAGTCAAATCTATAAACTTTAAGGTCAAACCCATTCACATGACCACGAAAACAAAAACACTCAGTACAAATACGTTAACTTTGACCATTTCTACCTGTCAACGGTACAATCGAGGCCAGTACCTGTAAAGGACTGGTTTTAACCACAATACACATGGCTACACATCGAGCAATACATTTCCAGTATAAGATGGTCTCGCGTTCTTTAAGCTTCCCAAGCAAGCGAACCAAGCTTATCCTGGCAATGTACAGGTTGATCGGTAGTAGTACATTGTCCTGGTTAATGGTGTAATTAAGGCTTCGGGGTTCGTTCTTGATCCCTGTTGTACGATTAGTAGTAATGACCTTCGGAAAGTCATGCACATGTAGATTTGATTTGTTCAATTATGGAGGGACGTTAAGGTGATATAAAATATATTTAGTTAGCTAAGTTTTATTTTAATTTTATATATTTTGTGTTTTGATGTTTGTTTTGACATGTTCCAGCGCACCTTGGGGCCCATGGAAATAAATGATTTGATTTGATTTGATTTGATATAATTATGAGTTCATTACAAGGTTAGATTACTAGAGCTAATTTTATTCATGGATGTTAGTTTTATCATTTTTCATTTTACTTAAGAACAAATAGAAACAGTTTTTCGCGTCGGATATTTTCTTGTTTGCGCTAATTTTTGATAAGAGTCTGGTTAAATAAATAAATTATAGGTTCTAATGATAATGATTAAGTTTTAACCCCGACCTTTCACTATAAAGCTCAATGAATACTCACTCAAACCTAAAACTTACAGAACCACGATAATATATGATCATGGAAACAAAAACGCTTAGTACAAATACGTAAACTCCTTCTTAATTGTTTATTGTACACAATAAAATAACTTAAGTACTTATAATATGAAAACATTTGCCAAGTATAAAGGCGAGCTTAATTCAAAATTGAATTTTCTTGCAAACCTTTGAAACAGAGAGAAATTATATACTTAACGGATAAGACAAAGTGTACAAACAACAACTTTGACCATTTCTACCTGTAAAGGCTGGTACTAACGACAGTACATTGGCTTAGTTAATGGTGTCATAACGCTTGCTATACCGGGGGTTCTTAATCCCCGTTGTACGATTAGTAGTGATAGCCTTCGAAAAGTCAGGCACATGTTGTTACGATTCAGTCAAATTATAGAGGGACGGTGAGGTGATTTATGAGTTTAATATAAGGTTGCTTCAGTTGGGTAAATATAATTTCAGCGTTGTATTTGACTTTTCATAATGTATGTTGGGTTTAGGTTTCATCTTATACGATATTGAATTTGTGAAGCAGTTGCTTAGAATTGAATGAGAGATTTTTTTATTAATGGTAAGAAACTGCCTCGATGGTCTAGTGGCGTATACGTCTCCTACCGCGAGGTCTCGGGTTTGATGCCCAGGTCGGGCAAAATGTTATTTGTGAACTTCTGAAACTTTAGAAAATTCAGAAGAACGTCAGAAAATTCAGAATAGCAGCACGGAGTTGGAATTGTGCCCAGTGGATGACGATAGGCTCAACCCCTATCCCATGGGACTTAAACATAACAAGTGAAATGTGGGTGTTGTACACCTCTACCACACCTTTCTAGGTAATTTAGGCGTGATGTTATGCTAAAAATATAACTTATGATTTTACAGTAAATTAAAACCTTTACCGTCCAATATTAAACTCGACAAAATCCCATTCAAACCTATAAACTTTACGGTCAAACCCATTCACATGACCACCAAAACAAAAACACTCAGTACAAATACGTAAAGTTTGACCATTTCTACCTGTCAACGGTACAATCGAGGCCAGTACCTGTAAAGGCCTGATTTTAACGACAGTACACATGGCTACACATCGAGCAACACATCTCCAGTATAAGATGATCTCGCGTTGTTTAAGCTTCCCGAGCAAGCGAGACAAGCTTATCCTGGCAATGTACAGGTTGATCGGTAGTAGTACATTGTCCTGGTTAATGGTGTAATTAAGGCTTGCTTTACCCAAGTCCGTTCTTGATCCCTGTTTTTCGATTAGTAGTGATGGCCTTCGGAAAGTCTATTTATTAGTTATTTTGATTCAGTCGTATTATGGAAGAACAGTGAGGTTAGTTTTGAGATTAATATCAGGTTTCTTTAGTACTTAATATAATTTCTGTGTTTATTTATTTATTATTTACTTATTTATTTATCGTACACTCAACTACCATGACAGGAAATTCCCAATGCGATAGTTTATGACATAAGACAAAATATAAGTAACAACATCAATGAAATTAGATTAAATTAACATAACTTACAATTTACGAAATCTTAACATTAATCAGGACACATTTAAAAAATATACAAAAAGATACATCTGACATTTAACAATTTCAAAAAAAAAATAATAGAAATATATATACACTCAAGAAATATTTACAATCTTAAAAACAAATCAATGAAACACTATTTTACTACCTATTGTTGTGTTGTATTAGTTATAATGAGATAAGGGATGAAAAGTTTAATAACGGTTGATGAAGTATATTTATTTATTTATTAAACTTCATACACACGTGTATATTGGCGGACTTAATGCCTAGGGCATTCTCTACCAGTCTACCTTCAGGTGGTGCAGAGATAACAAGGTAGGCGAAGTCATGACATAGTGCAGAGAGAGTAGAACAATAAATCAATTTAAAAACATAAAATATAAATTCATTAAAATATGAATAGATGCAAGTTATAAGATACATAGATGCGGAAGTATTTTTTGACGCATAACCCTTTTCTCTTTCAGCTGTAAATAGTTAGGTATGATTTTGTTCTTTTTATAATTTAATTTTAATGCCTGTAAAATATTTTATTTCTTATTTAATAAATATTATAGATACATACATAAAAAAATAAATATATATATATATACATATATATATATATAATATACTTGAAACGTTACATAAATACAAATTAGTTAATATTGATTAATTTATTTACAATAATTTATTTTATTTCATTTTATTAATTAATTTATTGATTGTATGTGTGTGTTTGTGTGTGTTATAATTTGACCGAGTTTGATGTTAATATTGAGAAATAAATAAATATAATTGCGAAGCTTACACCAAGTTAATATTGTGATATATAAAAATCTCAACCGCGCTTGAATTATAAAATTAAAGAATATACTCGTGAATTTTATATGTAGTTTCAATAATTTATGCCATAATAAATGTTGAATATACCCATCAATAAGTTTTTGTTTTTATATACAGTTAAGATTATTTATCTATCTAACTAATCTATTTAACGTACATCAAGCATACATGTATAATAATAATAAAGCTTTATTCATTCCACAAATAATAAAATACAAATCAAATTAATATTTAGATAATTTCATTAGATACCTACGCATTTGCTTAAAAAATAATAATAATAAATTAATACAGATAAAAATACGATTCCGATACATGCATGATAGTGATTATTTAAATTTATTATTTATTTAAAATTAATTAAAATTAATTAAGTTTTGTTGATGTGGACCCCCTTAGGGTAAAAGCCTCCTCCAAAGAATTCCATTTAATTCTGTCGTTGGCGGTGGTCATCCAATCTCTTCCTGCGGTGGCCACAATCTCATCCTGCCACCGGGCGCACGGACGACCTCTACCTCTCTTGCCATGTGGTCTTTTCCAATTCGTAATGTTGATTGTCCAACGACTATCCTTGTATCTCGCAACATGACCAGCCCACCTCCATTTTAGACTTGCAGCGAAATGTAGAGCATCATTTATCTTGGTAATTTTTCGAATTTCTGTGTTTCTTACTCTATCTCTCAGCTTTAAGTTTAAGCAGCTCCTTTCCATTGCTCTCTGAGTGGTCTGGATTTTATGTCTTGCTTTCTGATCGTAGGTCCAAGTTTGACAACCATAGATGAGACAAGGTAAAATTGTCGTGTCTAAAATTATCCTTTTTAATTTTATTGGTAATTTTGATTTCAGAACCTCTTTTTGAGCCCAGTACTTTTTCCACGTAATAGCGACTCTTCTGTTTATTTCATCCATATTTCGGTCTTTCCTAAATGAAATTTGTTTACCAAGATAAACGTAACTCTTCACGAACTCGAGTGGCACATCGTTAACCAGTATTGGCGTCAACTCGCTATTAGTCATGACTTTCGTTTTTTCCAAATTCATTTCCAGTCCTACGCGAGCGCTAGCAGTTAGAAGTTCTGTAATCATTGTGTTGAGCTTATATGAGCTTTCAGAGAACACGACGATATCGTCCGCAAAGCGTAGATGGCTTAAATATTTCCCATTAACATAAATTCCTTGCTTTGACCATGGTAAACTTTTCATTACATTTTGTAAGACCGCTATAAATATAATTTCGGCGAGATAGGGTCACCCCGTCTCACTCCTCTGTTAATGCTGATCCTGGTGCCCACTCTATCTAGCCTGACTCTACTTGTGCAATTAATGTAAATATTTTTGATAATGTTAATATATTTTACATTAATATTTTGTTTGTTTAATGCTTCCCAGATACTAATATGATGAATAGAATCGAAAGCTTTCTTATAATCAATATAAGCTATATAAAGTGGTTTTTTGTATTCGACATATTTTTCGATCACTTGGTCAACGGTGTAAATGTGATCGGTAGTGCTATATCCGCTTCGGAATCCCGCCTGTTCTATAGGCTGACAAGAGTCTATCTGTGAAGATATTCTGCTAAGTAAACAGGACGCGAAAAGTTTATATAGGCAAGACATGAGACTTATCGGGCGGTAATTTCCTATGTCTTTAGGGTCTACAAAACAAAAGAAATCATACTAAAGCATACATGTACTAACTAACAATTCAATCTCCATAAAATTTTCGCCTATTTAATACTAAGCTACTACTACTAGTATAGATCCTCCACTCCTCTTATAATATTATAGATTGGATCATCGAACAATATACTATAATAATATTAACCTTGTTATTAAAGCTCTTGACATAAATGCAACCATGTTATATTATGATATGCATAACAAGCTTATATAGTATATCTGCATATCGAAATTCATACTACAATATTAATTGATATAAGGTGCTATTGATCCTCAATTATTAAGTAATGGCTCTATATCTCATACATGATATCCCAACTCATTGAATAAAGTTATCATAGTCAATTTACGCAACCCTTTTCATATAGGTGCTTACGTAATAAATTAGTTTGGCCAAATATTGCTCAATTAAAAATTATATATATTTTACAAAATTTATGTTTTTAATATAGGTACCTAATACTATATAGTCCAAATGGGACATTAAAACGAAATTTGTATAATAATTAACAGCTTAGTATCTGAATTGTCTGGCACTACAAATCAGTGTGAGAAAACTAGTTTATTTTTTATATGAGACTTGAATAACCAAGATTTGCAACAAACCAGCCTATAGTCTTGCGGCTGATTGCTGATAACTGAAGAAGAAGAAAAAAAAAAAAAAATTTGAGACTCAACTCGAGGAGGTTCTCAATTCAATTGTATTTTTTTCTTTTTTCGTATTTTTTTTTTTATGTATATTCGCCGATTACTCGAAGACACCTAGACCATGTTGAAAAATTATTTTTGTCTGAAAGAGTATACTTGTCATGTCCCATTTTCATCTGGTCGCGATCTGGTGATGGCATTTTTCAAAACCGAGGGCAACTTTCAAATTTTAAAGGTTTCTATTTTATTTTTTTGTATTTTACCTAAAGCTCCTCGGATATTTGCATCTAGCAGCATTTCATGTTGCTAAGCTGATGCTGGAAGGTAGGTAGGGCCTGATCTTGGCAACCAAACCAGAACACATCAGTACAATTACTACTATTTGAAGGCAGTTCAAACTGAGACGGTGGTGCTGCCGTCCTCGAACTCGTTCACAAGAGCTCAACCACCATCATAGTCATAGTCTTAGTCATAAACCACACGAAATAAATTATAAATATTAGCTTACCTAATTCCAATAAGGGTTACTTAGTAGGTTTGGCAACCACCCAAACGGCATCAAGTTGAATATTGCTTGAAGCTAGATCAAATATAACGGATTAGTGCCAGCGCTCGTATGTCAAACGTGAGACTTAATGAAATATAATACGTTGTTGATATTTTTTATTAAAGTATATGTGAGGTGAAATAGTTTTAGTAAGAATTTTATTTCTTAAAGATGTTTAGGGTTAAACGATATTTATAAAGATAAATAGATGTGTCTACCCTCGACATCTCGGGTTTGCCCGGGTTGGCAAAAAAGTGTTATTTCGCAATTGAAAAAAATCTTTTTAAAAAAATTTGATTTAACAAAATAGACACGTTAAGTAGTATTACTAACAGAAGTAGACAAAAAGCATTAAATCGTGAAGTGATGTTGGTGTATACTTCCTAGTATAATAAAATAAAATAATAGCTTCGTATAAAAGTAAGTACAACCAATTAAACGGTTATATTTTGAACATTATTGTTATATGCAAGTTTGCAAATAATAATAAATAATACCAATGCACCAATAAATCACTAAATTTGGCGAACAGATACATAAACATAAAGGACATTTACCATTCATGTATGGAAGTTGGACAAAGTGTTGTCCAGAGTGTACACGTCATGTTGCATTTCGTACCTAAGCCCAATACTTATCAGTAAACCAAAGCGTTCCAAAATCGGAACAAGTAGTCAAGAGATAAAAGAAATTGTTGTAAACTTGCTATGTGCGTAAAAAACCTTTATATTTATTTAAAGAGTACTTATATTTAGTGTTATTTGGCATTTTTCCGTCAAGCTATTTTTTTTTATCAGCAGAGAGTTGGAATTGCGCTTGGTGGATAGCGATTAGGGCATGTTGAATCGGGTCCGGTGGCGCGATGCGAAAAGATATTGTGGATTTCGAAATTTTAGTGCATCCTTATCTGCATATCAATACGAACGATATTTGATTAACGTAAATTCAAATTCTGTGTGATTCAATTTATGGAATACGCTTGCGCTTTGTTTTATAGAACTGGATAGAACCAGTTTCACATAACAACCCGGATCCGGTTCTGCATCCCTAACCAGATGGGACTTAAACATAATGTTAAATTGACGACCGGATCGTGGAGCTGCTTGCTACGCAGAGGTCGCGGGTTCGATTCCCGCTCAAGACAAATCTTTCTGTGCATGAACATAAAGATTTGTCTTGGTCTGGGTGTTTCTATGCATAATAAGTAGGTATGTATTTATAATTTATAATCAAAAAGTATAATGTATTAGTATCAGGTATATAATAAGCTTTGCTTAGTTTGGGAGTAGATGAAGTAGTGGAATATATTTTTTAAATTTATTTAAAATAGGTGAAGTGTTTATGTTATAGTCTAAACCTCTGCCACATATCCGTTTTAATGTAACTTTTTTAGATACAAAATCATTTCACGGTTGTATTAAATGAAACGAGCACATAAAATTAATTTAATACGACTACTATATTTTGACACAGGTACCACGCGAGCGGGGCCGCGGATGGAAGCTAGGTAAAATTTACATTAATAAAATCGCAAAATAAAGTATTAAAGCTTTACACTGTACCTATTATCTGACATCTTATTCAATGAAATTACGAGTTCATACTTCCACCGACGTAACATCGCATACAAACTAAGTTGAAGCAAGTTACTAAGTATCCCCTACATCCCAGCTTTCCGTCTCCGTTACTTCAAGCATATCACGTCGGACTAAGTTATTTCACACTTGGTACTCAACAGACTGCTGAGTCCGTCAAATGTTAAACACTATTTTCAGTACACTAATATTTTAAAGGCGAAATTTTGTGTGTATATTATTATATAGGTATTTTGTATGTTAGGTTGGTTACTACTGTTGCCCAAATATGATAAACCAATTTGCATAAAATTCGGCTCAAATATAGCTTTTTATAAAAGCTACTTTTTACTGACGTATTACGCGCAAGCTGGTAGAAACGGTGAAATGCCAGTAACAACGATTTTTACGTAACATATTTCGTCTTCAGTATTCTTATTAGGTTCGTTGTTACTATGGAGCTTATTAAACTAACCCACATTCAAAAAACCGACCGACGCTTTTCAAGATGGCCGACTTCCGTTGGGGACCGCACCCGATTATTTTCAGTCTGTTTTTCTACGATGACGTAAACACGGCTACCAATCAACCTATACATTTCCAGTATTAGCTGGTCTTGCATCGCACGGGAAGCCTATATAACACGAGACCATCTGATACTGGCAATGTATAGGATGATGTGTAGCCGTCTGTACCTTTGGCATCATTTGGGCCAATGACATTGAGTCTCTCGATGATCGTGCCAAAGTGGCTAGAAGATGTATTTTATGAGCGATATTTTTTCGACACATTAATAGTTTATTGTGTAATAGTCGAAATACTAGCTGAGTCAGGAGGTGTTTTTCTTATTTACAACTTTATCACGTGGCTCCTTCTGCGTTGTACCTAGCTCAATGACAGTAGCTCAAGGCTACATGCTATCTGTCTTCCATATATCATCAAAATCAAGCTACAGTTTAGAATGAGATAGATTAACAAACGTTCAAACGTTCTCACAAACTTGTATAGGGGAGAAGTGGGTAACGGGAGTCACTTAAGCAATAATGTATCCAAAACACAAGTCTTTGTAGTAATATTTATTAATATAAGTTTTTAACATAGTTTACTTAATCATCTATCAGTCTGACGAGTTTCATTTACTTTGGGGACGAACTTTCTTAATTATAAGACTTAAAGAAAAAAATCACTTTGACCACTATTGCCCACACGTGCGGGTAATTGTGGTCACGTATTGGATAATGGGAGTCAACAGATCCTAACAGTTGTCGCACACATATCCTTCTGCTGAATCCCACCCGGTGCAGTCTGCGTGTGCCCATAGCCCACACTCCGTGCATCTGTACCAGATCTCGTTGTTGCGCCCGAACTCTGTACAAATAAGGCAGGTACTAGTACCAATCCCATCTATATTGTCCAGGTCATCATCTTCATCGTCGTCACAAATGTTATGAAGACTTGAATCTGACTCTGAAGTCGATTGGATATCTTGTAAAACACGTCTTTTAGCCTTGTTTTTCACGATCTTACACTGTGTTATGCGTGTCTTTGCTTTCGCAGTAGTTTTTTTGCCTTCTATTTTATCTTACATTCTTTTGGCTTCTTACCTTTAGTTTTGTAGTTTTCTTTCTCTGCTTTCTCTTTTTTCTTATTTTCGTACTCCTGGGACGTGATTTTGGCATCTGCAAAACAGACAATCTATAAATAAACTATAAAAAATCTAATCTTGTGTACGCCATATACGGGTAATGAGAATCACTGCGGGAAATCGGAGTCACCGCGACTCTCATTACCCTAATCTGACAACTTGAAAAAAATAGGTTATAAAACACTAGTTTAAAAAATTATCACTTCGTATGTATCACAAAACCAGTCTCAAATGACCTAAATACAATATGAAATTAATAAATAGTCGAAATGTATAACAGAAATTGACTTACCTTTTATTTTGTGCACACGTAAAATTATAAGAAAATGGCGCGAAACACTAACAGGCCCGTATCTTTCGAGCGCTCGGGGCGAAGTAAGCACGCGTTGGTGTGGGGCCTGTATGAGGTGAAATGACCCTGGATGCGCGACGTTTGCGACTGAGCGCATTTTGTTTCTCGAGATAATGTAGTGACCACGATTGCCTACTGACTCCCATTACCTACTTCTCCCCTACCTTTGCAATATAACTAGCTTCCGCCTGAATAAGAAGTACAGTCAGCAACAGAAGAAGCTAAACATAAAAAAAAATCAAAATCGCTTAATTCTGAAAATCGTAATTCATTAATGATTGGATGAAGCAAAACTAATAGTAATTGATGATAATAGGTGCATTAATTTATAAGAGGGATATTTTGAATGCAAATAATGTGACTTGTGTAGAAGTTTGAACATTTTAAAGTGTTTAGCTACTTTTGTTGCTGAACACCCACCTTACTTTTTAAACAACTATGGTGTCAGCTAAAACGTCTATCATACTATATGGTATTCAGGACCCGATAGTTAGGGAGATGGTCGGATAGTCTGTTGGCTACTCCAAGAAGTCTATTACACTACCCTAAATACTTATTCGAGGTAGTGAGTAGCCAATTTACTCATTAAAACGATCCATCTGTTCAAGCGTGAAATAACAACAAACAAACTGACACACTCGTAAATTATCATTCTTATAATGTTAGCATGATAAGGTGATTCAGTCTGTTTTTCTTATTTACTATACTCATAAGATATTTTAGGGAATCCTCATTGTGCCTGATGATACATAGAATGTGTTGCTATCAACTGAATGAGTTGAGTGCTGAAAAAAGTGTACAAATAATGAGACTAGTTTCACTAGGTACATACGAGTGCTTGTGAGTGCTGTAACTAATTTAGGTAACTATATTGTGTAAGTAAGTATTTACTTTATCTTTATCTCACTGGATGACGTTTTCTTGCTGTTGGATATGGTTTTTTCTGTTACTTTTGTGACGGGTTTCAAAATGTTTAAGTCGCAGTTGAGAAGGACCGGAGCGTACCGGAGCGGAGTGTGACGGCATATTTCCATACAAAATCGCCGCACGCAATCGCCACGTCTGCGCGCGCATCTTTTTTGTAAAAAACTATGTTACCATACAACGGGTGTTGTCGCTATCGCTTGCTTTCAACCGCAAGTTTTATTCATCGTTGATTTTTCACTCAATAATATTAGGTTGATTTTTTAAACAAACTAACGATAGTAATGAATATTATGTAAGAATGAATTTGCTTAGTGGTAAAACAACTGCTTTGTTATTAATTTATATATTGTTTGTTTCAGGTAAAATAATGCTCAATATTTCGAAACAATGCATCTAAAAAGCTTTGGTTAGTAATTTTATTATTAACTTTCGAACATTCAAGGGATAAGGAAACTACTCGAAAAATTTTGGATCGCAAACCGCGTCGTACATCATTCCATAAAACTGTTGATGTGTCCTTACAACACCATTGTACCTTTTCATTGATTCATAAATTGTGGGACTTTCTTAATGACCAAATGTTATTATAGGTAATAGAGGTGGAACAATATTTCATTTACAAATTATATGAAGATAAAAAAGTATTTGTAACACATCCATGAACAAAACTTTATTATGATTGATAAAATAAAAAAAACCTCAAAGTCTAGAATTGGAATTAAAAATTGAAGAAGTACACTGTTGTCTGAATTTTAGGCGAAGTAATAGAAATAAGAGCACTACAATCCAACGGCTATTCGCTATATATATATTATTGGTTTGTTAGACTTTCGTGCTAAAATAGGTAACAAAACCGCTGCAAAATTTTGTAATCATTGAACCCCTTACAAAACCACATCGAGCTTCACTAGATAAACCACACTACAATCTATGGCCCACCTCACTGACTGTCCAAAATGCCCTACCACCTGCACAAGAGAGGCGCTCATGAACGCCAATAACAGAGCCATAACAGTGGCCACTTATTGGGTCAACAAAATTTGACTCAGCCATCAACACGACGAAGAAGAAGACTACATACACCAAGTAAAACTGTTTATGTTTCCTTATATTACCGTTCTAAGCAGCGATAGCCGAGTGTGAGACCGTAGGACTGCGAAGTCAAAGGTCTCGGGTTCGAACCAACGGCACACACCTCTGTCAATAGATCGTTAAGATTCGTCTTTTGAAAATGAAACCCGTTTTTCGTTGTCACGACATAGCATGACGACTTGACCGATTAGGCTGATTTTTTTTTTGTAGTTTTCTAATACTCTATACAAGGATCTTACGGAAAAAAAAAAGTATTCATTTTTATATGGAGGATATTATAGATTCCAGTTCAAATTGAATAGGTACGCATACTGATAGGTCAGCTAAACAAAATAAAGTAGTGCATCAAATTTACGCTAAGGCGGTAAGAAGTTCGCCGGGTCAGCTAGTTTATCATATAAATTATCGCTCGCTAACATCGTGAGGAACCCTACATGCCTGAGAGCGCCTATAAAGTACTCGAGGACGTGTGAAGTCTATCAATTCGCACTTGGCCAGCGTGGTGGACTATGGCCTAACCCTTCGCATCTTGAGAAGAGGCCCTAGCCCAGTAGTGGGACATGTATTAGATACAGGGCTGCTATTATTACCGTTCTACACACGAGTCCCGATCAACCTATACACTTCTAGTATAATCTGGTCTCGAATTGCTAGGTATTTCTATACAACAAGAGACCATCTTATCCTGGAAATGTATAGGTTGATCGGTAGTATTGCGTAGCCTTTCCTCGATTCATATATCCAGGACCCTCACTCCGACCAATGTAACATTTATTGGCGAGTATTTCCTTTAGTAACACGAGAGGTAATTCTAATAAAGTAACGAATATGAGGTAACGGTTTGATCTGTTACTCTTATTAGGAGAGATATAAGGATGTGAAGGTTTTATTGAAGTGTTTGGGAAACTATTATTGGTGAGAAAGGTAGTAATGGAGGTGGAATAAAAGTAATACTTAAAGGAATGGCGTTGGGACTTTGGTTTATTATTTGTGTAACTTGTTATTTAGTAAAAGGGCAATTTTGCAAAAACATTTACTGTATAGAACGAGTTTATAATAAATATTTTTACATTATAAAACATCATATTATAATCTCTTCTGCGTTAAAAAGAAAGAAAGCATATTTTTCAACAACAAGCACAGGGCAACAAATCAGACACATAGACAATACAAAATAAAATAAGAACGTACAAATAAGGTATAAATATTTCTTGGTGTACAATAAAGTTTTTTATCATTATTATTATTATTATTATTATAAGTATATTTAGCATGCTGCCGCTATGCTGGTGCCGGAACGGTCCCCAACTAAGTTTTAGATGAGTGGTGCAACACCACCCAGTAATGATGAAGCTTAAATTTGCCGTCAGCTATACGAGTCAAAACGGAGAGAAGACTCTCAATAAAGGTACAGTCATGACTGATAATGTTCTTTCATTTAGCCGTTATTTTTGCCGCGGTCTCATTCACCCCCTTTTCAACTCCAGTTGACTTTAAGCAGGGGTTCTTTTAAGCCTCTAAGTATGACACCCTTCTATTTATCCAAAAAACAAACAAAATAACAGTTCCATGTCACATTCTAATTAATGTTTACAGTTAGCACTCTCCCTTCAAAAGGCAGGCTAATGTTAATGAAGTAATTCCCCCGTGATCGCGGTAATTATTTATAATTGAATACATTATTATGTAATTGGGTTATACAACACACGTGTGTTGCAGTTGGGTGGGCAATTAACCTTTATGTATCATGTCATGCCAGGTAATTCGTATTATTATAAATTAATTCCTGCTGTTATGTATTTTTCCTAAAGTTCTTATGCAACAGCAAGTTGAACCCACAGCTCTGTGTATCTACTAAAAAAATATTAACGAAAATAAACAAAATATGAATTTTTAATCTACCCCAATGGTAATGAATCCTAGAATTCACTTTCAGCTGTCCCTTGCGCAAAGCATAAAACTAATGGAATATTTCTTTATTAAACGTAATTTTCCAACCCATTCTGTCAAGAACAGGTGGCAGTTTCCTAAAAAGTAGTACGTATTTATACAAAACATTAATAACAAACAAGCATCTGTTAAAATCTGAGCTTAATCACGCACGTGCGGCAGCAATCCATTACGCCGAGATAAAAGAACCGACTACATCAAACTACTACTATTTATAATACTTTATTGCTAGTAATATTTGTATCGAGTTTTATTTATTAAAAAAATGTATACGTATAGCGGACGCCCAGAGCACAGCAGACGCGTGCGTTCTAAATTTAAAACGGGCCGCGTGTTCACAAAACAACAACCCACAATATTTAGGAGCGACGTGCGGACGCACGCTTCTACGAACCGTGTGTGTTCCAAAGACAAATTCAAAAATGGATTATTTCTTATCGTGACAGTGACGTGTATTTTTTTGTAAGTGCCAGTGTAGTGATGTGCTCGCAATGTTTTCCAACTTCAAACTGCAAATTCTCAAGCAAAAATCGACTAAAGAGGAACCATTATACTGCTACAGTCGGAACGTAAAAACGAAACCGCCGAAAACTCCGACGCTGTCTCGCGTTAAGCGACATCAAAGACGTAAGTTTCGCTATAACAGCTTATATTTGTATAATGCGAAAATAAACACGGCTTAATGAGGTGCGGGCTTGTGTTTGTTCGTTTCGTGCGAACAAACTTCGAAATTAGATGTTTCGGTTAATGGGATGCGTCGCGAAATCTGGGATGAGCCTTGCAATGCGGCTGGTATTTGTGTAGATTGAAGTTGAGTGAGTCTAGGGCGTGATTCTGTCAATGTCAAACGTAACGTATCTTGTTCCGATAGTATTAACTAGCTTATCACGTCAAATTGTAAAATTTCGTAGCAACTGATCCTGACGGCGGGTTACAGAATCAGGCGGTGCGCGTATACAAGCCTTGTTTCTTGTGTTGATGGTTTTGATTAGAGTCTGAACGCAGGTGTGTTAGTTTGCATTCGCTCACGTGACTGACATGCCGAGGCGTTCGTTTATTTCCTAGACTGTTTGCAATGGCGGTGTAATTCTGTTCACCTTAATGAAGTTGTTCGACGCTGGATTTGCAGTTTTGATTTTAATGAGATCTACATGCTACGTTTGCGGTTGTAACAACTACAGTGTAATGTTTGTGGATGTCGTTTGTAAAATGTTATTCTTATTCGATATAATACTACATAACACAATATAATAACTGTTGTACACTTTTTATGGTAGCTAAACAATAAGAATAAAATTCGGTGTTGGTTTTTGATGAAATTGCTGGTGTATCATACGGCTATAAGTTTTTATTGAATAGTTTATAAAATTACAATACAAATTTCATTTGTATGTTAAAGCAAATTATATCTTTGCTATGCTTTTATACAATATTAAGGTTTGGAAATGTTATATTAAGAAAGTGGCAGCAATGGAAAGCATCTAGGCCATTTACCCGGGGGGTGCAGGTTCAATGTATAAAAAATAATTTTATTGTTAATAAAAAACCTAAAGAGATATAACTAAGCGAAATATCGATTTTTTATTTTATTTTTGCTTACTCGTTATTACGTTATAAACTCCTTTATTTAAATTCAGTCTAAACCAAAACGTCACAAAAAACTAAAACCTTAAATTTTGCTAACGCGTGTTAAAATATAACCAATTTCAGTATTTTTTTAGATTACACACGTCCAATACTAAACAATATATAAAATACGTAAATTAAAGTAGCAGTAGTACTTGTAACTTAAAATAATCATGATAGTGAGGGGAAAGCGCCCAAATAACGAATAATAATGATATCACATTGAAACGTTTCTAATGAGAACAGCGGGAGGTATGGCGGCCTAATAACAGCTTGTTTACTAATACTAGCTATTTATAACTAGATGCGGCTCTGGTTTACAAGTTGGTTTCATGATTTCAGTTTTAAGAAGAAACTAGCCGGCCCGTGGTTCCACTCGTGTATATCGATACTAGGTAGCATAATACCGGCAGGATGCAATATATGGACAAGATTAAATTAGGAAATAACATATTGACGCATTCCAAAAAAAATAGCATTAATATCAGATATTTTTTCATAAAACTTGTTTTTTCCTAACTTATATTTTATTTTAAACCTTCATGGTTTGATAAAGATAATATTATAAAAAAAAATGATATTTTACATTAGATACAACGCCAGAAGCAATTACACTATTTAATGGTCCCAATGACAATACCAAATACACACATTCACTCACACAAGTATGATGATGATGGTCAGCGTAAGCGCCTCTCATCGTCTCGGGTTCAATTCAGAAAACTAACACAAACAAACAAAAAAAATCCTTCATTGCAATGGCGGTGTAATTCTGTTCACCTTAATGAAGTTGTTCGACGCTGGATTTGCAGTTTTGATTTTAATGAAATCTTCATGCTACAGTTTGCGGTTGTAACAACTATAGCGTATAAATGTAATGTTTGTGGATGTCGTTTGTTAAATGTTATTCTTATTCGATATAATACTACATAATACAATATAATAACTGTTGTACACTTTTTATGGTAGCTAAACAATAAGAATAAAATTCAGAAAACTAACACAAACAAACAAAAAAAATCCTTCATTGGTAAAATATAGTCCTTATTTTACCAATAAAGGATTTTTTATGTTTCTTTCTTCTGGTCTTATTTTATTAGTCTTTCAAAAAACTCTGTTTTTCGTGAAAAATAATCTAAAGCCATGCTGGATAACGATATTATTATAAGCTTGCTCCATATAGCATGAGAGCTCTATAACTGAAGGCAAAATATCCATATACTATTACTATACCTATTTTGTAACTTTATAGGACGAATTAAGATGTTTAAAATTCATTTAGTATGAAACAATTAGCGACTTTACATTCAGGGCGTAACGCGAATGCATGAACAAACATTGTGCTAATGTCCATACGACCACTCCCTGTGGCGATGCTTTTAATTGAGCAGAATATCCAATAGGACAATGGAACATCACTAATTGAATTTATGACTCATCTATTGCCTACACACTTATGTTTATTTCATGATTTACATTTGTATAATAATATAATTTATCCGTTTTGTTTCTTTTAGAACATATAACATAACATCACGCCTATTATATTAGTGGTAGAGGTGTACAACACCCACACTTCACCTGCTATGTTTAGGTCTAATGGGATAGGGGGTTATCCTATCGCTATCCACTGGGCACAATTCAAATTCCGTGCTGCTACTGAGAATTTTCTGGCGGAAAGTTCACAATGTATTGATTAACAGGAAATAAGTGACCAAAAAATAGCTGGCCCACTGCCTATAAGCAAACAGTATTAACCTACTTTACGTACTTTATTTTATTCTTAATCTTTTAGGAAAACTTACAGCTAGTTACTTGTATTATTGTGATGATAAATACATATTAAAAGATGGCCAATTACAAGTTTCCACTGTCAGTAAATATATAACATTATTATAAAGTTTCACATCGGTGATTGACAAGTATGCTCACACACACGCAACTGGACATCAGTTATTCAAAACATAAATAAGGAAATACATACCTACAAGAAATGATTAATTGAGTTATGAATCGATAAACATGATACTAATAGCTTTTTTTAACTTAGCGATATTAAATAAATAAAATAAATAAATAAATATTTCACAACCCACACACAGCGCCATCTAGTCCCAAACTAAGCAGAGCTTGTAATATGGGTACTAGAATAACTCATACTAATACATAATATACTTTTTTTTTTGTAAATACATACCTATTATACATAGAAACACCCAGACTAAGACAAACCCCCATGTTCATGCACACAAAGATTTGTCTTAAGTGGGAATCGAACCCACGACCTCGGCGTCGCAGGCAGGTACACTACCCACTCCGCCATCCGGTCGTCAAAATATTAGTATTAAATAAATCAAGTTTAACCACACGACTTTCGCTTGTATTGTAGACAGATTATGCTCCAGTTCTAAACAAATAAGCCATACTACTATTTTAAATCAATTAGCTTTTAATTCTAAGTCATAAAATAATCGCAAGTAATGGTCAGACATTATCTAGTGCTCTCCATATAATGGACTTTACAAACATTAACTGCAGTGCCGCTGTAGAGTGTACAGCATTTCTGCTCGTGAATGCCCTGCACATTTCTAGCATAAGATAATTCTTAGATAATTCTATAGGGGCTAATGCACTGTTTATTGCAGTAACTGATATACTAAGCATAGAGGCTTTATCATTTTTTTCTGATGCATCAAACAAATAAAATATATAAAAATATGTCATAATGTTAGTTATCGAACTTCTCCGAAACGGCTTGACCGATTTTTATGATTTTGTGTATATTTGGTAGGTCTGAGAATTGGTGGTATGCTATAAATAAATAAATAAATAAATATCTCACAACTTACGCACAACGTCATCTAGTTCCAAACTAAGCAGAGCTTTTAATATGGGTTCTAGAATAACTGATACTAATATACTTTTCTTTTGTAAATCATACTTATTATACATAGAAACACCCAAACTAAGACAAACCCTCATGTTCATGCACACAAAGATTTGTCTTAAGCGGGAATCGAACCCGCGACATCGGCGTCGCAGGCAGGTACACTACCCACTCCGCCATCCGGTCGTCTATTTTCAATACCGTTAGGTTTCACGGACTAGTAATTTATCTCAATGACAATATTGCTGCCAAGATGGTCTAGTGGTTAGCGATAGCGCCTCTGACCCGAGGTCTCAGGTCCGATTCCCGGTTCAGCAAAAGTGTAATTTGTGTACTCTCCCTCTGGAAATTCACAGTAGCAGCACGGAGTTGGATTTATGCCTGTTGGTTGGCGATAGGCTCACCCCCGATCCGTAAAATGTGATTGTTGTACACCTCTGCTACACCCTTCTGGTTAATAAAGGCGTGATGTTGAGTAATGTTATGACAATATTTCTAACAAATCGTAATTCGTTTTACTTTTCAAAGATGTCAGTATTGAAATTATCAAGAATTCGACAAATTTATTGAAAAATGTCCAATACTATTGTTCATTGGCACTTCACTGGCCTTTTTGGAAGGGATCCAAACTTTTCATTCCAAACTGGAATCGTTAAGAGAACTAGAGCCACTTTGTAATAGAATTGAATAAAACAAGTGGAAAGTACTACGTTTCCAGAACATGACTCAACCGAATCTTTTAAATAGCTAGGAAGCAAAACAGAAAATTGTAGTATAGTCTTCCCAGTACTATTATTTTTTCTAACAAAACCACTTTAGATTTACAAAGACCAAAAAAAAACCACTTAGTTTACTACCAATTTCTCAGCTACAGAACAGAATCTCCAGTAGTCTTCCTAGTATTGTTAGACACACAAAAAACAGTTTTCCAAGAATGGACGTATTTATTTTTAATTTTATTATCTTGAAATGGTCGCAGTTTCCGGCGCTGCTGAATAAACATTACATGTGTCGCTAGTGTCGATATTCCTTCTCTTCTAGAATTATGTTAAATAAATTATTTAAATCAGTACGTTTAATTCTTATTCAACTGTTTAAAATTATAAAATAAAATACTAAAATTTCAAAATACTGGTAATCTAATTTAATTGTCTTGGAATCCACATATTCAGGGTTTCATACCAAATATAAAGGCTAATAGAAAATGTGCTAAGATTAAAAATAAATAGAAACTATGAATACCCAGAACTTTCCAACAATAGGTACGTTCAGAGCTTCAGTCATTTCATAAACGGGAGCCATAATTTTAAAATTAATATCATCAACCTACCACTATTTTTTATACTACGCCTGCAACAAACGAACTTGTAGTCCTCCTGATGGTTAGTGGAGTACGACCCATTGACATCAACAATCCACAAAAGCAGATTGTAGATGCGTCGCAACAGCTAAGGAATACGGTGTTATGCCTCACATGCCTGTAATTTCAGGTCTTGATATCACCACCAAACCGGAACACAGTAATGCATACGTTCGTACAAAATGTATGCAAGCACTAACTATTTGGCGGCAGATTAAAGGTGAAACGGTGATGCTGCAACCTTAGAGCTCGTTCACAAGAGTTCTACCACCGTTTAAATTAACATGATGTGGCGGTATCCACACATAATAAATGTCACGTGACCGCGAGTGCTGAATCGCGATATCGAAATGTTCACAGCAAGTGACTATATATACCACTTCCAATACGATACCGTCGGACAGCTGTCCGCCAGGCAATACCACCGAGCCTGGTCGGAGGATCCTCCCTTTGTGGTGGAGGAACATCACACCCATCTACATTGGTGACCCCGACGTGATCAAAACACGCAGCATCACCCCCACTCACTGGAGAATCTCACCGCTCCACCGCGCACCTCGACTCACTGAGGAATTAGCGGCACACAGTCTCGACTCACTGTAGACTCAGCGGAATTCAGTTCCGACCCACTGGAACTCTCATCGACCTCCGGTCTAGGAGGGGAGTGATGTGGCGGTATCCGCACATAATAAATGTCACGTGACCGCGAGTGCTGAATCGCGATATCGAAATGTTCACAGCAAGTGACTATATATACCACTTCCAATACGATACCGTCGGACAGCTGTCCGCCAGGCAATACCACCGAGCCTGGTCGGAGGATCCTCCCTTTTCCCTTTGCTGAGTGGTTTATCCAAAATTGAAGACTTGGAACGACTGGACGACATTGTTTATTAACAATTTACGTCCTAGTAAAATGAAGGTTGCTGTAAGACAGGCAGTGAATAAAACATTAATTTACCCAGGAAAATATCAATAAATATGAAAAACGATGACCCAGACGGAAACAATTTGTTTTTCATTGATTAAGTCCCTGTTCCTCTACAATGGTATTATTATAATGACAGTCAAACCAATAGCCTGCGACTGAAAACAAAGAACTCTAAATCAAATGACTGCCATTATATTTATGTTAACTCAACCCACAAACGTAGACGAGTTATGACTAATATTTCTAAACTAAGCTTGACCTAAACCATAAATCATCATTATTACGTCACTGAGGACAAAAAAAAATGGCGCCGACTACAGAATGATTCTCCGAACTAAATGAAAAAGAATGTCTGGAAGATGTGTTTGGTTACGAAGTTATATATTATCCATACATTATATTAAAAAAGAAAAGTTATTTATATGACCGTAATTTCGTATGACGACAAATTAAACACACACATAACAGGCGAAGTGTGTTCAACCACTGCAACACTGGGTTCTGATTTGCTGAGGCCAGTTACAACCGTACACTTTGTGAAGAAGAATTAGGAAGATAATCTAATTCAGATACAATATTCATAAATTCACGAGTATTCTCCCGAGCTTCATACTTACGAGTTACATACAAACTGAAAAATTAAAATAATAATTTTGAAAAAATTGGGTGCCAACAAACATGCATTTTAGTGTTTTAGATATGATTTGGCGATAACCATTAATAAAATCTTAATAATATTAAAGTAAAACCCATATTACTTTTGTATCCAAAACAGCTAACCAATTTTATTGTTCCACCTTAATAATGATCACATTGCCTTTTTAAGTGCACTTACAAGCTGTTCGGTCCACCCACGGCTTTGCCAGCGTGATTATAGGTCAATTAAAAGTATGTTATGTTAATCAAGATAATGAGAGTGACAGTCATTTTCAACCAACCATGTGAGTTAAAAAAATCATGTAAATCTGTTCAGGGCTTATAGTGGCCATTAGTAGAAAACAAACTCTCACGAAAGGTATAAAACCTTTAGTTTAGTATATTACATAATGATAATTACATAAGTTACATCCATAGTAGAATTTAAAATGACACCATACCGTATTTATTGCTTTAGTTGTTCTATACAATTACGCTTTCATCGTAATAAACCCAATAATATGTAAGTCTCGTACGAAAATAACATAAAAACATACTCATATATTTAAATAATATATAAAAACAAAATATTAATTTATTTTAGTATTATACTTATTTATTGAGCGCTTAATCCGTCTTCATTTTTGACTAACACTACCCTTCTGTAAATCTTTGCATGCATTTATTGTTATTAAAACGTTTGTACAAAATCGATATTTCCTACGTTGCTTGTACAAATAAAGTTTTATCCATCTATATATCTATCTATCTATACACTACAACAAAAACACATCCTTCCTATTCTGGGTAAAAGAACCAGACAAACAGACGTAACCGCAAGAAAAACACTATTCCTTCCATATCTATTACCGTCCTTGCGTCAGTCCGTCAACGCCGATGCTCCATTTAGAGGGCCAGCTATTTAAAAGGGTCATGTTATTATGGATCTTTTTATCGTCGACAAAAATGTAGTATTTCTAGTTACCATAATGTGAGTCACGTTTCATTAAAATCTACTAATATTGTTTACTTAATAGAGTAAAAAGTTAGTTAGTCAGAATATGTTGTATTATATATATTGTATTATTTATATTATTGTACATATCAAGCTTAGCGAAACTAGCTTATACTGGTTTCGCATTGCACGCAAAGTCTATTCAATGCGAGTCCATCTTATACTGGAAACGTTGACGTGTGTAAAGAAATATCACTTTTGTCATTCAGAAAACTCCAATGACGTCTTATTAGGAATCGAACAGGCCACATTTTGTAGCAAAATAGCATAGAAAGGAACATTCGTACCTTGTACAAAACCTTTTTTGGCTAAACGAACCAGACAAACAGACGAAACCGCAAGAAAAACACTATCCCTTCTACATCTATTACCGTCAGTCCGTCAACGCCGATTCTCCATTCAGAGGGCTAGTTATTTAAAGAGGGTATTACGTAAGTTGGCCCTAATTATGGACTCATTGGACTTGGGCCATGCCGAACTGAAGATGAGTGTTACGACCGGCTCTTGGCAAATGGACGGACCGAAAATACTGCTCAAAAATATTACTGTTTTTTTTTTTATTTTGTCGACTGTTTTAAATATTGAGCTGTGTTGATGGTTATGCGTTGTTTGATTACCGGTTGAGTAAGCATATTTTCAATAATCTATGAATGTATTTTGAATTGTTTCTAGAAACAAAATAATTTTTCTTTCACTAAAATCGCCTATCTGGTATAATTATTTATAAATTTGACATTTGGGTGCTCGATTATTGTCTCTCTGATTTTGGAACAAAGTATTTGTAGTAGGCGGTAGAGTGTTGTAGTACCACTTAGTTTGTCTTTTGAACACTTGTTGTACTATTATTTTAATTTATTATATGTTTGAATACAAATTATATAAGTAAAGTACATTTAAAATTATATAACTATAAAATTATATTTTTAAACTTATAGAATAAAAAATATCATTATTATTATGTGAATATGAACGCCATATCGTAGACAGTCCAAGTCATAATTTATTCGAGTTATCGATTAGCCGCGCATTGAATAGACCTCCCGCCAAAACCAGCTTATACTGGCAATGTCTAGTTTGGTGTGTAGCTATAATGTACTTGGATTCAGTTTAATAATATTTTATGAGGATGAACGGTTGTATGAAGATCCGTCTTTTATGAAGTTACAAGCATGACATTTCGTACATAATAGTAGTTATTGTTTAAACGTTAATAAAAATAAATTAATTTCTGCACCGGGGTTTGTATTAATTTTATTCACAAAAGGGAGAATTTAAGGTTTTTCATTAAGAAGCGAGTTGACGCGGAAATTCAATAGATGGCGTTGTGAATATTTTATAACATGCGAGTGAAACCGCACAAGCACCTAATTTATCATGTAATATTAACCCTGACGGCATAACACCGTACTAGGTTTTCAAAAATTGCGGTACTTGTACTAAGTACCGCGACAGGTTAAAGGTAAATAGACGTACGAAACTTGGCTATTTATACTCGACCTCGTAACGAAACCATATCGCGATGCAGAAAATACGGAACAACGCCATCTATCGAACGGAATTGTAAACTCTCATACAATCAATATCTTATTTTGTTATTTTTTGCTTCTGCGCGCGATTGCGCCTTCGAGGTACATCAATAAAACGTAGCCTTTATCAGTCTTTCTAATAGTGAAAACATTTTTGTAATTAGTTCCAAAAATTAGAAGTTAAATCGTTACAAAAAGACTAGCTGCAAATCAAATCTGTATAGTTAATATTTATTAGTGAGGCGTTGTCGATTAAAGGAAACGTTTCATAATATTACTATGTTAATCCAGACTATATAAGAGCGTTAGAAGACCCAAGTTGATACACAAATAATAGGAGTAGTATGTACAATTTAAAAGTCGCCGCACATTCCTTATCTCCGAGCAGACAGCGAGTCTGGCGCTCACCTAAATAGCGCTACTATCTTACATTCACATTACAATAACCAGATACGTGCCTTGTTTATTGTTTTAACTGAAATAAAATTAATCGTTGACCTAAAACAAAAAATAATTTACTATTTACTTTACGTTTACCTACGTGGATTATAATGTAATGAATTGTTTTTGTATAATACAAAGCTAACTTTTACATTTTCAAACATTTTAACAATTTTCCATGTATAATAAGTATGTATTTTCTAAAGAAGTGTAAAATTATAAACATATTACAAATATAAGACATTTTATTACTTTTTATAAGTATTAGCGTATTAGTTATTGTAGAACTCAATAGTACAAGTTGTGCTTAGTTTAAAACTAGATGGCGTTGTAGGTTGTGAGATATTTATAAAAAAATATGTATTTTATTTAATTTGGTATGTAGCGTTAATATTATTTCTCACTTAAACACATTATTAAAAAATATATTATAAAATTGTTAATTACACTCGTTAGAAGCGAAAACAAGTTAGTTATACCGTACTAAATTTTAAATAATGTAGGTTGTAACATTTCGGCCGCCTGAAAGTTTAACCGTAATCGAAAATTAAAGGCACATAATTCAACAAATGAAGGTACCTATAAACTTGAAACTCTATACATTATGTCACTTCATTCATTAAACCCTCCAACGGTGAAATATGTCGAATAATGTAATACATAACATAATTACACATTAAAACAGTAACACTCAGTACTCCGTAGGTACCTTTCGCACGCGTTAACCTGAAAAGGGAACTACGGATCACAAATTCCAGTCTCAAATCTTGTGACCCAATACTAACACGCCGGGACCACGTGCTTACAACCCAACAAAATGTGCACGAATAAAGGTGCACACATATTTGAATGTTCCGAAGTATTCCACACTGATTTAAATTTTGATGTTTACATTAAAATTAAATGAAATTTTTTTTATTCATCATACTTCATAAAGCACTTAAAATCGTCATACAAAAATAATTCTACTCTAAATTTGCGGAGCTTAAACTCACTTTCATTACTTTGGATGGATTGAAAAGTTAGCTTTTTGTAATAAGTGGCTGATGTAAAAGCTTATGCACGGGTACAAATAGGTAACAAAATATTGCAATTGGTTATGTATTAAAATACAACTTTTAATATTAGTGTAAGTATACGAACTTCATTAACTAATCTTTCCATTTAATGTGGTCTAATTTTTGACACGGTTAGACGTTATAATTAATTATGAAGCAGAAAGGCATACATTTCGTAACAAATTTATATTAATATAATGAAAGCTTTATCATTACCTCATCCATCTAACCCTCCAACGATGAATTATGTCGAATATAGTCAAACATCAAAACAGTAACACTCAGCACTCCGTACCTTTTGTACGCGCTAACCCGTAAAAGGGCATTACGGATCTCAAATTCCAGTCTCAAGCCTTGTGACGTGACCCGACACTAACACGCCGGGACCACGTGCTTGGAACCCGACAAAATGTACACGAATAAAGGTGCACACATAACATGAACGAGGTATATTGAAAGTTCAAAATTAATATCAGTAAAACTGATTTCAATTTTGAAGTTTCACATTCTCGTTTTGATGGTTTGAAAAGTTGGTGCCGTGTTTAATATATTATTTGATTTTAAAGCTTCAACGTTCAGACATTATTATATTGCCTTTCTTATAGTCATGTTGATTAAATAACATAATAAAAAAACTTTTTAGAGAACATGCGCATGTAGACGTTACTGAATGTGTGATTTTGCCATTCATTCATTGAACCATTAAATAGTGTAATTGCTTCTGACTGTCTATTTTTTTTTAAAAAAAAGAAATCCAAATTATGATAGGCACAAGACCTCTATCTAAAAGCAATTCTATTGTACTTCTTTATCTATGAACAAGCCTAAATGGCAGCCAGTTTTATAGTTCAACCGTTTTCTCGCATCGACACCCCTGAGCACCTGGCAACGCCATGTGGTGCCGTACGGGAACCAAAGTTACATGTTTGAGTCTTACAGAAAAGGACAACGGACCCTTTTGGTGTGAAAGGGTTAAATGAAGCATTTGGGAAAAGATTAGGAGAAAGGTAGGAAAAAAAGTAAATTTATATCATGGAATGTGTATTACGATATTGTTTCAATTGTTCAGGTAGACCTACAGTAGGTTAACTAATATTTGTAGAGTGAGAAATGCGTGTAGATTCATAGATAAAACATAAATCAGATTGACTTCAAAGACGAATCGTATCTTCGAATACTAACAATGGTGTTTGTTTTTTAATTTAATCATATTTATTAAAAAGAACACAACGCTTTTGCCAAATTACCATTGCGTTTTAGCTATTTGTGATGAGTTTAAAATAACTCAATTGCATCGGCTCGTAGTCAATCAATCTTCCAAGCCTTTTCCCAATTACATTCGGGTCAGCTTCTGGGCTACATCAGCCTTTAGTCATTCATTGTATTTAAAAACACAGCCAAAAATAAGACACTTAAATGTCAAAAGCACTTAACACGTCAGCAATAACATCGTCGAATTATTCGCAGAAATATCTGTCAAAACAATACAAGTACAGTCACGAACAAAAGTCTTATACAAAAATATTACGAGAATAAAACAAAGCTGACAGAATTAAAATGTAATAAAGATGGATAAGCACCGGTAGCTTTTATACCAAATGAATAGAAACTGCCTCGTTAACTGTTAGCGTGTATGCGTATGCGGTCTCAAGTTCGATTCCCGGGTCGGGTATTAAGTATTATTTAGGATTTAGGCATCAGGAAATTTTCATTAGCAGGATTTCATCACGGAGTTGGAATTACGTCCGGTGAATGGCGAAAAGCTCACCCCATCACATGGCATCTTAGATAACAGGTGTCATTTGGGTGTTATAAACCTCTGCTACACTCTTGTGGGTAGGTAATATAGAGGTGCGATTAAAAAAAAACATGTAGGTACAGTCACCAACAAAAGTCTTCCATAAAATATCACGTAAATAAAATGAAACATTCAGAATAATAATGTAATGAAGATGGATAAGCACCGGAAGCTTTTATACCGAAACAATAAAATACTGGCTTATTCAATCTGATTATCATAATTGATGGACTTGATAAAATAACAATATCTTTCGATCAAAATAAGAGCGATATCTGATACGATTGTTCGAATATTAGATTATCTTGTCAATTGATCTGTGTAGATATTATTATACAGGGTGAATGCAACAAAGCGACATTTATTTAAACTACGTCTCCTTACATTCATCATCAGCCTGTAGCAGTCCACTGTTGGACAAAGGCCCCTACCAAGGTGCGCCTGAGTTCACGGTTTTGTGCCTTACGCATTCAATCGCTACTAGCAATTTTACGCAGATCGTCGCGCCATCTTGCCGCGAGGCGTCCCGCACTACGTTTGTCTTGACGCGGTCTCCAATCCAGCTTGCTTAGTCTCTTGTTTATACATGTCATGTTGGTTACATTTTCTTTATGTATAATAAAAATTTACTTTATAAGAAAAAAAAAGTTTTGTAAAGACAAAGTTAAGCTTATAAAAAACACCTACCACACGTCTGCATTCTTCCATACTTCGCTTAATTTTGTATTTTTCTTTTGAATATTATGTGTGACTAATTATTGTTAATAATTGGAAATAAAGATATCCTAAAATCAGTCTCTGGGTTATCTCGGTGTCTCGAGTTCTCCGGCGGATCTCCTCATTTCGGATACGGTATCTAAGGCTCCATACAAAATCGGTGTTAATTTCCACTAGTTATTTTTTTTATTTTCGATTTCAAGGCTCTGGCTGCTGTACAAATTGTATGATCGCAATGTAAATTTGACATGCAAATGTGAGCGTTTTTGTTTCGTAATAGAAATTTGAACCGATGGCAATGAATACTTACCACATAATGGGAGCTGTGGTTGTTATAAATGTCGCTATATCGCATTCACTCTGTATATTATAATGGTTATAATTTGTAAGATATTATCTTAGTAATAACATTGTTAGTATTACTATCAATATATCTCGATATCACATTCAATTAGTATAATAGGCATTGCTTGTATTGACGTCCAGTTTTATAAGGACATTTACTAAAGTGTCATTATGAATTGCAATTAGTGTAATATAATGGATTTATTCGATATAATTATCGAGGGTAGGAGTTAATGGATTATTATTCTATTAAAATGTAAAGATTTTTATTTTCTAACTTAATTTAACTTGTATGAATATACTAGGTATAAGAACTGCATTGATAAGTAGATTAAATCATTCTCATGCAACGCAGTAGAATCAAGCAAGTAAATGATTTTCTTTTGTTTTGTAGAGATTTTTCCTAGCTAAAAAATTTAAGGTAAATACTTCAGTTTACGACTTGGAACCCCTGTGAAACTTGATAAAAACATGGTTCAAATATTCTCAAAACTGCAGTGCTTATAACCTCAAAGCCACAAGAATTAGCCGTTACTTAAAACAAAGGCCTTAGTCCAACCAAATTACTGAAAAATATTTTCTTAAAGTTTACTTTACTTAAGTTATAAAAACACAAAATAGCCACAAAAAGCAACAATCACCATATCGTATAAACCGTCCGTAAAAACTTTTTTACAACTTTTTTGACGCGTAAATTCGAATCTATGTAAGTCTACAAACGATGAGCTTGACTGTACTAGAAGCGACTTAGTACGAAACGTTTTGAGAGCAAAAGGTTCCACGGAAGCTTTAAAGTCTATTGTGCTTTATAGCTGAGACGAAAGGGCTTATAAAATATTCAACATTTGACTGTCGATTTGAACCCACCAATAGGTTGATGTTCTAACGCAAACTTCACAACAAAATCAATTCTATAATATTCTATACAAAGACTGAATCGGACGAAAAACAATCTGATCGAAAGCGATCGAATCGATCTATAAGCAAAGAAGAATTGCTTTTTCACATAATTTATTTCTATAAGCTACTACGCCCAGCTTCGGTAGGTACGAGTATGTCGATAAAAAGTAGCCTATATGTCCATCCTCATGTCTTTTATTATTGAGATTAGTAAATATATAAATTATTATATAGGAAAAATCGAAACTATTCAGATTTTTTTGTGAGTGAAGAAATAAAAATGTGTCTATTTTTCTTCAAATCAAATTAAATCAAATCAAATCATTTATTTTGCAATGTTGTACAAATATAGGTGTTAGTAATTAGACAATGGTTCAATACATTTTGCCATAACAATGGCGTGCAAAAAAATAAAAAATATAAATAGTCATGCAGTGGAAACTAAACATGCTTTGATTAAATTTTAACAATAATTATTATAATAATTAATTACATTCTTAATTTAATTATTCATTATTACATCATTATTAATATCATTCTTTATATGTCATATAATCTTTAATACAGTAAAAACAATATCTAATAACCATACACTTAGTTTATTTTTAAACATGGGTAAAGGCAAGTCATTAAATACAGTCGGTAATTTATTATATATTTGAATGGCATTAATGTAGGAGTTCCTTTTAAATATCTCTAGTCTGCACTGAGGAAGATGTAGTTTGTATTTATTTCTAGGGATTGTTACATTTCGTTTAGTTACCTCAGATTGCAGATTAAAGTGTTCAGAATGTTGTCTTACAAACATGCAAACTTCCTTGATGTACATACAAGCTAAGGGTAAAATATGAAACTTTTTAAATATAGGTTTGCAGCTATCCATATACCAGGCTCCTGTAATAGCACGTACGCATTTTTTTTGAACGCGAAATACCTTTTCAATTTCGACTGAATTTCCCCATAGCAGAAGACCGTATGCAAGCACAGAGGATACATATCCGTGGTACGCACTTAGTGCCGCACAAAGAACCAGAACACCATAAAAGTGTCCTGGTTCTGGTGTTTGATTAAACATAATTATATTAGTCTGTTATATCGTCACCTCCATCTGCAGTTTTAGAGAAATCCATGTTGTGATGAAAAACATAATGATACATAATGTGAAAAATATACATTGTAGCAAATTTACATATTTCTAATTCTGAAGTTGATAGTATTGATATTGTCCGAATCTGCATTTTATATTCTTACACTCATAGAAAACTCAACAAATTTATATAGGAATAACTTCCAGAAAAAAAGATTTTGCAGATTCGTAAGTTTGCCGTTGTGGTGACGATATCATCATCTAATATATCATAGTAAATCGCTAAAAATACCAGACATTTCTTTTAAACAATGCTTTGGTGAAATAATAGCAGAATAAGACCATTTTACTGAATCATTTTTAGCTATAAATATGTATTATTAACAACCACCAGTAATGCAAACCTTTGTAACAAAATGTCACGAGGAAATGAATTATACTCGAATATAATGCGAATATTCGTAATGCAGGGCACACTGTGGTTACACCTGTCGCAAATGCACGATCCATCACTTTAATACAAAATGTAGCTGTATGACCTCAATTTACGAGTGTATCAATAACATGTAATCTTTGTTGGGTTAAGATAAATAATAATTTGTTATTTTTATGCTTTAAGGTATCAGTTTTGAGGACTAGCTTCCGTGAGCGGCTTTGCCCGCGTGGTACGTCAGCAAAAAGTAGCTTAGATTATTTATAGGGCTTTCTATCTTAACACCATTTTTCGTCAAGATTTGTTAAGTAAATTCGGATCTTATTGTGCACAAAAAACAAATAAAAAAGTATTTTTTTATTAATATTAGTGTAGATTATAATGAATATTAACAATCCTACAAAGCATTTTTTTTAAAAACGTCTTTTGCTTTTGGAATTATTCCTGAATCGCAGGTGTGTTCATTAATTATATTCCACACACACAAAGCAGACCTAGAGTCGAAAATCTATAGTTGCATAAAATGGGTTAATAGATAGTTGTTACTGTATAAAGGAAATCTCTATATTAACTAAAGAAAATGTCATCAAGTATTTTATTTTATTTTTATTTTATTTTATTTTATTAGGAAAACTTACAGCTAATAAACTTACATTTAAATGACAAAATAAACACAATGAAGGCCATTTACAAGTTTCCACAGATAGAAGTAGAGAAGTATAGGAAACCTCATTATTTTATATTATTATCATACGTTATGATAAGCTTCTTTTATTGAGATACCACGTGACAAAGTCGAACTCGCGAACTGACGCTACTGTCAATATTCAATTGTTTTTATATTAATATGCAGGTAAAGATTTTCTAAGTATTTTTTTTACCGAATTTGAAAACACGTGGTATATTATGGTTATTAATACCCTAGGACTGTGGTTATTTTCAAATTGAGTAAGTCATAAGCTTTTAAATATTTTTTATCCCCTCTAGTAATAAAAGCTCTGTGTTCTCAAGCAGTTTACAAAAATGGGAATGCATACGAAACTAGGTCTTATAAGGCCAAACCGACTCAGTAAATTATACCGGAGGCGGAATGGTAAGTAATTGGGATTATGGTAATGAAGTTGATGCAGTAGACGATTGTTCGTAGTATTTTTTATGGCCAGCGGGAGATGAGTTATGCGAGGCTTACGTAACACTAAGACTCTGAACTACTTACTGAAATTAAAATTTAAGTGACGGTCTGGCTTTCGAAGGTTTTGTGGCTTTCGTGACCGCTTAATTAGGTGAGTGAAGGTCGCAATCACAGTTAAGATTTTAGAAAGATTTTTGGGAAGACGGTGGCTTTGTATTGCATGAGGTATTTATGCATCACTTAACAGCAAAACGTGTATTTTTTGCTTTTTGAAATGTCTGATGCAAATGCAAATACTTAGGACTGGCTCTTTTGGGGCGATATCGGTATACAGGTAGACTGCTTTCCTTTTCTTATGAGTATAGTTGTGCTAATAGTGGATACAATAGTTATTAAAAAGCCAGGTTCAAGCAAAGTTTCGAGGACATCGTAAACTTTATTGTAAAGCAAATTGAGCAGTTAAAAATGTTCTTTAGAAAAATACTAATTTGAATAAAAAATAAACACCTACTATTTGTTATTAATACAATTATATTTATAAAATATCTATCAAAGCAATTTTAAATATAATAAAATATTACATCAAGGGGTATCAAGAATTAAAAAACTGACTATATTGCGCAAAGTAATTTCAATAGTTTTGCTCACAACAAAATATCTTATTCAAAAAGAAACAGCGAATAATTCAAGAATTCTTCGAAAAACAATAAGTCAGACTCGTGACCTTATAAAGAATTGTAACCACGTACAGTCACCGACAGTCTTATTCCGGAGCATATTAAAAATTCCACTTGATACACCGTTCTCACCTGCCGGTTTAATGGAGCAGCAAAATACGGAATAAAATGAAAATACATTGAAAATAAAATTTGGGGCTATTTGAGTCTCAAACTTGTAGAATGGTAAAAAAGTCCCTTTCTCTCGCGGACACCCTGCGAAGTGTAAATGGATTATTCATTTGATTATTGGAGCAGTCGTAAAGGAATTCAATTTTGGGTTCCGCGAAATGAAATTTCTGAAACCTCCTTTTCTCGGCTGCAAATAAATTTACAGCTGGGAAATAGGTTAGCACGGTTCGAGTTAACGCCGACTTGTAAATGTGTAATACGTGTATTTCACCAGTTTATTAGATGCGAATCTGAAACCGGTGTGTTATCGCACGAGCTAAGCAAACAACGACGTGACTACGGAGCATAATATTTGAACGCAGTGAATTTGATCTTGTGCCGAGCATGAAATGCAGTTTCTTATGTAATTCATTTTACGCTGGAATATGAGTTAGTTTGAAGTGTATTGAAAATACAATTACATGACTTTATAATATTGTGTCGTAAATATCTTAAAGTTTATTTTTTAAATTGATTTCAGAAATATTATAACCTAGTTAATTAGTTTAAAAAAAAATAAAAATATTTTGATAGCTTAAGAGAGGACACTTTAATTTTAGGACAGGTCAAAAATGATTATTTTTCAGTAATCATTTGAACCTTGTACCATTAATTTCAACTTAACAAGTCCACACTTTATATCATTCTCTAAAAATAGGTAGGTCGATAAAAAGTAGCCTATGCTGATGCTAAAAAACAGTCCTTGAAAGTGAGCTTGATTAATGGAAATAGGTTTGTTAACTTCATATTTTACATGGGACCTAAACATAATAAAAAGTTGTATAGAATACACGAGTGACCTTTTAAAGGCGGTAGAAGTTTAATTTACTCAAAATAAACTTTAAAAAGAAAACTTTGCAGATTTATCGTGTGTGAAATGTATGTTTGTAAATACCCCCAAGACAATGGAGGTATTCCTAGTGCGGGCGTCGTTAAAAAGAAACTTAACGCACTACTTCAGGCACTCAGAAAAACTCTTTTACTATAATAGTCACCCATAACACGGCCGACCGTGATAAGCAATACTTATCCCGCTGATCGATTTGACGGATCTTTACTTATCCAGAAGTTTCTCTTAAAAATACTTTTTTGGATTGTCATGTTTAATTTGAAAACTGCATTTTCTTTATTCGGATTTTAAAAGAACAGGTTGGACTAAACGAATGGCTTAAAGCCAGGACTGACGTTTAAAACGTCAGTCCTTTGCGTAATTGACAGTTGGGACCACAAAATTGTCACCTGTCAAGTCAGGCGATGGATTTAGAAGCGACAATTAATCGTTGTGCACGACTGTACGAAGTAACATGCTTGATTTGACTTGCTATTGACTTTTATCAAATCTCTCTACGTGCAAGTCGAATTGGAACGCTTTATACTGAGTAAAAGCATTCATCCTGAAGTGTGCAATGGTTCTGGATATATTATTATTATTATTCCATTATTATTTAAGACGTAGGGAAATGTTTTTAATTTTAACATAACATAACATCACGCCTTTATTGCCCAGAGAGGTGTGGAAGAGGTGTACAGCACCCAAATTTCACCTGTTATGATTAAGTCCCATGGGATAGGGGATGAGCCTATCGCCATCCACCGGGCACAATTCCAACTCCGTGCTGCCATTGTGAATCGCCTGACGGCAAGTTCACAAAATAATAACACATTGCCCGGGAATCAAACCCAAAACCTCGCGGCGAGAGGCGCATATGCTAACCTCTAGACTATCTAGGTGATTTTTTGTGCCATTAAAACAGAGTAAAACTTGTAATTAAACAGTTCATGGTTATATTATATTATCGTTAATTACATGAAGGTGTTTTCTTTGCAAAAAATACAATTGTGTTCCTTTTTATAAAGTTAATATTATAAAACATAAATAAAACAACAAAAAAGCAGCAACTTTCACAAAAACAAGAGCCTTTACAACATAAAATAATATAAAAGCCATATTTACCCCAATTCTTTTATAACCTCGTCCCACAACAAAAACAAGCGAGTATAAAAAGCCGCCGGTAATTTTAAGTTTCATTGATCAAATGCAAACAAAACAAAGTCGACAGGGGTTTTTCTTTGACACTGTTGAACCCCAAAACGTTAAAAATGAGCAAAGTAAACTTAGACGTAACGTTTCTCAGTGCAAATGACACTTGCTTCTACCCGAATACACTGGAGGTTGAATAAAATAAAAAAACGAATCACTTTTGTTATTGGCTGTGCATTTTATTCCAGCAAAAAATATTTCAGCCGCTATGGAAATGTGACTTGAGTGCTCATATTTTATTTGGCTTGAATTTTTCGCAGATTTTTTTATGAACTGCCGGAAATTGTTTTGTAAGTGGCGTTTCGTTTTTATCAATATAGAACAAATGGATATGGACTTATACGTATATGTTCAAGCAATGTAAAAGCTTGAAACATTAATGTAGAAACAGTATCTATACATAGGTAAAAAAAAGCAGTAATAGAACAATGAAAACTGGTAATTCTTTTTAAACAATGAAAACATAACATAACATCACGCCTATATTACCCAGAAAGATGTAGCAGATGTGTTCAACACCCACACTTCACCTGCTATGTTTAGGTCCCATGGGATACGGGGTGAGCCTATCAGCATCCACCGGAACAATTCTAACTCCGTGTTGCTATAGTGACGGAAAGTTCATAAATAACACTTTGTCCGACCCGGCAATCGAACCGGAGACCTCGCAATGAGAGGCGTATACGCTTACCACTAGACCATGGAAGCAGAACAATGAAAGCAAATAAGAATTTAAAAAACTATAGTGCCGATGTAAGAAAATTTGTCGAAATTTTCAAAACATTTGCCTAAATGCCAGTCGATAATTGAAGCACACTAATCTTAGAATAATAGATATCAAAAACAGAAATTTAATTACCCAAATCCCAACATTAAAGTGCTGGGATACTTTATCAAAGGACTACTGGACCCTTCTCACGCCACCTTCCGGCCACAAATAGAAATATTTATGGAACCAAAACGAAGGTTGACATTTACCAAATTCATTGTTAAGGTTTCGTAGTTCCGAAAGTTTGGGGGGAACTGACTTTATGGTTCGCCTGACTTTTTATGGGGTTTATGGTCAACCATGGTGTGGCTGGTGGAAATAAATAAGGTCAGTGTAGAAGGAAGGTGCCAAATGCTTTGCAAAACTTCGTGGTTGGATTTGTATGGTGGTGTATTTTTATGCAGTTCATGTAAATAATGTCTAGTGTGGTAGGGATAAAGTATAAATTTATGCTTTATCTCTTTCGTTATTACATGCCTATTGTCCGTTTTAATGGACGCCATGATGGAGCCTATTATTATCAGTGAAGTAGTGCGTAAATCAAAAATTGATACATTTCAAATGAGTTTGCATAAAATGAGGACAACTTAGGATAATATTTTCGATTTTTATCCAATCATCACTGAGGAGTACATTACTATAATGATGATTAAAAAAATATTAAATTAAGCTTTGCTTGTCTTTATTTCATACAGTTTTTTCACGCTCTTGAAAAATCGTGATTTTTACTTACGCACGGTTAGAACTTATGTGTTTCAACTAAAATGTCAGGGTTATCAATACAGGGTTATAAAATATATCCCAATGACAAAATGATTATAACTCAGATTTTACTCACTATAACATAAAAAATACAAAAAAAAAAACACACTTCTAAAACAAACTATGTGTACGGGCATCGTCACATAATATCAATAGTTTTACTTTTTATAACATTAAGCATTTATTTACGCTGTATCGCACGTACGCTGACTTTACTTTTTACATGTTTTTACTTTAGTTATTAGTGTGCAATAAACTTACGTCATATACGGACACAAACAGTGATTTTACTTTTCTCTGTACACATCCCATGTTTGACAACACATTTCACACTCACAACATCCTGTACGAGTAAACTGCCTGTACACTATGTGATCTTAGTGCCTTATCATACTAGCGGATTGCGAGCGGCTACGGGGCGGGGCGGGCACGCAGCGGATGCGTCGCGAACACGCAGCGGCTGCGCAGCGGGGACGTCGCGGACGCGTGGCGAATTCGCTTCGTTTTCGAATTAACGACGTAGAATACACTCAGTAACAAAATGGATTCCGACGAGGAAACACTGCTGTTGGCTTTGTTACTTCGGAGACGCCGGCGACGAAAACGAAAGCATCGACGAATTTGGGAAGATCCATTATCAATTAATCTAATGGAAGAGAGCGACTACTTTGTGTTGTTTTGCAAACGATTAAAAAATAATCCAAAATAATTTCGTTCCTACCTACCATAAAACAAACATAAAATATCTAGGCAAAATAATATCCCGCAAGAATCCGTTATGATGCAAAATGATTTGACATTTGAAAAAATATTTTATTAAGTTGGTTGGCTGGCTTTTGTACGAGACAGTACAAAATGGCGTCCACGCCGCGCGTCCGCAACGAATTCGCTGCGAATGCGCGGCGTTTTCGTTGCGCGCCCGCTCCGCTTTGAATCCGCTCGTAATCCGCTAGTATGATAAGGCCCTTAATGTTTAATTAATGTTTAGAAAACGGGCATTTTAAAATTTGTTTTCTTGAAATTTAATGCCACTTTGTCGCCTCCACCTTTAACTAAAACCTACATCAAAGTTCTTGTGATGATTCGCTACCTTTTATTCGTACTTTACAAATATTCCCTCAGATAATGTTAAAATGTATCGTTTTGTTCATTTATTTCCCTAAAGGAAAATAATGTACACTCAGCTACACATCATGCTATACATTACCAGTATAAGCTGGTCTCGCATTGCACGGGAAGCCCATTCCATTTCACACTCATAGACGACCGGATGGCGGAGTGGGTAGTGTACCTGCCTGCGACGCCGAGGTCGCGGGTTCGATTCCCGCTTAAGGGTAGACTCTGCACACATATAAAGGTATTGCTGTCTCTATCGGTCTTATATATAAATGTGTGAGTGAAAATACATGTTGATGTTCAGTTGTTACTCAACGGTTCAATACCTAGGATTTGTTGTTTGATAAGTCTGCCGATTTTCAACAAAATTTTGTTGCTATGGTAACAATGGCGAGATTTGTATGTGGAACAGGGATGTTTATTGTTCCACAGTCAGTTGCATTATGCACTAGTCGACCAACTAGTCGACTAAAAATCTACTAAATATAGATATTCTATACCTTTAGGTATAATTCAGACTAAGAACTTACGACGCTGTTTTAACAGGCGGGCAGGCAACTAAAAGAGATAAAAGATTTCACGTCGCGTTTTACGCCATCGGTTTTTTTACATAATAATATTTATATTTATACATATCTTCATTATGTGGCCCTGCTAAAGATTAGCCAAGCAATTTAAAATAATCATGATTTTAATGAACTTAAAAAGCTGATCTGTTTATGTTGTTGCTTTTCAGGTTCATTTGCATTTATCCATACAATTTGTCTACATCTATCTTGGGCTAAATAGGCCATATAAACTGGACGCAACGCGACGACGCAGTGCTTCTGTGTCTACGTCACAGATTACAGATAAATATGAAGCTAGCTAGTCGATGTGAGTTGAGCCTAAGGATATAGCGCGTCCTTATTCTGTAACATGATTTAATTTTGGCGTCCGTATTCAGTTTGATTTTGATGATGATGTACAGTCGAGTTCAAAATTGCCATGAGGTTTACAGCAAGGGTAATTATTGTCGCTTTCGCAATACGTCCAATTTGAGTTCGCGTCAAGGCGTCAAGGCGTCAAGCCTTGCTCGACGCCCACGCATGAAAATAGAGGCTATAGACACAAATTTGATATCAATAAAACTTTGCGTGTTTAGACTTTTTTTTTTTTTTTTTGAAAAGCTTACTAGCAATTTGCAAATACAAATTACTAGTATTCTTGTTAACCCCCTCCAGCTAAGCTTAATTCGCTTGTGATAAGAGGAAGTTTTACGTCCGTGGTGTAATGGCCAGGATTCGAACCCACGACCTCTCGATCGTAAGACCGATGCCTTATCCATTGCACCACGGTCGCTTAATTAAGCGGGCTTTGTCAACAAAAAAAACATTAACACTCATCAAGATCGATTAAACGATTTTATTTTGCAGGAACAACAGACCGACAGACATTCAAAGTTACTTTAGGATTTATAATATCACTAGTTTCTTCTGCGACTGCACCCACGTAGTATGTCGATAGTATGTAATTGCATCAAAACATTAGTACTATAATATAATAGTAATAGTACCGTTTAACTCTTGATTCTGAGTGTTTTCTTTATTTAAATAATAAAACCAAGTTTAGAAATGATACTGTATTATTTAGGGTATATAATAATAATATTTAATAATATTGCTCTAATATTTAGCACATTGCGTTTCTCTTGAGACAGTGATAAAAGAATTGCATTATTCTGCAACATGGCATTCGTTATTTATCTAATAATAATTACTTTCTTCAGCTCTATTTTACGTTTAACCTTATTCACTTTTCGCTCTCGTGAAGTATAAGCTGACAAATAGGCCAAGTCTCTTCTTTTCATTCTGCGGTTCACTAAAAATACAGAAATGTAAATAATTTACCTCAGCACAAACTCAAATGACAAAAATCTTTATTACTATGCGGTTTATATGCTGTAAATATATTTATCTTATTTTTGTTCAAATTTGCTGAAACGGTTATGTGTTTGATTGTACATATGAAAGAACAAAAATGACATGCACGATATAATGACATTACAATTTAAGTATTCGTAGATATAATGATATATTTACTATGTAAATAATTAACAAAACACAATATAAAGATTGTTTACCCATATTTAAGTCCAGAGAAACTATTTAAATATTATAATCAACATTATAAAATACAAGTGTGACATATGACACAAGCGAATTGCAATGAATGACACTGTAATTAGGCCAAGAGCTATGCATTTTAAATGAATATTGTATCGGCATAGTTATTATTATGCATGTAGAAGGTTTTAGGTTCGAAAGCATTTAACGATTATTATTATTACTCCAACTCAATGATAAATTAACAAGACAATTAAACGTTGTCTTTTCAAAGATAATGTGACATGTTTCTATAGATACTAATACTCTGCTTGGCATATATAGCTGACTAATAATTTATAACAGCCCTTGAAAGTATGGGGTGATTAGGGACGTGATAAAAATAAAAAAACAGATTATGATCAGCCTCATCATTTACACATTTTAACAGTCAATCGTTTTAACATTTACACTTTGTCACAATAGTACAATTGTATACAATTGTCTTTTGAAATAATATATAAATAACTATTAATAAGTTATTAATGCAAAAAACAATCATTGTTTTCAACTAACTGTTTTTATTTCTGTTATTCGTCTAGACTTTGGTAGGTACTTTTAACCCATATGCCATGTATACAGCTCAGTCCATAAATGATTATTTACATAAAAATATAATTCAATTATGTTTATAAAGAACGAAAAGATTCTGCAGCTAGATCTCGGACTATAACTTGTTGCAGTCGTGAATGTCAAAAAAGGTTCAATGCAGTTCATTGCATACTCTCTGGTCGGTAGACTATGGTATGTCATATCTCGGCTTGGTTCGGTATCTCACTGGCACCCCTCCTTCACTTCCGAGTAGCTAACGAATGGCTGCCTCACCCCCCTTCAATGAGTTGAGATAGATATTGTAATTTTCTTTAATTTGTAATATGGTATTTGATGAATGAAAATGAGGTACTTTGATGATAATTATTGATAAAATAGAAAGTACATTATATTTACGAGGGTCCTTCGTTTCGAAAACTTGTAATAATCTGTTGTATAATACTAAAAAAGTCGCATTTGTCAGGCCGTTCAAAACAACGGAAGTTTGGATGCCTATAATTTTTAAAATAGGCAGACTAAAGATAATTTGAAATCAAAGGAACATAGATAATCATGTTTTAAATTCACTGTGCAAAAATTATAACATTGTGATGAAAAATGTAAAAGAGACAACCATACTCATTTTGTATGAGTATTCCATACCGGGAGTTCCCTCTTAAGTGCATGAACATGGAGGTTTGTCTTAGTCTGGGTGTTGCTATGTATAATAAGTATGTATTTACAAAAGAAAAGTATATATGTATTAGTATCAGTTATTCTAGTACCCATAGTACAAGCTCTGCTTAGTTTGGGACTAGATGGCGTTGTGTGTAAATTGTGAGATATTTATTTATTTATACTGGAAATGTACCTATATCTTAATGTATTATCGTGGGTATATTCCGTTTCTGTCTCAGGCAACAGTGCACTGTACTTTTATTAATTCCTTTTCACGAGAATTTATCAAAAAGGTTGGTTTATTTCACCTATCGGTCTTCTACAGGATACATTTTAGAGAGTGTGCCGAGGAATTGCACAACCTTTTTCCTCCGTCCCCGCACCATCGGACTACCAGATAAACGGCACTACGACATCGCTTCATGGTAGATATTCCTCAAATACGCACCAAGAGTTTCGCTTCCGAATTCTTTATGCGAACTGTCAAAGAATTGAATGCCCTGCCCGAGTCTGTGTTTCCACATGAGTGCAATCTGGGTGTCTTCAAAGCAAGAGTAAATAAATATCTCATAGGTAAACGTGCTCCACTGTAGATCACATCATCACTTACTATCAGGTGTGATCGTGGTCAAACGCGTGCCTATCATAAAAAAATAAAATTGGAAGAGAATATTTTATTATGTTTATCAAGTAAGAACTACTTTTCATAATTTTTTTATAACTAGTAACCTTCGCGATGGTCATGTGGTCACCGGTCTGGGAGTAAGTACGCCTAAGATTAATGAAATAACTGTAAAAAATCTTAAAAATGACTTTTGACCGTACAAACTAGAATTTTGAATGGTGTTCTTAAACTGGTCTTAGTACCTCTAACTAACGTTATGGCATGGTACTTTTCTGAACTTAACTTAACTGTAATACTGAGTCAAGGATAGTAGAATAAAAAATCAAAGCCTTTGTCAATCAAGTTACTCCATCAACAGCACTTAGCCATCTAATGCCTTAATAGGACAATAACGAAATAGCCGGCTTTCTGTAGCCATCAAAAATTCCCTGTATGACTCAAATTGTTGCACGCTATGTGTTTAATCTAGACTTGCTCAGTCAAAGAGAATTGTGGGTAGCACTAAGTAGCATGCAAGCTGAGTTGAGTAAGCTGATTGAGATACAGCAAATTTGGATTTTGGAAGTCCATTAAAAATGGATTTGTGTGTAAATTACGGTTTCGTCAAAGGGTTTGATTTTTTGATAGCTTTTCTGTTTGGTGATGTACAGAAATAAAACCTCGTGATGCAGCTACGAAACCACTTTGATGTTTATTTAACTGCATGTTTGAGGTACTAGCTCGGTTTTAGTAATCAGTAAGAGTAGCATAAATGTTAGCCAGTATATTTTTAAAATAAATATGATGTGTTGGTACCGCCAGCCATCTTAGTATCTACGTCTTGTGACTCTTGACATTATCTTGACAGTAAGATTCGAGCATGACGTAGTTATAACAGAAACATCAATTTATTTTGGTTTCTGACATTTCTATGTCAGAAAAATCGACGCTGGCTCAATTATTGTCAGTTTGTGAAAAAAAAAATAGTATCAAACAATTACATAACAAAAGTGTTCGATCATTATTTTGATTCCAAACAATATGCAACAAATCTAAGTCATTAAACAAGATCAAAGCCCCAATACCAAAAGCAAATACTTTCTAATATTTACACATAGCATATCTTCCATTCAAGCCAAACCAAACAAATATAAACCCTAGAACAAATTGCTGGAGCGTCGACCTAAATTCTCTTCCTAATCACAATCCTAATGATAGTTCAATATCAAAGTGCATTTCGAGCCAGATTCGGCCATTGTTTATTAACCGAAACCTTTAACAGATATTTACTGAAGCAATGCTTATAAATAACGACTACAATCTAATACAGAAGCTACGGATAGGGAATTAGACAACTGAATTATATTTCTGTGATATTTGAAGTGGATCGGATGGTGTAAAGTATAAACTGTTATGGGACTAATGGAACATTATCTTCTTACTGTGATGGCTTTGTTTTCAATTTGGAAGGGGAAGGAAATAGTATCATTTAGTCACAGCTGGATGTTATTATGGACTATCTGAGCAAAGACTTGGGTGTTATTTGCGTTAAAGGCAAGGTGTTCTAAGGATTGTGTACTAGTTATTGGCCGCGACTATGCTTGCGTGGAATATGTTGTATTACCAACGAAACTGCTGTATGTGACACGTTTACATTACTCCACAAAAGAAGAGGAGATTGTGCGGTACATCAGCGTAAAGACATATTTCACTTTGAGGGTTGAACGGTTGCAGTCACGCCGTAGTGTGAATTTAAATTCTTTTGTGGTGAGAGTTCCGACCGAACATCTGGGGATCTTTACAATTGGGGAATTTCGGCTGAGAGCTGTAGTGTTCTGGGGATTCCTGGGCAGCCTATCCGACACCGCGCGTCACATGTCGCCGATGAAACGTCTGAAATAGTTATCGTGTTATAATGTTAAAAGCAATACCTTTAACTTAGCCATTGCAAAGGCAATTCCTGGGAAGAACAATTTAATTGCAAGCCGCCATATTTCAAAACTTAGACCACACAAATTAAAGATTGCGCGCGGTAAATTTCGCAAGTTGTTCGGAGCAGGCCGGACATTGCCTCGCAGATGGCCGACTTAAAGTTTTAACCATAGATCCGCTGTGAAGTTAGTTAACTTTCGGCAGTTTTGGCTTGTTGTTTATTTTATCGAAGTTTTTCTTTACTGTTATTGCTGGGGTTCTCTTTTGCACTTGAAAATAGCTTCTACCCAGAAACATGCTATGATGATACCTGTATTACTTTGTAACCCATGTCGTTGTAGTAGACAATTGCAACTTTTTTTTTTAATTTGATGATATAAGCAATGTGACTGTATAAGCGTGTAGACCACACGATGCTATTCTATTTTTTTTTTATGGCTCCTCACTAGAAATAACTCTTGTGTCGCAGGGGTGTTCACAAACATACACTTTACACACACAAAGCACACCCAGAGTCGGAACAAATCTTTGCGGATCACACAATGATTTGTCCCATGTGAGGATTGAAGCCACAACACCAGCGCAGTTGAAAGCAGCGAGGCGACCGCTCTAACCTCTACGCCAACCGTGCACTCATTACGCCAACCGTGCACTCAACACTCGTTTTGATTTGTTAATCGATATACAGGGTGGATGCGACATAGCGACATTTATTGAAACCACAGCTTCTATACATGGCCAGTATGCATTTCCACCGGATAAAAAATTCTCTGGCGAAAAAAAAAATCCACGTCTTCCGAACAAATTGCACGATCGCAATGTTCAAATTGTTCGGAGAACGTGATTTTTTTTTTTTCGCCAGAGAATTTTTATCCGGTGGAAATTGATACTTACCATGTATAGAAAGCTGTGGTTTCAATAAATGTCGCTATGTCGTATCCACCCCGTATAAAAGACAGAGATGACAGAAATTGCCTAGTGAGCGACGCATTGTGTAAATCGGCATTTATGATTTATGGTTTAGCTAGTCGTGTTTATGTCTAATCAAAACGCAATACTGCTTGGCGGCAGGTTAAAGGTAAGACAGTAATACTTCCTCCTGGAGCTCGTTCACTAAAACCCCACCACCATTAAAGATAGTACGTATTATTTCAGTCAGATCGGTACGTCATTACCGCAACTTCCGCAACCCAGTTTACCCGTAATAATGTGGTTTTTCACATTAACAAACAATTTTATTCGAAAAAAGACGTTAATCTGTTACGGGTTGTAAATCAATTGACGAATACATTTATAATGCACACTGAATCTGAAATGGCTATTTTATGACGTACGAGGCTGTAGACAGATGGTCAGACAGTGGGGGTCTGCTATAACATTGGATTTATAGCCGTCGATGAATCGTTATCATTGGTATTGTCGAATTGATTGCCTGTTTTGTGTGGTGAATAGGAATTTGCTAGATTGTATACTGAATTATGCTTGTTGTATCAGTGATTTGATTTGACGATTATTGAAGACTCTTTTTGTTAATCTAGTTCCTGAAATGACAGTTGTTTTAAATAAAATGCCGTAATATCGTAGGCCTTTGATGTACCTAACGATATTTAGGCCCAATACCACTAGTTTCTTATAAAGTTTCAGATAGTTAAGTGTTGGTTATTTATTTTAATATTAATAAAAATTGTTAATTAACCTGTCAAAAATGTTCTCAACTGGCAACAGGAGCTAAGACTGACCCAACATTAGGCGTGCGCTATCGTTGGGCGGCGCGCTGACTACACACACGTAACACGGCAGCAACATGCGGCGCCGTGTGACGTGTGTGCAGCCAGCCATACTAGTAAAACTGGACCTTAGTGGAGTTTGGATAATCATCAGCTGTTATGTAGTTGACATTTATCAGACAGGCTACTCAACAACAAAATACTTTTAATTGTGTTGTGGTGACGTATTTATTATAATTTACCAAAACGAACACGTATAAATTCATACTAAAACTCTCAGTAATAGAATACGGTGATGATAAGTAAGACTGGTAAGCTTAGAATAAGATTAACTCCCAGATAAGGTTGCAGATATAACTAAGATTTGTCTTGTGCGGTCAGCAACCTTTGTGAAATGTTTTCTACTTTTCTTGACGGTGTTTTTCTTTTTACGTCTACTCTTTATCTAAGATTTAAACCAATCTGACTATAGTATATTATTATATAATAATAATAATAAAAAACTTTATTGCACATCAAGGAATATTCAATATGAGACAAGAAAATAAGCTTAGTACAAATGGCGGTCTTATCGCAATCAAGGCAATCTCTTACAGACAACCATTGGATGGAAATAAAGACAGAGAGATGAATGGGAACTTAAAGGTGTACTAGCGAGAAAGTAGAACAGATTTTATAAATATAAGTATTATAAGAAAAATAAAAATATGAATACCTAAGAAATATTATGAATATATTTTTTTTATTAGTTTGACCGAAATACTTAAAACTATTTTTAAATGATTTGCCTCGGTAAAAACCACTGCGGGAACATGTACCGGGGCATGGTGCAATGGGTCTTATTGACACTCAATCCGGCAATTTATTGCAGTTCAACCCGAGCATATTAAGACAATTTAAAAAAAAAAACCAAGAAATGGCCTATTTTTATTAAATTGTATTCAAGTTTCAAACCAGTGACGATATAAGCTCTATCATCTTTCATTGACAATGTTTAATTTTGCTTTATGTAGCGTTTGAGATACGTGGCGTTTTAAATGATGCCGGATACCCACCTAACGAACGACGGCCAACGAACAGATTTGTTACACTACTAAACGCTAACTAATCCTTTGATGTAACCGCCACGCTTTGGATTGCCAGCGAACGCCAACCAACTATTGATGGCATTCGCTTAGCCGTTCAAAATACTTCAAACAGAAACCAACAAACGCGTTCTTGGCCTTCGTTTGCCAAGTGTGAACCCGGTATCAGACATCATTGTATGATTTCTGGGCGTTCCCGAATCTTGTAACCTGAAACTCGGTATTTTGATCTTCAAATTCTCGCTCGGTACATATCAGAATGGTAATTGGCGTAGTAACTAAGTTACACCGTATCGGTGTCGGCACACGAGCGTAGCAGTATCGATTGGTACGACTTTGAATTATCGTATTACCAAGTTATGTATTTCTTTGCGAAGGGTGGATGTGTATGGAAAGGTGACAGGTTAGATTGATTTTATTTGAACCCAAACAGTTTGATTAAAATTGATCTTAGCTTCTGTAATTCAAATCATATTGTTTTGAGTAGTAAAATTTTAATTTTATTAATTCTTTAGAATATTTTATTTGCTTTGTAATTATAATAATTATTGACTTGTTCAAACGCCCTTTGGGGTTTATGAAAATAAATGATTTGACTTTGACTTTGACATTTATATAAAGAATTTTCAGTTCGAGGTCCACTTAACGTAAATTAAAAGTTAATTACTCAACATTTACAAATATTAAACAAGAGTGACGGTACAAAATAACAGATTGTATACGTTTCAATCAAATACTAATCATTTAAAACGACTGCTGTAAAAGTATGACATTGTTTTTAAAATTTCATTGTTTCTATTTGTTAATTTTATTTTAGTCGTTATATTTAATTTGGGGTATTTAATTTATCTAATTGGAAGTAAATGTAGACATATGAACGGACACAAGTCCTGAAGAGCCTGATTTGAATTTAAGTTTTTGTTTGTAGCATTCAGTTAATCTTCGTTTTCTTCTGTCGTGTCGATGAGCCCAATACGTGGCCACTTAGAGAGCCCTTTCATCGGTAATGATGAGTGCTTATTTTGGTAGAGTTTGATTCAGGCGGTGGAGCCCATAAGACAGGTCAGTCTGCACAGCATACTCGGAATGTATGTCCCATTCAGCGACAAAACTCCACCTTACTAGGTTCTGTATACTTCGACCAATTTAGCTAATCAGTTTTAATTTGAAGAAAACTTCAATTTACGGCAGCCTTTCCGCTCAATTTCTTGATTGCCGTTCTTCAGGGTAGGTATATAACGTCAATTAGTGCGAGCGATATCGATCTTTCTTGCTCAAACCACATAAAAGCGATCGCTCATACAATCCACGGATTGGTTCGGGAAGCAATTAAGAGATTTGTCGCTTAAGCCTATACACGCCTATAGGCAACGATTCCTGAATGCCGATTCGTTTTCAACTGCCTTTTATGATCAACTTAGTCTACCTTTCGGTAAAAGTAGTTAAGATGTTCTAATAGTCAGAGAGCACAATAGTGCTCAATTTGATTTTCAAGTAAGATTTTTTTTTGTTTGTACCGGATAGTCCCCAAAACTACTCCAAAGCTACTGGACAGATCTTAATGGAAATTAGAGTGGAGATAGTTATAGACCTTTAGCAAGATAAAACTTTGTATCGACGACGTTGCATGTTTTATAAGGGTCTCGTCGCACCGCGTCAGATTCTCTGTCACCTCGAACAAAAGGGGTCACTTAGAACAATGCAACGGCCACTTAAGGTTTTATAAAACTTAATGATTGACATCTATCGGTGTTATTTAGATTTTTGTAAAAACATATTTTTGTCGTAATTTTCATGTTCATGATTTATTAATATAATATGTAAAGTCTAAGAGAATATTTGTCGTGAGTTCAATATTTATTTTTGACGTTGAAATTACTGTCACAAGTAACTCATAGCCTACCTTGAATATTATTTACTAATTAGCAATTAAATTACCAGTATAGAATATTATAAAGGCTTCAAATATCCGAGTATCAACATATAATTTCATATTTGATGACGTGCGCAAAGAATTAACCTTAAATCATTAATCATTAGTTTCTTCTAGGAAGCGTTATCTTCGGCATTATGTAACGAGGGAAATAAATTTTATCATAAGTAACTCATTTATGAGTTTATGAGTTTATGTAGTTATTTGCCTACGAAATAAATATTCACATGAAATTGACTATTTCCTTAGATGTACGATACAAAAATTACGTAACAGTCATTTCAACGTTAACTTAGAGGATTTTTTATTTTTATGTTCCTCCAAAATTGGACTGGGGAAGAATTTATTTAGAAAAATTAGGTCTTGTGAGGACGACCGTGGTTGAATACAAATAAACATATCATAATTATGATGATGTTGCGTGATTGATGCTGAATTGTGATGAATGTTAACACATACAACCATAACAATATCATAGAATTGCAAACGAAACCTCTCCCTTTAATTACACAAGCACCATTATTATTGAATTTCACTCATTAGTTGGTTATATCCTATTTGATCTTAATAATAACTAAGATCAAATAATTAATACACGTGTTTACCCACAAACTTGGGTAGTCATCTTCAAACAACTATTACAAACACGGTATATTCCAGAAATCGGGCTATCTCAGCAAACTCAACAATTCAGCTGAGCTTAGCAAAATCAACAACATCGGCAATTAATTCTTGACAAAACTAAACCCAATTCCACCTCGAGGCTGTAATAAAGTTAATGACGTGATGTGGAAATAAACAAAAGTAAACAGCCAGTATGTTAGGTTTGATTTGTTCTTCGATTCAACAGATTGAAATTGTCAATGCCATGAATTTGAAAGTACAGGCACTAGTTGCATGTCTGGTTTAAATATTTATCAGTAATAGGTAAGAGCAGCGATAGCCGAGTAGAATACCGTAAGACTGATAAGTCAATAAATCGTTAAAATTCGTCTTTTCGAAGATATGTGCGTATTTATCATTTAAAATATCGCTTGCTAACGGTCAAGGAAACATCGTGAGGAAACCTGCATGCCTGAGAGTGCCTTAAAAGTGCTCGAGAGTGTGTGAAGTCTACCAATCCGCACTTGGCCAGCATGGTGGGCTATGGCCTAACCCTTTTCAACATGAGAAGAGGCCCGAGCCCAGCAGTGGGACTTGTATTAGAGGGCTGCTAATATATATATAGGTATATACCTATGCCACAAAATACTTAAACAGCCTAAACCCTCGATACGATATAAAATCGTTATCATCGAATAACTTTTAAGATTATTCTATGTCATGAATTGATTTGCTTATTGCACTTTTATTCATAACATTTTATTACATCGGCTGCTACTCACAATATTCTTTCTTAAACAATTTTTTTACTATTTTTCAATAAAAATATTCCAGCGTTAAGTGTACAGACAAAAATGATGTAACTCTGACGATACTAATAAACAATGAATTAGGAATTAAATTGTTTGTTTTTTTTTTCGCAGCCTATAAGGACGCCCAATGTTAAGCAAAAGCCACCTCCAAACTTTGTATTGTTAAATAAATATAATTATTATTCGTGGAACTTCTGATATTGTTAGCGTCGTATCTAATACATAGCAATATCGTTTCAATATGCCTTGAGTACGCATAACGTAAACTGAGTCATAACACTCCCGCAAGCTTTGAGAATATAATTTGAATTAAGAGATATTATTATACATATTCAGTGTTCACTTTTATGTTTACATTACGAGGTATATTCAAAGTTGTTAGTGGAATATAAATTTGACTATACAGTACAGTTTGAATTGGTTTTTACATAACATACATAACATAACATCACGCCAATATTACACAGAAGGGTGTGGCAGAGGTGTAAAACACCCACACTTCACCTGTTATGGCTAGGTTCCGTGGGATAGGGAGTCATTCTACAGCCATCTATACCTGGCACAATTTCAACTTCCTTCTGCTATTGAGAATTGCCTTTCGGAAAGTTCACAAATAACACTTTGCCCGACCCAGGAATCGAACCGGAGACCTTGCAGTAAGCAGCACATACGCTAACCACCATCGAGGTAGTCTTAATTTATTGGTCAATTTATTGGTCGTTCAATCCTAAAGTATTTTAGCAGATATTTACAGAAGAGTTCATTGATTTTTGCCAGTTCTGAACCATGTTGTTCCTTAAATAAGGTATAAAACCGCCAACATTTTTATTGACAAACGCAACTGTATACCTGTGAATGATTTAAAATAATTTATTATTTCTTGTTGATCATATCTATCTATACTTATAAATATACTGCTTACGTGGATTTGAATTCCACAAATTCCACCATTTGACTACGGACCTCCACTTTTTCTTATATTATCCCGAAGAGATCTTCAAAAGTCTTTAAGTACATATGTACTTATAGACTTTTGAAGATCTCTTCGGAATAAGTTTTTTTTTTAATATTATGTGTCTAACAATGCTCCCACAAATTACGATTACTTCATTCCACTAAACATTTGTTTTACGACTAAAAACCGTACACATTTCAGTTCCATTTACTGTGCTGAGTCAGCCAACGCCAACTGGGCGAGTCCAATTAGCATTAGTGGATACTTTACTACCAATTACTGCTTCATGGTTATGACAACAGTATTTTAGCACCGCCCATAGATTAACAACGCCTAGATTGATTGTCTTCATACAAAATCTTCGTCTAAAGGGAAGCCAGAAACAGCGTGTATGCGTTCAAATTACGTTGCGCCTCGTTTGAACAAAAAAAATAGTATTGAGCTAAAACGGCAAAGTGGCTTTACTTTTCATGCGTGTACTCGGGTTCTAGATGTTATAATTCTATGGTACCACCATAATCTATTGGGTGACAGCTGGATCGATAATGCTAATTTAGCGGTCGGCTTGTTAATTCTATGCTGTTGATAGAGCGGGATTTATATTGAATAGAATGATAACGGAATTTAGCATTTGATGCTCGATGTGTAGTTGATAATTTTACGTAGTTAAATGCTTAAATTGTTGAAATGAATTACGATATCATTTTCAAATCACTGTATCTATGAGATAAATCAGGACATATTTTTATGCGTGCGTTGTTTTAGCCATTATAAAATAATATGTCAACTTGTAAATGTACTCAATTTATAACTCACGAAAATAATGATGAAACTGTTCTAAATAATAACAACTAATGGTTGTTATTATTTATAAGATAATGTAAATGTAATAACTTAAGTTAAGCTTTTGACCAGGAATAAAAAAACTAAAACTCTTAAGTTAAAAAAAACACGTATTTGGCCCATCAGGTCTTAATTGATCTAAAATTTTTAGGTAAATAAATACCTAAGAATACATAAATAAAGAAAAAGTCATTACCATTTAAATTGCCTAGAAACAACCCTAATGTTAATAAATGTAATATGTAAGAAACTGCGAATGAAACGATAATTCCTTGTTCAACACTCAACACCGCTAGATGTATAATGATAATAATTATAATAACACAAGCAACACTAATTTATTTCGGCGATTACGTTCTTTGTAACTCACGTTCAGCACCTGTTGCAAATTATTTATACGAAATGCCGAGATCATTCATTGTTTAACAAAAGGAAAACGCGACATTTTATTTACTCCATTCTACGCGAGAGACTGAAGCATTTTCTTAAGGTGAATTATTGAAGGGGCTTTCCCGAAAATTGCCTTGAAATGAGAAAAATCTAGGAAAATTGAGATTCTGGTTGCTCTACTCATCCCAATTCGTTTCACGTGAAAAATATTGAAACAGCGAGCAGAGAGACAAAAATATATATTATTCGCGTTCTAATGTATGAGCGGAAGCGATTTGATTATGTTTGTAAATATGGAATCAGGCCAATCCCGAATAATGAATGAGTTGTTTTGAACAAATTTTGATACTTTGACACAATAAATTATTCGGTTTATATACCGTGCGAGGGTATTGTAAATAAATGACATTGGATGGCCTTTATTTATTTACGGGGGCGTAACTCTGGGTTTTTATTGTTTTATTCCAAGTGTGGTTTAATTGCCCCTTTGTCATATTTTTATTGCCTGTTGATAAATATAAATAGCAAATGAAAGATTTCTTTTTATGATACCGTATTATTACTCTGGCGTCAGTCGACAATTTTATTATGTGGTGGTGGAATAGTTTTAATAATTATGTACACGGTTACACATTAAACTATACATGCCCAGTATAACTCGGTCGGCTTTGATCATTGCACACTTTGCACTGGGAGCAAAACTATCTTCTACTGCATACCTGTAGCCGTGAGACGCCACTTTTATCCTTCACATATTTAATAAAATAAAATTAAATAAGATTCATCGTAATACATACCGTCAGCAACGTCATTTTTTATTGAAAAATGTGACTTTTATGTTAGTTACATGTGTTCAATGAATTATGTTGCTGACTGTACGTTTGTATCGTACTCAAATGTAAGAATAATGCAGTTCTATTTCAATAATTCGCAATCTCTGTAAGTCTTTATCTTACCCCGCACTCACCCACTCACAAAGCTACTGAATTAAAGATAGCAAACGTACAGTGGCTGATATGAGTCAGTGCAAGTTGACTCACTTGATGTATCGTCGGCACTATCGCGATGATACTGAAGCTCGCTTAATAAATTATTGGCGGTGAGAGATTGATGCTTTGTTCAAGGATTTAGGTCACTTAAATCTGATGCATTGTGTTGATTAGTTGGGTCAGTGACTTATAAAGTCCGGTTTCCACTTAAGCTGAGAGAAGAGATGTGCTTGGATAGATAATCAGGTTTTGTTATTTTTTTTTTTATTGTTATCGAAGCTAAGCAGAAAGAAAATGGGGAAATAAAGAAACATGATTGGTCATTAGAGCGGTTACTTGTGTAGGATGTGAGTTTACCTTTTCTATTTCTGTCAACTTTGTGCGATGGAATGAAAAAAATATTTACCAACACAATATTTAGCGAATACAAATAATGAGAACCTTACCCTATTTTGGCAGATATGTCGTGGGGAGACTGGTGCTTAAGCTAGGTATAAAACCTGTATTTTAAGTTATCAGGCCTCCGCGAGGTTCATTTTTCAGGTCGAAATTCCCAGAACAGAAGCGAGCAAACCCATAACGTGTACGTTGGTTTGTAGTGTTAGCTCCGTAAACGTCGTTGATGTTGCGTGCCGCTTGTGCCGCTTTGCTGCCACGACGGTACTCATATTCCATAATTACTCGAATTTTTGCGTATCTATGATGACGAAAAACATTGAAATACGATGAAAATGTAACACTAATCAATAAAAATAATGACTACTTTTGGAAAAAGAATTCCATGTTTTTAAAATAAAATTTATTTGAAGTTAGAATTCTTAGCCAAACAAAAAATATTTTGATTTGAAATGGCCAGTACTACAGAACGGCAATTTCAAATGTAAAGACCTATTATTAACTTATAAAACATAATTCCTCAGAAGCAAACGGAACAGGTGTGAACCACAAAACCATTACAAAGATTTCAGCAAGAAATACTGTACTAAATCTCATAAAACCGCAATATTACTGTTAATGTTTCATCAAAGTTGGAAAACTCTTAATCCTTGAACGAACTTCGAGCACATAAACGCAGATTTACTCAAAAGAACAATCCATTCCCCGCTGCGCATCTTAAAAACAAAATTCTAAACACCAAGTTGATTAAAACACCTTTTAAAATGTTACTGAGTTCTAAACTCCTCCCTCCATTTAAGTGTTCGGTAACGATTCGGGAACTTGAAGAGAAGTTTTCTCAGTTCACATAATACCAGATTACTTTGGTATAGAAACGTTGAATTAAACATCAGTTTGAAGGATTTTGAGCGGTTTGATATTTTAGATTTCTTCTTTCCGATTTCATTTCTGAGCACTTGAGTAATATTGAGTTGGCAACAAACAGTTTTATTTGAAGAATAGCAATTGAATTATAAATAATTGACGATAATTTATAACTGTAGTTTATGAATTTTATATTTCAACTTGATGTCGCCCGTGGTACAACAATAAAAGTAGCCTTTAGGTGTAGGTGTAGTAAACTTCTGCCACACCATTGTGAGTAATATAGACGTGATTTTATGTTATGTTTTATGTTTATTAAAGAGAAAGAGATTTAGACTTGATCTCCACACTAGACGTCCACAACAATACACCACTAATAAAGTAATACATCTCTGTTGAATATTCATCGGATCGCAGATCACAGATCTACATAACCGACAATAATGGCGGGTGTGCACGTGATTACAGAGTTTGAACGTTTCGCATGTAAATGCGGATACTGCTATCGAGGTGGCGAATGCTGCTGTGTTTCTGTGCTATTATGTGGGTATCTACTGTATTAGGAAACGTTTCATTGCAATAAAATATCAATGACTGACCAAAAGGTGCGTGTAATAGGTTATTTTTTATTGATATACCTACCATGCAGATGAAACCGCGGCGAAAGTTAGTTTGTTTGTTTGATAACGCTAATCTTAGGAACTAATGGTCGGATTTGAATTTATTTTTTTTGTTTAATAGTCTAACTACTACTTGATACAACTAATTCTGTCGAAGTCGCGGACTGAAATAACATTATAATATAAAACAAGTGCAAATGTACCAATTCTACAACATCTTTCGCTGATAGAAGTCAAGACTATTCAGAAGTGCCCTTAGTTACTATTTAACGACGACGGAACGGATAATGTGCATGCAAAGGGTGCATTCAGTTACCCGCAGTGGATTCTTTATAACTGACAAGTAATGCTTACAAAGTTGCGGGCAGTCATTAATTTGCCAAACTTATTTCTTATTACATTGGAATCGACTACAAGTCTAACGGATTCAGATTAAAATGAATATTTTTATTGTATTTTAAACACTTTAAACATTTTTACAATAAAAACCTAAGTAAGCTTGTATCGTGGCTGTATACCTATATATAGTAACGAATCCACAAACTACAGTTGTAACTTCTCACAAAATCTTCAGAGAATTCAATTGTTATTCTTCAAATAAACGTTCGTTGCCAAACTCAAGTGCTCAGAAATGAAATCGGAAAACAGAAATCTAAAATATGAAACCGCTTCTAAAATCCTTCAAACTGATGTTTAATTCAACGTTTCTATACCAAAGTGATCTGGTATTATGTGAACTGAGATCAAAACTTCTCTTCAAGTTCCCGAATCGTTACCGAACACTTAAATGGAGTTTAGAACTCAGTAACATTTTAAAAGGTGTTTTAATCAACTTGGGTGTTTATAATTTTGTTTTTAAGATGCGCAGCGAGGAACGGATTGTTCTTTTGAGTAAAAATCTGCGCTTAGGTAGAAGTACGTTCAAGGATTAAGAGTTATCCAACTTTGATATACCCAGCTGTGGAAATGTTGCGATTTTGAAAGTTAGAGTAAAGCTTTTATTTCTGGAAGTTTATTGTAACGTTCGTGTTCGTGTATCAAAAATAAATATTTGCTAATGTTATTTATTGCATGTGTATATTTTATTTCAAAAATATTTTGTAAATTTGCTTTACCTGTCTTGTATAGCAATTGTAAATATCATTCTAAAAAACATTAAAATGACATTACATAAGAATTAGAGTTGGTAAAATATCGCTTAAATTAAACATCTTGTTTACCGTTGTATATTATCAAACAAAAAAATTTAGTAACAAACCATGTTACTAGTCATTTGCTGAATGCCTTTTACATCAAATCATCTCGTCGAAAATTATGATGCGAATATTATAATCAATCGATGGAACACATGAATGAACACATTCATTTCGGAAATTATATATATTATGCAAAATTGGTTGCCCACATTAAATATTTTGTAGCTGTAAATTGTATATATTATAAAATATGGACATAATGGAGCCTGTAAATATAAATTCATGAACAAAATAATCTAACTAATTACCTTTTGACTAAAATATATTTTGGCCGAAACTTTTGTCCTAATTTGCTTTTGCTAGAATTCTTTGTCTAGAAATATTTGAACGGTCTTCAGACCCAATCAGCCGTAGTCAGCAGACCATTGTTCGTGTGTTTTCTCAAATGATCAAATATATCATGTGAGTGTTGAGCTATACACTTCATGGCACACCTCACTAGTACCCAGAATGCCTATCGCCTGCTCAATAGAGGCGGTCATGAACATGGAATGTTACAGTTGCCATATACTGAGCCAATTCAATCTGACAAGCCATCGACATGAAGAAGAAGATGACCTTTGAACTTTGAGATCAGCCAAATAAACAGAGAATCGAGTCATCGATTGTCCACTTTCGTTAGTATGTTGTGGTCATTTTCTAGACTAAACTTGTATTATTTGTTAGCCTAGTTGTTTTTTTAGTTTATGAAAAGCCCATAAGTCAGACTAAGTACCACAAAGTCATCAATTTACCATTCAAAATCTTAAGAAATAAATAAAAAAAGTTATGTGTTAAAAAACAAAAACCCGACTGCTTAAAAAATCTTTATGATGTTGCAGGCGGTGACAAACGAAGTTATATAGTAGTAACAAAGTATTGTTTGTCCCCGCCTGCAACATCATAAAGAATTTAGTTTGACATATTTCATTTGTTGTTAATGAATTTAATGTAGATAATGCTATACTTGTTTTTATCTTTTCAGTTCTTTTTTTTAAGCAGTCGGGTTTTTGTTTTTTTAATAATTATTTTTTATTTCACTCTTTTTAGTTCTTTTAACCGACATGTTTTTTTTTATATTTATTAATTTGTAGAAATCAAATCTCTTTGAGATCAATGAGCTTTAATCGTGAGTTAAACTATCAAATGCAAAAACAATTATTCAAATTCGACCGGCAGTTTCCAAGATTAGCGTGAGCGAACACAACAAACTAACTTCCACCCACTTCGGGCGCGCGAGCGTGCCGATATATAAATTGGTAAATTGTGTTTAATCAGTAATATAAATGTGATAAGAAGTATATATTTTTGAAATGGTCTTTTTATGGCCTTTTATTTTGATACCCATATTACTATGATGAAAAGAAAATCCATACCTCCCCCCCCTTTTTTTTTTCATTTGCCGGCGCCATTTTGAAAATTTATATAGCCTATGTCACTATCACTGTTTCGACGAATTCAACGACACCTCATTTGTCAAAATCCGTCTAGCCGTTTGGGCTGTAGGGCGTGCCAAAGAAATAGACATACATACATACATACATACATACGCTCGAAAAACATAACCCTCCTTCTGACGCAGTCGGGTAATAAGGTGTCAAAGTATCTGCATTCTACATGATTACTGCTAATGCTGATCAGATTTGTTGGCAAACCCCTTTTTAGATACTCCATGCATTGTTTTAGTTGAGTTTCACATAAATGATTTGAAGTTGGGGATAATAACAGATTTAACAAATTAATCAATTTAATATTTCCCACAAAATACAACTCTATTAAAAGCAGTCAAAACTCAGCTACCAACTTTCACTCAATTAAAACTTACATAGTTTGTTTCAAAATTGAATCAGCCACATGTCCGAAAACGTTCAATCAGGTGCACTACATCCGATGCATTAGAAAATTGTTCCACACAACTAGTAATTGCCATGCAGATCAATGGAGGCATATTAAACGAAAACCTATTGGTGCGTATTCTGTTTGCAATTGCATTGATATTTACTGAATATATTTTAATGCTTTGGGCTGAATGGTGGTGCGTTTGACTGTTACGGTGGAGTTGATTGGTGTTGTTACTTTTGAATGTTTTTGTTGTAACTTATGAACTGATTGCGCAGTGAATTGAATTTGATTTTGCTGTTTATCATTAAATATTACGAACTTAGTTTATCATTAACAGTTTAGTCGGAAAGATGTTACAGTTCTGCCAAAATTACATTGCCAATTTTACTTAATGCCAAATTAAGAACAACTAGAAAATTTGGTATTTTGATTTTCATCGTTTTCTTAAGCGAGATATATACCTACATAATATTGTAATGCTAATTATGTAAAATCGTGTAGTCTAAGGTAACTATTGTATAACACTCTAATTCGTATGTTTGTTTCGAAAACGTATAAACGTATTTACCTGAGTCTAACCTAACTCATGTTTCCAATACTCTTACTTACTGATATTTTGCTACCGCCAGCGCTGCCGAATATGTCCGCACTGAGCTTTGGCAAACATAAAGCGATCGATGCGAAATAACCATTAACCTTTATACCGCCACAAAAGCAAAGATATTCCTTTGTAAATCCACAGGTTGATTGCCATTTGTACAGTGAGCAGTTTCATCCAAAATTGACCAATTTTCTACTATATACCGCGGAATAAAATAAAAAAAAGGAGCTCGTTCGGATTTTGGTGCGTCTAGTTGGTCGGTGGTTTGAATTTAAAGTGAAACGCATATGTACTGCCGTTCTAACATTCAATATTAGACAGGTATCGATTTTGCATGTCCACACACTTTGACATGACCATTTCGCATAACCCTAGAATAAACTAGTCGTTCTCAAAAGGGATACATTAGCTTCTTTTTTAAAACTGACGTGATATTGTAACATTATTCAAATTATGAAATACGGCTCTGCGCTGTTCTGTTCTGTTCTTGCACTGCTGCAAGACTGGCTGTGTGTGTGTGATGTGCCGCACTCTCTTGAAAATGCCTAAAAGTATAGGTGAAACCGCGGTTGCCTAAATAGACCAACATTACGTGGGTAACACCCATATTTCATAATTTGAATAAGATACAAAAGCATTTTATTTTTTCCATAAATGTATCAAAACTTTGTATACCTACCTATGAAATTCTCGAAGTCAATAATTTTTTCATACACACAATTTGCAAATACATTAGTGTTAACGCTTTACACAGCTTGAAAATATGAATCTCAAATTCAGTTGAGATAGAAACCATGCATTTTCAAGAAGGTTTTACATATATTTAATCTTCTAATATACGACATATTCATACCCTCATTCACCGATATTAGCATAGAAAGCGCCCATAAAACCCACTAATTTTATAGCCAAATCGTTCACGACGCATTCTAATAAAGCCATACCCTACGCCAAAAGGGTGTAATAAAATTTACTACAAACGAAATCAAAATCGATTCAAGGTCGACTAAAGACTAGTAGAGATGTACCGATCTGATATGGTGGTTTTTGATATATTATGGTTCGATACTCAAAAAAAGGTCAACAATTTTCTTTTCTGTGAAAAAAAGACCTTTTTGCCAATTAAATTCGACAAACGATGTACCAAACAGCCACTATACTTTTAATACAACTACTTAAAAAAAAAAACAAACAAAATGTTATTCAGTCCGAACTATTCAACAAAAGCACTAGAAACCGAAATTATAACTGCAAATTTAAATTTGTGTGGTGACAAAATTTAAAAGTTACAACTTAAATTAACATGTCAAACTAGAATAACCTGAGCACTGTTATAATAATTACGCTACAATATTATTTTCAACGTCAACAGTAACATCCCGAATCCCGTCATTCCCCTTTTTAAATCGATTACAGTCGATGCTAAGTAATCTAAAGCCAAGCCAAAATTAAGAAAATTGCCCATATCACGAAGCTCTAGAATGAGTACAAGAATCTAAAGAATGAAAATCCATTGCATGTTATGATAGGTGAGATGACAGCTCCTACATTTTATTATTAACTGTCTCGGCAATATATTGTGAATTATACGGTACGCTCTCAATTACACATTTCTTACAACCGAAATCATAACAAATACAATGATTATGAAAGTTTCTTACCAATGCAAGGAAATATTTCCTTTGTATCTACTAATTTTACCGGTATATTAACACAATTTGGCATTTTTTACACCTTGACAGCAAATTTATGAGTGTACTCGACTAATGATTAACACGCAAAGTACGTAGAGACACCAATTCTATCTCTTAAAAGACTTCTGTGATATTACGGATATTCGAGTACTATAATCGAGTACTGAAAATTGCCTACTTCAGCACATCTCTTCAAACGACCGGATACGACATCAGCATACCACAGTTTATTTCATGTTACATGCAGTTTGTGGACTGAACGACTCGCTTCGGATTGAACATGGCTGTTTGAATCGTGTCCAAAGCTTGCCATGTACATAATGGCACACATTATTGGTATATCGAGCGATCGTAACAACCAATGTATATTAAATGAATGTGATTAACTGCAGGGAAGAAACGTAAAGTATAAATTAACATCGTTACGTCTTGAAAATGATGCCTTAAACATTGCACAAAAGCAAGGTACATAGCTTTTTTGTAGCTATTTGGTAGAGTTGTGTCGACTAGACAGCTTTACTATAAATTTCAGTTATTTAAGATGAGGAGTGCTACATAACATGTGCCGTTTTGAAATACATATATAATTATACTGCATGTGGTGGTGCAACGATATTTAATTAGAATGCATTAAAATTATATCGAACCTAATGATAAGTCTCGATGTTCGTAGTAAACAATGTCATTCAATTTATTCGTATATTATGTATAGATTACTAACAGAATCACCAGTTTCATTAGCAGGTTTGACATAAAGAATAAAATAGTGAACGTAATCTACACAATTTACTACAATCACACTGGTCATCCACACCATGCATAATTCATTTGATCGCAATATTCAGAGCACGTTGTCATCGATAATGTCTCATTTAATGAACCTGATTGTACGTTTGTGGCTTATATGCTAATATTAGCAATTTAGATAGAGAATGAAATTCCACACGTTTTATAGGTGTGAAGCGAGGTGTAAACTGATTTGGTAGCGCAAATTGCTGTTGAACGTAATTTCATTTGCTACATGAATTAGATTTCAGGTCAATAAATGTTTACCTTTTTAAGGTATACTTTAATTATAGTACGTCGTTTATAAACAATTTATAAATTATATTCATTATAAGATTAGATTAAAATCAATTACGTTTGGAAATAATTTAAACTTTACTGTATTTAACTTTTGCATAAGAACACTAAAAAAAGAAAATTAAGTAAATTGTTTATAAATGACGGTTCTTACATTTAGGGATATAATCCGGTACCCGGCCCATAATTACGATATTAAATAATAGTGTATTAATCGGTAAATATTTTAAAATATTTACGTCATTACGTGCCTAAAATATATAAATATGTGTACAAATTGCGAAAGTGAAAAATCATTAATAATCTGGTTACATTATGTATACAAATTAAAACACAAAGTTGATAATATTTATGAATATCAAATGCTGGACCGCAATCAAATCCACCAAAGAACAACAACGTTATTATGCTTCGCAGTAAACAATGTAAACAAACAAAATTAACCATTTTATCGAATTCAAGCCCCATCACCCAAAGCCGGGATTAAGCACGAGATTAAGTTAGAAAGAATTCTCCTTTATCCCGCAGGCTTTTATTTTTAACGTATATACGAGTTCGGGCGAAAGGAAGATGGAAATTATTGCGATTGCCAATTTTCACGCACGAGTGACTCTGTGTAGGAGGAAATCGGCAGAATCGATGTTACAAAAAATATGAAAGTATGAAAGATGGCTATAAAATTTATACCATCGCGAAATAAAATGTTGTTTGAAATCGAGATTATTGCTGGTATACTGCAGTGTTTGGAGGCAGTTTTTTTCCTGTTGACTGGTTTCGTTTACTGGCAGATGTAATTTGAGGCGAATTATATTCTATGTTATTAATTCAAATCAATGGCAATACTGACTCTTTCAAAGAAAAAAATCCACACGCAATTTTAATTTAATATAGTCTCATATCATAAGTTGATTTTATTTAATTAATTAGTTTTTTTGTTAGTTTTAAATTTAATTAATTAGGAATTAAATTAGTAGATATATTTTATTCAATATTTTTTTATTATTTTTTATTTGATGTTATATTACTCGTAGTTAGGTTTATATTTAGTTTTAACATATTTAGTAATATAGTGTTATTTTAAATCTTTAATTGTATCATATTAAAAATTCATAAAATTATTAGAAATACGTTAAAAATATTGTAAATAAAATGGGTAAAAATATTTTATATCAGCATATTCCTTTGAAAAATAAAGGCATAAATTGACCTGAAATCCAATTCGTGTAACAAATGAAATTACGTTCAGCAGCAATTTGCGCTCCCAAATCAGTTTACCCCTCACTTCACAGCAATAAAACGTGTGAAATTTCATTTTCTATCTAAATTGCTAATATTAGCATATTAGCGACTACAAACGTACAATCAGGTTAATTAAATGAGGCATTATCGATGACAACGTGCTCCGAATATGGCGATCAAATGAATTATGCATTACATGAGTTTGTGGTGTCGATGTCCAGTATGAGTGAAATAAATTGTTTTTATTTGGAGTATAATTTACTTCAGTTCATTATGTAAATAATTCTGACTATAATTAATACATTGGCACCGGTTACCAATTGACATAAAATAATTTTAGTTTATGTATAGGCTAATTAGGCTTTGTTAAGCCCAACGACAATATTTTTTACAATGAAATTCTTTTCCGTTATTAATTATTCGACAATAAGGATATGAAAAAAAAGTTGGTACTAATTATGATAATGGTGCAGCTGATGTTATCAGCTGTTGGTTGTCTAGAAGAAAATAACTTCATTACAATTTGACTATAATGTAGGCTTCATAAACATTGAAAATTGACTTCAATCTCGTAACAATTGTTGTACATGCACACCAAAAAACAAAAATACCTTACCACACATAGTCATAATATTCGATTTGCGGTACATAAAATCATTACAAACATACATTGCTTGTTACGATCGTTCAAATCACCAATAATGTGTGCCATTACGTACATGGCAAGCTTTGGACACGATTCAAACAGCCATGTTCAATCCGAAGTGAGTCGTTGAGTCCACAAACTGCATGTAACATGAAATAAACTGTGGTATGCTGATGTCGTATCCGGTCGTTAGGAGAGATGTGCTCAGGCAGAGAGATTTCAGTATTCGATTTACTGAATAACGTGTAGATACTTTATTCATACCAATTAAATAAGTTGGCAGATGATGTTGGAGAGACGTCTTCTTAAAAGTTGAAAAATAGTTAGCGTTATAGAACATTTTATTCTAGCTTTAACACGATTATTTTTAGCAGGTACCTTAAAAATTCAAATATTAATAACTAGTTGCCGCCCGCGTGGTATGTCATTTAAAAGTAGCCTATATGTTAATCCAGACTATAAGCTACATGTGTGCAAAATTTCATCGAAATCGACCCGGTAGTTTTGGCGTGAAAGAGTAACAAACATCCATCCATACATCCATACTTACAAACTTTCGCATTTATAATATTAGTAAGGACTACCATATCGGATCGGTACATCCCTACTAGTCGTTTGTTGACTTTGAATCGATGTCTCCTGATTTCGTTTGTAGTTAATTTTATTACAATTTTTAGCGTAAGGGTAATAAATTAAAGGTATACCCTTTATTAGAATCCGTCGTGAACGATTTGGCTTCAAACTCAGTGGGTTTTATCGACGCTTTCTATGTTAATGTCGGTAAAGAAGGATACGAACATATCGTATGTTTGAGCTCTATATATGTAAAATACATAATATTTTAAATTAATATAATATAATAAATTTTGGTAAATACTGCTCACGGGTTTCCAAAGGAATATCTTTGCTTTTGTAGCGATGTAAAGGTTAATGGTTATTGTTTATCATTAGAAATACATGTTTCTAAAGCTCACAGCAGACGTATTCGCTGCAGCACTAACACCAAAGTATCGGCAATCTGAACAACATTTAGTATTCTATCTTCCGGTCGATATCGAGGTCCAGAGACGCGCGGCAATGTATTATTCTACGCGCGATGATCTCAATAACAGCTTTCTAGGACCTCGTGACCGCACAAAGATCACAAGACTATTTAACAATCTAACGGATGTCTATAACCACCACCTCATAGACGAATGGCAGCAACGCTGGGACACATCACCTAAGGGCCGCCACGGCCACCTCTATCATTTCTTTCCATCCATTCGCGACAGACTTGCGAAACCATGGCTAGAGGTGAATCACTGTGTGGCTCAATTCCTGACGGGTCATGGCAATTTAAATAGCAAACTATTTTCGTTTAAGCTAGTCGATTCTCCTTATCTGTACATGTTCTACATCTGAGCACGAACAAACCGCCCACCATATCATCTGGGAATGTAGTCTTTGGCACAACGAACGTAATGTTATGTTAAATAGCTTACAATTGACATCTGGAGTGGTATACTATGAGGATCTCGTATCGAACAGAATAAATTGCCGTGCATTTAGCCGTTTCTGCCTTACCTATTATAGCAATCAAATTTAGGCCCCATAGTTTTTGTTACTGTCCGTGGTGTCTACACTCTTTCCATGTAGACACTTTGTCTTTGCTTTGGAGGTAAGTAAAGATACATACTTTCCAACTCCAACTATATATACTTCTGATTAAATTCGTTGCGGGTTCCAAGACAATTTTAACTCTCCCTGGGATTGCCCGTGTGTCATGCACGGTGCCTTTCAGTTGGTTACCGCTGTAGATCCTGGCGTCACAGGAGTCACAGTGGTGGGCGTGTGGGTGGGATTATATCCCGTAAAAAAAGGTTTTAGTAAGCATTTACCGAACAAACAAAGGTGTTAGGATCAGCATGGCTTAGTACAACTCGTGTTTATGCTAAGTAATACAACAAATAACTTAGACTAAATATTGTGGCAATTCAACAACAATGCCCTTTTTAACACGAGTGTCATCAAAATACAAAATATTATTTAAATTAACCATTTAGCGCGCAGTTTGAAGCTAACGAAAAATCGGGAAACTTTAAATAATTAACACATTATTTTGAACAGTAAATCAGCCGAACATTTTTCTAATTATGCACTTTCCCCAATTACATGGGGTCGGCTTCTAGTCTAACGGTTTTAGCTGAGTATCAGTATTTTACGTATTGCTTGACCTGCAAGATCGATCAGTACGCGCGGCTTGGACTAAGTCACGTTATTTTGACCAGTACTTTTTAAATATAATGATAAAATTATTCATTTCACATTGTCCCGAAACCTGGCAATTCAATATGCATATTGGTAATATACCAACTCATTTAAATACTGCAACTTTAATCGTTGCCATAGTTTAAATAGCAAAACGAAAAATATAAATTCTATTTAGCACGCATTCAGTTCATAAGTTACAAAAAAAAATTCAAAATTGACAACACCAATCAACTCCACCGTAACAGTCAAACACACCACCATTCAGCCGCAAAGCATTAAATATTCAGTAAATATCAATGCAATCGCAAACAGAATACGCATCAATAGGTTTTCGTTTAATATGCCTCCATTGATCTGCATGTCAATTACTAGTTGTGTGGAACAATTTGCTAATGCATCGGATGTAGTGCACCTGATTGAACGTTTTCGGACATGTGACTGGTTCAATTTTGGAATAAATTTAAATTAAAACTGTATAACGTTGGTTGTAGAAATAAAATTTAATAACTTAATCATCTCTCATCATGTTTTGTATTCAATCCGTATGTATGTAACTTTTCTATGTTCGCGATTTTCTCGCAAACTACAGATTCGATTTGAATTCGGTTTTCGGTATTTTAATTCTTGTGTTTCAAGAAAGGTTTTAATTTAAAATTTATGAGGATTTGGATAGAGATCCTAGGATACAAACATTTTTTTTTTGTTGTTGGTGCTAGGCTATTTTGCCCAATTTGCAATCTAGGAGCAAAGACATCAAAAACTCTTTTTAGCGTTATTTAAATGCTTTTGAATTTTGGAAGTCTTTTCAATATTTATTTTGGATGTTAGATTTATCAACACCAATAAGTGAAAGATTTTAAAATTTGAATGCTACCGCGTTAAATTAAAAAAATATTATTTTCTTGGCGAAATATTGTCTTATTATTTTTTGTCATTTGTCATTTTTAGTACATAATATGTACTAAGAATAATAATATAAATATAATGTGTATTATAGTGATCAGAACTAGGTATAGTTCTGATCACTATAGTAATACAATAAACAAGATTCTTATAAAATTTCTTTACCCAGAATTATGTTGTGCCATAAATCACATAATTTAACTATAATTATAATAGTCACAAAATATAACAAAATATTATTGCAAAGCCCAGAAATACGAACAATGAAGATTAAAAGAAAAACAACACAATATTCGCAATACATTTTGCGTATTCCGGTTTCCTGCAATAGCGGAAATTATGATTTACGATTCACATATTTAATCTGAATACAGTGCGGTTTAGTAAGAAGATATTATATTTCTGAAATAATATTAAGCTAGATTATGTAACCTTATTCTTAGAAAAGTAATTTAAACTAGTTCAAGGTTCTTCAAAATGATGTGTGTGTTTTGTATTATTCTATTGTGTAATCCGTTCTCTTAGCAAGTCCTATCGTTGGAGGTGGAGTGGTAGTGGGTTTGTGGTCACCAATATTAAAAATGAAGTGTAAAGGAATGGATTCTGAACATACTCGCGACCTCCTATTCACCAACCCCCACGGTCCACCAATCACAGCGCTCCGTTATCACGCGATCTATTAACCCTCACGCGTTATACTGGGTGGCGCAAAAGTAAAGACCCTATTTGGTTCAGCTATAACATTTTTTCTAAATTAGAAAACTAGATTTAGATTTTTTTAAATGTATATTTGTGCCATTAAATTTCGTACCATTAGGATTTAAAGATGATGTCTTTTAAATGGTGACCTCCAGAGTTGATACACCTTGAAGAGGATGATTTTCCTTCAAAATTGGTTATGAGTGACGAAGCGCATTTCCATCTCTCAGGGCATGTCAATAAGCAGAATACTCGGTTCTGGGGCACTGATAATCCGCGCATTATTCAAGAAACACCTCTACACCCACTAAAAGTTACTGTATGGTGTGGCATCTGTGTTGACAGAGTGATCGGACCCTATTTTTTCGAAGACGCTGGAGGCAATGCGATAACTGTCACTGGAGAACGCTACAGAACCATGTTACGTGAGTTTTTGATACCCAGTTTGGACGAATTGGGGCTGGAGCACATCTGGTTTCAACAAGACGGCGCTACGGCACACACAGCGCGCGACACTATGGACTTAGTGAGGGACGCTTTTCCAGACCGAGTTATCTCTCGTTTTGGCGATTTGCCTTGGCCTGCAAGATCACCCGATCTGACCAGTCCAGACTTCTTTCTTTGGGGTTTTTTGAAATCTCGGGTGTATGTGAACAAGCCACAGACTCTCGCAGCTCTAAAAGAAAACATTCGTCAAGAAATAACGAACATATCGCAGGAAGTGTTACGGCAAGTTATGCAAAATGTCATAAATAGGGCTCAAATGTGTATCAACTCTGGAGGTCACCATTTAAAAGACATCATCTTTAAATCCTAATGGTACGAAATTTAATGGCACAAATATACATTTAAAAAAATCTAAATCTAGTTTTCTAATTTAGAAAAAATGTTATAGCTGAACCAAATAGGGTCTTTACTTTTGCGCCACCCGTTATAAGCTGCCCGCGCGGACCGCAGTCCCGGCACGCACGCACTTCTTGTAACGTGTCACATTTACCGTTAACTGTTTAAAACTTCAATATCAACTTTGAACTCTGTGTAATCAAACTTTGTCGTCTGTGTGACACGAAATTATAAACGTTTACTTCAATTATTCGTGTATTATATCGAACATGTCAGATTTTAGAAAAACACTAGAAAAAGAACTACTCAAAGTACATTGGGTAAGCAGTTCATTCATAATATTCATTCTTAATTTGTATTGATTGAAAAATAATATTCTTTATCATAATAACAAAACTAACATTACCATAAAACATAATAATTAAGCTAAATTTATAAAAGTTCAACCATGACTACCTAACTTAATTTATGCAAATTTCATACCACGCGTAGCAACACGAAAAAACCTCTTCACCAAAATATTTAACCCATTTGTTTACGTTGAGTAGAAGACAATTTGAATGTTAACTACACCCCCGTCAAGGGAGCAACGCGCCCTTAGGGTGAGTTCTCACCGTGAGCGTCAGATTATACGTCTGCTGGAAATATACATTATGTTTCCCCTGTGACCTACAAAGTAGTTTATAATATAAATAAGCTGTGTACCCGCACCATACTTATTTAAAACAAGCGTTAATTTTATACGTTGCGGTAATTTAGCTTTTAAGGTAAATATTTTACTGGAAATTAGTAATTTTGTTATCTAGGTAATGTTGAGTGATTATCAAAAGACTACTAACAGGTGCAAAAGATCAAAAATATATTGTTTTTCTTAGATACAAAAGATTATTAAAGAATATACATTTTTTAAAGAGAACTGATATAAAAGTAAAATTAGTACCTACGCTACACCCAGGTCAGGTTGCTTACGATAATGATAAAGATGAAAGAGTTATATTGCTAAAGATGCAAAAATATTGCCTGTCTCTCAAGTAGCTTTTCACCAAGTTTCATTTTATTGGTTAATAATAATAAATTAATAATAATAATAAATTATTTATTGCAACAAAATACATTTAACAATATAAATATAAGCCCTGATTCCCAAACTAGCGTGAGCTGTGTGTTGAGAACCAGTTCCTTCCCAAATAAGAATTATATTGAAATATCAATTAAAATATCGTTGTCATCAAATATAGCACGGTATAATATGTACCTAAAAGCAGCGATAGCCGAGTGGGAGACCGTAGGACTGCGAAGTCAATGGTCTCGGGTTCGAACCTACGGCACACACCTCTGTCAATAAGTCGATAAGATTCGTCTATTCGAAGATATATTGTGTGTATTTATTATAAAAATTATCGCTCGCTAATGGTGAAGGAAAACATCGTGAGGAAACCTGCATGCCTGAGAGTACCTAAAAAGTGGTCAAGGGTGTGTGAAGTCTACCAATCCGCACTTGGCCAGCATGGAGGACTATTGCCTAACCTTTCTCATCCTGAGTAGAGGCCCAAGCCCAACAGGGGACATGTATTAGACACAGGGCTGCTTTTATTTATGTACCTAAGAAAAAAAGCGAACTGACCTGCAGCCTACAAGTTAGTTAACAAGTAACAACAAGCATTGCAAAACTGAGGCTGCACCATGACGTCTTATTTACCATGCAAATGCTATTCAGTTTAGACACTTTTTCATACAACTTTCTAATGTAAAAATAGTTGGCTGCAAAACAGGTAAGGCCATTGTTCAGTCAAACCGAACCGCTATTTATATATCCCTACCTTTATCTAATAGAAAACTGTTACTCTTTATCGATTTATTATCACCTCTCCAATATATTGCTTGTCTCGGGAATACATCGCGATATTGCAAACTTTCTGCGAATACTTAATACAAATTTTATTTAGGACGAGATCAAAGGTATATATTATATTATTATAATAATGATTGCTTGTATTATTTAACTTTTGATCTTTGTTCACAGACATACATTTTACTCACACAGAGCACACCCAGGGGTAATAAGAGATTGTTTATTTTGTTATGTCCAATACTATCAAAGAAAATATGCAACTGTGATAGGCATAGAAATCTTAATAACTAGTCAATAGAAATGCTATCGACTATCTTTTAACACTGGGACGCATGTCGCCGGTTTTCAAATACCACTTTTTGTATTCCTGCAATGACATTAAGACGACAATTCCTCAACTCGCACTTATGTTCGATTAGACAAATGCGCTTGTATTCCTGCAAACAAAATTATTCTTTTTGCGATGACATTAAGACGACAATTCCTCAACTCGCACTTGTGTTTGACTTGACAGATGCGCGGCGACAAGGTCACGCGTCTTTGACATTTCTATTGCCTTATTATTAAGATTTCTATGGTGATAGGTATATAAGTGACTTAAGAGTTAATAATACGATCGCTGACTTTAACTGTTATTAATGTTTCTAGTGATGCACCTCAATTTAGTCACATCGACAAAGTTATGTGTTAAAAAACAAAAACCCGACTGCTTAAAAAATCTTTATGATGTTGCAGGCGGTGACAAACGAAGTTATATAGTAGTAACAAAGTATTGTTTGTCCCCGCCTGCAACATCATAAAGAATTTAGTTTGACATATTTCATTTGTTGTTAATGAATTTAATGTAGATAATGCTATACTTGTTTTTATCTTTTCAGTTCTTTTTTTTAAGCAGTCGGGTTTTTGTTTTTTTAATAATTATTTTTTATTTCACTCTTTTTAGTTCTTTTAACCGACATGTTTTTTTTTATATTTATTAATTTGTAGAAATTAAATCTCTTTGAGATCAATGAGCTTTAATCGTGAGTTAAACTATCAAATGCAAAAACAATTATTCAAATTCGACCGGCAGTTTCCAAGATTAGCGTGAGCGAACACAACAAACTAACTTCCACCCACTTCGGGCGCGCGAGCGTGCCGATATATAAATTGGTAAATTGTGTTTAATCAGTAATATAAATGTGATAAGAAGTATATATTTTTGAAATGGTCTTTTTATGGCCTTTTATTTGATACCCATATTACTATGATGAAAAGAAAATCCATACCTCCCCCCCTTTTTTTTTTCATTTGCCGGCGCCATTTTGAAAATTTATATAGCCTATGTCACTATCACTGTTTCGACGAATTCAACGACACCTCATTTGTCAAAATCCGTCTAGCCGTTTGGGCTGTAGGGCGTGCCAAAGAAATAGACATACATACATACATACATACATACATACATACATACATACATACATACATACATACGCTCGAAAAACATAACCCTCCTTCTGACGCAGTCGGGTAAAAAAACGCATTTTATTAATATTTGTCACTAAGTTATGGTTAATTTATGTAAAATAATTGACTTTAAATTTATAATAAGCACTTTCAGTAAAATAATTATCTTTAAACAATGAATGCTTCATTGTTTCATGAAATTTGAGCCAAGGTTCATGAAATTAGGAGTCTAGACGTATCGTCCAAGAACTCATTATAGTTTTCAAGAATTTGCGATTCAAGGGTTAATTAAGATTTAAATTAAATTCTACGATGACATGTTATACATAATGTCATAGATGAACGATTCCAAAATAATAATACAAACTTGTTTTTGATTTGGACTTTTTATCTGACTGCGTCAGAAGGAGGGTTATGCTTTTCAAGTGTATACCTATATGTCTATTTCTTTGGTACGCCTTACAGCCCCCTGAACAGATTTTGATAAATGAGGTGTCGTTAAATTCATCAAAACAGTGGTAGTGACATTGACTTTTTTAAAATGGCACTCGAAAATAAAAATTAAATAGATCTTAAAGTCTGTGCTAATAATTATTTCCAATTGCAATTTATGAGCACCAACTTCAAGAACTATTTAACCGATTATTTGTTTGCGTTATTTAATGCTTTTTACTTAGTTTAATTAAGAATTTTGAAGTCGGTTAATTCGTCTTTCAAAAAAGTACATTACATAACAAAACTTAAAACCTTCTTCGTTTTGGAAGTTGGTTAAAAATACTTTAATATTATTTGGCAATATACCAAACCTAGCAATATAGTAGCCAAACACGTCAATATTCTGAGTGACGACCTAATTTTCACAAACCTCAAAGTTAACGTCCCTTTGAATAATCTACTGTGACCCCACTTTACAAAAACAGCTTATTTTACATGGCGCTGAAGCACTAAATGACCGCTCGTAGCCATTTCATATTTACGAGCCATTTCGATACTTTTATGAAGGTCCAAATAGCAAGATGTTTATGACTTTGTTAACGCTGGTCGAATGCCAGTAGTATAAAGATAAACGCACACTTGTTCACGCGACAAGCGTCGAACAAATCGAAATCAACAAGCGCACATCTAATCGCGCCAAAAGAATTGACAGAAGAAGTTTCTGCTTTTATCAGTTGATTCAACCACATCGCTGACCTGGTAACAACATTTGAGTTCTCTAGTATAGGGATTCTACCAGATATGGAGGATTCAAAGTGGGCAATTTCATAAGATAACAAATATAAAAATTAGAACTTAATTTCATTTTGGACGTCCAATACGTTTAGCTTAAATATGTTTGCGTTCACCTTAAAGTACACATCATCGGGACTTTGTTGTCCTAGTCACTTGTTTAGAACTTTAGGGCGGGTACTTTGTTTACTTCGGGTTAGGTCTTTAGGTCTTGTTTTATGAAGTTTTTAGTAAAAAGGTCTCTGTTATCTAACAGAGGCTGTTTGATATTAACCTTGTTATGGTAAGTCCTTTTAACTGTCACTTTTTGACTTTGATGAAATAAGTCGGATAGTTTCATTAAAATAAAACATACTCAAACGCAAAAAGACACTATTAAATGTTATCACAAACCCACGTTCAGTTACTTTATAGTTTTAACTATTATAAGATTAATCTATGAAGACTTTCGTCAAACCTTGTCTACTTTAAAAAATAATTAGTTGATATTCGGTTCCTTATTGTTTTATTCTTTTGTTCGCAGGGCGTTCGGAACCCGGCATTGTACCTTCAATAGTGGGCTTCACCAAAGACTCCGTAGCCCACGAGTCAGACCGGCTGGCACCAGGAGACAGGATCTGCAGCGTCAACGGGATATCGACTGCCAGGCTAACTAATGACGAGGTCCTTAGGTTGCTGGACAATGTGGAAGAAAGGGCGTCGCTGGAGGTGGAATATTATATGCCTAATTATGGTGAGTATTTTGAGTAATTACTTTGCTACTTTTTGGTTATTTTATGTCACTAGCACACTAGAAAGGCACTTTTAGACGCTGAAAACAGCGCTGCAGTCCTATTAGGGTGGATTGATTTGTTTCCTTTAAAGTTTTAGAAATGGCGGCGTATGGTAACGGTGCTATAAGGTGCCATAATTAATTACAGTCATAATAACATTTATTTGTTGACAAATAAATGTGAAAATTCTAGTGCAAGTACCGCATAAATTCATTTTCAATTCATTCAGCAGAGTCATAAATTTCATTCTAGATAAAATATCATCATAGTTAAATCCGAATCTAGTCACAAAATTTATTATTGGCGTCAGTATTCTTACTTCTGTAGATCACGTTATTTCGCGTGAATTACGAACTTTTAAGGTATATTTTGCGCGCTATTCAGACCTTTAATAGAAGTTAAATAAATAAATTTCTTATGAAATAAAATTCTACTGCTACCTATGTAAACATACATTTCAATAACAATAAGTAATATTCCGCAACAGGTCCTAATTTAGTATCCATATGTGGGTGATCTATCGACCGGGTGGCGGAGTGGGTAGTGTAGCTGCCTGCGACGCCGAGGTTTTGGGTTCGATTCCCACTTAAGACAAATCTTTGTGTGCATGGACATGGGGGTTTGTCTTAGTCTGGGTGTTTCTATGTATAATAATTATGTATTTACAAAAGAAAAGTATATATGTATTAGTAAAAGTTATTCTAGTAACCATAGTACAAGCTCTGCTTAGTTTGGGACTAGATGGCGTTGTGTGTGAGAAGTGAAATATTTTTTTTTTTTATCTTACTGCTTATACCTGTTGGGTCAATTTGACAAAGACTAAGGAATCATTTGAGCCGAGATGGTGTTTTAGAATGCAAAACTGGATAGCAATAAAAAAGAAAAAGCTAAAAAATTACATTAAATTATAAATTGTTATCATGAAGTAATAAAACTAATGTTGAAATTATAACATGAATTTATAAATAAACTGGTATTTTGATATTGTTACAAGCTGTAATAATGTTATCATGAGTTATTAAAACTACGTTACTTAAACTTTTCTACTTTCTGCTTCTAAAATAAAATTATTCTTCTTTGTTATTTACATTACTGGTAGGTATTATGTTATTTATTAAAGATTTGTATTAATCTGTTAAGTAAATTAAAATTTGTTTCACCAAAATGTCCTTAATTGATTTTGTATTTATACATTAATGATACATAGAGATAGAAAAATAATATTTAATTTTTTTTTTTACTCAGTTTCTTTCGAGATAATAAATAGCTTTAGATCACTGCTTACGCATTAAAATTACGCAAAAATGTAGGTTATCTTAACTATCTAGCTATAATAGCAAAATAATTAATTTAGGATATAAAAAAAAATATTTACCACATAATTGTTACAATATTTCAATATTTATTTGCACACATGAATTATGTGTTTTCACTAAGATTAAAACGAGTAATTGAAACCTAAACAATTTTATTAAGGGAGTGTAACATTGTAGAGTTTTTTTAAATCTAAATGTTAAGCTGCTTTGTCATCTATTATGATGTTTAATGGTACTTAAACTTTAGTAGTTAAATTTTTGTCAACTGCCTAAGAACCAATCTTACTGAAACTAAAGTAATTTAGTCCTAATGCCTGAAATTCGTTTATCTGTTCAGCCATCAATTAGTTTTAAGTGCTTTCTAAAATATGTTTATAGATTATAAATGAGTTGAGAGACTCCTGGAATCTTGTGATTTTTTTTTAAGATTTTTCTTCAGTACGACTGAAAGGATTACAAAGGACTTCGCTTTTTTAAACGCGCCTGCCTCTTTGGGCTAGTGGTTAGCGTATGCGCCTCTCACCGCAAGGTGCCGATTTCAAGTCCCGGGTCGGGCAAATTGTTATTTAGATATTTTCTTTCAAAAAATAACAATAGCAGCACGGATTTCGATTTGTACCCGGTGGATGGCGTTGGGTTCAACTCCTAATACATGGGACCTAAATATAACAAGTGAAACCTTCTGGGTAATATAGGCGTGCTTTATATCATGTTATATTCGCTAGTTTAAAATATTTTAATAATTGATAACGTATGACGAAAATTTTACCTATGTATACTTTATTGACAAATGTTTCATTATTAAATGTCGATTTCACCAAACTTTTTAAACCTGTTATAGTTACTAGTTAACTAGTTATCTAAAGTCCGTATATCAAGCTCTCTTTTTCTCTTTCTCATGCAATTTTTGAGATATAAAGAGCGTAAACTTTAGCTTAGCATTAAACTTGAGCTTAACATTGGTGAAATTAGCACTAAGACGACTCCAAATTGTTTGTCTCTTTGGCAGAAGTTCCATTTATGTACTTACGTCACCTTCGAGGTATTTGATTGGCCACAATCTAGTAAAGGCACCTACGGTTATGTAGTTAATGTTGGTTAAACATTAGATTGAATAACTTGATACCTATATGTTAAATACCAGGGTTTCTCAAATTGGGATACGTTAAACAATTAACTGTCTATACCTCAATAACTTATACCAGAATTGCCTAAATTGAGGCGTCAAAATTTATAATTAAACCTTAGAATATAACCTAATTATATGAATTACAAATTTATTAGCCTTATTATAATGATAACAGGAATATTTCACATATATTTGCCAGTTCATGTTGAGGAAAATTACCAATTATTTTTCTCATAAAAACAACATTTCGTTGTCTCTAATTATTTTTTATCTTTGTAGATGTTTTTTGATTATGAATGTTTTATTTTTATAATTTTAGATGCAGCAGTACTTAATACTCTGCATTATTTTATACTAACTAGAAACAAACTGTTTCACTTGTCCAACAACCTGGAAGAATAAAAGTGCTTTTGAAATTCGTAGTTTCAAACTTAGATCAAAAACTTTTAGTTTATATTTACTTGAAGTTGAGTTATCTTTGAGTAAATATTATTTAAAAAAAAAGGACGGCCGCACTAAGAATAACTAGTGTGTCACGAAAGTATTCACAAACATACATTTCACACACACAAATCACACCAGAGTCAAAACAAATATTTGCAGATCACACAAGATTTGTCGCGTATGGGGATCGAACCCACAATACCAGCGCAGTTGAAAGTGGCGAGGCGACCGCTTTAACCACTACGTCAACCGTGCATTTTTCAAAACGACAGCCACATTTCCACAATCACGTATAAAATTGTTTTAAGTAACATTATTATGTTACATTTTTGATCGAATGCAGTGGTCTTAATGACTCTTTAAACATCAAATGCATCGATCAAAACCAATCCATTGTTTTTGCCTTTGATATGGGACGCTACCTGCGTCAATACTTTTGCGCCATCGATCTTCTAAGCACTATATTATAATAATATAAGTTGCGCGAGGCGTCGCGGCAGCATCTGCCGAAAACTTTAAACGGCGCAAGTATAATAATCTCGTCTGGTTGAAACTTTGGAGCCATGGGGTCCGAGTGCTCGGGCTTTATTCAAAGACATTGTAAAACGCCTAATGGACGCTTCTCGCGACCAGAAGGCTGGTTTTTACTTAACCCATTGAATAAGCATTGCCCACGTGGCAATGCTGCCAGCCTTCTGGTATCTGCTGTGAGAAATTAGATGACGCATAATTTAATTATTTTGTCTTATTTTATTTCTTTAGTTGAGTATGTCTTATAGTGTTATTATTTATCCATTGTTAAAGGACCTGGGGAGTACCCCAGAGATGGAGGTTTAAATCCTGCTGAATTCTTAATTTTAAACCTTTAATTTGTATGAAATACAAATAGGCGTACCAAACCTATAATATGCTTTAAAATATAATCTTTGTGTTACTGAAAATGATCCAATTAAATCCAACAAACATAATAGTAACAATATATCTAATTCAGACACCCTTCAGTCGGCGTCAGAATCCATTGTATTTACATCAAGTAAGGCAATCCTAATACAAAGGCTATCGAATTTCAATACCAATGATGTTAATATTGAATGATTTAATACTGATTGAATTTAGCGTTACACCACGCCTTTACTACACAGAAGGATGTGGCAGGGGTGTATTTCACCTTACATGTTTTGGTCTCATGCTAAAGTGAACCTATCGCCATCCACCGGTCACATGTCCAACTCCGTGCTACTATTGAAAATTTTCTGACGATATCTGTGGGTCAGGCAAATGTGTTATTTTCCTTTTGCCTGACCCAGGAATTAAACCCAAGACGTCACAGTGAGAGACCGAATAGGCTAACCACTAGACCACTATAACTAGAGTCTGTTTTAATCCTACAAACACTATATATTCCTAGGTGAATAAACCACCCACGTTTATCGCCATCGCATACTTTCTTTGAAAGAAAGTAAAATGCTATTTGCTACGATCTTAACAACACTTTTCCTTTTAACATTTTCTTATTAGTATTTCTCTCTTTACCAAGAAATGAGGGAACGGAACTGCTAATGAGGGCCTATGGTTCAAATACTTCGTCTTCGGAAGTCCTCTAACAGGTGGATTTATAAATAACGGTCTCGGATGTCATGCTATTTAAATAGACCAATGAAATTCTTTTATTTAAAAATAGAACGTCATCCGGTGAAATGTGTCAATGGAGATTATCGTCGCGTGAATTTGATTGGCTCTAGTTTTGGGTTATCGTTATTTTTTTTGTCACCCTTTTGGATCGGATTTTTCCTATGATATTGTACGAAAGTGTATAATATATGACTGTATTCAGCTTGGTCAAAATTATCTGTAGGGTACCACTAAACAAATGTCAAACAGGGCTGTGGTGCGTTCTTATTGGATCTGTTACAGTTAAAATTTTTTTTAAATTACAAAATAAATAAAATAAAAGGTCTTTCTTTACAAATAAAACATTCTATATTTTATTTAAGAAGTAAGAAGAAAACATAAACCCACGTGACAACTATTTATCAATCCTCGTCCAACTTCATAAAACGACGAATAAGCCTAAGCTTACTTAGACCTACAAATACACTAGAACTCAAAATTAATGCTGTGTTGAACTGAAAGAGGTGTGTCACTGTTCAAATAAATTGTTTAGTTGTCTTGTCCGACGTGAAATACGATTGGCATAGCTTCGTGTACACATGGCTACAAATCAATCTATACATCACCAGTATAAGATGGTCTCGCGTTGTGAAGGATTCCCGTGTACAGCGAGTCCAACTTATACTGGAAATGTATAGGTTGATCGGGTGCCGTGTGTACGACTTGTTTTACTAACTATTATTACTGCGAGAAATATTGGCTGTATTTTTTTAAGTATTACTAAGTCTATATTAAAAACAGTGTACACCGGTTATTATCTTTAGGGAAATCAAAACATTTACCGAACAAATTGAACTTTTAAATTATGCATTTAGTTGGAAATAAAGACTGACTAGGTACCTATGTCTAGATACTGTGGTTACAACAAATTTCGCAATATCAGTCAACGAAATTTTGGCCACAAATTATTGTTTTTTTAATGAATAAAGGATTCCAAAAAATATACTCGTGTAAGTCAGAAATTTATTGGGCTTTGCTGTATAATGTTTTCGTGAAAAGGTCTTTCGAAGAATTAAATCTGACGTAAAGTAGTAGTGATTTTAGTGTCGTATTTTTGTTAAGATAATATTGTTTTTTATTCTTTACAAAATCAGAAAATATTTTAGTCACAAGTTGCTAGTTTTATACAGAATTCATGTTATTAGTTATTTATGCAACTGTTCTATAATGAGGGGTATTAAAACACGAGTGTGGGTTTATCACACGAGGCGAAGCCGAGTGTAATAATAGTATCACATGAGTGTTTTAATACCTAATTATAACAGTTGCATACAAGACTTTATCTACACCCATGATATGAATCCTCTATAAATGTTCTGAAACCATAGGGTATTGTACAGTGTTGTAAGAACTCTATGTAAATTCATGGAAAGTTTAATTAGTGAGTATCTAATACAAACAAACTATGTATAGGTAATAATATAATTATTTATTGTAATAATTATTTTTTCAATACTATTATTGAACAAAAATGGCGGGATACGACGTCAATTCAAAAATTCGAATAAGTTTTTATTTAAATTACGGCGCTGTGGTGGTAAAACGCGCGTGCATGACATATTCTTTTTTTGAAATTCATAAAGATGCCATGAGAATGTGGCTGTTCGATGAGTAAAAAAGGAGTTGCATAATGAATTTCAGTACAACATTATAACACCCGTTTGGGTGTTATAATGGTTATTATGACACTGGCTGTTTTAATGTTGGCAATAAGCTAACTGTTTCAAGAAGGTTTATAGAGGATTTATAGCATGGGTGTAGATAAAAATATATACCGCTTTTGGTAATAGATGGCTATAGAACTTTTAATTTAAATGAAAATAAAATAAAATTATTATGTAACAGATTGGTTGTGCACTTGGCGATAAGGACAAAAATAAACGATAATTATGACTTTTTTGTCCATATTGGGTGAGCCTAAAAACCTTTTTTATACTATTATATTTTATTATATTTCAAAACTTTTTAGTATGATTTAATTTACCTTTGTTTGAAATTACTGTATTATTCAAATTGAATTTGAAACTCGTAGTTTACTAAAACAGTACTACTCCTCTTTGAGGCAGTTCTAAGAAACTCAGGCTATTGGCGTACTAAATACATTTAAGTTGTCATGCCTTCGGTATCTGGAATAGCTAAGTTTTCCTTTCAGTCTGCTTATTTCGATTCTGATATTAAGCTGTTACTAAGGCTTAGTGACGTATATTCGTAGTTTTAATACCCTATTCTGAACTATTATAAAAATTAAAATATTTTTGTCTGCCTCGTTGGTCTAGTGGTTAGCGTATGCGCCTCTTACTGCGAGGTCTCAGGTTCGATGCCCGGGTTGGGCAAAGTGTTATTTGTGAACTTTCCGTCAGGAAATTCCGTTAACCGTGATATTTGTCTATATGACTATTGTCACAGACATTGCTTCTGGTCGTAGTCTTGAACTGTGAACTATTTTAACAACAAGAAAACACGTCAATTTTTTTTAAGGACACACTGTAGTCATCAACATTTTTTTTCCTTCTTTATACTACACCGTACCTAGGACAGACTCCACGATCGGCAGGTTATCTCAACTACTATTAACATCCATAAATGTAATTATTGACATCAACTGTATCATTACTTTAAAAATAAAAACATTGTTTGGTAATGCAAATATTCTTCATGATTTTCTAATTAGGTAAATTTTTTTCTAACGTATTCAATATTATATTTTATGCAATACATAGGAAATATTATTCTCTCTTAAATTATGATTATTCAATATCCTACATGTTTTGAAACTTTCGCGATTTGAGAACATTTTTCGAACGGGTCTAAATCGCGTAAATATTATGAAGGTAAATAAATACTTATGCTATTTACGCTGTGCCTTTATAATAATTACGCGATTTAGACCCGTTGTCTAATTTTTTTATAAATATTCAATATCCTTTCAAATCCTTTAAACCAACTTTATGAACCAACTGTTTCTTTGTTGCAGCCTCCCAAAACTCCCTATACATCACAACCAAGCTAGCAGAGGTTCCCGTAGAGAAAATCAACGGGTCCTTAGGCATTACGATTCGTGGTGGTCTACCTGAAAACTCGGCTCCAAGCGCTGACCTGGTCCTGAACAGCCGTTCTTTGGATGCTCAACCTTTGGTGGTGACGCATGTGCGGCCTGGAGGTGCAGCCTACAATACTTCAAGGATAAAGCCTGGTGATAGACTGTTGAAAGTAGACCACGTGAGTAGTTTTATGCTTATTATATGGTTGTTTAAGATCAGACCTTAGACATCACCATTCGCGGTGGTCTTTTGGAGAACTCTGCTCCAAACAAATGCCAACCTGGTTCTGAAAAGCCGGTACGGCTTTTAATACTTCAATAATAAAAACTGGTGATAGACTCTTGAAAGTTGACCACGCAAGTATTCTATTTATTGATGATAGTTTAAAGAGCAAATTATGTCCTCTAATTTCCAGTTAACAAGAAGTACAAAATAAAATGGCATTGACAAAATTAGAGCAGAATTCCTACCTTGAATTGCGTCTTGGATGCTAATAAGCGGTAAAAGGAAAATTAAAAAGAAAATATTGCGCAAAATATTACGCAGACCTTACTTCCAAGATACACTACTTGAGTAAGCAATAATATATTTAAACTTTATATTCTGAAATTGGTTTATCACTTTTATTCCTGTTAAAAAGTTTTTTGGTTATTACTTTTCAGGAACCAATCCCATTTTATTTCCGCACGTGTAAACTCAGTGATGAGCTTCTAGGAATATTTTAATTTAACAAAGTTGAAAGCCAAGTTAATATGAAAACACGCTTCAGTAATACTAAAATGATAATACTGAAATATCATTTTAAGTTTTATTGTTTTCTTGTTCTAGCGCTATTGTCGCGACCGCTCTCCATGAGGTCTCACATTTTATTTTATTTTGTTCGATTCGAGGCAGGAATTTGATTGCTTTATTGTTATGACATAGATCCTAAACATAACGGCAGAAACGTGGATAGGTTCCTGTTGTTCATTTTGGGTAATATAAGCTGACAAAACATTATTTATTTTACTCAAAAGTTTCCCATTGTTTGCAGGTATCCCTAACAAACAAAACACTATCAGAAGTACACTCCATCTTACAAAACTGTCCTCAAGTGACCAGCCTAACGATAGAGTACGACGTTTCTATCATGGAATCGGTCAAGTTAGCCACTGGACCCTTGCTCATAGAGATAGAAAGGCCGTGTAATGAAGACCTTGGACTGTTCCTGACCAATCAGAGGTGTCCTGAAGATGTATACAGTTCTGGCTCGGATACGTACCAGAGAGTTGGCAGTGGGACCTGCAATGCTATTTATATTGATAGTATATTGCCCGCCAGTATTAGTGATAGGTAAGTTTTATTTTTACTTAGTTTTTAAGATAAATTGATGACATATTTGTAAACAACTTTATTTGTACTGTACCAGAATCCTGAAAGAAGTTAGTACCTACCAAAATCCATTCTCAAATATCAAAGTTTACCGGGTAATTGCAAGTCTGGTAGTCTAGGGTAACGAAACTTTTCCATAATCGGCAAATTGCTAAAATCCAAAATTAAGTGTTTAACGTCATTATATTCTTCTTATTCGTCGTGTCGATGGCTGAATCAAATTTTATTTTGACTTGCCATCGTGCCAACACAATTGAAAGCTTATTTTCCTTAGTATCGTAATAATGGTTGAAAATTTAATATTATTGAGTCATTATCAATTATTATGGATAAAACTATATCTATAACACTAAAACGCATTTTTGTTTGTGCCTATTTTATCAAAATTGTTTGAATCATTAATTGATTTACATACAAACTATCCCTTTAAAATAATATGTCTTATTATTTACAAATGAACATGCATTTTAGTTTTTTAGATATGATTTAAATCTATAAAATTAATTAGATACAGACTTAGTAATGTTAAATTTAAAACCATATTCCGTTAGTATGAAAACATGACGTTCGTATCGTAGTCTACTCTCATCATCACCAATCATCTATCCATGTTTCACATGGCAAGTCAGAACTCAGACCACAAACTACCAACCACCGTACCACGATCTCTCACCACACTACATCACAACACTTATCTAGGTAATATAGAGATGGCGTTAAACTGAAACTAGGCTAAGCTCGTATCTTGGGATCCAATTAAAATATCGATAGCTCATCGGTTATCAGCCTTCAATAATTATGAGCTGCCTTCAGTTATTGTTGATTAAAATGCCTCATGTACTCTCAAGGGCTGTGGCAAATTAAGTTTATAGTACCCATTAATGCATCTCTACGTTGTTCTGAATATTTTATATTTGATTACTGTTGGAATTACATTATTGTAGCAAATATTACTTTCTAAAATACTTTTTAAAAAACATACATAGTTTTTATTAATATCAATTAAATGGTTGAGGTTTGACCCTTAGTACGGATCATACCTGAATGCTTTTATTAACTTAACATCAATATGAAGCAAAGCTATGTTGAAATTGCGCTAATTTTAACATCGTTGTGAATTAGCAACAAAAAGGTAGCACTGTTTTTAATTTGTGTAGTAATACCCTAGGCAGCAAAATAACATTACTAAGTAATTTTACAATAAATGGGACATAAGCCTATCTATATTCACAAGGGTTCCTTTTGCTTTGAAAAAATACTAGTTTTGCAATGCTGGCAAAATGTATTCAATTAAAAAACAGTGTTACCGTCTCTTTGCTAATTCACAACGATATTCAAATTAGCACAATTTCTATATAGCGCTGCTGAACAAAACGTTATAGTTTTTAGACAGAGGAGTTAATACTTAGAATTTTCTCCGCAAAACTTGCCACTAAATGCTTACTTATAAACAGAAAATGACTAAATAATTCCAAGAAAATAATAACCAGCAAGTTTGTATTTTACTTAGTTTGCCCGTAAAAAAGTGAATTAACAGTATCGCACACAACTTAGCAACTTTTTAATGTGAATTTAACTACTCGAGATTTTAGTCGAAAGTTTAAGTTTCTCACAGTATAATACGAGAGCCAAACTTTGAAGCAGTTAAAATATTTTGTACTCATGGATATAGTTATATTGATTTATATTCATATTTTTTCGAGTTACTTGACATAATTTTACCTATCTGTCCGTGTCAATTTTCAAAAGCCAACTATACTTTAAACTTTTTTAATTTAACAATTGTACAACAAAGACAATGTTCATTTGATTTCTAAAACAGACTCGAAAAATTGGAGCGTTTATGAACATGGCATCAAGATAAGTGAACGAATATAGAAAGCTTCTGATAATAAAAAAAAATCTATATTTACCAGACCGTAATACTTTTGTTTAACAAATTATGTTATTAAAAAAATCAGGCGTGATGCCCTCGAACTGCAAGGAAAGGATTATCTATTCTTTAGAGTACACTTAAAGTTCTTTTTCTTTCTTGGCTAATGGTAAATCATTAAATTATATCCTTTCAAATAAATTAAAATAATACCGCTAGAAAACCCGTTTCTCCTATTGATTCAATTCCAGGTGACTGACTCTCTGGCCCGTGTTTTATCTTTTAAGGCTTTGATACATTTCTGGCAAGTCAAATCCAAAAAATCAGCTTTGGCAGTAAATAATTTTAATTGGTAAAATACCCACCACTATGGGAAATTGAAGTACTTGTTTTTGTTTTGTTCTCCGACTACGTTAAAATAATTAAAGCGAAATTGTGAAATAAGCTTTTGTTAAAGAATTTTGAATTGTTCTCACAATAGTTGTGTTTTCATCAAGACTATAGACGTTAATTTGTAATAATATTTGTATAAAATAAGAATGATTGTTAGAAATTTAATTATCGAAACAATTTAAATATCAGAATAAGATAATTAACGAAGCATTGTTACATTTATATTATGAGTATTTATTTCGCAATTGGTCTAGTGTATTCTGTGTGTTAGCAACACACAGAATTCACTATTGTAATTTGACTAGCGTTTCGTCAGTTTTTTGTTCCGTGACGCAACAGACACAATCCTCTCTATTATTTCCCTGAGGTGTTGTAGAAAGAAACTAAGAGATTAAATTACAAGACACTGAAATGAGTTGACAACACCATTTTTTTTTAAGTTTAAATTTCGATTGGCATTACACTTCTCCTGTCTGTGCGCTAAGATATTTAAAACTACGCAACACATTTTAATTCGTGAAGGTTTGTATGAATAAGAAGGTTGTAAATATTTTGAAGACGGTACCCGCAGCAAAGCGAGATCAATAATTACAAAAGTTAAATGAACAGGACTATTATACTGTAGTTGGCAGCACTCTTCTTAATTTGTAGTCGTTTTGAAATAGGAACCGATTCTATTTACGAAGTCCTTAGAAACTGTGCAATGTAACTTTAAAATATAGTTTAAAAAAACTAAAAAAACACGCTTTTAAAGCACATCAAACTAAAAAGTGAAAAATAATTCTTATTATAACCTGAAAATAATAATAAACGAAAAATACTAGTACTATTGTGAAAAAAAGCGTGGGTCGCTCGATAGACGAAAAATATGGCACAGAGCGCCCCACGCTTTTTTTCACAATAGTACTAGTATTTTTCGTTTATTATTATTTTCAGGTTATAATAAGAATTATTTTTCACTTTTTAGTTTGATGTGCTTTAAAAGCGTGTTTTTTTAGTTTTTTTAAACTATATTTATTTTTCACTTTTTAGTTTGATGTTATTTAAAAGCGTGTTTTTTAGTTTTTTTTTAATCCTGGCGATCCTAATCAGGATAATGAGATAAATTTATGAAATTATTATATTGTCGCTGATTCTTTACAAGTGTAGAAAGTTTGAATTAAATCTGTCCGTTTAAAGTGGGTCAAAATCGAGTCCAAAGGAGTCGGTTACATACAAACAAACAAACAAACAAACATACAGGTGAAGCTAATATAAGCGTGTTAAAAACAATATTTCCTCGAAGCTTAATTTGAGTAAAAATCCCAAGGTTAGCCGCATACGCCCAATATTATTAGCAATATTTCTCGTATTGATGGTTTTTACTTTAACTTTGACTAGTTAATACTGATAAAATTGACAATATTATTATGTGTGTGAGTAGCTTAAGAGCTTTGTCTTCACGAATATCGTACATGTTTGTGAGTGCTAGTATAAACTGTCGCTTCGTAGCAACTGTATAACCATTGTAGTCGAATTTAATGACTGGGATATCAATACCGGTATATATACCTTTATACCTTAATATTATTTTGCAAACATAAACTGGAATATAGTAAGCTATTTTGGAAACCATATAATTCACATAAACAAGGCAGGATAAGAGCTTATCGCCGTCTCTTATAAACCTATGTATCCCTTATTCCTCTAACTAGGAATGGAAATTTATTGTAAGCTTCATAAAAAATATGGCAAAATTTTAATGCCTCGTCAAACAACAAACAATAGTAAATAATATTAAGTGTATTTTTATTTGTTACTATAAATTCACAAATTAACAAAACATTCAAAAAACCAATTTCTATGCCATAATTACATCAGTATAAATCTCAGTTCAACAATCTCCAATGACTACAATGTAATATACATGGGATAGATATTTTTTAACTGACATAAGTTACTACAGAACTGAATTCGAGATGTTATTTCGTTGACAAATATTCTTAACTATCATCGCAGTTAAAGCGTATAAGTTTAAGCAATATCTTTGAGCGGACTCATATTTTGATCTTGTTGCCATAGTAACTTTTTCGTTCAGCTTAAAAATACCTTTCCAATGACGTATCACACGTACCAAATAAAATAATTTTTAACAAAAAGAAAACCGACTTCAAAAAGTACGTAAACTAAAAAGCAAAAAATAAATTTACTTCGCACAAAATAATACGTTTTTTCATTTAATGAAATAGAAATTATTAAATAATTAATTTATAATTCTGAAGTCGGTGCCAAGTAAACAATAACTCTGTATAGATAATATCAATCTTTCTAACAACTATTTCCTGACTGAATATTAGTTATATTTCTGTGGTAAGTACCAATACTGGGCGACCGCGCACTAGCCTCCCTTTATTGTGTGTACTGTAATTTGATATTGTGGAAAGGTTGTTACAACTTTTACTTGGCACCGACTGCTGCCTGCTAGATGCAAATATCCAAGTAGTTTTAGGTAATATACGAAAAACAATATAGAAGCCTTTGAAATTTAAGGGTTACCCATGATTTCTCTGGGATCCCATCATCAAATCATGACCTCATTATGAATATACATAAGTAACATTCAACGTCTCGCCTCATCTGTGTATAACTTGAAAGAATACAGTAAACGGCCTCAAGGACGGATATTTAAAGAATTATCCCCGTACTCCTAACCGTTGAGGAGTTGTACCTTCCAGCATCAGCTCAGCAACATAAAATGCTGACTACTTGATGCAAATATCCGAGTAGCTTTAGATAATATACAAAAAACAATATAGAAGCCTTTTAAATTTGAGGGTTGCCCTCGATTTCTCTAGGATTCCATCATCAGAACGTGATTTAAAAAAAATGGGATCACATGACAAGTATATCCTTTCAAACAAAAAAAGAATTTCTCAAATCGGTCCAGGCGTCTTCGAGTAATCGGCAAACAAACATTAAAAAAAAAAAAAAAACAACCGAATTGAGAACCTCCTCCTTTTTTTGAAGTCGGTTAAATAAAAGTATTTATAAACGATTATTTCAAAAACATTAGGTCAATTAAAAATTTATAAACTAGCAAATACAATTTTAGAAATTATTGCTATAAACACTAATAACTTCTTTCCTGAATATTTTTAGTTAATAATATACTGATCAGTCAAATGATTTCAAACGCACAAGGGGTATTAATAACATAATTTGCCACAGCACTTGAGAGTACAAGAGGTACTTTAATCAACAATAACTGAAGGCAGCTCATAATTATTGAAGGCTGATAACCGATGAGCTATCGATATTTTAATTGGATCCCAAGATACAAGCTTAGCCTAGTTTCAGTTTAACGCCATCTCTATATTACCTAGAGAAGTGTTGTGATGTAGTGTTGTGAGAGATCGTGGTACGGTGGTTGGTAGTTTGTGGTCTGACTTGCCGTGCCTAAGTTTGTTGGATGATTTTGATGTTATGATATTTACTTCAAACAAGGCTTGGTTCTTGGGGTTTTATGCTGCTTATTACTTTTAAATTTAACGTGCTCTCAGATTATTGACTGCCTGAACGTTCATTATTTATTATCATTTTGCATAAAAAAATAAAAGTTTATTGATATGGAATTAATGTCGTTAAATAAAGTATTGATATCTTAATCAGGTATGTAATTTTACTTACTAAATTTCAAAAAAATATTACTTGAATGGAAAAAAACATATTTCTGTACAAACAACCCCATCACTTTTCTATAAATGCCATGAATCTTCATACGTCATGTATAGAATCCCTCCATTCCTTCAGGATGTTTGACCCTTGTCAACCTTCGTGTCTATAGCAGCAATGCCCAATTGTATTTTTAAAGGAAAGATTCAATATGTGACGTCGTGTTTTCTTTCTTTGAGAGTACAAAAGATATCTCTTGGGATGTACACACGGCTACCGATCAACCTATACATTTCCACTATAAGCTGATCTCGCATAGCACGGGAAGCCTTATACAACGTAATACCATCTTAGACTGGAAATGTCTATAGGTTGATATGTAGCTATTTGTACAACTATTGTTTGAGGCAATTGTGTTTTTAATGTTTTTGATTTTGAAAAAAAAAGAAAAAAAAAAAATACTTGTAATATTTAAAGCAAATTTTAGCTTTGCTATGCATTGGCAAAGCACTTGGGGCGTATACCCAAGAGGTGCAGGTTCGAGTCCTGCTGGATTCTTAATTTTTCAACTTTAATATTACATAAAAATAAATGCATAGCAAAGCTAAAATTTGCTTTAAATATTACAAGTATTGATAAAAATGCGTCATCTCTCGACAGTAATGAGTTGATCTTAATTCAAACGTACTGTATGCGATTATGTGAATAAGTAACGCATAGATGGCGCTAAAACCAAGTAATGGTTCGTCTAGCTTCGGCTGGCACAAAAGAGTTGAGAAATTTCGAGTCCGGCAGCATGCGAATCCATAGCTGAATTGGCAAAGCACTTGGGGCGTATACCCAAGAGGTGCAGGTTCGAGTCCTGCTGGATTCTTAATTTTTCAACTTTAATATTACATAAAAAAAAAAAATGTTTTTGATAAAAGTACATTAAAATATTATTTGATATTGCTTATTTGATACAATGAAAAATTAACAATAATTGACTTTTTCTGATATTTTTATCTTATCTACACATATTAAATGTATATACATTTTATTATAAAATTAACCTCTTTAGACTGCCTCTGAAATGAATAAAATACATATTTTACGAGAACAATACAAAATTGTTGAACAAAAGCTTATTTCGCAATTTCGTTTCAGTAATTTTAACGTAGTAGAGAGAACAAAACAAAAACAAGTGTTTTACAACTGTTAACGCACAGTTTGCCAAATTAACACAAAATGTCAAGTACTTGAATTTTCCTTTGCGGCCGATATTTTACAAAATAAATATCTTTTGTTCCTCAAACAAAACGACCTAATTGTTCGAATTTCGTTCTCTTCGTTTTCTAAGAAATTATCAAAGCCTTAAAGATAAAATACAGACACAAGTCAATCATCTGGCATTAAATCAATAGGTCAAAAGAGAGTTCCAATTATCTACAATTATTTAATCTACTTGAGCAAAAATAATCAAATTATTTCGTCTCATTAGTCACAGTTTATTCTTTAAGTGGATAAGATATGTCAGCGTCTATGCGCGAGCGATACCTGGCACCGCAGCAAAAGTCTTGTAGACGGAACACACTGGGTTTAAGTCCGTGCAACTCGGACATAACCACTGACTTTGTCCAGATCAGTGGTATGCGTCAGGCATTTCCCAGTATAAAAAAAAAAAAAAAAGTGGATAAGATATTTTTTTAAAGATATTGTTTTTTGAAGATTTGCATGTCAAATTTTGTATTGTGAAATTCTATAAAAACAATACAAGTTGGATCTTAAACTAAACTAGTGTAATAACTTAATAAGTCACTGTCAGAAGGCCTCGTACCCAAAATGCTGGCAGCATTACCGCGATGTATTGCGATACTAAGTCGCTGGCCGAAATATAAGCCAGCATCTTAGTTTAGTAACTCTACTTTATATTGACTTCCTAACATTGAACATAAAAAAACTTAACTTAGCTTTAATCTTAAACATATGTATATACATACTAGATAACACAATAGAGCACATGTAATAAAATAAAACGTCAAGTATAATAAAGCTGAATATAACGTATATGAGTAAAATTATATAAACAAAAAAATATTCTTCAGTAGTACGAAAATTCCAAGGCTATATAGCGAGAAGTTTAGAGAACCTTTAATTTGCAACTAATATCTTCTTTTGTTAACTTTGAATAAAAAACTCGCTTAGTTGTTTATGTTGTTGATTTTGTTAATTCATTTTTACGGGCCAATTTAGTAAAGTAACAGACTTGTTATTATTTCATTTTATTTACCGAAAAGTGACGTCACGCCTTTGTTATTAATATAAACATTACACTTATTTAGTTTTGTTGAGAAATTCGAACAACTTATATATATATATTCCTTTTCTGTTTGAAGCTACTACTTTTTTTTTTGCGCTACGTAGAAATTGTGCTAGCTTCAGAATGCAAGAGCTTTTTTATGGAATTATGCTAAAACTTATTTTTGTAGTATACATGGAAACGCTAATAACATATACCTACCTGCCTGTGTTTATGAAGGAGGTAACCCAATTGTTGCCAGATTTTGAAGATGATCATTATTTCAGCAGTTTCATGCTTATGACGTTATAAATATCTAGATACACATAACATAACTGCCATATTACCCAGAGGGGTGTAACAGAGTTGCACAACACTTACACTTCACCTGTTATGTTTAGGTCCCATGGGATAGGAGGTGAGCTTATCGCCATCCACCGGGCACAATTCCAACTCCGTGTTGCTATTGTGAATTTCCTGACAAAAAAATCACAAATACCACTTTGCCTTATCCGGGAATCGAGCCCGAGACCTCGCGGTTAGAGGCGCATACGCTAACCACTAGACCATCAAGACAGTGAAAAATTGTTTTATTTTTATAATAGCTCGAAATATGGCATTTTCTGCGAATATAACTTAGTCCTAGTAACAGCTAAATATCAAAAGCGAACTAAGTAAGAAATAAACAGACTAACATGTTTAGTATCTAGATACTAAAAATGTAAATAATGTGGCGAAAACTACTTATCTCTAGTTTAAAGCCTAAAAGCAACATTTTCATCACCACAGATCCGTCAATGTCACGTGAAACTCAACGTTAAAACCACAAGCGACCTTTCAGTCTAATATCTCTGAAAGGCATACTGAACTAGCCTGCACCGACGGCTACGCATCAACCTATACATTCCAGTGTAATATGGTCTTCCGTTGTATAGACTTCCCGTACAATTCGAGACCAGCCTATGCTGGCAATGTATAGATTGACCGGTAGTTTGTGTACTTAGCCCGATTAATACCAGCTAATGGAACTACGATGGCTGTCTATAATTGGGTGTTCAGGAGCTCTTCCATTGACAGCTGCATGAGTGATCCTATCTAATCTAATCGTGTCCTACGGTCGCTGCGCTGGGTAGCCTCTTTCGATATTAGTTTATAACTTTATAACTGTGGAGAAATATTGATACAATTTTAGTCATCCCTGATAATTTCATTATATTTACTGTGTTCAAATAAAATTTATTTGAGTACGGCATATTTTTGCGTTCTTATGAAATAAGAAAATGGCATTCAGATTTTTTTAGCTAGACATTAAACGAATACTTTGAATGCCAGTAATTTTCTCTATTATGCTGTAACATATTATGTTACGTACCAGTAATTTCTGTATTCTACTTTTATAATTATATTCGGTAACATTAAATCTACGTTCTAAGGCTCAAGTTCACCAAGAAGGAGTTAAACAGTGTTTACGGAACGGGCTGTCAAATATTTAACAGACGTTTAAACGAGGAGCGTTTATTTCATGTTCACCATCTTCGGTTTGCATTCGGTTACGAAACCGAGCGATTGTGAATGATTGAATGAAGACAAAGACAATAATGTCAAAATTGTCATGTTTTAATTTTTTCATCGACAAAACTTCTATAATTACTGAAATAAATAAACATTGACATTGGCGGTCTTGTCATTTCGTTGTATTTTATCTAGTTTTGCGTGCGTAAAATGTAAATAAAAAATGGATAAAGGGGATAAGAAAAGGCGAGCCGCGAATTTCAGTTACAATGAAAAGTCCATTTTATCGAAACTTATACTAAAATATAAAGATATCCACTCCACGTGGTTCAAATACTCCAGCATGTTTATGTAATAATCTTCTTCCACGAAATTCGATGCAGACATCATTAATTCATTTTACACTAAATTTTAAAAGAAGCTTGTCACTGGGGAAAACTACAATAACGTCAAAAAACTCCTGTCAGAGCATTAACCAAGAGTTAACCAAGCTCCAGAGGGTCGGTTAATTTAATCGCTCGTTTTACGCCTCTAATCGCCGATTAGTGAGTGGTGAACACGAAATTTGACGCAAACAGCTGATTAGTCATTTAAACAGTTGATTATGTGTCGGTGAACAGGGCCCTAAGTTAATTTACTAAAGATTTTTTATTTATTTTAATGCCACATACTTAACTTTTCTCATAGTGTTCTCAAAGATTAACACAATAAAATCACTCATTCGCCCACACGTTCGCCACAAATAAACAGTGCCTTAAAATTCGCAATACTGCAGTACTCCAATGCAAGGCTAAGCCTAGTTGTGGATCTACCGGCTTATTGCAAGCCTTGCCTTACAATCAACGGCTTTAAATGTCTCCTTATTTGTTTGCGATTTACTTTAAGTTCATGTTAAGAATAGTGCAATCACTTACATTATTTTTGTTTTGGAGTTTAGAGATAATGGAGTTTTAAATATTGGAAATACATAAAACACATAAATTACAGTTTTTACTATTTTTGTACAAGATCGATTCCTTGATTTTAAAATTTCAATACAATTGATTAATGATCACAACTGAGTGATAACGAAAGCTTAAAAAATATATATATTATCAAATAGTGTATGTCATACAGGATATATACAACATAGCGATATTTATTAAAACCACAGTTTCTGTTGTCACAGGGTCAGTGTTTCCACTCGTTTATTTTTTTGAAAATAAATTATGCATGTTTGCCCCACAAATTCAACATTAAGATCAGTCAATTTGATCGGCAAACTATTTGTTATACGTATTAAAAACCGGTAGATACCAACATTAATCACCACGTCTAGTCCATCACCTTTGGTTTCAATAAATTAATGACGCTATGACGCACTTATTTATTATAGCAAACTCTTTCAGACATTTACAAACTACTTTTTTTATTTTAGATGTGGTGCTCTCCACCCTGGTGACCAGATCCTGGCCTTCGATGACCACGTGATAGATGGCAACAACTACACGGCTGAAGAAGTCATGTGTTATTTGGAGAACTGTGAAGGTGGTTTCTCAAGGCTTCACGTTGCGCCAAGGCACGTGGTTGGACATTGTGGGAGGTATACTAGAGGTACGTGATTTCAGTTTTATATATGCAAGGAAATGTTTAATTATTAATTTATCAAACTAAGCAAAATATAAAGATATTTTAGCGATACATTTTAGGAAATGACGAAAGCAATTTAATTAACATCAGTCTGCATAGCGTGTAGAATTGAAGGCACAATTAACATAATATAAAATAACGCATATATATATTACCCAGAAGTGTGTGAAAGAGGTGAATAGCACCCACATTTCACCTGTTATATTAAGGTTCCATGAGATAAGAGGTGAGCCTATTGCCAATGGAATTAATAGCTATATAATAATATTATTATTATAGAAAACCACTTGTCAATCCCACTTCTAACACTGGTGCTACTTTTCCTTTATTATTATATTGAAGGGTAAGTAAGAAGGCTTAGTACTTGTGCCTAACCCAAAATAGATTTAAAATTGTTGAATATTTTATTTAGGCGATAACAAGTTGACTCTTGTATATTTCTAATTGATTTAAATATAGCATTTAGTCACGCTTAGCAATTTAATATTAGGTAAAAGCCGAAAAAAATTGGCTGAGTGGTAAAGTGATAGGCTGGAATCCTACAATCACGGGTGTAAATCTCACTTCAATTCTAAAAAAAATCGACTTTTCTTAGTGTTACCATGGTATAGTTTAAATTTGGAATAAACTTGTTAAACAATACGAAAATTCAACATAAAGCCTTCTTCCACAATGAAAACTTGTAACCAATAACTTAGGGTAAAATATCTTAAACTTGAGCACTATTTCTAGTTGGTAGAATTTATACAATAGCACCTTTCATAAGTAATGCTGGAGTATAATAATTACGGAGTTAATTGTTCGCAAGCCCGAGGCAAACTGCGTCAAATGGCCAAACTTGAGCGGAACAAATTTTCCCCAAGTCAAAAGAAAAACACTAGAATGGAAAACCATAAGAAAGATACAATATTAATTTTGTTATTCTACTAAAAACGATTTTTTTTATACCTAAGAGTCAATCTGTCGAGCCCAATTACATATAATTTGCCTTCTATTCGGATTTAGCTGAATATCGGTATTTTACATGGACCCTAATACAATACTCTTTGTTAGAATAAGCCTTTGGAGTATGCTATCCAAACTTGCAGTGCCCAACAGAATGCCGCGTTACCCTATCACTAAGTCTTTTAATATTCCATTCTACAGAACGAACGTGGGCAAACAATCACCTTTGGCACGAATGTGTGCCCAATACAACACACTGTGTGGAGACTCGGACACTATAGATATCTTTCACGATTCCTTGATTAAATTCAAACGAAAGCTTTACGCAAAATCTTTTTGTGATATTTTAGACTAAGTATATTAGTAGATTTATGTTTTTTTTTATGTTTTATGATTTTAAAATTGATCTCACATAACCCTAACCATTTAGTTGTTACATTTTTGTTATCTTTAGATTTAAGTTTTTGCATCCTGTATTCTTTCTTTCTTTTTCATTATTTTAATAACGTGTCTTTAAATTAAAAAGAGTGTTGTGTACATTTATAAAAGATATGCATACAAGACCCAAACAATTTCAAGCACGTGTTACAGTAATATTATTGTATGTATATTGTTGATGTACCTATTAAATAAATAAATAAATAAACTTACAAATATCCAATATTTAAGGGTAGACTCTGCACACATATAAAGGTATTGCTGTCTCTATCGGTCTTATATATAAATGTGTGAGTGAAAATACATGTTGATGTTCAGTTGTTACTCAACGGTTCAATACCCAGGATTTGTTGTTTGATAAGTCTGCCGATTTTCAACAAAATTTTGTTGCTATGGTAACAATGGCGAGATTTGTATGTGGAACAAGGATGTGTATTGTTCCACAGTCAGATGTATTATGCACTAGTCGACCAACTAGTCGACTAAAAATCTACTAAATGAAGATATTCTATACAAAATAAAAATATATATACCTAGTCACAAAATATTTTCTTCATAGTCAAAACTAATTGGAGCCAACATTATATACAGTACATATTCTACATTACAAAGCTTCCTACAACTGTAATCCGTCTCAAAGAGTCTCTTATCACTTGAACCGTATAACGAGAATGAATACATGAGCATCAAATTTAGCTCGTATAATTCAAAAGCCTTAAGTTCTTGTCTGTAATACTCTTCACTAATGTACAGCGCAGGTATATTCAAGTTTAAACTCCTGTTAGAGAGCGAGTCTTGACAGCGCAAGGGTTATAACGTTCGAAAATACCCTGTAGAAGATATATTGAAAATTAGACCACATTAATATTTAATGCATATGTTATGCGGAAAGGCTTTCAGGGTTCTGAGAGTAAATAAATAATCCTACATCAATGATTATACTACGAACCAAAAACAAGTAATTTTTGAAACAACCTAAAATTTATATTTGAAATAATTGTAGATAGCATCAAAACACATTTCGGTCAATAAAGCCCGAGTTGTCACTTAATGCAAAAACATACCATTATTCATGCCAGTATCTATTCTCAAGCAAAAAACCTGAAACTATCATGCGTATTATTTATTTTGTCATAATAATAACGTCATAATACTATTACACTTATTTATTTATTTATTTATTTATTTATTTTTAAACAAACTTAATCTACCATTACAGGACATTTCCTAATGCGGCAGAATAGTTATAATACTTAATCTAATTAACTTATATCTACTTATTAATCTACTACACTATTCTTATAATTAAAGTTATAACATAACATATTAAAGTAAAATTACACAACTAATTATTTTGGTAACTTATTACCCTATAAGCGATCACAGTGAAGTCATTCAGCGAGCACGTGAATAAATCTAATTGGTGGGCTATTGTATTGAGCGTCCGCAAGGCGCGCGTCAGTGGCGCTCGCTGCAGCAAGTTAGAGCGCGCGCGCGGCACCACCAGTAACTGCGGCCTTCGCCGGCGACTCACGCACTCGTCCGGTACACACAAAGCGATTTCGGTTAAAATATCCGGATTACATATTATTACCACGTAATATTTTAAATAGATATGTAGCTAGTTCCACTTCCCGCCTAGTTTCTAATTTACTTATGAGGTTCCTTCAACAAATACCAAGCCGACCTTTGCAAAAGACTAGCCTTTCCAATAACACTGTAATCATTTTAGTACTTATTGCCTTAAATCTGGTACGAAATTTAATATCAGTAGACAATAATGAAAAAAGAAAAAAAGTTGTATAAAGAACAGAATGCTTCGTTTCATGCCTTTATTTTGTTCCAGAAAATTCAATATCGGGAACGTCGACGCTCAACGCGAAGAAGCATCGACGAAACTACAGGCAGAGTTCGATGCCCAAACTAGGTTTACAAGACGATTACGGTAAGATATTGGAAGCAAGATCGATTGTACTATCATTATGCATATCCATCATAACTTTATAGAGTCGAGACGAAGTGAAAACTTAATTATGTATGAAGAGAAGATGTTTTGGTATAGAATAGGGAATGGAAGCAAATTAACATGTATGGTTTCTTAGTAGCTTACGGTTGATAAATTGGCCGTAAAATTATCCTAATTGAGATTTTACATATTCAATTGGCTGCCGGATTTGTTTGCATGTTCAAATTATACGGTCGTGATCTTCCCAAGATAACCTTTATCTTGGGAAGAACATGACCCTCAACACAATAGGTATGTTAGGATTTGTTTTATACATAATATCCTTATCTTCTCAAGCTTAATGAAAGGTAGTTGTTGAATTCTAGAACATAGATTGTTATTTCTGAAGGATAAATTACTAAAATCTCAAAAACATGGTTAAATAATTATTTATTTAGGAACTTAGATAACTTTTTAAAAGCATGTTTTGTTGAAATTATTTAAAAAATCAATATTTAAAAAAAAATCATAAAATACTAGCGGGTAAATGTGTACGAGAGCTTAAAATAATTTAGAGCGACAATTTTAATTACCTATTAATTACGAATAAAAGGTTTTATTTCCGAAAGCCAAAAAGGAAAATGAAAACTATCCATCGCCTCAACTTCTTAATAAAATAGCTTAACTAATATAATTCAGAACTTAATTTTACCAGAATCAATCATCAACACTTGACCCCTGACGTAACGGAACTGGGCCGACCCCCTTTAGCGCTCATCGACTATATTTTTGATGCGAGAGATCCTCGAATTTATGAAGCAGCTGCCAAGGACTCTTGTTCAGGAGGTGGTATATTTAATTACAGGATGGGAATACTTGTTGGAAATTTATATCTATCATACACCCGGTATTTTTATTCAAACTGTCTTTGACTTTTGAGAGATTTTCAGATAACCTTGAAGGTTTTAATAAAACGAAAATAGATCCTTGTTTCTTAATGTGATATTTAACTTTATTTTTATTTAAAATTACACTTTAAAACAGTTGATAAATAAAATTTAATAATAGAGATTTTCATATAGGAATTACCATCAACATTCGTAAAAACAATGTAAAAAAATAATTGTATTGTATTACCTAGTAGTTAACTAATTGTTAGTATAAAATACACACAAAACTTACCTCAAACCAAACATTTTTGATAATAACATACCGTTAGCATCAATTTAGAAGCGAACAAAATCAACAGAAAGTTTAACTACAATTTGGTACCGCAAATTCGGCGCACTATTCTTGAACTCAAACAAAATGATCGTAAACAAAATCAGGCCAACTTTGCCAAACACGGAGAAAAGGATAGCGTAGTAATTAATTTGTACCAGAAAAACAGAGCTGTGTATATCTTCATTCAGTGATTCTCAACTTTGGGATCTGGAATCCCCTATCGGTCGTTAGTTGCAAATTTTTCCACCTTTTAATTTAACAATCGACCGTGTTATTTATATAACTGGCCGTGAAGTGAGAAGCAGCCGTGCCGCAATGCACAAGGCATCGGTCTTACGATCGAGAAGTCGTGAGTTCGAATCCTTGCCATTACACCACGGACGTGAACTTACTCTGAACACAAGCGAATTAGGCATAGCTGGAGGTGGTTTACAAGAATACTAGTAATTTGTACTGCAAATAAATAGTAAGACATTAAAAAAAAATAATCTAGCCATAATTTCACCCATGTTGTATCACAATATAAAGTAGCTTATGTTACGCGGAAATAATTTGGTTTATATAACACTTTTTAATCGGTTTAGTGGATCAGAGGTTAGCTCTACTTTGGTATAAATTGCGCCTTTTGTCGAGTAGGGTATCAACAATTAACTCCGTATTGACACGGTGTATAATACGCCAGTACTTATAACAATATCTTAAATGCAACCGATTCTCGTCTCCTTTGCAAAAACGTTGAAGTTCTGAAAGCTTAAAGATTGAGAAACAATGTCTTAGCTTATTTGTTTAGGACCTCGTAACTTCGTAGTTTGATCCAAACATGCAAAGGATGTTGGTGTAAAACATTATGTTAATTAATTTCTACCAAGTGTTGATGCTCTTGATAGAAAATCATTATATTTGAAACTCCTAAGTTTTAAACGTTTAAACATAATGTATTATAATATTAATTTAAACTTTTGTTCACGTTCTCGTTTTTATTTTTATATATATCTTGTAGGCATTTGAATAATTATTTTAAATCTATTCAAAAATAAACAATAATCTTTATTTGAAAAACCAAGCGAGGCTCGGTCTCTTTGTACTCTTACGAAAATAGAAAAATAACCTCTTTACTTCTTGAAGTAAAATAAGCAGTTATAAAAATACACAATTTAAGCAATTGTGGTGTTTTCTGCAAAATGAACATCCCTTTCGAAAATTAAGAGACATTTGAATTCAGATACATTACTATTTATGAGATACCTTTGCTGTCCAACCAGAAATGGCTTAGGCTGTATAAATAGTATCGTAGTTAGGTCTGATACAAGAAATAAAAAGCTACCTTGTGCTTTTAAATTGTTGGTATTCATTGAATGCTTATTTATTTTAATATATACTAGCTGTTGCACACGACTGCATCAGCGTGGAATTCGATATTTCCATGTTATTTCCTACATAATTCAGGCACTTCCCTCTCGGGGAGTGTAATTGCCAATCTTATTGTGAACCTATGTGCAGTTACACCTTTTATAATAATAATTTAATGATCTCTTAATCTAATCTTATGATACAAGCCAGATTAGCTTTTTGTATTTTAGTGTTTTATATATTATTATGATTTGTCTCCAAAAATAGATAAAAACGTAATATTATTAAAGTTAAACCCTTACTTTTGTATGGAAAACAGCCAAGCAAATAGTTCCCCTCAATGTGTATTTTTAACCGACTTCAAAAAAAGGAGGATCAATTCGGTTGTAATTTTTTTTTTTTTTTTTTTTGTTTTTACAGACAGTCAACAAAACTACATGAGCATGGGCGTGTGTCGAACAGAATCCTTGAATTTACAACTAGAAGTGCCTCCAGGACAAAGTGCGGGCTTAGCTGTTCATGAAGACAATGCTACTTTAGTTATATCGCACGTTGCCACTCAGTCACCTGCCTACAGGTATTATGATTGCATACTTCTAATACTATTAAGTACATAGGGTGTCAATGATGTGATGACGAAGCCGGTGCAAAAAAAAAATTGAAGTTTAAAATCGGTTCAGTAGATTCGAAGATTTTTGGGTTCACATGCGTTAACCTTGACTAACTCAAAACAATGGAACCTAATAAATGTGTTTTTTTATCTAGGTCTGGATGTCTTCAAATAAGGGATAGAGTGATGTCAATTAATGGTCATGAGAATTTAACCGTAGACGTTGCCAATGAGATTTTGCAAAGAAGAAATGATTCTCATAATCCTAAGTATTTGACATTAAATGTGGAATTTAGTATGCCCAATACTATTGAAGCTTCTAGTGGTGTGTTTAATGTAAAACTCGCTAAGACGACTGCGGGACTTGGCGTTACTATTACAGGTAAGTTGAATCTTTTTACTTATTGATTGATGAATTTAATGAGGACAGTAAATCTGAATCATTTAATTTAAAGACATATATTTATAGCGACTTTACGTTAAAACCTATGTCTAATCTTATTTGGCTTTACAATATTTGATTTAAATTTCTTGTAAACAAATTAAATGCACCTCTTTATAATTTGAGGATATTGCTGTATATTGTAAATTCGCCTAACATTTGGTTTGAAATATGACATTTGACATGTTTAACAGGATGCAAGCAAAAACTACTAAGCAATGAAGAACCCATGGTGATATCAGATATCAAACCAGGTTCCGTAGCTCATCGAAGTGGGGCTCTGTCTCCTGGTGACCAGCTCTTGGCCATCAATGGACAACCACTACATAATCTATCATTGGTAAGTTGCCATGAAATGCAGTTTTCATAGATGGTTAAGTACTGTGTAACGTGATTTTTGTTATTATTTGAAAATATTCCAAAAAATATAGATTCCGCTTCCAGCCTTTGGATTTGACTGAATCAGTTTTTGAATAGCGACTGCCAATAGATCTTAACATCCGCGTACGGTCAGTAAGTCAACTGATCTAACTGGAGTATCGTATTGGTTGATACTCGTTGTTGCACTATTTTGACACCATAACTATTATCTAAAGGCTTTAAATGACAACTGTTTAACGCACAGAGGAAAACTTGTTATTTTTATCTTTAGAGCACAGATGAATAAACTTAAACATTATACATGTATATGTAGAACTTCATTATACTAAACTCTTGTAGGTAAATTATAAATTAGTCATATTATTATCAGGTATAATTTACATTCGTAATTGACACCGCACTTGGAATAATTATTGTCTTATTGATTTAGTTATGCTAACCATAATTATGATAAGTAGTTTGCGTATTGAAATTCTGTAAATTGAATTGATGAGAGTTATTCACCTGTTAAATACCGACTACTAATCTAGAATATTAGTTCGGATGTCTAAGAATAAATTACCTCAATTTCTGAAGTACCCGTTAACCTGTACATTTTCAGTATAGTTAAGGTGGTCTCGCGTTGTGACGGCTTCCCGTGCAATGCGAGACCAGTTTATACTGGCAATGTAGAGATTGATCTGGAGCAATGGGTACTCTATGGCTTCAATGGTGGTTTACGCTGCGTTATTGGCGTTCCAGTTAACATCGCCAACCAAGCCAAATTCCCTTAAACTGGGAGCGAGTTGACAATAGTTTAATAGGACGGCTTTCTGACGATTGTCGATTGGAAGTCAAGCCATCGACTGACGGTACTGCGAGATTATTGTTATGATCAAATGAGGACGAATTTCCGTTCAAGGATTGTAGTCGATATAATTGTAGTGACATTTTGTGAAAGTTTTAGGTTTATGCATTTTAAGATGTTTTATCAGACAAATGCGAATTTATGATCGACCTTAATACTGATTGTGCGGAAACCTTCCAAACCATATATGTCTAGATTTGCTTGACAATTCCATTTCGAAATAAATTTTAAATAGTGATAAGCGTTAAGTTTAAACAAACTGATAGCTTCCTTATAGGCTATCAGTTTGTTTAAGTGACAAGTTTAAAAAACTAAACGTTTGTCGAATGGGTCATAAATCTATTGGTCTGATGTTACATCCCTACTTATTACCTTACTTATTTTAAATTGTTTTAAAAATAACCAACATTTTTTTTTTCAGGATACTGCTTTTAACATTCTCCAAAACTCACCAGAAGACATAATAACCATGAAAATCCGTAAGCGAGACCTAACAGAAGACTGGTCTAATATCCAAAAGCATAACGCCAAACTAACACTACAAAGCTTTAGCAACATAGAAATAAAAGCTGTAGTACATAGCGGAGAAGACTCTGGTCATCACACTGATAGTCCTAATAATAGCGCTAAAGAAAGCGAAAGGAGTCATGCCAGTAGCAATGAAAATGGTAATACGGCGGTGTTTGCTGTCGAACTTTTCAAGCAAGAAAGTGGACCACTAGGATTGACTATTGCAGGCAGTGAAGATGTGACGCAGTCTATACTATTGAGCGGACTAGTTGAAGGTATGAAAACAAAATAACAAGAATTGTTAATACTTCACAAGAGTTTTTAGGTCTAATATCATAACTAAAATGTGGAATTTAGTTAACACTCTTACCAACAACAAACTAAAACAAAGTAGCGCTCCTTCAAAACTAATAGTAAATTCTATAGTTATCACAAATCCTCAAGAAATCTCAGAAATATTTAATGATTATTTTTCAACAATCGGATCGAACCTTGCCAATGTAATACCTAAAGAATTTCACGAAAACTTTAGCCGTGCTCTTCCTCAAGCAACGTCACATAGTTGTCTACTGGACACTTTTGAACCTTGCTCTGAGAAAGAAATTTCTAATATTATCACCAACCTTGATTCGAATTGTAGCATCGGACTAGATGGTATTAGCACAAAAACGATAAAATGTCTAAAAGATCTAATAACTGCAAAGCTAACTGAATGTTTCAACAATCTCTTGCTTGATGGCATATTTCCTGGCTCGTTAAAAATTGCTAAAGTAACTCCTATATACAAATCGGGTCCAAAAACAGGCCCCGGGAACTACCGACCAATCTCAGTATTGCCAGTCATGTCTAAATTCTCGAAAAAATTATTTATACAAGATTAGAAAAATACCTTAACTCTATTGATTTTTTATCGGCACAACAATACGGGTTCAGACCTAAAAGTAATACACTCACAGCAACCATTGATCTTACAACTAAAATAAAAAAAAACATAGACCAAAGAAACATAGTATTAGGTATTTTTATAGATTTAAAAAAAGCGTTTGATACTGTGAGTCATAAATTGCTTTTAAATAAACTACAAACTATAGGCATCACTGGCAAAGCTTTACAAATGTTTGAGTCCTACCTAACAGAAAGAGCACAAATTATCAAAATGGATAGTGATTGCCAAAGCACTGTGCGGCCAGTAACATGCGGTGTACCACAAGGCTCAATCCTCGGCCCACTGCTTTTTCTTATTTATATTAATAATATGCATGAGCTAGGCTTAAATGGACACATAACCCTCTACGCTGATGATACTTGTTTATTTTATTTTGGTCCCTCAATACATGACATAGTTTTACGAGCCCAACATGACTTAGATATCCTCTACAACTGCCTACAGTTTAATCTCTTAACTATCAATATTGCAAAAACCAGCTATATTATCTTTAAAGCCAAAAACAAACCCATACCAACATACACTACTCCTACAATCAACAGAATTCCTTTGCAAGAAAAAACCCATGAAAAGTATCTTGGTCTATACGTCGATACGTACTTAAATTGGAATATTCAAATTAACCACATTAAAACGAAACTGGTAACACTCTGCGGCGCTCTCTTCGCCACATCGTTCGATGTCTGCCGCGTAGATTACGCTACATGATATATAATTCATTAGTAAAGCCGCATCTACAAATATCTAATTGAAATATGGGGTAGCGCTGCAAAAACCAAAATATCAGAACTACAAGTTTTACAAAACAAAATTATCAAAATATTATTTAATTACCATTAAAATTAATGGATATCAAACAACTATACACATATAACTGTTGCATTTTTATTCATAAAGCTAAAAATAAAAACATCCACACAAATTTACAATTCACAACACAAAAAAGGTTGCTAACCACTGCATTCGTACTCGCCGGGCAAGTTATCTAGCGTTGCCGCGTATTCGAACGAATTACGGCAAAACAATGCTTACATATGAAGGAGCGCAACTTTACAACAAACTACCCACGAACATTAAAAGTATAAGTTCGTCAAATATATTTAAAAAACAACTTGCCCAATATTTATTAGACATATAAACTAGCATCTAGTAAGTACCTAAACACCACGGGCGAATACGTTTTGACGAGTTTATGCTTAGTTCGTAGAATCGTTGGTAAACTTTTATCTAATTTAGTTTTAGTGCACTACCTACATACTTTTGATATTTTACTTTTGTTTTGTTTAATGACGACGAATGTAAAAATTGTATAATGTAATTCAACAATGTTCTCATGTAAATGATGTAATTCGTATTATGAGAATAAAGTATCTTTAAACCTAACTAACTGCATTTAGACCGTTTACCATACATAAAAATACGTTTCAAATTTCAATTGCGTTTGAATGTCAAAAATACTGTTTAATCGATCATACATAAATTATCTATATCAACATTTTTAAAATTAAAAAATAAGTTAAAATTTGATAAATTTACAGATAAAAATATGACTAAAATAACTATAATAACAATATACAACATATATAACTAATTGATAATATAAAATAATTAAATTATGCGTCACAAAATACCAACACAAATTAATGAATTTAATTATTTATCAAACTGATGTTACGAATATCGATGTTTTATTTTTTGTTTAACAGGTGGTGTTGCAGAAAAATGTGGTAAATTAGCTATAGGTGATGAATTGCTTAGTATAAACGGTGAAAGTGTCCTAAACAAGCCTCTATCGGAAGCAATCAAACTACTACAACAAAGTGGGCAGAGAGTTCATTTGCAACTTTGTAGGAAAGTTACAGGTAAATATCCTTTTTTTTACAATTTATAAAATCCATTGGACGATTTACGCAAACACAGTGACTGAAAATGATGTACAAATAAAAAATGTTGATGTAAAGAAAATGTCATCCATAAATTTTTATTGATTATTTTTTGGCTAGGTTCTCTCGAAAGCGCGGAATCAAGTGCAAGAGATTCGAGCCATTCTACATCGAGCCCGGGATTATCGAATGACAGCGCAGTGGAGTCGTGGGATCAGAACACGCCAGTCAGAACTAGCGCCAATTGTGGTAAGACATTACTGAAGAAATTTTTACTTTAGACAGGTTTTTACCTACATGCTACAATGTTTGTAGCGTCTTTACAAGTGAAATATTTTTTGTTTTTCTTTTCTTCTGATTTACTTCATAACGCATATTAGTCGTTGTAAAATTATGAATTTATTTATGAGATACATAATTATTATTATATATTTTCGTTTTAGAAGTATTCACGTTATTTTTCATTTCATTTTATTTGTGCAAACCATTTTACAAATTATGAAAGTACCACATTACATAATAGAAACAGTTTATGTTATAGGTAACTCCGAAGTGATAGAATACGCAGTACCTGACAAAACCAGAATGATGGATAAACAGCCTTATTCTCCAACTGACGAAGACAAACTTCTAGCATCAACTTTCAACTCAGCGGCACCGTACAGCATCAATGACTTACCACTGCCAAATTATTCCTTGAATAATTCTTTGAAAACGTTCCACTATGAAAACACCTGTATCATTCCTGATAATACGTTAAAGAACAAACAGAATATAACAAGAGAAGACGATGTGCAACAGATAGAAATACTGACAACAAACATGAAAGATTGTCAACTTCACAATATGGAGAAATCATCTTGCAAATGTGATTATGTTCAAATGGGGCCATATGGAATTGTCTCGCCAAAAACTCGAAGGCCCAATTGGGATAATGATTACCTAGGCAATGGAATTTATACAGTAACTACTCCACAAAAATCTCCAATGAAACCAGGTGTTCCAGGCACTAGTTTTCAATTTTCAACGAGTCCTATTTATGAGAACGATGTGCCAGGTAAGACAATGATTTTAAGAGAGAGACCGACTTGAGACCGTGACCTCTAATTGCCACTCAACTGCTATTTAGAAAGAGTTCTGCCAAACGAAAAGAAAATAAGTGGCATTTTTAAATCGCAACCGAGTGACACTAGAGGTGACGAGACAATTGTTGATCTCATTTCATGATAGTGTTGCAGTTGATACCCAGTTACATAATAGGCTTTTTGCCAACAGGCCTCTACAGCTCAGAAGCCGTATCGCCAGCCCGAGGTTCAATTCACCACGTGATACTGTACAAGGATGCTATCTATGATGACTATGGGTTCTCAGTATCAGATGGTTTATACGAACGAGGGGTGTATATCAACCGAATCAGGAAGGGAGGTCCCGCCGATATAGTGGGGCTGTTGAGGCCATATGATAGAATTTTGCAGGTTTGTGTATCATCTACATAATAATATTGCCATGGTTACACGTGCATGACATGGCATTACAGATACTCGACCGAGAGTTCGGTGCGTACGGTCACTTACCCATTGATTTTATACACAGTGATTACTCGGTCAAGAGTGTCTCGGTCAAATCGTCGGTATCAATACAATCAACTATCTGGGCGGTACTGATATTGACCGCAATTGAATGGCAAGTGTTACGCGCTTGCTCTGATTGGCCACGCTCAACTGCGGTGCCCGTTGATTGGTTGATGATGTGCAACACAGCCACAGCCATCAGCAGCCAACTTCACTACCGCCTAGATGTTTGATTTTATCTATACGTATCAGCTATGACCACGAAATTCAATAGAGAGTTCTCTTTTTGTTTTGATAAACCTAAAAAATATCAAAAACAGATATAATATAATCGATAGGTTTAATTAATTTTGTGTCATTAAAGTAACAAAGTCTAATAACACGAAGTTTTAAGTAGCGATTTGGGGAAGATATAAACTTTTATTTACTCATTATCGCAAAGATCTAACGTAATAAAAACACCTAAGCCGGGATCTTTTTAATTTAACTCAATTAGCTGAACCTTTGATATTCGTAATTAAAAATTAGGCCCAAATATATGAGATCCAATTATTTTAATTACGAAAGCTTTATAAAACAGGTAACATTGGGTAATTAGGATATACACGCAGGTGCGCCTAATGTGCGGACCTTCGTTAACCTGGTCGAGGTCTTTTCAATTTTATTTTACATGTTAGGCCATAATTTGATTCAGCTGGTTATTTTATGTATTTATTTTGGTAAGAACATAAAAGTTACATATTAAACAGTGCTTTCTGATACAACATTTAAGCATTGATATAAAAACCAACATAATTTTAATGTATGTGTATGTATGTATTCAATAACGCAACAATTTTAAATGTTTCATAGAAAAATATCAAGTATTAACTAGTAATATTTTAAAGCAAATTTAAACTTGACTTTTTGTATTTTATATAATAATAAAGTTGAAAATTAAAAATCCAGCAGGACTCAAACCTGCACCCCCTGGCTCCATAGTTGAATTGACAAAGTACTTGGGGCGTATACCCAGGGGGTGCAGGTTCGAGTCTTGCTGGATTCCTCATTTTTCAACTTTAATATTAATTAAAAGTATAAACTACTTGATACATTTTTAGAATCAAAAAGAATTAACTCTATGATAGCCATCACTACATACTAGTAAATAGAGGTATATTTATGCAGAAAATTAAAACTTCAATTGGTTACTCTATCTAACCATATATTTTTACTCACAGGTAAACGGGACAAGGACAGTAGAATATGACTGCTGCCTAACAGTACCGCTGATTGCATCCGCTGGAGACAGGCTGGAAATCATTGTACAGAGGCTCGTCACATCCAGGGTAAGATTCCCACACTACATTACATTGCAAAAAAAGATTTAAAAATAAGTTCTTCTTCTTCTTCGTTGTGTCGATGGCTAAGTCAAATTTAATTTTGACTTGCCATTGTGGCGAAAGTATTAGCCAATTCGCTTTGGAGAACTCGCGAATTGCCCAGGGTGCTCCAAAATAAAAAAAAAAAATAATTTTTAACAAAAAAAAAACCGACTTCAATAAGTAGGTAAACTAAAAAGCAAAAAATAAATTTACTTCGCACAAAATAATACGTTTTTTCATTTAGTAAAATAGAAATTATTAAATAATTATTTTATAATTCTGAAGTCGGTGCCAAGTAAAAACAACCTTTCTACAATATCAAATAAAATTACAGTTCACACAAAAAGGGCGGCGTAGGTGTTCTAGTGCGCGGTCGCCCAGTATTGGTACTTACCACAGAAATATAACTAATATTCAGTCAGAAAAAAGTTGTTAGAACGATTGATATTATTTATACAGAGTTATTAATTGTTTACTTGGCACCGACTTCAGAATTATAAAATAAATATTTAATAATTTCTATTTAAATATATGAAAAAACGTATTATTTTGTGCGAAGTAAATTTATTTTTTGCTTTTTAGTTTACCTACTTTTTGAAGTCGGTTTTTTTTTTTGTTAAAAATTATTTTATTTTACGATTTTAAGTGATGGGTAGACCGAGCAAGAATGTTTCTCGATTGAGGAGACGACGGTTGCTTGAGATGGAAAACTTATTAATAATAGACAAGAATTAAATCCTTTCGCCTGACTATTGAGGTTCTGGACCTTCCATCATCAGCTCATTTGACACAATAACTAGCAGCAGGAATACGCGTACAGTAGTGAAATAATTATCCTTTAACTCCTAACTATTGAGGAGTTGACCTTCCATCATCAGCTCAACCACATAAAATTATTGCGACCAAGCGTAAATCCTGGCGTCGATTAATAAAATATGAGGGTTGCCCCCGATTTCTCTGGGGTCAGATCATGACATGCTGATAATGGGACCACCTTTGAAATATCTCCGTTCCAACAGCTCACTCTTGACATCATAACTAGCAGTCTGAATATGTGTACAGTAGTGAAAGAATTATCCTTTAACTCCTAACCATTGAGGAGTTGACCTTCCATCATCAGCTCATCCACATAAAAATACGTAAATACTGGTGCAGCTTTGAAAAACACACTAAAAACATTACATGTGCCTATAAAATTCGAGGGTTGCCCTCGATTTCTCTGAGATCCCATCATCAGATCACGACATGCTGACGATGGGACCCTTTTGGAATTATCTCCTGTCCAACAAAAAAAGAATCATCAAAATCAGTTCATAAACGACGGAGATATCCGTGAACAAACATAAAAAAAAAAGCAACATATATACGAATCGAACTGAGAACCTCCTCCTTTTTTAGAAGTCGGTAAAAAAATAGGTTAAAATGTTGTATTAAACTTAGCTTAACTGTAGAATAATAAAAATAAAAAATAAACTAAATCATAAAATATTAAAGTTGAAAAATTAAGAATCCAGCAGGACTCGAACCTGCACCCCCTGGGGCGTATACCCAGGGGGTGCAGGTTCGAGTCCTGCTGGATTCTTAATTTTTCAACTTTAATATTTTATAAATTACAAAAAGGCATAGCAAAGCTAAAATTTGCTTTAAAATATTACAAGTATTTGATAAAAATGCGTCATCTCTTGACTGTAACAGTGTTGATCTTAATTCAAACTTACAGTATGTGAATAGTGACTTATTACATCACATGGATGGCGCTAAAACCAAATAAGGTTCGTCTAGCTAAAAGCTGGCACAAAAAGAGTTGAGAAATTTCGAGTCCGGCAGCATACGAATCCATAGCTGAATTGGCAAAGCACTTGGGGCGTATACCCAGGGGGTGCAGGTTCGAGTCCTGCTGGATTCTTAATTTTTCAACTTTAATATTTTATAAATTACAAAAAGGCATAGCAAAGCTAAAATTTGCTTTAAAATATTACAAGTATTTGATAAAAATGCGTCATCTCTTGACTGTAACAGTGTTGATCTTAATTCAAACTTACAGTATGTGAATAGTGACTTATTACATCACATAGATGGCGCTAAAACCAAATAAGGTTCGTCTAGCTAAAAGCTGGCACAAAAAGAGTTGAGAAATTTCGAGTCCGGCAGCATACGAATCCATAGCTGAATTGGCAAAGCACTTGGGGCGTATACCCAGGGGGTGCAGGTTCGAGTCCTGCTGGATTCTTAATTTTTCAACTTTAATATTTTATAAATTACAAAAAGGCATAGCAAAGCTAAAATTTGCTTTAAAATATTAAAACTAAATCATAATTTTAATCTTGCATACAATTAAATGGATATGCTATTTTGTGGCTAGGCAAACGTGGACTATACAATTTTAGTCATGTATTAAAAAAAGCAAGTTTCCATAACACATTACTAAGATGACAGGTAGTATTTTACGTAATACAGTTAAAAAAATTGAATCTGCTATCGAACCCGCAACTTTTGAAATACCATTCCAATGTGTGATTGCCTCTGAAAACTTATAAAACATAATGATTTCAAAATATAATTCACACAACATAACAAATCATCACGCCAATATTTATCCACAAGGGCGTGGCAAAGGTGGACAAATCCAACATTTCACCTGTTATGTTTAGGTCCCATGGGATAAGAGGTGAGGCTATCGCCATCCACCGGACACAATTCCAACTCCGTGCTGCTATTGTGAATTTATTTAGTTTTCCTTTTAGTTATTCCAAAGGGAAAGTTCACAAATAGCACTTTACCCGACCCGGGAATCGAACCCGAGAACTCGCGGTGCGAGGCGCTTACCCTAATCACTAGACCATCAGGTAGTGAGAGCATCGAGGCAGTATATAATTCATATGCAATAACATTTGGAACTCCACCAATCCTGTTAAGATAAAATGTCCGATACAGCATATTTTTCAACTTAATTTTTAAAAGGAAAAATGTACAAATCCTTAACACTCTCCGTTTAATATTTCACGAAGTAGCGAAAGCACAAAGGAATAGCTGCTGTATATTTCACAGAAAGAACGAGGTCTAATACAATGCATGTAATATTCTGTATGAACTCAATAATGTGACGTTTTCACACGCGACTGACTTTGAATTATTTGTGCTAGGATTTCAAGAAATTTTACTAAAAGAAAATGTGTTTTGTCAAAGAATATTATGTTCAGCGCGTTCTTTGTCTTTCAAATTGTTAAAATATAATTTTATTTTTACGTTTATGTGGCGCTAAATTTTAAAATATAGAGAATGCTTTACATGTTTCAAGATTCCCAGCTCGCTTTTACAAAATAAATATTTTGAGGTTTTTTTGATAGACATGTAAATCTCTTAATAACATTTTTTTGAAATAAGTCTATATTCTGAACTTATTTATATTGATAGATTTGAAATTCAATAAAATCAATCTTTGTTTCAGGATTTAAAGAACCAGCGGTTGGATGACAGCTCCAGCCCGAGCGACAGTAGTATGGTGACAAAGACAATTTAGTGTATAACCCGGCTTTAGTGAAATCACTCCAAAGACTCTGAAACCCTAGCTCTAAGTGACTATTTCATACAGCCATGTTATAATTTAGTACTTAATATTAGCATAACTGTATATATTAAAATGTAAGCTTTGAGCCTTTAATGTTGAAGTTTTAAACTGATAAAAGGCTAGAATAATTTTGCCTTGTATTTTTATTAGTTGCACTTATTATATTTAGATTAGTGCGTGTGGCCTATCATCACAGATGATTAAAATTGATATAATTAAGGCATTAGATTACAAAACAGGTGCGAAAAATAAATGTAAAATGATTACGAGTAAATAATGTTATTAATATTCTTAGGTTAATAAGTTTTAACATACTGAAATAAATAATAATATTGACAAGCGATAAAATTGATCAACTGCAGTTTTAATTTGTCTGGATTATTCGGACCCCACTTGTAAGAAGCCAGCTTTCATGCATGTATTAAAATAAAAGTTTTAAAATTCATAGCAAAAAAAAATGTAAAAATAAATATAAGTAATAATTAAGTATGGCTATTAATAAATAATGTTAATAGTTTTATTAAATATCGTTTTATAATCCCATAATGTGCCTAAGTGGTTATAATAATGCCTGAATTGTGTGAAAGGATAATGTGTGTATAAAACTAAATGTTAATTTAAGTAAAAAAATGTGTAGCAAAATGAATAAGTATTAAATAATCCACTCCATCTTTATAAATAACGAACTCCAATAACATAGCTGTGCTAAGCTAATTGAACAATTATTGATGGACGATTATTTACTTGGTTTTCATACTTTTCAGGCATTTCTGGCACAAACTTACCAAAGATGGTTCCAAAGCAACGCCGTATCTTGCCGATGATTGAAAAATAAATAAAACTTTGTTTGTCTTGTAATAAATAGCGAAATAACTGTCAAACAATAGATTATGAAGATTCTACTTCAATGTCAAAGTTATCATATTAATAGATTTTAATCTACCAAGTTTGGGCTAGGTTAAATTGTATTAATTTGATTTTTATTATATAAAAAAATTGAGAAACGGGATAAAAACGTCTCTAGCATATTTAAATTTGTTTGAGCTGAAAAAATAAGTTTATAGATATAAAAGGTTTGTGTGTGTGCTAACAGAATATCCATAATTTTCCAGTGTTTATAATTACATCTAATAAATAATACATAAAATAATGTTGTAGCATAACTGTTGTTGAAATCAGACTGATAGCGATTTTAAAATAGATATTTAGAGAATGTATAGAATAAAATAATACTCTTCTGTCTTTTTGGTGGTGTCTTTCTAGTGGTTTTGTAAACAGTTTCTTAGTATAATTACATTATATAATTACATTGCAATTTTGAATGTTACTGGCAACATTAAGCGACCTTAAAAAATAGACTCAAAACTGTTTTAAATTTAACAGTTGTCATCATCTTGTTATAGGGTTTTTCTTTTACAAACTAAATCTTTATATTTGGGCGTTACGGATAAGGCTTATTTTATTATTTTGACGTTTATTAAATGATACTGCGCTTTTGTTAATCCGTATTATTTTCCTTTTTGTTGGTTAAAACTTGACAGATTGACATTTCAGGAGAATATAGTATAATTTTAAATATAATACCAATTAAATTCAAAATGTTATTTTGTATATTTAATTTGTAATGTTTGTTAAGATACAATTTAGAAAAAATAAAGACTTTGTAATCTAATAGGAGTTATTAAAATACTGACGAAGTTTGTTGTAGATAGAAAAAAATATACTTACTTGAAATATTACTTTTTTCAGTTATGTTATCAATATGTTACTAAAATAAAAAAAATAATGACTGCAAAAATACTAAAGTTATTTGAACTCAAGAAAAATTTTTGTTTTTTTCAAAGCATCTATTTATTTAATAGGTATATTTTTGTGAATATCTCTATTTTATTTTAAAGCATATTCGAAAAATAAAAAAATATTCTAATTTTAGGTAACATAGGGTGTTAATAAAATGTTAAAACAAATCTTCTAATATTTGGCTTTTTCCTATATTTTGCTTAGAAGTTCAACATTCTCCCTTAACGTAAATTACGTATGTAGATAGTTTGTAATTTTTTACATTTTATTTTTGTACCCTTAATTGTAAGGATAATTTATATTATTGTCAATTAATGTGTAATTAATTGAAAATAGAAGAGAGCCTAGCTACAACACTCTTAATAAAATGATATGCGTGATTGAATATTGTTTTTCATTTACTTTTCTATAACACATTTAAAATAACAATTCATTATAAACCTATGCTATTGACATTATAAAATTTGATATGACTACGATAAAATTTAAGTTAATTAGGTATTCAATTATGATAACACCCACCACAAACCACAATTGATATTTAATTAATAATTAATGATTTCTGCAAAACACACTATATTATTGTTTTAAAAATATTTTGCGGACACAAAAATACACCACAACCGATTGTTTTAAGATTTTAATCGACAGTTTTGATGCAGAGGAGCTATCATTGCGTCTCAGCTATTATAGTTACTGTAATATGCGTTATTCATAATTAAGTTGTGACAACAAAAGATATGACAAAATTATAATAGGATTTGATAGTACAATGATTGGTCTACAATAACAGACATTTCACCAAATAATCTGAAATCACAAAACGATTACGTTAACAAGTTAAACATATTCTGCACGTAATGAAAGTCAATTTATTTCCGAATAAAACGCGTTGCTACGCCGATAGCGTATCAAAAAGCCGGTACAAATTATAAGGGCGTGTGGACACGGTATTAAATCCGTGAACGGTCATTAATCCGCGTGGCCGCACCGATTACAGTGATTCAGCCGGGAGTCGAACGCGTGACCGCGCGCAGTTAGACTGGCGTGAGTCATGCCCAGGGGAACTATAATATTAGTATTTGTTTATTTTAGTTATGGGCAATACAGTGGTTGATTTTTATTCAGGTTGTATTTATTTTAGACTTTCTAAAATTCATTAATGCTCGAGGCATTCTTTCCGCTACAAAAATTCGTAGGTAATTATTTGTTCTCATTCATACAAACACTGTAATTTTTACTGTAAATGTAATGTACTACATCATTAAGCAGCTCATACCCATTTATTTTCCCAACCGACCAAGATGAATGAAAAGAAATTGAATTAATTTCACCGCTGATACTGATCCTGTACCGCAGTGAGTGTGGCTCGTTAGCCGATGTCACTCAAAGGCAGTGAGACGTGAATTCTGATTGTTGCCACGGCCAAAATTATAATAAGCCACAGACATAATGACCGCAGTGTCGTAAATGCTGCATGATTGTTCGGATTGTAGTTTGGAATAAAATGAAATGGTATATTTAATAAAGGCAGATAAAGGTACGTAAAAAAACTTTTATTTTGGTTATGTAAGCGTTTAAAGTTACTATTTAAGATTTTGATGAAAACTCGATAAATATAGAGCAAAAACTGAGGATTCCGTTGGAACCCTTAAAGCACACCATGTAAACAAAAAAGAACTAAGTATTTTCTTCCACGACCATTCGACCAATTCCATTTTTTTACGACCGGATGGCGGAACGGGTAGTGTACCTGCCTGCGACGCCGAGGTCGCGGGTTCGATTCCCGCTTAAGACAAATCTTTGTGTGCATGAACATGGGGGTTTGTCTTAGTCTGGGTGTTTCTATGCATAATAAGTATTTATTTACAAAAAAAAAAGTATATATGTATTAGTATCAGTTATTCTAGTACCCACAGTACAAGCTCTGCTTAGTTTGGGACTAGATGGCGTTGTGTGTAAGATGTGAAATATGTATTTATTTATTTTCTACCTATCACTCATCCTGTACCATCGTGAGAGTCACTCTTTAGCCGATTTCACTCAAAGGCAGTGAGACGTAAATTCTATTTGTGGGCACGGACAAAATGATAATAAGCCACAGACTTAATGACCAGTGCGTTGATAATGCTGCATGATTGTCCGGATAATAGTTTGAAATAAAACTTAATAAAGGTAGATACTAAATATGATTATTTTGATTTTGTAAACATTTTAAGTTACGCTTTCAGATTAATTTTAAAAGATAGATAGTTTTAAGGACCATAGGATATTTCCATCTAGCAGTCAGCATAGGATGATGCTGAGCTAATGGTGGCAGGTACATTCCCTCAATGGTTAGCATGGTGTTTCTCTCTATAACATAAACTAGCATAATATATATGATACGTTTATGTATGTATATAATAAATTAGCTTACGTTAGTGGCTCCGCCCGCAGGGTAGGTCCATTAAAAGTAGTTTTTATCATTAAAGTCGTTTTTTTTTAAATATTTCTTTTAACCCAGCACTCATTTATCTCCCATCACTCATCGCGTAGACTAACGAGTGTCGGTCGTTAGCCAATGTCACTCAAAGGCAGTGAGACGTTAATTCTGATTGTGGCCACGGACAATATGATAATAAGCCACGAATTAGAACACAGCCATAATGACCGGTGCGTCGTTAGTGTTGCATGACTGTCCAGATTGTAGTTTGGAATTAAAATAAATGGTACATTAAGGAGCAGTACCACGTTAAGTCAGCTTATATACTCATTTTGGTCAGGTAATCGTTTTTAATGGCTTCTTCTTCTACAATATACGTTTTAGCGGTTTTTAGTTCCTACCCTAGGAAAAACAAAATGAGGTTTAAACGGTCGCCTACTACTAAATGCCTTTCGGAGGAGGTACACTTTTATAGGTCAATACAATTGAAGTGTATACAAAGTATGGTAATGTGATTTATCCATATATATTTTTTATTATTTTTAGTAGGGTATGTGTATTGAATCTGCATAGCTGAGGAGTCCTCCAGGACGATGTCCCTGACCCCTTGTCCTAGGTCAGTGACTAACGTGACGCAATGAGACATGATTCATTTAAAATATGCGACGAATATAGACACGACGCGACGCAAACAAGCGTTTGAATGGAGTCGCGTAGCATCGACGACATCGAATGCGGCTGTCACTTTACTAAATTTCTTCTATTCTACAAAAAACACTTAGGTACTTGCAGATTGTGAAACAGGCCCTAAGACAGCTAAGATCACCAGCAGTAAACAGATAACATTGTACTTGAAATAATCTTATCAACTTAAGTTCGTAGTTCCAGCAACAATTTAGCAATGTAAGTGAAACTGGAGAATTCAGTTGCATAAATTGTTGAACCTCAGCTGCGAGTCAGACAGTGCTCCTTTAAATTAACAGAGCCTAGTTTGTTCGACCACCTGTAGTATGACAATTTTTAAAATAGCCTAGGAATCTGTTTCATTAACGGTTATTATAAAACAAATCGTACTAATATTATAGATGTGAAGAGTATATGAGAATGTTTGAACACACACACACACAACACACAGAGATGTCTCTGTCGTTAAATCGAAAATAATTATGTTTGTATTTATCATTAAATTATAACCCGCTAACGGTGAGCATCGTGAGGAAACCTCCATGTCTGAGAGTGCCTAAAACGTGCTCGAGGTATTGTGAAATCTACCAATCTCATTTGGCCAGCGTAGTGGACTATGGCCTAACCCTAATGAGAAAAGGTCCGGCAGGTGGACATGTATTAGATACAGGGCTGCTATTATTATTATATCGATGTACCACGTGGGCGTAAGCTAGTGTATAATAAGCTAATTATGGTTGCAATTGTCGTATTTTACAATGCTCGAGGCAATTTGTCAATACATCCACTGCCTTGCTTCAGCAGGCAAATGAGTTCTCAAAGATGAATCTTAAATAGCGGCTCTTATAAAGTTGTTTACGTCATATTTATAAATAAAATCAGCGATCCTCATTAAAACGCTGCGAATATTCTCATCACGCCTTACCCGACCGTGCTCCTGGAGCGAACGAGTCTCATCACCGCGACCCATGCAACCACAAACAAGACGCTTATATTAAGGCAATAGAGTTCATTTTCGCGCAGATTTTTGAACAGCTTTGCTTGGGTTCAGTGTAAATATAAGTTTGTCAAAGCCTGGAAGCCGGAGGCTGCACAAAATTTCCATTTTCCACGCGATTTACCACAAATTAATGCTTCGAATCCGTCGGCGCCTCGCCAATTTATAGAGGGATTTGCATCTAACCAACTTAGAGTTAAGTTTTTCCCGGTCGAACCGTGATTGCAGTTTATTAATCGGAGATTAGTTGACTTGGCACCCTTCAAGCTTATTTAATCACGTTTTGAGAAAATGTGAGAGAAAATCTTGGCTGCCGACGGTTTTAGATTGATTTTCGTAGGTCGACGTTGAACGTGATACATTTTTAAATTTGTAACGTAACTGGATCCTATAAATGTGCCACGTAACTATAATTAAGTATAGTTCATAACATAACATAACATCACGTCTATATTACCCAGAAGGGTGTGGCAGAGGTGTTTAACACCCACATTGCACCTGCCTTTCGCCATCCACCGGACAAAGTTCCAACTCTGTGCAGCTATTATGAATTTTCTAAAGGCTAGTACAAATAACATTTTGCCCGACCCCTAAATCAAACCCGAACATCGCGGTTAGAGGCGCATACACTAACCACTAGACCATCAAGGCAGTAGTAGTATTCGGCGCTGACGCTCCCATTGAACGCCGAGGAGGTATTTCTATTTCCATTTATTAACGTTTTAACATTTATTTATGGAGGTAGCAGCTACTATTTAATTGTAAATAGAAACAACTTGGAAATCTTACAATTAAAAAGAAACAGCTGTTCCTGTATTAAAAAGAACTGTTTTTGCATACATAACATCACGTCTTTATTACCCATAAGAGTGTATTAAAAGTATATTCACCTTTTATGTTTAGGTCCCATATGATGGGCTCATTTCATCCAACGTACAATGCTAACTCCGTGCTATTAAGAATTTCTTGACGGAATTATCACAACTAACACTTTTGTCCGACCCGGGCATCGAATCCGAGTCTAAAAAGCTGCGTACGCTCATTACTACCATTTTAAAGACAGACAGCAAAACAGGTATTTTATAAAATATTAAAGTTGAAAAATTAAGAATCCAGCAGGACTCGAACCTGCACCCCCTGGGTATACGCCCCAAGTGCTTTGCCAATTCAGCTATGGATTCGTATGCTGCCGGACTCGAACTTCAACATAAAATACAAAAAGGCATAGCAAAGCTAAAATTTGCTTTAAAATATTACAAAACAGGTATTGTTTTTTTTATGTTGAAGTATCCAAAAGTTTAAGTCACAATATTACACTGAACATTTGAGAAAATGTTTCTAAATACCTTATCTATATTAACCTTCAGCAGCTGCACTAACATTACTATATACGACATCCAAACAGAAACAGAGCTTAACAATTACGGATAGTGTAACTGTAGCTAATCTACGTATAATAACGCTTATACTTAGAACTGGATAAGTCAAGCGAAATTCACTTTAAGCTTAAGTATTAACGCAGTTAAATTGTTTACCGGTAAGGACCACGAATAAAAATAACTAGAAGAGAACGGTTATTAAAGAAAAGCATAACATCACGCTTTTATTATTCAGATGGGTGTGGTAGTCGTGTATAAAAACCACATTTCACTCGGTCCCAAGTGATAGGGGGGCGGTGAATCTATCATCATTCACGGAGCACAATACTAACTCCATGCTGCTATTGAGAATTTGTTGACGGAATAATTTTATTTTATTATTTCCATGCCATTTTTCAATTTGACATTATCAATTATATATTTGCCGTACCAATTTGACATATTATTATTCATTAATTATTTATAACCATCTTAAAATATGATTATTTAGGTTATTTTTGACACCTACCTACCTATTATTTACTCTCCGTCAATACGTCATGTTTTAAACTTAAGCTACAATAATAAGTTTACATACTGACACATGAATGTAGCTTATCTAGAATCTGTTTATCTTCGGCACGGTAAGAAGCTTAGCACTGGAGGTGTAATTTAACACAAATATTTATTTTAATAAGTTGTATTAAATAAAGTAGGATATTTTTTAGGACTTAAAATCAATACAAATAAATAAAGTTGAAGTGTCTGTTTTTAATGTCAAAATAACAATGTTTTTTCAAGCTGGTATAGTTATTTGCACCTTTGTCTAAATTGTAATTTTCAAAATATTGTCTGTCTGTCCGTATCGGCTAATCTTAGCGCCTTGACCATTGTTAATAAAATTATAGATGTCGAAAGTGACTACAACACACACACAGCGCGTAACATAGGCTACTTTTTATCGCTGTGCCTACTAGGCAGACGAAACCGCAGGCAAAGGTTAGTTTATTTGATTGATAGCGCTAATTTCGAGAACTACTGGTCCAATTTTGATAATTATTTACAAATCATAATAAAATATTTTTTCCTTAAAATGGTTCATCTTAAATGCTGCCAATTGAAATTATTTACTTTTAATTTTCTACCGCATTCAGTGTGTTGCCAGAATGTGATTACGCAAATATATTGATTTCGAGACACCAGAGGAGGAAAGGCTATAACAAAGACTAAATGCCAAATTCACCAAACTTCTTAATCTACAGTTTTAATCAACCCTACATTTCGATCCCATTCTCTCATTAAATGTTTGAAAGAGACAGATAGATTGAAAACTGTAGCTCAGCATTAAACGTAGGTTTAACACATTGGTGAAATAGGCACTAAAGGTGCGATGGCAGAACCGTGGATATCGAACCGTTCCTCATAACAGAGAACATTGTGAAGGGGAAAAATAATTCTCTATTCAGGCTTAACAGTTCAAAGGCGCCGGCACGCTTGGGAAAAACAATAATCCACACAACTACGAGTATAATTGTGGATATATATAGCATCTATAGAAGAGGTTTTGTTCTCGGTGTGTACTGAAAGGTGATAGGGCTCTGAAGCCAGCCGTTACAACATAATTATGGATTCAAATCAGGCTTAATAACTGGATATTAATAACTGCATACAAGTCATTATATATTATATGCTTAAAAGGAGCCTACCCGAGTGACGTACACAACGATTCCCTACGTCCGGCGCACCCTGGGCAATTGGCTAATCCTTTCACCACGATGGCAAGTCAAAATAAAAATTTGACTCAGCCATCGACTCGACGAAGAAGGTTATATAAGGTTTTTGTATATTGATTAAACGTTTAACCGACATTCCACGTGATGCTATGTTACGTATGTTGTTTAAACTGAAGTTTCACTTGTAATTTATTCATGTCACTTCAAAACGTTCTTTTAATAAATTCCAGACTTTTCAGTTCACAACATTACCGTTAAACAAACATTACAGCAAGTTATTTAAAACCCAAATCCTTCACTACTCTTTCGAAGAAAATTAAACAGTGAGAGAAGCAGGTAATTTAATTAAAATCCAATTGTATTGAATTGGAGCACCTAATCCGGTTCATGTATAAGAACAGAGCTGAATCTAGAATGTTCGCAGTGTTCGCACCTGCTGCTGTTAATTGTTTTATGTTCATTGTTGCCTGTTACACTGTTTTGTGTAGACTGTAGACTGTTCAGTCAACACAAAACATTGTAACAGGTAAGATGCAGAGAGAAATTTATTTTCACAATTTGTTAGACAAAAAATTTATTGGAGAGCGATTAAGTAAAGCCATTATTGGATTTGGGTGGTTACGTATGTTTTCAGGTTAAAATGAAGCTAACATTACATTATGTAAAAATAAATTTGATATTTTATTTATTAAACGGAACTGATAAAGGATTGACGTTACATAAGGTACGTTAAACATCGGCAATCTTTAAAGAAAGCAGAAAGAAAAAAAATACTGTTTCCATCAAAATAGTTCGATAGCAATATTGGAATCGCGTGTTTTAGCGTCTACAAGTATTGTGTGCGCCTTACCTTAAATTCGAATTCTAATCTGATTAAATAATAATTTAATAATAATTCTTCTGCACCTGCCTCCCTAATCCGCACCTGTGACTAGTGATGCAAAACCGCGGGAGCTCGAAATTAATCGCGGATTCGGGATCCGGGAATTAATTCTTAATCCGGACTAAATGAGCCGATTGTCGGCCACTTACAGAACGTGTACCTAATCAAAACCCCGAGAGCTCGAACAAACGGCCGACTGGAGAATTAAGAGGATATTCCCATTACCGCGTTCTATATGAACGAAGTATTTCATACAAATCTTTAAGACATTAATCTTCCATGTGTAATATAAGGTATACATATCACAAAAATATAAATTAAAAATTTAATAAATCGATCATCTACCTCGATCGACTTCTTCGATGGTCTAGAGGTTAGCGTATGCGCTTCTCACCGCGAGGCCTGGGTTTCGATTCCCAGGTCGGGCAAAAGTGTTTTTTGCATATTTCCGTGAGGAAATTGACAATAGCAGCACGGTGTTGGAATTGTCCCGTTAGATGGCGATAGGCTCACCCCTACCCCATTACACTTTAACATAATACGTAAAATGTGAGTTTTGTACAACTCAGCCACCTTCTGGGTAATATGGAAGTGATGTAATGTTATGTTAATCGATATTTATCCAGTAATTTCACAAAATTTGCACCTACAACATGTAACATTTTAAGATTTTGACAAAATAATCCAGGCACAAAAACAACTTCTGTTTGTATTAACCTCAGTAACAGGAATACCCTCTTAACCGTTACGTGTGATTTAAGATGTTGTTGGTGTAAGCGCTACTTCAAAGTTTTAGATTGCCAGTATAAATTATATGTTAATGTTTTGAGATAACGAATAAAATTTTAGGTTCCAATTTGAGGAACAGAAGGAGAAATTTTGAGAAAACAAGTTTTGAGGTTAGGTTTGCTTGAAACGATTTGATTTGAAATAAAACTTCTCTTATAGGAAGCTATTATTCCTAAATCCACTTAGGCCAATATTTCTCTTTCTAGTAGAGTTAACAGTTATTAAGATCTAACCCCTATTGTAAAGGTACTCTTTAACTATGAGTTTTTGTCTGGCAGGTAAAACTTTCAGACAAAAGCTCATGAACAAAAGACAAAGCATCATTTGTCATATTATGCTCAATTTTGAGCATAATATGACTAACTGCCGACATACGAGCATTTCGCCTTATAACTATTATTTTTTCGAATATTTCAATACAATACAAGCAAATGCTCTTAGTCTGGAAGCACCTCGTCAAAAATCTGTATTTGTGAAACAGTTATTGGGTTTCAGAAATATTTAATCCGTAACTACCTTGATAAGTGGCGTCAAAACTAATAATGAGGTTTTTTAATAACACATTTTTAATTAAATATTTTACAATAAAAAAATTGAATACTCAAAAAAATAAATATCCTATCTCAACAAAACCTTTACAATATTATCCTAGTCAGATTTTACACCATTCACTTAACAAAATACTATACTATAACTGTAAACATTTTGTTTAACAAAGCTAAAAACGATTAAGAAAAATTATTACACAATTAAATTTTACAGCGAACCTCTCCTCATAAAATGATTATCTGAGAAAGATACAGAAGTATACACAGTAGATTCAATTTGTGCTGACCCCATCATTTTAACCGCTTACATTCCTGCGAGCTCAGCCTCTATTAGACAGGGTAATTTTTCAAATACTTAAAACAACTGGAGGCTAACTTCCCTAAATCTTATTCAGCCATTTTTGTTTTACGGTTTTTTGACATTAAATAATTATAATTATCGTTAAAGATACCAATGTTCAAGTTAAATAACATAAAAATAGTAATGTTTCGTGCGAACACGTGAAGCGTGAGAATTTCCTTATTTGGTATTCCTATAATGAATGTAAAACTAACCAGTCACAAAAAATCTGTATTGAACACGTTTGAGACGGTAAAGAAATATTAATATTGAGTATTTTAACACTGGTCCACCAAATATTATTTAGTATGATGTAAAGTAGCGTACCCAATGAGTTTTAGATTAGTATTTGAAAAATGACCCGTCTATTTACAAACGATACCTATTAACTTTAATCAAACAGATTACACGCCTGCGTACCATTAAAACAAGAAGATTGAAAACCTCAACGAAATTAAAACAGAAACCATTTTCCCCGATGACCTCGAGTGGTAGATATTGAAAGGTAGCGAGGGGTCAATGGCGGCTGGTCGCATTTACCTGCAGATTGTGGCCACGACCGCCAATTAGCTCGCCTTCGAAGATTAAGTAGATTTTTCTGCATTTCAAAAGCGTATTAGAACATAAAGAACGTGGAAATGGTTGGGTTTATGATGTGGATACGTTTTGTTTGCGCTTGTTCGGGAGCGAAATTTTCTGGGATTTCAATATTGTTTTTGGAAGGTACATTTTATGTTAGTACAGGTTGGGTTTAATGCTCTTTAGGTTTATTAGTTACGTGTTTATTGTCTTGATTGGTTTTCATAGATGATTGAATGATCATAACATAACAGCAATATTATCTTCAATTAACAAAAAATATACAAAAAAAGAGCACCGATATCTATAAGAATGTTAAATTGCACCGCTCCTGCATCAGTAAATGGTCTATAAGTCGATCTATAAATAAAGTAACAAGTCTAACACAAAACATCAAACAAAAAAAAACAACCACTTGTCGCCAGCCAATCTATCTAACAAACAACACAAAGGTAAGGTCACGTCTCCATAACGAAGTCCCCTGATTATTTCCCGGAGACAACCCGGCACAAAAACACAGGACCCCCGAGATGTGTCCTGTTTACTTCGGATCCAATCCTCTCAGGGTTTATGGGACGTGGCTTTTTGTCTACAAGTATTGTTTTTACATTGATTTTGTGAAGAGGAAAGAAAGTATTTTGGAATGTAAATGACCTTAATACAGTGTGTCTTGGGAATTGGATAGACAATTGAGGTTATGTGGGATTTCAAGCATGACTGTAAATTGTGTTATGTAAAGAAGTGGAGTATTGTTTCAAAACTGACTTGATTCCATTCAGAACCTTAATTTAATTATGAATTATAAAAAACTAATATTATGGGAATATAATTATTTAGTTGTTTAGAATGTTGAAGAATGTAACATTTTTGATCTTTCACTGTTAGATGAAAATAATATTTGAAATCGGGCATTTTTTTGTAATTGAAATGTTTAGTTGTCAATTTATTTCATACTAGATAAGGATGATTAAGTCACAACTGCTCATTAAATGGTGGGATAAACATTAGGGAGATAGAAACATACTTGTTACAATATTGTATAAAAAATAAGTCCCCAGAATCCAAATAACAAAATCACATTTATTTTCTTAAACTGATTTTACAAAGTTACGAAATATGATTCACCCGTTTAGCTCTAAGCTCATTGAAATCACATATCGCACCTTCGGTAGGACAAGGGCCGAAGTGCTAATTTTATAATTTTTCAGGACAGTCGTTTTAAAGTTTTTATAGATTGATATTGTGTTTTTCTGCCCATATTAATGTAAAATAGTATTTTATTTTTTAGCAGAAATAAACCTTATACAATTGTGAATATAAATATGTAATTTAAAACTGTGAGTTATTTATTTATTTAACTATATTTAATAAAATATTAAAGTATGCATACAATTATGCCCTTATTTCCCCAACATTTAAATAATTATGCAATTGTGACCAAATTACACATTATTTTGAAATGATTTATTCAATGAAAATACTACTTATTTTGTACTTCTTTATTCTTCTTCTTAAGAACATCTTTATCACTGACAAAAAAAACACTACAATTAATAACTTTACTTAAAAAAATAACATAAAAGTCACGTCTAAAAAGTTTACATAAAATCTATAAAATGCCATGTTAATGCGTAAGACTTATTTATACTGTTATTCTAAAATCAGTCAGTAATCACAGCATTTGTGAAATCACAATTTGTTTCTTATAAGATAATCACAAAGTTAACTAGTATAGAATATGAAAACAATATTCATAAGAACATTTTGCAAAAATTTTTTTTTGCATAATACTTTCAAAACCTAAATACTTAAAAATCTTTTTAAATGATTAACAAAAATAGTCATCTAAATTAGACACAAATCAGTAGTGCTACTAAAACTTTATAAAAACAAAACAGTAACTATAAAAATAATAAAAATCAATGAAAGGTGGATACTTATATTTTTACATGTTCACTGGAATGTATTATTGAAATAAACTATTCTAAAATTGTTCGTAAAATTTTGGATCTATGTTTGAGGCAAATAGTTGACGGATATCTTACAGAACCTAATTTCTTGTGAATCTATTAAAAAATAGTAGGTCGAATTTGGTTTTCTAGGTGGCTTAATACGAGTGTTATTGTCGGTCATTTTGACTCTTCGATATGCAGGCGGAATCAGTTTCACACAAGATGCGAGAAAGTCTCTTTGCCTCATGTGTGCTCCACGCTCCCAGTAGGATTGAATTTTTTTTTTTGCCTCGAGATTCCATTTTTATTCCCTAAAAGCGAAAATAATCAGACATTTAGTTCGGTTAATTAATCATCAGAACAAAAATAACATACGTCAAACCTATAAGAACCTTTTTTTTTTGCATCGGGGGTTAATAAATGGCAAAAATGGCATCGGAATTATCTTTCAGATCAATAAATAGACACAAGATTTTGTAAAGAAAACGACGGAAATGTTATAAATTTTACATAGAAAGTAAAGTTGTTGGAATGACAAAGTCTTAAATACTATTATAGTTATCTGTATAAGACAAAATTGGAATGACAAAGTTAGATTTGGTTTAAAGACTAGGTAATGTTGGACTCACAAAGGCACAACTATCAAAACGATTTTGTTCTGTCAAATATGTGCTCTAAAATAAGGCATAAGTACACGAAATGTGACCATGTCTATCCAAAATATAAAACAAAAAAGGGCATATTTACCTTAATGACTTTGACGCTCCAGTTCACAACCACTACTCACGCGGACGATGCCGCAACTGACCAATGAGATTTTGTCGCGCCAATATCATTTAAAAAACGTACGAATGGTACAAAGGCAACTAGTGCCATCTGGCGAAAATAAACTGAATCTAGTGAATGTCTTTGTTCCTACAGGTAGAAATTAGTTTTTAAGTGACTTTGGCATATTTAACTCATTTTCAGAAATTTTAGCACTTCGGCCCTTGTCTTACCGAAGGTGCGATATCACTATGTTTTTATTCCCGTCATATAAATAAAATGTCCCCAATTTGCCGGGAAAGGAACAAAATGGCCTACATTTTTAAAGATGAATAAATCGACCACATTCCTGGTTGCCCCAGGCATATTGACTTTTGCAGCGTTTTGTGTAAGTACGGGTATCATGCAAGCTTTTTAAATACTGCACGAGTCAGTTTTTTAAACGACACAATTTTTAAACTTTCGGGAACGATATCTCACTTGATTTAACTCGCTCCGGGGCATACTTTTATGTGACGTACTGGTGCCGGGTAATTTAATATTCACCGAGCCTTTTATAACAAAACTACATGTATTTCAAAGATATTTATGTATAATATATATATGTATAATAAATTCAATTAATGTAAGAGTACACCTCACTTTAAAGCAATGTTTTTTTATTCTAAAACATTGCTGTAGCTACCGTGAACAGGTTCAAGGGATTAATTACCATAGTTTGAACTTTATCCAACCAATAATTAGTAGTGTTCGTATTTTACGGTTCTTTGAAGAAAAAAAAGAAAAATATTTGTACATGAGGTATAGCATTAAAGTTCACATGTGGACTACCAAGTGCTACAACCTCAACTACATAGTGAATAATTATTTCAATTGACATCATCACAAATTACAAAGTAGCAAATAATTGTAAATTATACAGAATGTTTGGTACATGGTTTGCCAAATTAAATAAGCTTAAAGGTTTTTAGGCATAATTTTAGCACCCCGAAATCACTTTTTACCTCATACTTAAAAAGTTAAAAGACTAAGACAGGAGTCTGTTTACAGTTTTTTTTTTAAATTTTAATACAAAGTTAACCCTTAATTTATCTTTTTATGTTTTTTAAAGTTTGTCAATGAATAAAAATGAGAGTACGTGTTATTTAAAAGTAATTCTCAATTTTATTGAGAAAAACAATACTTAAACTAGTACAAAATGTTAAGGTTATATTTACTAAATTTTGATTCAAATGCTGAAAATTGTATTTTTTTTTTATTTTTTCAAAATAAACAAAACTGGATATTAAAACTGGTGAGGTGAACAGTGAGTAAGAGATGCTCGAACTATATAATAGCTAAGTACCTTTTAGGTAATTCAAATTGGGCAACGATGTACCGAGCATACTCAATAACAACCGTGTATAAATCAATAACAATAAATTCAGCAATAATCACTGTGACAGGTATCGCGGTCCCGAGCCGTTGATTCCAATCAAACATATTAATTTATATTTCACATTAATTCCAACCGATTGCATTACTTTACTACTACCAATACTTCGGATAACTTGTGGCGTCGTTCGACAGATTAAAATGTTACCGACACGAGCAATAATGGACGGGCGTAGTTTTATCAATCGCACTACAGATTACTGTTGATTATAATCGCACAAAAAGGATCCTTGTCTGTCGTGAAATTTCACGTACGGAAAGATGAGTAAAATATTAACATTTCAGTAAAATCGTTTAAGTTTACACATTGAGGGGCTCGTTGCTAAGGCGAAGCCGTGCGGACTGATTGATATTGCAGGTTATGCAATGCTAACTGCGGTAAGCCGTGGGTGGGTGACCATCTCAACAAAACGATATTACTCCGTGCCTCGAAGAGCACGTCAAGCTGTTGGTCTCGGTTGCTATTTAAAGATCTATGGCAATGGCAATACGAGTAATCCAGGCCAGGAAGTCTGATAACTAGTCTAACAAAGAGTGTCGAAACAGTATTGTGGAGGTCTGATGGCAATCATTCCACTTAATATACTGATATTTAGCTAAATTTGAAAGAAGAAGGTTAACAATGTATTAATGAGTGTACATTAATTGCGTAAATCATGATAGTACAAAAGTAAAAGCCAAAACTGTAATTTTTTTGTGTCTGTATGCTATAAACTCCAGCAAAAAACATCGAGAAAATTGACAAGGTTACAGGATTTATGATAACTAGATCTTTAATACATCATTCAAATCTCAAGCAATCACAAACAAGTAACGGACGCGTTAATTAAATTACCAGCACAATCCCAAATGACTATTCAGGACAGTAGTTAGCACGAAACTGGTTAATCAAACTTGTAATAGACAAATGTTTGAAAGTTCCTTAAAGTGTGTTTGACACGAACCCTGAGGGTGAGCTCAAATCTTCAGCGCTGCCGAAATGATTAGACATTGTCTTTGACACAAAACTTAAGTAGGGACAGTTGAAAAATGGCAGTTTATATATTATTTACTTTATTGTATTACACAAAGAAGGTTAACCAAATCCTTAAATCTGCCTTAAAAACAATCTAATTTGGTGTTTTAAAAAAAATATAATAAATACTTCGTATCATGCAACTGTACGTACCTTGTTTTACTTATTCTTATTCTTTCAGGACAGACATATTTTGATTTTATGAAATAAAATCTACCACGGACAATATAGTGTTAAATCTAAAAAGTTTAAAGATACACACAAAACACGAACTGTCAAGCAGGTAAGAAACTCCAAACACAACGTTGCTGACGATATTAAACTGTATTCTGCAGCGTGTCCTCATTACGGCGTGTCATGTCGATACTGTCCAAACTTACACATTGTGATGGCAAAGTGAACAAGATTACGGAAACTTCTACGGCAGCAAGATTCTTGCGAATGACCAATTCTAAAGTTTGACTGCAACCCGCCTTGTTGCAAATTTTTTGAGCTTTTAAACTGAATTTGGTATTTTGATTGTTGTTAGAAACAACGACTGGTTTTTTTCTGATTCACACCAAATCGGTTAGAAACTAAGAAATCTGTCCACTATTTTGTGTCGATTGTTGAGAGGTTGAGTAAAAGTGGTTGATGTTCCTGAAAAAAATGCTTGGCTTACTTAGTTTCCATACAGCTATTCTTCTGTAGTTTCTATCTCAATTAAAACAGTCAATATTATGTTAATCTAGATTATAACCTATAATTGCACTAAACGTCATCAAATATCCACACATCCTCACTTATTTGAAATATTAGTACGATACTTAAATAAATCATTATTCAATACATCACAACTTATGTATATTATTATGAATAATATTTTAACACAAACATGAACAGGAACGATACTCCAAACACGACAATGCTAACAATATAAAACTGTATTCTGCAGTGTGTCCTCATCACGGCGTGTCATGTCGATACTTCCCAAACTAACACATTCTGATGACAAAGTGAACAAGATTACGGAAACTTCTACCGCAGCGAGATTCTTGAGAAAGACCAATTCAAAAGTCTGACTGCAACCCGCCTTGTTACGAATTCTTTGAGCTTCTAAACTGAACTTGGAACAAAATTGTCATCGTTGTTATAACGCAGCAGGTGCGCGATATTGTTGCTGATCTTTAAAGATTTCAAAATTAAATGCTACATTTTGTAATCACGTTGTATTTACTTTAAGGCCGTTCTTACAATTTTTTTTTTAAATTGTCATTCACCAGAAAGTTACTTACTTTTTGGTGATTATGTAATAAACTATTTGAAATACCTTATGCCTGTCTCAGAAAAAAAAATTGAAGTACACAAAATAGTACTCTGATTTTTTTTTGTCCCGTGTTGCCCTGTTCTAACATTAATAATGTTGGTGAGGTAAAATATTCTTCTATAATTAAGTAAAAAAAAAGTTCAACAGTTTTAAGATCTTTTAATTCTTTGGAAATGGGCTGTAACATCAACTAATCTTAATTTAAGGACATTAATTTAATTATTCATTGCGATGGTTCGAAATTTTCGAGTTTGCGACAATTGTCGGATATAATGTACCTTTAGATACAAAGTTTCGAATTTCTGAATAATTTTACTAAGAAACAGTTGAAATAATATGGGACAACCGGGATTTGAACGTGCGACCTTACTGCACACCGGGCAGCCGCTTTAGCTATCCAGCTAAGGTCGCCTTTTACCTAGGGTTCTAGGGTTCTGGTAAGAGGTGACCGTAGCTGGATGGCTAAAGCGGCTGCCCGGTGTGTAGTAAGGTCGCAGGTTCAAATTAGCCATATCTTTTTCAACTGTTTCTTAGTAAAATTTGCTGAGCATAGCTAAATGCTATAAAAATAAAAAGAAGTAATTAGAAGTTTTTCTGAATAATGAGCTTGATGATTACTATATTTTCACGGTAAACTTATTTTTATTTACATTTGCCACAGAAACACTCATTTAATCAATTCAGATGAATGCGTATTTTTAGGTATAACTATAGACAAGTATTGTAACTGGAAACCCCACATAGAAAAAATTGTTAACAAAATTGATAGTTATATCTATGTTCTGAAAAGAATAAGACAAACCGTCAACATAGAAACCGCAATGGTTACATACCATGCCTATGTCGCATCCACTCTTAAATACGGTCTCTTAATATGGGGCAATTCAGTGGTTTTCGAAAAAGCTTTTAAAGCACAAAAAAAATGTGTCCGGGCAATTTGCGATGCCGACTTTTTAGACTCATGAAAGCCATTATTCAAAAAACTTAATATTTTATCACTTCCATGCTTATATATAGAGGAATTATGTATATTTGCTAAAAAGAATTCAGAACTATTTCAAAAGTTCAGAGACATGCCAAATAGCAGAACTCGACACAAAGATAGACTAAGATTACCACAAATAAATGTAGTTTATTTAAAAAAAAATCATATTGCATGTGTATTAAAGCTTTCAATAATCTACCACATAATATCAGAAATTTACCATTATTATCATTCAAACGGACACTTCATACATTAAAATACTATTACATTAAAGAATATTTAGAGGATAAGGACATAGAAATTTAATTCTGTATATATATAATAATTGCTGTAATTTAATTTTGTTAATGTTTAACTTGTATGGTTATTACTTATAATTTGAAATTATGTAAACATTTGCACGCCATTATTTGGCAGAATATGAGGACAAACCACATTATAACACCAATTTATGTACCATATTTTAGCAAATAAATGATTGATTGATTGATTGATTATGAGGTATAAATATAATTATGCTGAATGGTGACTCGAAAAAAGATTTATTACCAAGGGCATCTTTTAGACATAGGTCGGAAATGAAACGAACGAAAAATAATTCATAAGTATAAATTAAACCAAATATTTATTAAAATAACGAAATAATTTATTGTAAATTAAATAATCTATTATTAAGAATACTAATGCATGCAATTTTTAAATGTTAATATATCAAATGTAATAGGATGAAAGAGACTGAACACTGCTAGTGTGGGGCTCAGTGATACTGTTTGCCTCAGAACCACTGTATTTATTTACTCTTCTGTATTGTATCAATAAAATCAATAACCTTTATTATCCCAACAACTCAGATTATTTGTAACTGAAGCATCATCATCAATTATTGAAAAATCATTGGGATTATAAAACCCTTTGTTCTTTAACTAGTGTTCGGCTGAAATCAAACATATTACTGGTGAACTTAATCTGTATTGTGTTGCATCAAAATAAAAACTTTATTACTTTTTAACCAAAAAAACATTATTTTAACACCTGCTACAAACTGCTTATAGATTTTGAAACAGAAAGCACACTGTATATTTTAAAAACTAATAATGCGAAACGACAAAGCTTTCCTTTGTGGGATCCAAAAGTTTCAGAATAATTATCGGCACTCATTTAAATACTTTTCAACTTTCAAACTGTATTTTAAGCTCAAACAAAAGCTATTGCCGGCTCTTGGTGCCGGATAAAAGCAATTATTTTTAGGTTTTAGTTGTTTAATCATTAAAAACAAAGCAAGGAGCTGAATCACCCGCGCAAAATATTAGTGCTCCTCTCAATTAGCTTTTTGATATCCTGAACTTTTGTAGGTTCCATGGTTACCCACAAAGAACTTTTATAGAAACCGTTTCTACTAGAAAGCTCAAAATTTGCATTGTATTATAATTATGTCAAGAAAGTGGTAGAACGATATCTTTATAAATATTTATTTTTGGACTACCTTTCCTACATGTAAAGATTTAAATTAGCAATTCAACTTTGTAAAGCAAATTTTTGTTTAAGGAGGTTGCCCCCTTTAAAAGCTAAACTGTTGACTCGTATAATACAAAAATCACATCGGTAGTAAATTTAACGAACTTTAAAAGAAATCTATAGTGAATAAGTTAATTTTGTTAGTTCTAGAATAATAAGAGCCCCAATTGTAAATTGATAATAAAGCCAACCTTTGATAATAAAGACTTGTATGAAGATGTAACTTGTATATTTCGAATAGTAAACCCGTTTCAAGTCCATATGTTTTAACGGCTGACTACGGAACCCTATTGCACGTGGCTCTACACGCACTTGGTTTTTTATATCTGACTTGAGGTGGCGGAGAATTATTTATTTATTTATTTATTTTTATTTATTTACTTAAACGTATGTACAACATTACAGTTCTAAACCAAGACGTTATACATGAAAAAAGAAAATGATATTATAAAATAATGAGATAAGTTGAAGCATAGATTAACTTGTGCGGATAACCTGTATTTACAACAACAGTATTATTATCTATACTAATATTATAAAGAGGTAAAGTTTGTGTGTTTGTTAAATTGTCAGGGGTAATCTCGGAATCTACTGCACCGATTTTAAAAATTCTTTCACTAATAGAAAGCCACATTATCGCTGAGTGTCATAGGCTATATAAAAAACCGAAAAATTAAAAGGTTTTTACGTGGTAGTCCGTTTTGTAAAGAGAATCGGAGAAAAACTCATCGTTATACGTGAAGGCCACAGCAGCGCGGCAGCGGCGCGCGATGGTTTCGGCTTATTTCGGTTCGCGTTCGTGCTCACTTCGGAAGAAGGAGGCGTGACCTTCCTTTTAGATCTGAGAGGTAGGTAGGTACCCGCGCGGCTCTTTACGCAGCGGACGTCCCCAAAATTGAATTTTTCGTAACACACTTTCGACATTCATTAATTTTATTTTCGGTACATTAAAAAAAAATCTTTTATGTTTATATAGTTTTCATTTAATTTAGGTTATAGATAGGCATTAAGTTTGTTTCATGTAGGTACCTAGATATTAAATTAGGTTATAGGTATTAAGTTAGTTTCATGTAGATATTAATTTAGGTTATAGGTAGGTATTAAGTTAGTTTTGTGTAGATATTAATTTAGGTTATAGGTAGGTATTAAGTTAGTTTCGTGTAGATATTAATTTAGGTTATAGGTAGGCATTAAGTTTGTTTCATGTAGGTACCTAGATATTAAATTAGGTTATAGGTATTAAGTTAGTTTCATGTAGATATTAATTTAGGTTATAGGTAGGTATTAAGTTAGTTTCGTGTAGATATTAATTTAGGTTATAGGTAGGCATTAAGTTTGTTTCATGTAGGTACCTAGATATTAAATTAGGTTATAGGTATTAAGTTAGTTTCATGTAGATATTAATTTAGGTTATAGGTAGGTATTAAGTTTGTTTTGTGTAGATATTAATTTAAGTTATAGGTAGGTATTAAGTTTGTTCTGTGTAGATATTAATTTAGGTTATAGGTAGGTATTAAGTTTGTTTCATGTAGATATTAATTTAGGTTATAGGTAGGTATTAAGTTTGTTTCGTGTAGATATTAATTTATTTCTTACGAACGCTGCCTTAACTATGAAAGATATATATTTTTGAACATTATGCCCAACGAAGTGGGCACGGGTCAGCTAGTATTAAATATACATATGATTTTCTCATGAACAAAAGTATTTTTTTACTTTTTTTATAAAACGCAACGTATTCAGCTGTTTAATAATTTGAACTTGTGGAGTAAAATAATCGAACAAAAAACGCCATCGACCCAAATATTGTAATTTATGGTTTGCAAGGTATTAAGCTAATGGTGTTCCAAATATGATTTATGGTTTGAAGGTACCTGATATCATAACTCTTTGTCAGTTCATATATTCTACACGTCAATATTTTTCAATTTCACCACTCATTTTTTTTCTTCGTGACATGTTACAAAAAATATATGATGGTATGTGTTTTAACATCACTGAAATGGATCATAAAAAAGGTTGGAAATATTGAGATTTTTTAAAATAAGAATGTAAGATTATTTTTTATTTGTTTTCTACCATCTCTTCGACCAGATCTTCTTTTTTCAAAAACTATCATAAATCGATACTCCAATTGATTACAAAGCCTAAGAATAGAAATATCAATACACTTGGGTCGATAGCACCACACTTTTTATTAATCTACGGTTTGTTTAACCCACGTTTGTTTGTTTTTTTTTCTTACTCATTCAATGTTTGTACAGGACCGAGAGACTGTAAGATGTAGCTTAACGTTCAATTTGGGCTTAACATGTTAGTGAAATCGGAACTTATTTGGTTCAATAAACACCTTAAAACACTTTTACCATAAACTATAAATTTATCTATTGTTAAACAAAAAGCAGCTTATTTTCCCTTTAATATTTTTGTTTAAAGTCCACCGAGCAAACAAAAATATGAATACAATAAGGATTGTGCCAAAATATTTTTGCGCCACAAACATCAGTTAAAAATCGCGTCACATCCAAATGTAAGAGGAGGGTGTTGATTTACTGTTATTTAGCACTGAAATTATTAAATTCAAAAGTAAATATAGATCTGAAATTTTAAATTCGTAATTTGCATGCATTTAGAATTATTGATGCTTATAAATTATTTATCTAGCTTTTTAATACCATTATTATTCAAAAATAATGATTTTATAAATTGGTACTTTATTAGCATAAACATGTCAAAAACATATTTATTTAATATCGAATCAGTTTAAACTATAAAATTTTCACATATTATTTTATTTCATAAAATTAAAATAACGTCAATAAAAAATATTTTATACAAATCTGCAGGCATGATGTACAAGCACTTTAAAAAAAAAACAACAGATTGTATGAACAGCATCAATTTCATAAAAACACACTGCGGTTGGTATTTTGTTCATAAAAGTAAGGCAAGACGTGTTTATCGTAAATTCAAAGCCTCCAACGTTTGCTTGAGGCAAAGGTTATGAACAAAATATAGTATAACCCCCCGTGAATTGTTAATTAAGTTGAGGTTAAGAAATTATATCTTAATTAATTTGTATTCATAAAGGGTGGTCAGTTAGTGTTACCTTATACGTAGTGTTTATCGTATAAGTAAAATATTGGCATAACATTCCAACGTATCACTTTTTCTCTGTATATTATATTTATTTTTGCGAACGAGATCGATAAAGGACGCATCTCACAATCTGCTAAGTTTTTGACTATTCAAGATCTTGAAAACGACATAATTATCATTCTCTATTTTGAATTACAGTCCCGTCCACTATAAAAATGGGAATAATCACTCTTACGTCTGTCTCATCGCATCGCACCCCAATAACATAAAAGAGGCTCATACAGATAATTGAATAGTGAATCAGAGATGAAATAAAATAAAATCGCGGCTGCAATTATTTGCTGACCTCTTTTTAGGACTAACGTCAATACGAGCACATATTACACCAAAACAATTCCTAGTAAACAGACGTGAAATTAAGAATGTACGTTACATATTGTTTACGTAGATTAAACACATACTTGTCGGAATTAATTCATAACAATGCACACTTATTGACACCTCTTGATATATTTATGACTCACGCCACCTGTCAGAAGGTAATTCTTTAGCATTATGTATGAGCAACAGGAGAGAAAAATGACGTATGTACAAAAACCAATTTTGGTTATTTATTTATTTATTTGATTAAAACGGCCACAGAACCAATTATATTAATCACAATTTATAAAAACATAGATATTACTGACATTCACAAAATTGTTGCAAAAACACCAATAATACACCGAATTAATTTAAAAATATATCAATTTCTGGATTTAAGTCCATGAGATTGTTGAGAGTGATAAGTGCGCGTGGTATTGGAGAAGTGACGCGAGCAGCTACTACGAGCAGCTACTACCAAGGTAATTGTCGGGGACGTAAAGCCGAACCAGTTCATTGTGCAGAGCTGGTGCATCAATTCGCCCTCTACACACTTTTATAGTATACATACATTATTTATTATACATATATTATATTATAAATACATGGATAGAAAATATATCTGTGGAATAAAAATGACTATACTATATACATAATGTGTTATCAATTGATATAACATAACACAACATAATAACACGCATATATTACCCAAAAAGGTGTGACGGAGATATTTAGACCCACACTCCACTTGTTTTAGGTCCCATGTGATAAGAGGTGAGGCTATCGCGATCCACCAGGCACTACTTCAATGCTACGCTGCTTTAAAAAATTTTGTGACTATAAATTCCCAGAGCGAGCTATGCTTAGAGTTGTTGTTGTTCGTACGAGGCCATCCGACAAATAACTAAAGTAACTGACATAGCTCGCAAAATAAGCTCGCTTGAGTGGCAATGGGCTGGTCACGTCTGCCGAAGGACCGACAGCCGTTAGAGCAAACGAGTCCTGGAATGGAGACCGCGACTCGGCAACCGTAAGGTAGGACGCAACCCAGCCAGGTGGACTGACGACCTGAAGAAGGCCGCTGGAGGGGACTGGATGCGGACGGCGCAGGACCGGGTGTTGTGGCGCAAATTAAGAGAGGCCTAGGTCCAGCAGTGGACTACGAGCGGATGAAATTCCCAAATGACACTTTAAACGACCCGGGAACCCAATCCAAGACCTCGCGGTAAGAGGCTACGCTGACTAACGAGGCAGTATCAATTGAATAGCATAAAAAAACTTAACAGTGGTTACAAATTTTTATCAACGTAAGTTTTATGAATACCTATAAGCACCACAAAGCTGATTGCATTTAACCAATTACCATACACTATGGACACTAACGAGTAATAAACAATGAACGTCCTCTGGTAAAAATCCATTTGTATTTACAAAGTTACATTTCAGCAACAAAAACTCAGTTTTATTCTCAACAAAAAATTAAATTCCACCCGCAAACACTTTTCAGGATTGAGTGTTACGTGCCGGTGTAAAAGATGTCCGGTTCACGTTAAATGAGTTCTCTGTTTATGTAATGGAGGTTCCGTAATTGATTCCGAATTAATCCGGCCAGTGATAAAATTCACATTTTGACCGACAGTGCCGGGTAAAACGAAATCTCCGTGAAAGCGCCCCAAATATTATTGTAAGAGGACCAGCAGATTGACCGTAATTATGTTGATAAGTTGTTTTTTTTTCTTATAATGCGATTAAATTATGTTTTTGTAAATAATATTGAATTGTATTACCATAGTAAAAATAGATATTGCAGATGCAAGATCGCCGTGATATTCAAATTTATCTAATGTGAACATTGGCTGAATGTGAAAGAAGATCGAGTATTAGAAAAATATCAAAAATGAGTTTATTTTCTTTCTATCAATAAGGATGTAAACTGTGACAAACTACAGTCAAATTAGGCACTTTTATTAAAACTTCTAAAACAAACACCTTCTATGTGAATTGTATAAAAGGGTGGACAGTAACGTCTAGGTACACCCTTTTCGTGATCAAGTATAGTACTTAACTTTTACTAAAAAATAGCAAAACTTACTATAACTTTATTCTGAGTTTTTTTTCTTACATAGTTTCAAGTAGTTATCACACATGCATATTATTATCTCGCGTGACCATTTTATGGCAAATTAGTTGGTACAAACTATATATTTATTCAAATATATATCAAACAAAATATAATCAAAACAAATATTATTTGATATGCAGTCATATCTTTTCCACTTTACAAAAGATTGATGAAATAAAATAAATCTGCAATCTCCTTTATACGTCTTTACAGTTAAGGTTCGTTTTAATGAATGGAATCTGCGTTTAAGAAATGTCTTTTGCAGAAGTGCTGATGCGTTTTGTGAATGCTTTGAGCGTTGATAGTCTTGAGACAGCCGGTTTATGGCGATGTTCATTAGATGAGCCCGTACTTTAATGGATACTATGAAATAAAAGGACTTTTAGATTGCTTAAGATTGAAATTAGAAAGTAAACCAATGAGGTTGTTTACTGGAAACTCAACCACCAAATGTCGTAAAGATCATGAGTCGAAATTCATGGAAATAAGCATTTTTATCTATGTAATCATTTGACAGTAAACATCACTATTCAAAACAAGTCAAAATTGTTCTAATTATTAGTAGATAACTTAAACAACCCTTGTGATTTACTCTATCTATTGGTGAAAACCAAATAATGACGGACGGGGTGAAGGATTTTTATAAGAATACATATTTACGTAAGAACCTAGCCTCATTTGACCTTAATCCAAACATTTAAAAAATAAGACTTTGAAAATGGTACTACTGGTGGTAGAGCTTTTGTGAATACTGGTGGTAGAGGTCTTGTGAATGAGCTCGAGGGCGGCAGCACCACCATCTCACCTTTAACCTGCCACCAAATAGTAGTACTTCCATTACTGTGTTCCGGTTTGGTGGTGAGATCAGGCCCTGAAATTACTGGTACATGAGGCATAACACCGTAGTCCTCAGCTGCAGCGACGCATCTATAATCTGTTTTTGTGGATTGTTGATGTCCATGGGCTGTTCTCCACTTACCATCAGGTGGACTACATGTTCGTTCGCTGTGGGCGTAGTATAAAAAAAAAAAATATTTTGGCACTGGAATCCCGCAGGAATCCATAATGCGAATATCATAAGCCCCATGCGTCACATTGCATCACGTATTGGCACTACCCAAAAACTTCACGAAACTTCCACAGCAAGGTTCAAGTCAGCGTAAGCCTATAGAAAGTTTCGCCATAAAATAACGTTAGTAGAATATCATAGACGTTAAAAAGTGTTTAATAGTATCGCACCGTTGAGCACGGGCAAACAAATCGAGCGAGATTTGGGAACTCGGTCGCTCAGACCATTACCGCTAGTTTCGACTAGTCCTGTGTCGATCGCGATTGATCGAATCGAAATGATCGGGTCGCAACCCATTCACGAGTGAGTCGATCATCAATCTCCAAAAGACTCGATCATTTCGCGACCCGTCGATCGTTGACCGCATCGAGCGGGTCGTGCGCTGTACGCGCCAATATCGAACGAACCGGGAGATGGGTCGTCCGCGAGCGGGTGTTTTGCGCGGGAAGCGCGCTTCCTGGTGTGAGCGTTTGTGGTTTGCGCATAGATGTCATCGAAGATGCACTATAGATTCATGCTATCTATTTTTGCACTATAGATCGATTTTACGCGAGTATGGTATTGACCGCTAAGTAACCGGTGAATTTCGGCCGGCGGTAAACGGCGCTCTGATTGGTTGGTTGCTGCGTTTGATTCATGTAATACGACCAATTTAAAAAAGACCTATTTAATGTAATTTTCTAAGACACAAATACATTTTTGTTGTCGTTATAATAACATTTTGTTTTGATTCTCCTCTCATTCATTCTTTGAGTTTGTTGACATAACAGGTGAAATAAAAGTGTTTTGTATTTTTTAGAGTTCTTAAGTGGTTTTTATTGAAAATTAGTTAATATCGAGAATGTGCGCGGTGTGGGGATGTGATTTTTGTGAAAGTTTGTGTTTACAAAATATAAAAAACGGTGTACAAACGAAAGATGATAGAAAGGTTTTCTCAACCATACGAGACGAAACGCTGATTTGAACTGGATGATTTACTGTTTATGGTATCCAAATTATTTTACAGTAAGTTGTTTTGTCTATCTTGTTGAAAAATGTCGATACACGTCTCTGGAAATGAGCGATTGATGCAGTTATGTAACTACTGAACCAAATATGTGGTAAGGAGCCGGCGACCCGCGACCTGCAAAACGATCGAGTCTTTTGATTCGATCACTTTTTTGACGGGTCGTGAACGACCCGGGTCGCGTTTAATGATCGACCGACACAGGACTAGTTTCGACAACTCGTTACGGAGTCAGCCTCCCTGAAAAAGTTTCAGTAGCAGTGTTAAAACCAACTGTATGAACTGAATCGGCACTGCAGTAAGCTAAGTGAATTTCGTACTTAAATAAATACAGTGATTAAAACTGATTTAATCATTTGATTTTCAACCCTAATTAGAACAAACTCATCAACTCACAACAACAACTCACTCAAAGCACAAGCCAAGCATGATTTGAAACCTACGTGATTTTAACACATTATTATATTTTATTACGGGTCTTAATCGTGTAAATATTTTAAAAAGCATCAAAAACCTATATTACGCTGAACCTTTACCAGTCGGCTTGTGACCGCGATCGGTGAGATTCAATCGCAACTGTCACGCAAAAAATGTATTTATGCCTTTAAAATATTTATGCGATTAAGACCCGTGTCTTCTTCTTTGTCGTGTCGATAGCTGAGTCAAATTTTATTTTGACTTGCCATCGTGGTGAAACGATTAGCCAATTCGCTTTGGAGAACTCGCGAATTGCCCAGGATGCGCCGGACGTAGGGAATGGTTGTGTACGTCACTCGAGGAGGCTCTTTTCATGCATCCCGTGTCTATAAAATATAATTATATGAAATATTGTTATGAAGAAATGCAAGTTTGTTTTATTATACCTACTACAAAATAATATAATCGTTGTTTTGAACTCTTGATTAGTTAATTCGTCTTACTTAATATTAAGATGCTACCGTAGTGCGATGAGGCCGCCATTTGTATTTAGCTCATATATTATAGTATTAAAAAATAACCCTTGTTGAACATTTAATTTAATATTATTGTCACAAAAACTCACTTGTTCATTTGTTTATTTTTTTTTTAACGACGCCCGCACTAGGAATTATTCCTGTGTCACGGGCGTGTTTTTACTAACATACATTTTACACACACCCAGAACTTATATTTATGGAATACGCAAATATTTGTCACGTGTGGAGATCGAACCTGTTGAAAGCGGCGAGACGACCGCTTAAACTTCTACGCCAATCGTGCACTCAAAATAAAAACAATACTGTGATCTAGATTTCATGTACCCGGCTCTACTCAATATCATCTCGTTTATTCTGTCGACCTTGCACTTTTTCCGTCGTAATATCAGTTCAGTCGATTCAGACTGAAGTACAATTTCCAACACAGTGCCAGTAAAAAGTTGCATTGAACAATATGGACGTGAATGTTTTACATTTTTAAGTGACTGTACTCCCTTGACAATGCTTTGAATAGGTTCAGTGTAAATTTACATTTATTGTACGAGTTAATTTATTCTTTCCCGGGCATTTATTTTTAAATGTTTTTTAAGAAAGATTATTTTATTGACAGGATAAATTTTGGTGTACAAAGTTAGGGATTATTTCTACAAATTACTCTGGGATGATAGATTTATATTATACTCTCACGGTTCTACGTATCCAGCGCCTTAGTGGATGAAGTAATGCCTGCGTCGGGAAAAGTGTAATTTGTGAATGTTCCGTCTGGAAATTCTTAATAGCAGCACGGAGTTGGAATTGTAGCAGGTGAATGGCGATAGGCTCACTCCTCATGTGACCTTAACATTACAGGTTAAGTGTGGGTTTTGTTAACTTTTACCACAGCTCAGTGGCGTAACTATACCATCGGGGGCCCGTGGCAAAAATATTGGATGGGGTCCTAGTAAAAATCGTTACGTAATCGTTACCAGTGATTCAGTACTGGAATGCAAAAAAAAATCTAGAATTCCCCGGACATTGCAAGCTCGCCCGCGTTTTATAATTATTATTTTTAGATGAATGCGTTTTTTTATTGTTTTCATAAATTGTGTTCAATTACTTTTGAGGTCGTGGGATCTTGGGCCCAGAGGCCTCCTCAGGCCGGGGGCCCGTGGCATTTTGCCACTCCTGCCACCCTATAGTTACGCCGCTGCCACAGCTTCTGAGTAATACAGGCGTGGTGTTATGTTATGTTAATAGTTATCGTTACAGATTTTCGAACTTTCCAAACTTACAAACCTCTGCCACAAAGCTGAGCAGAAACAATAAACAACAAAACAAAACTCAAGCACTAAAACTTCTTACTTAATTCTTATCTAAACCAAACAATAGTAATTGGCCACCAATATTCCGATACATGTACACACGGCAACATATCAAGAATAGCTATATATTTCTTGTATAAGCTAACCTCGCATTGCACAAGACGTCTATAGAAACCGAGACCATCTTATACTGGACATGTATAGCTTGATTAATAGCCATGTCTACTTCATTAAGAACCAAAACTAATGTTCTAACTTTTGCTGACGAGAGCTAAACTTCAGCTAACGAGAAACTATGAATGCTACGAGAGTGGAACTAATGCTTAGTTCTGTAGGTTTTATAGATCCGTGTAAGCTTTGACTTTAGCCAACCTAGCGTGACAAAAGATTATGAATGTTCTAGAATAGTTTGTCTTAACAATGAAGTTAACTAAACTCCACCAGACAAACGGCACTCAGGCACCGCTTCACGGTAGATATTCCACTAATACGCACTAAGCATTTCGCCTCTACATTTCTTATGCGAACTGCCAAAGAATGCGAAACGCCATGTCCAGGTCTATGTTTCCGCATGAGGACAGTCTGGTCCTCTGTCATCTCATAGGTAAGTGTGCTCCACCGTAGACTACATCACCATTTACCATTAAATGAGATCTAGGTCAAACGCGTGCATATCCATCATTAATTAACATTTACTTTGCCAGATTGAACTTAATGTGAAAACCATGGCCAATAAAACACTTATACATAATATTATAATCAAGATTGAAATAAGGTACCACCAAACCTCATCAGCAGAAGAAAACAATCTTTGAAATCATATCATTCATTCCTCACACAATCCAAGACTTCAACAACTCAAGTCCAGATAAATCCAAATATGACCTATTAAGTTCCAAAAGTACGTGTAAAGAATGCAAGACGGGATGTGTATGAAAGAGAGAAAGTCATATCATTTATCCCTTTCTTCAGAAGTAGCTACTTAAAGAGCTTAATAAGTTTCGGATGTTTGTTAGATTGCAACGCAAAATGAATTGTGAATTACCCGCAAGGGAGGCTGTTTTCGTTTAGTTATTCCAACGGTGTTTAAGAAAGTTAGGTAATATTTTGTTGAAAGAGGTAATTATGTGATTATCCTGGATGATAATAAGGTCTAAAAATGAGAATTGGGGTGTAAAATGTATATGTACTGTCAAGTGACATTAAAAAACCATTGTGTATGATAAACATAGCGATATCTAAAATTTGGGTTAGAATTTTAAAACAAATTATTAATTATAAAATACTAGCTTTTGCCTGCAGCTCCACCCATTAGTAACCTTTTAAATATTAATCCAGGCTAGAAGCTACACGTTTGCAAAATTTTATTCAGACAAACATCCTCTAACTCATCTTTATGATCTATCCTACGTTTATAACGTATTAGAAAAGTATAAAAATATACCTATGTATTAACTGAAATAGAATGGCACAAGTAACCTTTGATGCATATATCATACTTTGAACACCATTAGCTGAATACCTTGCACAACATAAATTACAATAATAAATTATGGTGGTCGATGGGGTTTTTACTGTTCTTATTTATTTATGAGATTTGGAAACAATGTCCAGCTGTGTTTTAAAATAAATTAATGATACTTCTTGCCCGCCTGAGACAATATATATCTAGTTTTCATTTAAACGTTATGCTAAAAAAAAAAAAAAAATAGGCACCTTGTTCTGAATGTGAAATGAAACATCTAAAGTTCTAGAACATTGATTGTATCTCCCAAGCGACTAAAATAGCTTTTGTTTGAGCTTAAAATACAGTTAAAAGTTGAAAGTATTTAAATGAATGCTGATAATTATTCAAAAACTTTTGGTTGCCACAAAAGGGAGCTTAACGTTTTGCATTATTAGTTTTAAAAATATTCAAGTGTTTTTTTGTAGCAGTTTGTGATTAATGTGTGTTTAGCCATTTTATTTCAGTAGAATTGATTATTTAGTTTTGATTTATCCTGTTTTAACAAACAGCACTGATTTTAGAAGGACACAGAGATATTTAAGAGTGGTCTTAGCTCAATGTGGACGCCGAACAGCTTCTTATTCATCTGAGGTTGACGGCTGGACCGGTATTCTTTCCATTCCGCATTCATCTGCCTTGATTGGTACTCTAATTCCTCCTGCGTCAATTGCAATGATTCGCTGCGATTCTTGTCGAGGTCAGTCAACATTTTGTCCACTTCCGCGTCGATATCCTTATCACCTACAAAGCAAAATCATAAAGAGAAGCTGTAACAGTTCTGTATTTAAGTGTAAATTTAACAAAATTTAGCGAAGCAACGGAGCAAAGTATCCATTTTTCCCTTATTGGTTCCGTATAAAAGGTTATGATTACAGACTCCATGTTGATACTGAGAATTCACAGACGGTAAAATCCCAAATAATACTTTTTCCGTTCAGGGATTGTAATTAAAACCATTTTACGTTGCATGTATTAAGTACCGCTAAGTACCAATTTTTTTTTTTATTTATTTATTTAACTTTTTACACGCAACATGGTACACAAGCGTGCTTAATGTTTAGTGGCATTTTCTAACAGTCAACCAAGGATGGTGCAGAGAAATGAAGGTATAATTAAGTATGTGACAGGCACCGCACTCAAGTGTGGCCAATCAGAGCAAGCTCGTTACTCGTGACATTACATTAAAATGTTTGGCCAAATTCTGCTTAGATATTTTATTTTAACTATAATAATGTTATATTATTTCTTACCGGTATTCATGTCCCAATAATATGGCGGTAGAGCGTTGCTTATAGTGAGAGAGATGAGTCCAGCTAAGATCAGGACAGTCTTCATCCTGGCACAGTCGCTGATAACTGAGCCTTTTTAATTTGACACAATCTATGAGTAATAAAAAGTAAATATTCGCAACACAAATTTAATTGAAACAAAGATACGTGTGAAGAATATGTTTCAATAAAATATGTTTTCGAAACAGTAGGTTAGGCACGGAAAAGTAAATTTATAATGAACATTATTTGTCTACAATAGACATGTGCAATATTTACGAGTGCGCTTTATTTCTCATACCTTTTTAGGGTTCCGTAGCCGGTTGGCAAAAAACGGAACCCTTATAGATTCGTCATGTCTGTCCGTCCGTCTGTCCGTCCGTATGTCACAGCCACTTTTTCCCGTAACTAAGAGCTATACTGTAGAAACTTGTAATATTTTCTAATCATAAGTCATCTAGCTAAATAATAATATAATCGTATAGGTAGTAAAATTAATTGAAAATAATCAGTCAAATGAATGGGTGCCCGCCGTTTTGCCGTACATGGCAGAATATTACCTCAAATATGAAATTACGACGTTTTGTCTCTTATTGAATGATTTAACTTGACTAACGAGTGTTAAACTTTTTTTAATTTTTACTTACGAAGATATAAATAAAAAGCAGGTTGAAGAAAAAAATATGAAGAACGACTATTATGAAGAAAAATGGTATTAAAACAAGCATGAAAAAATTTTGATAAATTGCGATTCGGAACTAATATTTACACAAACATATTTATAATAAATTTACAACGTACAACAATACGTATTATTACTTACGACAGTGTTTATTTTGTACCTTTCGTATTGTTTAACGATGCAAATAAAAAAGGTTTTTAAATAGAATGAGGTATCACAGTCATTGCCCTTAGACTACAATAACTCAGCCATCTGTTATTGTAGAAAAATATAAATGATTTTTATTCTAATACCTATATAAAAATCGAGTGTCACAGGCAGTGTAACTTATCGACCACCTCCAAAACAGCATGACCAATTTTTATATTTTCTTTCGTGTATATTTGGAAGGTCTGAGAATAAGATGTATGCTAGATATGAGTATATGTTTTAAAACATTTGCGATTTCTGAACATTAAAAAAAAAAATAACTTGCTTCATTCGTAGTCATTTGGAAACGTCGAGGATAGGTATTTATTTACCCATATAATAATTAGGCGGTTTAGACCCGTTGTCTATTTTTTTAAAATTGGACAACGGGTCATTGTCAGTTGCGGATTTAGATAGTTCCCGGAACTATATTTTCAACTGGTACTATATCGTTCAATCCGAATTGTCAAAATTAACATGTCCGGCATGTCCGCTCATTCTGAGTCGGTCCCATGTCTTACTGAACCATAAGGAAAGATCTGTGGAGTTGTGAACGACACACTGTTCGTTCGATCCATGACGTCTGACACGATTTGCGTTTTGATCTCCCGACCTCCAAAAGTGCCCATTGATGACTATAAATTTAATAATATCGCATAATTTGCTAGTGTGGATACTTGTTTTAATTGAAGTGTAAAATTATTTATAACTAATGGAGGGATACGATGGTACTTTTTTCTATCAGTAGATAAGATTACATACATATTGGAACCGTAAGAATCTGTAAAATCCAAATACAATTATGCATTTCACGGTTTAATTCGCGTGGATTTGAACCTAAAGACTCCTAACGCTGTCCTAACGCTGCCTAGCAGAACGAAGTCGTTCCTCGGACATGTTTTCTGTAATCATGTCCGCTATTGTAAGGAACTATGTCATGTTCAACCCCTATCCGGAATTAATCCCATTAGACTTGCGCTATTTTTTTTAAACTAACCTAGCTTACATGTGGTTAATGCAGTTTTTATTAACAGCTAGAATTTCATAATAATATTTAGGGTTATTTCACATAACAACCTATAAGCTATAAAATCCATCATATTCTTTTATTACATGACTAATTTTGCATTCCAAACATAAATAATAAATGTAATAAAATTAACTTCAATTGTTAACTTGTTCAGTGTAACAAGCTTTAAATACCTAATAATAATAATTTGTCACAAGACTATGTTAGAACATTCATAATCCTTTGTTTGCCGAAGTCAAAGCTAACATGGATCTAAGTATAAAACCTACAGAACTAAGCATTAGTTCCACTCTTATAGCTTTCAAAGTTTCTCGTTAAACAAAGTTTAGTTCTCATCAGCAAAAGTTAATGCAGTTTTGGATTTAGACTGCCTCGTGGTAATTTGGCGACCACTCACCGTGAGCTCTCGTGTTCGATTTCTGAGTTGAGCAAAAGTATTATTTGATATTTTGCCGTCAGGAAATGGCAGCACGGAGTCGATAGCCTCACTCCCTGCCACATGGCCTAAACAAAACAGGTAAGTGTGGTACACCCACACTTACCTGTTTTGTTTAGGCCACACCACGGGCATATTTTTCGTAAAAACATAGGCGTATGTAAATAATACTGGTGGCCAGTTACTATTGTTTCGTATAGATAAGAATTGAGTAAGAAGTTTAAGTGTTTGAGTTTTGTTTTGTTGTTTACTGTTTCTGCTTAACTTTGTGTAAGAAGATTTTGAAAGTTTGGAAAGTTAGGTTAGGAGAAATTGTGACGAAACCTATTAGTGATGTTGTTACGTAATGCGTGAAAGACTGCTAGATTATATTTAGAAAACAGAATCTATAAAGCCATTTTCCACCCCCCACGGGCGTGTATTTTTGGCAAATAATGTGTCAGTTATTAAGAATATTTATATTAATTGTCAATAAATAACATGTTTGCTGTAGATTTTCTTTTATTATTTTTAAATCACTAAACTAGGGACCCATAGGACGATGAATGTCGAGGGCATAACGAAATAATTTTATCAATAACTTAAACGAGGTCTTGATTTTAGTTAAAAACTTAAAATACATCAGGTTTATTGATCAGAAACCAAAATTAGTTTAGGTTTATGCTCAAACATTCCCGAGGTACGATTTTGTGAGCCCCATCGTACTAAAAACCAGCGACATATAGATTAAATTAAACTTTATATCTCAAGTTACGTTAATATCCGACAATTTGTCGCAAACTCGAAAATTTCGAACCATCGCAATGAATAATTAAATTAATGTCTTAAATTAAGATTAGTTGATGTTACAGCCCCCTTCCAAAGAATTAAAAGATCTTACAACTGTTGACGCTTCACAATTTATCTCATAAAACTGCCTAACTTTTCTTCACTTAATAAAAGAAGACAAAGACGTAGAATCATCATTTATCTCACTCATACTAGTTATTTATGAGAAGGACAACACGTGACAGAAAACGCTTTTCAGAGTAATATTTCGTGTTTTATAAAATAAATTTCCTGAGACAAGCCTGGGGGTTCGTGGAATATTTAAGTCTATATAATATTAATATAATTACATAATACGTCTTTTTTTAACAACTGACTACAGAAGAAAATGTAACTTACATTGTCAGTATAATTTATTTCTGTTTTAATTAAAAGAGTACAATCTGCCGTATGAATTTTATTATTATTCTTTCTCTTTATTAATTATTAATTTCTTACTTATTTTATATATTTTTAATTATGATTTATAAAAATACAAAAAAACATTTAAAAATATAAAAAAACAGTGTCCCACCTATATCAGGTGCAGGGACCAAGCTGCCGATAGTTAGGGCTCCAGAGAGAGGAACCTTCTACATCTGGTTCTTGGTCCAGCCGCCTAACGCGAGCTTCTTAAGGTGTTGGTCGAGGCTCTTTGCTATCAGTCCATTGACTGATATTACTATCGGTACAATTATGGCCGAATCCACATCCCACATGTATCCAATCTCGTGTGCCAGATTAAGATATTTAATTTGTTTATCTTTCTCGGCTTTCCAGAGATTTCTGTCATGGGGGATGGTGATGTCGACAATCACTGCATGGCACTCCAATCGATCTATCAACACTATATCAGGTCTATTGGCGACAATAGTCCTGTCAGTGATGATAGATCGATCCCAATACAAAGTGGCACGGCCATTTTCGAGAACTGGGTCGGACATAATATATACTTATAGTACGGTACTTCTGCAGCCACAATTTTGTATTTCAAAGCAACCTTGCTGATGGTAATGTGCAAATACTCGCCATTGGCAAGACGAGAACAGCCGGAGACTATATTCCTAAGGGATTCCCCGGGACAGTGACATGCCCGACACACGTCCACCATACCGTCCTTCAAGATAATATTATACCTCCGGTAGTTATTCGTCATAACAACTTCATCCATAATTGCAAAAACAAAACCCTCGGTTTCCCCAAATAGGTCACCGAATCGTAGCCAGGATACCGATGCTAGGGTGTCTACATCCATGTAGCTCCTTACCCTTCCATACATCCTTGCGCCCTTCCATACATCCTTATTATTATTATTATCTTTCAAAATTGATGAATATTTTTCATACACTTGCAAGTCTTTCAGTCTCTAATCTACGCCCTTTGGTAGTTGAATTTTCAAAAAAAATACAACTTATTTGCGCTTTGAAAGGGACTTGTTTCAAAATTAACGAACTTTCGATTTCAACTTAAAACCCCTATTTCACTTCCTTGGGCATACGTCCTTTAAAATGAACAAACCTTTCATATGAACTTACACCTCCTCATTTACAAACACACACCGTTATTAAGTTAAATATCCAGCAACACAACTGTGAAATTCGCATCCAATTTCATGCAATCATTTTTGCTTTATGTGCGTACAAACATACAGACAGCCAGACAATAATCTATTAAAATATGTTTTGGCTTATACAGTTGTTGTAAAGTCCCCTCGTAATATATTTTCTTTAATATATTTACTGCACAGACATGCTATATTTATAATTTTATAATAAAATATGTGAGTTTTACAGATTTACAAACATCGGACTGATGTTGGATGGTAATGAAAAATAAAAGAGTGAATTGTTTAAATTCAATATTAATTTATATGCGTAAATTCTACTCAATAATAAAGAGTGCGTTCAACTTCGATCTCAATTATTAAAACCTTTTCTTTCAAAAAGATAACTTTTTTGTGGCATATAATTATAATTAATTAATCGATCAACCCCATGAGACCTAAACATATGAGGTGAAGTGTGGGTGTTGTACACCTCTGTCACACCCTTTTGGGTAATATTGGAGTGATGTTATGTTATGTTTAAATCGATCGTAATCTACAAAGTGTGCGCTTGATAAAAATATAGAAAGCCTCACCCTATCCATTATCGCTCGTGTCGGTAACATTTTAATCTATCGAACGACGCCACAATTTTTCCGATGTATTGAATACAATCGGTTGAATTACTGTGGAATATAAATTAATATGTTTGATTGGAATCAACGGCTCGAGGCTGTGATACCTGTCACAATAATTATTGCTGAATTTATTGTTATTGATATATCACATCATTTAAAATGATTAACTATTAGGAACTGTATGACTGAAACTGTATTTATTTATTACTTACTATAAAGTTGTTTTTTAAGCAGTTTGATAATTGACAGAAAAAAAGCAATTAATCATTAAAAGTGTTTGATACTCTTAATTAATACAGTTATATTTCTATAGTATATATTATAATGTGTTACGTTAAGTGTTAGTAGTGCAGTATATTTTTGTGTTACGTTTAATTGGAAACAAAGGGTTCGGTGAATATTTAAGTACCCCGTGCCAGTACGTCGCATAAAAGCAAGCCCCGGAGCGAGTTAAATCAAGTGTGATATCGTTCCCGAAAGTTTAAAAATTGTGTCGTTTAAAAAACTGACTCGTGCAGTATTTAAAAAGCTTGCATGATACCCGCACTTACACAAAACGTTGCAAAAGTCAGCATGCCTGAGGCTAAGAGGAAATGGCAGATTTATTCATCTTTAAAAGGTAGGTTTTTTACCATTTAGCGTGCTTTAATTAATATGAAAAATCTGTCAAATGTAGGCCAAACTATGCATTGTACAGGTTTTAGACTAATATACAACTAAGTAGTTATGTAGGTATGCATAAGCTTGGATAGAAATAGTATTAATTCTTAAAACATACCATTGAAATTGTAGGATTATATGAACACATTTGATAATTAAAGCAATCTTGCGTTAGTTTTGATAATTATTCGAAATACTGAAAAGGTCAAAAATATTGTTCGAAATATTGATTTAAATATGTTACTAATATTGTAATTTACGTTCTGAGATAATCCACATTTTAATTACAATACGTATCTATTAATTTGATTATATCTTGTACTCGTTATAATACAAATATCCTAAAAAGTTTTGTCTTCAGTCTGAGCGATTATTATACTCTCGAGAATCTTATATTAAGAGCTACACTGTAACATACTTTCTAAATAAGGCTGTAACAATTATAAGGATGCCCTTATAATTGTTACATGCTTATTAAGTAAGTATATATCGATCGGCTATTTTGTGTCTGTTTTGAAACAGTTTGAAACAGTGTTGCGGTATCGAAATCGTGCGTTTTAGGGACTAAAAATATCGTGTGTGCTATGGTATCATTTATAACAAACGGCTTTGTGACGTAGAGCTGTGGATTATTCCAAACCTTATCATCACTTAGAACTTAATTAAGTTATGTGAGTTGTGTTCGTGCTCTGTGATGAAACTTTGATGTCTGTGTTGAGGATTCTGTGTTGGAGGTCCGGCAGACCCGGAATAAGACAGCTGGGCGTGGTTGAACTTGGGTTTACTTGAAATTAATCTCGTTACAAAAAAATAGTGTGTGCGCGTGCGGATCCGACCTCAATGCTCCCGGAAGCCGAATGAATGCGTCGCGCTGAGAGCCGCGATCCGCCGAGCCGCGCCCTTCCCCTCCTGCGTCTCCTTCACCCCGCGTTCGTGGCTTGGAGCAAGGCGGGCCATGCCCGCGTTAACAGGCTGCCGCCCTTGGAACATCCTGTTCCAACATTGGAAGCGGGCAGAGCCTATTGAAGGCCCTCCTGATAGTCCCCGCGTTGGTGAGGACATCGGCAACACGGATGACGCCGTCGGTGCCTGGGTAGACGGCAGTAACTCGACCCAAAAGCCATCGGGTCGGAGGAAGGCGGTCATCCTTCACCAGCACCATGTCGTGAAGTTGTGGTTGTCCCCCATCAATGCGCCATTTGTTTCTTCGTTGTAAGTCTGAAATGTATTCCATATGATAGCGTTTCCAGAAATGATTTTTTAAAGCTTGGATCCTTTGATATCTTGAGAGTGTACTGATTGTAGCATTCTCTTCCACCTGAGCAGCAGGCAACATACTAGTGGTTCGTCCAAGAAGAAAATGAGCAGGTGTGAGAGGAACTAAGTCTGATGGATCAGACGACAAGGGAGTTATGGGTCTAGAATTAAGTATTGCCTCTATCTGTACCAACAAAGTACTCATCTCCTCGTAGTCTAGATTGGCCATGGCTAAGACACGCCTTAAATGATGCTTAATAGACTTTACTGAACCCTCAGCCGCTCCGTTGAAGTGTGGTGAGTAGGCCGGACTAAATTTGAAAACAATGTCATGCTCAGATGAGTGTGATATGATATCATTGCAATTTGCTCGTAAGAATTTTGATAGTTCTTTACATGCACCTACAAAGTTTGTTCCATTATCCGAAAATATTATATAAGGCTTACCTCTGCGGGCCACGAATCTGTTTAGTGCAGCAATAAAACACTGCGAGCTTAAATCGGTTACCAATTCTATATGCACAGCTCGCACTGCCAAACATACAAAGACACATATGTATGCCTTCCTCAATTTGCATCCTCTACCTTTCCTGTCGGCTATCATGATTGGTCCTGCGTAATCGACAGCAGTATTAGAAAATGGATAATTAGCATGCAATCTCTGTTCAGGAAGATTCCCCATAATGGGTTGGTATGTTTTTCCAGAAAACTTACAACATGTTATGCAATCATGTGTGATTTTCCTTGTTAAGTTACGGCCATTAACAATCCAATATTTATGCCGTAGTGTAGCTAATAATAATTGTGGACCAGCATGCATTAATAGCTTATGATACTGTTGTACTAACAACCTTGTGACATGGTGTGATGCATGTAACAATATAGGATGTTTTGTGTCATAGCTATAATTAGAGTTTGATAGTCTACCTCCTACTCGCATGATGCCTGCATCATCAATAAATGGATTTAAATTTAAGAGTTTATCCTTAGAAGATAAGTTATGTTTCTTTATCAAAGCAGTATACTGTTTATTAAATAATTCTAATTGCACAATCCTGCAGAGTGACCTAGTGGCAGATTCAAGCTCCGATGATAACAAAGGGCCAACAATCTTATTTGTTGTATTTTTACAATTGTATGCAAATCTTTTCAAGTAAGCAATTATGTGTTGCAATTTACTAAAACTTGAATATCGTTTGATAAAGTCATTGTCATTAATCTCTGCAGAAATGTGACATTGCTGCTTGATCTCTGGTAAGTCATGAATGTTTGTGTTTTGTGGTTGTGTAGGCCAGTGTATGTCTACAGAATGTAAAAAATGTGGACCTTCCCACCACAAACTTGAGGTCTTAAGTTTCATGGCATCGAGTCCCCTAGAGCCAATATCAGCGGGATTCAGATCTGTAGGAACATAGTGCCATTGATTAGGAAGAGAATTCTGATGAACAAAATTAACTCTATTGTATACATATTGCTTTAAATTTTGTTTACTGCATGTTTTTATCCAACCTAACACTATAGTTGAGTCACACCAAAAAAAATGTTCATCTATTTTGGTTCGTAATGATTTTACTACCCTGCTGGCTAATTGTGTCGCTAGAAGACTACCTTCTAATTCTAGTCTCGGGGTGGTCAGCCTTTTTTTTAAAGGAGCTACTCTACTTTTGGCTAGTAACAAGTGAACGCTGACCTGACCATTATTGGAAATGGTGCGAATATAAATGCATGCGGCATAAGCCTTTATAGAGGCATCACTAAATGCATGTAATTCAGCCTTAATAAATAAATCGCAAAATACTCTACGCGGAATGGCAATTTCCGCTAACCGAGGTAAGTGTGTAATGAATTTATTCCATTGAGACTCGAGGTCATCAGGTAACTTCTCATCCCATGATACTTGTTTTGACCAAAGGGATTGAAGGATCAGCCTGGCCTGTAGCATGCAGGGATTAATCAAACCCAATGGATCAAATACTTGAGCGATAGTAGAAAGAATAGAGCGTTTGTTGGAGTTTTGTGTGCCACTGACTGAGGATAAAAACAGTAATTTATCTTCCTTGAATGACCAATTCAAGCCTAAAGTTTTAGCCTTGTCATTTTTATTTAAATTGAACAACTCATCATTACTGTTTTCACCCTCAATCTCACTTATGATAGATGGGTCATTGGACTGCCATTTTCGCAAATAAAAATGTGCACTCTCTAGCTGTTTGATTACCAATTTACAGGTTTGTATGACGGTTTGTCTGCTATCCCCGCCTGAACAGTAATCATCAACATAAAAATCATGCAAGATTGTTTCACCTACAATATTATCTGGGCATTGAAGTCCTAACTCCCTAATGCATCTAGTAGCTAAATAGGGTGCTGAGCTCGTACCGTAGCTTACAGTATTTAATTTGTATTGTTTAATTGGTTTTGTATTATCTGATCGCCAAAAAATTTGTTGCAGACTTCTTTGATCTTCTGTTATTAAAATTTGTCTATACATTTTCTCAATATCTGAAGTAACTACATACTTATGTTGACGGAACCTAATTAGAATATCTATTAAATCATCTTGTACCTTTGGACCTATATGTTGAATATCGTTGAAAGATTTGCCAGTGCTTGTAACAGCTGATGCATCAAATACAGCACGTAATTTTGTTGTAAGGCTGTTCTCTTTCAGGATTCCATGGTGCGGAATTAGATATGAAATTTTATCAAGTTGGGGAGTAGTATTTTCTGACATATGATTTAATTCGATATACTCCTGCATGAAATTTATGTATTTTTCTTTAAATACCTGATTCCGCTGGAACTTGCGCTCAAGTGACTGAAATCTCATAAGGGCCTGAGCCCTGGATTCACCTAAACATTCTGGGGACTCCCTTAGGGGGATTGTTACCACAAATCTCCCATCTGCCTGGCGGGTAGTGGTGGTTTTAAATATATTTTCACAGTCACTCTCAGCCTTAGTTGAGGTTTGTTGAATGCTGGGAAATAAATCAAATTCAAAAAAATTATCTAACTTTTCCTGAAGCTCTATATTGTTGGTAAAATGACAATGGACTGTATTTTTGTTTGACTGTCTACGCTTGGTGTTAGACAATGGGATAGAACCCGATACCAGCCACCCAAGTGTTGTTTCAACTAGGGTCGGTTTTTGTTTACCTAGGCTGATACGATTATGTAATAATGCCTCCCAAAAAAGGTCGGCGCCTAACAGCATCTGCACCTCGGATGGTGTCGCAAAAGACGGATCTGCAAGGTGGATGTGAGGCGGTATATGAAAAGAATCACAATTGATCTTAGTAGTAGGTATTAGTTGGGTTATTTGTGGAACAACGAAACACTTGACACTAGACTTGTAATCACTATTTGGCAGTGATGATATGGTGACGTTACACCTCTTAGTAATTCTAGAAACTTGATTATTCAGTCCTTGAACTGATATAGATGTGGAATATGTAGGAAGTTGCAATTCCCTTTGTAATTGTTCTGTTATGAAACTGGATGTGCTACCATTATCTAGTAAGACGCGGACTTCATGTGTAACACCATCGCTGTCTATGACATTGACCACAGCTGTTGATAGCAACACTTGACTGTGATGTATAGCATTTAATGAAATATTGCCTGTTTGTTCAGGCGACTGTACAACATTCTGATTACCTACTGATTTTTCATCTAATGAGCTTTGGTTTTGTACCGTAGGCAACACAACAACCTCACTTGTTGAATTGTTTTGTTCAGAGATTGTATGTGATTGCTTGTTCTCAATATGCAATAGACTATTGTGTTTTTGTTTGCATAATCTACAGGGACCCAGTTTACAATTTGGGGTTTTATGACCTGGTCGCAAACAATTGGCACATAAATTTAATTGTTTAATTTTTCCAATTCTTGACTCAACTGGCATTGATTTGAATTTAAGACATTGGTAAATAGAATGATTATTTTTGCAAATATAACAAGTATATTGAATTTTATTATCAGCTGGATTTGTTGTAACAAATGCCCGAGCACGCCCAGGCGTAATATCGCTATGTCTACGTGGCTTTGGTTGAGCTGCCTCGATAGTGTCCAACATATCTGCACGACCCTTTAGAAATGAAATGAAATCCTCAAGTGAAGGGAAATCTTCAATAGAATTGCGACGTATCTCCCAATCGCGATTAGTTACTGAGTCGAGCTTGTTGGAAGCCATATGCACTATCAAGGCATCCCAATGTTGAGTAGGTAATTGTAATGTTTGAAGAGACCTTAAGTTTCTATTAATTGTATCAATGATATTACGCAACGGCCCAGCTGATTCTTTGATTACTGGCTCTATATCAAATAAGGCCTGAATATGATTATGTATTAAAATTCTTTTGTTATTAAACCGTTCACACAACAAAGCCCAAGCTACCTCATAATTATCTGATCTAAAATCTATAGCGCTAATGACCAAAGAGGCGTTATCCTTGAGTGAAGAACGTAAGTAGTGAAATTTCTGTATGTTAGACAATGACTTATCTGAATGAATTAGTGAATTGAACAGATCATGATATTGTAACCAATCTGACGCCCGGCCAGTGAAGGTCGGAAGGTGTATGGTTGGCAGTCGTAATCGCGATTCGCTACAAATACCTCTAGTGTCTGCAGCTGAAACAGCTTCGTGCCCCGCAGACGATGGCGACGCAGCGTCAGAGCTGCGCTCGAGCAGCTCCAGCGCTGCAGCGACCGCGCTGAAGTAGCTCGCCTCGAACTCCGCGCGTTCCTTGTACTCGTCCTCTGAAATTTCCGATAATTGTTCTATTTCAGTCTGGGTAGAATCGTAATCATTGTACATGGCCTGGATAATAGACAAACGTGATTTTAATTCGTGAATTTGCAGTGCATTCAGTCTTTCACTAGGCAACAAAAGATTAAGATGCGTTTTGAAAATAGTTAATTTAGATTTGTATGAAGCTCGAGTCTTTCGTAACGTTTTAATATCCATTGTTAATTAGAAGCTGCAAATAAATTGACAGTTAATGATTTTAAAAATAGCACAAAATGAAAATTAAATTGAGCAAATTGCAACGATACTTAAATTTAAATGCGTGAACACAAAGCGCAGTGCAAGGCTTAATTTGGAGGTGAAATAATTGCGCAAATCACCACCACGTGCACAAATGCAGCCACACCCAGAGCACCCGCGCGCCTCCTGACGGAAGTTCGCGACAACCAAGCGCTGCGAAGTTTCTGGAATGTAGAAATAAAAAGATTTACCAGCCGTTCTAGACAACGTGGCAACAAGCACCTGCCGGCACAAACAAGGCAATAGAAATTATTGAATGGATAGGTATCATTTAACTTGAAATTCCTCTAGGTAGGAATTAAGAAAATGAAATTCGTGTATTAGGCACACGATGTAGAAATAGGGTTATCTGCACACCTTATTTACTTGAGATTCCTCTAGGCAGGAATATAAGCATAAATTACGTGTATTAGGAACACGATTTTAAAATGAAAATGGAATTTACTAGGTTAAATTACCATGAAATTTCGTGTATTAGGCACACAATGTAGAAATAGGGTTAACTGCACACCTTGAAATTCCTCTAGGCAGGAATATAAAAGCATAAATTACGTGTATTAGGAACACGATCTTAAATGAAAATGGAATTTACTAGGTTAAATTACCATTACGTCAAGCTATCTTGACGAAAAAAAACAAAAATTACGCACGCGCACACACGAGATTAATAAAATTGAGAAAAGCACTTAAGCCGCCATTTTACTAAAGTTCGAATTACAAATTTAAATGGATTCTAGATTACGAAAGTGGGACATATTTATTGGAACGAACTCACTGAGTAAGATTGCAAACTCTTTTCCTGGTATGTTGTCTTGAATGGCTGATCAACTTGGATTTTCAACTCGATCCATGTGCTGCGCCACGCCCGATTTGCCACCTCGCCTCGCCGCGCGCGCCGGTCTCCAATCTCCTTTGTACGGCGTCCTTATTCGCTCTTGACTCCGTCCGGCTCGAACAATGGTGAGGTTTCTGTGTTGGAGGTCCGGCAGACCCGGAATAAGACAGCTGGGCGTGGTTGAACTTGGGTTTACTTGAAATTAATCTCGTTACAAAAAATAGTGTGTGCGCGTGCGGATCCGACCTCAGTGCTCCCGGAAGCCGAATGAATGCGTCGCGCTGAGAGCCGCGATCCGCCGAGCCGCGCCCTTCCCCTCCTGCGTCTCCTTCACCCCGCGTTCGTGGCTTGGAGCAAGGCGGGCCATGCCCGCGTTAACATCTGTCTAATAAATATCAAAATTTATTGCTGAAATTACAGCAATGATTGGATAAATGCTTGTCAGCTGGAGAATCACAAAAGTATAATGATATGATTATACAGATATATATGATGTTAATCTAGTCTACTAACTTAACCTTAACTGTTGAGTGTTAATTTTTTTTTTCACTTTATTTATTTTTAGGAAATATAGAGCTCGTCTAACAAAGCAATAAACGTATTTATCTACACCCATGCTATAAATCCTCTATAAACGTTCTTGAAACAGTTAGCTTATTGCCAACATTAAAACAGCCAGTGTCATAATAACCATTATAACACCCAAACGGGTGTACTAATGTTGTACTGAAATTCATTATGCAACTCCTTTTTTACTCATCGAACAGCCACATTCTCATGGCATCTTTATGAATTTCAAAAAAAGAACATGTCATGCACGCGCGTTTCACTACCACAGCGCCGTAATTTAAATAAAAACTTATTCGAATTTTTGAATTGACGTCGTATCCCGCCATTTTTTTTCAACAATAATAGTATTGAAAAAATATATTTTAATAATTGTACGATCCAAAATGTAAATAATTATTACAATTAATAATTCAAATTCAAATTCAAATTCAAATAATTTATTTTCATAGGCCCCAGGAGGCGCTTGAACACGTCAAAGCATTACAAAAAATGATATAAAAGTAAATAATAAATAATACTAAATTATACTAATTACAATGATTTGAATAACCGGGGCTCAGATTAATTTTAATCAAACTGTTTAGAATCGAATTAAAATCAATCTAAGTACCAGCTCCGATGGGTATTGCATTATGAGAAGAGCTGGTGAGAAACTCATGTGCACCATCTTTTAAAATGAAAAATATAACAATATATGAATGTAAACGAAAAGTCCAAAACATACTACTTCTCTGGAACTACGACCAAACAGAAGATTTCATAAAAAGACTAGAATTAAGAATCTAACTTAACTTAAATTTAATTAACACTAGTATATTATTATGATCTCATTATCTTAATTTTTAAATATTACTTATTCATAAGATGTTAATTTGTGCAAATTTTTTATTGTAAACATAAATACCGCCATTTCACATAGGGTAATGTAATTAATAAAAACCTCCTGCAAGACAGGCTAAGCCTAGTGCAGGAGATTTTTTGTTGATTTCACTCTTCTTTACATTAAAATAGTAATTCGATGTATAGTACCTAAGTAAGAACAAATGTAAGGAATATGTACTTATTGTGGAAATGAATAAATTATTATTATTATTATTATTATTATTATTATATAAAAGTACATAAAAAAATCACATAAGAAGAGCAATTCATTTCCAAATACTATTATCATTTATGTAGTCTGAAATACTATAGTAAGCTTTTTGACATAATTTAGTTTTAACATATTTTTTAAATTTACCTATCGATAATTCTATTGCGTCTAAAGGAAGTTTATTGTAAAAGCGTATACATTGACCTGGAAATGATAATATTATTACATTACCTATACATAGTTTGTTTGTATTAGATACTCACTAATTAAACTTTCCATGAATTTACATTGAGTTCGATGTTCGATCAATTGAAAATGAAAAGTTATCCGACATTAATTTAATTGTAACTCGTATTTAAATAATAAAATGGCTAATAAAATGTTTGTACATTGAATAACGTCGGAGTGCTGTATGAATTCAGAAACATCTCTCCCACGTGGTAAATCTCCACATCCTTAAGCAACATATTAGGCCGTTTAAAATAAGCTTCTTGTACAGGAAACTTAAAAGGATAGTCGAAAGGTTTATTGTCAGCAATGTACTTCTTAAATACATCGTCTTCTTTGGAGATTCCGTTGAAAGGGTATATGAAAATAAATAGTTGTAAAAGATAAACACTGCTGGTATCCTTTGATAAAATGAGCTTTTTAGGAAAGTTGGCCAATAACTTCCAGATTTTGTCAGTAGGCACGCCAAACTTAAAATCGCTTGAACTCCGCTTTACTTGGTTATTACCATGGTTTAGATTGAGTACAAACCAGTCCAGTTTGAAAAAATGTATCCAATCAACTTCAAGGTTTACTGGATTACTATTAATGTCGTATTTAGGTCCCATGAAGATTTTAATGATGGCATTAGAAGATGTATCAGATTTCACATCAATGGTGATGCTGAAAGGCTTCAGACTGAACGGGTTTTTCTTTAGTTCTTCCTGCGTAAGCTGCAATGGTTTGCTGACATCTTTGTCAAAGTAAGTCCCCAGATTGTCTACTGTCACGTCGATTACCCTAACGCCTACAAAAATAAACATAATGAGGGTATGGTTATAGAGATGTTTCGAAGGGAATAAATCCGTATAACATTACAAAGCGTGGTTAAGGAGTATAATACACACATTTCACCTATTGGTGTCATATAATAAGTAATGATTACATTATTTTTGTAGCTACAAAGTATTTACTTGACGAAAAAATCCAAAATAAAACTTATGCTCGACCCAAGGATATTTGTCTACGTCAGATACGTTACCAACCAGTTAAAAGAAACCATAATAAATAAAGTTATTTTCTTACCGGTATTCATTTTCCAATCATAGGTTGGCAGGGAGTCGCTCATGGTGAGAGAGATGAGTCCAGCTAAGATCAGGACAGTCTTCATCTTGCCACAGTCGCTGTTAACTAAGTCCTTTTCTCCTTTTTAATTGACTGATCTAGGGTTAATCACTATTAGAATATTGGGTCTTAAAACCCATTAACACGTTGCAAGTTTTGCAAGGCAATTCTAATGCTTGCTTTATTAATCGGACACGGCTAATTAATTGCAATATACTTGCATCGTTTAAATAGGTTTTAAGCAACAAAAATTCTGCGCCTTTCCATCTGATACCATATATACTGAAATCTTTGCAACATAAAGATAAAATTATTATACTTTTAATGAATAATAAATTTAAATAAAAGAATCGAAACAGGTTACATGCACGATAAAATAGATGTTATAATAAACTAAATTGTTTGTCTTTAATGCACTTGTGCAATATTTACACATATTTATTGTTAATTTACATTAATACGTAATTATTATAATTTTCAGATGGTATTTATTCAATATGTTTAAAGATGCAAATTCAAAAGGTTGTTTTTAAATATACAATGCCAAAGGTGTCGGAGTCATTGTCATCCTTAGATCACAACATCTTAGTTATTTGCCCATCTGTTATTGTAAAACACTACAAAATAATAATATTAAAATTTTATTATTTAAAATAATCGTATCACAATGATTGGTATCAAACTCATACTAACTTTTATATACTTTATTTATATTTGATAGGTCCGGAAATAGGTTGTATAGCATTTTATTTACAAAACCCCTAGGTACCGTGCAGTTGGTGCTTGGGTCAATAACTAATATTTTATAATAATACTTGCCACCACCACAATGTTATTGGGAAATAAGGCTCAGAAGATTGTTAAATGGTTCAGTTAAACAAGCTTGAAATACCAACTTTGTCACAAAGAGAACTAGAACATTCATAATCTTTTGTCACGCTAGGTTTGTCGAAGTCAAAGCTCACACGGATCACCAAAACTTACAGAACAAAGTATTAGTTCAATTGTCATAGCATTCATAGTTTCTCGTTAGACGAAGCTCTCATCGTGTTATAATTGTATTCGAGTCTAGCAAAAATATTATTTGATATTTTCTGTCTGGCTATTATCAATGGCAGCACGAAGTCTTGAATCGTGGCTGGTAAATGATAGCTCTCTCCCTGACACATGGGACATAACAGGTGAAATATGCGTGTTCCACAGGTCTAGCACATGCTTTTGAGAAAATAGGTGGAAGTTTTGGAATACTGCTGGCCAATTACTATTGTTTGGTTTAGATAAGAATTGTGAAAGAAAGTTTTAGTGTTTGAGTTTAGTTTTGTTGTTCATTATTTTTGCTCAGCTTTGTGGAAGAGTTTTGTAGGTTTGGAAAGTTTGAAAAGCTGTTACGAAACCTATTAGTAATGTTTAATTGTAACGTAAGAATGTGTGTTTTTGTTGTACGTAAAATACCACTCAATTATAATTAAAAAAAAACAATTCTATAAACAACTCCCCCACCTGCACGTTTGTTTATCGGTCGATAATATCGGATCCCGATCGTTTTTCATATTTTTACTATGGACGCAGTGTATAACTACAAAACCGACAGCGGTCCTAACATATACAAGTACCGAAAACGAATATCACAATAATTGAGCCGGTATTTTCGACCGACAAAAATGTGCCTGTAGAGGGGGCGGGAGGGGTTACCCATAGATTTTATTTTTAGTATAAATCCCATAGGTACACTCAACTCATCCCAGCAATAAAACCATATTTCATAATAACCACTCACAAATTAATACATAAAATAACAAATAAGCTTGAAAAACAAATGCAAATTTACAATGAACCTATTCAAAGCATTGTCAAGGGAGTACAGTCACTCAAAATTGTAAAATATTTACCTCCATATTGCCCGATGCAACATATTACTGACTCTGTGTTGTAAATTACACCCCAGTCTGAATCACTGATTTTACTACGAAAAAAAGGAGCAAGGTCCGTGAAATAAACGAGATGATATTGTGCAGAGACTACAGTAGATCAAGTAGATACCTGTTTGGCTTTATATCTTATCTCCTGAGCATTTAGGTACTTATTACCAACCATTTTTGGTAAGATTAGGATACAGTGATGTGTAAGTTTAAATTTTATTTACAGCGAAAAAATTCTAAAAACATGCTGTAATTTGCAAAGTGGTTGTAAATAACTCTTTTACAACTAGAAAGGCATAAATATCAAGAAAGCGTTGTAAAATTTGTGCACCTATGAATGTCTTAATTCACCTATACATGTCAAGAAAGCAAACATAATTTCTGTATTTATATGTGTGGGTGGAGACGCGCGACGTCTCATATAAAATAGACATCTTAACTATTCTATCTACTTTTACTTTTCTTTGGTTATACTTATGTGAAACACTAGTTTCACAAATTATGTTTTTAATAATATTTGTATTGGACTGCATAATAAATAAATATTTGGTTGTTTTATGGATATCTAACAACGCTGTCGTCGACAACAATATAATTCTATGATTAATATGAACACAATCTACACCTTATAAATAACCAAATAGGTACCAATAACTGATCACTTCCATTCATCCAACTCAAATAATAAAATCCACTTAGTTTACTGCAATAATTGTGCGGTTCTCGGTTGGTTTCAGCACTGCTACTGAAACTTTTTCAGGGAGACTGAGTCTGTAACGAGTTGTCGAAACTAGCGGTAATGGTCTGAGCGACCGAGTTCCCAACTCTCGCTCGACCCGTGCTCAACGGTGCGATACTATTAAACACTTTTTAACGTCTATGATATTCTACTAACGTTATTTTATGGCGAAACTTTCTATAGGCTTACGCTGACTTGATCCTTGCTGGGGAAGTTTCGTAGAAGTTTTTGGGTAGTGCAAATACGTGATGCAATGTGACGCATGGGACTTATGATATTCGCATTATGGATTCCTGCGGGATTTCAGAGCTGAATCTCTATACCCCTTACACCGCATGACTTATGTAGCTTACGTAGTAATCTGTTTGTTTATTTTGCAGTACTTTCGATATACTCGATCTGGAAGCAATTGGGTAAAAGATTGTCATTGAAAAGTAAAGGAATTTTCGTAGTCCAATATTTTATTTAAAATTTTATGTGGGAACAATTGGATTGCTGTTATCTACAGAAATATAATATGGATTTTACTATAATTTTATTAAGTTTTAATATAGTTTATAGACAAATCAAATTAAAAACACTAAAATGCATGTTTGTTCAAGGCGATTTTTAATTTTAATTCATCAGTTTGTAACTTAAATAATGATTAAAACAAATTTGACAAAAAGACCACGAACTAACAAGCAATTTAAAATTTCAGATATATGATTTGGTTATACAATAAAAAAACCTACTAAATTATAAATTACAACCCGATTAGTGAATGTATAATATACGGGCGGTTGATTAAATTGTAGTTTTGAATTTTTTTAACCAGGTATCTAAAAGCTTTACAGTCCAAACTCAGAAATATTTATATTTTTTTGTTAGACTGCATTGTCCCACTGCTGGCCAGCCTTTAATTACACGTTTAAAAAGAAAAATCTTTTTATTTACAGAAAATTATACATGTTGGCTCTTAATTAAAACTAGTCTCATATCTTAATCTAAACCTAATCTCTAATAAATGGTAAATCTTATTTTTTTATTATTTCTTTTCAAATGTATTTCAGTCCAAAAATAAACCTTTTATTTGACAGTATCCATTAAAGGGCGCGCTCATCTAATGAACATGACGCACCAACACTTCTACTTAAGACGTTTCTGAAGCGCAGCCATTCATTTAAACGAACCTAAACTATTAAGACGAATCAAGGAGATTGCAGATTTACTTCATTCAGTTGGTCTTTATCAAAATGGTCTGCTTGTCAAAATATATAAAATTACATTACACAAACTATTTTTGCAAATTACAGGCTACACAAAGTTCTTATTAGATATTTCATAAATATTACTATCTATGTAGTCTAGATATAAAATTAGAGACTAATGAGTAATTTAATTTTGACCTCATATTCATATTCATTTAATTTCATAAAGTCAATTTACACGTCATTTTTTCCATATTTACATATATAATTGTATTATTGCATAGTATATGTCAATTTTAATTACAAACATCCAAATTAATTTTAAAATAACAAGTCCGTGAATTTAGTCAAGTAAATACAATGTCAATAAATATAGTCAAAAATAAATAATAAAGTTGTCAGATTTTTGTAAAAATTAACTAAAACAATGTCAATACTAATTAAATGTCAAATTGTTACAAATAATAATAATTATGTCAAATATTAGTTCTGCTGCCTCAGCTACTAAATTAAAATTAATTTAGTAGCTAAGGTCAAAATTAACTTACTCATTAGTCTCTAATTTGTCCGTAAAGAATGTGTCCGTTCTCATTGTCTCAATTATCGAAAATGACATAGTGCTCCTGTGTTTTTTTTAAAGTAGCTAGGTTACACCAAGTATAGAAATAAAATAAATCCATTATAAAATTTCTGCTTGTTCTCGATTGTTTTCCAGTTTAAGTGGTGGCATAAAATATGCAATTATCATAATAACGATGTCAAGGTTGATATTAAATTTGAGATATCGATACAAATAATATAGTTTAAATATCTATAATAATAGATTTATATCGCCCATCTCTACAAATTAATTTAATCTGCAGGCTCCCTTACATTCATATTTGGGGCGCTTTCAAGGAGATTTCGTTTTACCCGGCACTGTCGGTCAAAATGTGAATTTTAGCACTGGCTGGATTAATTCGGAATCAATTACGGAGCCTCCATTACATAAACAGAGAACTCATTTAACGTGAACCGGACATCTTTTACACCGGCACGTAACATTCAATCCTGCAAAGATTTTGCGGGGGGATTTTTTGTTGGGAATAAAAATTAGTTTTTGTTGCTAAAATGTAATTTTGTAAATGCAGATGGATTATAACTGTAGGACGTTTATTGTTTATTACTTGTTACTATTCATAGTGTTTGGTTATTGGTTAAATGCAATCAGCTTTTGAGTAAGATTTGAATCGGAGTTAGTTAAATCCATAATTATAACTAACTCTCTGTTTTCTTAACTTGTTAAATGAATAATGTTAATGATTACTAGTACAGTAAAAATAATATTTTAAAAATAATTATTTTATAGAAATTACACCTTAAATTCAAACGCATGCAAACCGTCCTATTTTGTCTGTCACGAACCACATTCACTACCAAAATTCTTTCGGAGTTTATGAACAAATAATTTGCATTCTTGTGTGCCTAATGTATTATGTTGGGGAAATGTCTAGCGAATTACTTTCAGCTATAAATATATCAAAAGTTACCAATGACTATGCATTTTCTTTGAGTTATTTTGAATATAAACAGATTAGCAGAATCTTGAGGGAGCAATAAAAAATGAAATGAAAATACGTAGCATATACATACACCTATGATATGGATGATTTATGGTAGTTTAGTGGGCTGTAATTATTTTATAATAAAAACTATTGGCATGATATTTATACACATATAACATATTTAAACAATAAATAATTTTTTCGATAATGATTCGATGTGATAAGCGCTTGTATTGACGTTAGTCCTTAAAAGAGGTCAGTAAATAATTGCAGTCACGATTTTATTTTATTTCGTCTCTGATTCACTATTCAATTATCTGTAAGAGTCCCATCTATGTTATTGAGACGAGACGGGCATAAAAATACTGGGATAATATATTACAATATATAGCTTCATAGTAATTATTATAAGAACTACCAATAATACATGAAGTAGTTTCAAATCTTGTTTTTTAATACAAACGTAATATTAATTACAATAAGTCTGTTTATCCATATTTCACAGTCTTTTTACTGGCATTGTCATGTGAAATTTGAATCAATTGTCTGTGATCAAAATTAAAATCTTAAATTAAAAATTTAAATCTAAAGTATTTCTTATTGAATTCAAATTCAAATCATTTATTTTCATAGGCCCCAGGAGGCGCTTGAACACATGATTAAATCGTACCTATATCGAACATACAACATTCATAAGAATGTTGTATGGTCGATATATATTCCTTTAGTCATAGCAGCCTTATCTAAAGGAATATAAATTATGTTAGATAGTTACTTAGCCTCAACTTTAGCCGTGACAGGAGGTTTTATAATATTTTGTTCATAATAGGTTATAACCTATCGCCATCCACCGGGCACAATCCTAACTCCGTGCTGCTAAATAAATAAATAAATAAAAAAAATAGAAAAAAAAAATTATGAATCGATATACTGTATTATTTCAACTTACCAACGCGGTCAAAATTTGATTTTTTTTACTGCCAAAAATTATAGAACTTCATCAGCAACTTAATAAGACCATGTATACTGCTGATACCAATTTTATAAAAGTTTAGGTCCCATTCAAGGACCTATTTTTACAATTAGCTTAAACTTTTTTATTTCATTGAAATTAAATAAATATCTTCAAGCTATTTAAAGACGAGAACACTTTTAGGATCTGAAGCTAATTGCTTTAGTTTTATTGTTCTATGGAGATACGGCAGGATATTAGGTGCAGACAAACTTAATTAATATCTACATCTTGGATTGTTTGTCTTTGGTTCCTTAGTTTTCCTTTATTTTCTTCATATCATCATTATTAAAAACGTGATTATGATATTAGCTGAAAGATATGCTTAGCAAATTGTAATAAAAAACATAAACAAATATGGACCATTATGGGACTTGAACCTGCGACCTCAGAATACCGTTTCGCCGCTTTCACCATCTAAGAAACGGTCCCGACTTGCCTGACCCTAATTTTTTAGCAATATGTTACGTCATTACTTAAACTAACTAAGTAGTGAGTTTAACTAAGTAGGTTAACGGTATTCTGATGTCACAGATTCATGCCCTGCCTGTCCCATATTTTTCTATTTTTCTAGTATTTTAACAAAATGTTGCCAAATTAACATTAAAAAGCTATTTTTAAAACTTTATAAAAAATGCTGTATTATTAATTCTATCACCCTCGTTGTTATATTTCAGATTAACCACGCCAAATTAAACAAGTTCTACAAGCCAGGCAATATGCAAATTACCGATCAATTACGCCCCGCGTGTACGCCCAAATTCCCCTATCGTGTACTCTCCCCTAATTGATACAAAAATACTGTATTAAGAGAAGTAATGTTCGGATACCTAATTCATTAACTTGGTCTGAATCACCAGTTAATTGACGATGTCTTGATACTTGTTACTGTATTTATTATCATTATCAATTTGGGAATAATCTGGCGGTAATGGATGCGACTTTGAGTGCACGGTTGGTGTAGTGGTTGAAGCGGTTGCCTCACCGTTTTCAACTGCGCTTGTGTTGTGGGTTTGATCCCCACACGGGACGCATCTCCGCGACACAGGGCTTATTCCTAGTGTGGGCGTCGTTTCTTTTTTTTTAAGTAGAAATAAGCATGCTCACTGTCTTCAGATTGGTAAAAAGTGTTTTTTTGGGATTTATCCTCAGGGTATTTTCGTGGCAGTTTCAGTGTCTGAAATTCTGCCCGGTAGAAAACGAAACCAACTTCTATTACATGAAAATTAAACACGCCGTTAAACATAAGTTGGGTATTAATATAACCTTTGCCATAGGTACTCCTTTTCTAGTTATGGGCGTGATTTTCGTGATTTAAAAGGTAATAAGAATAAGCAAAATATACTGTTTATACCTGTATTGAGATGCTCAGTTTGGCATAGCAGTTATTTTGCTTAAAATACTACTACTGCCTAATAAATAAGGCTAAAACAAAACCCAACCTAGCGGATAAAATGTCTAAGATAAGCGAACAATTAAGTGTAATTGAAAATTATTTGAGGTGAGTTTCTTATCTAAAATGGTTTAACCAACGAGTGAAAAGTTCACTTGGGATTAAGTGGGGTGTTAGAGATGGGTTCTTGAGCAATAATGAATTAATTTATAGGAGGATCTACACTGAACCACCATCCTTTGCTGACACACAGTACATTACTATAGATAAAATTATAATTTAACCTTAGCTTAGCTTAGTGCTCAGTTCTATGTTATTGTGATGACGGCGCACCCGTATTGATCCCACGTATTGGCTTGCCACTTTGACATTTACATTCGTCTGACATTTCTATGTTGTTATCTACGTCATATTCTAGTTCTTTTTTCCATGGTCATATTTAGAGTGGAGTGGCAACCCGTACAAAAAAGGCTGCTGACACGGTTTTTATTGTACACGTACACTTACAACCACGCACCAAGATGATTTTAAGAATTTTTAAAATGTTTTAAGATGAGACATTATTGAGTCAAAATATCACAATGTTATAGCAGCACTAATATATTTGGTAGATTGTGGCACACAAAATACTTAATTAAGTCCACATAACTCAATATTCATTGTTGATATTCCTATTGTTATTTCCTTCGTACACAAAGCGTAAAACAATAATTGCATTGAAAGAACAAAACGCAGTTTGACAGATTTTATCCATCGTCCAACACTCCCATGGGATAACCGGATACGACCGGTTCGCTCGGTTTTACTAGTTTTGGAAACCCGCAATAAGGTTTGATAAACGTTTATGGTAACTTGACTATTGTTTGAATATTGACGATGTTTTTGATTTGATTTCACAAACTATGAGACACAACAAACAAAAGAAAAACATATAAACATGTTAAATATGGGTGTTGCAGCTCTGCCACTACCATTTGGGTAATAAAGGCACGATGTTATATAGCGTTATGAATTAGGTCTAGACAAAAATGAAACCCATTAACCATTTTTACACATTTGCACTAAAGGAAACCAAAGCACTTTACCTCCTTAAAATTATATTATTTCAATGAATGTTTGAAATCTCTGCACGATTTAAAACTAAATAACAATAAACGATTAATTAAAAACCTCGTTGGTCTAGTGGTAACAATATGACATGTGACTTCTCTCCGCGGGGTGTATATACATATATTTTTGGAAGCCAATTCTCAATAGTAGCAAGAAATAGTTATTAATGCTACGCCGTAGAACTAACATTTTATGTCTTGCAAAGTCTAACCTCATTATCAAATGGAACAGAGTAGACTTCAATCGTTTTCAATAGTTCAACAACCTGTAAATGTGTACCAAATCAGAACATCAATAAAGCTGTAATAAAATTTGCATATGCTGGCAATGTATGGCTACATACGGCTACACATCAAACTATGAGTAAATTTCTAGTATAAGCTGATCTTACATTGCAAAGGAAGCCTACACTATGCCAGACCAGCTTATAGTGGAAATGTATAGCTTCATGTGTAGCCGTATTTATAATGTATGTAGTAGGGAGATAAACATACGTCGCCAACTCATGCAAATTTAATTTCCAGTATGTTTACGATCTCTAGTTTGCGTCTTGCGTAAGTTCGCGCGGTGAGACGTAAGATATTATGCTTGTGACTCCATACAAATGGATGTCTTGAATGGTCTTTATAAAGTCTTACACGTGAAACATTTAACAAGGTTTATTGATGAAAGCTATAGAGTTTCAGCGATGGTGAAATTGTGGAAAGTGTGAAGGAATTGGTGAAATTGCGTGGCATTGAACTGGCTAAGAAAAATACGTATCTGACTGCGCCAGAAACGATGGAGTTGCTAACCAGTGTTTCTATTTGATAATCTTAGGATCAACTTCTCTGGGCATGGACCTCTCCTTAAGATAGGAAAGGTAAAGTCTTAAAGACCACTATGCTGGCCAAATAAATAAATTAAAGAGGATTTTTTACATTAGATAGAACGACAGAAGAAATTACACTATTCAATGGTCTCAATGACAAGGCCAAATATACACATTCACTTACACAAGCACACCCAGTTTCAGAACAAATCTTTGCGAATCTCATAAAGATTAGTCCGATGCGGGGATCGAACCCACAACACCAGTGCAGTAGAAAGTTGCGAGGCGACCGCTTAATCAACTACACCACATGTGCAGACAAATTAATTATCGTGTGACCACTCGGTAACGGTAAAGGAAATCACCATGACTAAACTTTTGAATGCCTAACAAGTTTGAGGGTATGTGATTTTACCTTGTCAAAGACTTTTCAGATCATATACTGTAACTTTCCATCCACAATTAATCTTCGATCGCGTCAAAAATTGTACCCCAGTAAAAACACATTTCCCTTCTGTGTCCCATAAAAAATCGGGGTAATTTGCCTTCAGAATTGATTCAAGCAATTTGCGCATGGGTTTCGAATTACTCAAGGGACTATAGGAAAGTGCCTTCAAGCGTGACTGAAAACCTTAACATTTAAGTATGGCAATCGTTTACTAGAGAGATCTTGAAGAATTAATCGTTCTTTGGCGACGCTACAGAAGAAAGTTACTAGACTGTCTTTTAGTTCTGTTAATTAGGTTAATTATTTATTCATAAAATGTCGAAAAATGCTGTTAATTAAAATAGCTTTTGAGACTGATGATAATATTATTAGAGCTAATTCACACGATACAAGGCAATGCTCTTGCCATCTCTGTCTTTTTGATCCAAATAAGTAAAGCAAGCACTAGAATTGTCTTGAAAACTTGCAATTTTTTATTTTAATATTTATATAAGCTTGGCCGATTCTTACTTTTACTTCGCTGTTATCACAATCAAAATAAATATGTTTGTTTTAAAACTTACGACTCCCTAATTAGTCTATATCCTTAAAAAAAATTAATGCAAAATTCACGTCGAATTGCATGCAACGCCCCCTAGCTTCAGAACCAGTCATGCTTAGTTGCACATACCAAATCTCTCGCTGTGACCTCCCACCCCTTTCTCCTACATTGCAAATGTTCTGTATCGCGTGTTAGTTAACCCTTAAACCTCATAAGTATTGTTAGCGTGTTATTTAACCCTAAAACGTCGTAATGTCAGTGCTAATAAGTTAACTAGTGTAACACGCGAGTTAACCCCTTCTGAGTCACTGTGGTGAGTCATGGTGTTCAAGGAAGTAGATTTTAGAATTTAGATTTGAAAGCGGACCCTAGAGGTAATATTCCAACTGAATAATTTATATTATATAATTTTAGAGGGATTTCTTAAGCATAGTTTAAATCGGGATGAGAGAAGTGAAAGGAGAATTAAAATAAACTTAATATCGATACTAATTATAAATATATAGCCGTAAACACTAACCATTACCCTAACGAGACAGTAAGTTAAAATAATATATAATTAAAACAGTAACAAATCAACAAGGCATGTAAATATAATAAAAACAATTACAATAATGAACTTAAAAATCTCGTGCGCTCAATGCACACTTTGTTATCGCTTTATTATATTTTGAATCTGTTTCATAATAAATGTATTTATTATATGGCATGATAAAACGATTAATTCAATGATGTTTTGAACACTTTAAGCTGTGAAATGAAGCCGATCGAAATGGCATTATGTATGGATTTGTGACAGATAAAAAGAACAAAAAAGGATGGAACAAACAGGATTCGTTTGATTGAATCTTCGCCTGATCATCGAAAAGTTGATGATAAAGCTATGGATAGATAAGGGCATGCAGCTAGAGGTGTAGATTGATGTAATTTGCGTGCAAATAAGATGTGGAACTTAGTAGCTCATTTTATTTTATTTGATAATTAAACGCCATGTGCTTTGCTCCTTGCAAACTTTTTTCGCTTCCTCACTATTCATACATCTCATGACACATGCTCGCTGGTTTTGTCTACTACAAAATTGTTATTTCTGAAGGACGCCATTTATTTTAATATATTGTTTTTTTATAACATAACAGTAAATACTTACAATTTCTGATAAAAATAAACTGAAAGTACCATTTTAAGTGCTCTGTATAGTAATGCTATGATAGTAAAATTTAAAAATTATTGAATGTGGCTAAAAATTACTGCCAATCAATTAATAATTGTACGCAAATAAGCAAAATTTTGACGTGTATACTTTTTCACAAACAAATTTATACGATTTATTTTTCACGAGGCTATAGAGGTTTTTTTTCGCCGTATAGTCTTACTTACTTATATTTTATATTCATTCCTATGATACACTACATATCTTATTACCACATCAATGCCCTAGAAAATCTTCACGTTACCCACTATACAATTTTCCTCTTTCCACATTACAGATGATACCATCGCAATTCGCATCGAACAGCTGCGTTACTAATAATATTTATCAGATACCAGCTCCCCATGCGACGTAAATTACTTCCACGCTGGTCGACTATGTGTTTAATTTTAATAACTGGTTAATATGGGTAATTCGTAATATTGAGGTTTGGCCTTCAAATGATTTATGAATTTGAGGTCACATAATTTGCAATAAATCATTTTGTTTATTACTTTACCGAAACTGCCGGTCAAAAATATTTTTTAAATGTTTAAAATTACAAACTTTAGAAGAGTATTTTGTATCTGACATTATTTATTTAAGGTTAGAAAAAAGAGGTTGAGGCTGAGGTTACAAAAAAAGCGTGATTTTAAACATTTATTTTTCACATAAAAGTTTATAACAAGAGTCTTTGGCATTCCTAATTCTGAGCTCAACAATACCTATTATTATTATCTGTATAATAAATGTACTGAACTCTTAACTGAGCTCTAAGCTAAGATTTTGGAAACTTCAATTTATATTAAGAAGTTTGGTAATCCCGTTATCACGATTCAGACTCAGATTTGATGTTATCTAACAATAAAAACGTTGTGAGTGAAATAGTTGAACACTTGTGGGAATTTCTTGACTTTTGTTATTTTGACCTTCAAATGTTAGAAGTATAAAAATCTTCGAAGGTTAAACTTATTGTTCAGTTTCTGTTTGCTTTTATAAACTTTAGATTTTCAGTAAAATTGGCTTCCTAAGCTTGACGTGTTGAAAAGTATATCTACGGTGAGTAATCATCCATCTAATAAGTTTTGAGAGGATTATCTGGAAGACTAAATGTCTGTTGCTTTTTACGGAAAAATTACTAATTGATTTTGATGAAATTTTGCACAGATGTAGCTTTTTGATGTGTGTGTAAATAAAATTTGCTGCGAGGGGAGAAACTAGTAGTTTATATTAATAAAATTATCATCCTTATACCTCACCCGCCTTAAAGTTTACACTATTGAGCATAAGATGAATACATGAAATTGCCAGAATATTTATCTTATTTACGCAAAAATTCAAAGATTCTCATTAAACCAAAGTCATTGTCAATTTATTACAAAGAAAATATTACAGTACTTTACGTGGCCGTAAACCTTAGCAAAACACACGGAAAAAGGCTGGCTCAATTTAGGGGACTTTTGGGCAAATAGTAAAAAAGAACATTACTCATCTTTGTCACAACGGTCGGTATAAAACTGGTATCTGATTGTGGCATCTCTGAAAACATTTAAAGACTTTTAAGGAACACCTGAATGATAGACGTCAGCATTTTGTTAAAAAATCTTTTAAACTTCATTTTATTTTATTAGGATAACTACTAGTAACTTACAAATTAACAAAAAAAGTAAACATCGTGAAAGCCATTTAAGATAAAAAAATAGAATCATGCTGAAAAATCCTTTGGAAATCCAGGAATTTGAAGGTTTCTATTTAAAAACAATTTAACGAGTACAATATTATAGTGAACTTACTATAATGGGCTTGTCACTGCATTATTTTTACAGTAATATTTGGGCTTAGCGTAATTACTGCCTTGTTGGTCTATACTATTGCTTAGAGTATGCGTAATGCAAGGTCTCGGTTTTGATTCTCGGGTCGGGCAAAGGTATTATTTGGGTTTTTACCGTCAGGCAATTCTTAATAAAATCACAGAGTCGAAATGTGCTCGGTGAATAGCAATAGGCTCACGATCTGCCACATGGGCCCTTATCATAACAAATTAGACATCATTACCACACATTTAATAGAGACATATAAATTTATCACATAAATTATCGCTTGCAAACGGTGAAGAAAAACATCGTGAGGAAACCTGCAAGCCTGAGAGTGCCTAAAAAAAGTGCTCGAGGGTGTGTGAAGTCTACCAATCCGCACTTGGCCAGCGTGGTGGACTATGGCCTAAACCTTGTCATCATGAGAAGAGGCCCGAGCCCAGCAGTGGGACATGTATTAAATACAGGGCTGCTATTATTAATAGAGACATGATGTTATATTAGAATGATTAATTAATTTTGTTATGAACAATATTCCCTAAGTACTAAAGTCTTCTTTATTGCATGTCACATGTAATATTCCTCGAATATCTATACACTTAGATTAAAACAGATAGGTAACATTTGTAACGCTTAACGTAAATTACCTTTTATATCCAAGCGCGATTACTCTAATATCTTCAGAATTCACTCAGATAAAGTAACATACTCCAACTTCGATAAACCGAAATGCATTTATCATTCAAAGAAAGGTACCATATAACTGCTACCCCATTTCAGAAGCCATTGAACTCGAAACTCATTACCTTTCCCCATCTCGTAATATTTGAGGCATCAATCTTGTATCAAGAGTACAATGTGCACATCAAATAACCATTACCTATGGAAATTAAGGAGCTGTTCTGTGCATGGACTCTTTGTTGTATATAAGGGATTTTGTCAGCTTATGTAACGGCTATAATAATATTGCATAGCTTTTCATTTTGATCAACAATTCACATAGGAGTAAAATTAAATCACAACATGGCATCACGGCTATATCCATAAAACGGGTAACTATCTAAAGATCGAATTCATTGTACCTATAACTTTTCAACTATTATAACGTCTGTACCACAGTACAGACGTGATGTACAGACCACAGTCTCCTAATGACCATTTGGATAGATAGAATAAATAAAAAGATAGAAAGTTGACAAAGGTATTATTATTAATAATTTTCAATAATAACAATAAAAAGTTAAATGGTAGACTTATGGCGTAGGTAGGTAGGTAGGTAGCTACTGTTTCAGTTGACCTAATATTAATTTAATTTTGTTTAACCACGAGACGATAGTGCAAGGTAGTGCAATAACGACATAAATAAAAAAAAAACAGTTCATAATAGTTACAAAACTTCTTTGTTAGAGACTGGTTTCTGCAGTAGGTAGACCTGTGTCACAGATTACCAGGCTCCCACATCTTATATAAAGTACTGTATGTATCAGTGTTTTAAAAGGTACTATATTATTATGCTAATGAAAAGACTTGATGTTAGTTAATTTTGATTTGGTTATGTTTGTGTATTGTGTCTGTGTGTGTTTGTGTGTATGAACGAAACAATGTAAATATTATATGCAGTTTACGTGTATGATAAGGTTAGCAACCAATAACTTTATATTTTTTAAATGATTATATTGATATGAGCTGATTTATTATATTATATAAGTAGGGACCAAGAAAACAATAAAATCTATGTGAGAGACTTGTTTTCTGTAATGTTTTTAGACACAATTTGTCTCCTCGACTTTTTTGCATTATTTGAGGGGTCAAAATTAATGGAGGAATGAACTTTGATAACAGTGTGGTATATAAAAGAAAAATAAATACGAAATTATTTAAAAATTTAGGACAATGTTTGTAGAAAATTAACTAATAGTTCGCAATACATACTCGTAAGTCCAGCACATTGTCATTTATTTAACATACAATTAACTAAAAGGTTACTGATCTACATATAAATCAGCCTTAATATTAATTAACCTAACTAATTATTAAATTAACTAAACAAGCCTGGAAGTAACTACCCTGTACTTTAATTACGGCACAATAGAAACAACATAATATAAACGAAAAGTTTATTACATAACAGAAGAAAAGAAAATCTTATGTATTTGCAAATGTATCTATCGTACACAAGCGCTCACGATAGCGTTGGCCAACTTACAGCGCTACTGGATTGTATTTTAGTGAATTAAGCCCTACTTAAGCCAGAAATCGAGGTTATAGTGCAAGCGGTTAGCGATTATAAACTAGCGCCTTGCACAGTGTTCCAATCATACAGATTTCTGCAGAGTATAACAACTTTTAAACTTTCTCGTTGCATATTTATTGATATGATTTTAACAGAAATTAACGCGATTTATTTTTATTCACCTTTCGGTGCTTGACGTATCGACAATGACAACGTTGAAACGTTAAGAAAATTACTTCAGATTGCCAGCCATTCTGCAAACATAGGCAATTATAGGCATCGCACGACGAAAACTTACAATAAGTTTTCATCGTGCCATCATCACATCAGCCTATAACTGTTCACTGCTGGACAAGGGTCACACCTAGTCTTTTGTATGTACAACACAGTGTACGGTTTGTACTGCTCTCAGCCATTGACTGCCCGCCATCTTTTCAAGATCGTCCGTCCATCTGACACACTGCACTTTCAGGAAGTGCGCGCTGTGTAATCATACCATCCTTGCCAATTAGACGACACGCCTTAGTCTATACTTAGGTATTTCAAGCACTTTTTATCGCTTGGATTGCTACATTATAGTTTAAATATAAAACTTGAACAATAGCTGGTCAGACCATATGCAGGTATAAATTGCAGGGGCCATTGAAGAATCTCAAGTCACATGGTCTGATTTTCTCTCATCAACATCATGTCGTCTAATTGTATAACCAACACCAAGCTCAGCATACTAATCGAATTTTAATTCCTTTACCTTACAAAATTGAGATTAAAAGTCTTATCTTATCCGCTCACAGTAACAACGCAGCCTCTATATAGCCCGGATCGTTCAGGGATTTACCAAGGAATTTGTTCGCGGTTCTAACGGGAAAATTAAGCTATTTTATATAATAAACGTGGCCCAAATAAGTTTTACGTGATATCCTTGGTAAAAATGAGAATTTTCAAAATACGTTTATCTTTAGAACCCCTACCGAAAATCTTGTATTTTTCTATGTATTTAATTCCAAGTTATGCGTAAAATATAATATATTGAAACGAGTGATTGCGGTAACTTTGACTTTCAGTTTTAAGTATGAAACTCTTATGCACTATAAATGCGAGTTCTTTGTTTATTGCCTATATAATTAAAACAAATAAATAAACATCTCACAACTTACACACAATGCAATCTAGCCCTAAACTAAGCAGAGGTTGTACTATGGGTACTAGAATAACTGATACTAATAAATATATTCTTTTCTTTTTTCTTAACCCATGATTGATTGAATAATATTTATGCTTTGTTCTGTTCTAATTTGGGGGTGAGATTACTGACATTATGAGTCTTCTTTCTCGGATTGTCCAAGTTAATAGGCTATAACTACAATTTACCATCAGGTGGACTAAACGCCCGTTTGCTACATCCATCGTACGAAGAAAGAAATAACTTGACCTACACATACTTTAAAACTTTAAATTATACCTTCTCACTATTATTGATACTCATCATATTTTCCATGAAAATATTTTATGTTTCTGCGATGAATTAAAACTAGTATTAACCAAAGATAAGTTAAAATAAGCTTATTTATGTTAGCGTTTTCCTAGCAACACTATCATAAATGTTATTAATTCAACCGGTTGTCGAACGATATCTGTCAAATATTAAACGTTTGAACGCCAGGCGAACGGTAACGGTCGGCAGTTCTTGTTGAACTGTCGAACGAGTAAGATCTCCTAAAAGTGAACTGTGGTTAAAGTGATAATTTTCCTATCAGAAATATTAATTTAATGTTGTAGATTGTGCGTGTGTTGATTTAGTGGAGTGAATTGGATAATAGCTGTAAACTTAAGTACCATTTTAAATCTATAGTCAACCGTATAAAATTAAATGTGTGGAAAAGAAAATGAATGTTTTTTCGTTTAATAGAAGTTTTGAGACTTATTTAAAACACCTACATTCTAAAAGGTGTTCTACATTTATAATTTCCCTTACACAATATTTCTTGACTGAGTTTTGAGGTTATATAAACGCTGTCAAATTTCTATTAGGGTTTTCTTTGATCAATCTTTGGTAAGAATATAGGCCTTGAAGTTTTAGTCGACTGCAGATAAAGCACGTTTTGTATCATGTCTGCTCTGAAAATTCAAGGCTTTTCAACGATAGCAAGAAAACTAATTAATATACATGGCCCCTTTATGGTAAAAGAGTTTGACTGATATGTAATGTAAAAAAAGAAACACGGACGTATCACTAGTCAGTTTAAGGTTCTATATGATAGTTTGGATGTCTTTGTCACGATCTACTGGACATAGCTCCAAGTCCTTAGTTGCCACTGAGAATATTCTCAGAATAAACAAAAAAATCTCCTAAGCAAAATTGACAACCGGATGGGTACCTGCCTGCGACGCTGAGGTCGCTGGTTCGATTTTCGCTCAAGACTAATTTTCTAGGTGTTTCTTTGTATCATAAGTATGTATTTACAAAAGAAAAGTATATATGTATTAGTATCAGTTATTCTAGTACCAATAGTACAAGCTCTGGGTAGTTTGGGACTAGATGGCGTTGTGTATGTTATGTGCTATTTATTTATTTTTGATCGGCGCACAAATCGCACCTACGACTTGGTGCTAAACAATGGCAAATGGTATTCACAAACGATGAGATTAGTCAAAGCTAAATTAACCAAGTTCGAATGAACTCTCGTACGACTCGCATTGCACGGGATACGAGACCATCTTATGTTGGAAATGTATTACTTGATGTGCCTATTTGCTAAGTCACATCTAGATTCAGCCAAGGTATTTAACAACGTGTAAGTAGAGAGGAATCAATGTTTGTTCTGCGAAGGTCAGCTTCATTTGCAGTTACACAAATATTTGAAAGGGTGATGTCTTACAACTAATTAGCTACTTCGTTTTTGTTTGGGCTCCGTTTGCTTTGGAGACTCGATTAGTCTCCAGTGGAAAAACTGTTACTTTGGAGTTTAAGATATCAAGATAATGTGAATTTCGAACGTCTTTTTAGTAGTTGAGAAGGAAAATATAACGTTAGCAGCTTCACAGCCTTTAAAGTTACCCGTATGAATATCAAAATAACAAAACGAGTTAATAGCTAACAACTTGAAAAACAAAATAGTTTCTGGATCTAGTATGATTGTTCGTAAAATGTAAGGAAAAAGATTAACTTCAAAAGTTTCGCGTTGCACGGTTAACTTAAATCTAACGGGAATTAAAACGATCATTCATCACTTACCTTTTAGGAATGACGTTTCGGTAGACAGATTATACAAACTGGCCGCGGTCGCACGTAAACTAGTCCTAGCGGCGCGCCATCTACGTTCGTGAGGCCGGTGATTCTTCGTCTACCCTCACATCTCGACTTTGTAAGGACAAATTTTAAACAAAGCAATTTTCTACTTAATTTAATCTTCGTTTTATTATAAATCTATTTAATAAATAGGCCTACTCAAATATAAATATAATATAATAACCTGTCATGTTATTTTACTTTCAGACCATTATTTAAAATAATATTTCAAGCTGGTCTATATGGCTTTTAAATAAATTCGCTAAGACTTATTGCAATTAAATGCAACGACTTCCAACGTGGACAGTTCATTCATAATATAAAATTTTAAAAAATCTAAGATTCTTTTAAATAGGTCCCAGCTATAAAAAAAATTGCAATATAAGAACAAACACAGGAATAGTCGAGTTCATTAAGGAAGGATCAAAAATTACATTATAATTACTGAACACGACTGTATTACTCAAAATTAACAATTATTTTATGCCAGCAGTGGGACTCATGGTATTTTAAGAAAGAACAATCGGTCGGCTGTTTTTAAATAGAAAAGTAATATGGGTCTTACTTTGATATTATTAAGTTAAACAGCCTCGTATGCGCTCTCACCGCGAGGTCTCGGGTACGATTCCCGGGTCGGGTAAAGTGTTATTTGTGAACTTTCCATCAGTTAATTTACAATAGCGATAGGCTCACCACCTAACCCATGGGAAAACATAACACGTGAAGTATAGGTGTTGTAATCACACATCTTTGCCACAGCCTTCTGGGCAATATAGGTGTGATGTGTAAAAAAACAAATGTTAAGTTTTGTTATTAATAAGGTTTATCAATCCTTTATTCTAAAAAGCCAATTTGCTTTAGAGGAGTTATAATTTTGTTATTGTTTTGCGCTTTCACAATAACGTGAGACACTTTTGTTACAGCCAATCTCAACTGTTTTCTATTGTAACAGCCCATTTCGTACTCCTAGCGTACAGAAACCTGCCGTATGAAGAAATTGTTGCACAAACTTTCTTATTTACGCCATTTTTCCACTGGAGGTGCGATTTGCGCCGTGATACAATAAAAAAAGTATATTATGCACTGCCAATCTGTTATTAATTATTGTATTTCATCTTGGGGTGGAACCAGCAAGGGACACCTATTAGAGGCAGAAAGAGCTCAAAGGGCCATTCTTAAGGTTGCAGCTGGATTGCCTTTTCGCTATCCTACTACTACATGATGACTTGACACTACTCGGCATGACGCTTGACGCCAAACTGCGCTGGAAGGCACATGTCAAGAAGAAACGTGAAGAATTAGACATACGCTACAGAAAAATGTACTGGTTACTAGGTAGACAATCACCCCTATCAGTACATAACAAAGTCCTTTTATACAAACAGGTACTGATGCCTGTCTGGACTTATGGTATCCAGCTGTGGGGCTGTACCAGTCAGAGTAACCGTCAAATTATTCAACGTATCCAGAACAAGGTACTGAGGGACATTGTCAATGCCCCGTGGTACATAAGAAACAGCGATCTTCACCGGGACCTCAAAATAGACGTTGTGGACAGGGTCATACAAAAACATGCAGAAGCTCACGAACGAAGACTTCATCATCACGTCAACATCGAGGCAATCCGGCTCCTTGATAACACGGAACTAGTGAAAAGACTAAAACGAACCAAACCTTTCGAGTTAGTGTAGTGATAAGTGACAAATAAATTAGTGCGATAAGTGTCGTTATAAAGAACACATGAACAAAGTGACTTCCCCTTAACAAAAACTAAGTAAAGTGTTAATGGACACATTCTTAGATTATATTATTACGTAGCAATTTAGGTTAACATAATATTACTTATTAGTCTTGATAGGCTAGATTGTAATGTAAATAAGATATCATAATTTTAATAATTGATTTCTTAAAAAAAAACACCTACTACTACCTTATACAGTATGTGGGATGTTCTCACAGTAAGGCAAAATTTCATTCTCTCCATCATTGTGAGAAAACATTCTGAAATGATATACGATCCTACCTTAACAACTAATAAACGGAGGAAAGGCATTGTCTGTTCGAGTGACTCTTTTCGCACTAGCCTCTCCCAGAGGTTTTACTGTTTCTTGGGTAGCCACCTTTACAATAAAGCCAATATAATACTATCCATATATCCACTAACTAAACATAAATGTAAAATATTAACTACTACCTGGCTCAAATCACTTGACTACCAGCAGACTGAAAGTCTCATACATAACAATACTCACATAAAACATAATAAGCCGACACATACCCAAGTCAATATGCCCACACTAACACACAACACACTCACACACACACACACACACACACACACACACACACACACACACACACACACACACACACACACACACACACAATCACACACGTATCCGCAAAAAGTATGTATTTTGTTATTATTTTCTATTTTTATTTTGAAGCACTGCCGTTTATATCTCTTCTAGATAACAACAATAATATCTACTCATTATTTCGAAAGGGGCCTGGCGACCTGTAACACAGGTATTTTCTAATACCTATTTCGGGCACCAGTCTCTCGCAAGTTGACCATCTTAAATTGTATTAGATATAATTAGACACTAAGAGCAATTTGTGAAGAGAAAATAAATGATTTTGAATTGAATTGAATTGATTTGTCAACTACATTCTCGCATTATAAAACTGGAAATTGTTCAACATACACATAGGTGCCTTCAATTGAAGTACTATAATATACTTTAACGAAGCAGATCTTTTTTTGAAATCTCAATTTAGAATGTCTATCACGTTCGTATGATTACTCAAACAACGATAAAACTCTTTGCAAAAGACAAAAATAATAATAATAAATTACTTCTATGTCCTTTACATACTACTGGCTTCGTCAATTCTTCTTTCTTCGTACAATCTGTCCTTTTGTGGAATGCGCTACCGGAAGATATCAGGATGGCAAGAACCCGGTATACCTTCAAAATTAAAGTACGCAAACTTTTAACCAAAAAATTGGCAGAATCGTCATAATGTTTAATTGTTCATCCCCCTTCTCTTCATCTGTTATTTATATATATGTGTATATATTTATATATATATATATATATATATATATATATATATATATATATATTTGTGTATATTATTGACGTATTTAAAGTATTATGTATGTACCATATATGTATTAATATGTATTTAATCGATTTTCAATATTTTCTCTTTATAAGTATTATCGAAACGCACCTACCTTTGTTTCTCTGCACCACCCTAGGTTGACTGTTAGAGAATGCCACTAGGCATTAAGTCCACCTATGTACCATTTTGTGTGCAAAAAGTTAAATAAATAAAAATAAATAAAATAATGACATCAAACAATCAAATGAGCAACGTAATGCAAAATCCGTGTATTTTTGTGACGAAAACCAAATATCCATTCGTCATTCTCATGTGACAGAATGCGAGTAGGTACCTTCACCCCAGTTTGATTATGTCCCTTTGTTTGCTATGTGCAAAGATTTAAAAAAGGAACGAGTTTTGTAAACAAGGATATAATATGTAAATGTTGTGTGATAAACAGGTAGTGTTGTGATATAATTTAAAAAATGTCAATCAGTGCCGTGCACTGGGTCTGATCTTAGGTAAGGCAGTTTTTTTATTGATTTTTCCTCCTTTTTTAAATTGGTTTTAAAATATCGTCATAGAAAGTTGGATTGCGTTTTAATTCGACCATTAGGTAATTATTTTTCTATAAATACGTTTTAACAACGAAAATGAACGTTCTGCCGATGCGCTGCTTGCTGATTGTCACAATGAACTTTGGCAAACGCAAAACTTCAGAAAAAACTTTGTATAAATTATTTTATATAAATTTTGAATAATACTAAATACACTACTGTTTGCAAATTCAGGTGATCTATATAAATGCAGCGCAATTTAATTTTCAATCTATCAAAATTAAAATTTTCTTGATAAGTATTAGTGAACTCTCTGACTTCGTTTTCAGGGAAGCGTTCACAATAATTTTTAAAATTCTCACAAGAAAGTAACTCAAAAAACTTCAATTCTTTAATATTTTTATAGCGATTGTTCAATCTGTGGAGTATCAATTATTTCAATAAAAATTCGCCGATAATGTATTTTTACATCATCGACATTGCGCTTTCTTTTGGGTGGTCCAGTAGTGTAAACAGTCGCATTATAATAGATCTCGAATTTGTCTCTGTAAAGTTCTAAAAATGACTCTAAATCTTTTATCTTTGTTACACAAAACGCGATGTCACTAGTTTTTTTCTGCATAATATCGTATAGAATATCGGTTTCTGCAAAAATATCAGCAAATGTATAAAAAAAAAATTAAATTCAAAATCTTTCATGTTAAATAAAAATGACTCGACTTGTTTCAGAGTATCACCATCCCAGTCATCTGTATTTTCATTCATATTTTCAAACAGTTCTAGGAGGTGGGTAGACGCATTATTAATTACATTTACCGTGCGCGAGTGATATGTCCACCTTGTTTCCGCGACACGGGGCAGCTTTTGCATATCGGCGAAGTCGTTATAAAGGCCATTCGTTTCGCACTAGTGTGAAAAAAGCCGCCATTGATTTTGTGATAGTAAAAAACCGTTTTGTTTCAGAAACTCGTCCAAAAGACTTCGATAACACTAAAGTTCTTCCAGCTCGCGATGTTAAGCGTACAAATCAGAAGCATACTCTATTGGAATTAGGAAATGCACTGTAATAAAAATTATTGACTTATTCATTGTCAAGTGTTATAATTGTTATTAATATTACAATAATAGTATTTTTTAATTCTGTTAATTATAAATTTGATATGGCGTTCATTAATAATTGCTAAATAGTATTAATTCTTTGTATTGTTTTGTTAAGATGTTAACAGCTGATACAATTGTTATAATCTATGTAGTAGTATATCTCATATGTCTTTATTAAGTTTTTGCATGCTACTTTCAAATGGCGAAATGTATCACTGTACATTATTTATATTATTTGTCACCTTCTAATACCACATTTTATGCAAATAAATGAAATGAAATGAAATGAAATATTCCAAATGCAATTAAATTCAATATCGTCTTAACAAGTATTTCGATTCCCGCCGGCTTGGGCCAGCTTGAGACGTCACGCATTAAAAGTTAATACATACTCTATTTTAAAGATAATTAAGTTTAATATTGTACGAATTAATTTTTTTTAATTCTTGTCGCGCACATTCATGACGCTAGGCTTTTACACAAAAGATGGCAGGGCGAGGATGGAATTTCTGCCATACAAGTTTCAAAGCCGGTGGCAACACTACACCACCGCGTCCATTAGCTTTGCCTGTCTTTAATCCTGTGCTATCAGCCACACTATCTATGAATCATTAAAAACCTTACCTTGTACAAAAAAGGACACAAAATAGTTTGTTTCATCTGTTGTGATATATTTGTTTTCTTAAGGACGTCGATGCGTTGTAACAAGACTTTATGATTTCCTTATGAAAGTTTATATTAGGATGACACGTTGTAAAGTAAGGGTGGTCGACCGTAATGACCAGTGTCTCCTAAGGGGTGCGAAATGCTGAGAAATGAACATTTTGTAGAACAATAGACAATTTAGGTGCCTGAGGTACAATTGTAAGGGTTGTTGGTACTTGTTACACTATTATGTAAATGGACTGTGACGTGACATGGAAACAGAGGTCAAGTTTTGCTTTGAATTTAACTGAATTAATCGTAGGTCTTTGAAAATCTTTTTCTAATATCCAAATAAACCAAAGGGTCATAAACAAAACTCGCTATTTACCAATAATAATAATCATCAATCATCAATTAAAACTCTCAACACTAGATTGCGAATCATTGATAACACTTACAGTAACAAAATAGGACATCCACACGCAACTTCCAATTGATACAATAAAGCCTTTCCTTCCGCAAACGAAGACGTACCTTTCCCTGGAGTCTCACCTCAGAGCCTCCACAAGCTTTGGAGTAATTCGTACATTCCTCGGTCGTCACTTAAGGCGTTCTAAATAACTGCGCATTTCCCTTGACAATTTACAGCGGCTCTTAAAGACCGATGGTCATTAGAACTCTCACCCTACCCCATTACTTCCCGTGTCGCGGAGAACGCGTGCCTTGAATAGTGAACCGATTCTTATTGAAATGCACCTATAATTTTGCAGTTTATGAGAACTTTAACAGTATTAAAATAAGGTTGTTTTTTTAGTGAATGATATGTATATGAAAAAGGTGATCACAGCACAGCAATCACGGTATCTTTTGGGACGGTTACAAACAAGAGTCCTTGTGTTACGCAGTCGTTTTATTTTACAGTTTAGTTTGTTCTATTGTTACTGAAACGTTTATATAAGACTGGGACTCGGGGAGTTGTGATGTAATTGCGTTTAATTTGTTATTCTGTAACTCTACTTTGTGTTACTACTGAATCTTCTGCATAAACAAAATACATTACAGAGTGCATACAGCAAAATTAGGAAATAACATTGATTTAATTGATCGGCACGATCAAAAAAGGAAACGATGTACAATATTTTTTTCCTTTTATTTTGATACAATTATGTCTGTGCTAGCTATTGATTTCTTCAAGCAAGTCTTTTTTTTGTATCTTATTGATATTATAGACAGTGTACCCACGACTCAAATAATTGACGTCATCGCTAGTGAGTATAGTTAACATTCATAGTCGAGGTAAAAATGTTAAATAAAATAGGTATCTTGTAGAAAATGATGCATTCTGAGACAGGACAGAGCCGAGACTGGAAAAGGAAGAACAGTTTGTAAAGGACTGTTTTAAATTTAAAAGCCTTGGTGTTTGTGGTCCGCAATGTTTTAAGGCAGTATGTATTTCATGAAGGAGAGTATTCTCCTTGTCTGCCAATTTTTTTAAGGTAATTAGTTGCAAGTTTCATTACAATAATTAATTAGTTAAGTCTCTATTTAAACAGTTAATTGGTTATTGCAATATATATACGAGGTCAAATAATAGCCTTGTGTATCTCGTCTATCTATCGTTTGAAAGATCCTTAAAACCACAGTCCATTATGTGGATAACTATAATATATTAGGCTTCTTTTGTTGTAGTTTAGTTTAGCCTGAGGGAAACATAGCGAGTGAGGTCATTGTATGGAGTAATAATTTTTGTACGATTTGTTCGTGAAAGTTATTAGAGTAGACAACAGTGCTTGCCTTTTATTTGAACTAATTGTAATCCTATCTTTTTTATAATTATTATAAATGTTAAATTCTGAAAAACTAGCCCGTCGATTTTGTTAGAAAAATTACAAATAAAAAATAATAATAATTAGGGTACGTTAACTATAAGATGCGTACAAAACAAAGTATAAAACTTGGTATAACTTAGTAGTCAGCAAGTAATACAAAACTTAATACTTAAAGTTGTTCAGTTGTCAATGCAATTCTCAGTCGTCACGTACAACAGGTAAGAAACTTGAACAAGCTGTTGTATTGGCTGTGCGCAAGTTACACTTGGCAGAACTTTGGTGTGAGTTTAGTTAAAAGATAACAGTTTTTGTCTACGCCTTTTATTTATTAATTAATTAAATGAGATTCTCAATGAGCTAACAGTAACCCAAAACGCACAATAAGCTAGGTATACGAAATAACGACATTCATAATTTACATAATATTACAAAAATAAAATGAAACATGTATTAAAATATTCAGCAAACTTAATGTAAAAATATCAACATCTCGATGCTAAGCAATCAGGTTGAAGATCATTGATCAATGCAGTGCACGTCCGAACGAATTGTCGCCAATAGACGGTGCAAAAGCAGCCGCGTGTACTGGTTAAGAGATGATAAGCGACAACGTGATAACGCAATTGCATTGTCAACGTGATAACGCAGTTGCGTTGTAAACGTGATAACACAGTTGCATTGTAAACGTGATAACGCAGTTGCATTGTAAACGTGATAACACAGTTGCATTGTCAACGTGATAACGCAGTTGCTTTTTTCGTGTGGTTGGCCGATATATAATAAGTAGCGTCCTCTGGCAGTCCTTCAACTATAGCTATTTCCATACATCATTACATCAATATAGTGAGTTAACAACAAACGCGTAACAGAGGTACAATAGAATAGTCAGAGGTACTTTCAAATTCATAATACGAGTAAGGCTTTATTTAAAGCTGAGGAGTTTTTGTACAAGCTGAATAAATAAATGTTTAACTACCATCACTAAATAATCAGGCATTAAAATGCAATATCAAAAGAAATGGCAGGTTATTCTTATGAGGAGCGATAAACAGATACTGTATAGACATAGTTATGAGATTTTTATAAATTCTTCTTCTTCGTCGTGTCGATGACTAAGTCAAATTTTATTACGACTTGCCATCGTGGTGAAAGGATTAGCCAATTCGCTTTAGAGAACTCGTGAATTGCCCAGGGTGCGCCGGACGTAGGGGATCGTTGTCTACGTCACTCGGGGAGGCTCCTTTCATGCACTCCATTTTTATAAATGGGCTGGAGTGACCAAATTCAAATTCAAATTTAAATTTAAATACATATCATTTATTTTCATAGGCCCCAGGAGGCACTTGAACACGTCAAAATATTACAAACAAATGATATAAAAATAAATTATAAGTAAAACTAAATTATACAAATTACAATGATTTGAATAACCGGGGCTTAGATATATTTCAATACAACTGTTTAGAATCAGATTTAAATCAATCTAAATACCAGCTCCGATGGGTATTGCACTATGAGAAGAGCTGGTGAGAAACTCATGTGCACCATCTTTTCAAATGAAATGAAATGAAATGATACATACAAAATAATACATTTCATAACATAACATCATGCCTATATTACCCAGAAGGGTATGGCAGAGATGTACAACACCCATACTTCACCTATCATGTTTAAGTCCTATGGTATGGTGGTGAGCCTATCGCCATCCACCCGGCAAAATTCCAACTCCGTGCTGCTATTGTGAATTTCCCATCGAACCCAAGACCTCGTGGTGAGAGGCGTATACGCGAGCCGCTAGACCATCGAGGCATAATAATTAAATTCTAATATAATTTATAAAACCACCTTGAATGATATTTCATCATGTAGGCAAATTCTAAAACACATTTGAGTCTTTCACAACAGAAATTGTTGAAAATGGTTATTGTTTTCACACTTTAACCAACCTTTACACTCTCAAATAATAGTACCCTAGCGACTAAAAGTCGTTCCAAAGTACGTACTTAGAGGCTCTGGCAAACTTGTCAGATACTCGTCAACAACTTGTTTACAACCAAACGAGCGACGTCTACATTTGAGTTGGAGAAGCGTTTAGTAGGTATGTAATGTTTTAAAGTTTGTAAAATGGTGTGAAGTGGCTTATTATTTTAAGAACTGCGTTATTATGATTATCATTATGCCATGTATATACATTAAAGATATATATAATATTTAAGCGGCCGTGGTGCAATGGATAAGGCATCGGTCTTACGATCGAGAGCTCGTGGGTTCGAATCCTGGCCATTACACCACGGACGTGAACTTCCTCCTAACACAAGCGAATTAAGCTTAGCTGGAGGGGGTTAACAAGAATACTAGTAATTTGTGTTTGCTAGTGAGCTTTTTTAAAAAAAAAAAAAACATAAGAAAAAATAAAAGACGGGGTCTTTATTACAGCAGTAGAAGCCAACACATATTTTTTTGGCATTTGTTCTGTCTGTCTTTCAGTCTGTCTGTCTGTCTGTGTCTGTATGTTTGTACGCGCATCACATCAAAAAATGTACTCGTAACATCACAGCTGCGACCCATAGGAGTGGAGCAGTGAAGTTTTTCTTGAGTAACGGGGAGCAGCTGACACTGAATAAATACGTAAGTCTCCAATCAAGTCACATCCTATGTCACACAATAGTAGAGGTGTCAATATACCTAATTCTCTGAAACACAATTAATTCAATGATGTATTGTGTAGGGGGTTCTTCATGTTGATGGTAATTTGATAGAGGTTGCATGTTAATTATATACTCTATTTAATGGTACCAGAAATACATACTTATGTTATTAACTTAACCTAATGACCTAACGGCGTGAATTTGGAGAGACGATTGCCGAGCCGAGCAACTGCGCATTTGCGCCTAAGTACAATTTGTAGCGTCAGCAGTCGTACGCTACAATTGTACGCTATTATTGTAGCGTACGACTGCTGACGCTACATATTGTATAACAAATACTAGTATCCAATTGTAAACATAACATCACGCCTATATTATCCAGAAGGGTGAGGCAGATGTGTATAACACCAACATTTCATCTGTTATACCAATGGCCTATTTGATAGAGGGTAAGCCTTTCGCCACCGGCCACAATTACAATTTCTTGCTGCTATTGAGAATTTCCTGACGGAAAAAGCCCAAATAACATTTTTGGTCGACCAGAGAATGGAACCCGAGACCTCACGGTGAGAGGCTGCATACTAATTCTCGATTGATTGATTCGAACCGTGAACTGAATTGTTCACAGATAAGAAATGGACGGCTAAATTTCGGTTTTAAATTTCCAGTTGCGGATGGAATAGACTTGTAATTGGTTTAAATGAAGCGAGGTTCGTTGGCAATTGGAGAAAATCTTTGTACTTTTGAATTAGTTCACCCCAATGTTATTGGAAAATCTTCGGAAGGTAAAGCTGACACAAAGATAATTTTTAAAGCCCGAAACTATGAGGGATAGCAAAAAGTAGTCAAAAGAGTATCGGGCCAGATTTTGATTATTCCTGCTTAATAAGTTTGCTTGATAAAGTTACTAGTTATCGATATTATTTAATGGTTTCGTTAGTAAGAAACTCTTTGGTTTCGGCCGAAACTGAGGTAGCGGCCGAATATTCGGTTTCGGTTACGGTTTAGGCCTAAATCGGTTTCAGTTAGACACTAAGTCATATTGCGCCAATCCCGAGTAACTGTAATAGGGGGTAGATAATAATGTCTTTGCAAAATGAAAACTTCTCTTTAATGTCAAGAGCAAGGGTTTTAATAGTTATTTATGCAACTGTTCTATAATGAGGGGTATTAAAACACGAGTGTGGGTTTATCACACGAGGCGAAGCCGAGTGTGATAATAGTATCACATGAGTGTTTTAATACCTAATTATAACAGTTGCATACAAGACTTTATCTACACCCATGATATGAATCCTCTATAAATGTTCTGAAACCATAGGGTATTAGGGTACAGTGTTGTAAGAACTCTATGTAAATTCATGGAAAGTTTAATTAGTGAGTATCTAATACAAAAAAGCTATGTATAGGTAATAATATAATTATATATTGTAATAATTATTTACATTTTGGATCGTACAATTATTAAAAAGTATTTTTTCAATACTATTATTGAACAAAAATGGCGGGATACGACGTCAATTCAAAAATTCGAATAAGTTTTTATTTAAATTACGGCGCTGTGGTAGTGAAACGCGCGTGCATGAGACATGTTCTTTTTTTGAAATTCATAAAGATGCCATGAAAATGTGGCTGTTCGATGAGTAAAAAAGGAGTTGCATAATGAATTTCAGTACAACATTATAACACCCGTTTGGGTGTTATAATGATTATTATGACACTGGCTGTTTTAATGTTGGCAATTAGCTAACTGTTTCAAGAACGTTTATAGAGGATTTATAGCATGGGTGTAGATAAATATTTTTAATATACTGATTCATTTAAAAATAAAGTGTGCTGTCGGTCGTGGGTTCAAATCCTGCCGGTCCCATAGTTTTTCAACTGTTTCTTTGTATAATTTTCTAAGCTAATTAAAACCGTTTATAAACTAGCCCTTCACGATCAATTAATTTCTTATTGTCATCAAAAACCTGTCAATGAGAAACCATACATCCCATACATACAAAATCCCTTCTCAACTACTTTAGAAACGTACATCCAATAACACTACATAGCACGTATTGTTTTATATGGAACGCGTTTAGAAACCTCACTTATTACGTATAAACTTGCCCAAATGGGGTTCCGTAGAGACAATAAAACCCGCGGGCGAGTGTGCGGAACCGCTGGGAAATCACTAATAAATGCCGTTGTGCGTTTTAGTTAGGCAGGCTGTAGATCAGCGGGTGAAAACGGATACAAATACGTTTCCGTGACGTCATTAGTAGTTTAGGATACGCTGTTTTGTATTATAAAGACAATTGTTGGATACATCTTATTAGCTGGATAAGCATATAACACACACAAATAAAAGTGACAACTGTGTTTTTTAAATTGTAACTTGTGTCACTTTTAAATTCCGTCATGTTATATTTTATGGGTCGGATAAGTTATATCCGGCACCTCGGAAACTGGCCCTTATTGATAAATGTTACAAGTCGATTACATCTGTATTGAAAATACACGAGCGATTGTTCCGAACACTACTTTCAGTTTCTAAGCAGTTTTTTGTTGAATCTGCAGCCATCCTAAAAATACTTGCAAAAGACAATAGTGGTGTCTTTTTCTGGAATAATACTGAATATTGTATTTACTCGTTACCTTTGGAGGGAAACAGTTTTTATTTGTTATCTTTCGAGGTCAAAATCTTCGTATTCCGTTGTAACATAGTGAGTTTCAAAACTATTAGATTGTAATTTTACAGACAATTGCCAGTAATAGCACTTTCAAACTGTGCACAGTATGTACGGTATATGGCAATAGGCTCGTCCATATCAAATGGAAATTGAACATAACTAGTCAAATGTTGGGTGTTTTCTGCGTGCTAAAGGTGTGATGTAATCTATACTTATATTGTAAATCGCAAATATTATTTGTTTGTTTGTTACCAACAGGCACTGGAACTACTGGACAGGCCAGGTAAAACACAGGCTGCTTTTCAGACACACAAAAGAAGCCGCGGATTAAAGGTAGTGCCCTGCCCAGTGTGTCAATTTCCTACCACACTTATTTTTTTTTTTTTTTTTTCTTAAGAAAACAAACAGTCTTTCTAAAAACTAAGTTAATAACTAAATTACTATCTACAGACCATGTAACAGTTTTCGCATATTATAGCTAACATAACAAAGCGAGCTTACCTCAATCTAAGTCCTCAATTACATGTCAGTCAGTGAAATTATTCTGTTTACACGTCAACGTCTTTCAGGAGATGTAGCATGTAGCAAGTCGAATGAAATATCTATCAGTTTGGACTAATAATGAATGCCTTATGCTCTCTGACGGATTTATTAGCATATTAATTTATTCGTGTTTTTTTAAAGATTGACGTATGTGACTGCTGATTTAAAGGGTTTGATTACCGGGTTGAGCAAAAGTTTTATTTGTTAATTTTCCGACAGGAAATTTTCAGTAGCAGCACGGCGTTAGATAGCAATAGACTCAACCCCTATCACAAAGAACCAAAACATAACGGATAAGTGCGGGTATGATGACTTTATTATGTAAAGGTCCATGTGTGATATTATATCACAATCTCCTTTAGCACTTTAATTTCAGGCTTCAATCACGCGTCCGTCTGTGCAATCAGTCTGTTTACACGTTAACGTCTCTCGGGAGATGTAGCATGTAGCAATGCGGGAATGAAAGTGTCTATCGGTTTAAACAAGGCATTGTAGCTTTAGTCTCCATCAAGCGTGTATTTGTTAATTTTATTGTTAAGTGCGGGTATTATGACTTTATTATGTTATATAAAGGTCCATGTGTGATATTATACCACAATCTCCTTTAGCACTTTAATTTCAGGCTTTAATCACACGTCCGTCTGTGCAATTAGTCTGTTTACACTTTAACGTCTCTCGGGAGATGTAGCATGTAGCAATGCGGGAATGAAAGTGTCTATCAGTTTAAACAAGGCATTGAAGCTTTAGTCTCCATTAAGCGTGTATTCGTTAATTTTATTGTTGTTTCTCTGTAGCTCAAGGTCAAATAATATCCCACAACACGTAGTGCCCATACACAAAAACTCAGACCTATATCGCACAAGAATTGCAAGCCGAGCTTGTACCCTTCGTTTCGACTATGACGTCATAGATGAATTGAAATGTCTGTGATCAACATAGAAACGTCAAATTCTTTTGTCTTTTGACGTTTCTATGTTAAATCACAGAGAGCCTCCTTAACGACCTTGATATTTCGATTCGGCTATGACGTAGTGATTTTCTAGACCAATAGTAAGAGTGACTAAAACTAAGCCGTGCTAAGGAGCTCTCTGGGAAATTAGTTTGTTTACACGTCAACGTTTCTCGGATGGTGTCGCATGTAGCTAGTGGAATGATGTGTTTATCAGTTGTAAATGATGCGTCTACATTAGGCAGATTCACAGTAGTCAGATATACATATTATTATATATATTTGTAGGTGAAACAAATAACACTTTTTAGAGGTGCATAAGGTTTAGAATCGATGGTACGGTGTGTGGTTTAAATGAAACACGTCCTATCGTTGATGAGTTTATTGTGACACTGTTTTTAGAAATCTGTATATGCGTAAACATCCCGCCCACCAAAACTAATTGTTTTAAAACTATGTAACAAAATCAACAACTGCTTAGAACAACTGGACAGTATATAATTTAAAGTTTGTATTTGATTGTATAGATCAAACTTCAATAAAATAAAATTGAATGAAAAAGAAGGACTATTGTATCCGTTTTCAACTTTTATATGCGGTGAAATTCTATTTAATTTGACAAATAACATTTATCCGGAACTGATGAAACTGGCCATGTTTATCCCATATTTTCATAATATTTTATTGATGCTCTTCTCCTATTAGTTGCAGCCTTCCTGAATTATTCAATTCGCACCAGTTATTCTTAAGCGCGTTCAAGCAAACAAACAACATTTTAACATTACTAACTAACCAACCACTAATCTCAAATAAAAAAAAAAACCGACTTCAAAAAGTAGGTAAACTAAAAAGCAAAAAATAAATTTACTTCGCACAAAATAATACGTTTTTTCATTTAGTAAAATAGAAATTATTAAATAATTATTTTATAATTCTGAAGTCGGTGCCAAGTAAATCGGATAATTAAGAACTAATATTCAGTCAGAAAATAGTTGTTAGAAAGATTAGTCTATACAGAGTTATTGTTTACTTTGCACCGACTTCAGAATTATAAAATAATTATTTAATAATTTCTATTTTACTAAATGAAAAAACGTATTATTTTGTGCGAAGTAAATTTATTTTTTGCTTTTTAGTTTACCTACTTTTTGAAGTCGGTTTTTTTTTTTATTAAAAATTATTTTATTTTACGATTTTAAGTGATGGGTAGACCAGAATGTTTCTCAAATGAGGAGACGACGGTTACTTGAGACGGAAAACTTATTAATAATAATCCCCGTACTCCTAACCGTTGAGGAGTTGTACCTTCCAGCATCAGCTCAGCAACTTAAAATGCAAATATCCAAGAAGTTTTAGGTAATATACGAAAAACAATATAGAAGCCTTTAAAATTTGAGGGTTACCCATGATTTCTCTAGGATCCCATCATCAAATCATGACCTCATATTATGAATGTACATAAGTAATATTCAACGTCTCGCCTCATCTGTGTATAACTTGAAAGAATACAGTAAACGGCCTCAAGGAGCATATATTTAAAGAATTATCCCCGTACTCCTAACCGTTGAGGAGTTGTACCTTCCAGCATCAGCTCAGCAACATAAAATGCTGACTACTAGATGCAGATATTCGAGTAGCTTTAGATAATATATAAAAAACAATATAGAAGCCTTTTAAATTTGAGGGTTGCCCTCGATTTCTCTAGGATCCCATCATCAGAACGTGACTTGAAAAAAATGGGACCACATGACAAGTATATCCTATCAAACAAAAAAGAATTTCTCAAATCGGTCCAGGCGTCTTCGAGTAATCGGCGAACAAACATAAAAAAAAAAAAAAAAAAAAAAAAAAAACATACAACCGAATTGAGAACCTCCTCCTTTTTTTGAAGTCGGTTAACTAGCGCGTAGCACAAACGTTGAAATTGTAGCTCCTCACAATGTCGTAGCACTTCGTAGCACTGTGTAGCGCGGCGTAGCAGTGATATGAAACGTAACAATCTCAGAGCAATTAGCCAACTGGAAGAGTCATTGTTAGGCGTCCCTCATTGCTAAATGTGGAAGAGCAGCGTTTTAGACGTTTTCATAATTATAAAACTAGTTGTCGAATCAAAGATGCGCGGAACAATGCCCCTCCCCCGCGAGTTGTGGCAGATTTTTTCTAGATATTGCCGTTCATGTCTTTTCCATATTGGTTTCTTAGTCTGTAGGCACAATAATCTGGAAGTCTAACTCAGATATCAAGCTAACTCTCCTCACTTGCTGACATTTGTGGCAATGAAAACTTTGGGCTGAATAACCATGCCAGTAATTCAATGATGACATAAATAAGGACTTATTTTTTACGCATTCTTACCCTACTGTCAAATAAGGTTATGTCTTTTGCTCGAACGTTTATGTATGTTTGTGTCAAATCTTATCAAACAAACTACAAAAATTATTTTTACTCAATAAGAAATAAATTAAATAATACGAATCTATATAATTTAAACCTAAACAATCAATATATTCTTATTTTATGGTGGATAGGCGCCTGCCTATCTACCATAAACGCGTGATTTCAAGACAGATTGGTTAAACTTTGCGTTTGCCAGGTTTAATATAATCTTAATAGTAAATATTTGTTCGCTATTCTAGTGGCCCTACTCAGGCTGCAAACAGAACAACCGTCACGATTCCATTCATCAAGTCTTGAGTCAAGCATTTTACTAATTCACGAGCACTCGCCGCCACTTCCTGCACGCTTCCATCAACGGATGTGAATGTGAATAACATTGAAGCATTCGATGTGGGATATAGGATTTATATTCGTGTTTAGTTTGATTCACGTTTACAATAGTTCATTACAGGTTCCCATGCGCTTTCTTTTTCTATTTCTGTATATTTGATATGCTCTCTCCGTTATAAGTTTTATTATTGCCTGAAGAAAGAATCAATGCGTTTGTTTCCTTTTGTTGACGACATATTAAAAGATACCATTAACCTTAAAGCTAGTTTTTCAGATATTAAACATAAGTTCAGATTACCAACAAATTCAACAACAACAAAAAATTTAAAGATATATTAAAATAAATCGTACTATTAAAGAAATATTATCATGGCTTACTATCAACATTCCATTGGTCTGAACAACATCGTATTACTTGTAGAAAAGGCGATAAAACAACGAGCATGCAGTGACAGTGTGTTTAGCAGTTTGTGAGTTATGACGCAGCTGATGTATTTACAGATAGAGAGTATTAAACCTTTTTGTGACGTCATATAGTTTGTCCCAGATTTAAGGACTTATTAAGGATAGAAAAGTTGTGAAACATGATGTATGGAGTTGAAGTAGGAAATTTTATGGCAAATCTACTGTCCCGTTTGTCTAGTTTTAAGCTTACCTAAGCCGTTTACCGCAAAATATTTAATTTCCTGGCGGAAAACCATTAAATAACACTTTTGCCCGAACCGCGAATTGAACACGTCACCCTCGCGGTGAAAGGCGCATACGCTAGCCACTAGACCATCGAGGCAGTTATATATATATACATACAAACTAACATACTATTATTGATCGTATAATAGAATAGGATAACTAGATAACTCCCTTTAAATTCAGAACGGAATTCGACAAAATAAAACTAGCCTTTCTTTCCCTAACACCAAGTCTAAAATTCAAAGACATGAGAACTATCGGCAGAGTCAACACACAAACTCTGAATGTCAATATAGTTTTAAAATCAGCAGGTGCGATGAATAATTCAAGATGCACCGCCATCGCTCGCTCTTGCTTCAATATTAAATCTTTGACACCGATGCGCTGAAAACAATGTGTTCATAGCGACTAACGATTTTAGAATGATTGGAATTATTAACAATAAAAATCAGAAAATATCCAATTTTGTAACATTTTTACGAAATCACTACTAAAATAGTTTATAATAGACTACTTTTAGTCGGCCTACTATGGAAGGAGCTAAAAATGTTATGTAACGGTACTCTGTAGTCGCTAAAAACTTTATATTGTATCGAACAAGCATAATATAAAAATAACAGTTTCAACTAATGAATCATATTTGCGATCGTTATAATATCGTTCCTTGCAATCAAATACTCTTGCTTACAATAGCAGCGTCGTCGCTGGCTGAGCCGATGCGATATCAAACTGCAAGAGAGCGAAGCGTTCAAACGCTCATTATTTAGTACTGGATCATTTTCTATTGAAGCGCGATCGTCACAATATCGTTTCTCACAATACTCTTGCTAACAATAGCAGCGTAGTCGCTTGCTGAGCCGATGCGATATCAAAGTGCAAGAGAGCGAAGCATTCAAACGCTCATCATTTACTACTGGATCATTTTCCACTTATCCGTTTGTTCGTGTGGTTCTAAATGGCATTTTCGTGAAAACTTCGGATTTAGTTGATGGGTTTTTTTAAACTTCACGTTAGCATTAAATTGAAATGAAATGTATTTCTCTACTCTTGTATACTTGACATCAAGAATGCCTAAAGCAAGCAGACAGGTACAAACTTACGTATTGCATATTTGTACCTGGGCCCATTAACACGGTGTGAGTTTTGCAACAATATTCTCTTGCGATTATATTTATTTCTATTTCTGTCTTTTTAATCGCAAAAAATAAAGCAAGCAATAGAATTGCCGCAATTTGAATGCTTGATAACTCTATTGCTTGATTTGTGTATCTCGATTAAAAATAAAGAGATAGCAAGAGAATTGCAACACTTGATATCGTGTAATTACACTGTATATTAAACAGTTTACTTACATTATTTTGAGATGCATACCGTTAAAATATAAAATAATAAATAAAAATAATATTAAAGTAGAAAAATTAAGAATCCAGCAGGACTCGAACCTGCACCCCCTGGGTATACGCCCCAAGTGCTTTGCCAATTCAGCTATGGATTCGTATGCTGCTAGACTCGAAATTTCTCAACTCTTTTGTGCCAGCGTCATAGGTATATGTATTTACCTTAGCTAGACGAAACTTACTTGGTTTTAGCGCCACCTGTGCGATGAGTGGATAAGTCATTTAGTCACATAATTTTTTCAACTTTAATATCATATAAAGTACAAAAAGGCATAGAAAAGCTAAAATTTGCTTTAAAATATTACAACCATTACTACTGTTTCCTTCTCTGCAATGCTCTGCAAAATCATTACCATTAATATAGTCATACATACAGCAGTTACGGCACATTATAATTAAAAGCCTCTAAATTAATTATCTATGCGATAATTAAGCTACTACTATCAAACAGTTTCATTGGATGTGAATGTTTGTTTGTTTGTTCATAGTTGGCTCGAAGCAAACAACTGTTTAAGTTGGCGGTGCACCGTGTCGGTTACATGTGATTTATTGGAGACAGTGTTTGTTCTGATCTATTCCGTGAACTATACGGCTTTTACGTAGAATCAGATGTAAACACATGTGCGTTTCTGCAAAAATAAATCATATGACGTGACGACTAGATGGCGGAGTGGGTAGTGTACCTGCGACGCCGAGGTCGCGGGTTCGATTCCCACTTAAGACAAATCTTTGTGTGCATGAACATGGAGGTTTGTCTTAGTCTGGGTGCTTCTATGTATAAAAAGTATGTATTTACAAAATAAATTATATATGTATTAGTATCAGTTATTCTAGTACCCATAGATAGCATTGTGTGTAAGTTGGAAGATATTTATTTATTTATTTACTGACATATAAATTTAAATTAACGGCTGGACTTGTATTTTACGTTACATTTATCTATGTCTCTGTCTGTTACTGTCTTGGTGGGCTAGTAGCGTTTGTGTCTCTCACCTTGAGGTTTCGAGTTCGATCCCCGGGTCAGGCAAAGTGTAATTTGTGAACTTAGCAGCACGGAGTTGGAATTGTGCCTGGTGGATGGCGACACGCTCACCCCCTATCCCATGGGAACTAAACATAACAGGTTATATGTGGGTGTTGTATATCTCTACCACATCCTTTAGAGTAATATCGGCGTCGTGATATGTTATGATATTTATCTCTGCTTGGCTTATTTGTACAGTTTTCTACTACTTTACTAGTTGCGTCCCTGATGCGTGTCGTGCGGGATAGTCCCAACAGCCTCCTAAACTCCATACTGGAGAGGGAATACTGTCCAGTTGTGCGTTACTTGAACAGCATTCATGTTGACGACAAAATAATATTGTTTAATGTAAGATAAAAATGGAAATAATAAAAATATATTAAAATTAAAATAATTACTAACATACATATCATCATCGTCGATCATAAGATAATTTTTACTAACAAGCTATGGATGGAAATCTAAAATAAAATTATAAATAATAATTATGTATGAGATCATTCAACTGCGAATACTGACCTCATGTAAACCCCCACAAGAATAAGCAACTAAGTCCAAAGTAATGAATGATTAATCTGAAAACAGTAGCAAGCTTCGGCCCTGAAACTACATTCATATAGTCAATTATACAGCGTGCTCCACAATGTACATGTTTCGGTGTTTGCTGCACAACAACATTAAATGTTTTGTGAACTTTCATTGTGTTTCTATTTAATTGTTCGAAAACTAAATTGAAGTGTGTTCGCTGGAATATTTATGTAAACAGTTGGTCATGTGTGTTAATGAAATATGGGATCAAACTATTCATATTTGATGAACCTGTATTAATATAATTTGATTAACTTACAATAACTGACTTTTCTGACTGAATTTACTGCTAATGTTATCCTTTAACAGTAACTCTATTTTAAACAACCTGGAAATATCGTCTAGAATGATGATGATGATAATGATGATCGTGGAGCGTGTAGACGCGATGACTGTAGACACGTCACACTGCAGCAACACGCGGTGCCATGTGACGTGTGTACAGCCAGCCCGCAAACACGCTCCATGTAGGGTCAGCCTTAGTCGCCCGGTTTTTTTCGGTTCCAAATGTTTTACAGTGAGAAAAAAATACTTTGCTCCTGCACCGATAAATCAGACTGCATTCTTTATGTAAATATACAAATAACGGGCAATTCAACATTCTAATGTATTGTTTTAGGTATCAAAGATACCCGTATAATTTTAACAATGTTAACAGATAATCGGATGATGTGTCAGACAAGAATCCTTATTGTTTGCTAAGAATCGACTACAAAAAGTGGTTACATTATGGTAGGCACATTTTTTTAGCGGCTCATTTATGTTATTAAAAGTAGTAGAGTACTAGACTCATATTAATAGAAGACAAAAATCTCTACTCTTATCTTGTTGTACATTTTACTCGTACAACCAACTTGATGAAAAGCCAACTTCTCACTATACTCGTGGCCCATTTTCAGGTCCTGAACAAGGCGTGTATTTGTATTTATAGAATTCATGAGGTAACAGTGTTCAGAAACTACAAGAATATTGTATGAACTAACGGAGCGCGTTATTATTCGTGTGTAAATTTTTGAAACCTAATCACTTGTTTACTGAAAAGTTTTAACTTGAAAGTACAAAGCTGTTGCGTAACTTTGTTTATATTACAACTTTAGTAACATGTTATTGATTCAAAGTAATGAAATGAATTTCTATAAAAAAAACAAATTATAGCCAAAAAACTTTGAATATGACACACACTTTCCACTGAATACTATATTTAAGATAACAAAAGATTTTTTTTTTTATAACATGTAGGTACAAGTTTTTGGTATTATATTTATGGTTGATGTCAACATGATCTGCCGTTAGTGAAGGATATACAAAAGTAGAGATTAATAAAAAAATATTTAATATACCTGTATCTTAATATTTATGTATCGTTATATTAGTTTTTTTTTTTGATTTAGGTATTAACATATTTTTATATGTAGACAGCAATTAATTGCCCCATGGGGCTATTAAGTCATAGACCGAAGATAACACACATACCGATCTATCGACGCGCGTGTCCCATCTCTACTCGAAACCATTTGTTTTTTGACAAATGTCATCAAAACGTCAAGATTCCTGTTGAGATACGCCGCCGGCGCGAGCGACTTTTCGATATCGCTTGTTGTGTGAACTATGTTTGTGTTATATTGTGAGCATTAAAGTGTAAGCTGTTCTAGAAACGATCAAGGTAAGTCTTTGCTATATAACTTATTTTGAACAATTATCCTTTGATCGTATGGGAATCCGATGTTAATTCGCCGTGATTACCTAATTACAATACAATTAAAAATCATTATAATATTCAGCCGAATTTACTACTACATATTATAAAGGAAATTTTAAAACTAAAAATGTTATGTTGTATGAAAAATCTGAATTATATTTAACCTTTCTTTTAATGCGTGTATGTAACAGCTCTTAAACAATACAATAGGTTACAATTATTCACGTAATTTTGTGGTAATAATTATATAAATACGATATAAAATGAATAATTAAATTAAAATTTAGTTAAGGTCAAAGTCTAGACTCTTCAATAAACAATTTAACCCCAAGCGTACTTTATAACCATTTATTTTTAGACATGAATTTTTCATCAAAATATCCCAGAAACTTCATTTAGGCGAATACCTGTACCAAAGAGTGGCGTGCGGGTGAATTTTAGAACGAACGGCCCGTGTAGGACAACGGCCCATATTTTATTAGCGCACTGTATTGATTTCAATATTTTAGTGAACGAAAAATGGGTGCAATATTCGTATTTTTTTATAAGACAACGAAAAAAAGGATTTTTAACTTTTTAACTGCCAAACGTACATGTATATCAATTGCAAATAAATGCTTGTGCAGTTTTTTAGAGTTTCGTACCTAATAAGCTCATAAGGAATAAAATAAACCCTTATAAAATTACTCGTTTGTCCGTCTGTCACAACCATTTTACTCCAAAACGCGTAAAGCTATTAAGCTGATTTTTTTAAACATTAAATCCTTACAGGATTTAATGTTTGTTACCTTTTGAAATTTCATTTTGTGTTTTCAAGTTTTATTTACGAGGTTGTTAACTTATGCACCTTTATTTATTACTAGCTTCTTACTGCGATGACACCCACGTGATATGTCTATAAAAGAAGCATGTTATAGACATACCATAAAATTTCGCTAAAATCAACCTGGTAGTTTTTGGATAAAAGAGTACCAAACATCCATACTCACAAACTTTCCCATTCATAATATTAGGATGGATATTTAAAGTCGTCCTTCATCCACTTCCAATATCCAGTAAAACGAAACACTTATATAAATCGCAGCTGTATGTGGTGCACTCTATTTCTGCTGATCACACCGCGAGAGCCGATTAGATATGCATAGGATTCACATCGCTGCTTTATACATGTACTACTTGGAGAAACTTGACAACATTATATGACAACCACAGGATACAAATAAAAACTCATTTTTAGGATTTCGTTGCCGATTTTTGTCAAAAGAAACCTTTTTTTATTCAGCGATCCATCTGTCTATCAGTGTTCTTTAGGGTCTGAAACTGTGCCCCCTCTTTAAATATTTACCTTGCAATGGAATTTTCAGTTTACTGCTGAAGTCAGTGTTGAAAAGCATTAGAGAGTACCGCATAATGCACACACGGAGCCAAGCCCCAAACACCTCGGAACTCATGAATACGTGATGAGTGCTGTCTAGATGCGAAATCAACATTGTACAGTCAAGGGTACTAATTGATGTATGTGACGTCGAATGTAAAAAAGGCAAAAGGATAGAGTGCAAAAAATTTCGATCAGTGGATCACGTGATCCATTCTTAATATTTGGGCAATATTCAACAGATATTTTTTTAGTAAAAACGCTAAACATTCTTCTTATCTACTTTTATGATATTTTTTTAGCTGTTTAGTTAATCATACTAAATTATAATAAATGATCGTGGGCTGAGAGAGGAAAACAGAAGAGCTTTACATAAAATAAAGAAGAAATCATAAGATAGCGAAGATTGTTGCATTCATCTTTCTATAAATAACTATTCACCCGACTGACTAATTGTCTGACTGATTCTTCAATGCAGAGCCTAAACCGCTGGGCTAAAACCATGAGGGTGATTTTAAGGACTTGAGTTAGCTGTTAATTAAAGAAAAAATGGCATAGCTGGCGTTATGTGTATTTTCTAACTCGCGGTATGTACAACTCACGGGGACGTGGTCAACAGCTAATTAATTATAGATTATTTAAGAGAACATCTGTATTATACCTATGATCTACAAATAAATGATTTTGGCTGGCCTGGCTAGTAGAAGATATTTTGGTCAAATAAACTTTCGATACTTAGTTTTAGTTTTAATCTATTGGAAGTATGACAAATATTAATAAAGAGAGGTTAATCACTTGCCCCACTATGCATTTTATAGGAAAATATTATCACAGATTCACACAATCTGTTCGCTCTTGCGTGCACAAGATGAAATCACAGAATAATTTGTAACAATTGATATCACTTTAACAGATTTGCAGAACGGCTAAAGATATTTAATTATGCATATCCTCTGTCGTTATGTCCTTAATGCTATATCGCTTGTACAATTTGCTAATTAAACAGGAGTTTAATAAAGAGATTGTGGTGCCGTGGGGCCACGAGATTAGCTACTATGGTAATGTTACAAAAATTAAACCACTTCAAAATATATGTTTTTTTTTAAATTACTCGCACTAATAATGCAGTTTTTGAAAGTTGTAGAAGTTGTAAAAGTTGAGTTTGTAGAAATACCGCTTCACATCTATTGGTAGAATAAAGCAGTAGGAAAGTATCGTCTTATAGACTTGGTATTGAAAGAATCAGTTTATTCTATTGCATTTGATTTTTAAATGTGTACGGTGATAACCGTCAGAAAAACCTACTTGCAGCGATGTTATTCGTAATTTTGGGATTATATATTTGAGATTTTGCCGGCAGGTAATTCTTAATACCAACAAGAAGTCAGAATTGTGCCCGGTGGATGGCGGTAGGCTCACCCCATTACTGGTCAAAAGTCATTATTTTATGTAATTCGTCTTGCATCTAAAATCGTATGCGTTATACAAAAGTTGTTAATGAATAAGTGTCACCTTCATTAACAACTTTTAATTTACCTCACCTACAGCATCCGATTAAGAAAACCAATATTGTTTATAGTTGAGTTAGCTCTAATGGACTTAACAAGATTGACAAATTATAACCGTTGGAATTAAACCTATTAATACGATAATCTGTTTATTGAACGATTCAGTATTATTGCGCGTTTTCATTAATACTATGGGATTGTCGTTGTAATATAAGCAACTAATTAAAATGCAATATTGCGAGGAAAGCTTTAGAAATTTAGAGTAATAGCTCTTTATTGAGGAAAGGATGTTAATTTCTTAATATTATCATCGTAATCATCCAAGCCTTTTCCTTATTACATTGGATTCGGCTTCTAATCTTACAGATCTTCTTACAAATGTATACCAGTATTTTACGTGGACCTAGTGCCATCGGACCCGTACAACTCATAAGAACTGTCATAGCTCTTCAAATGGCAACCAGTGCCCATGGCTTAACGTGCTCTCCTAGGTATAGAGGAAATCTCGTTACGTTGAGATTATTTAGTTGAAAGTTACTTTTTACAAGTTTGTCCTGTAACGCATCATTAAAGAAGCAGCGCGGACCGATCAATCTTACAAGTTAAGCAATACCTACTAACCGTAGACGGGCGTTGGATGGGTTGGATGGCCATCTAACACCCGTCTACGGTTAGTAAGATCAGATAACATAAGTAGGTAAGTACGATCGGTAAGTGCGGCTTATTTAATGTTGCGTTGTAGGACAAACTTATAAAAAGTAACTGCCAATTAAATAATCTTTCAATTAAAACTATCGCTGTTTCCATGGACTGACAGTTAACCGTTGGTTATAGCACTTATCGTGTGGCACAGCTCGCAGTGACGGCCCGTTACACTTACACATTTCACTTTGTCCGTAATGAAGCTATTGTATCGGCTAAGACCAGATAGACAAAGATATTTATGCTCAGGACTCAATGTTTTAATATATTTGTGTTTGTATAGTACAGTAATAGCAGGCCTGGACAGTCAACACACGGAAACAAAGTACCTGGCTGACGAAGCCTATAACAACAATAACTTTAATTCTAGACATTTAAACGAAAAGAAGAAGAAGTAACCCTGTATCTTATACATGTCCCACTGCTGGGCTCAGACCTCTTCTCATGATGAGAAGGGATAGGCCATAGTTCACCACGGATGGTAGTCGGTCAGTGCGGATTGGTAAACTTCACACGCCCTCGAGCACTTTTTAGCCACTCTCAGGCATGCAGGTTTCCTCACGATGTTTTCTTTCACCGTGAGCAAGCGATAAATTGTATGATAAATACACACATATCTTTGAAAAGACGAATCTTAACTGCCTGACAGAAGTGTGTGTGCATGGGTTCTAACCCGAGACCTTTTGATTTTGCAGTCCTGCGGTCTCTCACTCGGCTAACTCTGTTTTTTTTGCTATAGCTGCAGTCTCGTATAGTTATTATTATGATCACGCTCGTAATATTTACGAGTTTATTGATAAGGCCTCAGTGATCATGAGAAAGCTTCCCTTGTCAACATTAAAAGTTAGTATGACATTAACAGTCCGCGCTAATAAACGCTGATGACTGCGCCCCGACTGTTGCCACATATTGGGCTAATACAATTTGACAAACTATTGACACGAAGAAGGAAAAGAAGAACATTAGAAGCCTTAAGACCAATATATGAGGAGTCAACCACTACAACTTGTCTTGAGTTTACCAGAAGAGCAACCAATTTGTGACGCCTTTATTTAGCCACAACCTCTTTCAATATAATCATAATTTCAATTAACAAAACCTAAACAAGCACAAATAGTTATTCAAAAGAAAGTCATAGATAAAAGGGGCCGTTTAATTATTTAAATAGATGACAAAAGCATTGACCCCATCCCATCATCTCTCCTCTTTCAAATAATTTCTGTTTAATCGTCGGTTTTCTTTGTTGATATAGACACTGCTGATTTTAATTATGTTGTCACACTTTTTGGCTACGGTGTCGTTTTCAAGACACCCTTTGTAAACAAGACTTGACTTGCTGTTAATTACATTATTATGTTTTTATTAGCTACAGCAATATATAAGATCTTGAAATTTTATTGTAAAGAAACAATAATATCTTTAACAAATTTAAATATTTGATATTTCTTCAAATAACTATGTTCAAACCTTCTTCATATTTCTTTCTGATACTGGCGTAAAGTTACGTGAACAAAGGTGAACATTCATCTTTGCTATCGATTTCTCCTTTAAAATATTCACTTTAGTAAACAAAATTTTGTTGTTATTATAAATGATGATCACGTGCCGCTACTTCTTCTCTAATAAATGATTTAATTATTTAAGTGCAAATAATGACATGGGCTTTTTGAAACAAGCCCGAGGATGCCACGTAAGATAAGTAAGGTGTTTTATTTTTATTTCATTGGAACAACGAACAATTACACAATAAATGATACATAACATTTAGAGTACTTAAAAGAATGAAAATTGTTTAATCAACAACGTTATTCGCAAAATTCATTGAAAAATATATGAAAATAGTCGTACATGCTGTTATAGTAACTCGACTATAAAGGTATGTAAGGTATCTAAGATATATAAGGTATATATAATTTGTTTTCGTCACACTCGGAAAATTTTCAGCATGCTCACCTTAGGCGATAAAGGCACAAATGCGCTTTATGGGAATATTTTAAAAAGTGGACATGCGACAACTTTTTTTATCTACCTACACATTTACGGCCTCATGTCGCAATATAGCCAGAGATAGTAAACGCCATGTGCTTCCATTTTAACATACCTCTTTTGCGGTTTCAACATGATAACAATTTCTTTGCCTTTTGTCTATTATTATTGTATAGAATTTCCATTTTGTAGTATTTCGTGTACCATAAAGTATTAAATAAATCTTCTTACATGCTAATTATTGTACAGACTCAAATATTTTAACATATTTGTATCGATCGAATGCCTCGTTGGTCTAGTGGTTAGCGTTTGCCACACTGCGCGGTCTCAGGTTCGATTCCCAGGTCAGGAAAAGTGTTAATATGCATTTTTTTGTCCGGAAATTCTCAATAGCTGCACGGAGTTGGAATTGTGCCCGGTGGATGGCGATAGGTCTCCTATCACATGGGACCTAAACATAAAAATTAAAGTGTGTGTGTGTTACACACCTCTGGGCGCATCAGAATACAGCGCTGCGGTGCTTTTAGCGCTGCAGTATTGTGCTGAGATGCGTACCATTTCTGGCATGATAAATGCTATTTTAAATTATTTAGTTTTAGACGCTTTATAATGTATTCTATTTTTATTATGCCAGAATAAATGATTTTTCCTTCTTTTCTTTCTTCTATCTTTCTTCTCTTTCCAACCTTTCTGGATAATATAGGCAAGATGTTATGAAGTATCGCAATGCCTTCATTCACAATCAACTAATGTCACCAGACCTCTGATTACTGACAACAATCCTGCAATTACTTAAATTGAACAGACAAAGCTAGTGGAGCTTGGCATTCACAGTGCTTTGCAGATATCTGTGAGCTATAGTTGTCACTTACAATGAACGGCTTATCACACTATCATTACTGACTAAGACTAAGCAGCGTCCGTTTGTATTCCTGTAGGTACATGTCTCAAATCTATCACAAATTTAGTTAGGTTGTGTTTATGACTAACTAAAACAATAGGTACTTAAAAAAAAGCAAACCAATGCTCATAACATAACATCACGCCTATATTACCCAGAAGGGTTAGGCAGAGGTGTACAACACATGTTTCACATGTTTTGTTTAAGTCCCTTGGGTGAGCCTATCGCCGTTCACCGGGTACACTGCCAACTCCGTGCTGCTATTAAGAATTATTTAACTGAAAGTTTATAAATAACACTATACCCGACCCGGGAATAGAAGCCGAGACATCGTGGTGAGAGGCGTATACGCTTACCACTAGACCAACGAGGCAGAAAATTCAGCAAATTTAACCTTTTTTTTCAAATACTTTATTATACACACACAGAATTTACAATAACATAATAGAACAAAACAGTTAAAATATTAGGTACAAAGGCGAGCTTAATTCAATATTGAATTTTCTACCAGCAAACCTTTGAGCCGAAGAGGACAAGAAGAAAGAGAAGACTAGGCAAGAGGAAAGTTTTTTTTTTTTTTTTTTTAAAAAAAAGCTTACTAGCAATTTGCAAATACAAATTACTAGTATTCTTGTTAACCCCCTCCAGCTAAGCTTAATTCGCTTGTGTTAGGAGGAAGTTCACTCCCCACCAACGGGTCCCGCGTTGTCGTCGCGGTGGGGCTTAGTACCCGTGGTGCCTCCACACCACGGCGAAGCCAAGTGGACCCCAGAGGGGGGCTGCTCTTCGGGCTTTGGGCAGCGAAGCCCTTGTGGAGCAGCCCATGTTGCAGGGCCCTTATGGGGGGGCTCTGCAACAGGAGGGCCTGCGGTGTTGGCGTGAGTCGGCACTGCGGCCGAGGAGTTGCGGGGCCGCGGCGGGAGAGGACTGTCGGTGTTTCGTTGCCGCTTTCCCTACCTTCCGCGGTCCCGGCGGGGCCGCAGCCGTTAGTACTGCGGCGTGGTGGGCGGTGGGACGAACATCTGTCTCACCGCGGAGGGCCAGGCCGTCAGATACGAAAGTGTCTGACGGCTTTGCACGCGGTCCTCGGTGCCGGTCCCCCCACATTTTGGGGGCCATGAGGGGCCTGCCTAGGCGGGCGAGAGCCGGGCTGCGGTGTTGGCGCAAGCTGACACCGTGGCCGGGTGGTTTACGGGGCCGCGGCGGGAGAGGACTGTTGGTGTTTCGTTGCCACTTTCCCTACCTTCCGCGGTCCCGGCGGGGCCGCAGCCGTTGAACTGCGGCGTGGTGGGCGGCGGGACCGACCACCTGTCTCGCCGCGAGAGGACCAGGCCGTCGGACATGGGGAATGTCCGATGGCTTTGCACGCGGTCCTCGGCGCCGGTCTCCCCACATTTTGGGGGCCATGAGGGGCCTGCTTCGGCGGGCATCGCCGGGGGGGTTGTGGACGTAAAGGCTGTGCCAGATTCCCATGACCCCCCCATCAAGGCGAGTGCGGGAGCACCGTGGGGTTTTAGTGGGTATTCCCGTGCCGTTTACCATCTTTAGGCACGGGCGAGTCCCACATAACCACTCTGCCCTTCCCCGGGGTGGGGTGGTATGCGTAAATGCATTTCCCCACGTAAAAAAAAAAAAAAAAAAAAAGGAGGAAGTTCACTGTTGTTGAGTGTACAACTACTAAGTAATAATATTAAAATAATGCTACAAGAATGCTTACATACTATAATGATTTAAACAGGTATATACTACCTAATTTTGCAATATAATATACTACTTAATAATATTATTTATCTACATCAATACACCTACATATAAAATACATGCATACATACAATACTTACATATTATAATTAATATATACATACTTCAACAATTTTTATTAAGAGAGAAAAACCTTATTCTTGTAGTAAGATTTCATTAACTAAGTAAAATCAGGTGCCTATTCGAAAGTATAACTAGCACTATATTGAATTATAACTGAAATTTCAGATAAATTATCGTCTACTATTATACATAAATTATCCCAAATGTTGTAATTACAAACGTGACAATACCCCCTACACCTATCCTATGACATGATAATTACACAAAGAACCTTCCAGTAACTTAAACTATAAAGAACAGTGTCATAGAGAAATCAGAGAAGCAGTGACCGCCATAAATCGTATGAATTTAAACTGCGTCCGTGCTGCGCCCAGGGGAGATGGGAGTGAAATACCGACTTAAGAACTAAAAATATGTTCTGTACAAGGAAGTTTACGGTAAAAAGCAGGAAAGAGTTTTTTAAAGTGACTTGGTTGAGTTCTTTCTGAGAAATAGGCCCTTAATAAAATATCAGTTTGTAAATAAGACAATGATGCTTATTTCCGTGAGCTTTTCTCTAAAGTTTAGATTTATTCGATTGTTTGTTGATGAATGAAATACATGATTTGACGGATATTTAACCATAAGGCCAGACCATCTAACTGCACTCATTAAATATCTCGTATTTTCAGGGCAAATAGTATTTAGGTTAATTACATAAGAGCACACGAAATAGCAATACATAAAACCTCGTGAAAGTTGTGTGGTATTTATTTTTATTCAAAAATGACGGACTTCCATACAAACTTTCGTCCCATTTTTCACCCTGTTAGAGGCCGAATTTCCAAAAAATCCTTCTTAGTGCGCGCCTACGTCATGCAAGGAAGGTCAGTCGGGCGTACAATTATATAAGTATAGATGAAGCATAGCGCAACATTTTTCAGCTCGTAATAACAGTTTGAGTTAAACGTAACACTTGAAACAGTTTCCACGTGCAAGCACTCACTTGAGTTCAGGAGCAGGTTATGCATATTCTACTCAACTACCAACTCCACGGCAACAAAGATAATATTTATTTAATGTATTTTTATATCTCGTTTTATAACTGTTATATAGATTTATTTATGATACCGATGACGACGTCATCATAATGTTTTATAATGGCTTGCTTATTTATTCAAATTATGTAGGAGACATTAACTTATCTATTATTCTTAATATTCTTTATTGAACCTCTACCTTTTCTACCGTGCTGATCTGAGTGAAAATTGGTGTGGAGACAGTTTATTTGAGTATAATTGTTTGGCTGTTTTCTATTGAAAAGTTTCAGATATAATATGTGTTTAAAAATAGATATATAAGTAATGTTAGTTACCCATATTACTTTTGTATAGCAAACAACGAACCAATAGTTCCCTCTCTTCAGAAATAACAGACTTTTTATCGACATACTACGCGGGTGGAGTCACGGATGGAGTGTGCTTATGAAACATGTTGCTAGGCAAATCAAATCAAAGGATACTCAAAGCAGAAAATCCAATGCAAGGAAAAACAGTGGCCTATTTTTCAGCATCTGCATTCTTCCATCCTTTGGGAAATAAAGCTACACATAAACATAGATATAAAGCAGGCAGACGTCAGCTTTCCGGTCACAATGCTGTAGTACAAATGCGTTCAATTAGTCTTGGCTATTATGCTGATTGCGGCACACGTACTTCATTTCGAATAAATAAACCTTACACAATGCTGCTTCGTGTGTCTGATTGTATATCAGTCGAATATCTAGCCGTTGGCAATTTGTTAGTGATAATCTATATTTAATTTTAGTGACATTAAAATGAGAAATAACACTGTCTGTGTGTCTGTTTATTATAATTTGATGGCTTAGCTATGGTTGCAACCCTTGAAAGACAACCTTGAAATTTTATAATTTCTGAATGTTTAAGGTTCTCGGTCTAGGGTCACACCTTAAATATTAAATCTCACCTTAAACAACCTATACAATAATCTACAGCCCGTATCTATATAAAACTTTTTTTAAATTTCTCAAAGCCATTACAATCGCATATTAGGTAGTCGTTTTAACCAATATTAGAGGCAAACACAAGGAACATTTTTATTTTTAGAAAGTGTTGTATATCACCTACGACTTCTTACTCAATAAACTATAAAATAAAACTAGCACACTGCACTTATACAACTCCATCACCGCAAAATTTACTCACCCAAAAAGCAAATCCTTTCTATCATCGACTCCGTGATAAAATCGTATGCATTTTTTAGTGGTGGCATTATGCGCTCACACGCCGTCGGTAATGAAGTGACGTGACGTCACACGACACAGTTACGTGACCAAATGATGGAGACAAGAATTAAGTGCTGTGAAAGGGTGATAAAGAGTGTGTTGTTTAGATCTTGGTGGTTTTGAAGTTGGTCGCAAATGAAATGTCACAGATTGGTAATGGCCACGCTCGTGTACGGTGCTCGTCGTCTAGATGAGAAGCCATCTGCAGCTTACTTCAAAACTGCTAATAATATATTTTACTTTATCTATAAGTATATTAAGGCGTGAGGCACAAATCTTTAGTATTTTATGTGATAAAGTTAAATCATACAAAATTCCAGTTTAGAATTACACATGGACACATACCGTTTCTAAGTTTTTGTATTCCAAAAGGCTTGTATCCTTTCCTCTATTCTTCAGGATAAGCTTTCACACTATCTTTTCTGGTTCATCAACGTGCATTACTTTTGTGAAAAGAAAGCTGTTTCTGTGATAAAACCATTTGCATGCATTTTCAGTGGTGCCATTATGCGCTCACACGCCGCCGGTAATGAAGTGACGTGACGTCACAAGACACAACTACGTGACCAAATGATGAAGACGAGAATTAATTGCTGGGAAAAGGGTTTTGGAAGGAGGGTGACGTTTAGGGAGTATCGTGTGTTTTAATCCCTTCATGAGTTGTGGTCATTAACCAAAACCTATTTATATTCTATCTACATAGTAAACAAAGTGGTTAAAAAAAATTGCATAGAATTTTCGTATAGTATAATATCTTGTTGACAAAATATTTTCATTAGGCTGTTTATTACAAGTGAAATTACGTTCTAGCGTATATCGTCGCTTGGCACTGAAGCTGTTCTCGCACTCATAGGATAAAGTCATAAAGATTTTTACTCACCTATGGATAGCGGGCGGAAAAGCCTGTAGAGTATATTCATGATACCTACCTATTTAAAACTAAATACAATGAACCAAAGTGCGACAAGTTATAACTTCAGGATAAGTTTAGAACAACAAGCAATAAAAATGTTTTGTAACGACAATTCATATTTTCGACCTTTCTCCGGTCGTATGATTCAGTTATTTACAAGATAGTATGACCATTAATTACTTCTAGTACCGAAGTTTTAAACTATTTCGTAGCAGCGACAAATATACGCTATTTATGTCGATCGGATAGGCAATTTGCTATCGATGGTACTTGCTGAAAATAAAGTTAATCGTGTTTTTAATAACTTGGAAAGTAATGCTTACGACTATCTTTGAGAAGATAAAGCTCGAAAACATGGGCCTAGATTACAGAATGTTATAGTTTACCAGGTATAATGCTTTCACTAATGTATTCCGTTTAGCTTTTGAAAGGACGTGCCTTACGTAAGTGATGTTGCCTTCTTTAGACTCGTTCAAAGATTGATGTTATCATAAACAGGGGTGCACTGTTAGAAAATTCGCTTATAAAAGCGAGATGAACTGGATGGCAATGTGGCAATTGCCGATTTACTATATTTTCTACATGAACAGACTGATAAAGTGTGAACTCGGGGAATCTATAGATCTTAATTTTTATTCTCATTAGCTTGGTCTAGTGGATAGCTTTTGTTACCTCTCACCGCGAAGTGGATCGATTTCTCGAGTTGGGCAAAAGTATTATTTGGGCTTTGGAATTGTGCTCGATGGATTACGATAGGCTCACCATCTATCATATGAGTCCTAAATAAAACAGGTGAATTGTGGGTATAATACATCTCTACCACACCGTCCTAGGTAATATAGGCGTGATGTGTATGTTATGTCATACGAAACATTCATTTTCTTAAACAATCTGTTTTTATTTAAGGTTTTATATCCCTTTTCACAGTTAAATTATAAGTTACAATTACTATTACTCTTCTAAAGCTATATTACGTCCACAATTGTAGCTTAAGCCACCTAAATTGTCCATTGTTCTTCAATTTGTTCATGTCTCTCCAGCCCCTATGGAGACACTGGTCATTACACCCGACAATTCTCACTTTACAACTGTGCCAACCCAAAATGAACTTTAAATTGTCAGCATAAAGTCTAGTAGCAACGCACTGAGGTCATTAAGTAAACAAAGATATCACTACAATTATAACAAACGGAATTGAATCTTATTTTGTAGGTAGTAAGGTTGTTAAGGATGTCATAGATAGTGTAGCAGATAGCAAAGGATTAAAGACAGGCAAAGCTAAAGGACGCGGTGGTGAAGTGCTGCCACCGGCTTTGTAAAATTATTGGTCTTTTAAAATAATATTGTGATGTTGCAGAAGACTTAAGATTAACGTTGTAATTAGTACGACGGGTTTGTGCTGTTTATATAATGTGCTGAATGAAAAAGGTAGCAGTAAAGCCTTTTCTTTCGATTCTACTAATGGATTGGTTTACCCGTAATAATTTCATGATTTTGTACTTGTATAAATGGTATTATTTTTTATATATTTTTTTAGATATAGAGTGAATAAAATTACCACAGGTCTTGCAAACTACAAGGATTAATAAATATTGGTAGACCTTATTCTATGGCCCCTTAAAATATATGTTTAATAAAGTATCATCACGCCTAAATTACTTAGAAAGGTGTGGCAGAGGTGTATAAAACCTACATTTCACTTGTTATGTTTAGGTTCTATATGATAGAGGTTGATGAAATCGCCATCAACCGAGCACTAATCCAACGACGTGCTGCTATTTGAGAATTCACTGATGGAAAATTTCCAAATAACACTTTTTCCCGACCCGGAAATCGAACCCGAGACCTCGCGGTAAGAGGCGCGTACGCTTACCACTAGACCAACAAAGCAGTTAATACATTTTGGGTTATTGTTGCTGCTAAATCTTCTCTCCAATATCAGCAACGTATTTACCAACCAATTTAATATTTTCTCTCATTAAATATGTGGCGGTATCCGCACATAAAAATGACAGTTGACAATGACAACGTCAAGTAGTGACACACACGTGACAAATGTCAAAAAGCGCTGAATCGCGATAGCGAAGTGTTCACATAGAGTGTACATATATACCACTTCCATTACACTACCGTTGGACAGCTGACCGCCAGGCAATACCACCGAGCCTGGTCGGAGGATCCTCCCTTTGTGGTGGAGGAACATCACACCCTGTTCCTCTACAAATGTTTGAAAGGGACAAAGAGGTCGAAAACTGTAACACAACGTTGACCGCGGATCAAAAAGTTTGGTGGAATTGGCACACAAACGGTTAAGTTTTATATCGCTGCGACCAACAACATTTTGTTCCAAATTAAACAAATTATTTAAAGGTTTTATTTTAATTACTTTTTACTACGAAAATTAAACCAAGAGATACATTAAAACTAAATCTTGTCTCTTTTTGAATGTGACCGGCGAGAATTGCGAAGGATAGATTTATAAATCATTTAAGTAGACTGTGCTACATTAATAATAAATCTTATGACCCATATTATTGAATAGACTGAGAAAAAATCTTATTGAAAAGCTTTGTTGGACGTACAATAAGTAATATTAATCTACGTCTCTTGGAAAATTATAAATTGCCAATCTCAACAGAGCACTATGAATTATTCTTAAAAATATGTAAATTTTCTTAAAATTTAAGTACAGTCCATAACAAAAGCAGCTGTCACTAGAAAATTTTCAAACTTTCATACAAATCATAATTTTCACATTAACAACATCCCTTATATAAAATAATTCACTTAAGGATTACTATAAGTTTCCATTTATCAAATCATTAAAGAACTACGATTTTAGAAATTAGTAGCTTTGAAAATTTGTAAGTAGCTACTTCTGTTGCCAACTGTAACAAGTTAGTGAGGATGGACTCATGTTCTCAAAAATTACGAGTTGTATTTAATCTGGCCTCACTTTTTCTTTATTTTTTGCTACAGTTCTAAATTTAAGCACGTTCCAAGCAAAAGGGTAAAATACAACCACAGTTAGTTTAATGTATGCACACGTGTGATAGTGTGCATACATTAAAATGACGAATGTATGAATATCGACTCGAAAAATACGTACATGGTTTTATGCAATTCGTATCAAATTTAAGTCTCAGTGGATTTGTGTTTTTAATTTCGTAATTTTTAATGAACTCGGCGGTTTTTCATTTATAAATCTTTTCTATGTAAGTGTGGTCAAATGAAAATGGTGGTAAATCTATGTATTACCAAAAATATAAACCCATATATATAGTTTCAACTGATAAGCAGATAAAAATCCGATGTCATAGTTTATCGTTTATCCAAACAAAACCTAGCTAAATTATATCGTTCACGAAAACAATGAGACAAACGTTATACCTAACAAACAAAAAATAAGTAGTACAAGGAAAAAACCATCGAATCTCGAGAGATTTCACTGAAATAAAGAATAAACAAGAAAAGGATACAAACATAATCTATTGAGTATACAGGAAGGCTTTAGATTTGATGTTTATTGACATACAGATGGTGCCTTGTAAACACTTGACTGAAGGAGAAATATGAAAATACAATAATATGGTGTCTAAGCGTGGTGAGCCTCGCACAAATTGCTAAAATAATTTGAACCGTTTGCAAAATACACGACTGGACTAAAAATTGTTTGACAAACATTTTACGGCGAAATGTGACTTTCAAATAGATCAACGTATACTGCATTTTTAATTCCGAATACTAATTTAACAGCAAGAACAATAGTTTAATGACAGCTGGTCATTGTTTTTGCTGTCAAATTAGTCTCTGGAATTTAAAAAAATAACTATAATTCAATTAATTTGGCACTAGCTTCCGTTCGCGGGGCCAGCCGCGTGTAATCTTTATTTTTTGCGGTCTTGAACTTTCTCCTCACCAATTTTCATTAAGATTTGTTCAGTAAATAGAAATATTTTTGGGACAAACAAACGAAATAATATTTCCTCTTTATAATATTCAAATCGATTTAAAAATCATCAGGTGGACAGGACCAGTCTTTCCTTATACCAAAAATAGACTATTGGAAAGCTATTAAATTACTCTGAGTAATAATAATAATAAATGTTCAAAAGATTTCAGGATATTGAATTCTTCGAATACATTTTGTATAGTTGTTGTTATATATATTCTTTCAAAGCCGGGATCTATTTAAAAGCCTTTGAGAATTTCTTAATATTATTATGAAAACAACGTACCGTTGTTTTCCCGGAAGTCGTTGAAAACCACTATCAGCTTTAACTTGCTATGCGGTCTCGAAATAGATAAATTAACTTTATTCAGATTGTAACTTTGACTTTATAAACATACCATATCCAAAACACTATTTTGTTCGTGGCCATTTTGTAAAAATATTATTTACCCAAACTCATTGACGTATAAAGTAAGGACACGGCTAACGCGCGATAAATGAACTGAACCTTTTTGGAGTCAATCAGACTACAAAAAGCGCGTAGTGAAATTGTCTGTGGTTGGCTGCCTCCGTGAGCGGTCAAACACGACAAAATGCCTAATTGTGCACTGAAAAGTTGTACGAACTACCAAATTAAACATAACAAAAAAGATTATGGTATTACATATCACCGGTAAGTCACAAATATCTTATTATATCCACCTCTTTACATTATTTTATCAATTTTATTTGCTAAAATTTTTCGTTCCGACGCCATATTCCTTAATCGTGAATATCCGCGTGACATGACTTACTGCGCTTAGTTGAACTATGCCGCGGGCGTTCAAGAGAATATTTTTGGTAATTTAAAAAAGTATTTGTTATGAATTGTCACATGGTAGTTCAATGCAGATGGCGTTACTGATCCTGCTATTCATAATGTCAAATTTGAAGGGCAATTTGTTCGGACAAGCCATTTCTATAGTATATATTTCTATGCCCAAACTAAAAATTAAAATCAAAATGTTGACATGAAAAAACATGCTTTTCAGTGTTTTAGATAATAATGTGATTTTTCTATTAAGCTCGATAAAGACTTAATAATATTTAAGTAACAAACTGTTTAGGAAAGTTTGAACATAGGTCACGAGCTTATCCTTAAATAATGATATATTTTATATTGTTTGTAGCAATTGAACTAACATTCGCGTAAACCTTAGAAAATATTATAACATCCGAGGTTTAAAAAAATTAACAATTCTACCTGAATTCTCCCTGTCTTTCTAATAATAAACAGACTGGCTACATTTTCATTACCTTGATAGCTTAACTTCCAAAGGAGCAGTTTTGCCACTAGAGACCAATCATGTCTCCAAAGCAAACGGAGCCCAAATAAATACGAAGTAGCTAATTAGTTGTAAGACATCACCCTTTCAAATATTTGTGTAACTGCAAATGAAGCTGACCTTCGTAGAGCAAACATTGCTGATTGCTGTTACACTTCTATGTGCTAATACGACGATGTTAAATACCTTAGCGTAATCTAGATGTGAAGGTTTTAATGTTGGAAGATCTTTTGTGAACAAGGTCGAAGAACAAAACAAGTTTTAAGTTTAGGGATTTTTTTTCCATTTGCTTATGTTCATTACATTAAAGTAGCCTAAAAAAATATACAAATTACTTTATTTAGCAGATGTTCTGCATAATGGATACTGCAGTGAGGTCCTTTTAAGCTAGTATAAAATACCTTGTCCTCATCTAGATGTTCAGGGAATATAGGTATAAGGTAATATCAAAGTTAATTAGTTTTCTAGCGATCGTTGAAAAAGCCTTGAAATTTTCTGAGCGAGTGTCAATAGACACGATACAAAAACGTGCCTTATCTTCGTTTTACAAAAACCTGAAGGCCTTTAGCTAACATTGATCAAAGAAACTGAATAGAAAGTTGCCGGTGTTTGCGTAACCTTTATTTAGCATCAAGACCATATCACCCAAAGGGTGTAACAGAGAGTAAGCAGAGGTGTGTAACACCTATACTTTTCCTGACTTTTATGGTCCGATATGCCGATATTTAAGTTAAAGGTCTCCTCGCCGATATTTAAGTTAAAGGTCTCCTCGTCACAGTGGCAACCGAGAGCGACGCCTCCTCCAGTGATGGCTGATGGGCGCTCCTCAGGGTTATTCCTCGGGGAGCTCGACCTCGCCATACACAGGAGGACTCACCAGACATGACCAAAGCGCTACTAGCATGCTGGCCGCCCGCAGCGTTTCACGCCCGCGGGTTTGACCCTGCTAGCCGCACCACCCACCGGATCTGACGACCCGGACTGACCAGCGGGCCCACCCGGACCCAACCCAGCGACCCGGCTGTCTTAGCAGCCGGCGGTGACACCACCTCGACAGGACACTGCCTGGACTGGTTACCCCGAGACCCTCTAGGGGGCCTACGAGAAGAACCTCCACGAAAAGTTAAAGGTAAGCTTATCCTAATTTATCGAGCGGTTCCAGGCCCCTCACGGATACTGAGAATTTCCTGACAGAAAAATCCCATGTGTCAATTTGATATTGTGATTTGGTATTTTCTAAACAAAACTAACTTATAATCAAGGACAAATGTTTGCATACCATAGATTATAAAGCAGGGTTGAAGATAAACGTTTTTTAAAGAATCATATTTACAAAGGATATCTTGTAAAACCTTATTTAGGCCGCGTTTATTATGTAAAAAATGGCTTAATTTTCCCATTTGAACCGCGAACAAATTCCTTGCTAAATCCCTGAACGATCCGGGGTATAAGGAGGCCGTGTTTTTACTGTGGGCGGGTAAGATTAACTTTTAATCTCAATTTTGTAAGGAAAAAAGATTCAAATTCGATTAGTATGCTGAGCGTGGTGTTGGCTATACAGTCTGACGTAATTATGTTGCTTAAGGAAAATAAGATCATGTAACTTGAGGTTCTTAAATGGCCGGCCCAATTTATAAATTTTTTACGTTTAAATAAACTGGCACTAAACGGATGAAAATTGCTAATACCAACAAAGTTAAATATTATACTGTGCATAAAAGTCTTGAAAATCAGGTCAAAAGTCTTAGATATCATTCATCTTGAGACAGCAGTTTAAGAGTCATGACAGTTTTTTTATTAAGATTATTATTTCACTTGTAAATATAAATATGATTATACCACGCAATATGTATTAAGCACAATAAAATTATGTTAGCTTCAGTAATTCACCTCTTATTATTTTTACTAGTAAAATGTTTATTTATTTAATTCTTTACGTTATTTTTATTTGCTCTGTAATCGTAATGTTGGGGTTTATGAAAATAAATTATTTTCTTTTGCCTTTGAGAAACTATTTAGTATTAATAATTGTTTTCCTTTTATTTCTCAAACTGAATATTTTCTAGTTGTAATACACAAGTTTGTACCGCTATTCGCTCTCAGTACCACCACGTCCAGTGGCTTAGGAAGGACTTAATTCACTAAAATACAATCCAGTAGCGCGGTAAGTTGGCCGCCGCGATCGTGAGCGCTTGTGTACGATAGATACATTTCCAAATACATAAGCTTTTATTTTCTTCTGTTATGTAAGAAACTTTTCGTTTATATTATGTAGTTTCTATTGTTCCGTAATTAAGGGTAAGGGAAAGAGAGAGAGCCGTGTTTTTATACTAATGTAATATGGCTTTTACCTTAATATTATTAAGTTTTGATCTATTTTTAAATACAGATCATATCTAAAACACTAAAATGCATGTTTCGTCGTGACTATCTTGTAATAAAATAAAATTGGTTTATTTATTAATTATGTTAATAAACATACAAAATGAAAGAAAAAAATTTGAAAACATTGTCGCCAACCATCATGCATTAATATTATTTAGATATGGTTTGTCTTAAAAAATAAATAAAAACTTAATAATATTAAAGTTAAACCCTTTTTACTTTTGTATGGAAAACAGCCAAGCAATTGTTCCCTCTCAAAGCGTTGGATGAGAGGGTTGTAGTTACTTGCAGGCATGTTTAGTAATTTTGCTAATTAGTAGAGTAAAGGTATATTAAAGGTGATCTGGATGTAGATTAGGAACCTTTCAGTAAACGTGAAATTAATTAAGTGTGCTGGGTTTAATCACTGCTTATCATCAGGTAAACTGTAGTCTGGTATTTAACCTCTTGAAATACTAATAAAAGTAAGTATAATGCATTTGCTTTCACCATGAAGCTACTATATGAGTTCAAACACATAATACAAGGCGACAAAATCCTGTACATTCAACAAAGAATATCCATGCCCCATGCTCAAAAGAGCTTCGAAATTTCAATAGGTAATGGTTATGCGATGCACATTGTACTCTTGATACAAGATTGATGCCTCAAATATTACGAGATGGGAAATGGTAATGAATTTCTAGTTCAATGGCTTCTGAAATAGGGGTTAAAATTATATGGTACTTTTCTCAGAATTAAAAATGCATTTTGACTTATCAAAAAAGGAGTATGATATTATCTGTATGTTTTATGAAGATATTGGTGTGATAATTAAAGTTTATTTAACCGAAGTTAAATATATAATACAGCTGCTCCCAAACTTTTTTGATAACAGAATCCTCGTGCTATCCGACAAAAGGCCCACAACTCAGTGCTGGCGGGGGTTGGTATTACACAAAAGGTTTAGGGCGGTTAAAGAGGGGGGAGTTAGATCATTACTTCTCTCTCTACAGAGGCTTGACGGAATCCCAGGCAACCATACTTTAGAAACCGCTGATATAATGTATGGAGGGCATAACTTAAATTTGTAATTCTTGTTTTGGCCACTATAATAAATTGGATTATGTTTCAGTGAGATAGAATGAGAGAATCTGTCTAGTGTGTTTATAGGCAAAAGTTATTGCAACGACGAGAACTGGCATCAATCTATACATTACCAGTAAAGTCTGCCCGTGCAATACGAGACCAGAAAATACCTAATGGAAATGTATACTTTTAATCAGTAGGACGTGTGTACAAAGGATTTATCGACTTTTCTCGTATAAACTGGATCTACAACTTGGTAAATCATTAGACGAGGACATACTATAAGTATTAATATAACTGTCGTAAATACGTAAACAGTCGCACGTATGACTCGATAACACTAGACACGAAAAATTTCCTTTTTTCATAAATACTGCCTACTAAATAATATTAGAGACATTTTACCTCAAAATTCTGACGACTGTCACTCAGGTGTTCAGTAAACGTCTCTAAATGTTTAAAGAGATGCCACAATCAGATACCTGTTTTATGCCGACCGTCGCTCGTGACAACGATGAGTAATGTTCTTTTTACTATTTGCCCAAGAGTCCCGTTAGATAAACGAGCCTTTTTCCGTGTGTTTTACTCAGGTTTACGGCCAAGACAAGTACTGTAATGTTTTCTTTGTTAATAATATTGAATATAGGTTTGTTTTAAGAACCGTTAGTATTTATTGTGAAAATATATTCAGATATATTTTCCTATTCGCTTGTCATATTTTTTTCGCGGAGTCCATTTGACGAAAGTTATCTATGAATATAGCAAAGATTTTACAAATTCATTACTATTTCTGAAACTATTAGTATTACCTTTTCTGTTCCATAAAGAAACCTACTGAAAAAAATTGAAAATTTTCTCAAACCGCGAAGATTCAAAAACACACACTAATAAAGATACAAAAAAGGTATACATTCCATAAGATGGCCTCAAAACCATTACTAGTCAAAATTTCTAGATTGGAACACGAACACGAATTTTTCATTTAAATTGTTAAGTTTATTGAAGCCAACATAAACTAAACTAAGATCAATAAATAGAACTTAGAACAATAAATATAACTTAGAACAATAATAAGCTTGAAGACCTCCAAAGGTCAATGGAGATCTTCAAGCTCCTAACAATTGAAGGTCAAAATAAGAAAAGGCCAAATATCCCTCAAGTGTTTAACTATTTTACTTACAGCGTATTATTGTTAGATAACATCAAACCTCAGTCTGAATCGTGTTAACTGAAGTACCAAAATTCTTAATATAAATTGAAGTTTTCGAAATTTTAGCTTTCGAAAACTTATTTATTTATTTATTTATTTAATACTTTATTGTACACAAAAGATTACAAAAAAATATACATAAAACAGTAATTGAATACAAAAGGCGAGCTTAACTCAGTGCTTGAGTTCTCTTCCAGCAAACCTAGAGCAATAGAGGAGATGATGATACCATCCATAGAGGGCAAGTGTTAGCTCCTGGTATTTCCTTGTTCGTTGTAGGATTATTGATACAATAAATAAAATAACTTTTGCACTTATTCACTGTATATTTATACGCTATAATCACACAGTACACGTTTCTCACTTTACGACTTAATCGTACAACCGTTGAAGACAGACTGACCGCCAGGGATGGCGCGCCACGCAGCTAACCTCGGGTAGTGGGGTCAACCAGTGTGGTTTGTAGCGCGTCATCCCGGAAGGACCGTTCAACAACTAATAATTTTACAAATAGTTACAAGATTCAATTAATAAAGATAATTAAATCAAATATTAAACAGTTATTTCAATTATAATAATACATATATGCGGTTAATAATTTATTAACCGAAAACAACAAATCGGTAGTAAAAGTAAGTCAAATAATAGCTACTTATTTATGACAATGGTAAAATTTAGATATACAAATCTAATCTTATATCGGCATATTTATGAAAATAATAATATTACGTATAGAATACCAAAATTAATCTTACATTCGGCCATCCAAACAATTACACGTCCTCGTGTAAGTAAACACATACATGAATTGCCAATTCAATACAAACCAAAATAATAATAATACAAATTTACATATATATTTTTTTTCTTATTATAGAACATGCAATCGGTACAAGTCGCTACTATCTTAAAACCGAAAACATAAAATTATAACTGGTGGTACAAGTCGCTACTACCTTGAAACCACCATCGGTACAAGTCGCTACTACCTTGAAACCGAAAATAAGTTAGTAATCATTACCAGTGGTACAAGTCGCTACTACCTTGAAACCACCATCGGTACAAGTCGCTACTACCTTGAAACCGAAAATAATTTAGCAATCATAACTAGTGGTACAAGTCGCTACTACCTTGAAACCACTAGGATGATATACATCGCAAAACCTCTAGAAAACTCGTTTCCAAGTCAGTTCAACTCGTTTCAACATTTGCTGAATCTTAAAAATCAACAAAATAAAAATCACATTTCAATTGTTTTGATTTCCAGCTCACAACGTTTTATCAGATTAAATCAATCTATTATACTAATATTAAAACAAAAATAACCATACAATAACTTGATTAATTATCTATTCTACGGACTCATTGTCATCACTCGAGGAAGGACTGTCGTCGTTTCTGCTGAAATGTAGCCAAGGCTTCATTTTATCCACAGCAACGACCGTCGAATACTTTCTAGAACCTTTACGTGTAATTGGAGTATCCTCAATTTGATATCTATCATTCCCTAAAACGGCGCATACTATGTAGGGACCGCGATATTTCGGTATTAGTTTTTTACTCTGCCCAGTTGATGAAATATCACGTTCCACACTAATTAAATCACCCTTGTGAAATTCAACTGGCTTAGAAGTATTTTTATCATAACGGTTCTTTTGCTTTTCTTGATAAGAAGTAATGTATTCGTTAACTTCTTTCCTGATTTGCTCGATAGTATTATCAGCTAGTTGTTCCCCAATATCAAGGCTAGATTTTATTCTACCCTCAGACAACCCGGTTAGACTGGTGCCAAAAAGAACTTGAGTAGGTGTTTTGCCTATGCCTTTGTTCAAAGTGTTATTCATGCCCAGTTGGACATCGGGTACTTGAAGATCCCATTTTTTTTCGTTTTGCCCTACGCATTTAGCAGTCAATGACTCTAGTAAGGTACGATTGTACCTTTCTACCTGCCCATTAGCGCGAGGCGTTGCTACTGAATTTAGTACATGCCCGATTCCAGATGACTTTAGATAATCGGTAAATATTGAACTGGTGAAACAAGATCCTCGGTCTGAAATTATTCTCCTTGGTAACCCGAATATACTAAAATACTCTCGCAATTTATCTATAACTATCGACGATTTAGTACTTCGGACTGGTTTTAAAACTATAAATTTTGTATATGCGTCTATTATTACCAGTAAATGGGTGTTTCCCTTTGAACTTTTTACGAACGGTCCAACGTGGTCAATATGTAGAGTATCAAAGGGCTTATCATCTTTAGGTATTATGTGTAATGGTGGCTTTTTCTTTGATAAACATTTTGAATAAGAACATTCGAGGCACGATTCTACATATTTTTTTACAAATCTCCTCATTTTGGGGAACCAATAGGTTTCTTTTATTTTATTTTATTAAATGTTTTATCAAGAGCAAAGTGACCGATATCATCGTGGCACAGCTTCAGGATTTGCCACCGTACACCCTTAGGCACTACCCACTTTTGACCGTTCTCTGTTTTTCTAAACAATTTACCGTTTCGTAAAATGTAATCGTTTTTGATACTACTATCAGAGTTTTCTTCGGGGTCGTTCAAGATAGAGATTTTACGCTGAATTTCTGAATCTGCCAATTGCACTGTACTTAACCAATCTGTTTCTCCTATTGCCATTACTAGACAGTTTTGGTCACCGTTGAAAGATGATGGATTTCTACTTAAAGCATCCACGTGAGCCATTGAAACACCAGGTCTATATTCTACGCTAAAATTATACTCTTGCATAGCAATCCACCATCTTGCAACGCGTGGTATTAAATCACGTTTAAGAAAAGTTGCTCTTAATGAGTTACAATCAGTAACAACTCTGAATTCGATACCAATAAGATATACACGAAGTCGTTGCAAAGATGCTACAACAGCGAGAGTCTCGAGCTCGTATGCAGTCATGTGCTGTTCTTCAGGAGTGGTTTGTCGACTGAAGTATATTACTGGTTTCAACAGATTATCTTTATCTCGTTGCATTAGTATGCCAGCTACACCTATTTTACACGCGTCTGTATGTAATTCAGTTAACGCGCTGGGATCAAACAAAGCCAAAATAGGCTTATTTATTAACGCACATTTCAGATCATTAAAAGCTTTGTCTTGATCAGAACCCCATAACCACGCGGCATTGTTCTTTAAAAGAGAGGTTAGTGGCCTAGCTATAACTGCGAAATTTTTGACAAACCGTCTAAAGAAGCTACATAGCCCTATAAACTGTCTTACAGTATGTTGGTTTACAGGTACTGGGAAATCTCTCACCGATTCAATTTTACGCGTCCCTGGCCTAATACCTTCTGCACTTAATTCAAATCCTAAATAATCAACAGTCTTTTTAAAGAAACAGCATTTAGAAAGTTTTAGTGTCAAACCCGCCTCTTTGAGCAACTGTAAAGTTTTTTCTAACCGAGTAAATCCTTCGTCAAGAGTTACCGATGGTACAATAATATCATCCATATACGCTGAAGCAACCCTATTTCCGCCATAAAGATTCTGTCCGTGACCATCATTTGTATGTGAACTACTGCTATTCAATACTTGATGTATTGTGCGCATAAACGTTGAGGGAGCATTGACTAATCCGAAAGGCATTCTGTTAAATTCAAATTGCCCTTCGGGTGTAACAAACGAAGTTTTATGGCGATCAGCTTTTGCAATTGGAATTTGGTAATAACCAGATGCAAGGTCTAATGTAGTATAAAAGTGGTATCCAGCTAGTTCGTCAAGCTGGTCATCAATCCTGGGTAATGGATAATTCTCTTTAATAGTCTTTCGGTTCAAAGCCCTAAAGTCTACACATAATCTAATATCGCCGGTTTTTTTTCTGACTAGGACTATTGGGCTAGCATAGCAAGAAGTTGAGGGACGAATAATATCGCATTCTAATAACTCTTGTATCATTTCTCGTACTTTGTTACGTTCACTTATCGGGAGCCTATAAGGCCTATAAACAACGGGTTCTTCATCTCTCAAGTTAATTGTCATTTGTACAAGATCTGTTTGCCCTAACTCAGACATGTTAAAAGCAAAACATTCTCTATAATTATTTAGTAACTCCAAGAGTTGTTTAAGTCGGTCTTTATTAAAGGTCATGTCAGTTATTATGTCTTTTTCTTCGATTGGTCGTAAAGGACCCTTTTCTATTGACAAAACGCTAGTACAAAAGTTATCCGAACTTTCTTTTTCTGCTTGAATGCACCGTACCAACAAAGTACCTTTCTTGATTGTAAAAGCACAGCCTGGCTTGCCCATAATTATGGTAACACCAATCCCATTTAAAACAGCAAATAGGCCTTGTACCACGCTGTGTTCCCGACCAAGCTGATATCTATAGTTACCAGAAACGTAAACATCACCAGTATAACTCGGTTCTGTATAAACTTTAACGATAGTTAAACAATCTACAATTGTATCAACCGCGCAGTATAATTTTACTTTATTATTAAGAAGTCCTATAGAATTGTCTAAAATACGCAAATTAATATTATCTTTCTCTATTAGTATGTGAGGTTGTTCTGTATAGGTTTGGCCTATTATTAAAGGTACACGCATAACTTCATCTGGAACAATAAGTATTTCAACCGTAGCAACAATACCATCCACGGAAACTGTGGTGATACATTTCCCTAATGGTCTAACAATTGCATCACCAAAGCCTTTTAGTAGCGGTAAATTTTGGTCTAAAGCCAAATCGACCAGCGTGCTACGAGCACCAGACAAACTCATCATTGTAGCAGAACTACCAAAGTCAATAAAAGCATTTACAGGGTACTTGTTAACGAAAGCATCTTTAAAGTATTTTTTTGATTCCATCTCCGAACTAGTTACGCACATAACAGATTTTGCCGTTTTACTATCTGTTGTAGTCGTTGTAGAGGATGTTGTTGACTGGGGCTGACTACATCTATCAACAGTATGTCCGAATTTAAAGCAGCGAGTACATTTTACAGAAGGATTTGTACATTGAGACTTGTAGTGTCCTTCTTGCGAGCAATTGTAGCACCTAATCGTACGGTTTTTCTTATCGTCTTTGTTTGTGTTGTCAGTTTTATTATTTATATAAGTTTTAGTCTTTTTCCTGTCAGTATAAGGTATGTTTGTCTTAATAGTTTTTAAATAAGGTAAAAGTTGATCCGGTGTCTGATAGCGCGCAGCCTCGGCTCCTAATCTAATACTTCTGTCATCTATTCCATGTATAATGCAATCTACAGCACGTTTACCTTCAATTTCACATCGGTTAAGTAGAATTAGTTTGTCATAGAAGTATGTTTCTAAAGAGTCATTGAACTTAGCCCGTTTAAATAACATTGTTGACAGCAAATAGCCATAGTTTTCGTTAGATGGAAAAGCTAATTTAAGTTTTTCTTGCCAATCTTGCCACGTATACAAAACTGTTGGCAAACCTTCATACCATTTCTGAGCGATACCTTTAAGTTTTAAAATAGCAAAGTGAGATGTTTGCTGGTCTGTCCAACCATAAATAACGGCACATTCATTCACCTTATGTAGCCACATGTCAATACTTTGTTGTTTGTTTTCGGGGTCAAACTCAGGAATAGTATTCTGGTTCGAAAATTTGTCCAAACTATGAGATCTATTACTTATGGTTTGTAACGCTTGAACTAATTGTGAGATGGTTACATTATCTTTACAAGTTGATAGTAAACGAGTTGAACTTAACTCACCACCCGTAGGTACACGTTGAGGTGTCAGGCAACAGTTTTCGGAGCGCTGCCTTCTGCTTGGCCGCCGACTACTGCTTGTTAGTGGTTCTGCACCTTCTCGACTTCTTGAGCGACATGGAGACCTCGTTAACGCTTCCCCGGTTCTACTTCGTGAACGCTGGTTTCTCCTGTTACGTTCATGATATACATCCCGGTCAAATGCGTGGCTGGATCGTTCACGACTACGTGACCAATGTGTCAACCCACCAGGATTAACATGGTTGTCATCGTTGTAACAACGACTGCGTTGATGGAAGTTTCGAGCTTTGAAAACTCGCCCACTTGGCAGCACCGGAGAGAGGGACCGAGAGTCTCCACGACGACGGCCTCGAATGCTTCGCAGTGCCATGTCACGCTCTCTTTCCGCTGATGGTGATCGCGAGCATCTGCTATCACGTTGATCCATGACCCTGGAATCGGAAAAAGTAACTACCGAAGTATACTGTAGGTCCAAGGAACGTATTTATTATAAAAGTAGGTAATTTTTTTATTTATTTATAGGTAATAACATACATAACATGACACCCATATTACCCAGAAGACCGTGGCAGCGCTGTTTACCACCCCCACACTTTACCTGTTCAAAGATGATATTTAAACATACTCTTGAAAATAAATGTTGTATGTCCTTAATAATTGTAACTTATTTCCACTGCACTTGATTTCATTTCACTATTCAATACTCATATTTTAAAACATTCGTATGTCCCTTAAATTTTATTATACCTGTATGCCACTCAACGAAAATAAATAATTAAATAGAATAACGCTTCTTAAGTTTTGTTAAACGTAAACGACCATAAGTAATATGTATCCATTTATCCAAATTATTTTAGGGTCAAACTGAGAATCTAATTCATACGTTTTAATGTTTAATTGTATATTAAATACTGAATGGCCAACATAAATTACTATTATTTTTAAATCTCAAGGTAAATAAATTGTATAAGGATAATAAAAAAAAATATTCATTAATTGAACAATGCAGAAACCGACCACAGCAGCCAAATTGTTAAATTCAATTTTTAACAAGACGTGGCTACCATTATAATTAAGTCTATGTTTCTGTTTCTACTATACTATACCTAAGGCGTCAAAATAATAAAAAAAAAAAAAAAAAAAAAAAAAAAACAGCAACTTCATTAAGATAAATACACATTGTCTTTAAAAGCACTAATCTAACCAAAAAAAAAAAACGTTTACTAGTAGCTAGCTAGCTTTCCGTTATTCTTTTCCGTTCAATATTTTTCTTATAACGGTCAACATATAAAATTCTACGATTTATTTTTCTTTGCACATTTTCTAAATATAGTGGTAATTAAATTAAACACCAACCTTTTATTCCTTTGTCCTTTAATCACGATTCAGAACGGCCTGGCTTGTGTAGGCTTGGATTTGGCCGGCAAATATGTATGCGACCACTATCCGACTTCTGAAGTGTTAGCTCCTGGTATTTCCTTGTTCGTTGTAGGATTATTGATACAATAAATAAAATAACTTTTGCACTTATTCACTGTATATTTATACGCTATAATCACACAGTACACGTTTCTCACTTTACGACTTAATCGTACAACCGTTGAAGACAGACTGACCGCCAGGGATGGCGCGCCACGCAGCTAACCTCGGGTAGTGGGGTCAACCAGTGTGGCTTGTAGCGCGTCATCCCGGAAGGACCGTTCAACAACTAATAATTTTACAAATAGTTACAAGATTCAATTAATAAAGATAATTAAATCAAATATTAAACAGTTATTTCAATTATAATAATACATATATGCGGTTAATAATTTATTAACCGAAAACAACAAATCGGTAGTAAAAGTAAGTCAAATAATAGCTACTTATTTATGACAATGGTAAAATTTAGATATACAAATCTAATCTTATATCGGCATATTTATGAAAATAATAATATTACGTATAGAATACCAAAATTAATCTTACACAAGATAAGTGTACAACTTAAGAGGATAGTACCAAAGATAAATATAACTAAATCCGCATACATATTTACATCCTAGTACATATATATACATATATAAATAACATAAACATAATATATATTATAAATATATAAAAATCTACATACATGTATATTTATAGAGTGAGAGTGGACTGGCATCGCCAACGTAGAACACCTATTTCGCTTGGCAAAAGATAGGAAAAAATATGCAGAGCTGACGGCCAACCTCCAGTAGTGGAGAGGCACCGCAAGAAGAAGAGTATATTTATAACTTCAATTTATATTAAGAAAGTGTTTTCGCAAGCTTATTTTCATACACATCTTCTAATGCCATTTATAATTGCGGATGAAAAATTCTGCAGTTAGGGTCTCAGAGCCATGTTCTGAATTACTGATAAATGACTTCGTCACGATATAAATTATATATTTTTTACCCTATTAAATATTAAAAAATATTAATGAAACTTACATTTCGTTCACAATTCGTTTCGTTCACAATTCGTGATCCTATATTTTAACCCAAAATTTCGTGTTAATTTTAATTAATATGCAAAAGTTTGAATCTAATCCATTTAAATAATTCAACTCAAACTCATAAATATTACCAATTGTGACCCATATTAACCAGTTATTAAAATTAAACATATAGTCGACCAGCGTGGAAGTAATTTACGTCGCATGGGGAGCTGGTATCTGATAAATATTATTAGTAACGCAGCTGTTCGATGCGAATTGCGATGGTATCATCTGTGATGCGGAAAGAGGAAAATTGGTCAGTGGGTAACGTGAAGATGATGACGTGGCATTGATGTATTAAATAAGTGAATGTGTTAGGTTCATAATGAAGATAAATGGATGAATAAGCATACAACACAATGAGAAGTGAAGAAGAAGAGAAACATTTCGTCGGCAAAATTATCGAACTGATAAATTTGACGAACATGTTTTACTATATTTAGAAACCGTGGCCATTTATTGTCACGCTCGTATCAAACTTGTAAGAAAACTTAGCATATGAGTGTTCAACTCCGTTTGAATTTCAAAGGAGATAAGCAGTCAGATAATTTCACCGTCAATTTGGCAGTTATATCGAAACACTTTTGTTTTAATATTTAGGCTATAATATGACACTTTTAATAACTATTTTCGCTATCACTATAATTCTTTCTTGAACTTTAAGGGGCTTTTCTGAAAGAAAACATCATGTAACACAATACTTACCTTACAAAGCATGTCGTCTTTTTCACGCATTGTCCCAATCAACAATGCTACGTCAGTACCCTTATTTAACCACAGCGCGATCATCAACTTACAAAGATCGAGCAAAGAATCAAACGAATCCTGTTTGTTCTTTTGTCTCTTTGTTCTCCTGTTTGACACGAATCACATTTCGATTAGTATTGCGTTTTTCAATGAGCCTCCAACTTTGAAAATTTGGAAAATGTTCTACTAGTATTATAAATAACGAAATTTAGTACGGAAGAGCGGATGTTTGCTGCTTTTAAGATGAAAAAGTATGGATAGGTGGATTTCAAATTGAAATCTAGCATAACCTAGATTTTGCCCACTCACAAAGTAGACGGCGCTGCGTGTTAAAGCTAGTTAAGCATATTCTATGGATTTATTTAGTTACTGTACTAATAACATAATTTACTGCCTTCTTGGAAAAAGAATCACATGGGTCCTACATAACAGGTGAAATGCGGGCTGATATTAATCTCTGCCACACCCTTCTGGGTAGTATAGGCGCAACACTATGTATGTATTTATGTATCTTCAACCCTTTTCCGGTGCTCATTATCAGACTTTAAGCGCTAATATTTAAATTAGTTTAGTTTGTTACAATAGTATCAGCTTCCTTATCTCTAATGGCCAACAACCTTCACAACACAACAAGTTCTGCTAATAAAACTTTAAGGAAGGCTCATTTACGTAACTATTAAGATTTTAATGTAATAAAGGTAAAGTTTAAAATTAGTTGCCAGGTATTACACTTACAACTTATTTTAAAGATGGGCATGGTGTATATCATCCATTCTTCACCTGCTATGTGTAGTTCTATGTGACAAAAGCTAACGATAGGTTAAATTTTTCAACTCCGTGGGATTAAGAAATTCCTGACGATAATAATATAATTGTGAATAACATTTGCTATTAAATAGTAACGCAAATGTGTATCGCAACAAACTTAATTACCAAATAAAACTGGCCAAATGCTCGGACTTGCATGTAAAGGGTTCCGTATCGTATCTATAAAGAACGGAAAAATAATCATGACTGTTGTATGGGAGCCCTTAAATTTATTTAAAGTAAATATATAACTAAATTTTTTGTATTTCAAGCCCGTTAGCGACGTTATCAATATCGAGCAAAAACGATAAAACCAGAATTTTGATGTATTGGAGTCATCCTTAAATATATATTTTATTCGGTTTTTAGTATTTGTTGTCATAGCAGCAATTAATCATCATCTTTAAAAAAAATACCTATCTAGCTATCACGATTCATAAGATACAGCCTGGTGAAAAACAGACAGACGGATGGATAGCGTAGTCTTAGGCATAGGCTTACATTTTTATCATTTGGGTACGGAACCATTTAAAAGGACAATCTGAAACTTTGTTCTAAAGCATCGCCAATGAAAATTTAATTCTCCAAGATCTCTCCAGTGAATGATGCTATAAGTTTTTAAATAAGTTTCATATACTTGTAAAATCATATATAATAATAATATTTTGTACATCTAGGATTAAATATACACTAGATTAGTGCATAAATCAATGTATTATATTTTTGAATAAAGAAATTTAAAAAACAAAAAAAAACAGTGAATGATTACGATACTTAAATGTTAAGGTTTCCATCACGCTTGAAGGCACTGTCTTATAGTCCCTTGAGTAATTCGAAACCCATGCGCAAATTGCTTGAATCAATTCTAAAGGCAAATTAACCCGATTTTTTGTTGAAGAACAATCGATGGTCTAGGGGTTAGCATTTTCCCGGGTCATGCAAAGTGTTATAACATGACCCGTATTAGCACGGAGTTAGATTTGTCCCCGGTGGATGGCGATAGGCTCACCATAGAACCTAAACAAAATGGGTTAAGTGTGGGTGTTGTATGCCACACTGGGTAATAGGCCGGATGTTATGTTATGTATGATGTATGTTATGAACAAAAAGACAATTACAGGATGATGGTATGCTATTTTTGATGCGATTGAAGATTGATTGTTGATAAAGAAATACAAAATAGCTTAAAATATGATTAAAAGCTGGAATTAAAATAATAAGCAACAGAGCTGTAAGATCTTTTGTCCTTATCAGCGCGGCAGCGTTTTAAATCTCAATAAAAAGAAGTATTTTTTAAATATTCATTATTTAATACTTTTTTTAAAAGATGCCGTTAGCAAGATCCTAAGAAATAAAAAGTTTTATTCCGGCTTTTTTGGAAATCGGTAAAAAACACTGGATAATTATTTGACCACAACTCACTAAAGAGTATTAAAACACACAGTCTGTGTTACTCCTTGTGTGTTGTACTTTTAATCGTCCTATCCTACTTTTTAAAACCCTTTTCAGAGCACTTAATTCTTGTCTCCCCCATTTGGTCACGTAACTGTGTCGTGTGACGTCACGTCACTTCATTACCGGCGGCGTGTGAGCGCATAATGCCACCACTGAAAAATGCATTCGGTTTTATCACGGAGACGGAGGCGGAAAGGGGTTTGCTTTTCGGATGAGTAAATACGCGGTGATGGAGTGGTATTAGTGCGATTTATAAACCCTTTATGTTTTAACATAACATAACAATACCCAGAAGTGGTTGGCAGAGGTGTATTCAACCCAAACTTCATCTGTTATTTGAGGTTCCCTGTGATGTTTAGTTGTTTCAGTTATAGAAAACGAAGCGAATTGGCTAATCCTTTCACCACGATGGCAAGTCAAAATAAAATTTGACTTGGCCATCGACACGACGAAGAAGAAGTTATAGAAAACTAGGTTTGGAACTAGGGTTTCAACCGGTTCCATCGCTATTAGTATCTTATCGCTTTAAATTATCACGATGCAGGCTTTGCCTAGCTTTGTAAATACTGTTATAAGATTTTATGTACTTGTGAACTGTATTAAGAATATTCTTATTCTTATAATTTGTATTACAGCTGTAAGAAAACATCTCTTCGTAACATAATATGCTATCCTAGTAACTCGAACGTAATAAAGAAAACAGGGAGTAACACGCAGTCAAATAAATAGTCCTTCCAAATAACTTAACTATATTTTTTGCGACATAATGAAGGCAATCAGATATCCGAAGCTTCAAACTGTTAGGTTTATTCGACACAAATTACGTGTAGTCCTTCCAAATAACTTAACTATATTTTTTGCGACATAATGAAGGCAATCAGATATCCGAAGCTTCAAACTGTTAGGTTTATTCGACACAAATTACGTGTGCCGCAATCAGCATAATAGCCAAGACTAATTGAACGCATTTGTACTACAGCATTATAACCGCAAAGCTGACATCTGTCTGCTTTATATGTATGTGTATATGTAGCTTTATTTCCCAAAGGATAGAAGAATGCAGATGCTGAAAAATGGGTCACTGTTTTCGCCTTGCATTGGATTTTTTGCTTGGTAATTTGATTTGGTGATACCTAACAACATGTTTATTAAACATCGATGTTTGCAGTCAACGAGCTTGTAATCCTGTTGGTTAGTGCAAACTACAGCTATTAAATATTTACAAATAATCTAAGTACATATAAATTTTCACCGCGTAAAACTTAAACGAATACTTGAAACAGTTTTCACGTGCAAGCACTCAATTGAGTTCAGGAGCAGGTCATTGCATAGATACTACTCAACTACCAACTTCACGGCAACAAAGATAACTCTGTACCAAATCATAGACGTAAAACACTAGAGGCGACACTATATTATATTTCTTCCTATTTAAAATTTTCTATTTCGTGCAGTTTAATCGTTAAACTCTTTTTTTTTTTTTTTTTTTTTTAATACTACGCCTACAGCGAACGAACGTGTAGTCCACCTGATGGTAAGTGGAGTACAGCCCATGGACATCAACAATCCACAAAAGCAGATTAGAGATGCGTCGCTGCAGCTGAGAACTACGGTGTTATGCTTCATGTGCCAGTAATTTCAGGGCCTGATCTGAACATAATTATCGTTGTAAAGTTTTAATATGTTTTGGTTTTGAAATCATGTTAATGTATAAATCATCATCTTTCGAGCCTCTCCCACTAACACTCTTCCTTGTCACAGTCGTCTTCTACGAGGCTTCTTTTCTAACGGATTTAGCTGAATATGAGTATTTTACGTGGAGTGACTGCTATCACCCTTACTAGGTAATACGATACTCTTTGTTAGATTAGTTGATAGACTTTCTGGTCGCTGATCACCCGTAACGACTGCCATAGATGTTCAAATGGCAACCGGGATCGACGTCTTAACGTGATTTCCGAGGCACGGAGGAAAACTCGTTATGATAAAGAAGGTCACCCATCTACGGCCGACCGCAGCTAGCATTGCTTAACCTGCAAGATCGATCGATACGCGCGGCTTCGGCTTTGTCACGATGAGCTCCTCAAATATGAATGTGTAAATAATTAAATAAAAAACACCGTCGAGCATTCTATCTTTTGCGTGTTGTGTTCATTATTCTAAGGTGTCGTGACAATGTGAAATCTTTGGCAGCTGCTAAAAGTAAAAAAAAAGTTTGCAATCACCTTTCCCACCTTATTTTATATGTACCTTAAAAGTAGTTTCTGGTTTTAACATTAAACAGTACAGAATATATTTTCAGTTCTTAAGTCTGTATTTCACTCCCATCTCCCCTGGGCGCAGCACGGACGCAGTTTAAATTCCTACGATTTATGGCTGGTCACTGCTCCTCTGATTTCTCTATGATACCGTACTTTATGGTTTAAGTTACCGGAAGGTTCTTGGTGCAATTATCATATCATGAGATATGGGTATAAAGTGGTAAGAGGGTTTTGTCACGTTTGTTGTTGCTATGAAGGTTGTGGTAATTATTTTATATAGTAGTTGGTAGAACCTACTCTGATAGTTTGGTTGGATGATAACTTGGTAGCTTAATAGCTTTTTGAAGCAATTGGTCTACTTATATGAGTATTAGGTATGGTTTTGGACCTTTCGAGAATGAGTCTTTGATTTTATCGCTTTCCTTATATTCAAGATACTATGTTTGCCAGAGAGATGTGATCCTTATCAATATTTCTTTCAATGCAATTTTAGCGTCCGTGGCGCAATGGATAAGGCTTACGATTAAGAGGTAGTGGGTTCAAACCCTGGTCTTTAACACTACGCACGTGAACTTCCGCAAATACAAGCGAATAAAGCTCTACTGGAGGGGGTTCACAAGAATACTATTAATTTGTATTTACAAGAAAGCTTTAAAAAGAGATAGGGTTTAGACTATCGCCATCCACCGGGCACAATTGCAGCACCTTGCTGCTATTGTACATTGCCTGACGAATGTTCACAAATAACACTTTGTCCGACCCGGGAATCGAACCCGAGACCTCGCGGTGCGACTAACCACTAAACCATTGAGGCAGTATTTGATACCTTATACTAAATTTCAATCACCTGTTTGTAATGTAAAAATAATTCTTTAACTCTTTCGAGTGCCAATGAATATTAATGAACAATGATAAATTACATAAAAGACGTAATTTTCAAGATAGGGCATTAAATTCACAAACAATGTACGAAACAAGATTGTTTGATCTTAAACCGATTATGGAAGAACCAATTAAAAGTCTTGTTTAAATGATAATAAACGTAACGCAGGTCAAATTGGGTTATTTTGTCATCGGAGAAAATAATTGACTTATTGACTGACAATTTAGAAATTATTCAATGAAAAGTCTATTTTCAGAGTTAAATACGTTAGCGCTCTCAGGTTTACTCGTAATGTTTTCCTTTAACGTAAGTAAGTGTTGTAATATAATGGAATAGGCATGACGACAAATTTTATTTTCGTTTGCATAATGAAACACCTCTCGATATTAGAAACATCACAAAAATAATTAGTTTGAAATCACATAAGATTCCTGAGGTAATACTATTTTAAATTCACATTAATAATAGACTCACCCTAACACGCTATAGTGACCGTTTGTTTGCACAAACGGTCACTATAGCGTGGCATTACGCTTGAGTATTTTGTTTGTGAATTTATAAATTTTGTTTGATAGCTATATGAAATATTGCGTTTATGAAAATGGTTTTATTAAGGAAGTTGCTTAAAATTGTGTAGGTTATTCAATGAAAAATATATTTTAATAATTTCATTCTTTAAAGAGAGATGTGCGCAGTATGTGTAAGTCAAAGATCTTCTAAATTGCAGTCCTAAGTGCCTTATCATACTAGCGGATTGCGATCGGATTCAAAGCGGAGCGGGCGCGCAGCGAATGCGTCGCGAACACGCAGCGGCTGCGCAGCGGAGACGTCGCGGACGCGTGGCGAATACGCTACGTTTTCGTCGCGTGTTTGTAGCGAATTTACGACGTACAATACAATCAGTAACAAAATTGATTCCGACGAGGAAACACTGCTATTGGCTTTGTTACTTCGAAAACGCCGGCGACAAAAACGAAAGCATCGACGAATTTGGGAAGATCCATTATCAATTAATCGAATGGAAGAGAGCGACTAATTTGTGTTGTTTTGTAAACGATTAAAAAATAATCCTAAATAATTTCGTTCCTACCTACCATAAAACAAACATAAAATATTTAAGCAAGATAAAATCCCACAAGAGTCCGTTATGATGCAAAATGATTTGACATTTGAAAAAAATATTTTATTAAGTTGTTGGTTGGCTGGCGTTTGTACGAGACAGTACAAAATGGCGTCCACGCCGCGCGTCCGCAACGAATTCGCTGCGAATGCGCGGCGTGTTCGTTGCGCGCCCGCAACGAATCCGTTGCGCGCCCGCTCCGCTTTGAATCCGCTCGTAATCCGCTAGTATGATAAGGCCCTAAGGTTTCTCACTATTCCTATCTCACCTGTTGTCCTAGGTTAACGACAAACGCACAGTTGCATGCTTTGTATGAATCGCGTCACATCGTGTCGCCTGTGGCGGTCTCCGCACATAATTTACTCTTCGTGAGGACCAGTAATTGGCTGAATGTTGCATAATATTTTAGTTAATTTTAATTGTTACTGCTGTTGGTCTTCCAATAAATAAATAAATGACGGTTGACATTGAAAACGTTAAGAAGTGACACACTTGTCACAACTGTCAAAGAGCGCTGAATCGCGATACCAAAAATGTTCATAGCAAGTATAAATAAATGCAACTTCCAATACGCTACCGCTGGACGGCTGTCCGCCAGGCAATACCACCGAGCCTGGTCGGAGGATCCTCCCTTTGTGGTGGAGGAACATCACACCCTGTTCCTCTACATCGCCCACGTCGCTCACCCAGGACAGTGGGTCCTTGTAAAACGCCTTAGGTTTTCATTGTGTCACACAAGCTTGATCATAATTATTATGTCATAAAATAAAACAATATTTTGCAATATTACATCGTCACCTATTTTCAGTGAAGATGTCACGTATAGTACTTATTTGTGGTTAAGAACGTGAGAAGAATCTGGCCAGAGATTAATTTATGAATAGTTCACAGCACCGCGGCACGTGATCATCATTTATTATAACAACATTTGTTTACCACGGTGAATATTTTACGGTGGGAGATAGCGAAGATGAATGTTCACCTTAGTTAACGTAATACTGCGCCTGTATTTTCTTCATGGCAACAACAGAAGATAAAGACGTAATACGTAAACTTCCGATCAGGAAATTTACAATAGCAGTACAGACTTAAAATTGTGTCCGGTAGATGGCAATAGGCTCAACACCTATCCCATTGGACCTAAACATAACAGGTAAAATGTGGGCGTTGTACATCTCTGCCACACCCTTCTGGATAATATAGGCATGCTATTGTGCTTCTGACGGAAAGTTCACAAATAACACTTTGTCCGACCCGGGCAGTGAACTTTTAACCGCGCGGTGAGAGGCGCATACGCTAATCAAATACCATCGAGGCAGCTTACATATTTATAGCCAAGTCTTTAAATCGATACCAAGAAAAAGGCTAGATAGGACTAGAATACTGACTTCGGTATACCATTCTACCACTTTGCCAATTAAGCTACCGTCCGTCATGCCGGAGACCTTTAATTTTGCACTGTATGTTACGTCATTAAGTTACGTCACGTGTCATCTACTTAAACCTAACTGGATATTAAGCATAGCAAAATCCTATAAACATAATCAATTAGAAGATTACAAAGGTTGTTCTGAAAACGCACCACAGCAAAAGGGTATGACAACATAATTAAAATTATTTATCACCAGCGTCTATATCAACAAAGAAACCGACGATTAAACAGAAATTGTTTGAAAGAAGGGAGAGGATGGGAGGGAGGGGTCAATGCTTTTGTTATCTTTGTAAATAATTAAACGGACCCTTTTATCTTTGCCTTTCTTTTGGAGGAAAACTATTTGTGCTTCTTTTGTGAATGAAATATTGATGATGTTGGCTAAGCTACGCTCGTTCTTATTTGCAATAATTTTACAAAAAGACCTACTTCAATTACAAAAATTGCAAGTAAGAAATACTGCAGTAATATTCAACATCTCGCCTCATCTGTGTATAACTTAAAAAATATAGTATAAGGTGCCAATATTTAAAGAATTATCCCCGTACTCCTTCCTAACCGTTATAGAGTTGTATCTTCCAGCATCAGCTCAGCAACATAAAATGCTGACTGCTAGATACAAATATCCGAGTACTTAGTTTTAGTTAATATACGAAAAACAGCCTTTAAAATTTGGGGTTTCCCCTTGATTTCTCTAGGATTATTTTATCAGATCGTAACCTGATAAAAATAGGACAACAAGTACACGATTTCAGACAAAAAAAAAATCAGTCCAAGTGACTTCAAATAATCGGCGAACAATAAAAAGAAAAAAAAAATATTGAGAATCTACTCTTTTTTTTAATGTCAATTAAAACAATGCAAACAGGTCGTTTTTACGGCTACACGCTGAATCTTACGTTCCAAAATTATTTTGCTGTTAATATTTTTTTGCTGTTATTTTGTTGTACAATTTGTATATACATGGAGCGTATAGTCGGTACCTTAGTAAAGGCTGTAGAGATTGATTGCCTTTAATTAAGCTGCTGGAGCCGTGGTCGATCGGCAGACAAGTGACTATTCAATATAGGGATTACCTAGCTAAACCACATGCAAAGTCTTGAAGATATGTCATTAAAACAATTATGTTTAATAAATAACACACTGCATGAAAGGAGCCTCCCCGAGTGACGTACTCAACGATTCCCTACGTCCGCGCGTCCGGCGCACTCTGGGCAATTCGCGAGTTCTCCAAAGCGAATTGGCTAATCCTTTCACCACGATGGCAAGTCAAAATAAAATTTGACTCAGTCATCGACACGACGAAGAAGAAGAAGAATAACACACTTTAGTAAAATTAAATGTGCTTTATTTACAGGAAAATATACAGCTAGCAGCAAACATTTTAACAACTTGCAAAAAAAAACTAGTCCTATCTCTACTCTCTTAGTTCCTTCCCGGACTAAAAGAGGTTGTTTGTATGCTTAAGACGTTAAATCATAACAAACAAATTTAATATACATACACCGTTACTTTCTAATTTTAAATATTGAAGAAAACCTAAAGAAAACAAAGATTAATTATTAAATAGAACGCTACATTTTTACTTGAAAAAGATAACAAGGAAATTACCCTTGATTCATCGGATGAAGACAACAGAGCTAACTACAAGGTTTTACCGCAATATTGCATTTTAATTAGTTGCATAATACAACCGCAATCCCTACAGCATTAATGAAAACGCGCATTAAAAGCGAATCGTTCAATAAACAGATTATCGTATTAACAGGTTTAACGCCAGTGGTTATTATTTATTTTGGTTGAGTACATTAGTGCTAATTCGGGCAAACAATATTGATGCTCTTATTTGAGTGATGTTGTTTAATATGACTTGAAAAATAATGATATGGTTATTTTTCATTCGTCTTGTAGATCCAAGACGATTTATATGCCATGTCTTTGTCAGCTTTTAAATCTTTAATAGCCAACTTCTTACTTAACTCGTGGCCCATTTTCAGGTCCTGAACAAAGCGTGTATTTGTATTTTATAGAATTCATGAGGCAACAGGGTTCAGAAACTACAAGAATATTGTATGAACTAACGGAGCGCGTTATTATTCGTGTGTGAATTTTTGAAGCTGCCGATGGCCTAGTGGCTATCGTAGACACCTTGAACCGCGAGGTCTCGAGTTTGAATCCCGGATCGGGCAAAGCGTTATTCGTGTACTTTCCGTCAGGAAATTCACAAAAGTAATATAGAGTTGGCATTGTGCCACGTGGATGACGATAGGGTCACCCCCTATCCCATGGGACTTAAACATAACAAGTGAAGTGTGGGTGGTCTACACCTTTGCCGCACCCTTCTGGCTAATATAAGCGTGATGTTATGTCGCAATAGCAATCAGTAGCACACCACATCGTCCGATCAATCTGTCAACTTGTTGTACATTGCGGTTACCGCGACGTCTTGATTGATCTGCGGTCTTCGGCTATGGATTGGTAGAATTGTAGCTGTTCAATGCAATGTATACAGAGTAGCTAGTACAATCAACAAGTTAGGTAAACATTAGGTAAACTTTCAGGCTATCTAGTCCATTAAAGAAAATAAAAGATATCTAGCTATCTGTAAAATATTTAGATTTATGCCAAAACTGCTTTTAATTTTAATGCTCTACCTGCGTGGTACGTAGATTATAAGTACCCTATATTATTTTTGGGGTATTGATCTATTCCACACCAATTTTCATTATTATCGTTCCAGAAGATTCGAAGATTTTTGGGTGCAAACAAACAAAAGAAAAAATCTTTTATCTTTATAATTAATAGAGACTTCAATAATAAATAAATACAAAGTAATTTGAAAATTTTCCATGTACATTTATGATTTTTTTTTGATTAAGAAAAAAGGTCTACTTTTGGCAATTGAGTGGTTCGTCAATTTTAAAGGGAAATGCTTTTAATTCGGCACATAGGTTTTTGACATGACTTAAATTAACCATCACATAGATTTAAGGAAATATCACTTCCCAATAGGGTGAAACAGGGGTGTAAGTGTATATAGCAAGTTAGTCAATTTTGAAGGTAATTGCACAAAACTCTGCTCATAGGTTTAACTTAACTATACTATATATTTCGAATTGATTATATTTATAGCATTTAGCTATGCTTAGCAAATTATACTAATATATCGGCGTACTGTGCGGCGATACAGAGCAGATACTATATATTATATTGGCGCAATTACAACTGTTCGTCGATAATAATTAAGATTAATTATTTGATTGTGCTAAAATTAGTTAAAAAGCCATCAGTACATTATTTTTGAGTTGATTACGATGTAAAATTAATGTTAAGATTGTAATTTCAATACTTAACTTACAAACTTGTAAACTCGTGCACGTGCGCCGAGTCCTTTAAAAACGGCCGCACTGTAGGCGATCGTCATAGTCGCTCCCAAGCCGCCGCACAGTACGTACGAGAGGTACGTTGTGACGTCATTACGCTACCCGTCGAATAAACGAAGCGTTTAAAAGTAATTGGTGAAGTCTTCCTTTGAAGAACCAGAATGAGTAATCAATCATGAAGACAACAATTGTAACGTCAGCAATGCTGACGTCACACTTTTTAAAAACACTCAGGAGATTCATTCTCTGTCATATATTATTTCAATTATGGAAATAACATGAGAATATCAAATGAACGAAATTGCGGGCAACAGCTAGTTAAATGAATAACTATATCATAGAAATCTTAATAACTAGTCAATAGAAATGCTATCGACTATCTTTTAACACTGGGACGCATGTCGCCGTTTTTCAAATACCACTTTTTGTATTCCTGCAAACAAAATTATTCTTTTTGGCGATGACATTAAGACGACAAATCCTCAACTCGCACTTGTGTTCGATTAGACTCATGCGCTTGTATTCCTGCAAACAAAATTATTCTTTTTGCGATGACATTAAGACGACAATTCCTCAACTCGCACTTGTGTTTGACTAGACAGATGCGCGGCGACAAGGTCACGCGTCTTTGACATTTCTATTGCCTTATTATTAAGATTTCTATGAACTATATACATTGATATTGTCAAAATTAAATACCAATTATTAATTAATTTATTCAAGGTTAATAATTACCACAGATAAATTCATTCATTCAACCGTTTAAATAATAAAGAGCAATTTTGTGAAACCTATCATCTGTTTAAATAACTTTTCAAACATTTATCGTTCAATTAAATAATTAATAATATCGTTTGGTAATAACCGTTAATTTGAATATACACCGATGACCACGTCGTTAAAATTAACGTACTTGGTTTTCAAATGAGAAATGTTATAATGTTTTCTGTTTCGTTGGACGACCGGATGGCGGAGTGGGTAGTTTACCTGCATGCGATGCCGAGGACGTGGGTTTGATTCCCACCTAAGACAAATCTTTGTGTGCATGTTATAAATTATAACCTAAAAGAATGATTCTAAATTATTAGAAAAATTCGTCAACAAAAATAAGAATTATCGTCACTTAACCCATACTATGATTAAAAAAATAGACAACGAATCTTAATCGCAAAATACATATTTACTATAAAGGTACCTTTGCTCTACGTTTCGAAATGACTTGCATGATTCGTGGTCACGAGCAGACTGGTGAAGCTCAGTATCTTTGTTTAATTTATGAAAATAAAAATTGCCCATTTGTTGTCTTGCTCACTACTTTCCACCCTATGTACCATAAGAGACCTTATGCAGGCCAACCAAAAAGGCGTCACAGTCGCATCCTATTAGTCTAAAACTATATAGATAGAAGAAAAACATTTTTATTATAGTCATTGACAAGAGAAGAAGAAGAAGAAGAAGAATTTTGGAAAAACGTTTTCAAATCGTGAAAATTTAAAAATATACCTATATAATGCAAGCCAGTCGATTATGTCTGAGTGAAATGAAATTTTAAAGAATACAATAAAATTCTAATATACATAAATATCATAGAGTATACTCACTCGTTTAAAACCTGCTGTCATCGTTTCAGAATAGTTTCTCCGCTTCAAAACCATTCCTCAACTGTCACTTAAATCCTCGACAATCCTTGTTGAGTTACTACATGTTTCTGCAAATATTATAACATACAAAATGTAACATGGAATATTACAAATAGATAGGATATAAATCTTTTACATGGAATAATATTGCATTTGAAATACAATATTGGTCAGGTAAAACACTAGCGTTAGTCTTGTGGGTGATGTATGCTGATACCGATGATCGGTATCTTGGGTTTGATACCTGAGACAAGCAAAAGTATAAATTATTAACACTCCCATCCATATATATTTATGATATCTGCATATTTGTATTTAAAAACCTAGATTATTTCACAAAAGTAAAAGAGACCCATAATATTAACACTAGACATAAAGATAATTTGTATTTGCCATTATCTAGAATTAAAATGCTGAACCAAAGCCCCTATTATATGTCAGTGAAAATATTCAACAAACTGCCAAAACAAATAAAAAATAGCCCGAAATTGTCTGCTTTCAATAGAAAATTAAAGACATTTTTAATAGAAAATTGTTTTTATTCTATTGACGAATATTTTAAATGTATAATTGAAACATCCTAAGTTATTTTAACAGTATCAAAATTAACTATTATTTGTTTAGATTTAAGATTTATAAAACTGTGTTATGTTATTTTTACTAAATATTACTGTATGTTGTGACTCCCACTGAGTTATCTAATTATGCAACGCCTGAAAAGGGCTACTAAGTTATCAAGATCTGTATTTAATATTTAAGACCTAACTATACACTTAGTAAGCAAATAAAGACTTTTGACTTTTGAAAAAAAAAGTGAGATTTGAGATTTTCCATCAGAAAACTGCCAATACCAGCTTGTAATCTGGAACTCTTACTGGTAGATCGCATAGGAAGTTTGGGTGTCATACATCTCTGCCGTACGTTCTGGGTGAGGTTGTTTTAATAGGTTCATTTGACGCTATCTAAGACTCCTCAAAAATTACTATATTATGGTGATATAATGTTGTTCAGTTTTCCTCAAGTAGTAGATACAGCACCGATCCTAATCCAATGAATATCTAATCAGCACTTGCAGTGTGAAGGAATGAAGTGCAATACGGACAGACTAGATTTATAATGCCATTTACTTATATACTTATATTATATTGAACATAGTGGAAATTACTGACTGCCTCGCTGTACCAGTGTAGTGGTTAGATAGTGTATGTAGACAAAAACGTCATTTGAAAACTATTCTTGAAGAAATTCTCAATAGTAGCTTGGAGTTGGGACCCTCTATTAAATGTGTAAAGAAAACTCCATAACAGTTCAGACAATACTTTTAATTCACAGAAATTACCTTTGACCGAAATCACTTCACATCACAGTAAAAATGACACAAGGATTAAATACATATTACCTTAGAATTATCACACAGTATACACTATTTTCTTTGATGTTAACTCGAAGCCACCACACGATAGACTACCGAGACTATGACGCGTACTTTACGTTATTCCCCGAATTCCCGCCAAAATAGTGCCTTGCTCTGATAGGTCGAAACATAAACCAATAAGAATCATAGACCAATAAGAGCAATGTGGTGCTGCCAGTTAATGAAACTGAAGTCTTATAAGTTGCGAAGGGAAATGTTGCCAGCAAATTAATTAAAAAATGTATAGAATTCTACCGACACGCTAACAAATGGGACCTAACATGACTGGTGAAAGTTGGTAGATAGCGTGTGACCATGTGATGTGACCGAAACGTAACAGGTAAAGACTGGACCTACACTTCTGCCATACCGTTATGGATAATATATGCGTAATGTTATGTTAAAATATGAAATTGACAAAAGTTCAAAATATGAGCTGATGTTACTATAGTAGGTACATTATATTGAGTTATGCACGGTTCACATTACGTCTGCAGCATTCCCAGTTCAGTGATCGAAATTAATGTAAACAGGCACTGGAATATATCGATTCCAGTCTAGTACATTCCAGGGCGAGGTTATTTTTTATATCTGATATATTGATTAAAATATTGCCGTCCAATTAAGGGTAGACACCTGAGCGCTGTGTTTTCATACTAACGTAATATGGGTTTACTTTTATTTAGATTTATCCATTCTTATAGACAGAATATACCCAAAACACTAAATACATGTTGTGTTTGTTATTGAGTAACAGACTGAAGAATTTAATTAATAGTTTAAAAGAATTACCGCCGGCAAACATCCTAATAAAACAAGCAACTGCCTCGATGGTCTAGTGGTTAGCGTATGAGCCTCTCACTGCAAGGTTTCGGGTGCGATTCCCGGATCGGCCAAAGTGTTATTTGTGAACTTTCCGTTAGGAAATTCACAATAGCATGAAGTTAGAATTTATGCCCGGTTGATGGCGATAGGCTTACTGCTAATACCATAACCTCAATCTTAACAGGTGAAATGTGGGTGTTGTACACTTCTGCCAAACCCTTTTGGGTAATATTGGCGTGATATTATATTATGTATGTTAAAACTAGCTTAAAAAATTCACACACAAATATGGCGCTCCGTTAGTTCATACAATATTCTTGTAGTTTCTGAACACTGTTACCTCATGAATTCTATAAATACAAATACACGCTTTGTTCAGGACCTGAAAATGGGCCACGGGTTAAGTAAGAAGTTGCCTATTTATTCGCTTGAATGAAAATAATCTTTATGTAACTTAATAATTATGTAACTTATATGTAACAAACACTATGTTTCACAATGTTCCTGCTTACGTAAATCGTACTGGTATTGAACAATCTACATAAATTTTACTTAAGTATCCATTATATCCTACCTAAGATAGGTACAAATGGATGAACGTGACGTCACGTAATGACGTAACATACAATTTGCATATATTACTGATTTTTTGATATTTGAACTGTTCTGTAAAACCATTTTTTACCGATTGCAAGTTGTTATTCAGTATTAATAAAAGCGAAGAACTTTAAATTATGTAAAATGGCACATAGTAAACAGTAGCTTCAATAAATCACACGGTGCATCTCTAACTTAAACAGTTGTTTGCGCCAACTTTGAACAAACATTTGCGAAAACATTCACATCCAATGAATCCAAATTAAATTTTATTACCCAGGGTTTTAGAATCATATATTGTTTATGTATGTATATAATGTGTATTTATTGATCTTTTTAGAATTTATTAAATAAATTACAATAACATTTCTTAAACTTAAATAGGGAAATACCTAACTATGTACAAAAAAGAAAAGAAAAATGTAAAAACAATAATTATAATTGTAGAAGCCAGCCTTCTGGTCACGTGAAGAGTCAACCAAACTTTTGGTTAATTCTATATTTGTATGTATATATTTCTTTTTACTCTCAATGTCATGTTTTATAACTTTGGTATCCTAAATAAGTCCTTAAATCTGGGATTAACTATATGACGTCACAAAAAGGTTTAATACTCTATATCTGTAAGTACATCAGCTGCGTCATAACTCACAAACTGCTGAACACACTGTCACTGCATGCTCGTTGTTTTATCGCCTTTTCTACAAGTAATACGACGTCTACCAGGAATATTTTAAGTTGTAAAAGAAATGGCGTATGTTAATATGATATTTAGTTTTTTGTTATTTACTTATTTAACAAATCAGGGACAAACAAAAGATACCAACAAATGTAAGTATAAAAAGCCACTTAAAAGCTGATTACACTGTATAATAACAAGATGGCTGCAGCACTAAGTAATAAATTCATTCATAAACAATTTTAGACAAAGGTAAAAAGTGTTTTCTAAAAAAAATATAGTGTAACGAACTGGTGTAGCTAGACTTATTTAATAATATCAAAGAATTCAAAGTTCAAAGAGTTATTTTCAAAACAGCAACGCTGCTATATGTGCTGCAGAGCACATAATAGGAAAAAGTTCTCAACATTTGAATAGTTTTAAACCAAATTCTTTGAAATTTTTGTCATTACTATATTATTACGACTTAAGACATCAATATAAGCAAGCACGGAGATGGAATTGTACGCGGTGGATGGCAATAGGCTCACCCCCTATCCTCTATACATATCCTTTAATACATCTCCTGGGACCTTAACATAATAGGTGAAATGTGAGTGTTGTATACCTCTGCCACACATTTATAATTTTGCCATTTTGAACATGATATTATATATATAAAGTAAACTTGTAGCTAACATTTTTGTCTCTACACTTGTCGATAGTATGATTGATGATGATTGCATCATACTATCTATATTCTGTCAATACAGAGGTATATATTATACCTCTGTGATTGAATATTTTCAATCAGGATAGATAACCTACCTTTCACTAACTAAATCATGTCACGTCTTATCCCGCATCAAATGGCTCAATGTTTGTCACGAGTGATGATGGAGACGAGTAGAAAGCGACGGCGAGTGTTGTGTATTAGTAAAAGCTTGACTCAAGTCTTGATGAATGAAATCGTGCCGGTTGTTCTGTTCGCAGCCTAAATAGAGCCACTAATATAGGGAGCAGATGCAAAGATTTTAGACTTCGATATTTCCATGCTATTTCCTGCAAAATTGAGAAATTTCTCTCATACACTTTTGACTCGAAATTTACCGCCATAGAAGTGAAATTTCTGAAATAAAACTTACTGTTCATTTTCGACATGTAAGGTACCTAAGTGCCGAATGGCATGCATTTCCCTTCAAAATTGACGAACCTTTCATATAGACTTAGATTCCTTAATTTGAAGATAACACATGATTTACCAGCTTTCAAGTTAGATTTTCAGCTACACAACTGTAAAAACGCATACAAACAGATAGACAGACCGACAAAAAATCTAAAAAAAAAGGGTTTTGCTTCTACTGCTGATAAAAAGGCCCTTATATAATTTTTGCTTAAAATATGGGAACACACACATGGGAAATTCACAATTTTATAATATGTATAGAAGAAGAAGATTAATATATATGTCCCGCTTCTTTCATGGCCACACATGTCAGCAAGTGAGGTGAGTTAGCTAGATATCTGAGCAAAACTTCCGAGCGTTGTGCCCGTTTCATATCACTGCTACGACTTTGTGTGTAGCAGCAATTAAACGTTTGTGTGAGATTATGGATGATTGATTATGAATTAGTACATTTTACACCAGTTATACATAGTGCATTATACTTCACTTACAAAGAAACAAAAACTACCAAAATCAACAAAATCTACCAAATATCTACAAAAATTTACAATAGCTACCAAAATTTTTCAAATATTTCCAAAAACGACTTGTGTACAAATATGAGTTTGGATCCAAACTTAAGGCTTTTCTTGTCAGTGGGTGTTTCTACTCAATAGAAGAATATTTAAAATGTTTTTTTTTCCTTATTTATATTGGTAACTTGTCATTATTATTTTAAATAAATTAGTTAATTTTATTCGGATTATTAATAACATGACTGTGATATTTATAATATTTTATTTAATGATTTAATTTAATTTTAGACAGATTAAGATAATTTGTATTGTATTTTCAACACATCGTAATATTGTTTTATGAAATAAATTAAATGACATGAAACAACCATATTTTACAAAACTACCATAACCAACATTAATCATAAAATGAGAGGAAAAGGACTTCGTCTTCGTAGCAGTGGAAGTTGTTTCTACTTTTTCTCCTACTGTGTTCTGGAGCGGGTGGAAACGTAGGAAAAGTCCCGCTTTTCAGAACTCGCCCGAAAACACTAACTTTCTATGATAAATATTCTCCGTATGACACACTGCAATGAGGTACTTCCTACGTAGGTGTAGTATCACTACATAGTATAAAACAAAGTCGCCTTTTCTGTCCCTATGTGCGCTTAAATCTTTAAAACTACGCAACGGATTTTGATGCAGTTTTTTCCAATAGATAGAGTGATTCAAGAGGAAGGTTTTTATGTATAATACATGCATAGAAAGGGGGAATTGTTTTACTCCAAATTTAACGCGTGCGGGCCACGGGCAGTAATAAATAAATCAAACTACTGGAACGATTTTAATCATTTTTTCAGTGAGTGACATAGGCTATATATTATATACCCGTGCGAATCCGGAGCGGGCCGCTGTGTTTTTATATACAACGTTCACAGTTTTCCTGTAGTGTATTTAGTATCAGCATTGTACCCGTGCGAAGCCGGGGCGGGTCGCTAGTGAAATATATTATAACGTCTGTAGGTTAATAATTTCATATATATTATAGTCATCATCTTATTAACATTGTAATCTAACTCCTAGTAGGTCGTAGAAAAATCACCTTAAATGTGTGGTTTGACAATGAGTTGAAATACTGAAATCACTGACACAGAAGGGTTCCATTCCGTATGTTCATGACTGGTTGCATAGAATACGGTGTGGTTGCGTGCCACTGAGTGCGTACATTCGGACACCGTGACCTAATCACTTCAAGTGGTCGGTTTGGCGGTCCCAATTGTTATTATTATGTTTATGGGCTTTAGTTCTATTTTTTGTATTTCTGTATTACTAACATCATTTTCTAAGTTTTCATTGGATTACTAACACTCAATGGACCTGGTCTGAAATAAAGATATATTATTATTATTTAGAAGCCTCAAGATTATTATTATTATCAAATTCTTACTAATATTATAAATTTGAAATTTTGTAAGTATGGATGTATGGTTACTCTATCATGTAATAATAATAAAATAAATAATAGTATTTGTGCCTAATTACATTTAGAGTAAAGTGTTTATCGGGCCTCTGTGCTGTTGGCTTGGTCATTATAAAGTATACCCACAGTGCAGGATGTAAAGCTCATATTTTAAAGTTGTGTGCTTTAACTTATTAGTAGTAGTTTTTTTATATGTGTAGGTTAACGTAATACAGTATTTAGACTTTAGGAATAACATAGACCTCAATGCTTTAATAAAATACAAAAAGGTACTTGAAAACCTGAAACCAATCTCAACGACTAAGTTCAGTACACAAGTGTTTATAAATGTTCTCCTATAAATATATCGCTTGACATCTAACCTTCATTAGGCAGGTTATTGCCTTTTTCACTAAATAAGGTTCAATATCTCGTTGTCGTTCAAATATTCCTGAAATAGATATCACTTAGTGAGTTCTTTGTTTTATTAGGGCAATGAACGTGTATACGGTGGACCAAGCAAGTAGGTATTCAAACAAAAACTTACACGTCATACTTCAAGAACATACATACCTAAAAACTTGAGAGGTGTCAAGGGACACCCGGATGGAACGAAGTTCCTTTTCGATTAATTAGTGGATTTTTTCTTTTTTTGTTATAATAATATTTTTATCATTATTAACAAATATAATGTAATATATACTTAATCAGTAGGCTCAATTTACGCGCGATAAGGAACTTCGTCCAAAAAAAGTACGTATATACTTCTTTAACTCACACATGCATTACTAGTGTAACGACGTAACCAATGCAACGATATTTTCTGTTATTCTATTGCATAACATTCACAAAATATAGGTTGGATCCAAAAAACAATCCAAAACCTCAAATTCGCTTGCCTTCCTCCTCATTTCTCTGACCTAATTCAAAAGTACAAAAATTTCTCCAATTGCCAACGAACCTCGCTTCATTTAAACCAATTACAAGTCTATTCCATCCGCAACTGGAAATTTAAAACCGAAATTTAATTTAGCCGTCCATTTCTTATCTGTGAACAATTCAGTTCACGGTTCGAATTAATTGTTCTTCTGAGAATTAGGGAAATTGACACCTCTGAAGATACACTAACTAAGGTTGTGTAACGTAGAACGTGACCGGATTAGAGATTTTTGTAACGATATATTGTTCAAGGGCTATGAATCAAATTGTATTTCATTTATTGAATGCTGATAGTGGGTAAGATATTGCAATAATTTGACTTAAAAGGGTATCCAGATCCCATTTTTGATGTATGGTTAAAATAATTAATGGTTTTTGAAATCGTTTGCGTATTCTGATTGTTGGTCTGTTGCGTTACTAGTTACATTCAGCATTTAGTCTTTATTGCAATCCATAATGTTATTATATAGATCTTAAATATAGGTACAGCATCAATTAAGGACCCTGACGGGCAAACCTAGGAGAGAGGAAGATAATCTATAACAGAATTTTTAATCCATATTTTCGCCTAGATCTTTTGATCTGACTCTAAAATTGCATTTCGTAAGAGCAACGTTTTTTACTAAACGTATTGAAATATCAGTTTTCATTTAACCGGCCACCTCGAACGGGAAATGAAAACTCCAATTATTACGAAACACAAAAGCACAGCAAAAAGGCTTTTAACACTAAATGCTAGGTTTACTGGAAATAGGATACTGTACTAAGAACATAATTTTTAGTGCGAAAAGAAGTAAAAAGTATTTTCTTTCTGCGAAACAATTTGTGTTTTAAAAGATTTTTTATGAACTGGGTTTTTTAAACTTTTCCTAAGTGGCAATATTATACCTTTTTTATTACTTAAATTTTTTTTTTACATTCGTATTTAACATTCGTAGTGGTTACAGCTGATATAAGTGCATTTTTACCTGCCAGAGGGGTGTTATAGCACCGCCGACTCACCTTTAACCTTTCGCCAAATAGTAGTGCTTGCAATAGTAGTGCTTGCATAACTGTGTTCTGGTTTTTTGTGGATATTAGGTCTTACAATGACTGGCACATGAGCCATAACTCTGTGGCCCTTACGAAGCGACGCAGCATTTACAATCTGCTGTTGTGGTGTCCATGACCTGTCATACTACTACTACTATACGTCACGTTATATAATTCGTATAAAAAATAAATAAACTGATTATTATATATAATATTTTAATGGTTCTAGTTTCCAACCAACTCTCAGTTCTTGCACCTACCACTTGTCGTCTCTGCATCACCTAAAGGTTGACTGGTAGATAATGCCTACGGCATTAAGTCCGCCCATGTACCAATTTTTGTGCATAAAGTTTTTAAATAAATAAATAAATAAAATTAACCTAATAGTTTAACGAGATCGTATTATCCAGACCAACAACAATTATTTGAAAACCGGATGGCGAAATGGGTAGTGTTGTACCTGCCTACGACGCCGACGTCGCGGTTTTGATTCCCGCTTAAGACAAATCTTTGTGTGCATGAACATGGGGGTTTGTCTTAGTCTGGGTGTTTCTATGTATAATAAGTATGTATTTACAAAAAGAAAATATATCTATGTATTAGAATCAGATATTCTATTGCAAGCTCTGCTATAGCATTAGATGGCGTTTTGTTTAAGTTGCGAGATATTTATTATTTATTTATTATCTTATTTTCCACAGTAACTACTTAATTTAACAAGCTGTTTTACCTTTTAAGCACAACATGTCTACTAAACGCTTCTCCAACTCAAATGTAGACGTCGTTTGTTTGTAAACAAGTCGTTGACGAGTTTCTGACAAGTTTGGCGTATCGCCTCAGAGCCTCTAAGTACGTACTTTGGAACGGCTTATACTCGCTAGGGTACTATCATTTGAGAGTGTGAAAGCTGGTTGAAATTTAAAAGCAGTAGCGATGTCTGGCAATTCTATCAAAATTTTTGAGATTTTGCATCCTTTTTAATAACCCACCTAGCCTTCACCATGAATCACTCTATTGATAATATTCGCAATGTTCAGTTGGTTTTGAGTTCGTTCAGGCAGGTGACGTGGAAAAAGATTTTGTGTTATAAGATAAATAATTACCTATATGAGAAAACGATAACATAGGTAATTAAATATCACACTTTCGCCCTCCGAAACGGAGCAGTAACGTTTGATGCGAGAAAAATCGTAATGAGTAGCTAGTTAACGTACCACAATATTTTTTTACGTACAATGTTCAGAACTTCAAATAAAAGCTGCTTGTAGTAAAATTTCTTACTGATTATATTTATTACTTTTTACTGGGGTGCATGAAAGGAGTGACGTACACAACGATTCTCTACGTCCGGCGCACCCTGGACAATTCACGAGTTCTATGAAGCGAATTGGCTAATCCTTTCACCACGATGACAATTCAAAATAAAATTTGACTCAGCCATCGACACGACGAAGAAGAAGATTACTTTTTACTTAGCAAATTATACTAAGAAACAGTTGAAGAAGATATGGGACCGGCAGAACTTGAACCTGCAACCTTCCGCACATTGGAGAGTCGCTTAATCAACCAGCTACGATCGCCTCTTGCCAGGACCCTAAATTTATCAACTGTATGTTACGTCATTTCGTGACATAACGTTTATCCATTTGTTCCTATCTTAAGTAGGATACAAACCAACGTGGCGAAGTTACATTCAGCACAAATGTTGTAAAGAATGAACGCGTACCTTATTTCAACTTCTTATTGATTATTTTTATAGCATTTTAGCAAATTATCGTAATATACTAGGTACTATTGTACTAAAAAATAACTAAATTCTTTGCCTTTTTACATTTTCAAACTAGCTTGTAAAACTCGCAGCAATTTCTTTTAACTTAGGCCACACTAAAACTTTTGCCAAGTGTTACCTGTGAATCGTCAAACAACAACTTGTTTAAAGTTCTTGCTTACAACAGCACTGAGAATTGCATTGACACCCACACAACTTACGGAATAACTTGTTAAGTATGAGTAACAGCTAACTTTATGTGTGGTGTGGTTCCATTATTATAAGTGATATTTTCTTCACAAGGAAAAACGATCGTAGCTTAGTCATAGGCGCGTGGACCGATTGATCTTTCTTACTTTATGGATGGTTGACCAACTAACGTAACGAAAATTCCTCCGTGCATCGCAGAGCACGTTATGCCGTCGGTCCTAGTTGCCATTTTCTAAAAATTAAAATTTCAAATTTTAAATTCATTTATTTAACTCCCTTAAAAATAAAATACAAAGTGCATGCAATGTAGATACTTATATAATTAAAACTAAGTTTGTTATTACAATATTAGTCCGTGCCCTCAAAACTAATGGAGACTGTATCTCAGAAGGTTCATCAGTGGTGCACCGAAAATGATTTGAATCTGTCAAAAAAGGGTTGCTAGACCAAAAAAACGCTCTCTATTTAGTATTTTTTTCGTAGTGTTAAAAAATTACCGTTACGTAATGGGAATTCCGGTATACCGAGAATCCGTGGACAAATTTAAAATTGAAATATCTGTATAATTTTGTTATAAAGTTTTAATATTCTACCTTACAAAATATGTAGCGATGATATAGGTAAATACATTTAAATAGAGGCACGCAATTTTGTTTTTCGATTTTGATGTTTGAGTACAACAAAAAAATACAGTGAAATGGAATTTAATTTATTTTATATTACATTATTTATATAATTTATTTATTTTAATTTTAAGATATATGGCAGTTGTTGCCGGTAGTCAAGACCAGATAGTCAGACAACTAGTCTAATACAGAGTATCGTATCTCCTCTGGGTAGTGGAACTATAATGGCAGCTACTCCACATAAAATACTAAAACTTAGCTGAAACCGTTAGTCTAGCAGCTGATCTCAAAGTGTCCCAGAATAATGACTATAAAATATAATATATTAACGGCAATTTCAAAGGTAAAGACCTATTATAATAAGAATTTAGACATAAAATAACAACAATCTCAATACTTGTAATCTTTTAAAGAAAATTTTAGCTTTGCTATGCATTTATTTTATAATATTATATAATATTAAAGTTGAAAAATTAAGAATCCAGCAGGACTCGAACCTGCACCCCTTGGGTATACGCCCCAAGTGCTTTGCCAATTCAGCTATGGATTCGTATGCTGCTGGACTCGAAATTTCTCAACTCTTTGTGCCAGCCAAACCAAGTAATGGTTCGTCTAGCTAAGGTATATATATATACCTACGACGCTGGCACAAAGAGTTGAGAAATTTCGAGTCCAGCAATCTCAATACTAACGTCCATTTTATAATTTAGACAAAATAATTACTCAATAGGCCTAACTCCATAAAACAAATCATCTCACTGTTATTTACGATCAAACAAATCGAATTCCTATTTATTTATCATTTAAAAATAACAAATATCGCGATGTAATATCGGCCTAATCGAAAGCGCTAACCTATCTCTGACAGTTCTCCTCTTTTGTTTTTCACTGTCCTTCTAGTCTATGGTCTCGATGACATCGAATGAGGTTTTATGCCTATTCTCTAAAAAGGTTACTAACAATATATATTTTTTCATTTCTGAAGTGGAATTCTCATAATACTCGAGAGCCAAGCCAACCATTCTTGTCCACCCTAATCACGCACACGAACAAATCCGACAAAAATCATTACTCCATTCAATGACCTCACTCGTTATGTTTCCCTGAGGCTAAACTAAACTACAACAAAAGAATCCCGTTTCGTTCATGATAGTCCGAAAAAGATGTAATCCGCAATTATTTATAGTTATCCTTGAAAATAACTGCGGTATTAAAGTTCTATGTATAACGAATACACAGTATTTTTACTTATTTAACTCGTATATGACTTGTTTTCTTATTTTAGTATATTTTCGTTACAAAAGAAAACCTTCTTTTGGTAAAATTATTTTTGAAGCAAAGATAAGAATAATGCTCGAATTTATGTGCGTGAATAAGTTTTATATACATTTTACTGTAATGGTGAATTTCTTGTTTTTCTTGTAGGTACTAGAAAACATTTGAAAAAAAAAATGGCTGAGGCTGGCTGGCTGGCTTTAACTTAAAGTTACCTGATACATTTAATTCAAATTTAAATTCAAATCATTTATTAACACGTCAAAATATTACAAACAAATGATAAAAAAATAAATTATAAGTAAAACTAAATTATACTAATTACAATGATCTCTCTCCATCTTTAGGATCCATCTACCAATCACAATGCCAAACTCCGTCAATTTTTTAGACGGAATATTTTCAATACTCGCTAATAATACTCGAGTCACGTTATTACCAAATTTTTATTTAAAATAATAAAAGTACTACTAAAAGCCTGAAAAGTATTTTTAATATCACAAACACTTTTGTTATCACCCTATCGTATTTAATTTTCGCATAACTCCGTCCGAAACTCGTACCTGTTCCACATGCCATTACAACGACAAAGTTCCACTTCGTACCGGTAACGACCACCAACTTTATCGATTGGTGCTATTGTATTACCGTACTGAATATCACCTAGCCGTGTAATGTCATAGCTACGAGTATGTTATAAAGATATAAGTTTTGTTATATTCGGGGAAAGGACGATTGTAGTATTGTAGGTATCTGAAGAAACTTAGCAATTTACTGATGACTTTATTTAAAAGGAGTATTTGTATTTGACGCAAGGAGCAAAATATTTCTAGTATAATTATGCTACATGGGCTGTGTTTCTTAAATGCTGGCAGCAATGCGACGCTAAATGACCATGGCAAATAAGTAGTTGCATACCTAAATAAAAAGTAATTAATTTACAGGACAAATAATCATGAAATCATTTATCATTTATAATTTTAATTTTAAAATTTCTTAAAGTATTTAAAGTATTTTAAATATCACACAGAACAAAACTAGTACTAACAAAATAAAACTAGCCAGGTACGCGGTTCGGACGGAGTTATGCAAAAATTCGAAAGCTTTTGTACTATTAATCCACCACCAAATCCACATCGTATTCGCGACCACTACAAATTTTGTCGATTGCTGCTATTGAATTACCACTCTGAATATCACCAAACCATGCAATGTCAAGATAAAAAATAACGAGATATCATTTTGAGAAAAGTTCGTTGTAATGTTCGTGAAAGGTGATTCAAATGGAACTTTTAATGTTAAGTCACTGAAGATAATTTACAACTTACTTATAAAAAGGCTTTTTGTGACGAAATAATAGTACAAAAATAACCGACTCCAATTACAAAAAATGCAATAAAAAGTATAAAATGACTTGAGTAATATTTAAACTTCTTGCCTCATCTGAGTATAACTTGAAAGAATACAGTAAACGGCCTTAAGGTGCCTATATTTAAATGATTATCCTCGTACTCCTAACCGTTGAGGAGATGTACCCCAGCATCAGCTCAGCAACATTAAATGCTGACTGCTAGATGCAAATATCCAAGTAGCTTTAAGTAATGTATCTCTAGGATCCCATCACCATTGTGCATATTTCCTTACAATATGCCTATTGTATTGTTCATCCATTTAAGCATGAGGATCTTTTTAATCTTTACAAATTTAAAAAAAAAACTTTCTAATTTCACGATAAAGGAACATGTTATAATTAAACTTTCCAAGTAACCAATTTTCATAGCGGGTACAAGTTACCCAATGTAATTAAAATTTAATGTAAGCACAGTAGAAAAATCTGACTGAAGGTAACTTAACTCTTTCTAAGAAGTTATAGTTTGTTACATATTGCTTTAAAGCATCGTATCTTTTCGACGACCAACACCAAGGCTTTTAAAATTTTAAACGTTTCTTTACAAACATTTTCCTGTTTTTCAGCCTCCGCGCTGTCCTGTCTCAGAATGCAACACTTTCCACAAGATAGCCATTTTGTTCTGAAAACAGCGTTTTGTGCCTCGACTATGAATCTACGATGCCGTCAATGATTTAATGTTCTAAATTTTGTGAGTCTTCAGTTACTATTAGATAGTGTTACTTAAGTTTAATGATCATCAAAAATGTTTCAAATGGCGTCATTCAGGCTATGTCTGGAAAAGAAATAAAAGATAAAAAAGATTTATAGACATATTTAAATAAGTTTACGCCATAGATTCAGTAACATCACATTGTAGAGTTACCGAATAACAAATTAAACGTAATCACATTACAACTCCCCGAGTCCCAGTCTTATATAAGCTTCAGTTTCAGCAGTTTCAGTAACAATAGAACAAACTAAACTGTAAAATAAAACGACTGCATAACACAAGGACTCTTGTTTGTAACCGTCCCAAAAGATACCGTGATTGCTGTGCTGTGATCACCTTTTTCATATACACATCATTCACTCAAAATACAACCTTATTTTTATACCTTTAAAGTTCTCATAAACTGCAAAACTAAAGGTGCATTTCAATAAGAATCGGTTCACTATTCAAGACACGCGTTCTCCGCGACACGGGAAGTAATGGGGTAGGGTGAGAGTTCTAATGACCATCGGTCTTTAAGAGCCGCTGTAAATTGTCAAGGGAAATGCGCAGTTATTTAGAACGCCTTAAGTGACGACCGAGGAATGTACGAATTACTCCAAAGCTTGTGGAGGCCCTGAGGTGAGACTCCGGGGAAAGGTAAGTCTTTGTTTGCGGAAATAAACGGCTTATTGTATGTACCTATTGGGAATTGTTCTTTAGAAGTGTTTGTGTCAGTAACAAAATACACGATTTATTTTTTTGCTGGGTGTTTCACAATATTTCACATGAAAGTACAACCTGATGAATATAGAAATTGTTATTTAAATCATAAAAAATGCTGACACTTTAATTTTATTCTGCTTTTTTTTTAAGTTAGTAATTATTTATGTATTATAAGTATCTCAAAAGCGTTCATTATAAACAGGCTTGATCTGAACTTTACCATAACATAACAAGCCTTGCCTTCACCAAGTTTTACTGGGAACCCATATTTCTTTTTAATGTGCGCTGAGCCGAGCCCATAAGAAAATCGCTAGTACCTATACATTTCCAGTATGAGCTGGTCTTGCATTGGGCAGAAAGCCTTTTAAACGCGAGACCATTTTATACTGGAAATGTGTAGGTTGATCGGTACTTCTGAGTGCCTTTATCGTCCGAGGTCCCAAGCCGAAAGGGCTGGCAGAACAAAGGAAATGAATTCTCTATTAGTCCCGCGAGGGACATTGCAGGTTAGACCTCGGCATTCTTCTGCAGGTTAATTTATTAGCACTTCGTGGGACGGAGTTGGAAAGGTATGGCCACAAAATAGCCAAAAGTATCGCCGTAGACAACATATTTTTATTTTGGCTGTAAGTAAGAAGTATACTAGTACTCGTTTGCTTTAAATTTCTCTTTAGATTCCGCTTTCCCTTATCCACACTCTTGTAAATGTATAGTTGTCAATATACTAGTGTTGAAAGTGTTATTTTAATAGTTTTAACTTAACACTATGTTTCAATAGACTTTAACAAAAATGACGTTTTGACATAAAGTTTTGATTTATTTTTCTTTTAAATATGTGTATTGATAGATTATGTTGGCTGGCTAGATCTGTGTGGCGTATTTTAAAAAAAATGTGATATTGTGTCGTAGTATACTATAAATGGGTAAGGGGGAAAGCGACCAACTCGAAGCTAACGGGTAGTAAGTCTGTTAACAAACTGCGAGTTGTGACATTTCGAGGGAAAGGGAAAGCGAACTCTTTAGATGAGTTGAAGTATAATAATACCCTATATTAAGACATATTCTTGGTGTTTACACCAAGAATATGTCTTAATATAATTATACTGGGATTAAGTGTTTAATTTATATATAATAATATGTCAGAGGAAGCTATGAGTCTCGGGTTGATTGTTTGCATGTATAATGCACAGTATTGTTTGTTTAAATTCGATTTGTTTTCAAAACTCTTAATTTAATGTAATTCGATTTATAACATTTTTCTATTACTTAAAAATCTTACTTAACTAATAAAAGTTATGAATATTGTAATTGACGTAATGACCAATCAGAGCAGAGCACGCGCCTCAAGTGGGGTCGAGGCGCCATCTTTACTTTATTGAGGTGGACAGTATTTTGCGGAACATTTGAATGCTAACAACTGATCGAGTTGGATCGTTGGCGGTGTAAAATTATAAGAGATAAAGTGAGATCGGTACCTTGAACCCGCTGCTCGGTCTTAACGGTTAATTTGTCTTTTAATTTTATTATAAAGTGTTAGAATATTGTTTAACCGTTATTAAAATAGTGTGAAACTGTGATCGTTGTGTTTTGTGCTCGCATTTTACCCAAATGACGCCCAATAGACCCTCAATTCCTGCCGACGAGAACTATGCTTCTCCGACATCAGAAGTGGGATCGGTGCAGGCACAAAACGTGAGCGAACGGACAACAGCAAATGACGGATGGCGCGCGTTATTCGAAGCGCAACAAACCAGCATGCGGCTTCTTGTGGAGACGCTTACCAACCCACCGAATAGTGAGGATAAGTGCATCACGCTGCCCAAATTTCACCCGGAAGAAGCAGACACTGACGCCCGGGCGTGGTTGTCAACGGCGGACATCTGCTTGTCGGAGCGTGATATACAGGGAAGTAAATTAATTCTAATACTTAGTAAGGCTCTTAAAGGCTCCGCTGCAAAGTGGTTTTCTCAAATAGTTTTTCCTAATATGAAATGGGTAGAATTTAAGGAGATTTTTCTTTCTCGTTTCGATACGTTAGAAACATGTGCAGCAACGTTATTAAATATGCTTACTGGTAAACCACAAGAAGGCGAATGTCTTGCTGCATATGCAAGCCGTTTATTTACGTTACTCATGTCGCGGTGGAATAGTTTGGGCCAAGAAGAAATGGTGGTGACATTAATACTTGCGCACATGAGGCAAATTGAGCCAAGGTTACAGCGAAACATTTTTTCTGAAGAAATTACTTCTCGCTGTAAGATGCAGCGTGAACTAATGGCTTTTTCATATCGCAAACGGAGTTACCAAGAGGTAACAAAGACCGTTGCAGGCACAAACGTCCTAGGTTAAGTTCTGTTTCAATAAAATGTTATTCTTGTGGAGAACTTGGCCATAAATCATTTGAATGTTTCAGTCAATCGCAAAACAAGCGGCAAGCAACTACAAGCACTGGGCGCCCCAACACGGCCGTCGCTACACGAACCCCTGTGACGTGCTACCGGTGTGGTGTTGAGGGCCACGTGGCATCTCGATGCTCAAAATCAGAACCAGTTGCCAGCGCACATCCAGCCGCCGCCGCACCCAGCATTGTAAGGCGAGTGGACATGTGTGGCCGAGACCTGTCACCGGAATAATTTCGCAATTTGGTGAGCAGTTCTCATTTTGTTTTGATTCCGGTGCTGATTGTTCGTTAATTAAAGAAAGCGTCTCTCGTAGGTTTGTTGTTGCATTGCATAACGCAATCATTACTTTAACTCGTGTAGGAAAGTCTAGTGTATTGTGTGACTCACAATTTTTATCTAGGGTTGCTCTTAGTGGTCATGATGTACAAATTTTATTTCACATTATACCTGACGAAAACCTAAATAACGATATCTTGATAAGACGCAATTTGTTTGCATTAGGGTTGTCAGTACATATATCAAGTGATAAACTTACCATAATTAAGAAACCTTTCCTAGTTGATATTTGCAGCGTTGATAACTCGGTCAGGCCACCGCCACTCGGCCGTACCTACAGCGATAAATGCATACAAATTCGCGAGGCGCCGGCGCCACTTCGAGTGTTGGGTGTCTACCAAATTATTTACTTTTTAAATTTTACTGTACTATTTTCTTTTTTTTGTTAACTGTACTATCTTCAAATTCCCTTCAATTATGAGTTTCTAATTGCAGACTACTAATTAGGTATTATTATCTGTGTTTATCTTGTAAATTAATTCAAAACTTATTTTTATTTCAATGAGTATCTTTCTACTTGAGTTGAGCAAAGGCTTGTTTTCATTTTTTTATTACAAATGAGAGACTGTAAAATTCGTTTTAGTATCTACCTAGTTGACTGGGTAATCAATCATACGCATCAAACGTAAGATGGAATGGGTGGTCGAATGGGTAGATAGATAGACGATGAATATTATAGTAGTAGGTAGCAACGCATCGGCGAAACGACAACCCTAGCGACATAGGTATCGCGTCACTCAGCGCCAGACAGCGACAGAGCTACGCGTTAGAAGAGAGAGGCAATACTTAGGTGAATATCTCGTTAGGTACTGAGCGCTTATGCGAGCTGATTTTAACTTTGTTGCTTAGTAGCAAGAGTCTCTATTTCTATGAATTGTTACGGGAAGTGGTGCTTCTGTACTTGTACTTATTATTCTGTGACTCGGTGACTAATTTTAATAGTGTGGATACCAATATACCTGATGACCTTAAACCATCACTCAGCTCAGACAATTTTTGGTTTAGCGTCCTACTTTAGGTAGTTTATTCATAACTTTTCGCTTAAGATGGCACCAATCTATCGCCTATTAGCTAAAAATAATTCTAAAATAATTTGAGCCACAGAATACGAAACAATTAGACAAGACATAATATCGGTATTGACTTGATGCTTGTCGACCCAGATTTACTCATTGAGCTGCATACGGACGCATGTAGCGAAGGTTACGGTGCGATTCTTTTTCAAAAAGTTGGTACAAAATTGCACCCAGTAGAGTATTACAGTAAACGCACTACGCATGCAAAGTCTCGATACCACTCTTACGAGTTAGAGACGCTAGCGGTTGTTAACTCGGTTAAGCGTTTTCGCCATTATTTGTATGGTCGAACTTTTACAGTCGTTACTGACTGCAATTCTTTGAAAGCCTTAAGATCTAAAGTAGACTTAACCCCTAGGATACACCGGTGGTTGGCCTTCCTCCAGACTTTTGATTTTGACATACAGTACAGGGAGGGTAGGGGAATGGCCCACGTTGACTTTTTTCTCGAGGAATCACTTACCTGTTCCGAACGAAACCGCCGTTAGTGATACTCACAGTTTTGTTAGAGACAGTAGGAGAAAAACGTGTCAATATAACTGAGTTATCTTCGAATTGGTTACAAGCGGAACAACGAAGAGACCGCTTACGTCCACTCCCCCAATCTTATGTTCCAACCGAGCTGGATCCATGTTTATCAGATGACAAAAGTGACGGAAAGATTTGGTACTACAAAAATTATTTTGTTTAAAATGATTGGCTGTTAAGACTTAATTAAGCATTCTTGTAGGCGAGGTGGCCACTAAAAGGCGAGGAGGCCAATAAAGGGCGAGGTGGCCAATAAAAGGCGAGGTGGCCAATAAAAGGCGAGGTGGCCAAAAAAAAAAAAGGGCGAGTTGGCCACGAAAAGGCGAGGAGGATGAAAAGTAAAATTATTAGAATAAGAGAGGAAGTCGTTTAATACGAGTGATGTGACACACGGCGTGGTGGCTGTTTCGATAGTTCGATACTACTGACTGTCTTGATTTAGTAGGTAGCGTGTGTGAATTCTATTAGGATTCGTATTCAATAACGAATGACTTGGTAACATTTCATTGTAAGGAAATCTATTTTATGAAAATAATAAATTGAGCAAAGATAAAATGTACACGAAATGTTGGTCAGGAGTGGCCGAACTATTAATTGGTTTTTCTTTTTTTTTACAGATAACGATGATACGCGGCCTTCAGCATCACACGAGGGCGTGTAATACGTCAGGACGGCCGTGTCAGAGGAAGCTATGAGTCTCGGGTTGATTGTTTGCATGTATAATGCACAGTATTGTTTGTTTAAATTCGATTTGTTTTCAAAACTCTTAATTTAATGTAATTCGATTTATAACATTTTTCTATTACTTAAAAATCTTACTTAACTAATAAAAGTTATGAATATTGTAATTGACGTAATGACCAATCAGAGCAGAGCACGCGCCTCAAGTGGGGTCGAGGCGCCATCTTTACTTTATTGAGGTGGACAGTATTTTGCGGAACATTTGAATGCTAACAACTGATCGAGTTGGATCGTTGGCGGTGTAAAATTATAAGAGATAAAGTGAGATCGGTACCTTGAACCCGCTGCTCGGTCTTAACGGTTAATTTGTCTTTTAATTTTATTATAAAGTGTTAGAATATTGTTTAACCGTTATTAAAATAGTGTGAAACTGTGATCGTTGTGTTTTGTGCTCGCATTTTACCCAAATGACGCCCAATAGACCCTCAATTCCTGCCGACGAGAACTATGCTTCTCCGACATATATATTTGGTGGGATTGAATGCGACAAAGAAGCTTTTAGTAAACACGATTATTTTCTAAAAGATTGTAAATTGTAGATTGGTAGATATTTTACCAATATGCGCTTAGCGTTTCGCCTCTACATTCCTTATGCGAACTGCCAAAGAATGGAACGCCTTGCCCGTCTCTGTGTTTCCGCATGAGAACAACTTGGATTTCTTCAAAGCAAGAGTTAACAGGTATCTCATAGGTAAGAGTGCTCCACCGTAGACCGCATCGTCACTTACCATCAGGTGAGATCGTGGTCAAGCGCGTGCCTATCCACCATAAAAAAAAAGATGCATTGCATAATATAATAAGTACGTAATACTACGTGTTTGACTACGAAATCATTTAAATGAGATAATGATAATCTTCTGATAATCTGGTGATATTCTGTGTTCTGTACTGTACTAATTATATTGAATACAACGCCATCTGTTTAAACCACACGGAACCGCTAAGTTGGTAGCAAGTCCACACTTTCACTTGAAACGAATGCGGTTACTGTGGTAAAGCGACGCCAGTAAGTTTAACAAGATGGCATGATTGAAATAAAAATAAATACAGTGTATGGAAAAATAACCTTTTATCATTTCATACGATTTATTTTCAATCAATAATTACACAGACTCAGTTGGGTATTTTACTCTATTAACAAATAATTCCAAGACACCATTTATTTAAATCACTACTTCAAAAACCACATACGTATGAACATAACTATGTTGCTTAAAATAGAACGCTATGACGACGTCACAAAGTTAGGTTGCCCTACAAAATGTCGCAAAAAATCGTGTTTGACAGTGTTAATGAAAATTGTTACTATGAGGACTATCGATTTTTGTATTTTTCTTTTTGACAGACATTGATTTAGCCCAACCATTGAGATTATACGTTTTTTATGGAAGCGCACTTCTTTGCGGCGTTTTGAAGACGAACATTTTGAAACAAAAATGTTTAAGATGTACGGACTCCATGCGTTTTTTTAATGATTAAGGCACTAGGCGGTGTTTTTACCATTATCAGCTAGTAAACTATCAAATTGATGTAAATAAAACAAAATACTATTCTCAGAACAATTTATTGAATCCTGAAAAGATTCGGCCCATTTTCAGTTTTCTGCTTTTTAAACAAAATATAAAGACAGATTACATATATACCTATTTACGCCTATTTTATGTATAACTATGTATCGCTACAAACTAAAACTTAAAATATCAAACAATTTAATACAAGTTTTCTATTCTTGCATCAGTTTTTTATTTTCTTTATGCGATTCAATAAGTCGAAGTAATCTTACAATTTTTAACATTTCTTTGATGTTCATATTTGATTCTTTAAAGTCAATCTGATTTTGTTCAAGTTTTGCATTTTTGTAAAGAAGCGTTATTTTGTTATTCGCCGATTTGGTTGCACTCTCTTCTTTATTTTCGATTCGTCTAGGTAGTTTTTCTTCTCTTGCTTTTACATCTTTGTTTTTAGAGTCTTGTGAAGTTGATTTATCTTTAAGTTCTACGGGTACAATGGGTTGTATTACATGCTTTGGGAATCGTTTGAAAGACGGCATCTCAATTCTATCATTTCTTCTCGGCATAAACTGAGAGTCCCTTGCCATATGGAGAGGTTCATTGTCGTAAATGTAACTATCGTAGTTTTGGGATAAATTATTGTCATCATTCTGATATCTGTCTTCAGCATATTTTGAGAAGAAACTGAGAGTGTTTAAGGCTCGAAGTCCTCGAGGTATACGTTTATCTTCTGTCAATGTGATTTCTCTAGTTTCTGCTGGGCTTGCGCTGCATAGAATTATCATGTACGTGACGCAGATGAAGCACTGCATCTGTAAAAGAAAAAAACATAAATAAGTGCAAAATTGCTGGTTAAAAACATCTGCACCTAAACTTCACGTTCTAGTCATGTTTGCATATATATTAAAAATATGAAATAGCGTGACTAAATCGATCTCGCGCTTGTTTGCATGCCTGGCTGGTGTCATATAAGGATAAATTTCTAGGCAAGTTGGACGAACAATCTTGTCGAGCATTGAACCAAGGTCACCGTACTCACGCACCGGACCTGAACGGAGCAGTCGCCATATTACACTACATAAGTCAGGAATCAATAGGATGTATAAATCGTAGGCTATTTTTATGTTTATTCATAGGGTGTAAATTAATGTAAAAATAAATCTAACTTGCTACAAAACAATAATAAGATAATTTTGTACCATCGTCTCTGCCTACCCCCGTGTAATTAAGGTGTGATGTTATATTTGTGAGTAATAAAATAAAAATTAATTATTATTTAGGCATAGGTAGAATAATTACTGACATTTATTTATAATTGTATGTAATTCCGTACAACATTTTAACAGTTTCATGTAGAACCAAATTTATTTTTACTAAGAATTTTATTTAACTTGCTCGATATACAAAATGATCACGGGTATATTATCCCTTATTCAAATATTGGGTAATTATTTCCCACTTGACACTACTGTAATATTTTTTTATTATTTCTTTATTGGCAACTCTAATCAGTACCAATCTCCATAAAAAACCCCCATTTCCCCCCTTATTATAAAATTAGGAGTTTTTTTCGAAATCTATAAAACCCTCTTACCTAAAAACCGTGACAAAATTTCAATTTTATTGAAAAAAAACATCCATTTGATTAAGGATTATAGGATAACTATCACAAGAGTTTTTCCTAATGTTCTGCCTTTAAGGTAGTCCAGTATTTTCGTCATAAAATAGAGAGTTAGTTACCTAGAATTTCCGGGAGTTGGCAAAGTTGCTATTCGAATATAACACATTCAAATCTATAAAATTACCAATTTTCATAATTCTCGCATGCGAATGAAATCACACGAAATTTTAATTTAATTCAATTAAAAATCGACCGTATTCATAAAAAGATAAGGATGCACTAACTTTTCGAAACCGACAGTTTCCCTAGCAGAATCACGCTACCAGCAAACTCTTTAGGTAAAACTACAAAATCATCGGGGTAAGAGGTAAAAAAACTAATATTAGACAAGCAAAGATAACAAATTCTTACCTTGCTAGTTCCGAGGTTCTTAACCGTGTGAGTGACTGCGCAGGAGTGTCGAGATGCAACCGGGAAGCGGCGGGAAGGTTGACTGAACTCGTCTGAACTGAGCCAGGGGTTGTCAGGTGGGTAATGTATGTTACTATCATTTTCCATAACGAATGACTGCATGTTGCATCAAATTGCAACATCCGAATCAAATCAAGTCATATGATCGATTTACATAAGAATACAATGTTATTAAAATAAGTAATAAAAAATTACATAATATATCGGAATGGATAAGGCATCGGTCTTACGATCTAAAGGTCAAAAATTCTGGCCATTACATCAAGGACGTGAACTTCCTTCTAACACAAGCTAATTAAGCTTAACTGGATGGGTTTAATTAGAATACTATAAATTTTGTATTTTCAAATTACTAGTAAGGTTTTTAATAAAAAAATAAATAAATAAATAGTCCCAATCCGACTCCGTGCAGCTATTAGGAATTTTTGACGAAAACATCTTAAATAACGCTTATGTCTGACCTGGGCATCGAACCCGAGACCCTGTGGTGAGAGGCGCATACGCTAACTACTATACTAACGAGGCAGTCTATCAAACTAAGGAAAACAGTTAGGTACAGATGTTTATTTTCAATTAGGCTAGTTATATTTTCCAGCGGTAAAAAAATTATAAATTATTTTTTGAATCAAAATTAGTCTTCTATTATCAGTAAAAGCATCTATCCATATTATTAAAGATAGTTTCCTTCCGTGGGCATCCGTGGCATAGACATAAAAATCTTTAAGGACAAACTATTCTAATAAAATTCTATACCACATAAAAAAGCAAGTGTAGGTAAAATTTTACCAAGCGGTCCAGTATTTTTAATTTACTCTACCACCTTATTGTTTTACTTCCGGTTATCGATACATCGATATAATAATATCGAGAAACATTCCAGTTTATTCTATAACCATACCTTAAGGCGTTAGCACCCCTGCCTAGAATTAAATAGTAACTTGTCTTGACGGGAACTACTACAATCCTGATGTTCGGAACCGTGGTCATTGTACCACGATTCTAGTGCACCTAGAACATGCAAATATCGACCCTATTTTTTATACATTTAGGGTTAAAAAAACTGCATCTATTTGTTGAATGATTTTACTTAGTATTGCGGGGTTCACTGATAGTAAGTGCATAAAAACATAATATCAGTGGAGAAGACAAGTAGATGGGCAAGTTCTTGAAGTAAGACAAAAAAAATATATTATGCTTTAGTGGTGGTCTGAGTCAGGAAATATTAAAATGACAAAGACAAAGACAAAGTATTTTATTTGTAAACATTACATAAAGTTCAGCTTGCATTCAGCGTGCATAAAAATACAGATATTTAGATTTTTAATCATATTAATAAGACATAAATTTGAAAATTAGAAATAATATATTATAGTGCAATCACACGTTTTGAAACTAGTAAATTAACTATGTCTTAATATTGTCAAAAAACATTGATAAAATAGAAATTACTTAAATAACTTTTATTTTTGTTTGCATAAAAAGTAGTTATCTCATTATATTTGTCTTGTCTTACGTTCTTGGTTGCAAAATAACCTGGAACCCATCTGTAGCTCTTAACATAATATCAAATTTTACATCTATAGGCTTGCCCATATCATCTTTGACATGAGGACGTATACGGTATTTCCTGAGCATGGTGGATAAGACAGTCTTCATTGACATAATTGCGTAGCGATAACCTGCAAAGAATATAGTAAAATGTTATATTATATTTTAATTATTCTATATCTATTCGGTGCATCTGGACCCTGGCTTCAGGAAATTGATTTACAAATAAAGATAGGCCATAGAAGCAAGATTGCTTGCACAAGGATTGTATTGATCTTTGTGGTTCTACATGAAAGAACTTTGTTTCCCACCAAAATATTTACAATTAAGTAATATAGGTGGAGCGTCGCAAAAATAACAGAGTCATAACATAAACTTGCTAATAACTCTCACCAATACAATTTCTAGGTCCATTACTAAACGATAAGAACGCAGCAGGGTGTGTCAGAGGCCCCTCAAGGAATCTTTCAGGCCTGAACTCTTCGGCATCATCTCCCCAGTACTTGGTGTTGCGATGGGTGGCGAACACGTTGATGACCACGCCAGTGTCTTTGGGAAGGATTAGACCTGATGCTGGAAAGGACATATTTATATGTGTATTTGGAGGAAATGCAAAAAAAGGTCTTAACATCATGCATGTAGGTAAAATCACCGTTTTTAAGCTAAGAGAACTTAAGTGCTTTGAATTATTTTCACTATCGTTTAGATTTAACTGCATTTCATATGAAAAAATTCTTACTAATACTGTAGCTTACCATTTTAAATCACCTTGGTTTCAGTACCTATACTGCTCCTGGGCACAGATGCAGTATTTGATTTAGGGGGTGCCTCATTTAGTTCCGGCATAAATGGTAAAGCCTTCTGCTACAATATGGTCTTCTTGGTACTTCTTGTAAGATTAGACTGTGGACTGTCCTCGTCTACCCGTGTACCCGACACGGGTAGACGAGGACAGTCCACTGACTGACTGACCGTCATGGATTTCTAAATGACAATCTGAACCAAAAGCAGAACACACTCGTACTGTGATGTTAACCTATCCAGCGGACATTCGCGGGTAAACGTCGATTAACCTAACCATCTTGCGATCAGCTCAATCATTTAGACACCTACTAACACAATGCCCCAACTATACCCAAACGCGACACATTTACCATTTTAAATCACCTTGGTTTCAGTACCTATACTGCTCCTGGGCACCGATGCAGTATTTGATTTAGGGGGTGCCTCATTTAGTTCCGGCATAAATGGTAAAGCCTTCTGCTACAATATGGTCTTCTTGGTACTTCTTGTAAGATTAGACTGTGGACTGTCCTCGTCTACCCGTGTACCCGACACGGGTAGACGAGGACAGTCCACTGACTGACTGACCGTCATGGATTTCTAAATGACAATCTGAACCAAAAGCAGAACACACTCGTACTGTGATGTTAACCTATCCAGCGGACATTCGCGGGTAAACGTCGATTAACCTAACCATCTTGCGATCAGCTCAATCATTTAGACACCTACTAACACAATGCCCCAACTATACCCAAACGCGACACATTTACCATTTTAAATCACCTTGGTTTCAGTACCTATACTGCTCCTGGGCACAGATGCAGTATTTGATTTAGGGGGTGCCTCATTTAGTTCCGGCATAAATGGTAAAGCCTTCTGCTACAATATGGTCGTCTACCAGGGGAGGGCCATCACAGCAATGAAAATCTACAATATACTTACGCATCTCTACATCATTCTCAACTTTTCTTAACAAGAGAGGTGCAGGCGGGTACAACCGTAGGCTCTCCTTTATGACGGCTTCTAAATACTTGAGATGATGCAAGTCTTCGAATTGTACAGGGCGATCTGAGTCCCCAAAGACATCATTCAACCTGCAGATAAAATATAGATATAATAAGTATTAACTTCTTATTATTATATACCCAAGTAGCTTGTTATTCTAAAGTGTATTAACGGTGTTCATCCTCCTATTTAAAATAATATTTAATAGTTTGGGATCAGTCCTCGAAAGAAATTAAAGGAACCAGATAATGGATAGAATGGTGTCCTTCAGAAACAACGCAAGTAGTACACGAAACACACATGTACACGAGCATGTATGACAAGATGTATGAATGTTAAGGAAGCGAAGAAAGTATGTAAAAAGCGAAGCAAACGGCGTTCCATCGTCTCTACCTATGCCCGTGGGTAAAAGGCGTGACTTTATGTATGTTTATATAAGAGCAGATTTGCATCGATAATTTCGGATTAAAACCACGACCTTCTAAGGGCAGCTTACCTTTAAATAAGTACCTACATAGCTTGTTTCTCTCTTAAGATTATTTTATACTTTTACAGGATTACTAACTCTTTATAAACTTTCGCCTGTACATCAGGGTGTCTCGCCAGCAGCACGCTAGTGAATGAAATAGCAACAGAAGAAGTATCGGTACCGGCTGTAAACAATACTATAGCTTCCTCTTTCAAAGTCTGGTCGCTGTAGTCTGATGATTCAATCATCAGCTCGAGAAAGCATTTCATACGGTCCTCATCTGGAAAAAAAAGATTGCCATCAAAAGGTATAATTAAAATAATTTGAGTTATATTGAGTCCCATTTAAGCTTTGATTTTTGATATGTTAAAAAACTATCTCTATATGGATTAGTGTAATAAAACCCTTAAAAAACATAAATACCATCTTTGTTATCAAGTTTATTGGCAACCATTTGCGCTCGTTCTTCACGTTTATTTGTAATGACCTAAAAATAAGAGTATTCATCAATAAACACGATTTCTACATCTAAATACATCTAAATTATCTATCATCTACATTACGTATAGTTAGGCCTTGATTGCTTCGTTGCAAAAATATAAACTTCTTGTTATGGTCGTTGCCATTAATACAACGGCAGGCGCTTTTATTGCTTTTATTATCACTGCTTTGGTGATATTGCACTAAGATGTCCAGGTTCGTTTCGTTAAAACTAATATTAGTCTGATATTATTAGACATTCTCAGTTAATTGCTTTTCATCATCATCATTATCATTTCAGCCCAACGACGTCCACTGTTGGACATAGGCCTCACCTAATTTCCGCCGCTTTTACTTTAATGTAATTGACCACCAGAAAATTAAATGAACTTATAATTTAATAACTTATATATTTTTACGGTTTTACACACCTCTTGAATATAAATGTTAATCGTATGAACACACTCCATAAACTCAGTGTAGTGGGTAGTCAGTCTGTAGAGAGGTAGGAAGTGGAGCCAAGGTTTGATGATGCGGTCTGATATGAGACGACAGATCGCCATGAACGCTCGCAGCACCTTCTGGTCGTGATTCTCTTGAGCATGGGAATTTATGCCTAGGGTTGTTTCTGGAAAATTATAAAGTATTTAGGATTATACGAAGAGATGTAAACAACATTTTCTTTTAAAGAGGATAATAAAAAGGCTAAGAAGATTTAAAGCTTTGGAGACAGCCAGTAAATGTTCTCAGTGTTGGGTTTCAAGGTCAAGGGTTAAACAAGACAGTTAAATATCTGTATTTTACTTAGAACGACCGCCATCAGACCATCACTCACATGAGGATACGATACTTCTTGTAAGATTAGACTGTGGACTGTCCTCGTCTACCCGTGTACCCGACACGGGTAGACGAGGACAGTCCACTGACTGACTGACCGTCATGGATTTCTAAATGACAATCTGAACCAAAAGCAGAACACACTCGTACTGTGATGTTAACCTATCCAGCGGACATTCGCGGGTAAACGTCGATTAACCTAACCATCTTGCGATCAGCTCAATCATTTAGACACCTACTAACACAATGCCCCAACTATACCCAAACGCGACACAGACACGAACAATATTGCACACTTAACCAACTCGATCCATACGACTTAACACAACTAACGACAGACATCCACTCCATCGACACCTTCATGTCACATCTCACCCATATAGTCAACACACTTAAACTGTTCAATAACACATAAACAGTCAAATTATTGAATTTTTCTTTTCTTAATTTATTTCCTTATTTAATATTTAATTTAATTTAATGATAAATGATAATTATTTTAATTTTGAACTATGTATATACAATTTTATAAATTTTGATAAATAAAAAATTATCCTGTATCAAATAGCAGATAAATAAACTCCATCTTGAGGTGGTTAACCTCAAGAGGAAATCAACCATCTTGCGAAGCATTGACTTAGCCACGAGTTGCCAACATAAAATTTATCATTAGGATAATCTGTGAAGTGCTTACCACAAACAGAATCCATAGTATACCTAGTAATATACTTCCCCATGGACACACTGCGTTCCCCAGCTACCTTTTGCAAATGTTTGACCAAACTCATGCTCTGCTTTGAGAAGACCTTCTCGAACTGCATAAGGTACTTCTGGCTGAAGGTCGGCACTAGCACCTTCCGGCGAGGACGCCAGATTGGCACTGTGGAAAATATTATAATACAAGTCTTATCAAAGGTTACGTCCTTCTAGTAACGATCTTAAAATTTAAACCATGAAAACTGGTATTGAAATATACCGTATATAAATAAAAATAATATTTTTTAGCTTTAATATTTTTTTTGTTGTTTCTTGCTGTTTTATTATTTGCATCTCAAGAATAAATTCGTTGCACGTCATTTCCGGGTAATTTCTTTAAAAAATGCATTATCATGATAAATATTTTGCATTTGTCAAGATTGTATTGAATGAAAAACAAGCGACGATTAATTACGGCAAAAGACTGCAAAAACTTTTGTCTATAATATTTTTAGAATCAAAAGACGAAATTAATGGAAAAAGGAGGACGTCACGTGTATCATGTAGAGTCAAAACAGTCTATGGTGTCCCCCTCATACGTTGTAGTTGCTCTATAGGTCTCATAACAACTAAATACAATTTTCACATTATAGTGAGTCATAGTACGTTAAAAATGCGAGCCTGACTTGACTGCTTCGATTCTAGTATAATTTTGTACGACAAATTGAGATCATAATATTGTCAGCAAGCTCATAGTGGGTATTGGTTTATGTATTTAGCTACTTATCTTTGTATTTTCAGTGCCACTACTGATCAAAGAGCGATGGTGAAATGAAAGTTTTGGTGTCTATCTTATGGCTTATATTATAAGTTGGGATGATATTTTGCCATACATGATGTAGATGGTGATAAGCAATTGAGCATTCATCTTATGATGGATATTATCATGAATACACGATATTTGTGATTCTCGACCAATCAGAGCCGTCCATTTCGACTCATCCTCCGAGCAACATCTTGTGGTTCTGTTATAGTTAGTGTCTTACCGTCAGCAACAGCACTTCCATTGCCAATGAGAGCCATTGTCAACTTCATAGCATCATCTTTTTCTAGACAGGATTTCATCACGCACTCCGCTATCACTGGGTCTGCTACCACTGTAAATAACACAATATAACATCACGCCTTCTTCCCCTTCAATTATCAGGTAGAGTTGTATCACCTATTCTGTTTGAGTTCCATAGGATATGATGTCATCCGGTATATGAAACATAATGATATCGCCCAATATATGGCGAGAGGCTTGAATAGCTAAGCAGGGGTGTTTGTTTTACCAGCGCTACTCTCTAGAAGGAGTATAGCTTTGGGCAAGTGACCTACATCTTGCTAGCATATAGTTACGGCAACAACGTGATGCGGTATTTAATTTTAATGTCAACCCTAAGCTTGCACGTCGGTCTTAAAAGTGCACCGCACAAAGAACATTTACGGTTCGCGCATGTTTATTAGGTTTAATTTTGCAAAATTGAAACTTTATCCGAGGTGTACCTAGTTATATTTTTATACCATAACTTGACTTTTGTGAGGGAGTGACTCTACTGTTTTAACTTTTCTGTGCATTGCCCATCGCCATAATTATAGATAGGCCACAACTTCAGTTGCAATTTAGTGACGAACAATTCCTTTGCTCGACTCGGGAATAAAACTCAAGCCATCACGGTTCACTAGACTAACGAGGTATGTTGCCGACGATGTTGGTAAGCAGGAAAATAAATAGATCTTACAGAAATAAAGCATGTGCGCGTTCCAAGTGCATAGCGCACCGCCTTGTTTCAGCGCCTCTTTGCCAAACATCTCGATCAAATTCCATCGATCTGAAAAAAAAGATTCGTTTATAAATTGATAAGGTGATAAAGTAAGCACCACCACATCATAGTGCACGGCAATAACCAGAACTAATTGTATAATGCCCAATAGGTGTATGATGTTCATGATGTATGTACCTACGTCATGAAAACAAAAACGTGACAAAATCTATCTCACTCTCGTATGCTAACCCTACAGGATAAACATAGCCTACTTTATATCGAAATAACACGGGAGTAGAACCGCGAATGGAAGCCAGTTTACTATAAAACATTTTATCACTTCCAGAGTCATGCATAACTCATTCAATACATGATATTTAAAGCATATAGCCTTTCACAATGACAATTTTTATCAAAGCCTATGCCGGCTCCATAATGGTTTACCTTCAAAAAAATAAATTTAGTTACAATTTTATGCGGAAAGATCATGTGACCTCCACAGCTCAATCCGAGGCAATAAGATTTGTTGGACCAGTTATTATAGGACTAACACTTCCGTATATTGCAAAGCCCTATCCTTTCTAGACCTTCATACCACTGGAATGAAAAGGATTTTGAATGAAGGGTGTTGCAATCGCAGTCGTCATGAAAGGGATGTGGTAGATGCAGTCCATGAATGTTCATAAAATATTGTAAAATATATCGCTAAATTGAAATATAATAGTAACAGTAATTAAAACATTGAAACATTATACATATACATCCAGTATCGCTCAAATACTTATTTACCAAATTATTTAAGTCGCTGCAAAAAATTTCATATTCTTCCCTTATATGAACGAAGAAAAATAGCAGATCTATCATTGTTGAGCAGTCTTATGAATGGTTTGATGGACGTCCCCGAGTTCTGCATTTACTAGAAGAACCGATCTTCTTAACATACCGTTAGCCAAAACTACTTATCGACAAAATTCATTTATTGTAAGAGTTTGTCGAACTTTTAACGGCGAGTGTCGTGTGGTTGAACTTGACTTATTTAATACTAATATTGCTAAGTTAAAAAAGCTATTAGTAACATATTTTTCGATTCATAACTAAATTGTAAATTTATTGTAGGTATGTATTATCTTTTATTTATCTATTTATCTTTGTTTAAATTTAGAATAATTTATATCCAGTTGCGTGTGTGTGAGCTAGATGTTATTCATTTACTAACAGTGGAAACCTATCCCATGAAACCAAACATAACAGGAGAAGTGTGGGTGTTGCACACCATTGGCACACCCTTCACGGTGATATAAGCGTGATGTTATGGTATGTTATGTAATAATAATAACTGCCCTGTATCTAAAATATTTCCCAGTGCTACACTCAGGCCTTTGCTAATGATGAGAAGGGTTATGCCATAGTCCACCACGCTGACTAAGGGCGGATTGGTAGACTTCACACATTTTCAAGCACTTTTAAGGTACTCTTAATTAAGGTTTTCTCACGATGTTTTTCTGCACCGTGAGCGTGTTGTTGTGTCTTTTAAGGTCCAGAACTATAACTTTCAAACAAGCGGTTTGTAAATTGAAGCTAAAAACAAATTGTTTTGTGCGTGAAAATTGCTAGTCGCATTGAAAAGTGGTTTCACTTTGCATATGTGTACTCGGTTTCTACGTATTCGCCTAAATTCTACACGTTATTAATATATTTGGGATAGTAAGTTTCAGTCTTATTACTAGACCGGAACACATTTCGCCAAAGATTTCTAATATTACAGTCTGCAGTATGTTACACCTGATGTGATAGTATTGCCTCTCTCTAGCTAATATAAAATTGCTTTATCACATTTAATTTGAAAAATGGCAAAGAATTTCTTTTTTAAATCCTTGTCTGATATAGTGTTTTATATTATCGTCTTTTATCTTGAACTTTTTTTTATGTGAAAGTGACTTAACGAAACAGGTTCGATCTGGGCATCTTTTTGGGCAGAAAAATGATATTCTGATATTATTAGACATTTAATGTAACAGCCTCGATGGTCTAGTGGTTAGCGAATGCGCCTCTCACCGCGAGGTCTCGGGTTCAATTCCCGGTTTGGGCAAGGTGTTACATGTGAACTTTCCGTCTGGAAATTCACAATGGCAGCACGGAGTTGGAATTGTTCCCGGTGGATGGCGATAGGCTAAAACATAACAGGTACCGTGTGGGTCGTTGTACTTCTCTGTCACACCCTTCTGAGTGATATAGGCGTGATGTAATGTTATGTTAGATATTTATTTATTTTTATTTTTTTTTTATACTATGCCCACAGCGAACGAACGTGTAGTCCACCTGATGGTAAGTGGAGTACAGCCCATGGACATTAACAATCCACAGAAGCAGATCATAGATGCGTCGCTGCAGCTGAGGACTACGGTGTTATGCCTCATGTGCCAGTAATTTCAGGGCCTGATCTCACCACCAAACCGGAACACAGTAATGGAAGCACTACTATTAGGCGGCAGGTTAAAGGTGAGACGGTGGTGCTGCCGCCCTCGAGCTCATTCACAAGAGCTCTACCACCAGTAAATTCTAATTTACAAGTACCTACTATAGTATTTCTGAGAACGTGTGTCATCCCTTATAATATACATATACCTACAATAGAAACCTGTCTATTAACTACATTTTCTAAAACTACTTCCATGAATAATAATATGACTTACCTCGATCATTATGACATTTAACAAACAAATAAGCATGTCCTAGTATCGGCACCGTTTTGATATCATTCTTGAAATGTTTTGAAAACGCAATCCTATGCCTTGCTTGCCATCTTAACACCAAACCATATAAAATCACTAAAACTACCAACAATTGTAAAATCATTTTGATTATAACATTAAGAAATAGCGTAAAACTTGATGAAATATTATTTTAATAAGATACACAGACTTAATCACTATTTTTAATTTTATTAAACACACGTCTCAAGAAAGACAAAAGTCGACTGTGACTAAACAGGTTATCTTGAATAATAATAAACGAAAACTCACATTCGAATTGTTACTAGGTACTTATATAAAAAAATACAATGAACTTGAAAAATGTTGCCAATATAAATGTTTCCGTAATTTGCGCCTAAGTACTCATAAGTTTGCATACTGTTGATTTCAAGGGTAAGTCTAGTATAATAATCTAGTATTATTGACGATATTGTGCATGGCAAGTAATGATTAAAAACATTAAATTTATTATTCTTAAATTTTATCCACCAATTAAGTCATACTAATAAGGTCATTTATATGGGAGAATTGTGTACCTACCCTAAACATAATAATTATAAAACATATTTTAGAATTTAAAATCAAAATAGTTTTAATTTATTCCTGATAAAGGGATGTTGCGGCGCACATTTAATATGCAATAATATATCAATATACAATGTTGTTAATTTAATTACAAAAAAAAACACTAGCACTGTTAGCACTGTCTAACAATAACTCAACTTTGCTATTATTTTTTACATAGGCAAAAGCAGCAAGCATCATCCATAAACTTATTTTGAAAACCGTAATATTCTTTTCAATTTAATTACGTCAAGAATAATATATTAATGGCATTATCAATCAATTAATGGTTCTCTAAAAAGCAAAAATACACAAATTATAAATCTGAACTCGCAAACAATCATATGCCAAGCTTCAATTTACTAAAAATGTGTACCGAACCTTCACTCTTTAATTCGGTTTATCACAGAGAAGTATCAAAAAAATAGCAATACTTCAGTTATTTGTTAGTATTTGTTGCGATAGAGCTCTCTCTGCATATATCAGCGAGGATATTAAAAATATGTAATAATTAACCAATAAGGTTTTCCATCAAAGAAATCATCGACCACTCAACGCCTGTACATAAAAATATGTTTTGGCCGTAGGAACGTGTAACTTTAAACTTTCCATCAGAGTCCTAAATTACTGGCGCATCTACATATTTTACTCGTAGACAACAGTACTACTTTAATTCAAGTGGACTAAACGCCAGTATTCTATAATTATGCAAGCGACTACTAAACATAGCGACGAATAAAAGTACCGATACAATTTAAGCTTTAGTATTATATTTCAACTCAAGTTGCTTCCACAGACTGAAAGCATTTGCTTGTAATGAACCGTTACAGATTTGAATATTACATCAGTGTCGAAGGAGAACCGAGCATAACAGCACGCAACCTATTATGATCAAAAAACATCAAGCCAATATTACCCAGAAGGGTGTGGCAAGGTGTATAACACCCACACTTCATCTGTTACGTTTAATCTCATGGAATAAGGGATGTGCCTATCGAGTTCCACCGCTCACACATCGAACTCCAAACTGCTATTACCTAACCCAATGGAAAAAAGAGTAATTTGGGATTGGATTGAATTGCATACGCTAACCACTAGACCAACAAGGCAGTATGTAATAATAAAATTCGAAATATTTTAAAATTTGAACATTATTTACATGAAACTAAAACTGCTATCTATATAATATAAAAATGAAACCCGTTTTCCGTTGTCACGACTTGGCATGAAAACGGCTTGACCGATTTGGCTGATATTTTTTTTTTGTAGTTTTCTAATACTCTGTAAAGGTTGTTACGGCGAAAAAAAAAAAAAAAAAAGGATTCATTTTTATATGGGGGATATTATAGATTCCAGTTCAAATTGAATAGGTACGTATACGTATACATAAGATAGGTCAGCTATACATAATAAAGTAGTGCATCAAATTTACGCTAAGGCCGGTACGAAGTTCGCCGGGTCAGCTAGTTATATATGCGAAATAATCTAGATACCAGACGCTTCGTCGAATCTAAATACGTGTTAACAAGTCAATGACCTAGTTAAAATTGTATAGCATCTTATTACATTTAATTGAATTGAAAAGTATTTACTTTTTATGTGTAAAGTATTAGTGTGTTACCAATGATATTATAGAACTATAGATATGTTACGTTCATAGAAATTACGATTTAAATCCGTTCCGAGCTATTCCAAATTGCACACATTGACAAATGTCCGCAGCGCACGCATCCTTATCGCTCTAACGTCAAAACAATATCGCTTTCTCTTTCTTAACTTGAACATGGCGCATGGCGTCTGGCACGTGACTGCGCTCGACGCAGGCCACACGCAAACTAAACACAAGACGTCCCAATTGGGACGTATTTGAGTATTCACAGCGCGAGCGCTTATAACATATCTGCTTTTGTTTTTATATAATATCATTGTGTGTTACACATTAATATCTTATAGAGATAACCTATACATTTCCAGCGTAAGATGGTTTCGCATTGTATAATATAGGCTTGCTCGTGCAACGTGAGACCAGCTTATACTGGAAATGTATAGGTTGATGTGTAGCCTTATGTACTGTACTGTGTGTATGAAGAATAATCGTAAAAATGTGAACAACTCATTTATTATAATCCTAAGGATTACGTTAGGTACGTAGCGTCTTTCGATTATAAATAGATATCTATTTATTTATTTTAGTGAGAGAGACAACATACAATTTGTTTTGTATATTTCATTACACAACTGCGCCGCCTGTGCATTCATTGTACCTACTAGTTACAGATAAATATTTTTCTAGGCGGTTTGAATGTGGTTTGAATCACAGAGTAATGTGGTTTGAATACTTTGCTGTCTCAGTCTCTCTCACTCGCTTTACGTTCTGCGTGCGACTGGGACAGTGCATCATTTCAGCCGCCTAGATATTATATACCTACCTTGATATTTTGTTCATTCTTTCGAAGCTTTATCTCTGTTAGTGTCTGCTGGTTAAATGTAACACATTCTAGCTAAAATATCACGGCAAAACAATGGCGCTTTATTAAACAAACTCACCCGTAGACGGCATAGCTCTACTACGTTGCTATGTTTTTGTTAGTATAACCCAGCTCTGCGCGTGCATAGCTATGTTCTTCAAAACAAATACTTAGCAACGTAGCCAAGCGCAGCTCTGGTGGATACGCAGCCTGAGCATCTTGTTGACCACGATTAGGATCTAGGCTGTCTTCTAGGTCAGTAGGACAGATTACTTTTACTAATTATTGCACACTCATTGCTTGCACTGTAATACATTCAATTTATTTCTTTAACATTAACCACAATACGTACAACGGATGATGCCTTAGTGATAGTCAATCTCTCGCTTGTAGGGCTATGGACTATAAGGTCTCCTTTTTATATGCTTTTTACCGGGTTCAGAGCTCGTCCTACCGTCGTCGGTGAAAATATAGCAAAATACGCGTGCGTTCGTTCATTCATTCACTTAACAATTCATGAATTTTCATACAAATGACAAACACGATCGATATGTCCACACTTGTGGTGACATTATTTTTTTTAATAAAAATTAACGAAATGGTCAATGCTTAATTATAGTTTTCAGATCCTAATTTTAGGTACAGTCGAGCTCATTAATATTTTAAGCAGTTTTAACCTTATTATAAAGAAAAAGTGAGAATTGCCAACATTTAAATATCAAAGAACTCTGCTGTACCTACTTATTTGGCTTTTCGTTATTTATTTATATACCTCTTAACTAATAAGTCAATCCTTTTAAGATTATATTCAGCTGATAAGTCCGCAGCTTTGTATGAATTAGGTAGGTTACCTTTCTCTCTAGTATAGCTTATCTTGAAACCGACACGACAGTGACATTTGATATTTATCAGTCATATATTTTGGTCTTCATGCCTTAATAAAATTTAATCATGAGCCATCGACTCAATCATAAGAAAATCGATTCTTAAACTTACAACCTATTATACAAACTAATAACAAATAATAACATTTATAATAGTAAAATACTTCCTTAAATATCTTATAGTGATTGATATCTTCATTTATCCACCGATTTTAGTCAGGTCATCGACCTAAATGGCCTTGTCTGAGGTAATTGAAATAACATCATTCTCTCATAACTACTCATAAGGCATTTTCTCATCAAACATTAACGCCTACTTCACGAAAAAAGTATACTCTCTAAATCTTGTCAACAATTCAGAAGAAACTTTTGTATGTGAAATATCTTTTTAAAGACGCACACACCTGATGGCTTTAAAGGTGCTTCCTGTCATGTATTATTTTAGCGTGACACTACAAACTGCCTCCCTAGGTGACGAACATTTGTCCGTAATGTAACATTCTTTCGAAAAGGTCGAACCATGTTCGATGTCTGTAAAGCTCGATTCTTCTCCCACACAGGTGCTATATTCGAATCTGTAACGCAACATTACAACCAAATGCTGGACCGCATCTAGGAGCAGCAAACATTATACACTATTTATTTATTTAGTTAATTTCAGCTCAACAAAATGTACAAGGCGGACTTAATACCAACACATATTTCCTCGAGTACTTTTTGGCACTCTCTGGCATGCAGGTTTCCTCACGATGTTTTCCTTCACCGTAAGTGAGTGATAATTTCTTTACACACATATTATTATCTTCGAAAAGACAAATCATAACGATCTATTGACAGAGGTGTGTGTGTGTGCCGTGGGTTCGAACCTGAGACCTTTGACTTCGCTGCCCAGCGGTCTCCCACTCGGCTATCGCTGCTTATAACTTTAGTATTTTAGTAGCAAGGAATAAGAATAATAATAAGAATAAGAATACGTTTATTTGTCTTTAAAATACATCATGATTTTTAGTTGTACATAACGATCCTTTATACAATAGGGTAATCTAACTTAAATGGGATAGTTGTAGTACATATACGTCATTAGTAGGTACACATTGCAAGAAAGAGAACAACTACCAAAAATCATATTAATAGTTGTTCTCTTATCTCCTCCATAATGATTAAAAAAGAAAAGAAAAGATTGACCTTAACTTAAGGCCTCGCTTATGAATAAAAATATGCTACCTAAATACAGATACTGCCAAAAAGCCAAACATGAAGTATTTTCCAATTCTTTTTGTCCCCATTTATTTAAATAAACCGCTAACAACCCACGTGTTCGTGACCAAAATACACATAATATTTGTTAGCCTTTTAAGGTATTTCTTGTACATTTCCTACTTTTAAGAATTAATTAACAAGATCGTCTACTGTGATAATGCAAGCTTTTGTTAAAGCTCCTCCAGACAATTATAATTGATTTAAAACGACGCATAGTTTTCTTCGTAAATTGTTAAAGGTGCAAAAACATATTTCTATTATAAAAATCATGTCTGTCGTATAGGAGCCACCTCCCCTAAATGCTTAATACATTCAGGTTTTATTTTTATTTTTTGTTTTGGCAACAGTTATACATCAAATGTAAAAAATTTAACTGTCTAACTATCACGGTTCATGAGATACAGTCTGGTGACAGACGGACAGTGAAGTCTTAGTAATATGGTTCCGTTCTTGCCCTATGGGTTCGAAACCCTAAAAAAGGATTAGATTTAACAGCTAAATTATAATAGGTAAAATGAGGTTTCTAGGGAAACTGGCTACTATTAAGGCCGTACGTGGGCCCATTTTTTATGGTATTACTTTTTTTAAGATAAGCTTGATGAAATTGTCATCGTATTGTTATCTTCTTCTTCGTCGTGTCGATGGCTGAGTCAAATTTTATTGGTCCAATAAGTGGCCACTGTTATGGCGCTCTCATCGTCTCACTTGTGCAGGTGGTAGGGCATTTTGGACAGTCAGTAAGGTGGTCAAGGTTTTGACTTTCCATCGTGGTGAAAGGATTAGCCAATTCGCTTTTAAGAACTCGCGAATTGCCCAGGGTGCGCCGGACGTAAGGAATTGTTGTGTACGTCGCTCGGGGAGGCTCCTTTCATGCACCCCTATTGTTATGGTATACGGTCAACTTTCACTGACCTTAGTAAAATTAAAACAGTCAAAATTTAGATATAAGATGGACTAGTCGTATACAATTTTGCCAAAAATGTTTTAAATTGTGCCAAAAACGACCTGTTTATAATGTTGATTGTAATAATACTAGTTAGTTTTATTGTTTCTATGTGTAGGTAACGTTATGCTCATTCTTAACAAATTAAATCCTGTGAATCAAACGTAATAAGGCTCATAAACGTTTCTGGGTGAAGTTAAGATATTACTAATTATTAGATATACGGTAAATATCCCGTTATATCTAATAATTAGTAAAAAAAAATCATGTTTCGACTCAAAACTTACATAGTTAGGATATTGTTTAAAATATCAATGAACACAGTCAGACAACGGTTACATTTAAAAAAAAGTAGAAATAGCGTTGATATAAATTGTCTGTCTTCCAACGAGCCTATGCATAACTAAAATATGTCTAAGTCTATGATAAAATCTAAATTAGCTTTCAAGCTGCGTATAATCTTAAACTAACGGTACAAATAAATCATCTCAAATGTCAAACGAACATGACTTCATGAATATAGTAATATAATGTGAGAGATGTAAATGGCTGTTTATTAAAAATAACTTTCTTGTAAGAAATATCCCAAAATGTGTCGAAAGGAAGTCTATAACACAAGATTTAATCATCTGGGTCGCAAATTAATTATGGCAACCCAAATTTGGTTTGTATTCATTTTGTTCTTTTTTTATTTTGAAAGAAGTATAGACCAAAGAGGCAAGTAGTAAAATACACTAAAATACGTTTTACTGTTAAGACATTTTTATAGCTTAAATATTATTCATTTTATGATGCACCAAATTACAGCCAGTTTTTAAACATGATTATCAAGGTTCAAAATAAATTAATCTATCAATTTATTGGACGAATCAGATTTTATTAGTCGTACTTTGGTACATGTTCATAACTGTGTAAAATGTTTTAAGTGCTATTTTAGAAGTGAAGTAAAAAAATAAGAAATTGTCAATCATTCACTCACAAATCTTTTCGAAATCATAGTGACGGGCTTTCAAAAATATCTTAAAATATTTACAGGAATATAATACCAAAAATTAAATAAAAAATATTTTTAATCATTAATCATTTTATTATAAATAAACATTTTTAATCCCAACAATATTTCCTAGAATCGTTTCCGATATCATTTTTTGCATGCAAGAATTTATAACCGACTTGACAAAATGTCAACGAGCTTTATTAAGTTCCTGCTGTAATTGTACCGGTCCTCAAGGTCACTTCCAGCAAAAGAATCTAATGCCTTATGTAGAGTAGCATGACAAAGTAAGATGGTAGTAAATGCCAAGGCAATATTGGCCTGGCCATTCAGAAGTTTTTATCTATATTCATTTGTTTACCTTCATTATACAGGATGGCTTCAGCATAGGAGCACTTATCATTTGGTTAACGTACATTACCACCTGTCAAAAATGGCATTAAGAAAGAAACACTTTTGCCGGGTAAATTGAATATTTTTCGTTCTCGGCAAATATCATTTGATAAAAAAATGTATAACATACTTGTCATTCACGACAACACCAAACAATCACTCTTTGTAATGATAATTTTACAAAGTAGTTTAGGTTTCGCTACAGCAATTCGTCAAATGAAATTACCAAAATTATTTGCAGTTTTCAGTGGTAGCAACAAAAACTATTACTATTCACTAAATTGTAAAGCAGCCAATCACGATATTAAAAGGTATATCTTTAGACCACTTTTAATTTTTTTGTAGTATGTTATAAACAAAAACTAAGATTCTGCTTAACAATGGCCTTTATTTGTCTTTTCACGTGTAGCTCAAGCTCACGCACCACTCTTTGTAAACACAAAAGTTACAATTTCACTATAATAATATGTTGTAGATATATTATTTATTAATTATTATATATAACATAAAGTTTTGTATCCCTAAAACCATCTCACCTATAATCTGCTATTTGTCGAATTGGTGTAAATTATAATTAGGCTAATTTTGGTCATCATTAGTAACTAAATTCACACTAATAAATATAACGGTACCACCTATAAAAGGCCTAATTTGTTTGTAACATTGCTCGAATCATTGATATAAGATAGGTTTCACACTAGTTTGAGACTACAGTCTAGATCAAGGATTATCAAAATAGTGTACAAGTACAAAGACATGAAAGGAGCCTCCCCGAGTAACGTACACAACGATTCCCTATGTCAGGCGCACCCTGGGCAATTCACGAGTTCTCCAAAGCGAATTGGCTAATCCTTTCACCACGATGATGGCAAGTGAAAATAAAATTTAACTCAGCCATCGACACGACGAAGAAGAAGAAGTACCAAGACGGAGTGTTTTACGCCTCCGATGATTTACAATCATTAGTTACTTATTTCATAAATCAATTGAAAAGATCAGATAATTAAATTTCTAAAATATTTATAGTACCTTAAAATAAACAGCGTTTAATGTTGTTAAAATGTTTAATAGAAAATAATTCATAAAAATTCGAAATCGGCAAGCCTTTCTTGTCTAAACTTAAAATAACAGTTAATAAAGAACCTTATTGGAAAAATATTATTTTTAAAGAAATGAACACAGAAAGCCTAAACTTGGCACCTTGTGTAAGAAGGTTTCACACTTTCTTTTTAGCTATTGTTTAGCATAGCATGCTAGTTGCTTCTTGAATCTTATAAATAACAACAAAAGATATAACCAAATTCAGATGTCCAGATCGCCGTTACCTGCTACTAATATTCAAGTGTCTGAAAAGTATGCATTAGTATAATATAGCCTATAATCATAAATAAAAAGATGTTTTTATACTATGTACACCACTAGCAATAATTTAAGTATAGATAATACTTGTAAAATATTAAATTCAAATGATAAATAATATCAAGTAGCGAAGTCAAGCTTTTTTTAGCTATTTCATAAAAAATAATCAGAACCTACAAGCCAATTTTAAGTCAACCCATTAATTATGACAAATTCATCACGATTTCGATAATTGTAACATAACGATAGTTAAAAAACATTAAAATATAGTACTTAAAGAGTAAAAAAACTAAAGAACGAATTTATAAAATTAATCATCACTAATGTTTATTATAAATGTGTTTATAAAACAAAAACTTAGACATTAATCTAACAAGTAGAACCGGAAATTGGCACTCATAAAATTAGTTTGACATGTCGTAAAAGTCATCTCATCTTTGTGAACATCAACTTTAATCACTGGTTCAATATTTATAGAATACTCGTTAAAAAAGTGCCATATAAACACATTAAGATACAGTCGCCAACAAAACTTGTCTAAATAGATAATGACATGTGTGTACCAATCATTTGGGATTTTGTGTCACTCACAAATCATAACCCGCTACGGTTGTTGGTCTTGCTGATATGAGACTATTATAATGACCCAGAAAAAGTTCCTATTAAATGGCTTACTTTAAGATAGAAGATAAATTAGTTTAAGAGTTGAAAAATTTTGATCCCACAGTCAAACAGTTAATACTGTTTTGTGGGACACTGTTCTAGTTCATAAGTCTACTATGTATCTTTTTAATTCAATAAATAAAAAAAAAAAAAAAAAAGCGACCCATCTATTTTAAAACCATTAAATAGTGATGATACTAAAAAGTATAGTGAAAAATTATTGAATAAAGAAAAATTTAATAAATATAATTAGTGATACTTCTAGGTTAGAAGGTAGAAATTACGTATTTGATTCTGAATTCTGCTGACGAGTATACCATAGAAACTCGTCAATCAACTGCCAAATATTTAAGTGATGAATATTTTGCGTCAATCTTATGAGTTAATTGACCCTATCTTCTTAACGACTCTTATTTAGTCTAGGCGCAGATCGTTTAGCTATTTGCCTTCTCCTGCCCTCTAACCATCAGCTTGCAATTTCTGCCATTTCGATTCGACTAAGAGTGTTATTACATCTACATCGATCGGCCGTCGATCGAAGCATTTGAAGTTTAAAGAGCCAAAGAGAGCGCACCACACGACGTCGATCGATGACACCCTAAGACGAACTTATCAACATAGAAACGTCAATATTTATAAATATGTAGTATGAATGTATTTATATAACATTTTTATTAAATAAAATAAATATTTCACAACTTACACACAACGCCATCTAGGCCCAAACTAAGCAGAGCTTGTACTTTGCGTACTAGAATAACTGATACTAATACATTATACACTTTTCTTTTGTAAATACATACTTATTATACATAGAAACACCCATTATAATATAGGAATATTGTTTATATATTCTAAATAGTTTACTTTAAGTTTTTTTTTAGTTTAATAATTATATGATGTATTTAGTTAAATAATTGTAATGGTTTTAGTTTCCAACCAACTCTCAGCTCTAGCACCTACCACTTGTCGCCTATGCATCACCTAAAGGTTCACTATGGTAAGTAATGCCTACGACATTAAGTCCGCTCATGTACCATTTTTGTGCAGGCATTAAGTGCCTTATCATACTAGCGGATTGCGAGCGGATTCAAAGCGGAGCGGGCGCGCAGCGAATGCGTCGCGAACACGCAGCGGCTGCGCAGCGGAGACGTCGCGGACGCGTGGCGAATACGCTACGTTTTCGTCGCGTGTTTGTAGCGAATTTACGACGTACAATACACTCAGTAACAAAATTGATTCCGACGAGGAAACACTGCTGTTGGCTTTGTTACTTCGGAAACGCCGGCGACGAAAACGAAAGCATCGACGAATTTGGGAAGATCCATTATCAATTAATCGAATGGAAGAGAGCGACTAATTTGTGTTGTTTTGCAAACGATTAAAAAATAATCCTAAATAATTTCGTTCCTATCTACCATAATACAAACATAAAATATTTAAGCAAGATAAAATCCCACAAGAATCCGATATGATGTAAAATGATTTGACATTTGAAAAAAATATTTTATTAAGTTGGTTGGCTGGCGTTTGTACGAGACAGTACAAAATGGCGTCCACGCCGCGCGTCCGCAACGAATTCGCTGCGAATGCGCGGCGTGTTCGTTGCGCGCCCGCAACGAATCCGTTGCGCGCCCGCTCCGCTTTGAATCCGCTCGTAATCCGCTAGTATGATAAGGCCCTTAGTTTTTAATAAATAAAATAAAAGATAAATAAAGTTGACGTTTCTATGTTGATGAATACAATCGTAATGTCAAGAGTTGCAAAGAGGATGTCAGATCGATTCCATTATTCAAATTTTAGTTAACCTAAAACATTTTACTATTTGTGGAACAACTTATCAAAAGCAATACAATTTAATGACTGTGCCGTATATAAGGTGTATCTTGTATAAACCATAAATAATTCTACGGATTGGATTGGATACATACAAATTATTTCGAGATAATGGTATTTCTGTCCGTAATTACTCCTTTAAACAACAGCAGTATGCAATAAAATGCAGGTAAGCTAGTTTTTGATTTATATAGTCTTTCAATGTCGCAATAATAATTATGATTTCATCTTTTGAGCTGATGAGACACTCTTGTGCTCAACTAGAGTTTCTCACTAGCTCATCTCAATGATGCGATACCCATCGGAGCTGGTACTTAGGTTGGATTTTAATTTGAACCTAAATTAGTGCAATTAAATTTGGTTTAAGCTTCGGTAATTCAAGCATACAATTTTAATAAGAATAATTTAAAATTATTTAATTCCCTAGATTATTTTAACTTACTAAATTTTCAAAATTGATAAAATACGTCATTCTGGAGCATTATTTGTTATGGACATTATTAAAATACAACAAGTTTTTGTTTCGTTACAGCTTACAAATTAAAAACTCAATATAACAATTAAATAACAAAAACTAATTGATATTTGGGTCAGCATTTAAAGTGCAAGGTCATTCAGGTGAGCTTCACAAAAGTGATTGTATTGAATACGGTACTCGAATAGTGGTGGGCGTTCGTTGACGATTGCAATAAATACTGGTAGTAAAAATCAGGATTGTATTTTGCCAGAAGTATCACCAATTGAATTAAATTAGAATTAACTTCATTAAAATTACCATCTATAGAATCAAATTTAGTTTTATCTTAGCAAACATATTTACTTATGTAAAATATCCGAATAATTTATTATTTATTTATGTTTTAAACTATATTATTTTAATATTTACTCTTATTAAAATTTGTCGAAATTCAGAGATACTAGAAAATTTTGAAATGTTTTTTTGTTTTATATTTAGCTAGTAGATTTATCTGGGAGGCGTAACTTCACATTGAAATAATCTTTACGTACGAATAAACGTACGAATTGAAATTGTGACTTATGAATATGATATACTTATGAATATGTCTTCTTGTACATTAATGATTTACCTCATCTCGTTAAGGACAATCATGAGATAGTATTGTTTGCGGATGACACTTCTTTAGTTTTTAAGGTAAATAGACAACAAACAGTAATTGACGGTGTAAACAATGCTCTGTCAAAGATAGTAAACTGGTTTAGTGTTAACAACTTGCTTTTAAATGGTAATAAAACAAAATATGTTAGATTTTTTACAAAAAATGTTAAACAAGTCAAAACTAGTGTGTTGATGGACAATGAGGAATTGGAAATGGTCAATAAAGTTGTCTTTCTTGGTATAACATTAGATTCTAAATTACAATGGGGCCCACATATAGAAACGTTATTTGGTAGACTCAGCTCAGCAGCTTACGCGGTAAAAACAATCCGTCAACTGACCGATGTTGACACTGCGCGTTTAGTTTATTTTAGCTATTTTCATAGTATAATGTCATATGGTTTATTGCTTTGGGGTAGTGCCACGGATGTAGATTCAATCTTTGTGCTCCAGAAACGAGCTGTTCGAGCTATCTATATGATGAGTCCCAAGGAGACACTAAGAAATAAATTTAAAGAGATAAATATTATGACGTTACATTCTCAATACATTTATGAAAATTTATTGTACGTCCACAAGAATCAAACAAAATTTAAGAAAAATAGTGATCTCCCTAAAGTAAATCTAAGGAACAAAAACAAACTGGCTGTGCCCACTACTAGGCTCCATAAAATCTCTAACTCGTTTCCAGGTCAATGTATACGCTTCTACAATAAACTTCCATTAGACGCAGTAGAATTATCGATAGGTAAATTTAAGAAATATATTAAAATCAGATTATCTCAAAAAGCTTATTACTGTATTTTAGACTACATAAATGATAATAGTTTTTTTTTTTTTTTTTTTTTTTAAAAAACGACGCCCGCACTAGGAATAACTCCTGTGTCGCGGGGTGTTCACAAACATACATTTCACACACACAAAGCACACCCAGAGTCAGAACAAATCATTGCGAATCCCACAAAGATTTGTCCCATGTGGGGATCGAACCCACAACACAAGCGTAGTTGAAAGCGGCGAAGCGACCGCTTTAACCGCTACGCCAACCGTGCACTCAATCAACTCATTTGGAAATGAACTGCTCTTTTTATGTGTTGTAATTGTTATATATTATTATATATTAATATAATTGAATATTATTCATTTCATTTGAAAAGATGGTGCACATGAGTTTCTCACCAGCTCTTCTCATAATGCAATACCCATCGGAGCTGGTACTTAGTTTGATTTTAATCTGATTTTAAACAGTTGGATTAAAATTAATCTAAGCCCCGGTTATTCAAATCATTGTAATTAGTATAATTTAGTTTTACTTATAATTTATTTTTATATCATTTGTTTGTAATATTTTGACGTGTTCAAGCGCCTCCTGGGGCCTATGAAAATAAATGATTTGAATTTGAATTTGAATTTATAGATTATTTATGTGTTTTTTTGAATTTAACTTGATGTTTATTTAAATAGATAGATAATTAATTATCTATAAATTGTCATCAAAACGATATAACCAATTTAAAAGATAACGTAAACTTATAATATTATGCGCACAGTATCCAAAATAACCGTAAGTTAAAAGGATTTTTTTAAAAAATCAACAACGTGTCTAAATCGTGTACAATATTTTAAAGCTAAATAAATACCTATGTACTCCATTTTTTTTTAAATGTATTCACATTGCAAAAGTTAAAAAACAGACACTTTAATAAAATAAAAACTACTTTAAATTTACCATTAGGATTACCATAAAAAGTTACGTAATTGCAAATATATTGAGGGTCATCGTCCTATGAATTTCATATACAATCTAATACACTGAATCAAAAAATGTAACTGTGTTCACTCCTGTCAAAGCAATTTATCAAATCCTTTATATTGAAATAAATTAAAAGCACATAAATTAGAGGAATGTTAATGTCATATTAAAAAAAATATTTGTTATTTATTACCTAGAGAGTTTAAACAAACTAAAAGAACAGGCTGGTTTCAGATACCTATAGAAACACTTTTTGAGCATTGATGGATTTTTTATTAATAATTATTAACTATATTGGTGACAAAACTACAAGGAAACATAGATAATCTTATTTTTAAAACATCTCCTAATATTTTATATCATTTCACATCTCTCGCGCGCTACTCTAGGAACTCGAAACATACAAAAGAAGATAACATCTTAACTAGTCACGTACGAGAAAATAATATGGAAAATTGAGATAGTGTCATCTCTCTCGAAAGTGTAAAGTATTTTACGAATATTATATTCTTGAACTACAAGTGCGTATAAAGTGGTACTTACCAATTGTAATTTTGATGAAACGTTATCTTTACAAATAAATAAATCATACGTGTATGTTTGTAATTCCAAAACTATTTGATTGGTTCAGTTATTTTTCAAAACAGTTAGTCCGATTTTTAGCTACTTTATTATTTAAGTATCTATTACTCTAGTCTACTATATTATTATAAAGCGTATTTTTTTATCGGTGTACTTGTACTCACTGGGTAAGCGGAGTCGCAGGCGAAATCTTGTGTCCAATAAAAATAAAAGCCGGTAATAAAGTTGATACAAAGCAATCAGGACGAGAAGATAATGACGGTTGTCGTCTCGTACTAGTTTTTGTCGTAATTTGATCCTAAATCTACAACTACGAGAACAAATTGCACCAGATCTATTTTTATAAATGGAGGTATTTTTTAATAATAAGAGCCTTGTATTTTGAAAGAAACCAAGAGATTCAGTTTGAACAAAAACATATAAACAATGAAGTTTTATTATTACGTACTAATATTAGGAATTAGGACGGTACATTTTGTGTAAGAATGTTTAAATGTTTGAACTCTTCCATGCAAAAAATACTCATTAAATTTTGATGAAAAGTTAAACAAAGTAAACATCCTAACCTCGTAAACTAGCATAATAAGCATTTTTATTAATGTGCCTACCAAGTGGGTAGCGCCGCGGGTGGAAGCTAGTCAAAGATCAAAACACTTCATCCTAATAAGCAATTACCGTAATGCGAGTACTATAAAAATTTAACAAAAAACCACCTGTTACAATTTTCACACATCGCAATTTACTTAGTAATTGGATGAACGCAACAAAAAACAGCAATCAATATCGATTACTTTTACTATCGAGAAGTCGACCAGTAGTAAATTCGATCGCGACATGAAGCAAAAAGCTGGCGACTTGTGGCAAGCTCCGAACTCGCCAGTGGACGGCGCGAGTGACAGCACGTTCCTAATTTAAATTTCAAATACCGGTACCTGATCGATTCTTTTAAAAATAACGTGATTTTTTATAGATATTATAATTTTCTGCAAGATGACGCGGTGTTACATGTTTGGAATTTTGGTGAGTATTTTTTTTATGTGAATTTAATAAACTCGAGTGCTACCCAAGGTAAGCCGTAATTATATCCTACGTTTTCCCCAAAATCTTAAAGAAACTTCATGTTCAAAACAAAATAATATTGCAAATTTCCTCATATTAATCGTCAATATGGTGGGTCTAGTTTTGTATTACAGTATTTTAAGAGAAATCTCATAATTTTCTTCATATTCTAAAATCAAATCAAACATTTACTTCGGTAATTTAAATAGGATTTTAAGTTTCAAAACAATTGGTAGATCTTAACAATCCCATATTAATAATTAAGTTGCGATGAACTATCCGGTTCAATAAACCGATTGACAGATGTCAAATTAATTACTAGATTTATTTCACATTTTCGCATAATTCGAAAGGTCATATACCTTATAAATTTTATAGTAATAGACTTGTTTTTATGTTCTAATCCCGTTTTTATTCTTATATATTTTATTGGTTGTAACTGTTTTCTCTAATTTTATGCTTATCATTATCATAAGTGGGTAGCCTAAGCTTCAATTTCACAGGTGTTAGAGTTCTATTTTATTTATTTGGCAGATAGGAACTATCCGGAACCTCTGAAATTGACCCTAAATCTTAAAAATTCTTATATTTACATAATCTCACTCTTAATCACGTTATAGTTGATATAAGATTTAATCCAGTCGGCTCGTGACCAAGAATGATGCAAGTCATTCGAAACGTCGAGCATAGGTATTTATTTACCTTTATAATAATTACGCAATTTAGACCCGTTGTCAAATTTTTGAAAAAAGATTTATTCTCGTTTCAGGCTCGATTCTCGGATTACGCTCAAATATTTGTACCTATGATTCTTTTAGCTAAACAATAACAGATCATGGTCTAGAACTGCACTTGAGAAGTGCTAATAGTATTTTTTTGTCATATTATTATGTTAACCACAATTGATCGTTGTCGTAACAATACTAACAAAATGGTAGAATGTTAGTTAGTTTAGTTAGCTAAAAACAAGCTCTAGGGATGGTCAAATACAACGTACACTTGACCAGTTTGCATATTAATAAACGCGAAAATACTTGCTATTATTACTTGTCATGTTTATTTAGATGAGGTAGTTTACCTATTCCACTTGAACCTGCACTTGACCGCCTAGAAGTTTTAGTGACTCATTTGCGGTCCGGTTTATAAAAACTGCCCCTGAATAAGTTTAAGTGACGAATATTTCTTTCTGCTATGTAATAAAAGCAGCCCAGCAGGGCCCACCCTGTCATGATAAGAAAGGTTAGGCCATAGTCCACCACGCTGGCTAAGTGCGGATTGGTAGACTTCACACGACCTCGAGTTCTTTTAAGGCACTTTAGGGTATGCAGGTTACTTTACGATGTTTTTCTTCACCATTAACGAGCTATAATTTATATGATAAATATACACATAACTTCGAAAAGAAATCTTAACGATTTATTCACAGATGTGTGTGCCGTGGGTTCAAACCCGAGACCATTGACTTCGCAGTCCTACGGTCTCCCATTTGGGAGACAAATATCGCTGCCCATAACAAAGAAATATTCAAATCAAAATTGTAGAGTTAGCGCCGACAAGTTAAAAGAAGAAGGTTTCCACTCTATTGCCTCATCTTTAAAATCTGCCACCAAATGCAAATTTAATATTATCTAACAATAGCACTTCTAAGCTTAACTATGGTGACGGTACAATTAACTAAATATTACCTGTTTAGAAGCTATAATAATAATATCTTTGATCTTTAATGTCCGTCCGTTGCTCTTGCTTGAAACTATTGAATTGATTTTGTTACGACTTGGCACATATGAATGGAGCTTTAGCGACTCTATAGCCTAGTTTAACATACAGGGTGGATGCAACATTTATTGTAACCACGGATACTACGTAATTATTGTTCACTCATTCCCACCCTCCTGTAAAATAAGTTATGAATAAAAGCACGTTTTGCCGAACAAATTGTACATTGCCATCATTTCATCCGTTCGAAAAACAAAGATTATCTTTTCTTAATTTAACGGTAGCAACACAGTACATTTTGTGGGTGGAAATAAGTATCAGTATACCGATTGCGGGCAAGTAAGTTGGCAGTGAAAACAATAGATTGCGATTTCAAGTCATTCTTGGTCGCATTTTACTAATGAGTGCTAAATACCTCCGTCATGTTAACTTTCATGTATTTCACTTGTCATGTTGACTTAGACTAGTTGGCTAAGTTACACTTCTACTTGCACTTGACCGCCTTTTGAAGTGCTATTGACTCATTTCCGATTTAGTGTTTGACAATTCGAAAAGTAAAAGTAATTGAATCTTTCTTTCTATGCCATCACTTGTTATTAAAGATGGAAGTGTTCTTGTGAGATAGGAAGAGGTGGTACAGTCCAGTTCATAAGTATTTTGGCTGTTTTGAACCTTATTTATTACAGATATAACAAGCTTCAAAACTGTCAACATTTTAAAGAACTTGAATGTATCGACGTCGCACCTTTGACCTACCACCGAATAGAATGAGTTCATACATAATTGAGATCAGATTAGATACCATTTATTTTGTTACGGAGATAAAATAATAAAAATACTTATTGAAACATTATAATATCTTGTAATATTTAAAAGAAAATAATAGCTTACCTATTCTTTTTTTATATGTTGTACAATATGAAACCAAGTAAGGTTGGTCAAGCTAATGTATTTATCCATAACGCTGGCACAAAGGGTTGAAAATTTCGTATCTAGCAGCATACGAATCTATAGCTGAATTGGCAAAACACCTGGGACAGGAGGTGCAGGTTCGAATCCTACCGGTTTCTTAATTTTTCAACCTTGATATTATATAAAATTATAATATCTCATCAGATCTCCGGTTTAACGATTCATTTGTAATCCTTGTGAATGTTTATGCATGTAGTTAAGATTCATGTTCAAGTACTATCGGCTGCAGATAAGCATGCCCACTTTAGAAAATATTCCTGCGACAGCGCAGGTAGTAACGCACACATTGAACCAACGAATCAGAGGCATTTTTTTATTTGTGTGAGTGCAAGCTCAATAGCCACACTTCCTTACCCCACCCCCTTTGAGACAATTGTATTTGTGTGAGTGCAGTGGGCAAAATATAAACAATAGCCGAAATGTGCAACGTTTTGTAAGTGCATTGTTTAGTCAAATTTCTCAGAACTTAAACAATAGCTATTTTTTTTGTGTTAGAAGCCGATAAATGATGGTTAAAACATGTTAAACAATATTGCACCTTATCTACTTAACAACTATGGTAAGGTGATTCAAAATCGCTAACAATGCTTGTCGGCATGTTTTATTGAACTTCTTACGATTTAAAACAATAGTTAACTCGGTTTTTAATATTGGCAAAATCGCCGACAATATCCCGTGATAAAATCTACTTTTAACTAACTTAAAATGAATTTACTAGTATATAATTTAACACATTTAATTTATTTAACAAATAATAAGCAATCAAGACAGTTATTTCACCCCCATTAAACGCATCAATATAAAAATCCTATTTACAAATACTTGCATATCAATCCATTCATCTTTTAACACAATGATGATATTACGATATTCAATGCGCCCGCGCCGTTGGAATCAGTTTTATCAGAGATTTATTTATACATTCCATTTAAGATTTCTTCACAGATTAACTTAACACTTGTTCGAAGACTTGAGCAGCCTCTGTTAAAATATATTATTTCAATTGAAGCCCAAAAATAACCCAAGGATAGTTATCAATTTATTTCTTTTAACATAATCTAGTCACTAAGAAATTTTTAATAAATAAAAAAAGATAAAACTAAAATAAATTGTTGAATAAATTAATTCTTATCAAAAATAAAATTTGTTTCAGAAAGTTCAAATAATCATTTGAATATATTTGGCAATACCAATATATTTTTTTTATCTAAACATTTAAGATAGTAATAAGTTCAAAATTGTTTCTCGCTGGCAATAACACTATTCATAACAAGGAGCTCACGCGGATGGGATTTACATTTATTTAAAAATCATCTACAATTAACCGAGCGCACACTCGCTTAGTGTGAGTGTAACAATTATACATATAGATATTTATACGCATACAACTCGAATATCGTTCGCGCTCCCCATTGGTCAGAACGTTAGCATCGAGTATACACGCCGTGAGCGGTGCTATGCGATTACCGTCTTAAAGGTGGGCATGCGGAACTGCTTTCGATAGTACACTGCAAGGCAAAATGAACAAATATTACGAATTCAATTTTTTTTTTGTAATTTGTACTAAATTCTCTTTAACAGCATTATTCGCCTTTATAAAATATATTTAATGCCTCTTATATTACTTAGTCAGCAACCTAAGCTAATCTAATCCACCATATTGTAACAAATAAGCATACTTTGAAATAACCCTTGGCTGAATGAATAATTTTAATGGTGAAGTATTTTTTCGGGGCCAATTATTTTATTGTTGTTAAACTATTTTTTTATTTTAAAGTCAGATTAAACGCATGTATTTTTGTACTGGAATTTAAAGAATTAGGTTGACATTATATTCCTTGCCTATCTTCCTGTTTGACTAGTACAAGTGCTGCAGTAAATGGAACGGGTTATATCTTAAATTATAAGTTGTATCTAGTAGTGCATACTCGGAAACAATTATATTACTTGTATTCCTTTGTTTGGTGATACTCATCTTTCATTGCTTTTAATGGAATCACATAAAGTGCGGTCTTACGATCGAGAGGTCGTGGGTTCGAATCATGGCCATTACACCACGGACATGAACTTCCTCCTAACAAAAGCAAATTAAGCTAAGCCAGAGGGGTTTACAAGAATTAAATAAAAATAAGAACTAGTAAGCATTTTTCTAAAAAAAAAATCTTAATATGCCAAAGAAATAATACCTTAGTTCTCTATTGAAACAAAATAGGGGGCCAACTGTGCCTATAGGTAAGCCCCTAGGTATACACAAGCATATTACATGTACGATAAATCCATGCAAACATTAAAAAGTAAAATAATTTTAGTATTTTTATATGTTTAAGTTAACTCCTTAACTTGATTAAGGATAACGGTTTGAGCGAAGTTTAGAAGTAAACATTCCTAAATATAAAATGAGTGTTTAACGAGAAGGACAAAAAACCTATAATATGATTAAAACAACGTAGGATGAAGACGTTATTATTCAGAATACGTGTTACTCATGTTATTTTAGCCGGAATATGCCGACTAATTTCGAATCTTTTACGTAGATTCATCAACTGAGCGATTATCGCGTTTCGTCGCCGTCACGCGACGTCTCGCACGTGCAAAGGTGAGTAACCCGTTTTCTCAATAATATAACAAAAAACCTATAAAACTCTCAACGATCAATCACATTACTACATGTCGCTTTGTTAAGCCAAGACAAGGCACCTGGGAGACACATTTCTAACAACGAGTGCATCGTAAAATCGTAAAGTAAATATTGGTACCCACCATTTTTGTATTGCAGAAAGCTTTTGTTTTTGAGGTCATTGACTCCTTTTGTAAATATGGTAAGCTCAACAAAAGGACAGACTTTTAAATCCTATTTTTAAGTTTGAAGACGGCTTAAAAATGTAAGATACATTTTGAACTTGTCCAAGAATAGTTCAGCTGTTTGTGAAAGAATTTAATATGAACTACGTAATCATAAGTCCCAAGATAATAATATATTATGTTTACTTACGTATTTGGCAAATAAAAAGCATACTCATACTTAAATTATAATTTATTTTTACAATGCGTGTTGTTGTTGATGCTACAAAACGAAATTTATTGAAACCACAGTTGCTAGAAAAATGTTGAAAAAATTGTTATTTTTTTGATATTTGTTGAAAATATAGTTCACATGGTGTAAAAAAATTAAACAAGTGAAAAAGAACGGATCATGTCTCTCACTGTGGTTGCAATAAATGTTCACCTGTACACTCTGTAATCTATTTTTTCAACAATAATAATATAATGAAGTTATAATGAAGGTGTTATCCATCATTCAGCATGTAGGTTTAATTTATCTCTGGTAACCCTTCTGTGCCGTATCTTCACGTACGCGTACCTATTTTCGAATTAAAAATAGTTCAGTAATTACCCTCTTCTTACAGCTCCATTAAACCATAACCACACATTACCTAACACTAACACAATAACAAGTTTGCTGGAGCCATCGCGTGCGCAAACTGTCCTCTTTTAACTCGGCCAAGTTTCGACTTTCTTCTATCAGACAACGGGTTTGAAGACAGCACTTTTACTTCCTTTTTCTTAACAAGTGATTGCTGCGTCTATTCAAGGGCTAGCTTTCTTAGTAAACCGGTTTTATCAGTATAATTCATCCGGTGTTAACTATTGACACAGATATAGATCTACATAGATAACGCAAATGCATGTACTTCGCGTGTCCGAACCCCGACCAAGCGTCAAGGTTGGTCGCCGCTAACTTCAGTCCACGCGCGTCTTTTGTTAGAGAAAATCATAGCGGACGGCCGTTTGAATCGTACTGGGCGGATGGGCATCGGCGGCATCGGTGTCTTTGAATCGGTTTGGATTTCCCGTCACTAAATTTCGGCTGTGACGTCAGAATAGGTATTAAAAAGTCGGCACGCTTGGTTTCAATACAAATCGTGATACTTGCCTTATCTATGTAGATCTATATCTGTGGCTATTGACGTCCCTGTGCTGCAACTATTGCAATTGCGAGTAGATTCGAATCTCAAGAGAGAAGACATGTGACATTTATGGGCTCGCTTGTAAACAAACAAAGTTGAGTCCTCCGAGATTACATTTCACCTGTTATGTTTATACAATAACAGAAGCAAAATTTTTATTTGTAGAAAAAGGAAAAATAAACATCATGTGAATATTTTGCTTCGCTGGTCTAGTGGTTAGCGTATGCGCCTCTCATCGCGAGATCTCGGGTTCGATTCCCGAGTCGGGCAGACTTTCCGTGTTCTAATTGTGCCCGGTGGATGGCGATAGGCTCACCGCCTATCCCATGAGACCTAAACATCGGCGTGATGTTATATTATGAATATGAATATCTTTTTTCATAAAAAATATTTGTAAAAACTTTAATACAATCTTGTTAATATTAATGAAAGTGTCTAAACACTCTAAACTTTCCTCTTATAAGCTAATCTAGCAACCATTAATAGAAGCTGTTGACCACGACATTAGCGAAAGCTCAGATGAATCTATAATTGTATTTCTACCGCAGGCACTACCATACAGCCTGATTCAAAGCATAACTTTCATAGTATTAGCATCGCAAATAAACATGCTAGAAAAATAAAATTGTGGTTGGTGAACCGGGTTTGGAAATGTGGTTATGAAAAGTAACATCATTGCTGTACCTCATTACGTGCTACTGAAAATTATTATGTAGTTTCGAATTCTGGTTAGATATAGGTAAAAGGCATTAAATATAGCCTTCGAGAGGCATATTTTTTGTATAAGTTTCCTAATTTGGCATCAACGCGTTTACTTTTAAAAAATCATCCTGAAAAGCTAATTATTATACGTCTGACAGCTAAAAGATTAAAGTTGTTAAATATCAAGAAAATACAAAAACACAATAAAGATCAAGACTAGTCTCTAAGAACATTAACCTAATAGTCACACACCACATTTGTATTCTCTGTGTTCTTCATACAATCACGATAAACAATTTCGATTACGAACTGATAGTATCTAGCTTGACATGGAGTTACAATGAGCTTTTCATTTGTATGCAAGCTACGGATGTCCTATCTGAAATGTAGCATTATTATTAAGGATATAATATTATTATATAGGCCGCATCCTCACATTAATAAAATTATAACTTAAGGGGAAACAATTGGTTGGCTGTTTTCCATACAAAAGTAATATTGGCTTAACTTTAAATATTTTTTTTTATTTTTTTTTTACAAATTATATCTAAAACACTAAAATGCATGCTTGGCGCCTAATTTTTTAAAATTATTATTTTTACTTTTCAGTTTATATGTAACTCTATTAATGATTGAAACAATTTTGACAAAATGTTCACAAACAAATTAATATGCATTTTAGTGTTTAACATATGATTTGTTTAAGTTTTATTTATTGCTAGATAAAATTAATAAAATTAAGGTTAAGCCCAATTACGCAAGTATGGAAACGGGCGTCAACTCTTAAGATAATAAAATAATAATAGCAGCCCTGTATCTAATACATGTCCCACTGCTGGGCTCGGGCCTCTTCTCATCATGGGAAGGGTTAGGCCATAGTCCACCACGCAGGCCAAGTGCGGATTGGTAGACTTCACACACCCTGAAGCACTTATTAGGCACTCTCAGGCATGCAGGTTTCCTCACGATGTTTCCTTCACCGTTAGCGAGCGATAATTTATATGATAAATACACACATATCTTCGAAAAGACGAGAGGTGTGTGCCGTGGGTTCGAACCCGAGACCTTTAACTTTGCAGTCCTACGGTCTCCCACTCGGCTATCGCTGCTTAAGATAATATTATAAATTAAAAATTTACACCTATCAAATATAAAATCGACACAGCACAACTTCTTTGTATGCTTTGAATAACGTTTACTTGACAATGATAGCCAATTAATCATAAAAGAAAATAAAATACACTTTTTCAACTCTCTCAAAACTCGACTTTTTAAACCTTGACCATTTTCCTATTTATCGTTTTCAATCGCTTTTACCTTTACCATCACGGAAAAAGAACAAGTTTACCATCACTTAAGAATGTGGCCAAAAAAGAGTTGTCCAATTATGCTTTTGTTTTTGTTATGTGTCTCACTTGTACTTTAACCTACCTGTCGTTGTCGGCTTCTGGGGGTCATAATTATAAGTAATGGTACCAGTACTTTTTGTTAATGGTCTGCCTCGTTGGTCTAGTGGTTAGCGTATGCGGTCGGGCAAAAGTATTATTTGGGATTTTTCCGTGAGGAATTTTTCAAATAGCAGTTGGTATTCACGGAGTTGGTATTGTGCCCGGTGATTGGCTTAAGCTCACCCTATATCCCTTGCCACCTTAACATAACAGGTGTAGTGTAGGTGTTATACACCTCTGCCACACCCTTCTGGGCAATATAGGCGTGACGTTATATAATGTTATGGTATTTCATATATGACAGCGGTGAGCGGCGCTGGCGCGTATCACACGGTCACCATAGCTAGAGTTAAGATAACGAATGGAGGCTGTACCTACTGTGTATGTAGGTTCTGTCAGACACTTAATATTATTTTAGCGAAGACATTCACATACATCAAAATCCAATTTCATTTCACAACTAATTTCAATGTGGCAGTGTCAATTTTAAACAAACTAGCATCTAACTATTTAGTGCATACATAGAAGAAGCTTACAAAAACACAGTTTAATAATTCGCTTTTTATAGCATAATTAATTAGTCGCAGTTCCAAATAGCTTTTATCAGATTACAGTTCATCCTGGAAGCTTCTAACTTAATAACAACACCAATCGAACTTTAAAACAAACCAATCATCTAATCAAACTATAATGTAATAAGGACTTTGCTATCAATAAACTTGAATAACAACGTTCAAATGCCATTCTAACAAAAACTCACTTGAAAATCAAAATCTCCTTCTCTGCATTTTAACCTTTATTCAAGTACAAGAAGAGTTTAGTTTCCTATATCAAGTTTGCTGAGATACAGCAGTGTCCCGTTTGATCCAATTTGCGATTTGTACTGTCTGCAAAGTTAATTCATAACCTATTGGACAAATATTGCCTTTGAAATTGTCGAAGTCGATAAGGTTGATATTTATTATTATAATAGAACAATGACATGCGAATTGAGACGTTAGTGTTTAGAAATGGCTGTACAAATTAGTATTAAGGTGGCTCATGACTCAACTTTGTTGATAGTACAAATAGGTAAAGGTAACGGTACAACTGCCAAATATAAGATAGCAAGATACAGTGTATCGCGACCTAGTAGCATCTTTAATGGTGTTTTGTTCAACAACTAACAGTCTTCTTCTCTTTCTCTCTTTTTGACAACATAACAGTCTACTTAAGTTCCTATTTGAGAACTGATTAACTTGAAAATGTAGTGTTTTTTTATTGTTTACATTTGGACTTTGTGATGATGCAGCTTTCCTTTTTAAACTAAGGAAAGTTTTAAGTAGATAATTGAATAGAAAAACAAACTAAATTAAATACGAGTATTAAAATTTATATTTAATGGTTTTTAGATAATATAGAAAAAAACTAAATAAATGATGAAACAAATGCATATAAAATTCAAGGTGAACTTTTAGAAACTACATTTAGCAATACAGTTAATAGCAGTGCACTCTATTTATGCGCACGCTATATATGTAGATGGTTAACAATCATTTATAATAATATATCTATAATCAAGACATAATTATTGAGGTCTAACTCATTGTAGACCAAATTGGTAATGATATTTAATATAAAGTTATGACAATTCATATCAAATACCTTTCTAGCCACTTTCTAATAAGCGTCGTTCTTTATTACGTTGCATTTAGACTAAAATTCAACATCGTAAACTGGATTACTATCAATGTCTTCACTTTATTGTCCATCTTCGCATACCATTCATAGCACTCTCATTCAAATTCAAATTCAAATTCAAATTCAAATTGTTTATTTTCTTTAACAAGTTAACACCAATTAGTTTGTGATTGGAGCCTTCTTTTAAGCAAATGATGCCTGTATTAGAAGACTCCGCTCTTCCATAACAAAAATAAAATATAAAATAAAAAGAAAAATATTAATAATTTAGACATAGGTAAGTAAATTACAAAACAGACAGGATTGACATAAATACAGTTTGTGTGTGTGTGTGTGTGTGTGTGTGTGTGTATATGTGTATGCTTGTGTATGATGTGTGTTTGAGTGCCTGTGTATGAGAGTTTAGGTTACGTGGTTAGTTTAAGGAGTTCTTCGGTTTCCTCATAAGTAAGAGGTTTGATCCATTTTAGTAAATTCTTTTTGCATGTATAATACTGTTCTTTATATACACATATTTCTTTATTTATCCGATTATACAATCGAGCAGAGCGTGTTTTAAATTGCATGGAGGCAACCAACGTTTTTGTTTGGGGGACTTCCGCAATATTATGCTTCCTTCGTTTTGCTAATTTAGATGCATCGTACGGTAGGGTCTTGTGTTTTTTCAATATAGTTTGAACTATGTATAGCTTCCTCACTGAGAGTAATTCGCTTAATTTATAAAGACTATCTGTGGGGTATCTCATTTTCTTAAAATACATAGTTTTTATAAGGGCTCGTTGGGCACGCTCTACTACCATGAATTTAGTTTTAGCTGACCCTCCCCAGTTAGGAATACAGTACACTAAGACAGACTGAGCCAAAGCAACGTATATCTCATTGAGCAGATTCCTAGAGGTGTTATTATTACTCATTATATTTTTTGGCACAATATGTCTCAGCGCACTAAATATCCAACACAGTTTCCTAACTCTACTAGCAACTTGTTCAACATGGGGATACCAGGATAATCTCTGGTCTACTATTATACCTAAATATTTAGTTTGTCTTACTCTATTTAATTCTGGACAATTACAATAATTACTTTTGAAGTCCTCGCAATCATGTATTTTAATTTTAAAATCATCCGTCGGTTCAGTTCGTGCGCTAACACTGAAGCACACGATCATTATGACCAACTTTCGAGCCGACGCCAAAAGTGCCAATTATAGAGGCGACACAGTTACTTGTCAGACGTCTTTCCGTTACACTATTTTGGTTAAGACATGGTCGTTTGTGACCATTAACATTTCTTTGGTATATTTTATTTATATCTTAGTCATCTTCATTATGTTTTCCAAATATCAAAATGATCTACTATCTCTCGAACCGGGTCAGATCTGATTCCTATCTAGAGAAAGTATCCAACGACCTACATAATTGTTTACAAGAACTATCTATTAGTGAAAAAAAAGGATCATCATTATAGTAAATGCTAACACTTTTTACGTTTGCTTATAAGTGTGTTACCGGACGTATTTATATTATTTTACATTTCCGTCTACAGTGAAAAGTTTAAAAGTTATTATTATAAACCTCCGACAGCTGGTACTGGCCTGGACCATCAGTCACGTTAACGATTACTAAAACAAAACACTAATCGACTCAAAAACAATAGGTCATACATACGGTTATATTGTCTCTGTCTAATGTACAAATTCTTACACAACAACGAAGCTTATACCACATTGGAAGACAAGTTATGTATACTTTAAAGAGAGAATGCCCATTTTCTTATTTTCAGTGCAATTTCCCAATCACTTGCACAGTTTCACAGTCAAGTTTATCACAAAAACATAATTTCACCATATATTTAAATGTAATGTTAAGGACTCATAGCTCTATTTTCAGAGGTGTTAAATAAACCTTATTGGCAGATTAAGCCAACCACACAAACAATAAAAATAAGAGTACACCTCTTATTTTATTATTTCTTAATTCTTATTTCAAGTATAAATTGGGTCACTTTTTTTTTAGTTAGATAATATTTAATGGGTCGGCTAAAATAAATCCGGAACGTCAGAAACTGGGCCTTAGTCTTGCAAAATCTAGCTTCCTTACACCAAACAGTTGTAATCACCAATAATAAATATTGTAACATGAAGAACAGGACTAACAAAAATAGAAACTTAAAAAGTACAAAGACAAGTTATCCGCGATATAAATAGTTCCACCATTAAAGTCTAGGACCTCATAAAGCTCTATTATACGTTTTCTAGATAATAAACCAGACGTTTATCCAGTTCTTTCAATACGTATTTATTAACACTAGTGCACTACTATACGCGATGGCGGGAAATAAAGGTTAAGTTCAACAACCGTACACCTGTTAACTAAGGGCCAATTTCACCAGTGCTAAACTCGAGTTAAACGTTATGGGGGGAAATTTCAAATTCAAAATTCAAATTCAAATCATTTATTTTCATAGGCCCCAGGAGGCGCTTGAACACGTCAAAACATTACAAAAAATGATATAAAAATAAATCATAAATAATACTAAATTAAACTAATTACAATGATTTGAATAACCGGGGCTCAGATTAATTTTAATCAAACTGTTTAGAATCGAATTAAAATCAATCCAAGTACCAGCTCCGATGGGTATTGCATTATGAGAAGAGCTGGTGAGAAACTCATGTGCACCATCTTTTAAAATGAAAAATATAACAATATAAAAGTACATATAAAAGTCACATAAGAAGAGCAATTCATTTCCAAATACTATTATCATTCATGTAGTCTGAAATACTGTAGTAAGCTTTTTGACATAATCTAATTTTAACATATTTTTCAAATTTACCTATCGATAATTCTATTGCGTCTAAAGGAAGTTTATTGTAAAAGCGTATAATACATTGACCTGGAAACGAGTTAGAGATTTTATGGAGCCTAGTAGTGGGCACAGCGAGTTTGTTTTTGTTCCTTAGATTCAATTTATGGAGATCACTATTTTTCTTAAATTTCGTTTGATTTTTGTGAAAGTACATTAAATTTTCGTAAATGTATTGAGAATGTAACGTCATAATATGTATCTCTTTAAATTTATTTCTTAGTGTCTCCTTGGGACTCATCATATAGATAGCTCGAATAGCTCGTTTCTGGAGCACAAATATTGAATCTTTATCCGCGGCACTACCCCAAAGCAATAAACCATATGACATTATACTGTGAAAATAGCTAAAATAAACTAAACGCGCAGTGTCAACATCGGTCAGTTGACGAATTGTTTTTACGGCGTAAGCTGCTGAGCTGAGTCTACCAGACAACGTTTCTATATGTGGGCCCCATTGTAATTTAGATTTTGGTTGACTGTTATCCATACAAAAGTAATATGGGTTTAACTTTAATATTATTTAGTTTAAATCTATTTTTATAGACAAATCATATCTAAAACACTAAAAAACATGTTTGCTGGCGCCCATTTTTTCAATATTTTTTTATATTTCATTTCGTATGTAATTAAATTAATGATTAAATCAGTTTTGCTAAAATGGTCACTAACAAACATGCATATTAATGTTTGAGATATAATTTTGCTATAAAAAAAGATAATAATATTAAAGTAAATTCAAAATACGTTAGTATGAAAACGCGACCCTTGAACTATCTACCCGTACTAAGATTGAATAAGAGAGAAATTAAAATACGAATTCACTAAAACTGTAGATTAAGAAGTTAAGTGAAATCGGGATTTTCTAGAATAACCTTCTTTGTATTTATTTGATTTCATTTTTAAATTATGCCCTTCTTTAATTGAGTAATATTTTTCGATGATATCATCTTTGCGTGAGAAGGGCAACAAGGGTGGGATAGACTTTTTTAATTATTATTTTATGCCATCTGTGATTAACTCTTTTTTTAACGCGGGGAAATGCGTTAAAAAAATGGGGGCGAGCAGGGTTGTATTAATTCCCACTAGATTTAAATCTTTGACATAAACATCAATGTTTAATATATACCTATTTCTTTTTACTTTACAGGTGCTGGTAGCCTGTTCTCTTCTGGAAGTCTCGACATATCCTTCAAATAATGAGTAAGTATTCAAATAAATTTTATAATTACACTGTAAATTGTATTAACGTTACCTATTATTTTAATGATGAGACAAACTAATCATTAATCCATTTAATTTTGAAACTGATCTCATATCTTTTATAGATCATATAGTATGAAATTTCTGATACACAAGTTAACATGCTTTGGCTTCGCCAATATCATTATATGCGCGATGTTATAATCTTTAATTTTATTGCTTTCAGTAGAAAAATTTAAGATTATCATCCCTGAATTGTTTTTTTCTAATTATCTTAATAAATCTAATGATATCAGTTTCGTTTAATCTTACCGTGTATTTTAACGCAAACCTAAAATTACTCAACCGTGGCATCAAGCTTTTAATGATTCTACGATACTAGTTTATGCACTTTTGGAAAATGCATCACTAACAAAATGTAGTACAGAGCACAAAATAAAAAAAAAATATGGCAGACAACACGGTCTAGCACGTGGTTCAGGTATGGTTCACTTTACGTATTTTATGCTTCAACACCGCTTTGTTTTACACGCCTTTACGTTTGTATAATGCTTCTGGTAACGGGAATGAAATTTTTTCATAATAGAATACATCGTATGGTAACAAGATTTCTCACACTTTCCAGATTAACTCCAACTACTGCGACTGTTGAAGAACCAATTGAAACTTCTAACGAAAAAGATGAAAGAGCGCTGACGTATGACGAAACTAATATTGAAAACGAAGATGAAACCAAAGATATTATAAAAAAGATAGCCGCGATCAATGAAGCTCTCCGAAAACCTAACAGACGATACCCGATAAAATGGAACAACCCACCTCCACCGCAACCAGACAACGCATATACTCTAGACAAAGACATTTTAGAAAAACTGCAACAGGTTATAGCTACAGGCAAACTACATACGTCTAACAAAGTAAAACAACAAGATAGTAATCTAATAAATGATGAACAAGTTGCGAATTTGAGATATGCCAGACAGATTTCACCTGTTTATGGTGGAAATCAACTAGGAATGTCAGCGGCACCCATGGCTTATATGATGAATATGCCAGTGCTTATAGTACCAAGTGGGCACAATAATCAAGCTCCAGCTCCAGCAGGATATGATATGGTTCATTACCAAACAAGGGACGGGAATTCACCATTTCAAGGTTTCGGACAATTTCAATGGCCTTTTGCCTCAATGTTCCCTATTTTGATTAGAGATCCACTGCTGAGTGTCATGAATGGTGGAGGATTTCAGAACTTTATTGAATACGGACAAAGTGCTGATGTCTGTAGAAGAAAACAAAAATCTGATGAAAGCATTAAAGACCAACAGGAAGAACAAGAACTTGAGGAAGCTGCAAACTTTTTACTATCTTCTTCAAGAAAAGGTAAATCTAGACAAAAGAGGGCTGTTAAAAAGCGCACAGTTAGTCAAACAATCCAAAACACTGAAGCAAATACGTCTAAAAAGCTATTCTCAACTAAACCAACTGCAGCAAAGCCTACAAAACCAGCTGCCGTAAAAACTACGACCGTACATGATGAAAATGAAGGAGACTTACGATTTCCCTTTTTATTTGGACACAAAGAAAAACCAAGTGGGCCAGGTTTCTTCATAAACAGACTGAAGGTTAGGAGGGGCGGTGTTGCCATCGCTGGACCGGGAGGCGTGGCGACTGCTGGTAGAGGCGGGACTGCAATTGTTGGACCTGGCGGACTAGCTTATACTCAACCTGGAGGAATCGCTGTGGCAGGACCCGACGCTCGAGTTATAGCTTTATCGTCACAGGCCGATTTGACATCCGTAGCTAATCGTCTGCAGCAGCAAAGCATAATTGATGGTTCTGTACCCCAATTATTACAAGCTATACCCGAAGGAAAAATAGTTGCTATTGGCCCTATTATTTATTTCCATCCTAATAAACGATAATCTTTTCTTACTTTCTTTTCTAGTGTCTTCTTTCTTACTAAATTTTCTCTTTCTTACTTGTTAGATTCTACCGAGGACTCCGAAGAAAGCGAGATGGAAAGTCAAGCGGGTACGGAAATCAAGCAGACGTTTACAGATACGACGGAGTGAATTTTGAAGAAGCGCCGCTGAAGATGGATAATACGACATTTATGCTGTTAATAAGGCCTATAGCCTTTGCTAAGAGTTTTAAAGGCACAGCTGTAGCGAATCCTATTTCCCATGTCATCATAGCGAAGGATACAACTGGAACGATTGTCCACGCCCCTGTGGCTACGGCCGTTGCCGGTCCAGGCGGCATTGCCCACGCGCAATCAGATCTTTATCTTTACGAATACGTAGCTGAATAACTTTTAATTTATTATTAACCTAATAATATTATAAAGTTAAGTGAAAGTTTCAGAAATTTATTTCGACTCGTTGCTTGAAATTGATTTTGGAACTGTAATGTAATCTTTGATTTTATAACGATATCGATGTTTAATGACAAAATAAAATGATTAATAAATTACTGCTTTATTTTATTTTCTTCATATTTCACTGCTAAGGTTAAGTATATGAATGTAATAGTGACGCAATGAATATGAATAGCAAGAGGATAATAATATTAATTGTACTCAAACATAACCATAATGTTCAGAAGCAAGAATTTACAAATTTGGGTTATAAAAAACTGCCTAAACGCAAAGTAACTATTTATAGGTTCTAAAAACTAGATAATGACACTCGTTGTATCACTAATATACGTTGAAACTATATTTCAAAATGTTTCCTGTGAAACGAAAAAAGGTAAATATGCAAAAGAATGCACTCGCACTCAAATTGAACGTTAATTTCCTCAAACAATTCAAAAATAACACTGAATACTTTCTTTTTTCAGAGCATCATTGCAGTACCTGCCTTTCTATGGAGGCGGAAAGGGTCAATATCTAGAAGTTCAGAAAGATATCACCGGCAGAATTACAAGCGAAAAGATAGTATCAGAAGATAAAATAAGCAGCGAGAATATAATTAAGAATAGTGACGAAAACCTTCTTGCTAAGGTAGTGGCAGCGAATCTACAGAGTCTAAAGACATTGTCTACAAATCTTTTGAAGCTGACTAATCTCGGCAGAAGGACTGGTAGCCTAGGCAATGCAGAAAAGAGTCGGTACAAGACACAACTGGCATCTTTGGCAGAGGCAGCTTCGAATGTAATTAAACTGATTGAAGAAGTGGATGATGTAGATAGGCTGTTCAGAAAGAATATTACGCTGAGGAAGGCTGATGAAAGCGATGAGGATGATTATGTAAGTATCTTCTTTTTAAATAAACCAAAAAATATAATCTATCGGCATAGTAAAAAAAGTATTTATACTACAAAAATAATTGCGTGATTGAAATGCCAGTTAGTACCAAAAGTCATGACATAACTTTATAATAACGTAGTAAATATATTAAGGCACGAAAAATCATTTTTATCTTGTTGTTTATTTATTTTTTGGTACAAAACTTTACATATGAATGAATAAATTTTGTCTGCTTTAAAACGAAAAAAACACACTTAGCATGAAAAAAAAACTCAGATTAATGATAATTATGAATGACGTGTGTGCAAGGAACTATAGTCCCTTATAGATCCGAAAAATGTCATTTCAGTACAGAAATATCTTATAAACTGTAGAAATAATTAAATTTATAATATTTTTTTCGTTTTCGATATTTTATTTAAGGGAGCGAAATAAAAATGCTACCTTTAATAGTAGCATTATATTATCTCACGATAATATGATGGTACTATTACATATTCATAATACATTACGTCTTCGTCCTGTACAGGTTGCTGAAGAGGGTATCGGCATTGAAGCTCCAAGTGACGAAGGTTTTGTAGATATCACTGGCATGCGGGATACTATTGCAGAATCAAAGCCTGTTGGTACGTATATAGAAATGAATATGATCGAAACACAAAACAAACCTATGCCTATAAAATTGTTTGGCGTGACCTATTTATCAAAGAATAATATGATAGGATAAACCAATTACTATATTTTTTTTTAATTATATATACTATACTAATATTTTCTGATGTGTCAGACCCTTTGTCAGACCATTGCATTTAAACGTCAGGAAGGAGATCCATTAGGGTAATATTTTAATGCAGACCAATAGTTACTTCTCATGTTTTCTTAAACTATGTACTAGTCGGCACACATATTCGGGTCGGCAAGTCGGTTTGGTATCCATTACTTCATCTGCTAGCTTCTCTACTCGCAGATCATCCCTGCAATGGTATTTTAAACCGCGTGCTGACCCGATCACATGTCAGGACCGGCACACGGTTATAGTTTAAGACTGTATTCGAAATGGCGATTGAGGTCGACAATTTTCATAAGTTTTATATCAATGATTAAAGTTCAATATCATTATAGAGTTATTAATAAATGTCATCTTGACATGTCGCGTACTAACACAACAAATTAAAGTTTTAGTTTTAGTGTATGTAAACAGTGTAGCAACCCTTACTTAGAGTTACCTGACTTAGATGTTTCACTTAACTTTTTCAGCTCTGGCTGTAATTGGTGAGCACGGTCTCGCAGCAGCACGACCACACGCAACGGCTATAGCTTCCACAGGTATGGCAATTTCCGCGCCTCATGGTATCGCTATTGCTGGCCTTAATCCATCAAGTTTGGGCATCGACCTGGGACAACTCAACTATAACAAAGCCAAGAACTGAAGAATGGAAGATGACTGTGAAAATTAAAACTGTGTGAGAGACATGGTTGAGATGAAAATTTATATTGCATAATGCGCCAAACAAATGATTTGGTTATCTACTTTTAACTCTCATAAAAAAACAATGTAACACTATTGACGTTAAAATGTAAGCATAACATAATAATATAGTTTCTGATATAAAGTAGGGTCTGAAAAATGAGAATGTTAGAGAGGCATGCAAAGAATTGAGAAGAGGTTACATTGGGAATGGTGCAAAACTGCTTAACTTCATTTGCCATAACGCCTTATTAATGTTAGAGCAATCTGCAGTCACGCGGATTTGCAAAGTGCAGTTACGCTATTTCACAATATCACAGTCGATTTCCAAGCCTGTCTTAAATTCTTTGGCAATTCCATTTTCATGATAATAGTTACCAAGTTAAGAATAAATTGTCTAGAAAAAACTACAAAAATAGAATAGACAATAGTTAACATAATGTGTGAATGATGAGTGTTAAATTCTAGTGCATTCGAGACGATATTTATTGATCTATTTATATTATTATAATAAATTTAAAGTATTATTGGTGTTTTATTTTTCGAAACTTACCTCAGGGTCCGTTCCCCACAGAGCGCACCAGCGGGGCTGCAGCATAATAGTAAATACTGAGTTGAGTCGCATAACTTGTCTTTTACCGCGTCCTAAAGAAAATCATAATAATATTAAATTAGAAAATTTAGTAAATATACATATTATCCAACTTTTATCAAAGAAAAGCGTCGTCACAAACAAACTCATCGCTGGAGGAGCAAGTGAAACGCCTGACTAAATAAGCATTTTTGAGAGCGAAAATAAAAAACAAATATGTTAATATATTCAGGCGCAGCGACGATTACAGATAATTAAGGATGTAGCCTGTGTATCTAAAAAAGCTTAAGCAGTGGTGTTAAAAGGTATACCTTCTTATTCTACCAAAATCAAAATAATCCTTGTCCCAAACCCGAGCTGCTGCAAACGCTAACAACTAAACCAAGAAATAACTGTCCGACATGTTGATTCTTACTCAATTTCAAATTTAGTTACCTCCTAACTCTAAGGGCTGATTTTACCAAACTATGGTTTTTTAAGCCCGTATTCGCATATCTCTCTTTCTCATTCAATGTTTGGACGAGACAGAAAGATCGACAGGGACAGAAAGCGTTAACTTGAATTAAACATAACATCACGCCTATATTACCCAAAAAGGTATGGCAGAGGTGTGCAAAACCCTCATTTCACCTCTTAAGTTTAGATTCCATGGGATAGGGGGTGAGCTTATCGTCATCTTCCGAGCACAATACCAACTCCGTACTGCTATTGTGAATTGCCTAATGAAAAATTCACAAATAACACTTTGCCTGACCCGAGAATTGAAGCCGAGAGACCTCGCGGTGAGAGTCGCGTACACTAACCACTAGACAATCGAGGCAGTCTAAACACTAGACCATGGTGAAATCGGCACTGAACAGTGATATCATACAAGAGTTTTTGTTAATACGAGTTATGCTATGATACATTTGGGTCAATTTCAACAAGCGATTTTTTTTTGTCATTTCGGTGGACTTTTTTAATTTCAATGCTATCTATATATTTTAAGTTAAAAATGAAACTTTAGCCTATTTTATAACATTGTGTGTGAGTGCCCATCAAATATCATCAAAACTTACATAAATATTTAAGGATGAATGTTTTAGAGTCCACTGAAATGAAAAGTGTCTACCGAAATGATAAAAAAATAACCACTGAAATGATAAACTGTGCACCGTTTCTTACTGTGTGATAAAAAAATTAAAAGAATATGAACACTACTCAAGCAAATCAGTACTTACGGCGAAATTAAATACACAATTTTGAAACAAATTAAAGAAATCTAGCTCGAGTTTTAACAGCCACCGAAATGATCCTACTTTTGTCCCCACATCACTGAAATGATAAACTTACTTTTGTGGCGGGAAACCACAAGACGTTGGGACTGGTGCGATCGCGCCTAGAGCTTGAGCTGGCCTGATCCAAAATGAGGAAAGGTAAGAAAGGCATAACAACGCAATGTTGACGTGGCTATTCTACTAAAACTTACTGTCCTCTGAAATGATAACTTTTTTCCGGACAAAAGTTGACTGCCTGTCAAATCCATGAGAAAGAAGATAAACAAACAAAAATGGTTTTATTTGATCGAATAAATTATAATTTAATGATAAAACAACCGATTTAAATCCATATTATGAATATATTTGCAGGGGAAGGTATTTTATGAGCGGAATTGGGTTCGGGACAGGCCACCGTGATGATAAAATGACACTTTGTAATTTTTTTTTTGGTATATTATTGAGTAGAAATCATTGATTTTTTTTGCCAAGGTAGAGAAGTACTTACTTTTTTGAGAAAAAATATATTTAATAAATAATCAGCACTACCATTCTCACGTTTGCCGTGTATTTTTTATGCTTGTGCAATTCACCCATTTATTGTTATGCATTCAACACACAAGATTATCGCATTGCTTTATTTAATCACAACTACATGATGCAATTTGTGTACAATTATGGAGAATAAATAGGATTTATTTGTCATCTAGATAACGGTATCTCTTTTATATTTATGTTTAATGGAAAAGTAAATTAATAGCAATGATGATTTTGTCAAAAGTAATCTGCTCAGTATATTCATCATCAATGAGTAGATGGACATATCAATATCACCCTGCATGTCATTATCAAGCTGCCAGAAACAATATTGTTAACTACACATAAGGAAGTATTATAATTCAACAAGACTTAACCCGTGACTCTGCTTGGTTTGTCTATTCAAAGTAGCATAATTATGGCTTGTTCTAGGCTTTCCACTATCTCAATACCAATTGTCATCAAATCTGTTTAGTGGTTTAGTTGTGAACACAAACAAAGATACTGTCACATTTGTAATATTTGAGAAATAAAGAAGAAGGAAGGACGAATGATAATTCAAATTCACACAAGGGGATTACCATTTACCGATGACAGTAATCTGAATTTGTGTAGTAATTTTATTCAAAGTACTGTGTGTTTTCTTTCAATGCAAGCATGCCAAAATCGCAATACGTGGAATACTTTCACGTTCAAAGCAATAAAGCTCTGGAATTACGGATAAAATATTTCTTTAGTAAAATATATTTAAATCGACCCATGTGTAGAATAATGTTTTAGGATCTTTCACTGAGTTTTAGAACCATGTTATCTTCCAATAAATCATTGTTTCTACCCCAAACGTTCACAAATCTGGCATTTGGCATACATTAATCCTTTTACCGAGTTTTATTTGGCGATTTTTACCTATTCAGAAGTTCCTTGTTTTTTTCGTTGATTAAAAAGTAACGTTTGTCACTGTGAACTTTACCTAATGCACTACATTTTTTTTAACAAATAATAAGGCATATCAGGCAAGTCTGACCTTTCAGTCGAATAGATTCCTCTTAATAATATCTACAAGAAACAATGTTGTTTTTATTCAAATGAATATTCTACGCGTAGTATTGGAATAGTTCTATATTTAGTGCGTAGTAAATGGAATTAATGAGATATTTGTATGATACTATTACTTATTTACTTATACCACGTGTATGTTATTTACATTCATGTATGGGTTTATAAGTGTTTTTACATATAGGTGATTCACGTTTTCTAAATAGGTCATACATTTTCTAGATTAACGTTTATTCTGTAAATCACGCCAATTAGTGCACATGCTTATGGTTTTAAAAATAACTTTTTTTTGTTGGAGCTAGACCCAGAGTTGTTAAGACAAGATAATTATACCATACTATAAAATATAGTCAGTTATCTACCTCAGATGGGCTACAGTCTCGGTTGGTATATAAGAGCAGAATTGAAGGACTCAGCCTCACAAAAAAATAATAATTTTTAATTAACTTTAACAACTAATAACCCTGGACTAGTGGTAGCTAGTTGGTTAACTTTGGGTTTATTTTATATTGAGCTTATGTATTGGTATTTACCACGACTGGTGTATTATGTAATCTTACTTCGGAACACGGGTAACACTGGAGCGTACTTTTTGGTCAGACGGTTAGATTAGGCGCTGACTTTATACATACAACAAAATGCATTACATATTTGTCATAATTTTTTTAATTTATAACGAAGTGGACTGCAATTTATTTTATTTTATTAGTTATAGAAAAAAAACCTAAACCTGGCATGAAAACTGACCAGTGACCACAAGAGGTTTTACTCACCTACATTATGAGTAAATTTGATGGGTTCAAAGAATGACTGATAATGCACTTCCTCGTAATATGCGTACCACGGCTACACATAAACCTATTCATATCCAGTATAAGGTGGTCTCGCGTTGTGTAGACTGCCCGTGCAATGCGAGACCAGCTTATCCTGGAAATGTATATGTTAAACGGTAGCCGTGTTTACATTGCGTATTTATATTTAATTGGACAAACACCTCATAAAATGTAAAATTCAGCTTAACAAAATCATATTTATTCATTTTAACAAAATATTAGATTGGTTTTATTTAACTAAAACTTTAATAATTTGTTTTATTTGTGGTTAATATTTAGTCGGCATTTCTAAAGAAGTGGTATTATTCTAAGAAAATATAACACAAGGTACCAAGGTTCAGGTAACTAAAACAGTAATCACATTTTTGTATAGATTTTCCTCCGTCGTTAGCTTATGACATAACATCACACCTATATTACCCGGCAGTGTATAGCGGAGGTGAACAACACCCACATTTCACCTGTTATCATATTAACTAATTTGTATAGATACGGAGAAATATTCCAAACTTACGTAAAAAAAGTATTTTACTTACTTTACAATAAGTAACTACTTATAGCTATAGAGCACTGTCAATTACTTAAACGAATAAACCAAAAAAAATAAAATTTATTTTATTAACCAAGTAAACAAGTTTTTTTTAAATCATTTATCTGTATTCTCAGTAAACTGCGTATAGAGCTATAGAGTCAGCCACTATATTCCCATCGTTGTTATATTATTCACAGAATTAGTTTGACGAAGTATTTCCATAGTCCACTAAATACGTATTGTTTGCCGACAGGTCATTCACTTGTGTTACTTCATAGTAAGTATAACAGCAAAAATAAGAAGCATATATAGTTTACGTGCAAAAATGCAAATATTATTTACTAATCTTATATTTATAAGTCTGAACTCAATACCTTTTTAAAGAAAAATTTTGTTCTATTATAACGCTTTAATGGCTTAACCACGGCATCAAACTAGACGAAAATGTATATGGAAGAAGTTTTATCTCCAATATTTTAGAAAAATTTAGTCTAACGGCACGAAAAAGGCATTGGCTATTTTTTGTTAACTTATCGTGCACTTTAACCAACCAGCTACGGTCGCCTCTTGCCAGGAACTTAATTTCTCAACTGTATGTTACGTCATTTTTTGGCGTCCCGTTCATCCATTTGGGTTTAGGCAAATTTAGGTTCCTTGTAAGAGGCGACCGTAGCTCGTTGGTTAAAGCGACTGCCCGGTATGTAAAAGGTCGCAGGTTCAAATCCTGCCGGTCCCATAATTTTTCAACTGTTTCTTAGTATAGTTTGCTAAGCATAGCTAAATGCTATAAAAGTAATTAATATTAATTGAAGTCGTTTCTCCATAAGAAGATGACTCAATATGGTGATGATTACTGATTATTGTCTTTTCACTTCCGACTAAGCCATACAATGGGTTTATGAGCTATCTGAGCTGAATTTGATCTCGTGCCAACAACGCATCATGTAGATAATGTCTATAATGTATAAGTATGATCAAGGAGAACGCATTATACGTAGGGTCATGTATTGTACCTATGGACGTGTTTACCTTATACTAGTTATATTTTTAACACTCGTAAACACCAATGATAAACATCAAGCTGCGTCCTGTGGAGTGAAAAGTCGATGTGAAGATTTCCGAGCTAAAAGTAATTTTGGCTTAATTTTTTTGTTGGTTTTTATCCTATTGATGCGTGTTCATATGTAACAAATTTTCCTCATTCATATAATAGCAGTTAGTTCTTAACATTGCAATTAGCAAAACAACAACTCCTGTGAAATAAGATAAACTTCGTTTTTTAACCGACGAAAAAAAAACTAGGAGGTTCCTAAGTCAACGTCTATATTTTTTTTTTTAATTAAAATGGTAACCTTTGGCTGTGACGTGACCAAATGACTTGTTATCAACGACAGTATTGATTCTAAAGGAAACTGATAAAGTTCTTGCATTGAAATGAAACTTTTCACATATATTTATCACTGTACTTGCAATCTCATTTAACTACCTTTCTAATCCAATAAATTTCTACTAGCTACTAAAGATCATAATATAATAAAGAGCTTAAAAGTACGAAGGCGCAATACATAGGTAGGGTACCTATTTTTAACCGACTTCTAAAAAAGGAGGAGGTTCTCAATTCGATTCGTATATATGTTACTTTTTTTTTTTTTTTTATGTTTGTTCACGGATATCTCCGTCGTTTATGAACTGATTTTGATGATTCTTTTTTTGTTGGACAGGAGATGATTCCAAAGAGGTACCATAGTCAGCATGTCGTGATCTGATGATGGAATCTCAGAGAAATCGAGGGCAACCCTCGAATTTTATAGGCACATGTAATGTTTTTAGTGTGTTTTTCAAAGCTACACTAGTATTTACGTATTTTTATGTGGATGAGCTGATGATGGAAGGTCAACTCCTCAATGGTTAGGAGTTAAAGGATAATTCTTTCACTACTGTACACATATTCAGACTGCTAGTTATGATTTCAAGTGAGCTGTTGGAACGGAGATATTTCAAAGGTGGTCCCATTGTCAGCATGTCATGATCTGATGATGGGACCCCAGAGAAATCGGGGGCAACCCTCATATTTTATTAATCGAGGCCAAGATTTACGCTTGGTCGCAACAATTTTATGTGGTTGAGCTGATGATGGAAGGTCAACTCCTCAATAGTTAGGAGTTAAAGGATAATTCTTTCACTACTGTACGCATATATATGGAAGGTCGTGACCCTCAATAGTCAGGAGAAAGGATTTAATTCTTGTTTATTATAAATAAGTTTTCCGTCTCAAGTAACCATCGTCTCCTCATTCGAGAAACATTCTTGCTCGGTGTACCCATCACTTAAAATCGTAAAATAAAATAATTTTTAACAAAAAAAAAACCGACTTCAAAAAGTAGGTTAACTAAAAAGCAAAAAATAAATTTACTTCGCACAAAATAATACGTTTTTTCATATAATTAAATAGAAATTATTAAATAATTATTTTATAATTCTGAAGTCGGTGCCAAGTAAACAATTAATAACTCTGTATAGATAATATCAATCTTTCTAACAACTATTTTCTGACTGAATCGTAGTTCTTAATTATCCGATTTACTTGGCACCGACTTCAGAATTATAAAATAATTATTTAATCATTTCTATTTTGTAAGAATGGTATTGAATGTAATTTCATGGTTATTGTTAGAAATACTAATAAGGATAGGCAATAAAATATTTAAGAAATTTACAAAAAAATCTTTAAAGGAATGTAATAAAATGTGTAGAATATCTATATATATTATGACTTTGCCTTATCCTCGTGGGCGATACAAATCTGATTGACGTAGTAGCAGAGACCGACATACCCAAAATTAAATAAGAGCTTGTTAAAGACGAAACGGTTAATGAATAAATATATTTGCGTAGTTATTTATAGTTAGTATATATATATTTTCATTGTTGGGGGTTTGGACCATATCCCGCCACGCTGGTCCATTGCGGATTGGCGGGTGGCCAGAACCTCGTTCGTTGATCGAGGCCGGCCGAAGAAGCGCTAGCGCGACGACTTAGACGCCTTTCTAGAAAGCTGGCAGGAAAAAGCTACGGATATAGAAGAATGGAAGTCTTTGGGGAAGACCTTCGCCCAGCAATGGGACAATATAGGTTAAAAAAATTGAGAAAATATTAAATTTTAGATAATAATAAATATCTATAATTATTGTTAGTTATAATTTTAGATTTTTTTGTGACCGATGTATTAATTGTTAGTTATAATTTCTGATTTGTTTATATACAAATTTGACATGTTCGTTGTAAAAAAAAGTTTCGAATAGGCTTTTCAAGGATGTATCAGAAACCTGTGAAGCTGGCCCTTTATAAAGTTGCATCTATACTATAACCATCGTACTATAATCAGGTGCACCTCATGTTTTAACCTACTTTATTGTCAATAATTATATTTATTATAATAAGCATTATTCATAAATTCTTGGCTATTGATTAATCTTCACTAACTTATTCATATCGTAAATAATGTTTCAATCAATGGTTCTTATGTTGTTTATGAATTAAAAACTCGTATTAACAATTTGAAGAACTAACACAACCACTGACTGACTCGATGGTCTATTGGTTAGCGCATGCGATCCACGAGGTCTCGGGTTTGAAGCCCGATCCGGAGGCAAAGTGTTATTTGTGAACTTTCCGTCAGGAAATTCACAATAGCAGCACGGAGTTGGAATTGTGACCGGTACTTGACGAAAGGCTCACCTCCTATCCCATGGGACCATAGAAATCTTAATAACAAGGCAATAAGATTTCTATGCATGGGACCTAAACAAAACAGATGAAATGTGAGTGTTCTACACCTCCGCCACACCCTTCTGAGTAATATAGGCGTGATGTAACGTTATGTTAACACAACCACTTTTACCTTTAATCATTAAAAAGAAAAGTTTTACAAATATATAGCTAGTAGTAGTAATTATTTATACTTATACGAAATAAAAAAGCTTATATTGTAATGATCGATCATAAATATTGGTATTTGAATGCACCAATAACAATACAAACATACTCTGCAGTAGACTTACTTAATATATAATTACTTCCTTTGGGTGAAGGATTAGACTAAATAGCTTTATCCGATTATATTAATAATGTCCCGCTAATACGACAATATTTTAACATGCAATGTAAATAGTATGTATAATATAGTCTTTTGTATTTGATTACCTAAATACAATGATGAAAGGTATTTTGATATCATGGTAGGCAATAGGTAAGCGAAACGGTCAAGCCACATACTTTGACTAAGGTGTAGAGTTTGTGTAGTAAGGGCTTGAGGAGTTAGGGTATGTATGTACAGCTAGAAGATTAGCTCTACATGAGATCTGATAACTTTTAGACCCTGCGAGCCCCTTAGCTGTATTGGCTACATTTAACACGGAAATGTGAAATACTCTTGACTAAATAGCGCTAAAACTAAACAAATAACCGACTAAAGAATAAAATGCAAAATACAGGGTTGCCCACCGACATGCCACACGTGGTGAGGAAGTGTGAATGAATGAATATTAGATAGAAGATATTACTGAAAGAAGACTTTGTTTTGTTTAAAAGAAATTAGTAACTACAATAAGATTTTCGAAAATTTCTATTACTTCACTGATATTAGACTACCCCTCACACAAGCAAAAATATTTAGATTTGCTTGTAGGGTTTAACTAATTTTTAATACGGGACTATAAGGCGCGTAACATTGGCTACTTTTTACTAAGATTACCTAACTTTTAAGTAAATTAAAAGTTAGGTAATCTTAGTATCTACGGATCGGATTCCAATCAATCAATAAAATATTTATAATATAAAAATTACGCTAAACTGCACGAGAGCGGAGCAGTAAGGTTTATTGCGGGCGCAGCTACTGCAAAATATAACAAATTCGACGCGGGCGAAGTCGCGGGCAAAACCTAGTCAGAATTAAAAATTAAGTCTCTCTAACATACATGGTTATTTAAATGAAAGTGTGTTTAGATTTGCTTATAGGGTTTAACAAGAAGGCTAGATTTTAGTAAGCTTATTCCAGGGCCTTACCTAACCAACCAGTTGGGACCTTAGTCCACTATAATTTGAAGGCAGATTAAAGGTAAAATCTTAGTGCTACCTCAAAATCACACTCGTACACAAAGTCTCTTCCCCATGATTTCCCCACAAAACAGTTAAACAAAACAAAGTTACGCATGTTTATCTGTATGACACACGCAGACTCGATCCATATAAGCGAGTCGTTTCAAGCGCGGGCGCATTGTTTGTGAAGGCACTGTGAACGCGCGTCGTCCAACGAAATGGCTGGATATTTCGTAAGTAATAAAAGTATTTATTAAATTTTAGCGAATGATAGAATGATGATGTGCCAAACAAATACATTATGTCGTTTAAAACGAGAGAAAGATCAACAAAATTTACAACAACAATAACAAGAAAGGTCATTATAATTTTTTAAATTTTCAACAGAACAAAACTTGTAAAATACAATTTGATTAAATCAAATTAAGTTAGTTAAATAATATAAGTAATTATTTCATTAAAAAAAAATAAGCTTATATTTTTTTAATTTACTTTCTCATAAAAAAAAGTAGGAATGTTTTATTTATCCTTCGTATTTTATAACTATTTATTTAGAAAAGACAGTAAATACATAAATTTATATACGGTAAAGTTGTATTATTCAAATATTTAAGAGTCATTGAAATTATATATTTAGTTTTGGGAAAATATCCTGTTACTAGGTTTGTGAATAGTGATAGACTTTAAAATAAATAACGTTTTTTTTAATAAATTATTCGTTTTCTTGTTATACTTTCTGATTAACTTTTCAAAGATAATTGCAAGTTATCATTTCATTTCATGAGTTAAATGTTAGGCCTAAGAAATTAATTGCAATGTAAATATTTCGCATGAGGAAGTACAATTTGATGCAAGTTTACAAAAGTCGTGATAGAAAGTGTTTAGTAACAATTAAAGCAATCATTGTTCAAGATGATTGTAAAGGTTTATTTGTTATCTATAACCAGTCAAGTGCAGGTGGTATTGCAAATTTTTATTACTTAAGTTTAAAAAAGAAGATTATGTTTATTGACGACGACGATGCAATTAGCATCGTTTAACAAATTTAATTTTGGAAATCACTAAACACTACAATTATAGGGATTATGATCGATGTCTGGTAATTAAAACATTGCTGAGTATGTGTTATTCCGGATACCCAAAAAGTTGATAAGCCATTTGCTTCTAAGATATAAAATATACTTTGTCTATACTCTATACTCTTTACTGTCTCTATTAGTCAAAACTTGTAGTTGTTCTACTGTCATTAATCCGTCACTACTGTACATTTATGTAGTATGTATGTAGGTATGTGAAATAAATTAAAAAAGACGGCACTCAAATGCACGGCTCAATGCTGCAAAAATTTTACTGAATACAGGCACTCACTGCTTATGGGTACCGTGTAAATTGTAAAACTATGAAATTCATGAAAATCAAAAATATATTATTTAAGACGTTAGAAACTTGGCGTTACAGCCTTCTATCCCTAGATTGCTAAGCATTACTAAATGCTATATATAAATCAATTAGAGGTCAGAAGGTAGACCCCAGTTAGGTTAGGTTTGTCTAAAAGGATTTAGAAGAATACATGATGAGATAACCCCAGACTACAACATGAGGGTTCATAGCCGGGAAGAGAGGATCTCTCTTTAAGGCCAGTGATGAAATCATACATATAAATAGACGGCCAGATAGAGTTCACATAGGTATATGTGCCATGATCAGTTAAAATACCTTCATTCAAGTCCTCAAATACCCATCAACTAAATTGCATGGGTATTGCAAGAATATCGAACGGAAATCAACTATTGGAGACATGTCACAACGACATCCTCAACTCGAAAGCAGGTCGTCTGAGAGTAGTATATGGTCACCGGCGCGCATCCCTCTCGTCCTACCACATAATTTACTACTAGTGATGTAATGAATACGAGTATTCAAATACGATGAATATCACGGATATTCGATAGTAAAATGATATTCGTTCAAAAATATTTCAGTACAGACCTACAATAAATTACTTTGAAATGGTCGATTTAAAATCAGAAGTGCCTCATATTTAGGTTACATAAAGACATTAGTTAATCGTAAAGTGGATACTTGTTAATAAATGTTGAGTAAAATGGTTGCAATTATTGTATGGTCACTATTGTAATATATTAAGCTTGTTGTCTTATTTATCCTCGTCTGATATAATTTCGAGTGAGTTTGGTGATGTATATTATAAATGAATCCTTCACATCGAAGCAACGTATTTTAATCCATGTCAAAATATTTGTATTCGTACTGCCGAATAGTACTTGGTATTCTTTAAAGTGGTATTCGTTGCACACTAATTACCACAAATTACTGTCTTGCGGTAACACCATACTACCCACTGTGTCGAAAGGAATCGCTATATGTTTAAGTGCCTGTGACACTTTTATTGTTACGTTTTGCAAGAATTTTGCAACTACGTGACCCATGGTGTTAGGGAAAACATGATAACATCTAAACTGGTTTGGTCAGGTTTTGGAGGATTTTGGCAAGGATGGTTCGTGTATGGTGTTGTAATAGTCGTAACGCTTGTTACTATGTTGCAAATAATGGTTTTATAGCTCTCAAGTGATGTCCCCGCACAGATTTTTTATAATGTTACAAACTTGGTCGTAGTAAATCTAATGATAATCGTTCACTACTGCAAATATCACGTGCATTTTTTGTTGATATATCGTTATGCAGTCCTTTAACGTATTTTCATAAACCTCAATATTATATATTAACAGACCAAATAAAAATAATCTAAAGAATTAAATAAATTAAAACTTTACTAATCAAATAATTTTGAATTACCGAAGCTTTGATTAATTTTAATCGAACTGTTTAAGTTTAAATTAAAATCAATCTAAGAACCGGCTCCAATGGGTTGCATCATTGATGAAGAGCTGTGAGAAACTCATGTGCACCATCTTTTCAAATAATAAATCTAAGGTAAGCGATAGTTATTACAACTTCAAATGTTTATATAAAAGAAAATAATGATAAAAATAATTTAACATAATACATGTCACACGGGCCTCTTCTCGTGATGAGAAAATATTTCCTCACAACACATCAATAAAAATATAAGAGAAAAGTACCAAATTAATCAGTTCAGAAAATCGCAGACAATACGACACCTGCTAAACAAAGCCTTGTGTTTTACGACGTTTGTAGTACGAGAGGTGAATGCTCTTTTTATGTGTCACTCAAACCAAATTGTACTAGCAAGGTTAAGGACACGCACCGTATGAATTTGTGTCCAAAACTTGATATTATGTAATGATTATTAGAAAGATGAGCATTTTTTTGGAATGAACTTGAAAGTCCAATGTTAGTACATTGGCGTCAACATTTTTGAACACCGTATAAACTATAAACAATAAACGTCTCAGGTATTTAATTTATAATATATTCAATAGCATCAATGAATCTTAAAAGGTTTCAGTGACTCTTGTACTATTTAATATGGAGTATGGAGCAAAATTCATAGACGCATCTCTAAGGAGGCTCAAAATGTATACCTTGCCTTAAACATACATAGCTAAGTCATAATTTCCTTTGAATTTGCCGAAGCTGAATTAAATGAGGATGACATCGTGTGTGGCCAAGAGATTGCTTGGCGATAAAATTGTTGTCAACAGCTATGGTGCAAACCAAAACCTTCGAGAACCTTATATCTTAGTTCTTAAACGTTTTCCATCACCGTTAATCTGTCTGTAAAAGTATGTATGTTAAAGTATGCAAATAGTAAGTAACGGTTTGGTAAAACAAATGATTAACATAAGTGAAACATATTTTGTTATGAGAGTTAATAATAACAACTTTGGAAGCCGTGGTATACAAGGTACACGTAATTTTTAACACGCTTATATTAGCTTCACCTGTATGTATGTATGTAACCGACTCCTTTGGACTCAATTTTGACCCACTTTAAACATACAGATTTCATTAAAATTTTGCACACCTGTCAAAGATCGATGACAATGAAATAATTCGATAAAAAAAAATTTAACACGCTTATATTAGCTTCACCTGTATGTATGTATATATGTATGGGTGGGTTGCTCGATATACGAAAAATATAGCACAGAGCGCCCCACGCTTTATCACAATAATACTAGTATTTTTTGTTCATTACCATTTTCAGCTTATATTAGGAATTATTTTTCACTTTTTAGTTAGAAGTACTTTAAAAGCGTGTTTTTTAGTTTTTTAAAACTTTTATTTTTCATTATTTTTTTGATGGCTCTCGCACTAGAAATAACGCCAATGTCGATTTCTGTTTCTATAAAGTATTTATGTAGATATAATATGTTGATCAGTTTTATTATGGTTTAAGTTGGGCGAATATTTAACTGGGCTTCTATTTTTAATCTAGATATTACGTGAGTGCAGTCTATACTTTCACGAATTAATTGTAAGACTACCTCGTAAGGAAAAGGCCACTAAAAAAAAGTTAAAAATTTAACGTTGAGACAAACGTTTATTAAACCAGTATATGCATTTATTTTCTCTTATCCAAAGTTTGTACAGGAGAGATTGTTGGTGGATTTGACTCTTAATAGGTTTAAAGATACTTTATTTTCATAATACGAATTACATCATTTACATGAGAACATTGTTGAATTACATAATATAATTTTTACATTCGTCGTCATTAAACAAAAGTAAAATATCAAAAGCATGTAGGTAGTGCACTAAAACTAAATCAGATTAAAATTTACCAACGATTCTACGAACTAAGCATAAACTTGTCAAAAAAGTATTCGCCCGTAGTAATTAATCCGCGGTAAATGCTGAGCTCTATTTTTATATCTCTGTCCCTTTCAAAAAGTAAATAAGAGAGAAAGAGCGGTTCGGCTTAATAAGTTGGTGGAATCGGGGCTAAATGTTTACCATAAAGATTACGATCAAATTAGTCGGGTTCTTTGTTCCTGCGTTTATAAAAGGCTTGTCTACTAAAACAATACGATAATTAAATGAATGATTATCCCTGACGACTTTATAATAATCTTAACTATAATAGTTAACAATAGGGTAATGAACCTTTCGTAATATGGAAGTGTGGTTTTAATCAATGGGCGTGATTTGATGATTTATCGTATGTCCACATGGCTATCGATCAACCTACACCTGAAATATATAGGTTGATCGGTACCCCTCTCTATATTTTAGTCCATGAACATCTACAATACGCTAAAGATATCTTCGACTTCGCTTCAGGTGAGGACTACGATGTCCTTATTTAGTAATTAAGGAGACTAATCTCACCACCATACCGGAATACAATAGTGCTTCAAGCAATAGGTACTATTTGGTTACAGTTTTTTTTTTTTATCCAGTTATCTTTGACGTAATTAACAACTAATCGCATATGTTTGAGACCATCCAAACACATCGGCTCTGTAAAATTCGAACTTTATCAACTATATGAACGATGAATTATTAATGTTACATTTTATTTTTATCACAACGACCACTTTATTATATAAGTAGGAGAAGAGAGATAAGTCTCCAGGACACCCAAGTTTTGACTCTTTATGTCATCACACAATTACGAATGCAATGTAAAAGTCCTATTTGATAACACCTTCCAATCCCAGAAAAACTATGTATATCTAATTTATTTTTCGATTTAAATGACCACTCTATGAAAAAATTGGGTAAAGGAAAACGGTCTCCAGAACATGAGAAGTTTGTTATCTATTACATAACATAATATCACGCCAATATTATCCAGAAGACCGTGGCAGTGGTGTACAACACCCTCACTTCACCTGTTATAATTTTAGGTCACATGGGATAGGGGGTGAGCCTATCGCCATCCACCAGGCACAATTCCAACTTCGTGCTGTCATTGTGAATTTTGCGGCAAGTTCACAAATAACACTTTGAACCCACTTTGACCTCCGAGGCAGTCATCTACTCTCTAAATTATCATCACACATCAGTGCAGTGTAAAATCCCTATCAAATCACCAATAGTCGTGCCTCCCAATACTAGCAAGGCTGAGTATAACAAATTCATTTTACGATCGCAATGACCACGCGATGACATAAGTGGGTGAAGGCCCGAACGCTCCACACATCGCAATGAGGCAGCTACTTACATGCGCTTCCTTCCGTCAAATGTAATCAAATTACGATGATTATAGCCTATTATGGTGGAACTATTGTTGGTTTGAATATGTTGAAATTAGTGTTAAATCGCAGTTTGAGAATACTCATTTTTACAGTGTCTTCTGGGACCAAAAATATAATTAAATATTTTTCTTAACATAATTATTATTAGCCAATCCTAATGAAAGTTACCTTATTTTTTTAAGATGAATCTTTGATGATCTTTGATTTGATTATTTTGTTTCAAGAGATATACTCAGTTCCCTAAAGACTAATTTACATTAACTTTTTTTTAAATAGAAGGTAGTTGAAACACGTGAAATTGTTGATGAAATTAATGTCGCGATCTCAATAATTTCACAGTGAAAACCACTTCTAATATGCATGCAATAATTTGATGGCACTAGTTCTGTAAGTAAATAAGCCTTTGAATATTAGACCAGAGATACATCTTTTGATCCTACCCGACGATAGTTCAATGACAGCTACTTACGAGTACATGCGCGCTTCCTTCCGTCAAATGTAATCATGAGTGTTATTTAAACTGTTGTTAGTTTTTAGAAAATATTGTTGGGATTAAGGTTAAGAGGCGGTTGCAGTAAATTATAGTGATTTATCTCACTTTAAACGCGCTGCAGCCAAGACACCTGGCAAGTTGTACCGAGCCAGGTAAATTTCCCATAGGTGGATAGATATTGCACACATCTATAAATAATACACAATTAAACGTGATTATTTACTTACTAATTATTGGATATAACGGGATATTTACTATGTATATTTGTTGTAGCGAGCTATTTCGATATTTCAGAGATGTTGCAATCTCTTTGTTCACGATAAAACTTAAACTTAAACACATCATTACGGGTAATGTGAAAACAGTTTTATTGGAAGACGAACCAATCTACCCTCTTCTGCACTCTTTTACTACGCGACGGGGCACTATTATTGTCAGCACTCGTACAAACTCGATCACGACACGACACGCGACACTCCAAATATCGAAATAACTCGCTACAACAAATATACATGGTAAATATCCCATTATTTCTAATAATTAGTAAAATAATTTATTGTCATTACATCACGTTTATATAACCCAGAAAAGTGTGACAGAAGTGTTTGGAACTCACAAATTCACCAGCTATTTTCATTACCAATTCCATGTATTGTGATTGCAATCCAATATCCCATTGCAATCTACTAGGCACAATTCAAGGATCTGTGTTGTGTTCTGATGGAAAATTAAAACACTTTTGCTTGACCTGGGGATAAAACCCGAGACCTCAAGACGACCAAGAAGGCCTTCAGTGTAAAAAAAACCAAACCATAGTATAATGACATGGTGACAATTCAGATAGAAACCAATGGAATGAAATAAAAATATCACAATTATCATTCCATTTCGATTGCTTCCCAGAAGAAGACGATCAATAAATCTAAACGCCACTTTAATTAATACTTAAACGTAATATTCCATTTAAAAGAGTAATTTTCTACAATTATAATAAAATATGTCGAGTATTTATGGCACGGGGTAATGATGATCTAGTACAAACAAATTAATATTTATGACTGTTAATATATTCTTATTACAATCACAGGGGAATACACGCCTACGCGTGTGTTTACAATTAAGAGTAATGTCGCCAGTATATAATAAATTACGTAATTTTCTCAATAAGAAAAAAATCACATTAGCCCATTGATCTACAAAAACCCCTTAATTTTTAATAGTCAAATCTAAAGCCTTAATTTACATTAAGAAACTAGTGGCAAGTAATAATGCATAGTTTTTAAAAATGCATGTTTACACTTGAAATCGTTGATGGAATTAATGAGTTTATTTTCATGCCACTAGTTTCCTAATGTTAATTAGTCTTTAGGATGAATGTAACTTCTGCACAAAAGCAACCAAAGGGCATAAAGACACAGGATCTTTATTTTTATTTTTCAACGTTATTATTATTGTTGGGACGAGATTTTGGGTGTTCACGTCTCTTGTCTATTTTTCAACGTTAGTCACTAACTCACACGCGACCAAATTTTTTACCGATTTTGTGACCGAGTTTTCAAGTAGATTCTGGCAGCTAGTGTGAACGCTTGCAGGTGCTTGATGGATAAAACCGGAAAATGGGGTAATTTGCATTTATCGAGCAAAATCTTGTATAATTCGATTGGACTATTCGTAAATAGTTCTACTAAGTAGAGCAGAATAATTAAAATATTGGTCAATGCTTTTTATTTTATTTATGTAAAGTTTTTTACTTTTAAATAATATTAAAAGATGTAATCGATTATTCGTGAATCACCGGATTTTTCCGTCAAATACTTTTACCGGTGAATCACCGGTCTTACTCAGGTCTTCACTGCTCCGTTGCAAACCCTATTTGAAGTTATTTTACATCACTCATCAAGCATTGGTCGTGTTGGAGAGCCCTAAGTCTGAGCTAAGTCAAAGTACGCTCTATAGATCTCAGCCTCAGTAATCATCACCATATTTAGATATTGAACATCACTCACAGGAGTGACAGTTGTAAGACGGATCCTCAACAAATAGCTGAGTATATTGATTTAAAGCCTTGTTTACTTCGTCTGCAAATTGTAATTACATAGCATTTACTTATTATTCCGATGTCAGTTGAAAAAACATCGCTCCTATTTGCAATGCTGTGCGGGTATTACTTTTATTGGCTATCTCATTATCGATGGGAATCACTGATTTATTTTTGTATTTGTAACAAAGCAACTACTCGTGTATATGCGTTGATTGTACCTAGTATTGAGATCTGATACTGGATTTCTGTAAGAGGTTTTGCTGGATTGCGTAAAAAAGATAATATTAAAGAGAAGGTAGTGAATGATAGTAAGACGGCTGACAAAAGAGATTAAAGGAGATAGGTTACTTTGTGTGTGTGAAATGCATGTTTGTGTGTGAAATACACCCTCGCGACACAGAATTTATTCCTACTGCAGGTGAAGTAATAAAAAAAATGGTTTAACGGTAGGAAGAAGAAGACAAAGTGATTTTGCTGTAAGCCCATGACTTCCTTACAAGTTTCATAATTATTATCATAATCATTTAATCAATATAAATAAAACGAAAATATATTAATAAACAGTTCAATAAAATAAAGTGTAATGACTTCTCTCAACTGTAGACAGATTGATTGCAACAGTGTGTCATTTATAAAAAATATAGAAACCTGCATGTCCAATCTTTAAGACTTTTTTATTATCTGGAGCTAGGAGTTGCTATCAATAAGCTCATTTCATAAATACTAATTACGACATACGTAAAAAGAAGTACATTTTTGTTCAAAATTAACTGATATCCTTTTCTTGATAACTCCTCATTTAATATTACAGCTCTTATTGTCTTCAAATGGTTATCACGTCCCAAATCACGTATTCAGGTTTAAGTAGTATTTACTTTCGTAAAAATGATTTTCCATACGTAACAAATTATTGGATCGTCTCGCTCCAACGATCGTATGTTTTCTCTATGATTTATATTATTTACGAAACGGTTACATGCACTTTAACATGTTGTCATTTATTGTTACGTCAGAAGATGGCTATTGTTTACCTGTTCGAAGCAACATTTATTTTGATATTACATTCAGTCGACCAAAACCATTTTGTTATGCCCTAATAATATAAGGCTATTGTCAGGTTGGTTAGTTTTATTATGCTATAGATAATGCTTACATCTAAACTAAGTGGTGGTTTCAATTGAAGAAAATTTTATAAAAATATAAAATTAATATAAAATTTTAAAGGCATTTAATTAATTGTTTGCAGAGGTCTTTAAAAAATAGCAAAATGTAGCTGAAATAAACAAGGTATTTTTGTTTTTGTTTTTGTATGAGCACATCAAAATAATGCTTTTTATTACTCATCGTATGGTTTTCCCATAACCTCTAATTTGGCAAGGAGACGGTAACCAGACAATGAATGTTGAAAGAATGAATCATTTTTTCTTACCACCGAAAAGACATTACAGTTGCTCATGATTCAAATTAATTTGATTTTAGTGGGAATATTCGAGTCAAGAACACGTTACTTTCTGTTGTTGTAACTAAATTGTATTATTGTCACTATATTTTAATCGAACATGCTGTAAAATTTAAAAAAATCTATAACCATACATACATACATCGACTGCAAAATCTTTACGGTTCTTTTTGGGTTCGCCGCAGTCGGGTAAAAAGCTAAAAAGCGTGCATTATTTTCATTCTAAAGTTTAGTTATGTATTCGGTCAACATATAAGGTTCACTTAAACTTTATCATACCACTAAGTTGACGTAACACGTAAGTAGTTAATCCTTAAGAATAACATCATGATCGTAGATGAATTAACAATTAACATAGGTATTTGTACTTTATTCACTGCGTTAGAAGAATAAATTAACAACAATTAACGATATTTATTCCATCTGTATTTTTTTAAATTGATTTTGGTAAATATTTTTGGTCAAACATTTATTGGTTATACAGAATAACCGAGATATAGCCGTCTTCTGCGTTATGCCGTCGATAATTTTCGTAGGAGTTTTAAAACTATAACAAAGTATCAGAATCGTATTATAGTAAATATCAAAGAACTTTTACATCATCAAGTCTAGTTTAAACTGAAACAAATACCCTGAGTACAGGATATTTTCTGAAATGTGCTCAGAGGTATTTAAAACTACCAGTTAAGTGAAATATTTTTTTAAATAATTAATTCAAAATCTATGACATCTACTTTCGTCATCCATGCAATATTTTTCCTTCCTCCTGGTCACGGTCCCACGTATGAGCCATGTATGAGCACATTTTCTCGAACCACCTTATATCAACAAATTCAACACTAAACAACCTATTATAATTCGTAATACATAGTTTAATGAGCACAATTTCACTTTGCCGTGTCATACTTGTACGTGCAGTTCGCGACCTCTGATTGTGTGAAGGTTGCTTAGATTCGCCACGCAGAATTATTTTTTATTTTTTTATTTTAAAACTTAATGTACAATATCGCACATAGGCGGACTTAATGCCATAGGCATTCTCTACCAGTCAACCTTTGGGTGATGCTGAGAGTAGGGTAGTAGGTGCAAAAGTGGAAGTTTTAATTAAAAGAAGAGTAGAATAATAAAATAATTATGAGTACACATACATATAGATATAATTACACAAATAACCAAATATACAATATATAAAAATATTAATGATACATAAACATAAACAATATACATATATAATATACTTAATACATATTACATAATAATACTAACAATGATGAGATGATTCCTTAAATTCGTCTAATAAGAGAGCACGGACCCTAACCTTGAACGCATAACGGTTTGTGGACATCCTGATTTCAAGAGGTAGCGCATTCCATAAAAGGACAGACTGGACAAAGAAAGAAGAGTTGAGAAATCCAGAAGTGTGAGAGGGACAGAGAAGGAGAAGATTGTTTGAAGAACGTAAGTTTCTGTCATGGTTGGAGCAGAGGTATTGGAAATATGGTGTCAGGTAAGAAGGGGGGTGATGGGGAATTTAAAATAGAGAAAAGTGTTGTTAGTGCACGCTGGTTACGACGTTGTCGTATAGGCAACCAATTTAATTTTAATCGATATGATGACACATGATCATATTTTCTAAGGTTAAAAATGAATCGAATGCAGTTATTGAGAAGTCGGTCATATTTGTTGAGGAAATCTGCATTCAGGTCAAAATAGCACACATCACCATAGTCGATTGTGGGAAAGATAAGAGTTTGCACGAGCATTACCTTAGTATTAGAAGGGAGAAAATTCTTCAGGCGATAAAGAGCGCGAAGAGATCCCGTAACTCTTTGGCTAACGTTAGTGACGTGAGCTTGCCAATTAAGTGTGGAATCGATGTGCAGGCCAAGGTTTTTAACAGTAGGGCAGAAAGGGATTGTTGTCCCGTTAAATTCAACCGGTTGCAACATAGATATATCCAACCTGCTCATCATGCGATTACTGCCTATCACGATTGCCTGACATTTGTTCGGGTTGACTGTCAGTCCAAACTCTTTTGACCATTCCAGTAAAATGTCAAGGTTTTTATTTATGTCTGAGATTGCTTCCGAAATGTTTTCAACCTTGGCCTGGCAGTAGAGCTGCAAGTCATCGGCATACAGATGATACGCACATTGTAATTTATGAGTTAAGAAATTAATAAAAATAGAAAAGAGTAAAGGAGAGAGTATGCCACCTTGAGGAACGCCAGCCTCAAGCTTACACCAAGTCGATGAACGCTCATCGATGCAAACCATTTGCTGACGCCCCTGAAGATATGTTGAGAACCATTCCAGTGTATCATGAGAGACCATAAGATGGGACAGGATTGAAATAAGGATATCGTATCTGACGTTATTAAAGGCGTTCGAGAAGTCCACCAAAGCCAACACGGTGACCTTAGTGTCCTCCATTCCCGCCCTCACATCGCCAGTTACTTTAATGAGAGCGGAAGTCGTACTGTGCCCGGGCCTGAATCCAGACTGCAAGGCGCTCAAAAGATTGTTCTTGCGGACAAATTGTGACAGCTGCTTGTGGACGCAGGCCTCGAGCACTTTCGAGAGGAAAGGAAGAATGGAAATTGGTCGGAAGTGGCTGGGATGGGTAGGATTATTAATTTTTGGTAGTGGGATGACAAAGGCTTTACGCCAGAGGGAAGGATAAGTACCAGAATACAGGGAATAATTAATGACGTGACAGATACCAAATAGTAGTTCATCCAATATGGTGATGATCATCTGCCTGCTTATACCGTCACATCCGACAGCATTGGACTTGATGGATAGAATTATCTTTTTGACCTCATCATGCAACACTGGAGAAAAATTGAATGAATCTATATTAGGATGTGGTAAATTATCTAAGAAAGCCACAGTGCGACGGCTAGTTTGGTGATTCAGCTGGTACAAAGAGGAGAAATGTTTGTTGATATCATCCAAACTAATTGTCGCCTGAAAATCCGTGAGAGGTTGCTTGCCGATACCCAGCGTTCTGAGAAACTTCCAGGTACCAGCAGCAGAAGCAGCAGAGTTAATGTTATTCAGAATATGGCGGCGTTTAGCGTTACGAATCATCTGAGTACACCGATTTCTTGCAAACTTGAAGAAATTCCTATTCTCGTCACACCGATCCCTTTTAAACTTGCGAAAAGCACGGTCTCTGCGTCTCATCGCCATCCGAACTCCTGTTGACATCCAAGGGGCAGGTAGACGCTTGATTTTAATTTTTCTGATAGGAGCATGCTTGTCGTAAAGTTCGGTAATAATGTTTTGCAAAATAGCAACTTTACTGTCGACTGTGGTGGCTACTGTCAGAGGCTCCCAGTCAAGTTGCCCGGCATCCACGCGGAGTTTGTTACCATCCATTCTACCAAAGCAACGCCTGTGCAAAATCTTAGGACGAGGTCTAGGGGGTTTTAGAATATAGGCAAGGAATATAAGGTCATGTCGGGAGAAGCCAGGGGCGGGGATTTGACCATGGGAGTGGACTAGGGTAGGAATGGAAGTAAGGATAAGGTCAAGCCAGGTGTCTGCACCATCACTGTTGCACAATTATAATTGTACTAAGTTTGAGATGTTGTGAGATGATAAAATCCCAAGGTGCAAGGAAGTACCCAATTTTCTAGACCCGGCCGAACATCTGCCACCAGGCAATGAATTGCAGTGGCCGATCTGGAAGTCCCTAAACCGTCTTCGGACCCAAGTTGGTCGCTGCAAAGACAACCTGACCAAGTGGGGTTTCACAGACACATCCAACACCAGTTGCGAATGTGGATCACCCACCCAAAGTATGGCCCATCTGTTGTCCTGCCCATTGCTTCCTACCCCTTGTACTCTAAGGGACCTTATGCAGGCCAACCAAAAGGGCGTCCTAGTCGCATCCTATTGGTCTAAAACAGTATAAACTGGAAAATATTAAAATGAATTACAATAGTTATTGACACGACAAGAAGAAGGAAGTACTAGGAACTTATAACTGTCTTTTTACCAAAACTTGATTTTAAGGTGTTATTTGTCCAAATCGGTACGCAAATGAACGTATTAAAACATAACATACCTTGAAAGACTTACCAATTTTTATTAACCTGCGTATTTGACTTTTTTATATCATAACTTCTTCTTCTTCTCAATGGTCTCGTCAATGGTACATGATTGACTAAATTACTCCTTCCCGATACGTGGTCACGCCAATCACACATTTTGTGGCATCATTTAGTTATAGTAGTGAGCAACTGTAGGGGCAAACAGATCAATCTAATAGATGTGGCATAATTGGTTTAGGAGCATCACAGATGCACTGGTTCTGAACTGTTTGGATACGCCATTTTCTAGATGGCTTCTTTGGAGATTCAACTTGGCTTCTTATGTGATTCAACTTGGCTTCTTAGGCGATTCATTCCAAACAATTTTTAACGTAGTCTGTACCATGATGCTATAAATACTTACACTTAAATGCTATTTACAACAACGTTTAAATGTTGAATAGCGTTTTATTCCCAAAATAAAGATAGCCCACAAACACTTTGTTTTGTGGGCTAGTGCCCACAAACACTTTGTGTTTTTGAATGATTTTTTAAGTGTAATGGCAGTCTATTAAATAGTGTGATAATATTATATTTATATATTCAATCTTAATGATAAAAATGGATTCAATGTTATGTAATTAGGCAAAATTCATTGATGTTATGTTTTATGTTTTATTGTTATTTTATTTTTAACATTCAACTACATAATATTGTAAAATAATAATGCATGATTAACCTATTATTGTAAAAAAAAAATAAGTAGTAGAATAAATGGCTTTTTATTTTATTTTATTTTATTTTATTTACAAACACTTTGTTTTGTAGCATGACGAATGTAATTACTTCAATATTCCTCTAACTTCAGTTCATAATCTTCTTTCAGTTGGTAGTTTTGTCGGCTGTGTGCATGACGGTGAGCGCTGCGCCTCCAGGTCAGCAGCGTTTATACCAGCAGCACTCTTCAGCGCAGCTGCAGCAAGGATACCCGTAAGTGCTAATTATGAGTTAAGTTAAACATGAAATAAAATCACGCCTATTATCTAGAATCACACACAGAGGTGTAACTAAAACCATTCATTTGCTATGTTAAAGTCCCATGTGATAAAGGATGAACGCCATCTATCAAGTACAATTCCAAAGTCCGTGATACTGGGAGTTTCCTAAATGATTACAATAAATAATGTACATGTTTGTATTTACAGGATAGAGTACTACCTACAAAATCAAGGGATATCAGATAACTACTACAGACCAGCTGAACAGAAGCAAGGTATGGTTTATCATGATTTTATTTTAAAATTCCGTTGACGAATCCTCATACGCTTACCCTTATCAATGTTGAGAAAAATATTAATTCTTATAATTTTTAACTGTTCTAGAAATGTAGGTAACGTTTACTTACTTAAAAAATCTTTCAGAAATAAATTGTTATTTTATTATTGACAAACTTGCTTTGTAAACAATCATTACACTAGACGTCATTTTTGCTCAACTATTTCCGGCAGGCGCTAAAAATACTAAATGACTTATTTTGTTGTAATAAAATGTTAAACTGAAGACAAAACAAAATGTTTCAGTAGCCGTAGGTCCTAACGGTGAGTCGGCACGTCTAGAGTCCTTGGAACCTGACAGTGAAGTAGAGCTTGTGCCAGGAGTACAGCAACCACAACAGCCTCCACAACAGGTAAAAAAAATATTTTATCTATTTACAATCGGATGTTGTTACATTAGATAGAAATCAGAAGCAGTAGCACGTACAATAATAACAATGCCGAATGCACACATTCAAACACAAAATACACCCAGATTCAAAACAATTATTTGAACATCAACGTAATGTTGTTAAATTTAATCATGTATTGTTAAAAGTTTTATTTACAAAAACTAAGACCAAAATGATCAGGCGGCGCAGGCATAATGCAGGCAGGAAGTAATAGGGCGCCTGACGAAAGTAAAGAGCAAGCTGCTGCTAAAATAGTTCTACGTGTTTGTCTCAAATTTTGTTCAGATCTTATAGTATTAGAAATTCCGTTTAATTTTCAGAACCCAGTGGCTCCCAATGTACCAGGACTGTATCCAGGACAGAGAGTGTTCATAGTCCATATGCCAGTACCCGGATACAGACCTGGTACGGTAGGAGGCTATCAACCAGTCTACATCGTCGCTGCTGGAGCTCAGGGCAATACTGGGTTCCCAGGAAATGGTAAGATTAACCTCACTCTATATAGTACTGGTGTATGATCAGAAACATAAAAAAATTGAAATGCCGATAATTTTGCTCTTTATTTACTTACTTGATAGAATAAACACGAATTGTACCTGCGTGGTATGTTGACATTGACAAATTATGCACTTAAAATTTACTTACGCCGGGTTGTCACTGACGACGTAACAGTAACCGTTGCAGACACTGCAACCAAGTGTGTACGTGGTTCACAAGAGGCTCCATATCACGTACATACTATGGGTTTGGTTACAGTAGGTGCAACGGCACGCCGGTGAGTAAACGTCTTTACAAGTCAACTCATGTCTCTATCTATTGCTTAAAACTGTTCAGTAGTTTTTAAGTTTATTGCGATTAGACATAAACAGACGTAGTCGAGAACTTTGCTTAAACATAATTATTTAACTACTTAGTGCCTAGCTTAGAATATTAAATTATTATAGCAACATAGAGATCAAAATTAAGACGAATACTTACGTGCACTTCGATATTTTTATATGTTTAAGATATAATATTTAAGGATAGCCCAACTCTTTTACTGCTATGATTCAATAAATTCTTTTACTAACCATAATAACATACTAATTTCAGGTCTTCAAAACGCAATCCTTCTGGATCCATCAGGTCAAGCCGTGGTGTCTCCTCTGGTAGGCTACGGACCCCAAAGCCTTGTGCCTCCACAACTACTTGGAGCGCCACTGACCATCCAAAGACCTGGACTGGTCTACCAAGACCCTGGACTAGTTAATGGGTATGTGTAGTTAAGTATTTTTGACAAGTCGACATTTGCGGCCAAGCATTTCTAGAGAGAGTGGTATGCACCGACGTCGAACATGTCTCGTGACGAAGCAGAACCACGCATAGCCTTAATTTTCCAGTAAAATACTAATATTTAGCAATAATAGATTTTTAGCGGTTGACTAAGCCTCTAAAGAACATTTTATTGTACCTAATTAAAGTTACATGCAGGATTCTGCAACTCAGAATAAGATGCAATGCAATGTCTCACCGCTTACGTCAATGTTTATCTTTCTTGTTCTTAAAAAAACGATGGCGGTACTTGGAGTAACTCCTGTGTCACGGAGGTGTTCACAAACTTACATTTCACACACACAAAGCACAGCAGAGTCAGAACGAATATTTGCGGATCATACAAGATTTGTCCCGTGTGGGGATCGAACCCACACGAACACACAACACCAGCGCAGTTGAAAGCGGCGAGGTGACCACTTTAACCACTACTCCAATCGTTCACTATTGTTCAACTTAAACAGAATAATAGCTGAACATTACTTTCGTTATCGAATTTATAACGATATCATAAATGCATTGTGCTGAACTCTCAATTTTACGATGTAACATTCTAGTTCACTAGACAATTTCAATAAAAATTTGATCAGCCATCATAAAAATAATAGTATTTTTTATTTAGGACGCCTTTCAAGTCAATTTTGACTTTCAGTTGACTATTAATCTCTACTTTCTACTATCTGTGTATAAATATTTAAATACAAAGCTTTAGAAATATTGCATCCAATTTATTATGCAATTTGACCGAGACCATATAATAATATAATATTTTTCCTTATTATTTTTGTACCTCCAGCAGAGGGACCCAAACATGTTTAGAATAGTTATTCCAGAATTGACTAGAGTCTAGATAACGAAGTACAGTCAACCAGCATACTTTATAGTAAAATAGAATGTAAGCAGTTATGTCTCAAATATTGGTTTATACCCACAAACCAATATTTGAGACATAACTGGTGTTCCCTTCTTTTACCTGCCGGGGTAATGTAAGCGTGGTATTATGTGAGTCTTAAATCTTTAATCTCTTAATTTTACAGTGCTGACCCATCTCTACAAGGCATCCAACAAGGAGACCCCAGGGACATCCGCTTTTCTAACTTGGTTGGATTCCAGGTGCCAGCAAACGGAATACCCTATCCAGGACCTGTTGTAGCACTGCAAGGTCTTGCTCCTAACAAGAAGGGACCTAATGGTAAGTGACCTAGCTCTACAAAGTGATAACAAGACATCCGTTTCGCCAACATAGTCGGATTCCAGGCGCCAGCGAACGAAATACCTTATCCTGGACCTATTGTATCCTCGCTCCTAACAAAAAAGGGAGCCAATGCTTTTCAAGGTAACCTCAGAAACATCCAATTTTCCAATGTGGTTGGATTTCAGGTGTAAATGACCGAAGTGGGTGCAGGATCTGTTGTTGCGCAACAAGGACTAGCAAAAGGAGCGAATTATATATTCTAAATGAAAATTATTAACTCCATCTCTTAGAACCTCACTTTAACTACTACCCCTGTCTTCATATTCTAGGGGCTCGACAATCTGCTGTGTATTTTATATAAAATACACGATGAGGCAGCCAATGTGTGCAAATACTTATATTTATATATATTTATTTGGTCCAACATTGAGCCAAATATAATTAAACAATTTGTTGTTATAAAATTATGTTTATCTCATTTTTCAGCTGCTGCCCCAGCTCAGCTGAAGCAAGTGAGTGGAGAAAACAAAGAAGTGACCGAACAGAAATCGAACCACAGGGGCTCAGCAGCCTTACAACGAAGCAAAGCGTAGTTAAAATAGCTCTGCCTTTACTTTCATTAACTTGATACTGTGGCTTCCCAGATATCGGAATATCCTGACTTATAGCATCCATATCGCAATTCATACAATTCTTCATCATATTTACCGTTATTTATAACTACTTATTTATACCTCCGGAAGTCAAAACTCTCGTTTGGTGCCAAGAATTGTTTTAATTTTTTTTTTTTATAAACTTTTTCAATAACTATATATTTTTTATCCTAACAAATCAATTGGCTAAATGTGCTTTATTATCTAAAAAGTGTTTGTTTTAATAAATCATTTGATAAAATACCAAATGTCGTAATGTCAATGACCAAATGTCAGCGGATAAATAACAGCTATGAAGAAGAAATTTATTAAATTTAAGTAATAGAAACGAATGTGTGAATAAAATTATGAGGAATATCGATCATGAGAAAAAATTATAATGTGAAAAACAAAATTAGGAAACGATGTGTATGAAAAACAATATTTTGAATTCCGATGAGTATAACTATCGACCATTGTTAAGGACGATCCTAATAAAGAAAAATATTATGAAGAACAAATTCGGACTTTATTAAAAAATTATGAGAAACTAAGCCTTAACTTACCTATTATGAAAATACAAAAGAGCTCTGTTTATCTGTATTATGTATGTCTGTTACGCCTTCACGACGAATCCACCGCCACCGATCTAAATGAAAATTGGTTTGAACATAGTCCAAACCCCTAGGATACTTTTTTAATAAATCGATATCTTTTTATCGACATAAACCGTCGGCAAAGCTGTGGGCGGGCGTTAGTAAAAAAAATATTAAAATTTGTATCCATTCCATGACAACAATACTTAATATAAAGGAGCTATGACAAACACTATTGCCCAATACTTACTTTCTTAACATATTCAAGAACATAATACCTTCGTAATACTTTGAGATTGACAAAAGGTACTGAAAGTAGTTCACGGGGCCTATTGATAAATTACTTTGTTTTTGAAAGTGCTAACATGACTCCACGATCATTGTAAGTGTCTAATTATAAGCCATTATACCACATACAAATAGAACACAGTATTATAAGTGCAATATTTTCCAAAAAAAATATATGCCTAAGTGTTGAACTTGTGCAAAATAGTTTTAATACGAAAACGCAATTCATGTTTCATTATTTTGTTGCCGAATTATTAATTAGTGAAGAAATGTAGTATATTTATTATTAAAATAAAATGTTACGACAATTTAATTGATTTTTTATTTAATTGTTATATACCTTAGTTAATTTAATATTTGTCTCCCAGAGAGGACCGCAAGCATTTGCTAGTGATGTTTCAATTTAGATTCGAATATGAGACTGCTGTGTGTGAGGGCGGCGAACGGAGCATGTACCCGTTTTGATATAATGTGATATATTAAGGACAAAAATTATTGTAACGTAAGCTCCGAACTGCCTCGGTGGTCTAGTGGTCAGGTATGCGCCTCTCACCACGAAATGTCGGGTTTGATGCCCGGGACGGAAAATGTTATTTGTGGACTTTCTGTCAGGCAATTCACAATAGCAGCACGGAGTTCGAATTATGGCCGGTGGCACATGACATGGCATGACAGGTGAAACGTGGCATTTGTACACCTCTGCCTCATTCTTCTGGGTAATATAGAGCTCAAAATCGAATCCCAAATGTTCGTTCGGCGTGTCGAGGCGAGTGTTCGTTAGTCTGATTTGACCTTTAAAAAAGTTACTCAACTTAGTATGTTACGAACTAAAATCCAATAGTTAAACTTCATTTGTATTTTGTCATTCTTTATCATTTATCTTCTGTTTTATATTTTGTCGTCATATTATTTTTTCTACAGCATGTTTGTCTATGCGTCCAGTGAAGTGAAGTCACGGCCTAGTACATTAGAATTCAACGCGCTCGGTTGAAAAACAACATTCTGGTAAGTAATACATAAACTGCAATAGAACAAATACTTTTTTGATATGCTCATGTAATCTAGGATAGACGTCGATATGTCCATTGTTAGTAACCATGACAATAATCTTTGTTTTACCTCGTTTTATCCTAAGATAATTTATGGCGCTTTATGGCAAATTGTCTAATACAAACTCTATGATATAGACAATAAACAATAGACAATTCATTTATTTTTCTCACTACAACCAAAATAAAATACAGAAAGTAATTTACTACATAAATTACATTAAAAATATGTTTAGTTATTGTGGGGACTGGTGCCCAAGCTAAGCCAAGGCCTTTATATCAGGTCAGTTGACTACCCTGGCTTACAATTTACAAAAGATATACTACAGCATAATCAACTCTCCATTGACTCCGATTCAGGTTCAATCTGCTCCACAATCCGCGAGCATTCTGCAGCATTCAAGACATTCCTGTGACAGTAACTGTACCGCGAATATGGAGCGACATCGACCAGCCGGCTTTCTACACTAATAAATTAACCACCATCGATACTATCTGATAACTTGTAACTAAATTGCCTAGATTTAATTAAGTGCTTGTTTTATGCTTTCTCGGTAGATGGCGGTGATATCTCGGCTGGTTTGTACGATGATTTGGATATTTTGGACTGAATTTGTATGTGACCAAACTGACTCGTTTAAGTTTTCAAATGGCAATAAATTATTTATTATTAGTGCATGCAATTTGTCTATTTATGACTCTAATTCCAATGCAAGATCTCTCAAAATTTAGGAATGATAACCAGCTCTGATTTTACGCTCCATCTTATTTGTAAAAGCAGGTGATTGCAAACTGGTCGTTATGCTAGCTTGGCTTATTTGTGCAAATTGAATCTTCCATACATTGGAAATTTGCACAAACAAACTGTTTGTGATGGTAGAGATCATGTAAAAGAGTTTGAGGGCAGCAGCACCACCGTTTCACCTCTAACCTGGTGCCAAATAGTAGTGCTTGCACCACTGTGTTTCGGTTTGGTAGTGAGATCAGGATCTGAAATGATTGACACATGATGCATAACACCATAGTCCTCAGATGTAGTTACGACTTACCATCAGGTAGAAATATATACGTCCGTAGCTATATACGTAGTAAGAAAAAAAAATGGAGCGTGCTGCCGGACTAAGGTTTGCACAATCCAAATTGCACAAATAAAACGGAGCGTAAAGCCAGAGCCGGTAAAATCTCGCAGTATTTATAAACAAGCTTTAAAAATAATAGTCAGTGAAAATCGAAAGCTTCAATTTAAAAACAAGAACTGAAATCTTCAACACCGACTGCAATGAAAGTGAAACGCACCGAAAGTTAAAAACGTGTTCCAAGTTTTTGAAATATGCTGTTTTTTTTAATTGCTATGTATCAAACATTCACACTTTTATTAAAAAAATAGACAAAACATCACGCCTATATTACCCAGAAGGCTGTGGCAGAGGTGTAAAACACCCACATTTCACCTGTTATGTTTAGGTCCCATGGGATAGGGAGTGGGCCTATCGCTATCCACCGGACACATTGAGAATTTGTTGACGTTCACAAATAACACTTTGCCCAGGAATCGAACCCGAGACCTTGCGGTGAGAGGCGTATACGCTAACCACTAGACCATCAAGGCAGTAAAATAATAGTAACATTGATAAATATTGCTGTTACGAACATTACTTTAATTTAGCTATAATCTTGGTGTTTCTTATTTATAACTTTACAATTATCAGAGCAAAGTTAGGTTAATTGACGATCAAAACGAACGAATTAAAAATTAACTAAATTAATTAATTGATGTTAATATTGTTTTCGTGTTACTTTAACTACATCATAGATTTCTAGTAACGTTAATATATAGATAAAAAAATAATGTTACACTTAATATTATAATAATATTATGCTCATTAGGTATTACTTATTGAGTCCTTTTGTTGCCGAAATCGGTAAATTGTGCTGAACATAAACAGTTATTCAAATCCACATCCAATTTTAACCACAATTTTTCAAAAAAGATATTTTGTATTTTATAAGACCAAATCACCAAATCGCTAACGGTGAAGCAAAACATCGTGAGGATATCTGCATGCCAGAGAGTGCCTAAAAAGCGCTCAAGGGTGTGTGAAGTCTACCAATCTGCACTTGGCCAGCAAAAACTGGACACACAGGACTATGGCCTAACCTCTCTCATTATGAGAAGAAGCCCGAGCCCAGCTGTAGGACATGTATTAATTACAGGTCTGCTATTATTAAAACCAAATTATGGCTTTTGTTTATTTTTAGATGATCTATTTCAGATATAACATCTGTGGCGATTAGGTACCCAACTTCGTTTAACACAAGCAAAACCACAGCGTCACCTAGTCTCCCAATAAAACGCTAAACATTCATAATTCAATACTTCCTGCACATAAACGCCATCAGTACTTAGTCTTGTACATTAGAGCTTTCAATCTGGGTCTTATCTATGAAACTGCTACCGTTAGCACTTAAGTCCACTTTATCGCTTCTAACGGACTCCCATCCTGTGCCATCCAATCCTATAAAGTATAACAAGTACCACCCTAATATCACCCCTGAAAACCTACTGAAATAACCCTATTTACTATAAAATAGAGTTCAATATTGCTTGAGGTTTTAACTTTCAGGGTGCATGTCAAAATGGTCAAGTGCCAAGAAAGGTTTCCAGTTTATGATCTGCTAAGGAATCGGACGTATCATTATGGGCAATTGGACAAGTGATTGGACATAAATAACGGATAATTGAGTAGAAATGGACGTGAATGATTTATTTCAATTAAATTGTAATGTAGCTTCAATTTATTTTGAGTTATTGGTGGTATTAGATCTATTTAGAAGAGAATTTTTGTTTAAGTTCTTTTTAATTTTGTCATCGAGGCAGTTCTTCAACCGCCTTGATACGCTGGCGTATTCACCTCTCACCGCGACGGTCATGAGTTCGATTCCCGGGTCGGGCAAAGTGTCGTTTGTGAACTTTCTATCAGGAAATTGACAATAGCAGCACGGAGTTGAAATGTGTCAGGTAGAGGCGAAAGACTCCCTATCCCCTAGGACCTTAACATAACAGGTAAAGTGTGGGTGTGTACTTCTCTGCCAATCCATTTAATATAGGTGTGATATGATGTTATGTTTGATAATTTTGTCAATAATTTTGTCGTAAAAAAATACTTTAAGTACAATTAAATAATAGTTAATTTACTACCTGTGATTTATTTCTTCTGAAGTAATGTCACTACAAAACTGTATATTAGATACCACAATATCCAAGTTTTTCGAGACATTAAAGCCTTGGTGAACAAACATCTATAACAGAAAATATATTTGGTATATAACAATAACCGTAAAAAATAATAATCAAATAACGCTCAATCAAAAGTCTAAAAAACAAAAAAAAGGAAAGCTTTTATTCTTTCCTTCTAATAAAGAGTAAATTTTTCTATCATTATAAACAAATAAATTTATACAAAGACCCACCACACTTTGTTTATTTTGATTGACCTGCATTATCGTGACCTTGATACTGCATCATTATAAAACAATCAGTCACCTGTTTAACTTGATTGATGCTCGTAATATGATTTCAAAGCTTCGTGTGCAAGTAATCTGCAAATTGTATCACTGAGCCACTCAAACCAAATTCACCCTTAAAACTTTGTTACATAAGAGTTATCCAAACTGCAGCAAAACAACATAATCTCAACAGTATCTTTTTACTTCCACTATAATGGCTCATTCGCAACCAATCAAGCTTGAACTATCACTCTATTCACGAGACCACAAAACAAAAACAAAACTCAAAACAACGCACGACAACGAGGCTCATCAAAATTTGGGCAGCGATAATGTTGACTCACTAGAATTAAGATAGCATCGCTTTCCAAAGGAAAGGTGTCGAGAGATCGATGCAATTATCAGACGTTCGGTGCGATGCGAGGCAATTATGATCTTTTTGCCGTGGACCCGTTATCTTGGCTAAGATACGCGGCAAAAACGCAACTGGCGCAGTGTGGAGTCTTTCGCCGCCGAGGGCGCACGTTACCGCCTCCTGACTATACGCGATGTCACCCCGTGCACTGCTCGCTCTCGTCGCTATAGCCTGCATCTCGCAGGCAGTGGCTCGCCCCGTCAAGAAAACCTTAAACTTCAACATGTTTGTGCTAAAGCCCAACCAAGGAGCGTCTGATCGTTTCTTACTATCTACTGATGGAGTATCCAGATTTGGACCAATCTTGGAGATGTTCGTGCAGCGCTTCCAAGGACTGATGTCAGTGAAACTGCCTCAGGATAATGGCATATCTGTTCCTGATGCTGCTTCAGGAGTGCCTCATAGGAACACTGCGGAGAACGAAGTGGATGGTGTACAATCAAGGATGCCAGGGATCGTGGTGAGACCTTCGCGCTCTAAGCCTGGGACGTTTGAAGTCGAGATAGACATGGTTGTTGATGATGGACAACCGGACGAGAAGACCCAGTAGTAACGCATGGGTTAACGTAAGCTGGATTTAATCCAAGAAGCCCAGATTTCAATATTGGAAATTTACGTCACTGATGGACGAAGAAGCTTTTTACGTATGTGTAGTTTTAGCAATTACATTTTAGTAGACGAATATTAAATAATATCATAGTGAATAATAATAATACTGCTGTATGTTTTGTTCGATGTTATTATCGTGATATTATTGTTTTGGCATTTATTATTAATTTAACTAATTTTAAGTGAAGTCGTATTGTTATTTATTTTATTTATTCTTGCCATAACGTAAAGATTAGTGTGCGTAATAAATTATTTTTTATTTTCTTAAATCGTATTTTGTTTGGATGTTTTAAATTATTTCTGGGTGAACCACTTTTAAGCTATAATTCGTTAATCAAAGGTTTTTTTATTGATTAGCAAATCACAATTGGCGATTCAATCGATTTTCTTAGGTCTTATTTAAGTCGCACCACAAAATTTAAATCCATGACCAAAAAAGGATATTTTCTTAAATAAGTCGCAATGATGCGACTCTATGCTACTACCCAAAGTTACGTAATTTATGTATCAATGCCAAACATTGATGCAATATTATTACGGAAGCACAAATAAGTGATATAATTCCATTAAAGGAACTCGTTTCTTCGCATAAATTATTTGCTTTCTCGTCATGACACACAAGCATAACATCAAAGGCGTCAATTCTGGTACAATAGAGATGGTTTCGATGCCGAGATATTATGATAATGCACATTTTAAAGCAACCCCTTTGATTAGTTTCTTAAATCCTGAGGGATATATTTTTTATATTTTCTGAATGTTGCGTTAAGATGAATTCTTATTATGATTACTTTTCGGTGGATTTTATGGTTGGTGGTAAAAATGTTTTTTATTGCATCATACTCTGGTAGTGATGGTGGTAGAGCTCTTATGAACGAGATCGAGAGTGAAAGCACCACCGTCTTACCGTTACCTACCGCAAAATAGTAGTGCTTGCATTACTGTGTTTTGGTAGAGGTGAGATCATGCCTTGAAATTACTAGCACTTGAGGCATAACACCGTAGTCCTCAAATGAATGATGAATGTTAATGTTTATGGGCTGCATTTACCACTTACTATCAGGTGGACTACACGGCCATCCGCTACATACATCGTATAAAGAAACAGTTGAACAAAATTGTTGTGAAGATGTAGTTTTGCCTATTCCAGTGAGAATAGTTATAGCTCTCGGCAATTAGTTAATGCTTCACATATTCGCTACGGTTTTAGTCAGCATGTATTTGATTCACGTCTACATAATGGACGAAGTGAATTAGTTTAACTGTCCAGTTAAGTTTAGAAAAGATGGATGCACTTATTTTAAGTCTGACCATCTTGGTCCCTATGACTTAAACGGTCACGGGAGATTAAGTAAGATTGCCGAAAAGCACGCACGACCATGACAACGTCGACAAAAAATTTTTGTAACACTTAGTCTGATACTGTAACCGTTAAATGTCATGTAATTTTGGAGACAAGCGACGAAACATTTTTATAGATTGCCATAAGCTCACTATTATACTGAAAAAAATAATAGAATTAATGGTTAGCAGTCTTGCTAGGTTTATTGTGATGATAAATATAAATAACTTTCATATTTTTATGACTCTAATGATTGATTGGTTTCATCTCCAATCTCTTTAGTTTTAACTCACAATGTTGCTAACTGTTTGCTATTTACAAAATGGTATAATAAATAATTAAATCTGCTAACGAATTAATAAAACGATATTTGGTCATCACGTCTTACTTAATTTGATACTTTTATTTGCCAGTACTCATTATACATGGTTTTTGACGTACAGGCAATCAGGCGTTCCTTTAAAGTGTGATAATGTGCCCTTGTATATTTAGCAAAATAAACAATTAAAATAAAAAATAAATAAAAATAAAAATGTGATATTTTGGAGTACCGATTAATTATCATCAGACAGCCTACAATCCAGTTTAGCCGATGCGTATAAACAGCTAAAACTGTTACATCTTGCTTTCATGCTTTCCATGTAAAATGTGTTGATTGGGTTATTGACGTATTGGGTAGTCTATGCTTCTAGATTGTTTGTTATTCTCTACTAGCCAGACTTTCGCAGGCTTCACGCTAATGCAACGATATACGAGAACATCACATACACACTACTGCAAAAACACGGTTTTGCATTTACTCACGCATGTCTCGCATACGAAATATCCCTCAGACTTTCACCATAGTCGGGTAAACCCTTGAATCACTCTTTTTTTTCTATTGACTGATATATAATTGCCGTTTGACAAATGCATTGCCATCAGACCATTACGGAGTCTTGGTTGTATTTTACCATTTTCTGCCGGTAGACTCTAGAGCTTTTCTATAATATAGTCGCATGCGAATACGTCAGTGTATTCAGGGTCGGAATAGGCTTGAAGAGCCTGGAATGTATTCCACATAGGGCCTGGGACTTAGAGCTGCAAATCTCGCAAGCATGACCCTAGGGAGGGCCCCTGGCAAAAGGGCAATGGCAATCCTCAATGTATGACTTGTCCGACCTTGAGTGAACTAAAAACGTTAAGGAGAATAATATCCGAAATGCCGAAGAAACTCATGATACATCTGTAAGGATACTACTAGTTATGATCAGATAACCATTTACTATTTGAGTGGTGACGTCGCTTTACCTCTCTTGTGTGCAGTCATTTGGTTGTGTTTCTATATTTAATTACTCAATTTAGCTATCGCCATACACAGCCCAACACATTAACCTACAGCAAAACTGCCGCGTTAGCATAACAAAATAATAGTTTATTTTTGTACAAAATATTTTTAGTACACCTATTCCAGAGCTGAACTTTGACATAGTTGTTATTACTTTAACTTGACGACTTATTACAGTACTCAATGTACATTTTTAGGGTTCCGTACCTAAAGGGTGAAAAGGAATCCTAATACTTAAACATCGTTGTCCGTCTGTCTGCCTCCGTCACCAGGCTGTATCTCATGAACCGTGATAGCTAGATGATGTATAAAAATTGCTACTATAACAACAAATACAAAAATTTAATAATATAAATATTTAAGGGAGCTCCCATTGTAGATCAAGCGTGTTTTTTTTGCTTGATATTAATTGGTAACGGCAACTGGTAGAAGCTTGAAATATTTACAGAATATTATGTCATATTCCCTGAAGCAGCCACATAAATATGGTCATTCCGCTCCATTGCAAACATTACAATTTCGTATTTTTTATTTATTTTGAATTAAATTTATGGCTGCAAACAGTATTCTTTTTTGACCATTTTTTTACTTCAGCATGTAAGCGAAATACGCAGTTTAAACTGACCGGGCTGTAATGGTATCTCAGTTGTGTGCTCAATGAAAGATTGGCGACTTGATGATAAAACCAATGAACCCTTCCACAAATTTAAAACAAAGACGTACCCAAATACCAAATCTGCACCTTAGAAAACCAGCCCGCAATGGATGTTGCCATTGTGATACTTCGTCACACTGTAATCACTCACAGCTTTCATGTACATACATTGTGTAACATTGAATTCATCAATGACATCGCTAATGATCTCACCTAGAAATAGATGATTGTAATTTAAGACCTAACTACCTATTTAATGGCGTCTTTAGATTTTTGACAGTAGAAAAAGTATATTAGACGACAACTTATGGGTTTCTAGCCAGTTAGCCTTATGGTGATCTAAGATGCGGAGTTGGCATTTTATTCATTTTAATTAGAACTTAGGACATGTTATTAACTCACAATATTAAGATATAAGCTGCTGTATATTAAGATGTATACATTTTGTATCATGCCTCCTGCCAGTGCTATTAAATTAATTTTATCAACTCAGAACTCAAGTGACACTGTGAGGCATGAGTTCGGGTTGGTCTCTCAAGCTTATTTAAAATGTCAAAAATTTAAAAAAAAACTAGTTACATGATATCTATTATTAAAATATTTTTTGTAGTATCTATAGGTATCTGTTTTTATTTAAGGTTTTCAAGCATTCTATACAAATCTTCTCATCCATGCTTGTTTGGCAAGGATTTGCACATCTCCATTACGGGATTTAACGTCCATATAATCTTACTCGTTCCACAAATAAGGTGACACTGGTAACCACTCATTAGAGCCTATATTACAGTAAAGTAAAGTAGCAGGCTCTCGTTCGCACATCACTCTGCGCATACGCATCATAAAATCAACGCACGCAATTTAGTTAGTACATTACCACTCTACGGTTAGTACGATGCGGTTGCGTAAGTGCTTTTACCGTTAATGGGTTAAAGCTTAGTTTATGCCTTCGTGGTACTACTTGTTTATGGCTAACTGTGCTAGTGGAGGGTCTGCCGAGATGTAGTTGAAGCTTAGTTATGAGTTTTAAATCATTGTAAGTTGCAGCAGCACTCGTCAGTAGTCTGTTTGAAGGACTATTTTGACGTTCTGGTTGATGTTTCCGCTTAGATATAATATTACAAATAGAGCAGATACAATATACAGATGTGACCCATATTACAGAAAATATGCTTTAGATCCTATGTTAGCTTCTGAGATTTATTTGACAAAATCCCAAACACACTTTTGCCGGCCCTGGTAAACGAGCCTGAGACATAAAGGCATGGATTTGTTGTTAATCTATTACGCCCCAAGTTTAAAAGCATAACTTGATACTCTTAGGCTAAATGCGCAATCAGTGCACTTAGATTAATTACTTAAAATGGTTTTTAATGGCCGCTTTCCACCTGCACAACTGTGTTGCTTGCCACATGTAAACAACTACTTTCTCACAAAATTGCCTTATAATTTATCTCACAAGTAAATAAATACTGAATCTCTCCTTGATATATTAATTCTTCGCACGAAATATCGCCGTTAGTAAGAGAAAATTATGAATATAAGCTTTCGAATGATATTATATAAATAATTTTAAACTGGGACAAACGTGAATTTACGTGATTAGCAGGGATGCTTAAGAATGGGCAACAAAATGAGTTTTAGTATCACTCAGGATGAGTGTTTGACAGTATGTATACACAATACATGTTAGATTTACCGATTTCGATAACTTTTCCCCAAACCTATAAAAAGAAATGCACGAATGCCAAAACCGAAAAGTTGCAAACGAGTTTCCAACTCAAGACAGAGTTCTTTCATTATTACAAAACAATGATTACATTAATTTTATAAAAAACTACTTAATGGATGGATTATCATGAATTCTCGATTTAATTCATGAATGAACATAACTTGAAAGAAGACAGTAAAAGATCTTAATGTGCGTATTTAAAGAAAAATACCCCTTACTACTAACCGTTGAAGGTCTGTAGGTCTGTACCTTATAAATAATATACAAATGCCTTCAGAAAAAAAAGGAAAATTATGGTATAATCCTATATAGTTTTAGGGTTCCTCTCGATTTCCCTGCGATTTCATCATCGGATCCTAACTTAGTGCCGATGGGACGAATTCGCTAAAAAACTCTCTCAAAAAAAATATCCAAAGTAATTAGTGTACAAACATTTTAATAAATACGCTCCGAATACATTACCTCCTCCTAATTCATAGTCGGTTAAAAAGTTCTATAATTTGTCAAGTTCCACATACCACGTGGACGGAAGTACTTCAAGTTTCTTAAATTTAGCTCTACCAGTCTACTTGCATAAAAATACGTCACTAAAATACTTAAAAACAGAGTGATTATTTTGTAGATTTTATTCACTACATTTTTATTAAAACTGACGTGACTTTGTAACATTATTCAAATTATGAAATACGGGTGTTACTCACGTAATGTTGGTCTATTTAGTGGACCGCGGTTTCACCTATACTTCTAGACATTATCAAGAGAGTGCGATCAGTGCAAGACTGGCTGCGACTCAGGCGCGACATATCGCAACATTACGTGAGTAACACCCGTATTTCATAATTTGAATAATGTTTTTTCACTACATATTATTATAAGAAAAAACTTGACAATTATATTATTTACCTGGTCAGCGACTGACGCGGCTAAATCACACACACATACCCATACACCTATATTATAATAACCTTGATTTGTAGTCCCAACTTAAGTACTTTATTAAGTTTACTACTGTAGATATACCTTTTATCTGTCCTCACAGCCTTACTTTTACTTGGCAGCAAACATTTACAATGCTAAACTTTGCTATTCATTAACACTTACTTTAACAGCGTCTAATTCTAAAACCTGTTTTTAGTAGTAGAGTACGGTATATTTTTGTGCTCACAACTAATGTAACAAGTTTACCGTCCGCATGATGGTAAACTACAGTACCTATTTGTATCTTAATTGACATAGGATGTGAATAAACTTCATATTATTATAACGTTTAAATTAATAATGATAGAGGCTGTTAGAGCGTCAAAGTAACAATTATTTAGAATCTTAAGTCCCGAGAATCTTATTTTACGGGTGTTAGATAAATCTTATTGGCAGGATAAGCGAATAGCACACATACATGAAAGTGACAGCTGTGTGTTTTGTTTCAAGTGTAACATGAGTCACTTATTAATACGGCCAGGTTATATTTTATGGGTCGGATATGATTTATTCAGAGCCTCTGAAACTGGCCCCAAGTGTAGGTTTTGTAACACTTTCAAAAAATAACTGGAATTTCTTTGAAAGATTAAGCAGAATACAAAAAAAAATGTGTACCTATTTAGCAGCACTGACATTTCTTGGCATCAGATTGAACTTTGATCTGTATTATCCTTATGATTTATTTTGTTGTTATTAAATTTACTGCTTTAAATAAGAGATAAGAGAAGTATAATACATTATTTTAAATGTCAAATGATCACAAAACCTGTACCAAATCATCGTTTTGATTGTAATATGGCATAAAACAAATATAACGTTGCACAAATAAATAATATTCAAGTCGGTTGATTTAATTTAACGTTTTGTTCCATAATTATTTATGTAAAATACTTATTATTATTATTATTATTATTCCTCTTTATTTCTTTTTTAACTTATTTTATATATTTTTAAATATGATTTATAAAAAATACAAAAAAACATTTAAAAATATAAAAAAAGTGTCCCACCGACAATTATTATATTATTATGTGTATTATAATATTTTTCTTTTATTATATTATTAGGAATAGTTGTGAATATCTCAGTTACAATGTAAATTAAATTAAAAATGTCTGTAAGTATATTTTAGGAAATATTAAATTCGTTTATGCGTCATACTTTATTTCAAAACAGTAATACAGAAATAATTTATGCATTTTTGACTTAAAAATATAAAAACCGAATGGATAATATTTCTGAAACTTGCATTGTTCCGTAATCTGGACTAAATATAATCCAATACAAAATGGTAACATTCCGATTAATAGTTTTGGCGTAATTCGTTTATAGACATAGATACCCACAAACATCGTAATATATTATTTGTTTGGAAGCCCTGAAGCCCTAACAGATTTGCAAGGGCTTATAACAATTTCAGTTAGGTATAATACTAAAAACATACGTATCCGTTGATAACTTTTTTCTTTATTTAAGTCGGTTAAAAATTATCAGAAGTACCGTTGGCTTGGTCAAAATTACCATTGTTTGCGCACCCACTTAACCTTTAAAGAGGCTTATTAAAAAAACATTTGCTTAACAAACATAGATACTTTTCTAGCATTGAACCCCAAAAAGAAAGCTGGGTGTCACAGGAGGTCAGCCTGACAGTGGGTCATTTATAACCCGACGTGAATAATAATATGAGCGGAATGACAATACGGACATACACTTCCTTGACGCCAGGCGGACTACCGTGCTCCTTGCACAAGCAAAATAAAATAAAAAAATATCGTCAAGAAAAATAAGTTCCAAAAAACAAAAGTGAAAACTTAAAGAAGTTTGAAATCAGAACGCTAAAAAAGAAAACTCTTAAAAAAGTTTAATTTTGGGCCAGGATAGTGAAGCTCTTAAGCCAACTTGAGCCGTCTTGCTGATACTTATTAAAGCCAGTGAAACGCATTAACAAAACCTCGCTGTTCTCTAGTCTAGATAACATAAGAGAAGGTTTATCTCCAGAAATATAAAGCAGCATCGAACCAGAGAAAAACAAGAAGGATCACAAACTGACGAAAACAGGAACGAATAAAAAAAAATCTGTGTAAAAGTGTTAATCATGGTCCAAAAGTTAATTATAGTGTTGTGCCTCCACATTACTTCAATATACAGTGCTCCGATGAATCTGCAATTTCTACCGATGCAGTACGGGATGCAGCCGCAGAACTTCATGCAGCTGCAAAACCCATTCTTGAGACAGGCCTTACCGAATCTACAGGTGCCTTTTATGTAAGTAACTATTTATATTATAAGCTGGTTTGGGTCTGAATGTGACATAATGCTTATTAATGCATCCATTAATGTTTATTAGAAATGGTATTATATAAAATCTCTTCAGATTAATTGAACGGCAAACAATGAGATATCGACTACGATACTGCTTAAATATTTACAAGAGCCTTTAATTTATTATTTACATTTCGAGTATTATTAGGTACCGAATGCAATTTATAGTTTGTAGGAACGTTAAGGGAGCTCATAGTCGACTAACTTATTAAACAATGTACTCAGACAACAAATAGGCATAAAAAAAATAAAAATTAAATGTACCTACTCAGATTTTAAGAGAAATCTAGTAAACTTTATTTTCGTGTGTCAGTTAAAAAACCAGTAAGAGAAACGTCTCTATAAAAGCTGTCTTCTAATTGAAAAACTTGTAACGGGTGAAAGCTTGTGTGAGTTTGTAATTTTACATTTATTAGCATCTTATACCATACAAAGTAAAAGAAAAACTTATGATACTATAATCAAATTAAGCGTGTTTTGAATAAACAACGTAAGGTTGAAAAAAGCATTTACTTTTTTCTTCTTTAAACTTTTAAATTATTTTAAACTATTTGGTTTTACCTTACCACGAACTCTTTTTGATTCTAGGCCCCAATTTAAACAAACTTCCTAATACGCAGATAACGCTAGCCACTGTTAACTATGAAAGTACTTTTGTATAATTTCAGGTACCCACAACAGCCAATGATGATACTCCTACCGAACATAGCCTCCCTTGCTGAACCTGATGACCGATACACCAAATTAAACGAGGAACATGCAATAAATCACTATAAAAGCAACAAAGGGCATATTGACGAAAGTAACGAAGCCATCGTACTAGATGCCGAAACTGCAGCTGAAGATAGAGCAGATATTAAAAAAACTGTAGTTAATTCAAATGGGAAATATCTCATAGGCCAGATAATTTCAGCCATACCGTTTCTCCCAATAGAAATTAATGTACCGGATACGATTGGCTGGATTGCGGGGCTCTTCCCACCGAATTGGTTTGGAAGGCCAGGACAGAACGCTAACAATACGCCAAGGATATCGAATAAGGGACCGATCATGAATATGCCGATTTTAATGATACCTACGCCGATGATGCCGCAATATTAAACGTTTAGTATCACAGTGTAAACGTGTATGGAAGACTGAATATTTAAATTTATTTTATACTTTGTCTAAAATACTCATGCTTGAAATTTTGAGTTATGTTAGATTATGGTGTAATAAAATACTTTAATTTTGATTTCAACTTGAGTATTTTAGACTTCTAACCTGAAACCTGAGTACAATAAGTAGTGCTATATTAGGATCCAATCATTTTCAATAGTTCAAGTGATTGAATAAGTTTTTATTTTAACGTATTTTTTTATATAAATTTGGGTATGTGGTAAGCATAAAATAAACATGAACATGATCTGCAAAATGCTTTATTATCATAAAATAATAAGAATCATTACAAATTGCCATCATTCTGTCATCTTAAATAACATATTTTACATTACACCTAATGACGTTGTGGTAACAAAACTTAACTATATCGAGGCCGAGTTCAAGAGTTTAACTTAAGTAACAACCGTTACTGTAATTTATGAAAATAAAAATAAAATATTCACATAAATATACACTAAATGAACATAAAATCTCTAATAATGTTACACTTTCAAACTCTGACCATGCCAATTCAATCAATCTCTAGTAGCGCAAATAACATAAAACCTACATAGTACAAAGAAAAAAGAAAATAAAAAAGAAACTCAATACGTCGACCACAAAGTTGAACAAAAGCGTCTTACAATTAAAATCCAGTATATTAAACACGCTACTAAAGACTAAAAAGGTAAAGCCGTAGTATTCGCTCCCTATATGGCAAAGCACGATTCATTATTTATTTTAGTTGAACAACCGATATAGTCTAATTAACTTCGGTGATCCATACAAACTGCTTTATTAAACTATCAGCTAGGCGAGGCGGTCATAAACCTTATATAATTATGGCGGACTTTAGTTCCATCCTTTTGTATTGGAGAAATCAAAAGTACTGGGCCTAGAAAGTTTTGTACTAGTTGTAGTCTCATATGGAGGAAGGCAGGTTTTCTCACTGTTTTCCCCATATCAAATACTATCAAAAATATTGCACGAGGTCGTTCAAAGTGAGTTAATATCATCCATAGCTACATCTACTCATCAACTACAACTAATACAACTTTAAGTCCTTATAAATTCTATTTAACTTAATCTAATATCGTCCTTTCCTCACAGAACAGGGGTCGTACTATGATCTCTTAGGCAACAAAAGGTCATGGTACGACTCTAGTAAGAGGACCCACAAAATGTTCTGAGTAAAAAAGTCAGATTTATTGCTTATTCTAATGGTGGCCAACTCCAACGGTGTCGTGGTCTACAGGGTAGCCAGGGTCTGCGTTGGCTTCGTTCTTGGGGACGATGATGGAGACGGGGTACTCGAAGCTATAGAAGAAACCGTGAGGAGGACCCTGGAAACAAGAAAATTGCTTATTTAATTAAAGTCTATATAACAATTTAAAATATGTGAATGTTTTATAATTTTTCTGTGCAGATTAAGCAAAATGTGTCCTTATTTATTTCCAAAAAATATTTAAGGTATTTTGGTGGTTTGTTTTCATTATCATTAATTCACCACCCAAATAATGAGAAAATGCAAGATAAAATATATATATATAATAGTTTTAAAATATTAATTAAAATCAACTCACAGTAGGTTCCGGCTCTTCTGTTCTGTCTTCAGGTTGTTGACCGTACTTTTGGTGTCCATACTGAGGTTGTTGTTGTTGAGGATTGTATTGTTGTTGTTGGTTGTACTGCTGGTTGTATGCCTTTCCTTCGCGGGCTTCCAATGGTGCAGCCACGGAAACTGGCCTGGATTCTGAAGCCTGAGCTTCGTAGCCTTGGTAGCTATCTTGGTAGTTGCCTTGGTAGTTTCCTTGGGCACCTTGGTAGTTTCCTTGGGCACCTTTGTAGTTTCCTTGGGCACCTTGGTAGTTAGCTGTGGCACCTTGGTAGCTAGCTGGGGCACCTTGGTAGTTAGCAGGGGCACCTTGGTAGTTAGCTGGGGCACCCTGGTAGTTAGCTGCGGCACCTTGGTAGTTAGCTTGGGCAAGACCATTGTAACCGGGTTTGTAGTAGTCAGCGCTGAAAATGAAATTTGTTATTGTCATTATTAAGATACCGCCTTCCACCCAGGGTTCTGCCCGCGAGGTACGTTAAAATAGCCGATGTGTTAATCAGACTATAAGCTAAATTTGTACCATATTGCATTAAGTAACTAGGTACTTTTTTATGAACAAAGAACATACACAGAAGGCTGCAAAGGGCAGTCGCGTGGCTAAGATTTACTATAACTTCTGTGTACCTCACAACCGAACCAGAGCTCAGTAGCCCTACGTGACAGGCTAAAGGTGCTTAGCGGCAGCTTCAAGAACTTCCGTAGAGCAAAGTATTTTTCACAATACTTACGGGAGCTGGGGTGCCTTCTGGTTAGCTTCTGCAGCCACCTTCCACGCCTTTTCGAAGGCGAGGCGAGCCTCCCTGAGGGCTGGAGTCTCTTCGGCGGGCTTCAGCACGATCTTGGGGAGGTTGTCTTCTTGGTGGAAACCGTCGTGGTCAGCCCAGTATTTAACCTGAAATAAAACAAATGTAAATTACTTATTTGGATTACTTATTTAATTCGTGTTCATTTAAACATTATTTTTAAGGCAGTTTTTCTTTGGACACGATAACAAAGAGAGTTTCAAAGATTTTGACAAAAAATCGGGCATAAGTATTCTCTATTTCTGAATTAAAAATGAAAAAGGACCATAAAGTCAAAGTCTAAACTCTCTTTAATAATTTTTAAGCGCAGTGAAAGGTTTGTTAATTTAATTTTTTGTCACTTTAAAAACTTGGCTAGTAAATCAACATAATGTAAACGTTAACATTTTAACGTCGACTACATAGTTATCTAACATCTACAACAAGTCATATCGCTTATAAATTATGTATAAGTTAACAAAAGAGCCTTTTTATCCCTCAAAAGGACAACCACATACCTTGATGAGATCATTGTTGCCAGACTTGTAGACATAAGATCCGGAGACCAACCCTGACCCTTCACGGTTCTCCACCTTGGAGGACTCCGGGGTTCTGTAGCCGTACGCGTACCGACCTAGGCCGTCTTGACCGTGGTACTGGGCTGCGTTGTATACCTAGGAAACAATAATAATAATATAATAAATGATTTATTTCTCACCACAATATTTCCTTGATACAATTTGATTAGACTTAGAACATAATAATATTACAGATATATTGTGGGGAGACTGGTGCCCAAACTAGGTGTATACCTGTATTTCAGGTCACCAGGCCCAACAATGGGATTTTACTTGTGATTTATTTTTATTTTTAGTGAATATTCGAGATAATTTAATTTGAGACTTTAGCATAGTATCTACTGGTGCGTGCTATAGATTGATAACATGGAATGATATTCTATTTTTTTACTAGTAAGGCAGAGTTAAGTAAGTAGTGATTATATTGTTATATTTTTCCATTTATTTAAACTTAAGTTTGGTTCTAATATCTAATTAAATTAACATTCGTAAACGCTAGTCACTAGAGGACATTTATCTTTATCTGAAGAAAAATCAAGGTCAAATAGCTTTCCGTATAAAAATCTTAAGAACTGGTTTTATCTGCTATTTTCCTGGATTAAGGATTAAGGATAAAAAAAATATCGGTCAGATAATATTTACCTCCTCAAGGTAGTCGTCGGTGTTTTCAATCTCCTTTCCGTTCTTCCAGTAGTGGCCGAGGGTAGGGCCGGCTTCAGCGGAACGAAACCTAGGGTCATCGTAGCGAACCTGGAATGTATTGGATATGTCCCTAAGTCTCATTTAAGAAAGTGTAACCTTTACTACATTGATTCTTTGATTTCAGTCCCTCCATTATTATTGGTACTGTTTTAAATATTTAAACCTAATTTTATTATTGGGGGCATAACTAAGGTAGGTAACTAAGGTTGCTATGGCTTTAAATTTAAGTCTGAAATAACAAATTGAAATTTATTTTTTAAAAAATTACAAACTTACACAATTTTTAAAATATTTTGTATCAAGAATTATATATTGAGATATATTCTGTTTTAAAATCAGATCCTTATTGTGACTTTAATACACACTGATATTTAAAAGAAAGACACTTACCAAAGGTAAGACAGCAGTTCTGCCAGACAACGCAGGTGTAATGAAGGGCAGGGATTTTGCGTTGATGAACTGCTGAGCCTCCTCAGGCGTGATGTCGTTCTTGAAGATGAAGTTGGACTGGGGCTCGCTCAAGGCGGTCGCCATCTGGAATAAAGAAAAAGAAGTTATAAGTATTGGTTTGGAGAGCTGGACTGTAAAGTCGCTTACAGTTAGATTAATGGTATTTAAACATGAGACTTAATAACTTGGAAGAAAACATATTGTTCTGGTAGTTGTAACTTTTCTAACAAGTGATAAAAGGCTTACTTAAGTTAACTTATGTTATCTGAATCGGCTAGTCCAGCTTAGCTTAGTCCAAGAGATAGAACCATTTTGCATTTTATGATACCGATTTAACCAATTTCTCAAATACCGCAACTTAACATAAATTGAATACCTAATGAAGAGGTAAAAGAGGTCCATAACAACCATAACTTAATTCGGTCGTCTCTGCTATACTCCAAAGCGTGAGTTTATATTCTTAAGTATGTAATACCTATATTTAGTTGACCGTAACGAATAAATTAAACACCGAACAGGATCCTAATGTTCCAAGGTCAGAGGTATAATCTCGTGTAGGTATAATGAGATAAAGATTACAGATGATCCCAAAATTATTAGTTATTGCTTTGATTCATCGAAGAGGCCATGGTTCAGAAGCAGACATTCTTAAAGATAAAAGTCATCCAGCTTTATATTGCCTATTATTGGCATTATATTTATCCTAAATATGAACGTATTAATCACTGTCTACGTCAACAGTATGTTCTTAATATAAGTTTTGAAACTAAACATGGTTATTTTCTTACTAATTATTAGATATAACGGGAAATTACTCGCTATAACAAATATATGTGGTAAATAGCCCGTTATATCTAATAATTAGTAAGTATGTTCTTAATCACTCTATCTGTTAGCCTGATTGTTGCGCATGCAGGGCTTAATCACTGAGCTGATCTTGCAAAAAACACACCATGTGGAATCGCTGTCTAAAGCAGTCCACCTTATCGTAGCTGTAGCCCATAAACTCGAAAAGTGAAATATTTTACCCGAACGAAACCGAAGCATTATCAAAAATATAGATATAAAAATAAAGTTTATCAAACACAAAAACAACGAAAATGTCAACGAAAATTACCTTTATTTTATTGAAACATTGAACTTCTTATACTAAGCCTCAATAATAAAATCGTAAACAAGACATAACAACTTGTGCAGTCATCTTCTCACTACTACATTAAACTAAATGCTCATCTTCGGCCTTAACATACTTCAAGCATAAGTATAAGTCAGTAGTCGCATTTCCTGCAACGCTAGCAATATCATTTTATTGATATCTTATTTGTAATAATAATAGCAGCCCTGTAACTAATACATGTCCCACTGCTGGCCAAGTGCGGATTGGTAGACTTCACACTACCTAGAGCACTTTTAAGGCACTCTCAGGCATGCAGGTTTCCTCACGATGTTTTCCTTCTAAGTTAGCGAGCGATAATTTATATGATAAATACAAATATCTTCGAAAAGACGAATCTTAACGATTAATTGACAGAGGTGTGTGCCGTGGGTTTGAACCTGAAAATATCTTCGCGCTACCTTATTTGTACTATGACTATACTACGTCATAACTCTACTACAAAGTGACGTCATCCTGATATTGTGAAAACGTGGAAATTCGATTTCTAAATGTATGTGTCGAATGTTTATTATTGGATATTAGCACGTGTTTAGAGTATGAATGTGAATTGCGGAATTTTTAACAAATTGCGTTCAATTTTGATGCAAACATAAATATATAATAAAAATATTATCAATGTATTTACAAATGCGTCATGAAGTATATGAATTGGTAACATATTTGACGCTACGGAAACTGGATTATGCCTGGTCCACACCGGGCAAACGACTGTCAACGAACAGGTTCGTTAGTCCGTTTGGAGTAGTCTGGAGGCTTAGCGAACCCCATTGATTGTTCGTTGGTGTTCACCATCAATCCAAAACGAGGCGTTAACATCAAAGGATTCGTCGACGTTCGCTAAGGCATCCAAAATAAAACCAACGAATCCTTTCATTGGCCTTTGTTGGCTCGGTTTGGACCCGGTTTAACAGAATCGTAAAGGGAGTGTAAACTTAATATGTGTTTTCAGACAAATTTATTGTAATCAGAAAGTATCGGAATATAGTCTACGAAATGCTCTACTCCTAATACGAAAGAGCAGCAGAACTTCTAATCTCTATGGTGTGTCCGAATTTCTGGAGCTAAAATTACAATAAATTTATCAGTGTTAATATTAATATCCTTTTCACTTAGATTTATTAATAGAATTAATACCCATTATCGGATTAATATTTTCCTCCTCTAATAAATACATTAAATAGATTCAGTAATTAACATGTCAATTTAACTTATCTGCTGACCTCATACAAACATGCTCATTATTTTGTAAATAATAAATGCGTTTATTTTATATATTACTTGTTTGCATATTAGGAACTGCACGTATTATACGCATTCATTTGTCAGTCAATGGTAGAGTCGAAGCTGTCAAGGTAGACCTGCAAAATTTTTGTGCTACTAATAATATATCTGTCCTCAAAAGAGGCTCAATTGCAATGTATGTCAGCTTGAAACTATTAAATACCCTTAATTAAAAGTAAAAAATAATAATAACGCACGAAATTATAGTGTGTTTGTTATTTCTGCAAACATAGTCTAGCACTATTCGATAAACACTTAGCCCAATATAAAATATTACAAAAAAATACGTAAATCAAATATTATAATATACCTACTTAATACTATCGTATCTATTTGATATCTATGTCTCGAATTACGTTTAAAAAATTAAAAAATTAAACAAACATAATCGCTGTTGTTTAAATAGATAAACATTAGTTGAGTCATTTTAAAAAAGTTACAAATAACAAACATGAATAATATTGGAATTTAATATCTACTCATCGTAATGGATTCAAAATATTCTGGAAAACTCGAAATCGTGCGATAAATTTGAATAAATGAAATAAATGTTTAGTGACATGTGTTTTAGCCAATAATGAATAATTTAAATAAATAAATATGCATCGGATCCGTATTATGACAGGATGTACCATAAATAATATCTAAACAGCTCCAAGTACTGCAGTTTAAAAATATTTTTGTATTTATTAAAAAAAAGGAGTTAAATAGTGCAATTTTGTGAAACATCTGCTATTTAAAAAAAAAATGGTTAAATTCACTACATAATATCGTGAGTCTAAACGTTATTGTCAAGACAATCGAAGTCAGTAATTTATTTTAACTTAACGCAAAGTTATAAAAGCTAGCTGCCAAATTATTAAAAAAAAGGATGTATAATATTTGAACAAAAAAACATATTATATTATTATCTGACACAAAATACCAAAAATCCTTTGCTACACATGCACTCCGTTAAATCTATCCGTATTCTAAATACCTTCTGAATAAATTCACATTACTGACCGACTTACATAAAGTACCATTGACCCATGACAAAGAGGATTCGCCACACTTCGTGACTGAAACATTTAAATACTACAGTAATAATATATTATTTAACATGACCAAACATGGTTGTGCAAGATAAATAGATAATTACAGTGATCCAATCACATTTATGTGGCCCTTAGGATTTTGTAAATAGTACCGTGTAGTTTTTTTTTAAGTTTTTTCTTTATTTCAGTATCCTTCAAGAAGACTTGAGGTTAGGTTTTATAACGTCCTAGGACAAGGGTATTATTGATTACTTTTCACAAACTTAAATAAAATGTGTAAAAAACTAGGTTTCACTATATTTTAAATAATTGCCGTAACACATATTTATAGCGATCAATATATCTTTTGAACTAAAGATTACAATCGTATACAAAAAAATGGCCTATCTCAATTTTTTATCGCAAACAGCTTGGCCGGTTATTTGAACTTTAACTTCTAAATCGCCTACAATTAGTGGCAATGACCAGTTTACACATTTTTTGTTATTTTTTAATCCAGTGAAAAAACTGGCAGATGCGTCTCAAAATACTATTAACAACTTGAAAATATCATGTTATTTATTATGTATCAATTATTACCAATAATTTATACTACGAGTATGTTGGTCTTTATTATTTTATCATAGACGTAATTTGTTTAAAAACATTTTTTTTTTGTAGAGTTGAAGGTATTATTGGCATAATAACATAGTAATCTATAAGTCGAAAAACAACCATCTATGACCAAGGACCATTTTCCTCCAGGTGACTAACTAAACATAATATAATGTTTAATACCTAAACAACACTCAAATAACATTAATAAATGTTACCGTCTTAATGACTTCAGCGTCTATGTAAAGATATAAAAGCTTCTAATAAGCAATTAATCTGGGTTTTGTGGTTAAACTCATTATGTCGTCGTATTCAGCCATAAACTGTGAAAAAATATAACTTAACTTATTATTGTCTTTGCATAATTTAGTTGAATTAAATGATGCCAAAAGTTAACTTAATTATGTGTTAAAATAAAGGAATCAATACATATTTTTTTATCAAGTTTATTAGTCATTATCATACTATTAAAAGTTCAATCATTTTTTTTTATTACTTTGCTTACGAATGAGTTCTAAATAAATCAATTTGTGAATTGATTTTAACTATCAACTTTATAAATGTTATTTCTGCAATGAAATTTCGCACTACAGTGTGAATTGGTGCGCCGTCGCCTAATGTCCGAATTTGTTTGCACACTACTTGTATAAATCACTAGTTCTAAGTTGTAAGTTTTTTGCATATCACTCAGATTGTGTCTGACACATTGATGCTAGATCACGTGCTGAAATAACGTGGGACTTTTTATACAAATACGCACATTATATTTAAACCTAAATATAGTCATATTATAAATGCGCAAATTTTACGATACTCGTAACGACTATGTTTGAATAGGCGTTTGTATGCACAGAATTCAATGTTCCATGAAAATAATGTTATTGTAGGTCATATATATTGTCTAAAATTTAATATATTTATTTGAAAACGGTATCCATAATAGTTGACATGTTCCTTTTTTCCTTATAAATATTACATTTAATAAAAGCGATATTATTATTTTTTGTATTATTTGTCACAAATTAATGCTTATTGATGAGCTTAATATTTAAAAATTTATATTATTGCGTAAATGTTATCGGTTTTGAACCTAAATGTTAAAATAAAAGTCACGCGACGTATCTATGTAAGCGTATATTTTGAAGAAATACGCAAATAGTATTTAAACATAGGTGCGACCGACTTGTTTACGTATGTAATACGTAAACAAGTCATCCGATATTATGAATCAGTTAGTTAAATATCGTTAAATTAAACATTGAGTCATCTTCATTGAATAAACACATCCTGATAATACAGGTTTAGGAAGAAATGCGCAATTGCCAGTTGTTTGTTGTTTTAAAACCTCTTTTACAACTTATACTAAGAAACAGTTAAAAAAATATGTGACCGGCAGGATTTGAACCTGCGACCTTGTATCCTACTTAAGATAGGAACAAATAGATGAATGAGACGTCACGAAGTGACGTAACATACAGTTGAGAAATATAGGGTCTTGGCGACCGTAGCTGGTTGGTTAAAGCGGCTACCCGGTGTGCAGGTCACAGGTTTAAATCCTGCCAGACCCATAATATTTTCAACTGTTTCTTAGTATAATTTGCTAAGCATTGCTAAATGCTATAAAACTTATTAATAACAAATCTCTTACAACTTTGTAAATTATCAGCGGTTTCGACTCTGCAGCACAAACAGTCTGTCCAGTCCGTCCGTAGAAGTAGTAACTTCGGTTCACACCAATCACATAGTGTGTCCATAATCCATCAAGTGGCCGTGGCGCAATGGATAAGGCATCGGTCTTACGATCGAGAGGTCGTAAGTTCGAAACCTGGGCATTACACCACGGACATGAACTGCCTCCTAACATAAGCTAATTAAGCTTAGCTGGAGTGGGTTAAGAATAATCAGAAAATTACTAGCAAGTAACAAAAAAAAGGTCGAACTAGTAACAAACAAATTATCTTTAATCCAACCTTTAATAACACTATGACTTACAAAATATTACGGAAGATGAAATTTTTTAAACTGGTACTTGCAAATCTATATAGGTAACACTATACGTACCTTCTAATATTACTGATATTATTCAATAGGTAACAGAATACTGACACAACCAGTAGGAAATACGATACTGATAATACCTAGAAGGCAAAGAATTTTCACGGCCTAATAAACAAAAGCAGTGCAATTGCAATATTAGGTTTGATTGCCCTGCAATAACACTGTCACTATATGTGTACTTTCTAGCCTTCTATGTATAGGTTATGCAGCTGTGTCGCAACTCGACTGCAATGCTGCCGTCTTGGTGCTGTGCTGTTGAATTTAGTATTAGCATTTTTTTGCCCCTATCACACAGAACCTAAATATAACTGGTAAAATGGGTATTAGTCACCCTATTAGATAATATAGGCATGATGTTATGTATGTTTATTTATGTAATTTTGGTCATAAAATAGTACAATATAACAACTCGATTTGTGACAAAAACATCTTATATTTTCGTACCTCAAGGATGTTTCTATTCTACATACATAGTAATACTTAATTTTACTATGGTAATACCGGTATAAATAATAATACGGTGAACAGTTCATTATTACGGAACTGATGGCTGATGGGCAGCCAGCCTGACCTTTGTGGTAATATCTAGTTATAAACACGTGAATACATTTAATATTATGTATATGTTATTGTTTGTTTATCAATGTATTACATCAACGTGTTTAAGAGCAGGCTCACATAGATGAAAAATCCGAGATTCTTAATTCATAATGAGCCTTTCTCCTCACACATTCTGAATTTTTCAAATCAATCTCATAAATTCCGTCAGAATGCTTGTGTTTCTATACATTTCTATAAACGAACACTCACCACACCGGAATTCAGATAATGAATTGAGAATCTGATTTTCCGTGTGTATAAGACTGCTTTAAACCTACTAACCTAATACTAATTACAAACGAATTTAGTTTTGGTTTTACGCATTTATTTATAAATCCACGTCACGTTTATGAATATATTTTAAAAGTAAATCTTTAATTGATTTCATAAGGTGACGAAAAATACCAAGCTTGACAAAATGAAAAATACTCTTAGACTTGTTTTGTTGCGCACAAGTAATAATAATTTATATTTAAATAGAGAGGATTTTATAAACAACTATAATGATAACATTATAAGTGACTCATACATGAAAGCCCTTAGGTAAGTATCACACTGGCGCCCTACAACGGTTTAGCCTAATTTACAGTGATGGTAATTGACAACTGAACTTTAAATGAAGACTACACCTTACGTGCCAGTAATTTATTAGCCTAAAAAGGTATCTAAAATTGAAAACTAGTTTAATACCAGCGCGGTTTATCCCATAAGTCGTCAAAATTGCGATTGAGAAATTTTAGCTTCGAATCCTGGCCATTGCAACGTGAATTTACCTAGAATTATCTATTCCTTAAAATATAAATGTTAACACGTCAAATACCATAAGTATTTTTTTTACAATGCATGAATTTATTTTTTGCTACCAATTCATAATTTAAATTAGGTTTACTTACTATATATTATTTTATTTTTTATCAGGCAGTATCAACAATGATAGAACCTAACCTTACAATCAAACCAAAATTAGTGTTAAGCATGACAAAATTATCGTCGCAAAACGAATTGATCGCCGAACTGTCTGTAGACAACAAAGAAAATTATACCTACAGTTCCAACAGAGATAAATTGACATTAGCTTCGGTCAAAGTCATTTGATATTATTGATCAATTAATTTCTTGTCTAATATTTCTTCCTAAGTTTAAAAAAGTTCGTGACAATATGAATCAATTAGCTTAGTTGATTTCACTTTTTTTATTTTTCAAGATGAATTTATTTAATCTGCTTGTCTTCTTTAGATCCTGTTTGGTGACCTCTGACCCTGTGGTTTTGGTTATACCTATTTATACATTCTTTCAAATTCAAATTCAAATTCAAATTATTTATTTTCTTTAACAAGTTTACACCAATCAGTTTGTGATTGGAGCCTTCTTTTAAGCAAATAATGCCTGTATTAGAAGACTCCGCTCTTTAATATTATAAGTTTTAGGCAAAGTCATGCTCTTAAAAGATTTAAATACCTTCAAAGCTTCAATAACAATTGAAAAAAGAACTTTAACTTGCCATTAAGAAACTTAAATGCCAAAATTAACTATTTTCCACCCTTGCTGTACGTCAATAAAATAAAATCGATGACCTTATTCTCATACCTACCAAATTTACACAAATATAACATAAAAATCGGTCAAGCCAGGTGTGTCCGATATCTAACACTGTGACACGAAATAAGCTTTATATTAATTGAATATTTATCAAAAATATAAATTTACATAAATAGTACCTAACATAAGATAACATCACACCTATATTACCCAGAAGGATATAACTGAGGTGTACAACACCCACATTTTACCAGTTATGTTCAGGGCCTATGTTATAGAGGGTGAACTTATCGCCATCCACCAGGCACAATTCTAACTCCGAGTTGCTATTGTGAATATCTTGACGGGAATTAACACTTTCCTCGCGATGAGAGGTGCATACGCTAACCACTAGACCATCGGGGCAGTGAAAATATTACCTGTTTTTAATAAATATTCTATTAAAAAAGTGAAAACATTTGTAACGCTTACTGGTAATCACTAACACGTATTATTAACTGCTCTATCAATCTCCCAGACCCGTTTCAAAAAAGTTATTCAACATGTAATCCAAATAAAGCTTTCACAGCAGTTTCAAAGCAGTTCACCTTACATACTTGACTTTGAACTCCAAAAAACGTAACAGAACAGCTGCTGCTGCAATCAGACATGAGGAAATAGTTGTGAAACGCAATGAAAGCAAGCAATCATGCCCGAACTGGTTTGTGAGCCGTGAACTTGAACGTGTGTGCAGTCAGCGTGTGGCCACGGAACGAGTGAGCTAATAGACGCCGTATAATTAAAGATTTATAAAATTGCCTAATCAAAAAGCTACAAAAAAAAATGATTATGAAGAAACATAAACCATCTCACTTCTTCTTAGTTTTTTAGCATAAACCAAGAGCAAAACACAAAAATTTTAAAGGTATCTATAATTTCTCTACTTGCTCTACCTTTTTACGAGCATTTTTGGGATGACTGGTACCTATCTTTTTGTATACAACGAGTTATTGGAATCACGATCTTTATTCTTAGGTTTTATATCAGGCTTTATCCATAACTAATTTATGTATCACACTGCATTGCTACCATTTTAGTGATAACAACCAGGTAGTCATTTGTTCATGGCAAGAAAAAAACAATTTTACTTGAAAAATAAATAAATTAATAGCGAAATTAATTAATTAATTAATTTAATTATTTTTTATTTAAAGATATTTCAAAGCGCCTAATCGGCGCTTCTCGCGACCAGAGGGCTGGTTTTTACTTCGCCCAGCGAATAAGCATTGCCATTCAACGTGGCAATGCTGCCAGCCTTCTGGCCACGGTATCCGCTGTGGACAGTGATGCGGAGGAATTTTATGACGCATAATGTATTTAATTATTTTATTTCATTTTATTAATTAATTTATTGATTGTATGTGTGTGTTTGTATGTGTTATAATTTGACCATAGCGAGTGAAAGAGATCGCATATTTTAAAATTTGTTCCTTTAAAATAATGTTTAATCTTTAAAATATATTTTGCATTGAGAAATAACTGGACAACAATAATAGGCATGGTGTCTGACCCATAGATAATAGAATATAGGATACCACATCAAAATAATGAACATTTCTTATAATGCACATTTGACATAATAATCATTTAGTATATTATTCATTTACATATACATATTCATAATCTCTAAGTAACTTTAAATATAATTTAGAATATCTGATACATCCCGATTCGGATACGTTAGGTTAGAAGGGGATGGCGGTTAATAAAAGACACGCCCAAAACAGGGTTAATGTGAATTTAAAATTGTAATATCTCAGGCAGTTTACTTGTTTACAAAGTAATTATATTAATTATGTTCCTCTGTAATGAATATAGAGACGTATTTTCGATTACACACCACATTTTTTCTATTATAATACATATTGCATCTATAGATTGAGCGTAAGTTATCTACTTTTTCATGGCCCATACTCCTCAACGTCGTCGTCCAAATAAGACCTTGTGATATTTAATTGGTATTCGATGTACGTATTTGTAATTCTAGACCAAACGCGGATGCTCTGGCACTCAAAGAATGTATTAATAATGGTTTGGTTAAAACCACACCTATGTCACCACGTGCGAATGGTTTGGATAAACGGATAATGTAGATATACGATGAGGTCATTACCAAATATCAACATTTTGTACTAGTTTTAGAAATAAAATAGGCGTAAATGTTTTTTAAATGTAACCCGTTAAAATTCAAGTAAACCAAACGTCGAACTTCTAGGCGACTCGCGAGAGCAAAAGCGTTAAACCTACACAAGTGACTGAGACAGTGCATTTTTCGACTCGCCAACTAATTTGGATACTGTTTTAATTCAATATGTCTATTTCAAATTCACGACTAAACCCTAGGATTGCTCTTGAAGATTTTTTTGCTTAGTTGTGTTCCTAGATCCATGTCCAAAACTATGTCAGTAAAAGAACCGTAGTAGCGTGTTTTGATATGTCCTTGGACTATCTTTTATCGTCTTACCTATTTGTGAATCATAACCTACCTCATAAATGAACCTAAAACATTGACTCTAATTTAGTCTGTTTCGATTCTCACTAATAATAGGGACGAAAGCACTCATCACCCAAGGCTAACAGGAACAGACTACACAGACAGACAGACAGATGACACTCATGCATATGAATGAGGTAAGTAACATTTTTCTGAGGCAATTTATTGTTGTAACACTTCAGGATGACGATATAATCAATGGGTCTTGGGCTAATGATTTCCTTATACGATTTCTATAGATTCATACTAATTTACACAAGTTATAAACAAACAACACATATTTTGAAGATTTATTTATATGAAGAGACATTCGAATACTTAACTTAACGTAAGACCTCATAACATCAAAGTTATATTTGCACTCTAATTAAGGTATTTCCTTATGTAATCGTCTGGAAAAACAGTCTATCAAATATTTAATTAAATAGAGTCGAACAAAATAGAGTGGTTTTAATTGACAGCTAACAATGAATGAAAACCAATAACATTGAAAAGAGCTCTACGATTATACCAAAATAAATTCTAAGTCCAAGTGATTAATATTAGCTTGTCCATAAAATCTAATAATGAAATAATGAACTAATACGAATGACCTTTGGGAAAACCCAGACTAATATTATATTCACAAAAACTGGTCATCGGTCACGGCTCTTGAACTACGTGTTTGTTATCTGTCTGACATTATTATTCATAAGTTATGCAGCATTGCAGTTGCACTAGACGCCGAGAATGTAAATGGAAAGCTTGAAAATAACATTATTCGGTAGCAATCTTGAAATAACCAAAATTTAAAAAAAGATCCTTAAAATTACATAAACGGTCAAAAAAATGGCTGTGTGCTACAGTTTATCAAATATTGCGAGTACAAGAAATAAAACTGGTTGCTATTCATGAGACAAACCTGCAAGTCAGCTAAATATTATTTTTTTTATTTTTTGTCTGTCTGTTGAAACACTTGGAGCTCATAAATATCCGCAGTAGATTGTATTTTAAATGCATTTTTGTTAAACACAGCAGGTGGCATGATCAGAATCCTCAAACAATATAATAATAATATTTCAATTAATAGTCGTTTGTTAGTTTAGAATTATGAATTGTTAAAACTAAATTATTAATTTAGTTTTAACAATTCATAATTCTAAACTAACAACTGTTCGTCGTTCTGTAAGTAAAAAAAATGAAATCAATGACGACTTTTATGCTAAGTTATATTTAATTTTGGAAACATTATATTTCTGTGTTATAAACAAAGTTGTTCTTTATTTTGATTTTTACCCGACTGCGTCAGAAGGAGGGTTATGTTTTTCGAGCGTATGTATGTATGTATGTATGTATGTCTATTTCTTTGTACCGCCCTACAGCCCAAACGGCTAAACGGATTTTGACATATGAGGTGTCGTTGAATTCGTCGAAACAGTGATAGTGACATAGGCTATATAAATTTTCAAAATGGCGCCGGCAAATAAAAAAAAAAGGGGGACAGGTATGGATTTTCTTTTCATCATAGTAATATGGGTATCAAATAAAAGGCCATAAAAAGACCATTTCAAAAATATATACTTCTTATCACATTTATATAACTGATTAAACACAATTTACCAATTTATAAATCGGCACGCTCACGCGCCCGAAGTGGGTGGAAGTTAGTTTGTATGTTCGCTCACGCTAATCTTAAAAACTGCCGGTCTAATTTGAATAATTGTTTTTGCATTTGATAGTTTAACTCACGATTAAGGCTCATTGATCTCAAAAAGATTTGATTGCTACAAATTATTAAATATAAAAAAACATGTCGGTTAAAAGAACTAAAAAGAGTGAAATAAAAAATAATTATTAAAAAAACAAAAAACCCGACTGCTTAAAAAAAAGAACTGAAAAGATAAAAACAAGTTTAGCATTATCTACATTAAACTCATTAACAACAAATGAAATATGTCAAACTAAATTCTTTATGATGTTGCAGGCGGGGACAGACAATACTTTGTTACTACTATATAACTTCGTTTGTCACCGCCTGCAACATCATAAAGAATTTAATTTGACATATTTCATTTGTTGTTAATGAGTTTAATGTAGATAATGCTAAACTTGTTTTTATCTTTTCAGTTCTTTTTTTTAAACAGTCGGGTTTTTTTCTCTAACTATAATTTGCTTACAAAAAACTAAATAATGGAATCTATAATTACAGAATAAAATCAATCAATATTTTACGGATAACAAAAAATCTCATAATCCCTTTAAAAATAACAAACAAAATAATCAATCAATTGCGAATCAATATGTTATTGAAAACTGGCAAATTATAATCATAAATTTTTTTGTATAGCTGTTTGTATCGACATACTATTTCATCATGCTTGTGACGCTGATATATAAATTCATCGATCATTTCGATTTCTTTTTTTACCTCTGTGCAATTGTGGGTACACATCCTTCCAACATGGCCACCATCGCCTCTGCTGACAGATCCGATGTCTCCAAATAATAGTGATTGCATTACTGAATGAAAATTCAGTGGTAGCATAGAAGGCATCATAAATATAACACAAGGTTTATCACAATTGATATAACATTGTTCACAACTCCAATCTGTTGCTTATGATCTACCGATGTTGTTAGCTTTTAAAAAAGTGGACTATGGACTAAAGTGAGTGATAGCGAGACGGCTGACCTTAAATAAGATAGGATAAGGGCAGGCACACAAAGGAGACTCACATCTAAATAGCAACTGAAGTTACCGGCGTGCGTATTCCATGAACGGATCACACGAAATTTGAATTTCTATCAATTAAATATCCACCGTATTAATGTGAATATAAGGTTGTACTAAATGTTCAAAACCGATAGTTTCCCTTACATAATCACATAACGGACATTAAGGAAAAAAATATTGATACAGTATAATAATAGCCTGTATCTTCTTAATTTTTTGTCACAAAACATAAATAAATCTACATACATCACACCACTGATAACTAGTTCCAAGATGGCCACGTGTGATGATGTCAAATGTGTAAATAAACTTGTTTTCAATCGAGTTTGTTAGACATAAATCTTTGCTTAGATTTATTCATGCTGCCATCATTGTGGATAAGTGATTATATTAGTTATAATTACAAATAAATAATTAACGACATTAACGTACATGGCCATCATACGTGACGAATAAAAATCATACGAGACGAAAAAATAATTATTATTTTTTAAAATCATATAATCGATTTATCTTATTTCAAATACCTGATTTATAGTCTGTAGTTTTTTTGTTATTTTTCCTTTTTTTTGTTACTGTAATGTCCGTAGAGTAGAATATTATTCCGAAATTATAATTCCGGCTATTCATAGACGTCAGCTGTCAAAAAGAAAATAAACGAATGGACAAGGTATACGTTATGTAATAAAGTGGTTTACACCATGTGTCAGAAAGCACGTAAAAGCCTACGCGCGACGATCCCGGCTATAATTATTAGAAGACAGTCTTTACGTGGAGTCAGAGGCCAAAAATCTTTATAACTGGTCTAACAGGACAAGAAACCTAAGGAAAATACTGATATTCAACTTGATCCGCTAGACCACAACCTGACCAATGTAATTTAGAAAAAGACTATATAAATAATGTCTATTATTCTTTAATCAAACCTATACATACGGCTACACATAAAGCTCTATGTTTTCAGTATAAGCTAAACTCACATTGCACGAGAATTCTATACGAAGCAAGACCATACTTTACTGGAAACGTATATCTTGTGTGTACAAATCTTGTTTGCATCAAGTTAACAAATTAATCTTCAGCAATGTGTTTACGATAGTATCAACTTAATTACTAACCTATTATTCATAATTATTACAAAAAACACTAATGAAGATACCGTTGAGTATTTCGACTTTAATTGGAAAATATTTTTCATTAACATACTTTTCAGATCGTCATCTTTATTCTTAATCAACAGTGCGTTTATAATGTTTAAAATTGGATAAATAATTATTCAAAATATTTATATTGCTTTGCCAATGTTATTTATAATGTGAATTTTCTATAAATAGAAGTAATTATAATAGATGTGTGAAACAAGATAGATAACGTTGTTGGAATAATATTCTTTGCCGTTTAAAATTACCTCAAAATGGAGGCAAGGAGGAAATTTCTATTTATCCTAATGTATACTACTGATTTAGCAGCATCTAAGAGCTCATAGTGAATTTACCCAGCAGCATTAACTTATTTGCTAAAAAATATTATAGTATACGTTATAAAGAGATTTATCAGCACATAATCCACTCATAAAAGACCAAATGAGGGTTAAGTATGAGTTCCGTATAAGGACAATACAGTGTATAAAAGAAAACACTTATTTCTTGTAAAAACATGTTTTGTAATACTTATTAGCCCATTAATACGTTGCCTTCAACACTGTTTTCTTGTTCCACGACAAAAACTTTTGTTATGACTTGCTTAAAAACATCCTAACTAGTATTATAAGCTCAAAGAACTATGTTTGTCGCCCTGTCTGATCACTTTAAATATTTCATAGCTAAACAACTGAACCAATCTTGATAAAATTGGTGTAAAGATAGTACAATACCCCAGGAAGGACATACTTTTATCGACGTATCTTATAAAGCTGGTAAAACATAAATGTTTATATAAGAGTTATAAATAAAAATATAATTATAAAGTCTTCAATTTATTGATAAACGGCGATCATTCATCGATTATCCTACAACATCCAATTTTCTTGCATTACAATTTAATTGCAGAAAAGGTATATTTTACCAATTCTATTGTGCAAGAGCATGCATTGTCCTAGTGTCGATAATGGGCTCAGGGAGGGATCAAAACCGATCTTTAAAATCAGTTTAGTTTTATAAGTAAACCATTTGGATTTTTTTTTTAGTGTCAACCTATTATTCTTGTTATCATAGTTATATGTTGTATAATTTACTTACTTTGCAGGCTTTTACGCTAACTTGGTCAAGGACCTAATAAATTATGAAATGATAAAAAAGGTTCGCTAGCAAGTACAGATGTATTATTTTTTAATAAGTCTATGTATGACAGACTACCTTTTGACATAATATAATGACAGATTTCTGCCAGGCTGTTTTGTAAGTTAGAGTAATAACAATGTAATAATTTTGTGCAAAATTACTGTGATTTGTTTTCAAATTGAGTGTTATTTTGAAAAAAAGTATCAGGTAAGTAAATTGATTTTTCATTTTATACAATAAAAAACGATAACATTGAATCAACGTGACTCCCGAACAAGACCCAAAGTGACATCAGATTTTATTACACACCAAATGGCTTATTTCTCCACGTGCAGTACCGAATTAGCACTGAAATGAGCAAGTCAAGCGTAAATTAAGAGTCCTTAACCAAATATTTTAAGGTTTCCTCAGGTATTCTCATTTCCTGTCTAAAAATAGATGTCGTGACTCACTCATCAACACCCAGACCAACATTTGAGCCTTAATGCATATTCGTATAGAGTTTTTCTTTGAGATCTATAGAAGGAATCATACATATTTCAAAATTGTAAGGGCAGTGACGGTTTTCTGCAATAAGCTTATATACTTAATACTACATTTAAATACGCAAGAATTGGGTACAAGAAATATCTTACAGTAGCTTAGTCGCCGTAGCCAAAATCGGCTGGGAATGTTATATACATACTAAAATCACCTTACATGCTTCTTAAGCACAAGAATTTAATCTGATCACAATTATCCCCGTATCACGCAACAGAGCATATTTGATCGAAATCTATAATGATACGTCACGATCGAAAAATCTTAGGCCCTGCGGCTAGATGCGTGTGCGCTTCGTAAGTTTCGGTTTCCGAACAAGAAACTATAAGTTTAAATTTATTCTAATTTTAAACATATGCCGGAAATATTTATGAGGTGCAGTAAATACTTGTGAAGAATCTCGGAGAAGAGACTAAATAATACAGTCTCACGTTCAGAAAGATTTAGCATCTTAGTTTATTTTTTATGGTGATAGTGCTGTTGTAAACAAGATCACTATCACCATACGCCACACTATGTCGCAAAATATGTCTAGAGAAATCGTAAAATATCTTTTTTGTCCTCGGAAAATTTGCCCACATCTTGACATCGCAATACATATCACAATTGCATAATTTATACAAAGGTGCTATGATTTAGCATAGGAGCATGCAATGTTAAAATGTCATATTTGTTAGCACCTCATCAAGTCAATAATAATAATTCAGAACTCGGTTCTATTTATGTATTAGTGTATCTAGAATACATTCAAATAAAAAGGTCAAATCCAAAAAAAATAAACAAGTAATTCCAGATCCAATACACGTTGACAAATGAAACGGTACAACGAAGTACAAATATTGTCCTTAGTTTTATAAATTATTGAATTAAAAGAATACTTCTATGAAAATAAACGTAACATTTTGTGGGACCTAATTCTTTGTTACATTTTCCCTGTGGTAAAATGCGTATGAGTGTACGGTTGGCGTGGTGGTTAAAGCGGTGGCCTCGCCGCTTTCAACTGCGCTGGTGTTGTTGGTTCGATCCCCACATGGGACAAATCTTTGTGTGATTCACAAAGATTTGTTCTGACTGTGGGTGTGCTCTGCGGGTGTGAAATGTATGTTTGTGAACACCCCCGCGACACAGGAGTTATTCCTAGTGCGGACGTCGTTTTTTTAAAATGGAAAAAATATATATTTAAGAGCGGAGAGATTTGATGTTTATTTCTAGCAGTGCAGATCAATAATATTACATTTCTTGGATTTTTTTCTTATCTCTAGTTATAACTGTTACCCTTTCCCGCCATTTTAAACTTTTTCTTCGTCTTCAAAGATACAAAATTTTCATTTATTTTTACACATTTATTACTTAACTTATTTCATATATAAAACTTCGTAGAGTTTACATAAGTATACTAAGAAACAGTTGAAAAAGATATGGGACCGGCAGGATTTGAACCTGCGACCTTACTGCACACTGGGCAGTCGCTCTTAGCCATCCAGCTACGGTCGCCTCTTACCGGCACCCTAAATTTCTCAACTGTATGATACGTCATTTCGTGCCGGTCCCATATCTTTTTCAACTGTTTCTTATTATAATTTGCTAAGCATAGCTAAATGCAATAAAAATAATCAAAGTTCACATGAGTATGTTTAAGTTAATCACTTAGTACCGACACATCAAGTTAGTGTATTATTATCCAATCATTACTGTCAATAGCAGTCTCATAAATCATTATTGTATATACTGAGCTTAATAAATAAATTAAGATTGACTAACCACATATTGTATGACAGACTGTATGGCGACTATATCACCCACACTTACTATTAATAATAATATGATTTCACTTAAATATTTGGGACGCTAAAGCCTTTTTTTAATAAGTACAATGAAAACTGTCACTTGTAAGCGACAAATAATGTAATGACGAATGGAATTCATTCGATATTACTACCTTAACAAATTATGGTGACTGGTATATTCAATTTTCATACCTGAATTGTGACTTTGTTACATGCCGCCAAGTATCAAGTTATTTGGTGAGGGAGTAGCTTTTATTTATTAATTTAGTAATCCTTTTATCTAGTAATTGAACAAATCGGCCCTTAATGGTTAGGTCCTTAGGCTTAACGGCCGACGTCTTCCAGTATAGCAAAAGCTCAACATCTTATCATGGTGTTGTGGTTGATATAGGGTTAGGTCAGATCATGTTAAATTGTACCTTTTTATATTTCAGATTCGAATTTTCATAAGAATTGTTACGAGCTGGTAGCACTTAATAGATTATTTCAATTTGATTACTTAATTTCAACTTATTTTTAGGAATACGCAAAAAACATCTCTTCATATTATTTCATCGTATTCGTAATAAAAACTAACGGATAACAAGCTTTATCAATGAAATCCTATTTATCATTGACGTTTTCAAATCAATAACGAACTCATCCAAAAAACTAGACTTTTCCCACAAAAAATATCGGAAAAACTCACCACAGCGGCTAATACAAGGAATCGTAGCATTTTGTATTTCGTAGTCGTGCACTAAAACTATTCACTCACAGTCTGACGTGCTGAGCGCCGGCGCATCTTCTATATACCAGCGCAGCCTCCAATGACGTCACGACCCTCCCCGCACCCCGCCAAACCTGTCCGACACCCATCTTCGCGACATTTGGCCTTCGTTTACATTACATTGAAGATTTTACACCAAATATTTGCTGGGATATTCTAGAAAACTCCAATGTAGACAAAATAGTTTGATGCAACTTTTCGGAGCTCATTCTCAGTAAAGTACATGTTTTGTCTACATTAGAGTTTTAAAATACCCAGGAGTCTTCGGGATTAAATCATAAATAATATTTTTTTGGAAATTTTATGATAACAATACATACCAAAAAAAATTATATCTGATTTCACGAAACTGAAAATTTAATTCATTTTTTTTAGGGTTCCGTAGTACCTACAAGGAACCCTTATAGTTTCGCCATGTCCGTCTGTCTGTCCACGGCATAGCGACGAAACCGTTGGTGCTAGAAAACTGAAATTTTGCATAAACATGTATGTTAACTAAACAAAGAAAGTCGTAGAGTAAAATTTGGAAAAATATTTTTTTTTCAGGTAGCTCCCCTACATGTAAAGTAGGGATGATTTTTTTTTTGTCGCCTACCCCATAGTGTGGGGTATTGTTAGATAGGACTTTTAAAAACGTTTAGGAGTTGCTAAGACAGTTTTTTGATTTAGGGATCCGTTTGCGAGATAATTAACTTTAAAGAGCAAATTTTTGTTCGAGTAGGGCGTCCCCCCCCCTCTAAAAGCTAAACTACTGGATCCTAAAATCTGAAAAAAATTGTGTCGGTAGTACATGTAATGAACTTTAAAGGAAAACTATAGCGGATAAGTTCACTTCATTAGTTCAAGAGGAATAGGGGTCCGAAATGTCAGATGCAGTTACTCAGAATATTTCGTTCAAAATTCTTGAAACATAAATAAACATACATAATACATATATAAAATCACGCCTTTATCCCACGGGGGTAGGCAGAGACGATGGAACGCCATGTGCTTCGCTCCTTACATACTTCTTTCGCTTCCTTAACATTCATACATCTCGTCATACGTGCTAGCTGGTTTCGTGTACTACAAACATTTCCTATCTGAAGGACGCTATTTATCTGGTTACTTTAACTTAATTAGTTCTAGAGTAATTGGGGTCCAAAGTGTAAAATGCAGTTACTTAGAATAATTCGTGCAAATTACAAAAACCTTTGAAAGTAATGACTTGTATGAAGATGTTACTTGTTTAATACAGATAGTAAATCCCTTTTAAGTCGAAATATGTTGTTACGACTAGCTACGGAAGCCTACTGCGCGTGGCCCGACACGCACTTGGCCGGTTTTTTATATGACATATAGCGAACGTATAAGTAATTAAGTACGTACGCTATATACGTCATAATGATACAAAATGTTAGTCCAGTAGCAAGTTAAATAACCATCTGATGGTAAGTGGTAACTATAGCCCATGAACATCAACAATCCATAAAAGCAGATTGTAGCTGCGTCGGTTCATCTGAGGACTATGGTGTTATGCGTCATGTGCTAGTAATTTCAGGGCCTGATCCCACCACCAATAGGTACGGAACACAGTTGTGCCAGCACTATTTTTCACGGCAGGTTAAAAGTGAGACTGTGATGCTGTCGCCCTCGAACTCGTTCACAAGGGCTCTACCACCATCAGGTCACTACTCTATCTCTCCTTCTTCTCTATTTTGAGCATCATCGTTAATTGTTGATCTCGCTTAGGTACAACCATCCTTGCTGGAAAGCAATCACAGCACATATTTTTAGGACAAATACAAAAAAACGTCTGAATAACTTCTTCTCATCCAAGACCAAGGCAATGCTTGTGCAAACTTTGATATTCCCAATAATTGACTATGGTGATGTGTGTTATTTCGACCTGAATGCAGACATTCTTAACAAATATGACCGACTTCTCAATAACTCTAATGTACCATTTTGTGTGCAAAAAGTTAAATAAATAAATAAAAAATAAAAAAACGTCCTGTGAAAATCCTTTACGATGCTTGTTGTACTTATCCTAACAAAATAGTTACATATTATTCAGTCATTCTTACATACGAATTCGTTATATACTCGTACCTGCATATATCTTCATATATGGCTAGATATACTATTACGACATCGTTTGTTCAGTAAATTATTGCTGTAACTCTATCTACGTATACAGTGTCAATGTCAATCTATATGAATAACGTCTTCAGGATATATATTTCATTCATTGATCGGAATTATTGATCACTTGTACAAAAATGAGGCTATTAATTCTCTTCTTTTACAACCTTTGTATAAGGTGCCATTTTAAAGGTATTTAAGTTCATCATAAAATAGATTATTAGAAATGCTTATTATTTTTATGTGAGGTGTGTTATTAAAAAGGTAGTTGCCATCACTCTTTTTTTTGGTGGATAGGCACGCGTTTGACCACGATCTCACCTGATGGTAAGTGATGATGCAGTCCACGGTGGAGCACGCGCCCCTATGAGATACCTATTTACTCTTGCTTTTAAAAACACCCAGATTGTAATCGTGCGCAAACAAAGAATTGGGCAGGGTATTCCATTATTTGGCAGTTCAAATACCTAAGGAATGTGGAAGCGAAACGCTTCGTTCGTATTTAAGGGAGTTTTAGAATCGGATCGGTGATTCCAGAGCTTCCCTTAACAAACATAGCGAAACATTTTACCTATTTGTATTTATATAATATAGTATAGATTCAGTTTTAAATGTAGCATAATTCCAAGAAGTTCATTTAAAGCATGTACAAAAAATTTGGGCCATCCTAAAATATCGTTAGCAAATAATTCTGCTATTTTCAATGTAATCCTCCGCAATTATCATAATTAATGTTAACAAGACCTAGTAAAACTCCCTTCGTCCACTTCCTTGTAACAAAATACATGAGATCATTATTATAATTAAAATAGCTGTCTTAAACATAAATCAACAAATGACATGACGCATCATCATCGCCGTGCCGAAGAAATTGCGAGCTCTGATGTCGCCGACAGTGGTTCTGAAATAGGCTTCATTTACCTACCTACTTCGGGAATTAGATTGTTTTTTACCTCTGCAGCACGAAAAGGCTTCTTTGCATGCCCGATATTACTGATTGAATCTTTTTTATCCATTAGTGACACAAAGTGATAAAATGTCGAAACAGTATCCTTCCAATCTTCCAATGAGTATAGATAGGCTATTAAAAAATGGAGCAACCGTGCAGTTCTAAAACGAATAAAAACAAAGAATTTCACTCAAAGGAGGTTTTATTCAACATCTTTAATTAAAATTAATAAATATTAAATATTTTATTTTTATTTTAGATCTAGAATTACTCTTCTAAATTTGTAATAACTTTATAAAAGTAAAAAAATATTTGAATAAATTAATAAACGCTTTATTGTTAAATATGTGAGAGTATTTTATTACGAATTACATCTACTACACGATTGCTGACAACTGCCTAGCTACAATGACTACTTTCCTTCTTCGCCAGTGCCTATGCTTATACTCTAGAGGATTTACTTTTCTTTTTAAACCCTATGTAAAAGTTTGAGCACCTGCACATCCGGGTAGGCAAAACATTGTTTTTTTTATCCACTGTGCCTTTTTGTCGAAGGGATCTGAGGTGTGTGGTGATAATAAGGCGAAACAGCCGTTTAATGCATAGTCAACCCGTTTTTGTATAATAAAATGAGTTTTTACGTTCCTCTCTGAATATTTTAAGGACTGTAAATAAGTTTGTTTATCACGACAGAGGCTTTATAATTTAAAATATTGTTTTAAAGTACCTCATTTTTTCAAAATGGGTACTTGGGTGTGAAGTCCTCACGCAGTGGTGAAAAATTAATAGTATAATAATTTTAACTCATTATATTTTATCACTTTGGCTGTAGGATGTAAAATGAAAGACTTTTTTTATAACTGATCGGGGATCTACATAAAAATAGCAATCTTCCATTATATTTAATTTAAAGGACGTAATCCTTTTTTCCTCTTCGTAAAAGTAGAAAAATAAATGCTTTATTTAACTAGAAACTTATGTGATTATCTCGCAATCATCTACAATCCACACAGTATTCTAACCTGAACTGAAATTTGAAACTGACATTATTATTTCGATAACGTCACACTTAATCGAAACGTAATAAATATTTACTATGACTACCTACCAAAAAAAAAAGGATATAATAGTCAGCTTTGGTTTAGGTACAATTTATGATTATTATCATCTTGAAGTCACATTCATAATTTTATTTGATTTTAAAATGGTGAATAAATAACGGTTTAAGCTATTGTATACGAAATTTATTAATACTTAACTTTATTTAGTTATATCTGAACTGTGAAAAATCATGAATTAAACATTATGTGACACTATAGAATAGCAAAAGGTAATTTATAGAATAGTAATCTGTTATCATATTTCTGTAACCCGAGCGGAACAAAATTAATACGCAGGGTGTAAATGGCATCGCGACTCGTAACGAAGCTGCAAATCAGTGCTTCAGTACGTAATTTTAAACCCTGCTGGGTGCAATAAATTTTCATTGGCGATTTCCGCTTATCGGAAAATCGGTATAGGAAAAGTTGTACACTTCAAGAAAATCACAAATGTATATAAACTTGCGAAAACAGTCTACGGTAATAATAATATTAATTTCTAGAGTATTTTTTTGTGTAGTAAAATTCTACTACGTATTATTAAAATTTGTCATCGGAATATTCCAAATTTTTCCTTTCTTTGATTTTATAATGTTACTCTTCCATAAGCAGACAGAAAAATGCCGAAAGCAGAAAGGAAATTATCGGCATAATTATAAAAAAAGGAATTGACTTGTCTTGGTTAAGATGCTATGAGACATTTCTTAGAAGTCTACTGACCTTGTATTACATCGAAATCGATAGAGGTCGATTGATGCATCGATCGATTGGTGTAATAACTGTAATAGATTATTTGTCAGTACTTATTTGCTAAAACAAACAGTCGAATTACGTTGCCTCTTCGGCTCTTCGGCCGTCGATCAACAGTTGATCGATTTGTGTAATAACATTTAACATTATTTTTAATTAGCGCTATGATTACTTTTTCCCTCGCATTTTCCCAACTTGCATAGCAAATGTAGGAAATATTAACCTTATTCCTTGTTCTAAAAGGCCTCTGTCGTATAAGTGTGACTTGGAAACTCTGAAACTGGTAACAGATTCCAAAATCCTGTCCTTTAAACTACCGGAAATACCGCGATTTCCTTTAAAAATGCCTAAAAACTAAGCCTCGAGCTTATCTTATAGCAAGAAATAAAAATATTGTCCTCCTAAACACCATCATATACCCTTGAGTAAACGGCTACAATTTATGAGTGGTAGCGACAAACTTGAGTTTATTTTATTTTACAGTTGTCCTTACAGATTTATTGCTATTGATATTCGATGTATCGAGTAATTAATAAATATCGTAAACTATTTTGTAACACATTTTATACTTTTTTAAATATACTTTTGTTTCTTTTTTTTGGTATCCAAGTAATGCTGTGACCACAGACCGTGCAGGTGGTAAACTCGTTTTCTAAATGTGCCATGAAAAAACAAAACATACAGACCTACATAATTAGGTCCCATGGTCATCATGGAAATCGCTGCTAAATGGAATAATTCGTTTTTAATTTAATTTCCTAGTTGTCTTACCAACTTTAACACTTAGGCACTACAACTTGTAAGTTAGCACTAATTAGCTTTTTTAAAAAAAATACACAATATTTTTCAATGTCAAATAACAGCGGTATAGTGAGAAAAATCTAAAAATCATTAAGCACAATGGAAAAAAAAATGAATTGCATTCTGATTATTACCCTATTATCTAACATGGAAGTCTTATTTATCAGTTAATATTTATAATAATTTTCTAATATTCTCCATAACTACTTATAACAATTCTTTAAATTGTCTACTTGACATTTAAGTTAAGCAATAAGTACTGACAGCGGAAATCGCTGCATTCTTTAATAAAGATGCTTGATATCCGGATCTGAAATTTTAAAGATCTATCTATATTGTTTAAGGTTTGAGTGTTCAATTTATTAGTCCACAACCGTGGATGGATAAGCAAGAGGTACTGACGTACTACTGAACTACTCGCTAAATAGAGTTTTTTGGGCTAATGTTTCTTTACTGTGACTCTAGGGAGGCAGCGGCACCATCTTAATGCACTTGCAGCCATAAAGCAGCTGTCATAGATGTATAAATAAATAAGAAATATGACATAACATACACACAACGCCATCTACTCCCAAACTAAGCAGAGCTTGTACTATAGGTACTGGAATAAGTAATACTAATACAAATATCTTTTTCTTTTGTAACTAAATACTTATTATACATAGAAACACCCAGACCAAGACAAACCTCCATGTTCATGCACACAAAGATTTGTCTTGAGCGGTGCACCACCCACTCCGCCATCCGGTATTAATAGCTACCATAACCCAACTATAAACTGCTCATTTAAAATAATTCCTGAATGTCCAACAGCTACTATAGATGCTACTTACAATCCAATAAAATTATTTTGAGGAGAATTTTGTAGGCATTTTAATTTAATACTTGTCATATTTAAAGCAAATTTTAGCTTTGCTATGCCTTTTTGTATTTATATATATTTTTTTATTTTTTTTGACAATTCAAAGGCAAAGCACTTGGGGCGTATACCCAGGGGGTGCAGGTTCGAGTCCTGCTGGATTCTTAATTTTTCAACTTTAATATTATATAAATTTTAATTTAATTTAGTAGAAAGCATAAAGCTCCATAAAATACGAACCAAATCAAAAGTTAATGAACACGATAAAATGTAAAAAGCATGTAGTAACGAACCTTTAATTTGTGGAGAAGATGCAATTAATTTATATCCTTTTAGTCTTCGATGTCAATAAACCTTACTCAAGTGACTTTTTAGTTTATTTTGAGTCTGTATTATTAAAAATATTGTATTACATATCCCGGAAATGGCATCTAAAGAAACTTAACTTAACTTAAGATGTTGAATGAGCCGATATTACTGTCTTAGTGTTACCTTAAATTGAAGTATAGAGAAATTATTAACGTTTTAAATTAATTAGATATATTTGATCACCTTGTCTGCTACCGTTCATCTGACGATGACTGTACAAATTAAATTTCAGTTCATGAATTTTGATAAGTAATACAAATGACAATTATTTGTTAAGTCAGCGCCAGGATTGTTGCCCTGCTGGGCAAGCATACAAGCCCGAGATAGATTTTGTAGCGTTTTTATCATGATAAAAATCTTGACAAGAACGTGACTAAATCTATCTCGCGCTCGTATTTTTGTCTCTCTAGACAAAATATAATATTGAAAGTTTTCGTCAGTAAAATTGACATTTAAATAAAAAATGCCGACCTCCTGTGGACACCGATAGATCTTCTTTTAATGTAGTACGTAAATAAATCTTCTATTATAAATCTGATATTGTTCAATGGGACAAAAAGTCAATTGCCGAAATTATGCATGAAGTTTATTATAATATGGTTGTCGAACTACACCAATTTTATATGTACTTAGATTCAGACCTCTAGCAGTACCATAGGTTCAAGATTAGTCCCATTAGTCAGAGCAATAGATATCATAAATAGCGTTTCGCAAAAGATTGACATTTTTATGTGCACATTGGCGGAATTCGAAAGGGCCCTAGTGTCTCTTTCAAGTTAGTTATAAGGAAAATTAATGATAAGTTACTGTACTACAATGTTGTATTGGGTTGCAACCTGTAAAAACACTGTATGTTGTAAATATAAATAAATAAATAATAAATAAGATGAGTCACTATTGAGCCGTGATTAGTTAATATAGAAGTTGTGGTAAAAAATACTTCAAAACAAAGTAAAAACCGTAATCAAAAAATTTCATTAATCTTCTTAAAGTTTATTCTCGTTAAAACTTAATCTATGGTTTATAATCGTGGACTATTGTACTAATTGTTATTCGTTGACTTCAAGTCAATCTTGATATATTGATTGCTAGTTAATTAAAACAATTAACCTACTAAAATTGGCGAAAAACCTGAACAATATACAGCTGCTAAATATCTATTGATTTTTTTAGTCACTTTTATGATCGTAAGGCAGTCGTCATATTAATTTACGTACTTATAATTCACCGCTTTGGATGTATATAAGTAGGAAGCAGTTACTAGAATACGCAACTGGTTGATGCCTTAGAAAAAAATACCGGCCAAGTGCGAGTTAGACTTACGCACAAAGGGCTCCGTACCATCTATAAAAACGGCAAAAAAAATACATAATGTCTATTGTATTAAAGGCCCAAATTTTTTTTTTTTTTTTTTTATATTCAGGAAATATTTCAACCGTTTACCGTTAGCAATATCAAGGTCAATCAAGCAAAGAAATCATGTTTGTTGTATGGGAGTCCCTAAATATTTATTATATTCGTTTTTTAGTTTTTGTCGTTAGCGGCATCAGTTATACATCATCTGTTAAAATTTCAACTGTCTAGCTAGCACGGTTCATGGGATATAGCCTGGTGACAGACGGCCAGACGGACAGCTCAGTCTTAGTAATAGAGTTCCATTTTTTTCCTTTTATGTACGGAACCCTAATAAAGCCACCGTAGAATAATCATTAGACAACATCATAATTCTCTTTTCTATGGTTCATATAAATAAATTCGGCACCTCAATGCATGCGTAAGTAAGTCTTCCGGCAATCATCCTAATTCATCAAAGTATTACATGACGTACCGAGAGTTGGTTTATGTATTTATGTACAGATGATCTGTTTTATAGTAATATTATACAGCTAAAAATGTTGTTTGTTTGGTTGATCGCGCTAATCTCAGAAACTACTGATTTAAATTGAAATGTTCTTTAGTGTCAGCCTAGTCTACCGTAGTCTGTATTCAGCTAATCTTACAGTATTAAAATTTAGAAGCCTTTGACTTGTCTCTTGCAGTTTTCACCTGAATATCAGCACGTTTGGTATTAAGTATGTTTCTACGACCTTTGTGAAGGCATTAGAGCAAATTGAACACAATTAATATGGCTGAAAAATCAGTTCTTATTTGATTCGCCAGACTATAGACGATTCAAACTTTTACCTAATTGTAACTTAAATTCTTCTGCAGTCAACGGCCTCTCGATTGGCTTATTCTGGGAATATGTCGGCAACTCCAGCTTTTATCTGGATAACCGTATAGAAATATAATACTTTAAACCCCTATAATGTAATTAATTAGCATGAACCATCGAGGCTCTTTCCATATTACTTAGGTACTGAATCGATGCTTTAAGAACGATAGCTTTTAGTCTTAATTGACTTACGAGTATGGAGTTCCAAAATTGTTTATTTAAGAAAAAACATGCTTCACGTCACACACATTTAACATCGCATACACTTGAATTTTTTTATAGATTTTCGAGGTGCATCCAATGTTGCTCTACAAACTCACGAGCCCACTCAGATTCGCAATTCACCAGAAGCTTTCTTATCAGCTAAGCACAAAACTATCATATATTGAGGCAACCCTATATTGTTAAATATCGATTATATCGTTTAGTATACTCATCTCGGACGACCGACGGCTATTTCTGGCAAAGTTCAAGGCTACGCGGTGAAATATTACTTGATATTACTGATGATTATGCACACGCCGCGGAAGTAGGCTCTATTTGAAGTTCCTATTGCAAATGGAAAATCTGTTTCTGGTAAAATTACGCTATTTTGGCCTAACTATGATTTTTCATGACTTTGGAAATAAAATATAGTAAGTAGGTAGGTACATCTTTTAGTGGTCTCGTGTTTATAGCATTCAGGTGCGTTCTGGAACCGGTTTGAGGTGATCATTCTGATCGTTTATGATTCATTAAACCAACTTTATTTCGCCTTTAAACCTTGACCACCAAATACGCAGAAATACGCTAGATGATATCATTATAAACCTATTTATGTCGTCAGAACAGCTTAAGGGTAACTGACGCACAAGCCCACAACTTGAATTGTCCATCGCTGAACAGATAAGGTGTAATGTAGGTATACACATTACAGACCTAACGCAGGCCTTTATAGAATTTTATTAGTGCAGCAAAGCAGCGCAAACAACATGTCAGAGTGCTGGCAAATTCTACACAAACAAAATTCTGAAGAATTGTGCGTAAAGTTTATAACGACTGAAGCTGAAGCCGAGTATTTTCAAGCACTTCCGCTATGCTACTGGTTTATGACGAAACTAGATGTCCCACGCAGTTTTACCCGCGTCAAATGTATTCTTCTCGGTGCCCAAAAATTAGAAAATATGCACAACGCTATCTGTTGTTTTTTGCGTAAACTGAGTTTTCTTAACTTAAACCCCTATTTACCTGCATGGGAATATAATTTAGAAAAATTTCGACACAGAAACTAATTTATTTTTAAACAAGTTTAACCTATACGAGATTTTGTGCTTCCATCTTCAAAAATAACGGACTTCCATACAACAATTCCGTTCAACTTTTGAAACCGGTAATTTCCAAAAACTCCTCTTTGCTATTCTCTCTATTCTCTATTCTCTTGCTAAATTTCAAGTTTTTAACCCTAGCAGTTTAGGCTCCGCGTTGGTCAAACAGTCAGTCGGGCGAACAATTCTGAAAGTATGGATGGATAGACAAATCAAATTTGACCATGACATACCGACCCAATATTCAGCTTAGTTAGTTGACATGTCAAAATTCTATGTAAATTGCGCCTTCGTTATGTAAACTGTTTATTATCCACAAAATCAGGAAAAAGAAATTATGACTAAGAAGTTATTGCACCACATTAACGAACAACGTTCGATAAATAGGTAAATGTAGATCTTGTTCTACATAAATCTAGAATGACTTAATTAATAAATTATAGTTTAGCATCTACATTATAATTTCGTGTTTTGAACATTATTGAGACACATGTTGCTCACATGTGTCTCAATAATGTAATAGAAGCACGTCGTAGCCAGGATTTCACATTTAGTAATAGACAAATAAATTATTCAATAACAAAAAGAGCAAAAATGCTATTATAATTTGTGTCATTTAACTTATTATTAATAAGTTTCTTAGTTCAAAGGTTGGAATATGCCATATAACTCAAGATTACGGAAATCGCGCTTAATAAGATATTTGTAAAATACATATTATCTCTATTACATGTATGCTCTATAATAATATGCTCTATAAAATCTTGTAATAGAGAATGTCTCTCTATACAAGTATGCTCTATTTATTCAATATCATATTTTTTACAAATTGTGCGCGATTTCCGCAATCGTGAGTTATATGGCATTTGCCATCCTTTGACCTAAGGAAAATTGATTAATAATAAGCTATATGACACAAATTATAGTAGGTATAATCTATTACACACCTGCTTTTATATGATCGACGGATGACTAACAAACCAGCAGCAAAAAATATAATTGGGCATCAATTTATAGTGTCGTGACATTATGGCATATCTTTTAAAGTAATTTTAAAAATAAAGATAATTATTATATATAATATCTTTTTCAGTTTTTATGAAATCCATCCAGTAAATTAACTCAATGTCAAGGTCAGCATTGGTCATTAAAATCCGTTATTTTTATTTTATTTACTTAAGTGGCTTTGTACCTGCATTAATTACTGAATAAAGATTTTGATTATTGATTGGTTCTGAATGTAGAGTTTTAGAAACTGAAATATTTTGCCGAACTATTCCGGTCGTAATACTGTTAAAATAGATTGTTAAATAACTCTTTATCTTTTGTTATGTAATGTAAAAGATAAAAATGGTTTCTGTGGGTTATTTTTAGGAGACAAACATATCGCGGTTTTTTTTTTATCTATCTCGTAAGGTTTAGGCAGCGTTTGCACACTGCAAACGCTGCCTAAACCTTACGAATAAAAATACTAATGTGTGAAATATGCTTACTAAAGTATGTATATTTCACACATTACAAATCTTTCAATTTCTTGGCTTTTGTGTACAATATTTTGCATATTTTATACATACAATTACTAAATGAATTACTCTATCTATTGGTGAAAACCGCATTAGCATCCGTTGTGTAGATTAAAAAACTAAGCGAACAAACAGGAGTGCATCTTCATTTTATACTAGGAATTAAAGGAATAGTAAATGCAAGCACATTGACGGAGCCGTGATTAGTTCTATTTTTTTGCCACATTTAGCATACTATTACGTCGCTACAAGGAGGTCCGTGCACCCAGCCAATATGAATAACAACTTTAAGTATGAACACACATAGGTAAAGGTGAATCATTGTTGAAATATTTTAACTTTTGTAGTTTATTTTTAGTGGTAACATAAAAATTTACATCCTCTTTGACGATATTTGCTGCACGCCTTCTACTCTCCGGTCATTAATTCTCAAAAACTAGTGATGCATTATTATTGTGACCTTTGACTGTGTACGAATTACATTGAATTTGAGTACCTAACTAATAAAATAAACATTACTCTTTCAATTACCATTATAATATCATCATTCAATAAATCAGATGATTGCTTCCGTTTTTATATATTATACAAACGCGTAAACGATACATTTATGTAAAGATTTTGTTTACCAAAAAAGATATGTTATATCTTATTTGATGTGGCAAGACAATTCTAAAATTAGCAAGTCAGAAAACAAATCAGTTTGTCGTTCTTCTACGTATTCTGATTTTTTTATTAGAAAACTCAGCAGACTAAAGATAGATGAAAATAATGTATGGCTTAATTGAAGAGCGCAAGAAAAACAACAAATCGTTTTTAGAACATAAGATACCTGAAAACGATAGGCAACCTAGATGTTTCATAAAGTAAAAAATATCAACAGTAAATTTATGTAAAGATTTTGTTAACCAACAAATGAGATGTTACATATCGTATTTTCTGATGTGACAAGACAATTCTAAAATAACCAAGACTGGATTGAGGAACTACGCAACGTCACTTTTAAAGCTTTATAAATTCTTGTCAATTTCCATAACAGTTTAATAGTTATGATTGAGTAGTAGTTCATTTAATCTGATACTTATAATATAAAGAGCAAATATGTTTTTGTTTGTTTGTTTCTACCGAATAGGTTCCGAATCTACTGGACTGATCTTGATGGAAATTGGTATGAATATAGTATGGAGATACGTAAAAGATTCAGATATTTTGTTTACATAAGAGACCTGAAAACAGTATGTAACCTAGATGTTTATATAGTAGAAATTATAACACTCTTTCATTAAAGTTTGTTTCATAAACAAAAAAAAAATCGAATGTTAATTAATCTTTACCTTGACTATTTAGTTGAATGTATGTTTAGGAACGTATTTCGTGTGATATAGTAAGGGTTTCATCCGGAAACCAAATCGGTATAGGTCGTTATACTCCGTATCCCGCACTATAAAAAATCCGGCCTACATTACATAAACAGCCCTGCGGCTATTCCACACAAGTATAGAAATAGAATCTTTCTTCATTTGTCATTGCATCATAGACATAATTGTAGCTTTTGACTACGAATGATGTAAGCTAACATATCGCTATGGTGAGGGTTTAAATATTCTATGGATTGTATGAAGAAATTGAGCGGTATGCCGATTACCTCAAAATAAATATTTACCTCAATATAAAATCAAGCGCTATGTTTTATACTACGTATGAAATAAGCTACCTTTAGTTTTACCTTAATTACCAAACGTCAAACTTCGTGGCAGCTCGCGAGAACGACAGCGAGATATACGTAAAGCGTGAACCCTACACAAGTGTTTGTTTTGTTTGACGATTTCAAATATTGTGTATATACGAAATAATAGAAAAAACAAACAAATAAAGTGATGGAGACAGTGCATTTTACGACCCGCCAAAATGTTTGATTTTACTTATAGTTAGCTTTTTTTTGTCAACCTATACTGTCCCACTGCTGAGCAAAGGTCTCGCACATTTTATCCAGTCGTCAGTCCACCCTGTCTCTTGGTTCTTCCCCCTTGTAAGATAATAAGCTACTACTGCTGCATAATTATTATGAACATTCCCAAGATACAGTATAATAATATACGGTGTTACACCATCCAACGGACCACCAAATAGACCAGGAACAATAACTTAATCATTCCAAGAGGTAAGACTGACTATCTAACTGTGAAAAGCTTATCAAATTCATTTCAGTGGTTTTTTTGTAATATTGCATGCAGACATAATTCTAAGAATGATGTCCTCATGTCCTTCGAAATAACCGGTTCTGAATTAGGTGATTTTCCAGATTATTTCTGGTATTCGCTAAACATATAAGCACCTGCTAATCGAAACTTCAGGCTTAATTATCTTTAGAAGAATAATTATGTCTCAAGTTCTCAACTTATACTCTAGCAACCTACCAACTAGTAAAAATCTTGGAACTGTTTTTCTATTAACTCGTAAATAATTAAAAAGTTCAGAGGGTGATTGTTATCTGATTGTCCTACTTAAGTAATAATACATTGATAGATATCCAAGTAATTAAGTTGTTGGATAAATACCTCCAGTGAATTTAACGTTGGATGAAGTTAATGATATAATTAATGTTACTGGATTACGTTAATAATTTGTAACATAACATCACGCCTATACTACCCAAAAGGGTGAGACAAAGGTTTATAACAATCACACTTCAACTGTTATGTATAGATTCCATGTGATTGCATGGAATCAGCCTATCGCCATCCACCTTGCAAAACTTGATATTTCTTTAAATACTTTCGCAAAAATCCTTTTTATTCTATGACACCGTGCTGCTATTGTAAATTTTCTGACGGAAAAATTTCAAGTAACACTTGCCCGTCCTGGGAATCGAACCCGATACCTCGAAGCGAAAGACCGCGAACTCTAACCACTAAAGCAACAAGGCAAGTAATAATATGTTAATAATTAATTCGCCTCTGTCTCCAGGTATCCATCAGAATGGGTTCAGCACATTCGATCCGAGCCACCCACTTCCAGCGTCCAACACAAGAGAACTCAGAGCCTCTCCCCGGCGACGATGAAGACGACCACCACATCAGCATCACCAATAAAATGGTAATATAGTTCTTACCTTATTTAATTAACTAGCTTCTTCCAGCAGTTTCACCCACGTGGTCACGCAACAGCAGTCTATATTGTCTTTCTCCGATACCCTCAATTTTGTCCATACCAATTCTTATCTAGAATTCGTAGTTGAAGGTTCCGTGGTTTAGCATTAAAAGCGTTTATTATATTCGTGAAGTGCCGTCGTGTGCCCCAGTGACGACCACTGATCTGGTCATATGTTTGTTTCATTTGTTCAGCCCAATCTAAACCGATAAATTAACCAAATTCGAGCAAAGACAAACGAAAGACAACGAAAACATAATTATTAAAATATGCAATGAATAAGAGGCGTTCTGTTTCTATAGACGCGTCTTTGCCTTTAAAAAGACATCAACGCGTTCATAATGCAATAAAAAAAAAGTTGGCACTATCTATTCCATCTCTACCTCGGCTAGTTGAATGAGAATTTGTAGGTTTCAAAGAAAAGTTAAAATTAGTGATGATTAACGCAAACGAATCGTGTTTTAATTAGTATTCCCTGCACGCAAAAACGTCAGCTATTCTTCATCAGGTTGTGAAGATAAAAACTGCGGTTGCATCAATTATATAGATCGGCAGATTAGTTAATGTATTGGTAAGAGATAAATTAAGATTGTTGAGTTTAGATACACTTTAAAACCTTTAAAATATTATTTTGTACCTATTGCACATTTGTACACTACACGCATAAGTACGCCGCTTACCTGTCCAGCTAAGTAAGATAAGCTAATAATTTGTTAAAAAGTAGTTCAGGCAAATCGGGAATCGCAGCAACGATTGCTCGGATTTCAGCGGACTCGTATTTAAAGCACTTTTTCGATTTAAGGCAAAAGGGTTTAGCCCAAAAAACGCCCATTTGGTCCCAGTGAGAAAAATAGCTCATCCTTTAGGGCCCTCAATTGCTTTAAACCTAGGGTCTCCCAAGTTTATGGTTATCTGATCCCTGGATTAGATACCAGACCCAAATGATTTCGTCAAATAGACTGGTACTATTTGTCTTTTATTAACGCCGCAGTATTTCCTTCAGATCGAACGACTGGTAGAAGATGCAACGTTATCTGGGACGGTACGACGTCCGAAGCCACCGCCGCATGGAGACTACCGCGACAAAGTATACATGGAGAAGCTCAAATGTTTGGACGACAGTCATTCCGAAAGATCCAGGTAATTTGGTTCTACTTTTGACAAGACGCTGTAGTAAAAGCTGTTGCCTTTCCAACTTAACAGGCGCTTCGTACAAATTTTACTAGTCTTTTCTCTTAACCTAATAAGTGCATCATACAACTATCTTTTAAAATTGTTGTTTCGTTCTTGCTGAACGAGGTAGCGACAAGCCAGCCTGACATCAGAATGGCTAATCAAAAAAATATTTATATTTCTCTAAGTGCCATTCATGTTTATAGCGATAATAATAGCCATTTTTAATATGCTTTCGGAGCCGACTTTTGGGCCGTCTGTCGTAGGAAAGCAGCCATTCTGTGATGTGAGGAAGACGTCCTCACTTTTAGGAAGACTATTAAAGGAAAACTTGGCTTAACCCTAATGATGATAATTATGTCAAATTGTTTCAGAATAACAGTAGACGACCTGTACGCTATGGCGAACCGTATAGAACTGCGCACTTCGAACATGGTGAGCGTGGAGCCGGTGTGCAACGACTGCAAGAACAAAGTCATTGAATGTTACAATAACTACGAGTCTGTGGCTGATACCGTCAAGTGCTGGGATACCGTGGGTTAGAATTATTATTTGTATACTTAAATAGCTCTCCCCCGCAACTGCACTCGCTGGCAGCTAGATAGACGTGTGCGTTAGTCCATACATTTCTAAACGTTTTATTTTTGTCCTATAAAAAATCGGTCACCGATTATCTGCTGTGAATGTGAGCCCTAAGAATTATTGGTCTTATAAAGATTTTTCAATTGACATCACGACATTATATTAGGCATTTTTACTATAAACATTTTGCAAGGCATTTGTTCTATACAGTGAATTTAAAAATTGTTATGTTTCCTCTGAAAATTAAAAACATATCCGCCAAAAAGACAGTGCCTGTAAAAGACTAATTGACGATTCTTTCATCAGGAGAGTTTTCGAAGTGCGTATCAGAGGCTGCAGCAGCTCGGTTGCGCGCGCGCACGCAGAAGGAAGCACGCGAGCACGCGCGCCTCTCCCGGCACGTCGCGCACGCCAAGGAACACGCGCTCAGGGACCTGGCCTCCACCTCCATACTGGATTAAACCAAATATCTACAAAGCATACCTACTATCACACCTATATTACTCAGAAGGGTATGCCTGACGTGAATAACGACCCACACTTCATCTGTTGTTTTGGTCGCAGGTGATAGCGGGTAAATCTGGCGCCATCATCTACTGGGCACAATCGAGACTTAGTGCTGCTCATGAGAATTTCTAGTAGGAAGAATTCCAAATAATAACTAAGCGATCAGCAGTCACATACGAGATCTTTGAGATTGCTTTAAAAACGAAGAGATGCCGACGAAAGGAGGTAGATACCTGCAACCAACACTCCACAAAGCTATAGACACGTAGCTACGAAGGAGCTATTCATTCAGCAACAAAAAACGAAGACAAACGAACAAAACTAAACGATTCTTGGAGATGAGAACACCCAAAGTCAAACAAATCTTAGTGGAATCTCACAAAGATTTGTCACTCAGAGTAGTGGAGAAAGGCGTGGCGAAGATTTAGTTTTTTGATGTCAAATATTAATACTTATGGAGCCTACAACAAAAATTTTTAAGTATGTAAACCATATTGAATAAATTGCAATCTAAGGTACCCAGTAAATGTGTTTTCATATTTTAGAATGTTTGTGTAATGTATAACGCACAAGCCGTATAAAGATGGCGACAAATAGTCTTAAAATACAAAAAAGTATTTGATTTTTAAATTATAATTGCATATTTTAGTAACATTATATTCACAGTTAACGTTTTAAACAATATTGAAGGTTACATTTATTTTGCCATTTGTGTTTAGTTTTAACACAAATCGTAATGTTCAGGATATATAAATTGACGCATAATCATCTATCAATATGATTAGTTGAAAGACACTTTTTTCTTAACATCATCTGGGGATGGCCTACTCTTGATTTGCACAGCAACCTTGGGCATTCCAATATCAGTCTTATGTTGTTCTCCATTGGTCTCAGGTTTGTTCGCAGGTGAGTTGTTGGCCAGTTGTTGTTTGGTGGCGGTGGTAGTGAGGACAGCCATCTTCCTCCGAAGGTCGCGGACTTGTGCGGCGCTCGCTAACTGCGCTGCGCCACGGGACAGCACTTCCGCACGGAGGTGCTCGCATTCCGATCTGAAATCATAATATAAGAATCTCAGATCATGACTGTATGCCTGTTTCAGGTCCGAGGGCTTTACTAAAAGTAGATTTTTTTTTGTCATTTTAGGGGAGGTACAATCCCGAAATCTCGCCCTGTACTACGCTGCCTATCCACCGGAGCTGCAGTCGGCTGCGTTGCCATGTTTTGCTCGAAATACCCAGGTGCGAGCGCGAACAGCTACGTTAATGACGAGCAGTTGCAGCTAGCTGAGCGCAGCTACGGCAGATAAAAAGCCTTAATCGCCTTAACCTTTGACATAAATTTACTTACTTCAAATGGTCCAATACGCCAGGCAGCCAACCATTGGCCGTGGGCTCACAATGTTTGCTGAACCACCGCGACAACTCACGGCGCTGCTTCTCACACGCTCCTTCTAGTTGTGTGATGCGCTGTTCATAGTTCTCTGTAACAAAACAACACAACTTATTGCACAAAAGATGTTATTTGAATGTCGATTGAATGTGAACTAATGATGCTCTTCTCTCTTCATTCACAATTTTATTTTAAGACCCTGCCTATTAGTGTTATCTTTTTTATCTATTTTCTTCAATAAAAAAAGGAGCCAGGGACAAGACGTCAACTTTTTACGTCTTTTCTTCAATAAAAATAAGAAGCGGCACTGAAGACCTGAAGTCCTTCAATCTAAAGAGTCATTTTTAAGTATTAACTACAAAAAAAAAAAACCGGCCTTGTGCGAGTCGGACTCGAGCACGTAGGGTTCCGTACCACTATACATCTAAATAAATGTTTTTCTTTATTCTTTATTATATTGGAGTTGATTGAATGAAAGGTAATATGCGGTTTACGATTTATTACGTATTAAAAAAAACTAATTATTAGATCTCATTCAAACCAATTTTAAGTGGAAGTTTGCATGGTAATGTACATCATTATATTATTTTTACATTTATCATTCCCTTATTTTAGAAGTTACGGGGGGGGGGGACCAATTTGTCCACTTAGGAAGCTCGCGCAAACTATTCAGTTTAGAAAATATTAAAGTTGAAAAATTAAGAATCCAGCAGGTCTCGAACCTGCACCCCCTGGGTATACGCCCCAAGTGCTTTGCAAATTCAGCTATGGATTCGTATGCGTAAAAAGAGTTGAGAAATTTCGAGTCCGGCAGCATACGAATCCATAGCTGAATTTGCAAAGCACTTGGGGCGTATACCCAGGGGGTGCAGGTTCGAGTCCTGCTGGATTCTTAATTTTTCAACTTTAATATTTTATAAATTACAAAAAGGCATAGCAAAGCTAAAATTTGCTTTAAAAATATTACAAGTATTCAGTTTAGAAAAAAAATATATTAGAAACCTCAATATCATTTTTGAAGACCTAATAAAATATATAGTTACGGAAAAAAGAGGCTGTGACATACGGAGGGACGGAGGGACAGACGGACAGACATGACCACTCATTAAGGGTTCCGTTTTTTGCAATTCGGCAACGGAACCCTAAAAAGGGACAACTGACAACGCGATGCATGGGCACAGTTTAATTGGTCAGGTATTTATCGGTATCCATTGCTTCATAAACTCGCCAAGTGACAATAAAATTAGTCTGTCACTGATTTAATAATATAATGATGATTGTGTTTAATTGAAATGAGGTAATACGTAATAGGGAGAAAAACTTTATGTAAGACGGCTCTTATCATTAACACAGCTGATACAGCAGTAGTTATGCTTCTGATTGGAAGACTGTGTTTCACATAAAAGGTTTAATGATATTTATTTTATGAAATTTACATTTCTTAGATTTATTTACCTAGAGTTATTTCATCTTATATGAAAATAAGATTCCAACGATGATATTTCGGCCTTTATTTCGCGTATATGTATACAAATGTTGAGAAATGGCATAGATTCACGAATTGACATTGGCATTCAATATACTGTGATGATAGTGAATCTAAACTCTACAATTACCTCTACTTAGAGTAGAATTACTTTTGTAAAACAAATCTTAGTACTTTGTGAAGTCAAAGGAACAAAGCCATAAATTTCATTTTATTCACACTTTAAGAACTTTCAAAAAGACTATATCTACATGTTAAAAGTAGGTGTTCTTTTAAAACTTGTGTCACTCTTCTGTGCGATACATTTTATGTTAACACTCACCAATAAATTCTCTATCAAAGTGAGCTGATGCTCCGGCTTGTTGTTCCCAGATAGATTGCTTCTCATGCAATAGTGAGTCCACTTCTGCTTGCTTATTTGCTAGTTCTCTTCTTAACTGGAATTTTATTAACAAAAACCTTACAAGTGGTGTAATGTTTTATATTAATAATGGCTTTTTTGATATGGTTATTCTGTTATAGAAAGGTTAATTTAACTTTTAATCTTGATTAAAGGTCTTATTGGTTAGAAAATCTTCATAAATGAAAAGATTGTATCTAGATAACATGACCAATAACAATGTTTGGGTAGTAGTTGGAGCAAAATCATGTCAAACTGTAGAATTTGTCTGTTCTAAGATAAAGAAGATAGTAGTGTAGTTTTAAGGTAAATGGACAAAGGCGAAAGGTAATGCTTACCCTAGAGTTAGTCTGTTTCATTTGTACGAGATTCTTAACCATCTCCTGCCTTTTATCCTCCACTTCAGCAAATATTGAGTTACCTTTAGCAGCTGAAATATAGAAACAAATAAATACATACAAAGTGAATACAAATAACAAGTTGTGAAAGTTTGTCTTATAATATTATTTACCATGAGGTTGTAAATCTTGTGTATCATTATTAATTTGCATCATTGCTTTTGCCTCTGCTAATTCTGCAAGTGCTGTAGCTTCTCTCTCATTAGCTGCCCTCATTTCCTCTCTCCTTAGGTCTGCAGCTGCCCGCATCTCCCCTATTTCATTTATCAACTCCTCTGCTTTAATGCGCCATGACGCAATTTCCATTCGTGCTTCCTCAAGAGCCACTTTCGCAGCAGCAGCATCAGACAAAGCAGACTTGGCAACATTACGAACCTCATCTAACTCAGAATTATCCCGCTCAGGACTTTCCCGTACTTTTAATGACTGCTCTTCTTTCAAATTCCGAATCTGTGTTTCTAACTTTTTAATTTCTGTAGAGTGACGCTCGGAAACCTCTGTACGTTCTTCACGAAGCTGGCTTATCTCTTCCTGCAGAGATGTAATCTTCGATGTGAGTTCGGATTTTCGACGAGCATCATCTGCTTGATAACTTTCTAACTCTGCGTTCAAATGGCTCTGAACATCTAAAGCTGTTTGATAACTACGTCTAGCGTCGTGTAGTTCTTGCTTAGTCGCATCATAGTTGCTAGAAAGGTTGTCGTATTGTTTCTTCAGGATATAATACCGTTCGCTTAGCTCACCGTTGGTCAATTCTTCAGCTTCTGTACATCCGGTTTTGTTGCTAATAGTAGAGTAGTCCATAATGAATTCACATAGACGGGTTGCTATTAATTATAAGCTTCTCACTAATCGTTTTCACTTGTTTATCTTATACTGTAAAATTATTTATCTTTGGCCGCGGCAGTTATACGAACTTCTGGAATTCAAAATTTCAAAAGTTTATTGACATGTGTGAATTGTCTAGTCAAATAGCGTATTCCGGTAGTTATAAATTTTGCTAAATGTCAAAATCTGCATGAACTTGTATCAAAAATTAGTATTTGTGATCAAAATCAATTAAAATTTTACTCCAATGGAACACAAAAACCTTGTCACTGTTTATGACATTAAACACTGTCATGTTATGTCAAAAATGTCAAATTTAAGTGACATTTCATTTGTTGTGCTGTAAGGGGCGGACTAAAAATTTTATCACCAAAAATAAGGAAAATCCATCCAATAAATTAATATTATTTGCTCACAATGTCCTCTCCTCCTCCTACTAAACCCCCCCGAGGGGTCAAACAAGGAAAAGAAACAGTGAGTATTACATTTTAGCGAAAACTATGTCGCCGACTAATAAAGTAAGGAATTCTTACTTTCCGTGTCGTTTTAGTCCTTTCTCCACCTAAAAAAGTATTTAATGCAGCTATATAACGTTATGGGAAATTATTCTTAATGTAAAAAGTGACATTAATGTGTGTTAATGCCAAAATTGTTTATTCTTATTTTACCAACTGTTTAACAAAAAAAATATATCATAGTAAACTGGCCCTTAGATGCAATCAATCTGAGATGTAACAGTACCGCTTGTATACAAACACTGGACGCTACAGTTTGATAATACAGATATAAATGTTACATCTCACACAGAGCACAGCATATCTTATCATGTAAAGATTAACATATCAAATAGGAGTAATCATTCAGTCTATTTGAGATGTTCAAGTGCTGCATTCGTCACCATCAGGAATATGAATGCCGGAATGCTTCATTGTGTAAATAGTCTACTTAAATTAATTTAGAGCCAGTTTTAGAATTGTTAAATGTTATTCAAATGAATTAATATTGCTAGAAAGAAAAAATTGAATTGTGGTTGTGTATGGTACCTTTGCTCAGCAGTGGGACAACATGGGTTAGAAAAAAATAAAAATAAAAAAAAAAACTTAATTCCACTGTATTGCTGGCAATGTGTAATAATTTAGCCAGTATAGTTCATACTACCTGTATGTAAAAACTTGAGACTTTTGCTCTATGCCTGCTTAAAACTTATGTATAGTGTAACAGAGTATATAACATCATAATACTGAGAATACAGTGCACAGTTATTAACTTTTTGCATACAGGTAGTACCTGCAAGATATTTTTTTTTTTTATTACTAACAAATACCTACCTATTATTTAATACTAATTCTACATCCCAGTTATTACTTAATTCCTTTCCTGTTTACTTATTCTCATATTTTTTTCTCAACAGAGTGGTCTGTTAATGTCAGTGATCCGCACCCTCTCAGCGAGTGAGACAAATGAACAAAGGGAGAAAGAGAGGGCCAAGCTTGAGAAGGAGTATAAGAAGAGTGATGCCAGGCTTGATGAGCTGGTTGCTGCTCATGCACAGGAGATTATGGAAGTTATGCAGGTGAGATTATAAATAAAAAGCAAAAATGTGAACTTTCCATGGAATCTTTACTAATATTATAATCGAGAAAGTAACATAGTCTGTTTGTCTGTCTGTTACACATTCAGGACTAAACTGACTAACTGCTCATCTACAGTTAATGTAAATTGGTATAAAGATAATTCAAGACCTGAAGAAAGACATAGCCTACTGTGGAGCCGCACGCAGTAATTAGTTACACAATAAAAAAATAAAAAAACTTGTAAATTTGTTTTGTTGTTTCAACCTTATTGGGTTCTTTACTCACAAGTTTGAGATGGAGACTGCAACGTAGCAACAGTAAAGTAGAACAATCCTACGCCCAGTCGATAGACAACATGAAGAAGGTCACTGGGGGAGAGGCTGAAGATCCTGTGTGTGCAGTAGACTATGGGAGGCTATATGATGATATTGGGCGTTCATTCTCTGGGATGTAAATGTAAAATATTACTGTTTTCCTGTTGAATTCACTGTATCCACCTTAAGGCTTGTAAAGCCCAATAACTTCTGTTTCCTTTGATTTACTTACAGAAATTCAGCAGTGTAGTATCGGCGTTAGGAGTGTGGGGGCAACACTGTGACGCAGTGGTTGCTAGGCTAGGTGCCTGCCGCGGTTTGCTTCGTCTGCGCCGTGATGACTTGAAACGATTGTGGGCGGACGCCAGGACGCATTATTACGCATTGCAGATGTTAACTGATATGTAAGTTGTGCCTTAAATTTTTTTTTTTCTAAAATGAATTTTGTTGATATTGTAAATAAGAAAGCTATTGGAATGTGAGGATGTTTGTTATAAATCATCAGGTGTTTTTTGATGAAATTTTGCACAAATGCAGCTTAAAAGCCTGTATAAATATTTTGTACTGACATATGAAGTGGGTGTGCATACATACATATTCGCTTGCTTGTTTAGAGTCTTACCCTTATATTGATTGTTCTAGTGAACGCGTAGTGGTATCAGAGCGCGAGACCCGCGAATCTCTATCGTCAGGCAAAGTATTGGCGGCGGCGCAAACGCTCAAAGCTGCGCTCGACACGGCTGACACAACACTTTCACATGTTGATGCTCTTAATGCCACCAGGCAACACTTACAGGTACTTTATATGCAAGCACCTTACTGAAGTATTAAGAAAAGATTCAAGCATGAGAATTTTATAAACATAAAAAAGAAAATATAGAAATATCTTTGAACTTGCAAACCACATCGGATAACAGCAGTTAATTTAGCATTGTAGTATTTTACAGTGCCTCGTTGGTCTAGTGGTTAGCATATCTCTCTTACCGCGAGTTCTTGGGTTTGATTCCCGAGTCGGACAATAGTGTTATTTGATCAGGAAATTCTCTATAGCAGCACAGAGTTTAATTTGTACTCAGTGGATGACGATATGTTCACCCCCTTTGCCATGGGGCCTTAACATTGTTATGTTGTCTGTAAAATGTGGCTGTTATAAACCTCTGCACCTTTTCAGGTGATAAAGGCGTGATGTTATATTATGTTTGTTATATTTAACTCTCTTTGAAGTCAAATGTTTTGTCCTAGTGTTGTATGTGTTATGTTTCCAGGCAAAGAAGCGAGAGTTGGTTGATGTAATAGTGCGTCGTCTAAGCGAGGCGGTGTACCGCGACGATCGCGCTCCGTTGTCGCGGAGGGTTTCTGCCAGGAGACGAACTGCGCTACTACTAGCTGGTATGTAACTCATACATATTCTTCTTCTTTGCGTGTCAATGGAAAACACAAAGAAATGCATAATATTTCAATTTTGTTTGATCAAAAAATTGCCACAAAAACGGCATTATCCGTGGCGCTTCACAGGTCGTCTATGGTACAGGTGGTGGGACATTAAGGGTCATAAGTACATAAGCCATACATATTGAGAAGATTACTGATATTTCAGTCATTAGATGTTGCACATAGTTATGGGTGATTTTGCTGGCACACGCAGTATAAAGTTGTTACACAAATTTCAAACTTGGTCTTATAAGTGGTAATGTATTGAAACTATTTAGATAAATATAGATAAATAATAAAATGCTTTATTCATAGATAAGTAAATACAATTTTAAAACAGGCTCTAAAAAACTAAATGATTGGTTTGTCTGTGGAAATACATTGCACTTGGATTAAAATCACCTAAACGTTAATTAGCTATATAAACTACAACAACCTTTCACTTACACTTTAATTTACATTAATATAAATACAAGACTACAAAGAGTATTAAACTCTGTGTAGTCTTCACTATCAACATTAATGTTATTTATATTTTTTTTGTTTAATATAAATAAAGATAATCTAAATACCTAATTAAAACTGCCAAATCTAGTCATCTAGATTTGGCAGTTATCTGGCCCATTATTATTAAGCTGATGCGTGTATTTTGCGACTTGTAGAATTGGTCAAGTCGGCTTTTGTAACTGTTTAAGCTGGGTGCATTTATCACACTTTCTGGGAGTTTGTTTCATGCTACTACTACTTGATTCGACAAAAAGTTTCTCTCTTTAAAAAAGTTATGTATTATGTTTTTAACGCGATTTTTTTCACTTTTGTTACAGAATTGACAAAGAGTGAAGAAGTAACAGACGCGTACCTTCAAGAGGTAACGCCAGAATTCGAGGCGTCTTTGTCAGAAGAAGATAAAACGTTTGAGACTACTGTTATGATCTCTTTGGAAGCGCTTGGAGTATTAGAGCAGCTGAAGGAAGCTACTGAGGTAATTTTCATTTATTTATTTAACTTTTTGCACACAAAATGGTACATAGGTGGACTTAATGCCTAGTGGCATTCTCTAACAGTCAACCTAGGGTGGTGCAGAGAAACAAAGGTAGGTGCGTTACGATAATACTAATAGATTTAATGATCTGTCTCGATAGTGCAGTGGTTAGCGTGTGCGCGTCTCACTGCGAGATCTCGGATTCGATTCCTGGGTCGGGCAAAGTGTTAATTGTGAATTTTCCGTCAGGCAATTCTCAAGTGCAGCACAGAGTTGGAATTGTGACTGGTGGATGGTGAGAAGTCTCCACCCTATCCCATGGGACCTAAATATAACGGGTGAAATGTGGGTGTCACCTCTGTCACACCCTTCTGGGTAATATAGACTTGATGTTATGTTATGTTATCAGTAGATACTCGTATTGTTTCACCATTAAATTTTTTTTTTCTTTTATTCTACGCCCACAGCGAACGAACATGTAGTCCACCTGATGGTAAGTGGAGTACAGCCCATGGACATCAACAATCCACAAAAGCAGATTATAGATGCGTCGCTGCAGCTGAGGACTACGGTGTCATGCCTCATGTGCCAGTAATTTCAGGGCCTGATCTCACCACTGAACCGGAACACAGTAATGGAAGCACTACTATTTCACAAGAGTTCTACCACCAGTAAAATACTAATAATATACATAATACTTTATTTTAACCCTAAAATTACATTTAATATTCCAGAAATTCAAATGTCAAATCCAAAACGAACTACTAGAAGTGATAGATTCAGTGTCCCGTCGTATTATCGAAGAAGGTGAGGTGGAAGCGGACGGCGAGTGCGACGAGGACGGAGAAATGCCCGATAGCGAAGGTGTGACAGAGACGGGACGACCGCTCGCAAGACTTGTTACTAGCCTGGGGGAGGAGTTTAGAGCTTGTGCTACTAGAAATAAAAGGTTAGTCGACAGTGCGACATGGATGGAGAGATGTTAGATAGTGGAGGTTCTCTATTGCTTCGCATAATTTTATTTGGCATAATTTAACTTCCCACACCTTTATTTGGCATAATGATAGTTACGCATAATCATTTTTAGTAATAATAGTCATTCGGCATACTATTTTAATAACATCCTAATTCAACAAAATACTTTTCGCATATAAAATAAACAAGTTGCGGCTTAAATTTATTTTGAACTTTATTAGGCGAAAAACCATAATCCTATTAAGTATTATGCTAAAAAAACATTATGCCTACGCGTTTGATCACGATCTCACCTGATGGTAAATAATATATGTATATATTATGTATATATTTATTTATTTTAATTTAAAAACTTTTTGCACTAAATGTGACAAAGGCGGACTTAATGCGATTATAATATAATATATTTATATTATACGGGGTGGATGCGACATAGCGACATTTATTGAAACCACAGCTTCTATACATGGTAAGTATCAATTTCCACTGGATAAAAATTCTCTGGCGAAAAAAAAAAAAAAAAACGTTCTCCGAACAAATTGCACGATCGCAATGTTCAAATTGTTCGGCGAACGTGATTTTTTTTTTTTCGCCAGAGAATTTTTATCCGGTGGAAATTGATACTTACCATGTATAGAAGCTGTGGTTTCAATAAATGTCGCTATGTCGCATCCACCCTGTATATATTATGCGAAATGATAGTTATGTCAAGTGAATTAGTATGCCGCAATACAATTATGACAAATGAATATTATGCGTCGGCAAATTATGATTAACGCGTAATGCTAAACTAAATAATGTGAAATAATATTATGCATAAAAAGAGATCCCGATAGTGTGTAGACAGATACGGAGAGCTGCTTGATAGTCAAGGTGTGACAGGAATTAAAAGTTAAGGAAATAATATAAGAATTATCTTTGCAGGCTTTTACTATTATGGAGAGCGTCTTTACAGAAATACCGTCTGTCAGACTCGTGCTTGCACACCGAACATAACTACTGGAGTGCGGTGCAACAAGTGGTAAGTGCTTGTAAACCTTTATGACTATAATTTGATAATCAGATATTTTGGTAGGTAACACAACACAACAATAGTTATTTGTTTTCCAAAAGAATAAAGTTAGTATTTTCGAGTGCTAATTTTGTGTCTTTACAATTTAAAATCTTGAACGTAGTGAGGACTAAATAGCACGAAATGCGAATTACTTTGATCTCGTGTCGCGCATATAACTTTTCATCTCAGCAGATCGAAATATTAGTTATAAATAATACAAATTTTGCTTAGTTTTGGACTATATGACTTGATAAGAAAAATTAGTAACATGAAAATAAAAAAGGTGAGCAAAACACAACTTTGCTTCGAGCGAGACCAAAACTCGAAGCAAAATCTAGTTTTGCTCACTGTTATTTACAACAAAACACTGCTTTTCGAGCTGCTGAGTTGAAAATATATTTTCTTTAAATCATTTAAAAGACCACACCACACCTGCTGGTAAGTCATGATGTGGTCTACGGTGGAGCACGCGTACCTCTGAGATACTTATTAACTCTTCCTTTGAAGATTGTACTCATGCAGAAACACAGACTCAGTCAAGGCGTTCCACTCATTTATTTCTTCTTTTCAGCTCCAACTCCTCCTAACAGAGTACTTAGAGATAGAGAGCGTGAACCTCGCGGCGCAGCGCTCCGTGGCTCCGGCCGACGGACCCGCGGAGCTGAGGCTGGCGGACTACTTCGCCAAGAAACGACCGCAAAGGAGGAGGACTAAACTATTCAAGCTGTCGGGTAAGTGTTACAATTGTTCATTTTAAACTAGCTTCTACCCGCGGCTCCGCCCGTGTGTTACGTCGATTGAAGCTAGCCTACATGTCTAATCTATCCAAGCTAAAATTTGTAAAATTTTATTAAAATTGACAGTGTAGTTTTTGTGTGAAAAAAGAACAAATATACTCACAAACTGTCGCATTTTTTATATTAGTATGCATTCAGCATTCATAGCCATTTGTATCATCAGTCCAATTGTCTGTGCAGTTATAAATTATGCCTCTTATTTCACCTCTTCAGCGTAAAAGCACTTTTTGTGCATTTTACAGCCCAAAATTCGAAGCAGAATGTTTATTCATACTTTACCATGAAACAATCACTAAATTCCAAACATCCCTGGAACTATGCTACTTTCACACATGGCTTCACCATTTCGTAGTGTTGACACATCCACCATTTGTTGTCTAATCGAATCTATATTAGCACAATTTTCGTTCTATGAACCCCACGTTAGGGACTAATACTGGTCCTTCGAGCCGGATATCTTCTCTACATAATCCTACGTTCATTACAGGTCCTCCAGCGGTATCTCCTAGTCTATCAGCTCGCAGACACAACTACCCATTAGTCTGCCGTCCTGACCCCGCACATTTACACGCAGTATTACCAGCTCTCCATGCACTGTGCGCTGAGATTGAACCTGTCACTGGGTGAGTAGGACAGATGAATCAGCACTATACAAAGTCTTCGTCTTAAGGCGTGTCTACATTTATTTTGTATCAATTACCCGAACCGATCACTGCCGCGTATGGGTATCGCCGTATCATGTATCTAGTTTTGGCCGCCTTGAAAAAAAGCTAAATATACTTAAAACTTATGAAGATCGACTCGACATGGGTCGGGCCGTATTACATTTCGTATCAAAGCGGTGTATCAACAAATTGGTGTGTCCAAATTACTAAATATACACGCTTCGGTGATACGCGGATACGGTGATGGGATCGGCAAAATAATATACATAATATATAGACAAGTCTCAATCCTTTTTTTTGGCCGTGTTGTGCGGCCTTATGGCTTGTTAACATTAAACTGTAATTGTATAAAATTATAATATGTAATTAATTTTACTTTTGTCACACTGCTAAATTACCCACTTACTGGGCGCATCAGAATTATCAGCGCTGCGGTACTTGCGCTGCAGTATTGTGCTGAGATGCGTTTCGGGAATTATGAATAATATTTTAGAATTATTTAGCTTTCTTTTGCTAGAATAACTGATTATTTTCTTTTCTATATATTTTTTTTTGTTTTCATAGTGGAGGTGAGTGTTCTCTACGAGCATTTATCACGGATTACGTGCGCTCAGGTGAGAGCGAGCGTTTAGCGGCGGCGGCTCGTGACGCCATCGATGACATCATGCGAGCTCCCAGCGCCTGGCGGGAGAGGGGTCCCCCCGCAACCACTACTGCTAAAGCTGGGTGAGTAAAGATTATGGAACTTTGTTGCTTTAAAGCACTATTATTATTTTTATAGGCTAGTTTGTGCCTGTGACTTCGTCCGCGTGGAGTTCGTTATATTAAGTAGTCGCTGTTTCCGTGCTTTGAACCTCGTTTAATCTTACTGCTCCGCTCCCAGTTAGGCGTAATGACTTTTATCAAGATGAGATTAGCGATATCAAATAAAACTAACTTTAAGTAGGTACATCGATAAAAAGTAGCCTATGTCACGCGCCTTATAGTCAGTTACCTACACCTAAAATTTTATTAAAATCGTTACAGCCGTTTAGAAGATTAGCCGATACAAACAGATATAATGTCAGAAAGGCAGACAGGTATTTTTTTATAAAACGTATTGCAAAGGTATTGTTCAAACAACTTTACCAATTCAAAAACATCGTTATTTTGACATTAAAAACAGACATATCAATTTTATTTATTTGTATTACATCCTTGCTTCAAAAGAGTGCGTGTAGTGTATGCAATTTTCAGATAACATTCATTTAAATTAAATTAGTTTTAGTCCGCGGCTTAAAATTAGCCTCTAGGCTATAAGATAGATAGATATATAGAAAACACTTTATATGTACATAATTTCTATAACATTTGATATTATAGATCATAGTATTTTGATTGATGAGATCTAGCACATGGGTATCCATGGATCGTTACTTCGCTGGTGTGAGTCCTATCTGCAAAATAGGTCACAATCGTTGCTGTAAGTGGTTTTGAGTCATTACACTACAATACATAGTACGAGAGCCCACGACCAAAACCATGTCTCATAGCAATAGGGCAAAAACCCTATAAAATCGTTAGATTGTATGATTCTGTACCCGACTAGGTGTGTAGTAACGGTCGAAAGTGTAGCAACTGCGTTGGAGGCCATTTCTGCTGTGTCAAAAAAAAAAGACAGTCGGTATTATAGCAATACGTCTGATAGTGAAAATGTACATAGATTTTATAATTGTATTACGAAAAAGTTTGTTTTCAGACATTTTGCGCGTAGCATATAGCCTGAGCGCATTTTTGAAAATGTCAACAAATTTAGCCGACCTGTATCATAGCAATACGGATAAAAAAAAAAAACAACTTTTCGTATTGCTGCCATGATTACCAAAAACCTGTTTTCAGACACTTTAAGTGTAGCATATACTCCCAAAAACGAAAATAACGTTTCGGAGTCGCCTGGCCGACGCCTCTGTTAAATGTTTTTTTAAATTTACAGCCTTCATAGATATTCAATAATCTCCCTTGTCTATTATATGTACTTTGACAGATGACAGATGTCATTACTTATTTCTTTTGTAAAAGTTACTCAAGTGTTCTTTAAATAAAACCAAAACTATCAAATCAATCAGTATTTCATTTCAACAGCCTCATTGTAATTTGTAATTTTGAATAAACCGTTTTTATTTCAACTTCATCCCAGTTTCCTTTTGTGCGATTTATTTCAGTCCTTCAACTTCAATGTTACGGTTTCGGGTAAATTCATTGTTAATTATCATCTAATAAATTCAGGGTCGCAACGTATTCATTGGTTTGTAACAGAAAATTCAAGATGCGTCAATACGATTTTTAAATGATATCTGAGTATCGAAAAGTTGTCTGATAGAGAAGGTGCTACACTTAATTTGTCTGATATAATTTTTTTGCACATGTGGACAACTTATTTTATCATGTCCAACAATTTTCAGACATATTGCTATGATACCGATCGGTAAAATTTGTTAACATTTTCAAAACGGTCTCAAAATTTAATGCGTTCACATTTCCGTCTGAAAATTGTTTTATTCGCATCAAATAACCAACATTTACTAATAAAAAAGATTTTCAGACGTATTGCTATGAGACATTTTTTTTGTCTCATTTTTAATTTTTTTAAGTGATTTTACGGGTTTGCGCTACACCACTAACGTCTGAAAAATATGTTTCCGGTATCTCAGAACTATCATTCAACTACAGTCTGCAAATCAGACATATTGCTATGATGCAGTTCGGTAAAATTCTTTGACAATTTTGAAAATTCGGTCAGATCAAACGCTACGCGGAAAATGTCTGATATTGGTATTTTCGAGTTCAGGATAATCGTATCTATCGATTTGATGCGGTTTTGGCCGTATTGCTATGAGACAAAAATTTTGGTCGTGGGCTCTCGTACTAACACCAACAGGCGCCCGCAGGGCTCGCATCTTGATCCGTTGTTTAATATTTATAGACAATCTAGCAAAGACGTTAGACTGTAACTTTCAGTTATACGCTGATGATTTAAAACTATATACGGCTATAAAAACTGAGTCAGATGTGGAAAAATTGCAAACATAAATTAATTATTTAAATGTCTGGTGCAATAACAACCGCATGATATTAAATCATGGTAAATGGTAAATGCTAAATCAGGCAATTTTCGAAAAAGAGGAAACCTCACAATGCGACTTCCTGCATTCATGGCTTGATGATTAGCAAGGTATCGACTATACGCGACCTGGGAGTAATATTGGATGCTCGCCTTAGCTTTAGAGATAATAAGAATAAGAATAAGAATAATCTTTATTACAGTCCACAAGTACATACAAAGATATAACAGTAATAACCACACTAGGCAAAGCCTGTATCGTGGTTATTAATAGCGTCTATACAGAAATTGGACTTAAGAATTTAATCTAAAGTAACAACATTATAAACTAGACATAAAACTCGTAAAGTTATTATTTAAAACATAGTAAAACATTTGCGTTGTGTGTGAGTATGCGTGTCTGGTTGTTTGTGTGTGTGTGTGTGTGTATGAGATCATATTAATTGTGTGGTTAAAAGGTCCAGCCAATTAGCGGGCTTTATTTCCAGTGGTCAAGGTCAAGATCATAAGGTCATAATACCAGTTTTTAATTGTGTTGTAAGAGGTATTCTCGAATATGCAAGTCCGATTTGGAACCCTACCTATGCTGTACATGCTAACAGAGTCTAGCAGGTTCAAAAAGTTTTTGTATCACCTTGCATATACAAATAATATGTGTAGAATGTTAGTCTCTTATCAATCTAGACTCGAATATTACAAAATGTCATCCTTATGCTGAAGACGTAAGACATCTGATGTAATGTTTCTATATAAAATAATTAATGGGTACATAGATTGCGAGGGAATTCTGGAAAACGTACATTTGGTTGTACCTTGGCCTGGTAGCAGTGTTGTTAATCGGAGAACAATATCACTGCCAAGAGTTCGCACTAATGTCGGTATTCACAGTCCTATCTACAAAATAAGAACATTCTATAATGGTATTCGCGCCATGTTTGATATTTTTACAAGTTCGTTGGTCTCGAGAGAAATTCGCAGATTATTTCAAAATTCTTAATGTACGTTCGGTAACTTTTTTAGGTGAAATTGTAAAAATTTGTTTATTGTAAATTTATTGTTATTTTTCTTTTATATAAAAGTGGTCTAAACCGCCACTGCAAAAATTTATATGTGCATGCTATGCTCACTATTTTAGAAAGCATACTAAAAGTAATTTTGTATTGTATATTACAAGATTAAGATGTAAGGTGTGCATTCAGTTTGTGAACCATAAATAAAAAAATAAAAAATAACATGAAAAACTTAAGAGGTAACAACAAAAAGAAAAATTTAGCTACAGTCAAAGAAAGAAAAAGCTTTAAAGACGTACAAACACACATCAATTGCATTGCAGTGTATTAACTATAGAAGTAGGCTCGTATCGAACATTTAAGATTGATTGGTATCGGACGTTCCGTCAGCAGCAGCCGCCACCGCGTGATATTCACGTGCGTGGCGGGCGGCTGGCACGCCGCGCTGGGCGCCGCGCACGCCGCCAAGCGCTGCGGCGCGTGCGGCGGCGCGGCGGCCCTGCGCGCGCCCGCCGCCGCGCTCGCTGCCCTGGCCGCGCACGCCCGCGCCGCGCACTGCCGCCTGGCGCCCGCCGCCGCGCTCGGCGCCCTGGCCGCGCACGCCCGCGCCGCGCACTGCCGCCTGGCGCCCGCCGCCGCGCTCGGCGCCCTGGCCGCGCACGCCCGCGCCGCGCACTGCCGCCTGGCGCCCGCCGCCGCGCTCGGCGCCCTGGCCGCGCACGCCCGCGCCGCGCACTGCCGCCTGGCGCCCGCCGCCGCGCTCGGCGCCCTGGCCGCGCACGCCCGCGCCGCGCACTGCCGCCTGGCGCCCGCCGCCGCGCACAGCCGCGCCGCGCGCTGGCTGGCCGACGACGACATCGTGCGCTTCCTGCAGTCGCTGCCCAACTGGGCGGCCGCCACGCACCCCGAGGCCAAGCATAGTGCTGAGGTGAGTTGTCTCTTTCTTTTAGACGCGTCGGTAGTATATAATTTACTAAAAATAAAGTATATATTATGTATATCAGTTTTTCTGGTACTCATAGCACAAGCTCTACTTAGTTTGGGACTAGATTACGCTGTGTGATATTTATTTATTCAATATATTAAAATATATAGATAATAATTTACCGCTCGCGTGGTAGGCCTGATAAAATGTACCCTATGTTTATTCTAGGTTCTTAAAATCTCTCCACACCAATCGGTTCAGGAGATTAGGAGCCTATTTATTAAGAAAAAATCTTTTCTCTTAATAATATTAGATTACATTTATAACCTAAACCTCTTTTTCCAGGATTTAAAGCAAGCATACGAGCGTGAGGCTGAAATCCTAGGCTCAAGCTTGGGCGACGGAGCCGTGTCACGTAAAGAGATTATATCCGATACCAATGCGTTAGCTGATCTTGCGGTACTTTGTGAGACTATGGTAAGTTTTACTTTGTAAAAACAGAAATAAAAGAGTTTTTTTTTCCTTAACAGGGAAGATTATTGTAAGCCCAGCTTCCAAATATCACTCTTTCTTATGTAAGTAATGAAAAGTTCTGATTGATGGAGAACACTACGAATGCCCTTAGATGATTATTAGAATCCACACAAGCACCACTCATGATCGATAACAGTTTGATTGTTATTAGTTCTTGCTATTTTCGTCAGTAATCAGTCATGGCGCACTCTCCATCGGCATGATGGATATGAACATGTTTGTCTATTGTGCTATTTGAAAATAATCATTTAAGCGGAATTTTTGAGGAACTAATATAACGTGTCTTGTAATTTTTCAAACCCAACTATAGCTTTGCTATACCTTTTTGTATTTTATATAATACTAGCTTTTGCCCGCGGCTTTGCTCGCGATTGTAAGTTGTCGTAAGTTGAGTTATCATTATAAATAAATACCCAATTAAAGTATTTCTTTGTAAACAATATTCGAAGTCTTCCCTTCAGGTGCCAACAAAACCAGATCTCGAGGCGAACTAACTCTTGAGCACATAAAACTGGCCGTGTGAGAAGCAGTTCCCCCTCAGATCGATACCTGCTGTTTTCAGTGATGACCCTGAGCTTTATTTATAGTCATTGCAAAAGACACCTTAAGGGGAAACTGCAATCTTTTAAACACGAAGGGATAATCAGACGGTATAAGTGGTATCCGTGGTATATACACTGATTCCCCTCGTGCACAGCTTGTAAATATGATGCCCTCTACCACCGTTTTATGTAGCGTTTTCACTTGCAGTCTGGTCCCATTGCATAGTTTGGGAGGATTGAGGTTTCGCAATAACATTACCGGAGCACCCACTTTTAGGTTTAGTATGTGAGGAGGAAGACCGGGTGGCTTAAGAGTGTTCAGGAACTCTACAGGATAGCTGGTAGCATCATCTGAATGTACTACAGTATCAACAGATTTGTATTGGTATTATCGTATAGACCCTTCGAATGACATTAGCAGAATATCATTAATGACGGAAGCCTAATCGTTTTTTGGTATCAAAATCGCACGCTCACTTAGCCACTCCATTGGTTTTTTTGGTAGGTTCTGGATATCATTATATATATATGGGCTATTAATTCGTCAACCGTTGAAACCACTATACCAAGATCCGATGGATTTTGATTCTACCTCCTGTTTACTTAAATAAACGCACGTGTCGGGCTTCATTGTAGATTATATTTAATATTAATTAGTACATCCGTCAAAAGTGTATGTTGTATAATTTGCGCAGTTGATGCCCTAACTTACCATCAGCTAAACCTTGGGCATGTTTGCCACCTGACTATAGCACATCAAAATGATAGTTTTAACCCTATTTAAATATTTTTTTTATAATTTACACATCTTCCATTACATTAAAGTTGGTTTCTACTAAACAAAACAATTACTTCTTAGATATTTAAAGAGGCCGAAATGACAATTAAAAAGTTTACACTGACATAAAATCCTTTTTTTATGAAGTCAACATCTCATTGTCACACGATTGCTCAACAAAGTTCCATTTTTGAAATTGATCGAGCCTCATAATTACTACAAACGCTTTTCCATACAAACTTTCGTCCCACTTTTCACCCTGTTAGAGGCCGAATTTTCAAAAATCCTTTCTTATTGCACGATAAAATCTTGTAAAGAATACACCCTCCAAATTTCAAGGCGCTACGACCTATGGTTTAGGCTGTGCGTTGATACTAAGTCAGTCAGGACAAAGCCTTTTATATATATAGATTAAAGATGAAAAATCAAGAATATTTTTTAAATTATTTTAGCTATAACGTACGATCGACAGGTATGCTAATATTCTGAGACAGATATAGAATCATAGAGCATCTACAGCGCTAGAGGGGGACAACCTAGACTATTAAGATTCTTGTTTAGTTTATACTCCACAATAATTATGACATTATGGTGATATCTGAAAATTTACACAAAGCTTTTAACTTTTAATTTTCCAGGATTGGTTAAGCACAAACATAAGGAGTCTGCCATCAATGCTTAGCGGCTCGGGATCTGTCAAGCTATCAGATAAATTCCTGAATGACATCTCCTCTGCTGCTCTGATCTTTGATGAGATCGCTCACAAGTGCCTGCTGTTTCTACATTTAGAGGTGAGAATTGCTATACTAACATTGTTACTCCCGCGGCCAGTAGGTACAGTTTGTGTATCTCTGAACGCAGGTTCGTGTATCACTGAACTCTGGTTTATGAATCACTGAACTCATCTTCGCGTATCACTGAACTCAGGTTCGCGTATCACTGAACTCAGGTTCATGTATCACTGAACTCAGGTTCATGTATCACTGAACTCATCTTCGCGTATCACTGAATTCATCTTCGCGTATCACTGAACTCAGGTTCGCGTATCACTGAACTCAGGTTCGTGTATCACTGAACTCATCTTCGCGTATCACTGAACTCGGGTTGGTGTATCACTGAACTCAGGTTTGTGTATCACTGAACTCTTCTTCGCGTATCACTGAACTCAGGTTTGTGGATCAGTGTATCGGCATAAATAATTTATTTCTTGCATTAATAACTCTTAATTAATTTTGCTTTACAGATGCGAATAGAATGCTTCCACTACCTAGGACAAGAGGAGCGTACATCCGACAGTTCTGACGGCGCTGGGGGAGGAGCGGCGCAGTTGGCGCACGCATTGCTTGCCTTCCATGAACAGGCGCATAACGTGCTGGCTAACCATAGACTGGCGGTAAAATATTATTCTTTTGAAACTTTTGTTTTTATAAGCAGTTTGACTGATCTTTTGAATTCTTAAAGTCACTTAAATAAACCATCGAGAGAACGCTGACTTGAACTATGATACGATGTATGAACGGCGTTTATCTTTTTATACAAAAGTTACCAAAAAATAAATAAATATAAATATAATATAATAATAAATAAATCGTTTCAAAACAAAAATCTGCCCAATAAAGGAAATATTATTGCACCATCATCCGTTTGTTGTAGTTATGACAAATATTCGACATAAAACCGCGATCTCCATTCATATTATATTTAACTTCGTACAAGTTTTAAATGTATTTTTTTATGTGCAGTACATAATGAACGGCGTAGGGGAGATGATGTCATTGGGCGTAGTGTGGCGCTGGCAGGGCGAGGCGGGGGCCGCGGGGGGAGACGCTCGCCTCGCCACGCTGCGCCATTGCCTGGCCGCGCTGTCACTACCGCATCGGGGATTGCATCGCGCTCATACGTATCTGCATCTGCTGACATGTACTCCTGAGGTAGGCTATTCTATAATTATCTGATAAACTAACTGAATGAGGGCTCCACAAAGTTGGTTCGTTTTTTCTGATTAGTTTGGGACTAGGTGACGTGTCATATTTATTCTTTTTAAATTCTCTTTTTTTATAATTTTTAACACAAAACCACACAACTAAACCTGGGTCATGCTTTTTGATTATAAGTTTTTTTTGCAGGAAATAATAATGGCGGTTCGTGAAAAAGGCGCCCAATTTACGGAGTTGGAATACTTAAATGCATTCAAAGTAATCGAGGCGCGTCGCGGCATCCCGCCGGCTGACATGAGAGTGCATTTGAAACAACTGTCTGCAGCTTTAGGTCATGTTGGTGTTACTGTTTAAATAAGGAGAAAATATTGTTAAAAATGTATAATTATTCTTTATTGTGTTCCATAAGTATTATTTAAGTGGTAAACATAAGTGGTTGACACATTATGGGGGGTCCCTAATCGGGCATAGCAATTATAATCATATTATTTATTAAATAAATCTTTATACAATTCAAAATTTATAATTTAATTAAGTTCCTAAACATGATGTTTTAGTATGATAAACAATAAAAATAAAACTAATATCCTGATGATTTCATATTGGACATTCTTCGAAATTATATTTAATCACAAATTAATGACAATATCACCATAAAATAAAGCATAAATGTCAGCAAACTGTGCTCTTCATATTGTCACCTCCACAGCAAACTTAGTAATTATAAAAAAATAATCTCTTATTCCGGAAGATCCAATATAAATTTGGTAAGGTTACTATGAGTGTAGGTATATAAAATGCAGATTCGGAAAATATTAATACTTGTTAATCACCATTTTGATTGCTCTCAAATATTAATTTGTAATTCACTGACTTAATGATTTTTGTCACTTTCTATTTACTTTCTCTTCTTCCTTTATATTTTAAGAATAATTGCTGCTATTTAGTGCTCCTTCCTCTATTTTTAAAGAAAATTTGTTTTCAACAATTTTAATTTCTTCTTCTGCTTCCTTTTTCACCAATGAAACAAAAGAAGGGGGTTCTTGCACTATGTTACTGGGAGACTGGAAACCTTCTGAATAATTATTTTCATTGAGTGAATACACTGCACTTATTTGTATGCCAGTAGTCTCAGGAGGTGCATTAACTATGTTTCTTGATAAGTTGTTGCTATTTTGCCCTTCTCCTTTGATATTTAAAGATAAAATATTTTTGTCAATTTTCATACCATCTTCTGCTTGCTTTTTAACCATATTTAAAATAGGAGGAGGTTCTGGCACTATTGTATACAAAGAACTTATGTCGACCCTAGTAGTGTCAGGTTGCTTTTTCACTATGTTTTTTGGAGATTCCAATTCTTCTATATTTTTACTTTCTTTGAGTACTTTATACACAGTACTTATATGTACGCCAGCAGTCACTGCAGTTCTCTCTGCTATTTCTCTTTTTATTAAAAATCTGTCTTTGGGCCACATTTCTAATATGAGATTGTAGATATTACAAATTACCGCTTTTTCTTTGGAGCTAAGGCCTACCCCCTTAACAGATTTATCATACGGGTAAGTTAACTTCTGACGGCCTTTACCGTGAACCGGCTTATTCGTTTTCATTTTAAAAATATAACACGGAGTTTACTCTATATCATAATTAACAAAACACGATATTGCTATTACAAGAACCGACATCTAACTTCAGAAACAACTACTTAAATATGAAACTTCATGAAGTATACTGGGTAATACGGTGAAATTGAATAACAATTCTTAATAGTCAATATAAATCAAAGACCTAGGAGATATAAACTCATTGATATAAATCGGTAAATAACGTTTATAACTAATATTAGTAAACAAATCACAGCAAAATGAAATTATTAAATGAATACAATGCCACTATTGACAGTGACAGTCCGACGCCAGAGCGCTTTTGCCGCAAATGTTACCACTCTAAACCCTCAGATCAAGTATAGGAAATTATAAATAAATCATTGGAAAGACACAAATACAAAGAAAATACAACTATTTATAAACAGTGGCGCGTACAGTACCTGGCTGCAAAATCAGCTGGAATGATTTGATGCCATAAATTAAAATTCCGTCTCTTTTGCTCTCATACGTGCCTTATGCCCAAGTGCGTACTTTTTTAACCGACTTCAAAAAAAGGAGGAGGTTCTCAATTCGGTTGTATGTTTTTTTTTTTTTTTTTTAATGTTTGTTCGCCGATTACTCAAAGACCCCTGGACCGATTTGAGAAATTCTTTTTTTGTTTGATAGGATATACTTGTCATGTGGTCCCATTTTTTTTAAGTCACGTTCTGATGATGGGATCTTAGAGAAATCGAGGGCAACCCTCAAATTTAAAAGGCTTCTATATTGTTTTTTGTATATTATCTAAAGCTACTCGGATATTTGCATCTAGTAGTCAGCATTTTATGTTGCTGAGCTGATGCTGGAAGGTACAACTCCTTAACGGTTAGGAGCACGGGGATAATTCTTTAAAAATAGGCTCTTTGAGGCCGTTTACTGTATTCTTTCAACTTATCACAGATGAGGCGAGACGTTGAATATTACTTATGTATATTCATAATATGAGGTCATGATTTGATGATGGGATCCTAGAGAAATCATGGGTAACTCTCAAATTTCAAAGGCTTCTATATTGTTTTTCGTATATTACCTAAAACTACTTGGATATTTGCATTTTAAGTTGCTGAGCTGATGCTGGAAGGTACAACTCCTCAACGGATAGGAGTACGGGGATTATTATTAATAAGTTTTTCGTCTCAAGTAACCGTCGTCTCCTCATTCGAGAAACATTTCTGCTCGGTGTACCCATCACTTAAAATCGTAAAATAAAATAATTTTTAACAAAAAAAAAACCGACTTCAAAAAGTAGGCAAACTAAAAAGCAAAAAATAAATTTACTTCGCACAAAATAATATGTTTTTTCATTTATTTAAATAGAAATTATTAAATAATTATTTTATAATTCTGAAGTCGGTGCCAAGTAAACAATAACTCTGTATAGATAATATCAATCTTTCTAACAACTATTTTCTGACTGAATATTAGTTCTTATTATCCGATTTACTTGGCACCGACTTCAGAATTATAAAATTATTATTTAATAATTTCTATTTAAATAAATGAAAAAACATATTATTTTGTGCGAAGTAAATTTATTTTTTGCTTTTTAGTTTGCCTACTTTTTGAAGTCGGTTTTTTGGTCGAACCGATTCGATCCCGATCCCGATGGTTTGTTATATCACACTTGAAAATTGAACGACAAAAGATATATTAGTATTTAAGAGTTTACTTTTCTAGTTAAACTCACCTTTAAAGCCTTCACAAATAACTAATCAACGAGTTTTCAGTGAGATAAAAGCTCACCTCTTTACTGCCTATCAAAACATGAACATTGTTTAATCAAAACGGTAATGTAATAACAATGCAATGATAGCTTGTTCGAATAGATTTTTTTATAATTCCTGTCGTTAAACTTGTTTTGATTTCAAATTGAAGTGAGATTTTTGGGTTATTGAAATCTAAGATACAAAACAATTACCTACAACTCTGTGTGCAAAGGCGATGATGCTTTTATAGACGAAACAGCTGTTCAGACGAAGATTACAGAACGCGCAAAATACTGTTTCGAACTAATTTCAAATAATTTGAAAGCAATGAATAATTAAAAATGTCAATGTAATTTTTTATTTTACTTTATTTTAATTCACAAAAAATTAATTTTTTTATTAATTTTGTAATTTTTTTAAAATTCTGTCCAAGCGAGGCGAGGCCCCAAGCAAAATTGCTTCCTATGCTTCCTGGTAAATCCGCCACTGTTCATACGTGTTATAAGCCCCCATTGGCACTAAACACAAAAACGGTTTCAAAAAAAAAAAATTCCTGACGTGCAATTAAATGTCAAAGTTGTCAACAAAATAAAGCAATACAAAATGGCGCGAATTGTTTATCTCATCGAGCTTGTTTCAATTTCGTTCTTGTTGTATTGGATGTATATAGGATAATTTTTAAAGACATAAAACAACTGTACTTTTTATTAAATTGCATTACTTATTTGTCCATGAACCATGGCAGATACAGATCTAGCAGATTTAAGGAAACAGTGCATTACGAGTTTGTATTTATGTACCGATAATGTATCAAAATATTTAGATAGCGAAAAAGAAGCAGAATTTAATAAACTGAAGATGTGTGTTCAACAATATTGCACTTTGGAGGCTCAACAGGCGGTGTCTGTAGAAGCTATGGAGAAAGCTGAGGTAATTAAGAAGATATAAACAAAATATATAAAGGTAGTCTATGGTAATGTTTCACTACAGCGCTGGAGGGAGTAGACCTCGGTAATCCGGCCCCTGTCTGATCCAACTCCAATGTCGCGCCCATAATGCATATATTATTTTAACCACTTGCATTTTTGTAATTTGTAGGATTACAAGGTACTTATTGTGAGAGACGTTGGGTGTGGGTTTTTAACCCACACCCAACGTCTCAATAAACAACATATAAATCTTCTCCGTTCCATAGTGGGTATAGAAAACAGATTCTACCAGCTTGTAGAGTACCTACCAAGAGACAAATAGTTATGCAATAGTCCAACAAAACCCTTTCTGTACTAAAGGCCAATACCAGTTTCCGATGAAGACTCAATTGGTTAAATGCTAATTAATTTCATCAATTCTATAGAGTTATCAGGCAGTTAACTATCTTTAACTTCAGGAACAGGTATAATCACCTCTTAACCTTGTGATTAACATTTCAGAGAGAGACGGATGCTACAAATGTAGACACACTGGAAGAGAGATTCAAGGCACATCTGAGTAATTTAGCTGGCAAAAGGCTGAGAGTTGACAATCACCCCTATATGTTGGAGTTTAATAAAAGATATGACAAGGGACTACAAGCAGCTAGGAGTATGTTTATTTATCTTATATTTTTGCTTACATTTTGTTAGGTCAACTAACTTTGTGACTTCATAGCATTTTACACTTAACTCGTCTGATGATTTTGAGTTTGAAAAGCAAATAGAAATTTAATTTGATAAGTTAATAACAAGAATTATTTATAAATAAGAATTATAAAATATATATTTTGAAGTATCAATTTTAAAATGTCTTGTATTTATTTGTCAATGGAGTAAAATACCCTATTCATGCAGTTTTCATCAGTAGATGAAGTAGTTGAAGAGAATTTTCTTACTGTGTGTTCTTATTTTGTTCATCTGATGAGATCTAGCTAACTGTTGTTAATTTAGTACTTTAACTTTAACTTAACAACAAAATAATAAGACTAAGGGCCAGTTTCTGAGGTTCTGAATAAATCTTATCCAACCCATAAAATATAACCTGACTGAATTTAAAAGTGACACAAGATACACTTGTAAAAGGAACACAGCTGTCAATTTCATTTATGTGTGTAATATGCTTATCCTGCCAATAAGGTTTATCTAACACCTGTGAAATTAGGCCTAACTGCTAACATTTTACTTTCAGATAACTTGGATGAGTCTGACATAGCAATAACTGAATCGCAGGATCAATATGTAAGTTATATTTAATTCTTGTGGCATGATGAGATTGAAGTAGTAAATAATTTGTACCGACTCTGGCTGTGCTTTGTTTGTGTGAAATGTATGTTTGTGGACACCCCACAACACAGGAGTTATTCCTATGTGGGCTTCTTGAAAAAAAATGTTTGGCATAATAAATAAAGCTAAAGATAAATTTGGATCTTTTACATAAGATAAAACGCCCAAAGAAACTACACTATCCAATGGTCACAATGACAAGGCCAAATACACACATTCACTCACACAAGCACACCCAGTCTCAGAACAAATCTTTGCGAATCACACAAAGATTTGTCCCATGTGGGGATTGAACCCACAACACCTATTTATATTTTATATTTTTTGTGGGTGGAGCTAAATAGACTAAATACCTATATTGCCTGTTTGTCTTTTCAGATTGACCCAATATCAAAATTACCAATAACAGACCCAGTAAAGAACACAGTGTGTGGTCACATCTATGAGAAGGAGACAATCATGAACTTGATACAAACTAAGCAAAGGACTAAATGTCCTGGTAAGTTTTTAATAGTCATATTTATTCAGATTAAGGTTCTTGACAGACCAACTGCATTCATACTGTTTCATTATATAATATGCCTACAGTAATACCTTTACTTTGTGTCCTTAGTTCTATCCAGATTAATTTTCTAATCATTAAATAACCTTATAGAAGCTATAGTATCAAAAACGCAAACGGACCATATTAGTTTCCACCAATTAAAATAGAACTACCATTGCAAGCTAGTTGTATAATTATCATCATTCTAGTCTTACAATAAAAATATTTTATTTTTCTCAATGGGAAAGTCTACTGTCAAATGGTTTCATAGACAAACACATTTATCATCTTAGCAACATCTGGTGGTTGGTTCTCGACAAATCAGAGCCTACCATTTCAACGCAACATGTAGCTAATGAATACTCCTTAGATACATTGGAACAGTAGCGGCACTTAAACTGGTATAAACAATATAATCAACACAGAACTGTATAACTGTGAATCATTTTTTTTTAACTTGGGTTTGTTAATAGTATTATTTAATTGGTGGCTTGTAATTAGCAATATGTTTGTCTAGTTATATACTTTCCATATACAAAAAAAGTTATTAGTTTGTAGGCCTTCAGTTCAAAATAAAATAAAATAACATCAGAGCGACATCTAGTGGCTGAGCTTTTGCTAATATGTAATCGTCCATTCTAATAGAATATTTTGTTTTCATTTCAGTGGCTGGTTGCGGTAACCGCAATCCAATACTGCCAGCGCATCTGATATCGGATGAAGAGCTGAAGTTCCGTCTCACCATCACTAAGCATTCCACCATGATACAGGAGAGGTCTATCATGGACTTAGATGAGTCTATGTGATTTTATAGAAATAATGACTTTTGGCAGTTTTAAATGTTATTTTTAAAGTGCCATTATGGATTTAATAACAAAAGATAATATTATAGAGATGGTGTTCCGTGGCGGCAGTTGTCCCTTCTTAAAACGCTGTTAAGAATAAATGTCGATTTGTATGTTCTTAATGTCTTTTCTTCGTTAGAGCACCTTTGAAAAGAGAAGGGCGCAGAAAAACATGGCACAGTTGGCAATAAAACTTTTTTTGTCATTTGAAAAACATTTAAGATTCAAGGCGTTTTCTGTTATTCCTCAACTGTCGCAATTAATATTGCGTGGTGCTATTCGACTTGACCTATAAATTGCCCCTTCTTCTTCATTCGAGTCGACGGCAAAGTCAAATTTTATTAGCCCAGTAGCCCGTTTAACATAATGTAGCTCATTCAAGTTTTTACGTGGAGCCTATGGAAAGGATAAGAGAATAAAATAACAGGTACATGTAGAATAATATAATGTATTTTAGCGAAGATCTATTAATATCTATAACAATGCATTTATTCAATATGTTTGTCATCAAGATGCGATAGTTTCACAACTCGTCAATATTACAATACACAACCTTATGACATGCAGATTAATGTTAGTTTTCCAGTGTGAGAAAATAATGACATCATATAACCTGACCAACATAATAGTAAATTACTATACTACTATAGAATCACGAGCGTAGTGAGGGACTCAAAAACACGAGACGCAAATAACTTTGATCTCGCGTCGCACATACTACTTTTCACTTCAGCAGCCCGAAAAGGCAAAAGAGTCAGCAAAACTCAAAGTAACTAGTTTTGTTTTCTGAAATGATTCGAAGCAAAATCGAGCTTTGCTCATTGTTATCACACAACAAAGAACGCGAACGGTTAAAAATACGTTTTCTATAAAAGGTGCAACATATTTTTGATTAGTGTCTTTTTCTTCCACACCTGTTCCAACTTTACTGGCAAAATGGTCAAGCAATAATATCTATGAAGTCATTATTTTCTCAAACTTTGCTTAAAGATTTGATGAGCAAAGTATGGAGATTGATTACAATAAAACCTAATTGACAATAATGATATGATTACGAGTGCTGATATACGATTAATTCACTAATCAAAGTAGCGTTATAATATAAGCTTCATCAAGACGCGTCAAGGACCAATATTTAATGACTTTACGAGCCAACCACTCTGTCAGCATGTAAATGGGTGATATTATAAGTTTCTTATGAGCAAATTCACATAATAATAAGCATAGCTATATGCTAAAAAAATAATCAATAAGAAGTTAAAATACATAGGATAATAGATATTAGCCTATAAGCATAGCATGCTGTCGTTCAATTTCAGACCTTAATTCTATTACAGTAGACCATATTTTATTTGTTACAGCAGACAATATAATGAGGCGGCAATCTTGATGACAAAACATAGCTAATAATAATTTATAAATATTGGTCCATAAAACTATATCAATAAAAGTGCATTAACAAGATTAATCACTAATTAACTATGAAGCTCAATATTCTAATTATTAAATCGAACTAAATAAAAGATCTTGTACTTCTACAGATAGGTTTATTAGGCCCTGTAATTTCAGATAGCTTACCAGAAAAGAATTGTATAGAGCTCACAACTGTTTTTATCCAGATGAGAAGTGTCGTTTTTTCTCGAGAACATAATTTTATTTTGTTTATTAACTTTTTTTAAAGATAGATTTTACCAGAATATTTTCATAATTTGATAAAAAAATTGTAGGCCTATTAGGTATACTGCAGTGGACCCAATAAATAATGTAACGCCTCTATGTTCACCTGTGGTAAACAATAAATGAATTTGTATTAGTATAAGAATTACAGAATTCTGCATACTTTTTTTATCTTTTTGTTTTGTTTACTGTACTTGAATTGTTTTATTAATGTGCCGTGAAACTACGACAATAGATTAGAACACTGCAATCTGTAATATTTATATCATACTTTCAATATTTTTCAATCAAGGTGAATATGACCTTGAGAAATATTTGATTTCGCTGTTTTATTTACAACCGACTGCGATAGATATTTTGTCTATAGTTGTATTATCCAGGATAATCTGTATAACTAGATCTTCTATCTAGCTCGTACTAATTATACAAAAACTATTTCAAGTATCACACGTATTATGGCGTGTGTAATAAAACGAATAGAAAATTATTAATACTAGCAGTTTTATACTAACAATATAGGTGGAATAAAAAACTAATTGGTAGTTGAATGATGATAATGTAGGCCTGTAGCCATAACGAAAGGCCTTTAATGCTTACTTTATAATGCATAGATTGCCATAGCCCAAATTAAATTACTGACAAACTTTTTCGTGTAGTCAGATAACTAAATTATTAACTAAAATAACTAAATTGGTATTTTTTTATACAACTGCATAGTAATTAAAATAATAATATATTATTGCGAGAAATATTCCTGCTTAATTTTAGCTTAGATTTTGTTGTGTCCATGACAAATAAACTATATTAGCATTTTTTTAACGTGTAAAAAAAAGTGATACAATTTAAATCAGGCAACACTTTAAAAAAATATTGAATAGAAAGTAACCTTAGTGAACACACAAATGTAGCGTAGTTTCTAAGTCCTAACATGCCTAATTGTACATCCACGATCAAGCCGTTACCCAAACTATTCGATAAGTGCACTATCGGATTATCAAAAAATCTTATTATTATAGTGATTATAGTTTACGGGACACGCCTCTAGCATTTCTGTACATAGAAGTAGTATACGGAGTACAGTCACAATGCTACAGTCTGGCCATATGTACTAGGTGGGGCGATCGTCAGTCGGGAACGTTTCTGGATGGAATGTACTTTTTCCCCCATGCGGATCCCTCAAACAAACTGCGAGTATTCCTAGTTGATACACGGTGAAAAATGTCTAGGACATACGAGACATTTTTGCTTAATAACGGAACACAGATAGCAGGAAAAAATAAAATAAATACAAGATGGGTTTATCTTGAGCAATCTTGTAAAAAATAGCTCATAGGAAATCAAGGTCGACAATGTCATATTCAGATTTGTTTAATGCCTACATAATATCCAAAATAAGCTTCCTTGGCTCATTTGCATTTACAAACTTTTTTATTTTTATTAACCAACTTCAAAAACAGGATGTTCTGTATTCGATATGTAACTTTTTCATGTTCGCGATTTTCTCGGCAACTACTAATCTGATTTGAATGCGGTTTTCGGTATTTAAATCCTTGTGTTTCAAGGAAGGTTTTAGTATATAATTTACCAGAATCTGATGAAGATATTCGGATACAGGCAATGGAACTCTTCAAAATCGAAACTTCAATTGCTTTTTATGTCTGTGCTCATCCATTTTCTCAATTATAATGTGATAAGCGATAATAATAAGAGTTTTGGAAGTCGGTTAAATATTTATAAAAAAAGTTTTTTAGGTAATATTATTATAGTTTAGTCATCAGAGTAACTAAAGACGTGTCCACACTATTTTCAAAGTCGTGACGTATATTTAAGCAGTATTTGATTATATTAATGTTAAAATTGAAATATATTAACTACAGTATAATTCACTATGTGAAACTACATTGTACTTTGAGTATTTCGTCAGTATTGCTATTATTTGTATGTGATTAGTTTATAACAACCGTAATTTTTCACTCTATCAAAAAGTCGCTACAAAAACCTTGTTTCTTGTACCTACATTAAAAAGGTATTTATAAAAAAAAATCTAACTTGAATAAACACGACAGTTGAAGTTGGACTCAGTTTCTATCTAAAGAAAATAAAAAAACTGAATGATTACTTATTGAAAAAATTGCGATGGTTCATTTTGTTGATAAGTTTAATAGCGTTCTGGATTAAACATTTTTGATCTTATACATTTTTAGTTTATTTCTTTAATTACCCCTCCATCGTTTATATCATGTCAAAATAATAGTTTCAAGTTTTTGTAACAACTTTCTGATGCAGTTCAAAGCAAGCTATCAATAGAGAGATAGATCAAATACATTGACAGTATAAACAGGCAGAGTTTCAAAGTTTGGAATGTAAAAATACGAGAGAATCGTAAAAATAACCATCTTATATCATGAAAATACGCTTAAAATACAGTAGTTTAAATGCACAAAACTCTAGCGATACCGAATTAGAGAAAGTTTAAACTATGACTAGATAGAGATTTAAAAAGCTTACAAAATGTAGGAATTACATTATTCTATGCATCGATTCACCGAATCAGTATAATTTAAATAGATATAGAATTTTTTATTTAAACTGACGTGAGTTTGTAACATTATTCAAATTATGAAGCAACAGTGCACTGGCTGCGACTCGGGCACGACGTATCGCACTCTCTTGAAAATGCCTAAAAGTATAGTTGAAACCGCGGTCGACTAAATAGACCAACATTACGTGTATTTCATAATTTGAATAATGATATAGAAATTATCTAGCGAAATAATTGTTTAGGTAGGTGATATTTTTCAGGTTAATTTATCAGATTGACTGCAAGTTTTTTCCGACTGCATGTTAGTACCGAACATGTCTGCAGTTAAACTGCTGTCTATAAACTAACGATAGGGTATTTTACGCCATCAACAAATAATTCCAAGACACTATTTAAATCAATATTTCAAAACAGGTATACATTTCAACGTTTTTAATTCATTAGTCAATTTCGGTTTTTATTTGCCTTTTAAACCATTCATAGTCCGTCTGACATGACGTTACTACACATTGTTTGGTCGCCATACAATATGTATGCAAAAAAAATGTTTTAACAGGATTTAAGAGTATATGTCACTTAACAGGTGGTGTAAAATACCATATTTACAGTCAGATTTATGCAGTTGATCTGTTCACACTTAATTAAAGATTAACATAAATACATTGATTGATACGACAAAATGTCATACAAAATATAAATTACTTAACATAAAGTATTCTTTAACTAATATGAACTATGTAGGGCCATACCAAGACAATCTTTCTATAAAAAAATCTAAACCATCCGAGCCTTAATATGCTCAGTCGAGTTTGTTAGCACTATGTAGACAGAGACAAGTGGAAAAAGGGTGGGGAGGCCTTTGCCCTGCAGTGGGACACCATAGGCTCGTAAAAATTAAAGTAGGCAGTTTAGAAAAGTTGTTATGTCTAAAATAAGGTTCCCTTCCAACATATCAATTAACTAGACTGTACCACCAATCAAGGTGGAGTATGCCAGGAATCTATCCAACGCAAACAAATTGATTGATGTCTCACTTTTAAAGACCAGTGATTCTTTGTTGTAGAAAAAGAAGTCTAACAACCACATTCTGAGGTTCTTATAAAATCGTTGACTTTGTGGAAAGTGTATCAACAATCCCTGTATCCCGGAAGGCTTTATAAATATTTAAATTTACTTTTAAGTCCAAGGTCCAAATATTAAGAAGTTGACTCACAATGTCAATGTTTTAAGAATTTTGCCCATCTTTTTATACAATATTAAGGTTGAAAAATGAAGCATCCAGCAGGATTCGAATCTGCACCTCCCGGGTAAATGCCCCAGGTGCTTTGCCAATTCAGCTATAGATTCATATGCTGCTAGATTCGAAATGTCTTAACACTTTTTGTGCCAGCATTATAGGTATATATATACCTGCGCATGTATTTGGTAAACGGAATTATATTAAACTAGCTGACCAGGCAAACATTGTTTTGCCAAAAAATTTGGGAACTTTTAATTGAAATAGAGTGAAATAAATGATCAGTTATCGAGCGGGATGAAAAATTATTAAATTACTAAAATGGCTATAAAAAAAGGGTTGGTGATAAAAGGGTAAAAATTTTGGGTTGTATGTATTTTTTAATGCCACATTATAAAAATATAAAAACAATAAATTTTGTCCAAAAATAAAAAAAAAATGTTAATGGTGAACCTTATCACTTCGGGGTATGAAAAATAGACAGTAGGCGATTCTCAGACTGGTAAAAATCAGTAAAGCCGTTTTGGAGAAGTAAGTTAACTAACACGAGAAATTATATAAGATTAAAACCTCCATCTCTCGAATTAATTAAAATGTTTAATTTAAAACGAATTTAGCGATAACTCTAGCTTGGTATGGCCCTACAGTAACTAAAAGCTGTGTCTACACTGGTGTGCAAGCCCACACACACACATTGCACTGAAGAACACAGTATGTACAATAGGCAAAGATTTAAATCGTTATGCTTAAAGAGAATCATTATGCTTAGAGATAGTTAATGAAAAAGAGTACACACGGCGACACATCAAGATATAAACTTCCAGTGTAAGCCAGTCTCGCTTTGCACGGGAAGCTGGAAATACAAGGTGATACCATCTTATACTGAAACTTATAGATCTTAATCGTTGCTCCTGTATATTTAATGCGAAATAAATGATTAAAATCTTAAAACAATATATCTAAATATTTGGTGTTACATCCTTAACTGTAATTCATCAATAAAATAAAATTATTCTGCCTTGCCATTATTAGAAATGGCGACCACAATCCCAGCGATACAGCTTTTCATATCGGCGCTCAAATCGTTTCTCGATTCTGAGAATTTCTTCAAACATTCGTGAACTTTAGCTTCTTTATAATCAAACGCTACTTTATTATTCTTAGAAGTTATGTCCAAAAATGCGAGTAAATTCTCCGCTACTTCTATGGGCATTTTCGCACAGTTGGTATCAACTAGAATAGTGACATGCTTACCGATTTCGGACTTTATTAACTGCGTGATAAGGCTCTTTGCGTAGTCGAAGTCTTTAATGTCTTTCTGTTCGATTGGAGATAGGTTCTTGAGCGATTCGATGGCTAGAAGAGTGAGAGCGAGGATGGCTTCGTTCTGCATTAGGGAATGAGACGCCACGAGCATATTGACTAGACATGATATGCAGCCGTCAACCTGGAAAATGAAGTAAGTCGTAATAAATAGTGTAAGTCCAATTTGATGGGGACATCTGCTTGATTATGGAGGAAAAATAAGTGTATATGACCGTAATATCAAACCACAGTCCAAAGTTGACATAATATAATAAGTTGGGTAGGCAGTTTTCCCACAGATTTCAATTCCAATTATAAAAGCGCCCCTGGGGCCTATAGAAATAAATGATTTCAATCTTGAATCTTGAAAACCTATTAATTCAATGGGGCAGATAACTATCACGTAGATCCTTATATAATGCGCTCACACTAAACGACTACCAACTAAAATAAAGTGTTCAGTACATTTTGCAGAATAAATTGACTCGACCAAAGGCACTCATGAAAGAGCTACATCTGGTTTAGTACATTTCAATAATCTTCGCCATTACTAGAGCAGTGTAAAGCCTGACCTCCACGATATGCCTCCATTGCGTGTGATGGCGCAGTTGCTTGACGGTCCAGGCCAGCAGCCGCGGCGCCTCCCCCGCCGCCCCCGCGTACTCCCCCGCGTGCCCCCACTGCGCCACGCTCGCCAGCGCTGCAGGGTTGCTGGCTAGCTGCTTCGCTACACCCTCTGGAAATAATACTCGTACTTTTAAATATAGGTATTGCATTTTTTAAGTATGGCGGAAGAAGGTAGCAAAACAAATAAGAAAGAAAATAAGAAAAAAATATGGGACCAGCCCAACTGTATCTGTACTTTGTATCCTGTAGTTGAGAAATTTAGGGTCCTGGCAAGAGGCACCGTAGCTTAGTGGTTTAAAGTGACTGCCCGGTATGCAGAGGTCGCAAGTTCAATTCCAGACGGACTCATAATTTTTTAACCGTTTTTAGTATTATTTGCTAAGCATAGCTAAATGCTATAAAAATAATGAATAAGAAGTACAAACTCAGTAGTTAGCTTCTAGTGCTTTACTAATCTGTTCTGTGAGGTGGATACGTAATTACCTGACTCTGTGGCCATATATACCATATATACAGATATCAATCAGCAAGAATTATAACCCATTTATACTATGTAGTATCATGGTAGCAGAATATTTAGTAAAAAAATCTACTAGATATCATGGTCTAATAATAATAATTGGATATTATATTAATAATTCTTCTTATTCTTCAACATACCTTGACCATCTACCAGCATTCTAATCGCAGCCAACATCTTATAAGCAACGTGATGGTCTTCCACTTTAGGTAAAGCATTCAACAATATTGGAGCCGCTCTGCCTTGAGCAGCAGCCACTCGTTTGTTAACCACGGGCACTGCGAGGTTCCGGAGTGCAGATAGTACAGCATGTTGGATTTTAGTCACAGTGCCACTGTCAATAGGGTGCTTCAAGTTTGGCTTCTTTTGCATCATGAAGCCGAAGTTGTTGTAGGTTTCGAATATGTCTGAAAACATCGAAAGTAAAATTATGAACATTTTAAATAAGCGATTTTTGGCTATCGCTGTTAGTAAAAAGGTCATTAGTGTCATTACCGACTACATAACATAACAGCGCGTCTGTATTACCTAGAAGGGTTTGGCAAAGGTCTACAACACCCTCATTTTACCTGTATTGTTTAGGTCCAATGGAATAGGGCCTGAGCCTATCGCCATCCACCGGACACTATTCCAACCCTGTGCTGCTATTGTGAATTTCCTGGCGGAAAGTTCACAAATAACACTTTACCCAACCTGGGAATCGAACCCTAGACCTTGCGGTGAGAGGCGCATACGCTCACCACTGGACCATCGAGGCAGTTACAGTAACCTACTACAATAGTGATATTCAAATCTACAATAAACTTACATTAGACGCAGTAGAATTATCGATAGGTAAATTTAAGAAATATATTAAAATCAGATTATCTCAAAAAGCTTATTACAGTATTTTAGACAACTTAAATGATAATAGTATTTAGAAATGAACTGCTCTTTTTATGTGACTTTTAATATGTATGATAATTGTAATATGTTATTCATTTCATTTGAAAAGATGGCGCACATGAGTTTCTCACCAGCTCTTCTCATAATGCAATACCGATCGGAGCTGGTACTTAGTTTGATTTTAATCTGATTCTAAACAGTTGGATTAAAATTAATCTAAGCCCCGGTTATTCAAATCATTGTAATTAGTATAATTTAGTTTTACTTATAATTTATTTTTATATCATTTGTTTGTAATATTTTGACGTGTTCAAGCACCTCCTGGGGCCTATGAATATAAATGTTTTGAATTTGAATTTGAATTTACAATTATTCTATTATTCTAATTTTATATTACAATAGAGCTACTGGGAACACTGAGCTATCTTTTACAATACATCTCTGGTAAACAAAAAAGATAAAAAAAAATGATACATTATAGTCATGTTAAGATTCATAAAATATTAAGTAATTTTTAAAAATTGAAATTGTTAATTGATTACATAACTGATAGTTGTTTTGGTGCTACAATTTAAATCAGCAGCAACTTTAAGAAAATCCAAAAGGAATCAGATCAAGGATCAATTAAAACTAAAAAAAAACGCCTATTCATTTATTTTTATCTCACCAAGCAGTTTATCGAAGATCTTGTCCTGCATCATCTGTGAACAGTAGTCATCCTGCCGAGCAAAGTTGCCGATTGCCAGGACGGCTGTTGTTAACAGGTGGTAGTTCTGTGAGTTCAACCACTTGACAGTGGTCAAGTACACTTGGCCAACACCAATGTTGTATAGTATGTGCATTGCTTCATCTGGAAATATTAATTTTTGAATTGTATCATTACCTTATATAATATTTGTTTAAGCATGTATAACCAACCAACATTGAAGTGTGTAAAACTTTAAAACTAAAAAAAACAAAAGACATCCTCTACATCAGCTTGGGTTTGGACGCCTCAGGAACTATGACAGGCGCTTGAGAAATCCTGATCTAATAAACAATGTGAAGTTTGACATTGATTGTAATGTGTTTTGTGCATTAAATAAATAAACAATGAATTAGACTTGAACTATTGGGACCAATGCAATCAAACCCACAACTAAACTAAGGTATATTTTGCCAAAATGTTTCAGATATTCCTAAGAAAAAGGTTTTGATTTGAAAGTATATCAATACTTCTTCAATTCTGATAAGATGATATGATTCTTACCTCCCGTCAACACAATAATAACAAGATCGCAAGCCTGCTTCATGATGGCATCTACTTCAGAGTCAGCTGCATTCAGATCTCCAGTATTGTGTCTGAGTACTAACTGCTCCAATCTGGTACAAACCAGTTGAACTCCTCCCTCATTGGCTAGCAATGTCTTCACGGAATCTAGAATGAAATTAATGTTGTAAAGTAAAAAAATAGAAGAATCAATGAAATGGTATAAATGAAAAAAAAACTGCTAATTCTTAGGGATTTTTTTAAGATTTATGCTGATCTCCTTGGGAGTAGAGCAGCAAGGCTTGACACGGGTCAAAGTGTAGGAGCATTGCTTAATACAACAAATTCTATGCAGACAATGTTGAGAACAAAAGCTAGTCTTACAAAAATGCCTTTATGGATTTTTGCCTACTTCTCAGTGTAAGTAAATTTTTGTAACTGATTTTTTCTTATTACAGAATGGATAATATAGGTTAGCATACTTACCATGTTCTGCTTGTGCATGTAGATGATCCAAACAAAGTTCAGATATCTCAACATTGCTTGTCTCCCTCAGAACTCTCAGCACCAACTTGTTAACATCGTCACTAAACAAGAATTCTGGTGTGTTGTCATTTATCACACTCAATATAAGCAAGCAGGTAGACACAGTGTCATCAACAAAGTCTGACTTCTCCAGTTCTATAGACAATATTCTCTGGACAACAGCTATCAAACCTCCTTGCTCAATTGACTCTGAGAACTCCGACCCACCAATAGCATAATTCAGCAAAGATTTAGATACAAGCATTTGTATCTCCTCTAATTTAATGTCTATGCTTGTTTCCAATAGTTTTATAAGTAAAGGAATGCCATTAGATTCGAGAATTACTTTTCTAGAACTGTCACAATCACAACACAGGTTTCCAAGAGCTCGGCAGCACTGTTTGACGAGCTCTACACTGTCAGATGTTGTATCTTTCCGCAAAATGTTCAGAATTGGGACTATTATGTCTTTATCAGCGTAAGTCTCGCGTTTTTCTTCACATTTGACTAGCTCAGACACCGCTTGTATACTCAACAGCACAATATCTTGGTCATTGCTGTTGATCAAAGCTTTCAAGCAAGAGGAAACATCATAGTCATAATCTTTTCCGGTTCTAATAATGTCGTTGAGTTTAGCCTTCAATTCGCTCACGTTAGTTATGTTCTGAATTACTAAAGTTTCGAAGGAAGTAGATTTTTTGGCGGATGGGCCTAAAATAAGATTATGTTAATATCAAGGAGATTCAAATACAAAAACCGATCCACTGAATATCAATTACTTACCGTCCATTTTGGGAGATTACTTAATGGAAAATTGCAAGATTTAGTGCAGTTTAAAGTGAGATTTAGAGAATTGCTATTATAAGAGAAAACATAGCTTATATTTAATTAAATAATAGAGAAAAATACAAAGCGAATTAAATTGCTTGACAAGACAAATTCAATCAATCGAGAACTGTCAAATTGAAATGTCAACGTCAAATATTGCGTTTAATTTGTGAAGTATGGACTCGAAAACAACGTTTAGTTGGTGTGGAAATTAAAAATTATACAAGCATACGGCCCTTATGTGTAGGTACCTCAGAAGAACGAATCATATGGAACTGCCATAAGCATGTACTTTGCCTGCCATACCTACGTTCACAAACATGGCGGATTAGGGATGTTCACTCGCTTGTCTATCTAATCGATAAAATTATATTGATGGATGCCTGAGTTAAGCTTGTTCAACTAACCTTAAGAACTTTGATTTTTATACTACTGTCGGTGAAACTAGATAATTTCAAGATTTCCATCTACTTTTATTGTACCTAGATAGATAGATAAAAACTTTATTTGTACATCTTTTATAGGACATTTTTAATTAACCCGCGACGCAAAAAGAGGGGTGTTATAAGTTTGACGTCGATGTCTGTCTGTGTGGGTGTCTGTGGCATCGTAGCTCTCTAACTAATGGACCGATTTCGATGCAGTTTTTTTCTTACGAGAGCCAGTATCCATGCAATGGTTTTTAGCTATGTTTGGTATAAATCGGTTCAGCCATTTACAATAAATGGAGGGTAAAGGTGGGGATGAAGAATCGATTATTTTCAAATATGCATACTCAAGTGGGGTATCAAATGAATGGTAAAAATGTGTACATTACAAAAATATATATTTTTCATAAATATTGATTCTGCCATTTATTTACAAGAAATTAGGGTTTGAAGTGGAGATGAACCATCAAATATTTTAAGATATACCTTAGCCCAACTAAGGTATAAAATGAACGGGCAAAACGTGTTGATTATAAAAGAAATATGTTTCATGAAAATCGGTTCAGGCTCTTACAAAAAAAAACAACAAAAACAAACAATTCTATGTGTAAGTTAAATGTTATGCTTAAAAGTATTAGTATATGTAGATAGTATAGATTAGAAACCAACATTATTTTATGTAGGTACTTTATTCAAGAACTGCCCTTACCAATTCAAGATCTTTTGCATTTTGTGGATGTGAATAACCCGAACATGATGGTTGATCAATAGTGTTTGCTCTGTCAATAAATGCCAATTGGGATGGGTGGTTTCTTGGTAAACTATAACGACAAATAATACTTTGAATAACTTAGTACTTAATTTATCGATAAGGTTCTATGTTCGATGATGGCACAACACTAGCATCCGTTAATGTTTTTGAAATGAATGAATTATTAAGAATATTGCGGGTTTCTGCAGCTTACAACCAAGATGATTCGAAGTTATATCACAGTTTTGCACAATAATTAAGTCGAAAACACTAGAAAAATATAAAAACCTCACAATGACATCTTCTCACTTGTCAACAAAACCGTCAAACACCGTTTAGTAAAATGGCGTCCTTGGCAGCAGAAGTACATTAGCCAATGAGGAGAGTGCTGATAAAAAGAGTGTTAGTCATTATTCCTAACGTAAAACTGGTGTTGTGAGAAAGAGATAGGTATTACATTATTATTGCTGTGTCAAATAGAGCAATTACGGCAATTCCATATGATTCGTTGTTCTGAGGTAGGTACCAAAGATTCAAGCACGCTGCCACAAGAATCTGACCGGCTAAGCTTCATATTACTAAAACAAACAAATAAATGTAGAAAAACAAAAAGTATATTAAAACCAATCTACTATATATTTCTTTGAATCTAACGATTTTATGTCATATACAAACGCCCGCCTTGTCTGTCGATTAAAAGTAGCCTAAATAATTACCTACTGTCCTACTGAAGAAAATTCTATCAAAATCGACCCAGTAGTTTTAACGTGCAAGATTTGATTTACATTGAAGGACTACGGTGTTGTATTTCATGTGCCAGTAATTTCAAGGCCTGATCTCACCATCAAACACAGTAGTGCAAGCACTATTATTTGGTAGCACGTTATAGATGAGATGGTGGTGCTTCTGCCTCGAGTTCGTTCACAAGAGCTCTTCCACCATTAAATTAGATACCAAACATTCACACATTCCAAACATTAGGGTAGGTGTATGTACCGGGTTAGGGTAATCATCAAGCACGCAAAATATCCATACACAACACAATGGATTGAATATTAATAATTGTTTGATTTTCATTTGCATTTTATTTTATATTATTTCAATTTTATTTGTAATGCACGGAGGTTAGACTTCTCCTTATACAGGCATAATCATTGTTTAAAAGGAGATTCCTATCCCACGCATTTATGTAATTTATAACTGATTTAATTTAAGTTCAATAATACATAATATTATATAAAAATATTTTATAATATAATTATCATACAATTTTGTAATTGATATTTGAGAAAAAAAATAATTTCTTAATTTAAATCCTTTATTATTATTAGTTAGGAATTAGCGCTCGGTCGGTCAGGCTAAGTGCGTTTCTAGTTATATCTAACTACACGTACATAGACGTAATTTTATTACGAAGTACCAAATCGTCCAGATGATTGTTTTCTATGACCTTGGCGATTAATTTTATAACTTCCATATGGTGGAAACAGTGGAAAGTCGTAGGCGGTGCCGATAAAAAATCTCGTAAAAAACCGCAGGGCATATCGGTCATGTAACATACCGCAGACCTGTAATATTTTACAATGAGTTAATGTTTTTATCGTAAATAAATCAAGCCTCATTTTTCATTGCGTTATGAACAAATTGTTTACCATGAGACTAGCTATATTTTTTTTTACCGCGATCGGTTGTTTTTCAAGTTTAGTTAGTTCTAAGGAAACTTATCTGTATGAAAAACAGAATTTCTTCGGTATGGGTAGCCGTTTTATGTAAGTATGACAAACATTAGCAGCAGCTGATCTCTGGGACATCATGACCGTGGTAAAAGGGTGGCCAACAACCGGCGAAGGCGCGGCTATTTTCTCCCTGCCTACCAAATCCAAAAATTATAAACCAACTTTCTCTGTTTTGTATTTTCCTAAGCAAAAACTAAATTGTCATCTAACCTGCTTACTAATTCGTCCGAGATCTACTAGACATCAAATAATTCACACAATTTTATGAATGAAAACTCTTTTGTAGCCCTAAGCCGGAGAAGATTATTCTCGCGATGGAAAGAGAAGCAGCACACCCGAAGCCCTTGCCTGCTGAGAAGAAAGTGATGGGACTACCATCACCCTACAAGACTCTGTACCAAGGGCTTAGAAAGAGAAACGATACTAGAGTATTTCTGAGGAGGTTCGACTTCGACGCTAAGATGAAAGGCCATCATGTACTGTGTGAAGGGATGTTTGATTGCATTGTAAGTACTTGATTGCCCAAAATTGAAGACGTATTGCTATGGTAGGACGTGCAGGTGGACTAAGGACCTAAAATGGCGTGGGCTAAAATCTTTCAGACAACATTAACTTCTTCTAATGCTTTTTGTTAAAGTTACTAACATTTTCAATCGACTTAAAAAAAGGGGAGGTTCTCAAAATGCTTTTTTTTTATGTTTGTTCCATATGGATGTTTACTATACAGTAAACAAGTCTTTCAAGGTAAACACCTTTGAGGCGAGTCGTTGAATATAACTACGAGTAGGTATATAATTATGATGTGACTGCTAGATGCAAATATCCAAATAGCTTCAGAAAATATATAAAAAACACTGTAAGAACCTATAAAATTGGAGGGCCGCCCTCTTTCATTTCTTTAGGATGCCTTCATCAGATCCTACCTTGGTCGATATGGGTCCATTTCGAAAGTACACTCTCACAAATTTATTTTTTAAAAATCGGTTCTCATCGGACGGAGAAATCACTGGACAAACAAAAAAAATATACGCGAACATAGAAACTGCGACATGTTTTTTTCATTTCCCAGATAACTTTCCTCGCTGTTGAATCAACAGAAGCGATACCCATAATAATGCGAGGGGGTGCAGGGTACAAGCACTTCACGGCCGTTGTCAAAGCGAAGCCGGGCAGAGAGCTCAAGGGCCAGGTCCGTGCCTACTGTAAGTTCTCTAACGAAGAAGAAAAGAAAATCTATTTGAGGACGGAGCACCGTTCGAAGTATATTAAACAGAAGAATAATTATACTATGCAATAGTCTACATTATATAGTCAAAAAAATATTTTTGTAATGAGTTGTACTCTCATTATTAACTTAAACTAAGGAATATTTTATTCGTTATTTTGGGTTTTCCACCTGAGATTTCTCGGCGAGTTAAGTTTTATCTAGTTTTAATACATTCTATATTTAATAATATACCTACTATGTTAGCATATTTTTTTTTTGGAAAATATTAGGAATTAATCTATAGATTGCTGTATAAGATACAGCAATCTATACAAATGTAAGAATCAAAGTAAGTTTCAGATTATTTTTGAAACCGAAACTATTGCTGTACAGGTTTTTATTTAATTTTATTTAAACCCACACAGATAATAAGCCAATTAATCGTTATAGTATATATAAAGCCCAAGCTTTTTATTTCAATGTGTTACTCCAATAAATATTACTAATTGGCTATAATTTATCTGATCCGAATTATATGGTCTATTTATTTTGTTTTAAAGAATTTATTCCCTAACCCAATTAACCAATTGTCATTAATCTAAAATAGTTGTAATAAAGATACAAATAAAACAAGAGTAGGAGTGAGACAGAAATATTGCAGTAAACACCAATAAATGAGCAGACTCGAGTGGCGCTAGAACATTTTTATAATTTATATCGAGATGATGCTATTAATACCAGAATGTCGCGTGCATTTTGAGTATGTATTTTAGAGTGTTTTGATTACAATGGCTTATTCTAGTGGCTGTGGATGCGACTGTTCACCGTGAGGATTCCGGTTCGTTCCCGGCTCGGGCTAAAGTTTAAACACAGCTGTTTTTGTCAGGAAATTGTAAGAAGCATCACGGAGTCTGGTATTTTGTACGGTAGATGACGGTAGGCTCGCCCAATATCATTATTGTTTGGAACTATATATAATAGATGAACAGTGGGTATTATGCACCTCTGTACCTTTTTGGGTAATACAGGCATGATCGGTAAAAACGGAGCCCTAATACTAAGACTACGCTGTCTGTCTGTCCGTCTGTCACCAGCCTGTATCTAATGAACTGATATAGCTAGACAGTTGAAATTTTCACAGGTGATGTAAAACTGTTGTCACTAAATCAACAGATACTAAAAATTTTATAAAATAAACAATTAGGGGAGGGGGCACCCATAGAACAAACGTGATTTTTTAACTTGGTTTAGCTCGATATTGGTAACGGTAGACGCTTCAAATATTAAGATTACTTTACTATAGAAATAAATTATTAAATTAAAATAATTATTATTGAGAATACAGGTTACTCACGTTATTTTAGCCGGGATATGCCGACTAGTTTCGAATCTAGGCCTAATCGCCCAGTTGATGAATCTACGTACTAGATTCGAAACTAGTCGGCATATCCCGGCTAAAATAACTTACCTGTATTCTCAATAATAATGTCTTCACCTCACGTCGGTTTTAATAATTAAATTAAAATAAAATATTTAAGGGCGCCAATACAGCAGTCATTTTTCTTCGACGAATCCGACTCGCACATGACTGGTTTTTTTAAAATTATAACGATATTCTCAACAATAGCATACGTCCTCTTTGTTTACTACAAGTCATATGGGTTAATCAGCTTTGGCAATGTGAAGCTGAATATGAATATTGCAATGTATTATTATTTCAGTGTATATTATATAAAAATAATACTCTTCTCTACTACGTGTTATATCAGTACTCTCAATCCAGTGCCAAGTGTTCGCATGAGTGAAAGTTAACAGGTGATTGTAGTTATTCATTCACTCATTTGAAATATTTACCTCTTACCTCTTACACCAGGCAAGGCAGATCATATCATATCTAGGAATGGTAATAGTATGAATGAGTAATGCTAGGTAAGACTAATTAATTGGTTGGATAAATTCGAGTCCACATTCAATAAAGTTCTGCGGCAAAATATGATTCATGGTTTTTGTGAAAAAAAATTGCAAGACATCTTAGAGTATTAACCAAATTTCTAGGTTGTTATGGATATAGCTGCAAAAATGTACTGTCTCATTCATTCGCCTAGGATTTACGCTTTGTCTCGCGCTCCCGCAGACCGACTACAATTCACTTATAAGTTTGCCGTCAGCTGTATCTACATAGTTTCTCTTAGACGAGCACTACACTTTTCTTTCAAAACAGCATTATCTGTTAAAATAACAATTTATGCTCAATTATATTTACCCATTACGATTTGATGAACTTGGGTTTTAATCCAAGGGCAGTTACGGATGGCACTTAAAACATCTCACAAACATAGATTAAAATGCCTTCCTTATTAGGCCACGGCCTCTTCTAATTAAAGTACCAAACGAAGTACTTGCCACTACACAAGTATGTAACAAACAACTGAAGACACATGGTACGACGTTCATGTTATATATTTATTTGTATTTAATGAATAGCAGTTGAATTCAGCAATTGAGTGGAGACACGTAGCCGCTGTTGGTGGACGCAGCAGCTATCGTAAACAATTAATGGATGCGGCTCCCGCGGGATTGAAGCGGTTTAAACTAACTGCTGTATTCACAGCGTGAGCTTTTTTATTGCGTTAGATATTGTAAAGAATAGAAATGGGCAAAGGAACTAAATATTGTAACTTATATTGTTTAAAGGTTAGACAGATATGTACATTGCAAGCACCTAAACATAAAGTGGTATTATCTACAAAATGCAAGCACCAAGCATCTATTGTTATACCAGTCACCAATTTTTTCAGTGGTTCTAGAGTAAGCTGCCAAAATTCGCTGTCTTAGTCGCTCGCTTAGTATTCACGCCGAAGTCTACAGCGTAGGTTACAGCTTAATTCTTTGCAGATGATAATTGATAAGGTGGTAAGGTGATATCAATAAAATTTCATTTAGACATTGATCAAAATCTAACATTTCACAGTAATGGAACACGGAGCTAATGTTGTCTTACGAAAAGTGGAGGTATCTAAAGATCATTTTAAAAAATATCACCTACATCTTATTTTTTATAAATTGGTGAGCATTTCAAAACATCCTGTATCCATCAATGATTCCTATAGTTATTAAGAAGGCCGCGTACCACTATCGACTCAGCAATGTCAAACGGCGCGGTGCAATACCCTCGTGCGTTTTGTTTTTATTTCTTTTTTTTTATATTATCATTAGTTGTGGTCTAGAAGTGCAGTGATGTATATGTGCGGGATTTCAGACTTTTTTAGGCGGAGGAGGCCGAATATTGAAAGGGTGAGTAAATTTTTTTATTTAGTAGTCTAAGAAATAGGTCAATTTTATTTGTGGTTGATCAAGGTACCTTGATGTGGGTACTTCTTTGACAGGCTCTTTGTTTACAGGTTTATGAATATAAGCTATTTTATTTGTGATATAATGTATTATTTTTATAAACCTTTTAATATTTTAGATTAGGCGCGAAGATTAGATACTACGTACCTACGTATATATAACTAATTATACTGTTATTTGTCGAGTATTATAAATGAAAGTAATATTTTGTAAAATTTACTAAGCGAATCAAATAAGAACAGATATTTCGGTCAATTTGAATATGTTCCATTCGCCCTAATTGTCAACAAATTTTTTCGAGAGGAACGCGCATACGATTGAAAAATTCGTTCGTCCGAATGGAACACTTTTTTATGGTCGAAAAATTTGTTTTTATTTGATTCGCATAGTATATATCGAGTATCCCAATAAGGGAGAACTAATACCTAATGAACCTATTTTTATATTGCATTATTGCATCGCACCGAGCTACCACGGTTTGGCTCCTCTTATGGTATAAAGCTTACAGCGATTGCTGAATTTATATGAGGTAAAAAAATCAATATTTATTACATGAGAATTATCACCAAAATCAGTGCCCTGACGAGCTGATCTGCCAAACTTTGTCTCACCTCAGATATAATTCAAGAGGAATTCAACACAGTAAAAATCATAAAAATCGGTTCGCCCGTTCTCGACTTTTAAATAAAAATTAAAAAAATATAAAATAAATTTAGGTTAGTTAGTTTAATACTAGTTTAGTTAATTTGCAAGTAAGTACAAACAGTGACTAAGCTTTTCAGAGGTTAACAAATAAAATTGGCAATGACCCTATTCATGAGTAGCTGAGATAAAAAATAATTAATTACCTTATCTAACAATTAAAGTTTATTGACACACTTGAGTGTTTATTAAGTAAGTGTATTATTATCATTACGTTTATTGTGACTTTAGCAACTGAACCTCACGTCAGTTCAATTTGAGGTAGACTAAATAGGTTTGTACTATAATTTCTTAACACTTAAGTCTAAATTCACTCGGATTATTAAAAAATGTCAACCATATCGACTTTTATAATAACTTTACTGATAGTACGTTCTAAAAATAAAATATTGCCATTTTTATAGCACCACTGTACTTTAACTAGATTTACAAAATGTAAGGTCCATTAAATTAAAAATATACCATTATCTGTCACGTGGTAGATCGATAAAACAAGCCTACGTAATTTCTGGGGTCTTGAACTGTCTCTTCATAAATTTTCATCTAGGTATATCAGTCCAGTAGTTTCATAGCATTTCAGGTCCAAACAAACAAAAAAAAAAGTATTTCAACTTTAAAATATTAGTATAGATAATAAACACCATAGATTACTGCAGTCGCTCAATATTATTAAGTGGGATATTAATCTACTGCCGTGGTATAAACATGACTTTCCTTCCACAAGCAGGTAGGTGGCAGACAAAAAGCAGTTCAGGGGGCAGTGAGCTTATTAGTGAAATAAAAGATTTATTGATGACTATATACATAGTTATTATATATCTAAATATAAGGCACAAGACCGCGAACTCTGGCGCACCTTGGGAGAGGCCTATGTCCAGCAGTGGACTGCTAAAGGCTGATGATGATGATGATATAGTTATTACCTGCAGCTTTATTTGCATGATATGTCAGTGAGTCTATGACTCACGGCTTCGTCCATACCTAATTTCAATAAGATTGTTCTGTTCGTTTAGCTGCGAAAGTTTAACATACCCAATATTTTCTTTTGACTATAAAAGTAATTGGCTACGACCCGAAAATTCACCGGTTTCGTAAAATTTTGGAAGTCCTTATTGTCGATTAATCCTCAGTGCCCAAGCCAATGGGAGGATACCAGCAGCCCCACTACGTTAAGCAAAATCTTACCCTAAAGATTCGACACTAAAGGTGAGTCACGTAACATTCGATATAGTATACCCAAACCGGGAACTAAAAACACCTGACATAAAGGGGTGCGCCTGTTTTTATTTCCACGTTTGGGTCTACAAAGAAGAAGAAGAGAAAATGGAGGTACAACGGAATAGTTTCAAATGTATCGTTTCTGTTCTGCTTTGTTGGTCTAGTGGTATAAATTGTGTATTACTCAACGCGAGGTCTTGATTTGCGGGTCTGGCAAAAGATTCAGTTATGATATTCTTAATAGCAGCATGGAGTTGGAAATGTGCCTGGTGGATGGCGATAAGCTCACCCCCTAAACATATTAACCTAAACATAACAGGTGAAATGTAGTTGTTGTTGTACACCTCTGTCACAGCCTTTTGGGTATATATACGTAATGTTATGTATCGTTCCTGTCTCAATCTGGGCTATTAGAAGATCACGTAGGTGATGGAGTGTCGTGCTTACATATTTTTCAACCGAACGCTTTTCTTTGCCAAGCGAGTGATTTATGATAATTGTCCGCTTTGAATGAATAAGAAATAACGAGAATATCTTATGTTCATGTCCAAGCATAGCAGTGATCTGTGACCGAATAAAAAAGACCCTTAATATGAAATATTTTATACTGATTCTTTTTCATAGAAATTGACTCAATAAATATAGTTTAGGTGCTCAATTAAAATCGTTATATGCATTAATGCCTGGCAATTCACGCATATTAATCTTGTACTACCCAGTATTTCGTATTATCACATAAGTTCTAACATTGGTATTACTAAGTAGTACAGTAAGTTATGGTATCTAAATCTTCCTCAATATTTAAACCTCATTTTCACGGGGTGTCGTTAGCCGAAAGAAAGTCGCTTAAGAAATCGTGTCACGAAATTACCTCTCATGTCATATCGAACAGGTTTTCATATTTCAGTTAGCTAGGGATCGAATAGTACAGAGTGTAAGTTTCAGACTTGTTTCAACGGAATCCAGTCATCAGCAAAACAACCATACAACTCAAAACAGAACTACACAGAAACTGAAATGTGGATGGAGGTGCACACAGTGTGACGACTTGATGGAATTAATAGATAGATACATAGTGACGTGACGTGATACAATAATTAATTAGGTTATTAAACTAGCGACATCATAAATCATATTACCTTTCGAGTCACTCGAGTATTTTGTCTATTATTTTAAGTCCTTTGATGTGTCAAGAATTCACAATACGAGTGTAAGCACAAAGGTAAAAGTTGTGTGATCATTAATTATGTTAAATGGGGCTGTATTTAGCTTTACAGAAATACATAATAACACAATATACAAAAGCGTAGCGATGTCAACAAACTGCGATAGACCGGGAGCCGGGCATTCGTAATCGTGCCAAAATATACTACTGTCTTGCTTATTTTTTCGTATGATTTTGTTTCTTTTATTTTGGTGACTTTTTGTATTGAAATGGGATCACATAAAAAATGAAAGTTTAATTATAACAAGATAATTCGGTATGGAGTTCTGTGTTGTTTTTTTTATTGATAATGATTTTTTTTATTGGTTTCTTTTGTTTTTTTTATAAGTTTCATTAATAAAACGACATCAAAAATAGTGAATAAGAAAATTACCTTGCACTTAAAAAATTCGTTGATTAAAAATCGTAATAGTTCGTAAGAACATAATTATTTTGTCTTTTTTTCAGAAATATTGATGATTTTTATTGTTGCCAAGAATGCGACATAGTAAAAGATTGTAATCGGTTCTCAAACAAGCAATTGTGGTTGAAAAGCTTCAATTGCTTTTAGTTTTCGTTTAATAACTTTGTTAAGATTAGTGATATTAGCAAACACAATGACAATTAGTTAGCTAAAATAAATAAATTATCTGAGCTCTTTATCTTCTCGTGTAAACTAACACAAGACGATAAAGAGCTCGGATAATTTATTTATTTTAGTTCACTAAATGTCTAGTACACAATATTTATTTCGAAGATCAATGATTCATGACAGATATTAGTCGAAAGCTCTTAATTCACCATATATACCTAAGGTAAGACTAATTAATTTTAGCAACGCGCTTCATCTCTGTCACAAAAATGTAAAAAAAATCAAGAAGAAAGCGCCACTTCGTCTCCTGCGCAAGTCTACGCATCGTCTGATCCAATTTTAAATGTCAGATAGATAATTGTGCAACGTTTTGGCGACTGGTCAACGCTGACCTGAGTGAAACATTTCGATTCTGAAATCAGTCAGTTTCGAGTCTCGCCTCGCCGCCCGTGTGCGTAGGAAAAACGCCGAAAGCGTTTGCGAACGCCGAAAAACCAAAATAAATATTCTTTATTGTCCTGTTTTCGCTCTCAAAATAAACGTGCTGTGACAATATTAATATGTTTTTGTAATATTTCTTTTTATTTTTGAAGTGTATTGACAAAATGGAAAAATCGGAAAAGATGGAAAGGAAAAGGTGATTTGTTTGTGGCGGATTGGTTATATTTATTACGTATAAAACAAGTTTACTATACTGAAATTACTCTTAGGTTATTTATTTGTACACATTGTAAATAGCAGCATTAATTTTGTAATAAAATTAATCGTGTTTATCTATGGCCATTAAACTATCATTAACACATTCAAAGCTATTGAAAGAATTCACATTGACACATCATAAACATTCAATTAATTTATGTCTACTTAACTAATCCTAAATAACCGTGATTTGTTTATTTAAAATAGTTTAATTGACTGCTTTCGTTCTTAGCTGTAATAAAATAAACCAATGTCGATAGAATAATTGGATTTATTTTAAAACAAATTATGTAAATAATTTAATTCGATTAAATGAAAGTAGGTATTATCACTTAAGAATAGAAGCTTTTTCAATCACAAAATACATTGAACACAGTATTAAGTTTAGAAATAGATTATTGGATGGCGGATTGGTGTCGATAGGCAACTAAAAGGTAGTCTAATAAGACTCTTGTTTAATATGCTTAAGACCTCGGGTCTACGTAGTTTCTGGTCAATCCTGGGATTTCCATGTAGTTCGGACTAATAGTTATCATATAACTACTCCGAAAAATGAAAACACTTCGGTGTCAAAGGAAAAATAGGACATGTATTTATGTGTTGCTTAGGAATCTGGATACTATTTAGGACAATAACTAGGTCTATAAAGACGTCATAGTCTAGACATTGTCAAAGACCTTAACCTTTCCATGTTGGCAACCTATTGCACAATACGTATGTATACCTACCTACAACTACTAACTTTGGACAACATAGGTATACTAGGTATTACAGTTAATATTATTGATATTCTTAATACTGCCTCCTTGCAGTTACGCAGTTTAAGCGTGCTGGCTGTCTTATAAAACTAGGATGGTGGCGGTTGCAAACAGAGTAATTTATTACTGAATATTCTGGGAGACATTGTCGTATTCAAATATTGTTCTATTTTATTTGGACATAGACAACATAATAGTTTCGTATAAAAAGGTTCCACTTTAGGCATATTTTTATTGACCTAATGGTTATTAGGCATACTGTTAGTTCGTCTAATAAAGATGAAAGATAACTTTGGTACCATAGTGCAAAAATAATTTGAAATCGGTTAGGGTGCGGTTGGGAGGCCTTTGCGCCTTGCCACTCTTGACGCTTAGCTTTGACTATAACAAGACTATGACGGTGGTTATCAACATAGAAACGGTAAATTATTTCTGCTTTGACGATCCTAAGTTGATAACTAAGTCATAGTTGAACTCGAATCTAAATATCAAGAGTGGCAAGCCGTGCTAAGTGCACTGTATTTAAAAAAAAATCCTTTTTTTCTAATGGTCAGATTTCCTCTATAGTAGCTAAGCTAAATTGATTATGTTCGGAGGTGTTCAAGCATCTGTGGCATAATGAATGACCAAGATTCGAACTAATGACATGATTTGTGTATGTCCGAGAGCTTATCTATTGAGATATGGCCGCTTATTATGGTATTGTATGAATTTATTTAGCTTCTGATGATGTTATTTTTATTTGCAATCGCATCGTACTTGTCTGTTAAATATACCTACTTAAGATGAAACAAATGAAAGTCAGCATCATTTTATTAGTTGACGATATTGATGAAATATTTTAGGTTACAAAATTGCATTTAGTATCTTGTACCTTTAATACCTATATATCGATTATTTATGATCGTATTAAGCTTTTATGTCAATCCAGTTGTACAGAAAAAATCATACTCTTTGGACAGACAGGAAAAGATTTAATAAGGTTATGTAGAATATGGGTGATCAAAATAAAAATACGGTCTTATCACCATAAATCTTTATCTAGTTAATCTTTCATTTATGACAATATTTGAGGCACTTTACAAGCTTTCTTTCTTTTACAAACATTTTACATAGTAAATCTCTTAACAGCATTAAATTAACGTTTCTTGCGTATTTTCATAACCTAATTATAGCAGGAAGGTATGCCATGGCTGATGTGAAAAAACTACTTTCTATTTATCATCTTTAATAGGTTTGTCCTTAATTTGATACGTGAATTTGAATAATGTAGGATAAATGGTTTTGTAATAAATGGACGTGCCTAGCTGTAGGTTCTTTAAATATTACCAGTAACTAAAAAACAAAAAAACAATGACTTATGTTTTATTTCAGAACCAAGTGTTTAAAAATTTCTTTAAATTATCATAAATATGCGCTGTCTACACTATTTTAATGAAAATAAATATTTCAATACCGTCAATCGATGCATTGTAGATATGAGAAAGGCTACTTAACAGTCACTTTTAGCCGTTCATATACCATTACATATAATATATTATATACGAAAATAAAATACAATAAAGAAAATTTGGCTACTATAATAAAATAAATGCAATGCCACAAAACTTTGTTTATTTACCAAGACGTTACAGCGCAAAAAAAGAAATGGCATTAGAATAATGATTTAAAAGCACATTAAAGAGAAATGATAACAACACTAAAGATGATCGAGAGACGAGATCGTAAACTATCGAGGAGACTAGTATTTTTACTTGAAAAAACATCTTCGTACAGTTGAGTAAATAAACTAAAGCAAAAGTAGAGGCAGACACGTTTCAAAACAAAAGTTTTATTCTAATACAAACCTTGGATTTAGTCTACAGATTCAGATACATATTGAATAAAACATCGTTGAACATGATTCGATTTGTTTGCAGCATAACTATAGACAGGCGGGTGCAAATCACAACTAATGTAAACACTGAAAGTGATTATACACCTGATAGGCTTTTCGTTAAACACGTGCGTAAACTTGCTTTTTACAGTCTATTATTTACGATAAATCGCCAATATTACTTTCACATAAAACATAATAAGTATCATAATTCATTTTTCATACGTAGTTTTCTTTTCCGCTCGTCATTTTCATGTCAATTATGCACAAATTTATCTCCATTTTTATGCTCAGTACTTCTTCTATCTATTCTCACACACCATCATAGCATTATCCGCAATATATCCTTACCGTGACTGCTAAATCATAAACAAATAGCACTAATCCGCGGTACGAGTATCGACTCAACTGATTCGGACTACGGAGTTGCAGGAGAGAAGGAAGCTGTCCATTGCCAGCATTTCAACTCTATTTTAGCTATCAATCTAAATTTAAGAACAGGCCATATTCGAACAAATTGTATAAAAACTAGGTAACAGTACACAATTGTGATCTACGGCACGGCTCTAGAATCTAATTTAAGGGTGGCTACGTTAATACATCTTCTCAGACAAATCACCAACACAACATCTACTTTCATATAGGGCATAATGTATAAGCATCATAACTAATTTTACAAACGCATATCTTTACATCTCGTCATTTTTCACATAAATTGTAGACGTTGATCTATACTCTTTAATGCAGCCTGCCTTTACATACTTCTTAATAATCTATTCTCAGCTAAATACCAACACTTCGGCATAATATCACAGCTAAACCATAGCCAAGCACCGCAACTTTATTAAAAGCTTCCGTAATCCGTAACCGTTGCAATGTTCCGTCCATCTCTGATCCGCGGCACGAGTGTCGACTCAGCTGATTCGGCCTATGGGGTTACCAGGAGCCGGCGGGCGTCGCTGTCCGTCGAGCAGCGGAGGAAGCTGTCCATGCTCCGGACAACCAGCATCCCGACACCGCTGACCCCGGTGAGCCACATTTACCATTTGGTACCCTGCCCGAGAAAAGACTGTAATCAGGTATTGTAGTACCCTTGATATTTGATTGCTGTGGCTAAGTATGTGTGAGCTTTCTATGTGAGTATCCTTGGTAATTTATTTATTAGTTCTGTGTATTTATTAAGGTTTTGTTCTTCGTATCTTCTAGTATAACTTCGTCTTCACTTGTAGATAGTTATGACTATTCAGCTATTAACATGCGGTCTAGTAGGATGTTTAAGTTTTACTTTTAATTCTGTAAAACTTGTTTTCGTTCTATTAGCTTTACCTACACGCACAGCTAAATATTTTCCGTTGTTGATGCTCAAATACTTAATGCCACTTTATAATAAACATTTTGTTTTCTTAAGCTATGTCTAACCTTTACGCGAAAAGATTTTTTTATAAAACTTTATGCAATCCTTCAACGCTAATGAGATATAAAGTATTAAATGAAACTAATCAATCTTATTGTTCTGCAGGTGCATAGCCTGTGCTAGGATCACATAAAACGTTACTGTACCATAACAATGTTTAGTCTGCCCGATATTTGGGTTAAACTGTGGCGTCATCTATCGATCATTCGCGTACTATTAACGAAAATCGTGGTTTGACGGCTCATTAATAGATTCGATAGAACTACTTCGGGGATATTGTTTTCTTTATGTCTGTTCTATTTGAAGGTTTCATGAATCAGTTGCGATCAGGCATTACTGAATGGTTATGTAAACTTTGTTTTATTTTCTTTCCTATTTTCTTAGACCTCGTGTTGTCGTTAATCTGATTCACATTGAATTTGATCTTGTTTTAATTATTGTTATTATCATGGCACCTGAACAGTCTGCAACAAAATTAAAACTTTAAATACGTATTTAAAGTTTTAATTTTGAAGCTTTATAATGTTATAAAGCTTCAATGTTGTTGCGTAGTATAATAATAAGGGTTTTATTTGCCTCCTTACAGTAAATCTAAGAAAAATATAGTTTTCACATCAGCAGCTCGAAAAAGCATTATTTGTTGTGTGAAATCTGTGAGCTAACCTCTAATTTGCTTCGAAAATTCGAGCTAGGAAAAATAGCTTAGAAATTTGAAAGTATTTGATTTCATTTCCCCGTGCGTAGGGTCTAACACTAGCTTAGTTGAAGTGAAATAATATAGAATGAATGAAAATAGAAATACGTTCGTTATCTCTGTCTGTTTCATTTCGGTAATAAAGAGATTACATTCAAGTTTCGTAGTTTTCCCATTCTCTTTGGTAATGCCTATGCAAGCACGATTTTTGTGTATGAAACAAAGAGTCCAAACAACGTTCTGAAACTCGTATATTAATATAATAATATGCATCTTAGTATAATTTGCTCAAAACATTACAATTAACTATTAAATAAACATACAAATACTTAAATATTTGATGTATTTATTTAAAAAAAAAAAATTATAAAGCTAATAAAGCTTTACGTCATGATGTATTTGAGTTTGAAATGATTTCTACATTAAGGAAAGTTCACAAGTTCAAGTAATCAATGTTTATGTAAGATTACTCTTTATTCTATAGACCATTTGTCAATCCTTAAAGAATACCTAACTATTTAATGCGACCCGGCAGAAACATTATTTTTCTTCGGTAACAAACAAGCCATCAATCCATCCATACGTCGACACGCCACACGGACAGAAATAAGTATTGAAGCTATTAACGTCTCAACGCCCATTGCCAGAACACTAAAATCTCCAAATGAATAATTTGTGAAACAATAAGTAGCAATCTCACCAACGTGTTAAACCGACGTTTAACGTTAAGCTTTTGGTCTCTGCCAGTTCAAACATACTTAGTTTTTTTTTATAAGAAATCAATTATTAATATTATGATAATCTTATTTACATTACAATCCAGCATATCAAGGCTAATAAGTAATATTTTGTTAACCTAAATTGCTACGTTATAATATAATCTAAGAATGCGTCCATTAACACTTTACTTAGTTTTTGTTAAGGGGAAGTCACTTTGTTCATATTGTGTTCTTTATAACGAAACTTATCGCACTAATTTATTTGTCACTTATCACTACACTAACTCGAAAGGTTTCGTTCGTTTTAGTCTTTTTACTAGTTCCGTGTTATCGATGAGCTGGATTGCCTCGATGTTGAAACATAGTATGATAGAGTTTTTATTACGGGTTAAATAAAAAACCGAAGATTAAGAATTTTGGTGAAGCCGATCCCAAGTGCCTAGTTGTCGTTATTTCTATGTCGCAAGAGATGCAACATTATTGCACTATGTGTGCAGTACAATGCACAATGTACAGTTATTTTGTTCTGGTTGTCCTCGACCTCTTCAACTGTTTTCATATCTGGTAGGAGCTTGAAAGAGGGCGTTTGCTTGCTCACACAGTGTTTCACAGGTCCGAAAGACAAGTGATAAAACGTATTTTTGTAGTAGAGTGTGGATAAAAATGGTTTTTCTGTACCTAATTATTTGGACAGAATTTCATTTTGTACTTTTAAAAACAATGAATGCTTTGTGTGGTCGTAGTAATGATGTGAGTTGTGAAGTGCAGTTGTACATGATTTTTGAATTAGAATCACACAAGAAACTTATGGATAATTGGTACCTTTGTCAGTGATGAAACTAGTCCATACGAAGCGCTGCCACGCACAACTGCTTTTAGCCAAATTTTCTTTTTTTATGTTCTACTTTAATAAAGTGACAGATTTAGCACAAATCACACGATTGCGCACGCGCACGCCCTGTGACGTCACTTACCAGTCCTCTTGCATAAATATTATTGTTTTAGGTATCTCATGTACAAATATGCCAGTCGGTTGTTTGGACTGCTATTGTTAATCTAAATTTAAATATATGTTTATCGGCAATATTTTTTTGGAAACGCAAAACAGGTCACGATATTCGAACCTACTGTCTATAATTATAATTAATAAAATATTAATAAAATAAATTTTCAGGCTTGTTTTTTTTAGGGTATAATATAAAATAACTCTTATTCATTTTAGAAGTCATATTTCATAGCAAAATTTTCTGTCTATGTTGTACACAATCGATATCTAAATAAAAATAATACAAGTTTTATTTTTCAATTCGACCGGGTTTGATTCCTGAGTACAAGTTATTACTTAAATCCAAGTATGCAGTTTTTGTTTTAACTAAAATCTGTGTCCTGGTTCCTAAGAACAGATTTGTGTATGACTTATAATTACAGACTTCCCTATACTGACCGATATAAATGAGCCAGCCTGTATATATATTACCTATCTGTAAAAGTATATCTTAACTATCATACAATATGAATTCATCGTCTTCATTAATGTCGGATGGATCATATTTTTATAAATATTTAGGTAAAATAAATATATTCTATAGTCGTCTTAAAATAACTAGCAGGAAATAAGTAGGTGTGACCAATCCGTATGTTTTTGTACACGGATATATTCATCAAATAAATCACGTAAAACAAATTATTTAGTTAACAAATCATGGATACGTTATGATAATATTTTCTTCGTATTTTTAAACTGATATTTGCCTGAATAGAATCATCCTCAAACATATAATCCTTCCTTGGTAGTCCAGTAAAAATAGCAAATATTAATCTGATTGATTCCAATTTCATCACGAACTTACACAATAGCAGAATGGAGATGGAATTGTGCTCGGTAGATGGCGATAGGCTCAACCGCTATACCATGGTAATTAAAACATAACAGGTGAGTGGATGATGTGATGATGTGGGTGTTGTACACCTCTGCTACACCCTTCTGTGTAATATAGGCGTGATGTCATGTTGTTTTCAATTTGTTTCTTGTATTTCTCGTATTGCTATAACCCATAAAACATACTCGTAGCAACATCAATTGAGCACATCACATGAGAAGATTGGAAAGAAAATTAAAAACGACATAATTTATGCTTTGCCGGTACACGCGAAATCAATTAAAAGGGGAGGTACTGGACTTTATGTACGACTTCTGTTACGAGATTTTTTTTTTTTATCTAAAATCGTGATAAATTTCAGATAAAAGCACTGAAGCCAGGTTTAATAAAGAAACAACTGTTAAAGCTCTCATTTATTTATAGTTGTTCTATGAACTTCTGAACAGATTGTGATTAAATTAAGCGCACACGTGTCCTATATAATGCGTGCCCGCAATAACAGCACGGAGTTGGAATTGTGCCTTGTGGATGGCGATAGGCTCACCCCCTATCCCACGGGACCTAAACATAACAGGTGAAGTGTGGGTGTTGTACACCTCTGCCACACCTTTCTGGGTAAAATAGGCGTGATGTTATGTTATCTATATATGTTATGCTATGTTATATTATGAGACACTTCTTATCAACGTTCCTACCACGCGAGCAGAGCTGCGGGCAAACTTAGTTTTCACGTAATTTTAAATATTTTTCATCGCGTTGCATTGTACAAAGCCCGTGAAAGATCTCATCCATCATTTGACATATCATTCACACACATTATTCACACACAGACGTATGGGTTGGACTAGAGAACGTCCACTACGTGATGAAAATGATTTTGTGTAAGTCGATGTGTGTACGTTTGTATGTATGCATGAATGGTAATTTCAGACTTGCTTCGCTTAGCAAAAGAAATAAACATCTATTGTTATCGTGCCTGATACTAAACACCTAGTGCAATGATATCGTGACCAAACTGAGACCCTGGGTGCAAAAAATTTAGTTTTTCCGCGATCTTTTTCATGATTATAGAAGAGTTAACGTTACCCTACACTTTTCTAATACATTTGCCATTTCCCAATCAACTTTGGGATTTTTCGATAAAAATTTGTCATTTGCAGATTTTTCCGATTAATAATTTTCACATTTGAAGCTTAAGCTTTAAAACTTATGTTTTAATTACTAGAAAGTATTTTTGCAAGCTTATTCTCATAAATTTGCGTTTTTTATGACGTCTCATATTTTTCCAAGACCGTTTTCCGATGTGTGACTGAATAGTGGAATGGTTTGCACCCAGGGTTTCAGAATCATGCAATGAGTGCAAATGACATCATGTTATATTATGATATCATTTTACACCCTGTAGATGAAATAATTTGAAAATTTCATTGTTGGCTGTCAGATTATGTATTCAGTTATTTTCTCGGAAACGGACTACATTTCTTTGTCACCTGTAATTTAAATACGTGAAAGTTAACGATGGCTGCCAACTCGTGCAGAAAACTAGTTGCAAAATCTTCGAGACTCTATAGAAATAGTTTATTTTCGTAAAGTGTGAAATGACGAGAAGAACAAGTCGTAAACAATCACCCGAGTTTGCTCGCGGACACATCCGAATCATTATTTTACAGAGTTATGGTCGGATGTTAATATTTCATAACTTCATTTTGTTTGATACTTTGAGAAAAGACTGAGATAAAATGTGCCTAGAGAAAAAATCTCCGTTATAATGGTTGAGAAGTACAAGAAAATGTTATAGAAAGAGCTGAATTAAAAACTAAACATAATATCCAAAAAGGATACTCTTAGATTGCGGTTATTTATTTATTTATTTAAAACTTCTTGCACATAATAAGTGTACAATGGCGGACTTAATGCCATAGGCATTCTCTACCAGTCAACCGTAAGGTGGTGCAGAGATTACAAAGGTAGGTGCAGTTAAAATGTTACAATTTAAAGAGAAAACTTATCCTAAAACCATACAATACATACAATAATAGATAAATACCCTATATATTTACATAATATAATATCATATCATAATATTCAATAAGAATATATATAATAAATACATATATATATATATATATACTATTATATAAATAAAACATGATAGATCAATTTTTTAATGACTCTGCAGAATATTCAGTTAGTAAGAGTTGACGAACCCGGGCTTTGAAGGCATCCCGGATTTAAGCACTACATTTTTTTCTAATATTTCTAATATTATCTAAATTTTGATAAACAAAACTTTCTTTTAACTGATTATTTGCCGACTTCTTTTGTATAATCAAAATCATCGAATCGAGCCATCGGAACATGAATAGTAATTGAAGAAATCGAGCATCTTGAAGGCATTGGAAAATTACCCCAGAAGATACGTTTTATTTTTAAGTAGAAAAGCGCTTAAACAGTTAAACTCAACAATTTTAATACCATAAAATAGATTTCGATAAACGGTAGATGAAAACCAAGCAAACAAATCTGAAGATACGCCACAATATTTCAATAAAAGTGATTTAATTCCTTTGTTTCCGCGCCATTGTTTTATCTACCACATATCAAAGAGCAATAACTCTCGAAAGACAATAAACGCTCGTTGTACAAGTTTACGAGCATATAAATAAATATAAATAAGTAAATCAAATGGGTCTAGGCTGGCTGAGGCATTATTTGGCACCCAATGTTACGTTGACATGATCGTGTGCGTACGCGTTGTAGGGCTGGCGAAGTATCTACTATCAGCAACTTTCGTTTATGACCCATTTGACAAATATTTCCTTTGAAATTGTCAAAGTCGATAAGGTTGACATTTTTTGATAGAACAACATCATGAATCTGATTTGGTGATAATACATACTATCTTTTTGTCAGGTTTTTTAACCTGTAGTGTAGAACATAACACCCTTGTGACCCTCATGCATACTTTTCATCTTGTGCGTCCTGTACCTTAGAAGTTTAGTACCTACCTTGTCTACCTAAGCCTAATCACATCTAACAAAAAACTCATTCTAAAACTGACACATTCACTTTATTGAAATGAAATGAAATATTTATTTGCCAAGAATATGGTACATTAAAATGGTACAATAGTATAGACTCTAGCATATTCAGCCATTAAATAGCATGCAAATATAATGGTAATAATAAAAGTAACAAACTGTAATCTTCTTATTACTATCAATTACTTATATCTATAACACAACAAAATAAACATGGACAAATACAATTAATAAAATGAAAATAAAAAAAAAATAATAACCAACCATAACCAATATAAACCATAAAATAAAATGAATCTTAAAGATCATTTCTAAATTTGTAAGATCGACAGGCATTTTTCTTTACAAACTCATCGAGCGAATAATAACATTGTTCAATAAGCCATTTCCTGAGCTCATTACAGAATTTTAGATAGGGAAGGTCAATAAGACTTTTTGGAATCGAGTTATAAATTAGTGGAGCCACATAAAGGCAACTCCGTCGGATTATCTCAAGCCGTGGAACAGGCATTTTTAGAGGCATCTGATTGACCTGCCGCTTGTTTGTATTGTCATTTTTTTCAAATAATTCTGGATTACACCTTACTAATTTGGCTATTTCGTATATGTAGATGGCAGGCACAGTAAGTATTTTCTGAGTTCTAAAAATTGGTTTACATGATTCATGCCACTTCATTCCAAATATGGCACGTAAACATTTCTTTTGAGCAACAAATATTCTCATAATTTCTGATGAGTTGCCCCAAACAATTATTCCATATCTTATAATGGAACAGACATACGCGTGATAGACCATTAATGCCGTTGGCTTTGTTGTTACTTGTCGCACTTTTGTGAGCGCAAAAACGAATCTGTTTATTTTTAAACTTAACTTGTTGATGTGTTCTTTCCAAGTAAAGTGTTCATCTATTGTAATTCCTAAGAATGATGCACTATGTATTTGTTCTACTTGATCATTTTCAAAATTAATATTTAAATTTATTGCCCTGCTTTTGTGTGTTTTAAAAATAATTATTTTTGTTTTTGCTATATTTAATTTTAATTTGTTATTGGTTAACCATTTATCTATGTCTCTTAATACATTATTTATAGTTGTTTCATATGTAGCTTCATTATTAGATTCAATTATTACGGTAGTGTCATCGGCGAAAAGGATAGATTTATGAGTAATGGCTAGAGGTAGATCATTTATGTATAAAAGAAACAATAAAGGACCCAGAATACTTCCCTGTGGCACTCCGTAGCGATTTATTCGCGGTTTAGAATCATAATTTTCCAAAGAATTTGTATTTTTATTAAATTTACTGACTCTTGTAATTTGCTGCCTATCAGTTAAATAAGATTGGAACCAGTATCATAATAAAGTTAAGCATTCAAAAAACATTATATTATTATATTCGTGAAAACTAAATATATACCTCACTATAATACATCAAATAAAAGAATAATACAAACTTATTAAATAAAATTAATCTAATAAAATGTTCAGGTGTCAATAAATACGTATGCATCGATGTCGACCGCGGGTAACGTGCCCAGAAGGCTGGCAACGTCTAAAACTTATTTAACACAAATGGCAAACGGCTATTAAATAATAACATTGCTTAAAATATTTATTTGGTACAAATAACTTAGCACTAGATTTAATTTTTTTTCACCACTTAAACGTCGCTTAAAAAGGTCATACATATACTACTTTCAAGCTCTGAACTAACAGAATGTAAACAGAATATTCCACATATAAACAATAAACATTCTTCTCATAAATACCCATTGAGTCCGATTTACAAATAATTGATATAAATATGTTGTTGTCACAAACATCGGCTATAGGCGCTTGGCACACGCTCTGTAGCACCTAACACGAGGCTATTTATTTCTTAGTAATACTGATTTAGGTATTGGCTATTTGTAGGAGATAAATTAGTGATGTTTGTTTACGATATTCTTGAGATAAAATATATTTGAGAACTCAAATGGGACTCAAATTGCAATAATTTATTATCAAATTCATATAAACTATTTTATTAAAGTTGATAACTGCTCGGCCTTCTACACTTTATTTGATTTTGTAGATTTGTTTATAGGTAATTATTACGTAATAATGTGAAGAAATATTAAGTTAAGGGTTAATCAAATAATAAGTTTTTTAATTTATTTTTATATTCAAAGCAATCCCATATAACCTAGCCCTCTTAACACGGCTTGCTACTGTTGACATTTAGATTCGACTATGACGTATATATAAACATAGAAACGTCAAAACCAAAAGAAATTGACATTTCTATTTGAAAGCTACGTGAGCTACGAGCCTGCTACGTTACCTTCCCCAAGCTACGAGCCTACTACGCCACCAACCCCACTCTACGACCCTGCTACACTACCTACCCCGTAGACATTATGCTACGAGAAATGCTACGCATGGTCCGGCACCGTTACTTGGTTCGCTGAAGATAGAAGTCGTCAATATAAATCCTACTTTCTCTGATATATGGATGTAACTCTTTCAGGCAATAACTACTGGATAGGTATTGATGAAATTAGGCACCTATAAAGCTTATAGCTAGCTATCAAACTTTTTGTCAAATGTATTATTTGGCTAGAAGTTGTAAATAATTAAATTTGTCAGCCCTACATTGCGCGGCGCCCGCGCATTCTGCCGATACGCGTATGAAAGCACTTATATCACTCGCCGACTCTAAGATCACAGTATTAATAAAATACTGCTATTTGTATTGCGACACATTTCATTGTACTAATGTGGTTTCCTTGCGGCTTGGACAGATTTACAAACGTCTTATTGAATTTGTTATCTTTAGATTAGTGATAGTCAGAAGTGAAAATGACCATCACGCGGAGACAATATCTCCTTCGTTTGACTGCCTCGTTGGTATAGTGGTACACCACGTGGTCTCGAGTTTGACCCCCGTTTCAGGCAAAAATGTTTTTTGTGATTTTTTTGATAGGAAATTCTTAGTAGAAGCACGTCTGGAACGGTTCCCGGCTTATAAAATATGAATTAACGGTCCCATCCAGTGCAGTTATTGCAAATTATAATCTCTTGCACATTTTTCTATTTGTAAGTAATGATGCGGTCCACGGTGGAGCACGCGTCCCTATATTTACTCTCGCTTTGATTAGATCAAAATTGTACACATGCGGAAACACAGACTCGAGCAGGGCGTTCCACTCTTTGGCATTTCGCATACTGAATGCTGAAGCGAATCGCTGGAGTATTTACCATGAAGCGATGCTGGATACCCTTTGTAAGGTAGGAGACATTGCATTGCATAGGTATTGTTCTACCATCAGCCAAACGAGTTCCCACGCGCTTCCTTTATTCCTATCATCAAGGATTATTTATTTTCACGTTTGTATAATAACAAACAGACTATTTTTTATATTACGTACCCTACAGTCAAGAACGAACACTTGTTGAATACATGTTTTGTTAAAAAACAAAGCGAAATATTATTATGTTTTTTGCAAATATAGAAGACCACTGAATCTACGTGGCTGCAATTTAATTAACAGAATTGAACATTACCGTTTTGTAGACCTTATTACTATCGAAACGTAGGAGATAAATTGTTCTGAAGCCTTTTTCTTACTCTAGTGCTGTTGCAGCGTAGATAAGTAATATTATCATTAAAATAAAAATATTCAAACTTGGCACGTGTTTACATTTAATTCACCATCGTAGTAAATATACAGGTGTCTCAGATAGCAATCATTGTTGTTCTGCGTGTTCGATTGCCAATTGCCGATTGACAGCTGAAATAAAGATCCAACAGGCCTGATGCCTCGTTTTCATATGGCCGTATTAGATTGCCTATAATATATGCCCTTTGGAATTCGGATTAAGGCTGGATAAGCTTTAAAGTTACGTTGATGTTCTAATTGATTTATATATAGCATTTAGCCATGCTTATCAATCTAATAAGTACTAAGAACAGTCGAATTTTTGGACTTGAAGCGTTATTCGAATCCGCGACTATACAATAGGAGGTGTCCGTAAAGACGCCACAGTCAGAAATACATATTAATACAGTCAAAAGATTCGTGTATTTGGATGGCTGAGTGGTAAAGCGATTGGCTTGAATCCTATAGTAACGGTTTCAAATCGCTTCAAGTTTAAAAAATATTTTTGACTGTTCTTAGTATTACGTTGAAGTTTACTTAAAAAAAAAATCTTTCATAACAACATTCTTTAAACCATTATTATTTTTACCTCTATTATACATTAGACTTCCGCTCCATAGTTCAATTAAAAAGTAATAAAAATCAGCGAGTATCGTCGGCACAGTTTACGACGGCGATGCTTTACGATGTTTCACGTCGTAGCTAACCGCAAACGACCGGTGAAAACCTGCGTTTGTTTATTGAATGCTACTAGTAAGAACGTCTGGTTTCCCTCGGTATATAGGAGCATATTCATTCTATAATAATACATAATTTAACGTAAGAAGAATCAAGAAACATACAACCCACGCATACAAACTTCAGATGCATTTTTTAATGACAACATAAAAGTATGACTAACACTTCAATTTTCGGATTTTATCGCGATATTTCACTTAAATTTCACTTACTTTGATTTCCCGACGTTTCAAATGCTATTTCAGCATTCATGGTCGCGGGTAGACTGAGCTGGTAGGCGTCTTGACATCTGGAAGAAGTTGTTCCGCAGTACCCTCCATTTCTTCACTTTTTCTAATGTTGAGAGTTTCTATTAACGCAGGCTGAACTCACTGTGTCTTTAAGTCTAGCTGTGTTTTGTTTGAAGGGTGTCTTAGTTAACTCAATAACTGGGTCCCAAGCTGGTGGTAGGTTCCAACCATCCTCTCTATTGAAATTAGGATGTTTTTTAATTTCAATAGCCTCACGAAGCATCCTGGGTAAGAAACGATTCTCCTTTGCAAGTATTTGTGGTTTATCGAATCTGAGGTAATGCTTGGTACCCAATTGTGTGTGTTCACAGACAGCAGACTTAGTTGAACGTTGGTGTTTAATGTCAGCTATATGTTCCTTCATGCGGGTTCCTATGCCTCTTTTGGTTTGTCCAATGTAAGAGAGGCCACACTCACAGTCGATTTTGTATACTCCAGCATCTTGTAGGGGTAAGTGGCACTTAACAGATGGTAAGAATTGACTGATCTTTGTTGGCGGCTTAAAGTAGGTTTTGATCGAAGCACGCTTCAAGATAAAGCCAATTTTGTCAGTGACTCCTCTAACATATGGTAGAACTGCAGGTAGGCGTTCAACTGTGGCTGGTTTTTCATGACACTTGTTATGCTGGCGTGGAATCCGAAGTTGATTTTCTTGCAAAACCTGCTTGACATGTTGTATTTCCTGCCCTAGATGTTTTGCATCACAAATTCCATGGGCTCTCTGAAGCAAAGACTTACCCACAGTAGCTAACTGTTTAGGGTGATGATGAGACTCTCCGTTCAAGTATTTGTCTGTATGGGTATTTTTCCTATACACTGTATGACTCAGACTGTTGTCTGGGTTCCTGATGACTTGAACATCAAGGACAAGTCAACAAGACAACAGTCTGAGTCATACAGTGTATAGGAAAAATACCCATACAGACAAATACTTGAACGGAGAGTCTCATCATCACCCTAAACAGTTAGCTACTGTGGGTAAGTCTTTGCTTCAGAGAGCCCATGGAATTTGTGATGCAAAACATCTAGGGCAGGAAATACAACATGTCAAGCAGGTTTTGCAAGAAAATCAACTTCGGATTCCACGCCAGCATAACAAGTGTCATGAAAAACCAGCCACAGTTGAACGCCTACCTGCAGTTCTACCATATGTTAGAGGAGTCACTGACAAAATTGGCTTTATCTTGAAGCGTGCTTCGATCAAAACCTACTTTAAGCCGCCAACAAAGATCAGTCAATTCTTACCATCTGTTAAGTGCCACTTACCCCTACAAGATGCTGGAGTATACAAAATCGACTGTGAGTGTGGCCTCTCTTACATTGGACAAACCAAAAGAGGCATAGGAACCCGCATGAAGGAACATATAGCTGACATTAAACACCAACGTTCAACTAAGTCTGCTGTCTGTGAACACACACAATTGGGTACCAAGCATTACCTCAGATTCGATAAACCACAAATACTTGCAAAGGAGAATCGTTTCTTACCCAGGATGCTTCGTGAGGCTATTGAAATTAAAAAACATCCTAATTTCAATAGAGAGGATGGTTGGAACCTACCACCAGCTTGGGACCCAGTTATTGAGTTAACTAAGACACCCTTCAAACAAAACACAGCTAGACTTAAAGACACAGTGAGTTCAGCCTGCGTTAATAGAAACTCTCAACATTAGAAAAAGTGAAGAAATGGAGGGTACTGCGGAACAACTTCTTCCAGATGTCAAGACGCCTACCAGCTCAGTCTACCCGCGACCATGAATGCTGAAATAGCATTTGAAACGTCGGGAAATCAAAGTAAGTGAAATTTAAGTGAAATATCGCGATAAAATCCGAAAATTGAAGTGTTAGTCATGTATAACATTCGCGTAAACCTTAGAAAATATTATATAGAACATAAAAGTAGACTTTAATAGAACATAACATAACATAACATCACGCCTTTATTACCCAGAAGGGTGTGGCAGAGGTGTACAACACCCACATTTCACCTGTTATGTTTACGTCTCATGGTATAGGGAGTGAGCCTATCGCCATTCACCAGGCACATTTCCATCTCCGTCCTGACGGAAAATGCATAAATAGCACTTTGCCCGACCCGGGAATCGAACCCGAGACCTCGCATTGAGAGACGCATTCGCTAACCACTGGACTATCAAGGCATGTTTTAAAAGAAGTTAAACAAATTGTCATAAATAGCATGGAAATATGTTTTTTATCAACCGAAAATAACTAGTTAGAATTAACCATGAAACCTGAGTTATTTTGTCATACGTGCAGAACTTATTTTAGAAAGCCATCTGTTATGTATTGGTTCCATGTAGCGGGACGGCTGTTTAACATTTAGGTCGGCAAATACAATAGGACTTGTGAAATTTTGATAGACAAATAAAAATACCATGAGCCAGTATTTCCGTAGCTACACGATTGATTAGACAAGCTTTTTCTCGTCTTTATGATCAGACATACAATCAAACTATCTGTATCATTCATGCGTGTGAAGTTTTCGATCCGGTCACTTTGATGTGATGTGACGGTAAATATAGGTCTCGTGCGTAACGAGAGAACTGCGTCAATGGTTCCGAGAAGTGGGACTCGGGATTATACAGAAAAAATGAATTAAAGTGGAGGAACCAGGTTACGATGTCTTGATTACTTTATAACAAATCTAGTAGTTGGATACATTTGAAAATACAAATTATTATTTTTTTGGGTTTTGTAAAACATATAGCAGCCCTGTATCTAATACATGTCCCACTGCTGGGCTCGGGCCTTTTCTTATGATGAGAAGGACAATGCTATAGTCCACCAGGCTGGCCAAGTGCGGATTGGTAGACTTCACAAATCCTCGAGTACTTTTTAGGCACTCTCAGGCATCCAGGTTTCCTCACGATGTTTTCCTTTACCTTTAGCGGGCGATAATTTATATGATAAATACACACATATCTTCAAAAAGACGAATCTTAACGATTTATTGACAGAGGTGTGTGCCGTGGGTTTGAACACGCGACCTTTGACTTCGCAGTCCTACGGTCTCCCACTCGGCTATCTCTGCTTCAACATTTTTGAAAAACATGGCACAGCGCTATCCAAGTAGCGTACGGTAGGTAGGACAAACCTATGTCCAATCTCTTTGGATCAGCCGAGTCGATTTTTTCCATTTTAGCCACCGGCACGCATAGTTGATTGAGACTTATTTTACCTAGGTATACAAAATTTATACATGTTACATTATAATTTGTGTTGTGGTTTTGAAACCACAACACAATGGGTCCCAAACAGTAATAAACGACAACGTGGCACTGGCAGACCCAGAAGGAGATGGCGGGATGAATTAGATTCATACCAAATTGACTGGACACTACAAACCAAATCGTTCAGCGATCACACAAAGAAGAACATCTGCAGAAAGTGATATTTATAAATTATGGCAATAAAGGCTGGCTAAAAATATCAGCACATTGAAGTTATTTTTGTAACTTGTAATGTTATAAAGAGTGGGTTTATATGGCGAAGTTGAGAGGGTATTAACATAAAACTACCACTTGTTATGTCTGCATCACCATAAAATAAAACAATCAAATAAATAGTTGAAAAAGAAAATGAAATCCTAATTGGATCACTTCATTGCATGTAAGCTCAAATAGTCACTTTTTTTGTTTGGTTTATAATAAACTTATAATAAAATTCATTACAAAAGGATATTTATTATATTCTTAAAAAGTTATAGTAACCGACCGTCTGCATAAATTAAAATGCACTGTTTATAATTTGTCATTGTTTGTATTTCATTAAAGTTAAGCATATATTAAATTACCCATCTTCAAATGTCTTAATCACAATATCTTTATTGGTCGCGGCATGTAAACCGTGCGAGTATCTGCGCTCGCGCACAGATAGAATGATTGCCTGCGACGTGTGACAGAAACGACTTGCTATTTATAGTCACGCCTCCACACTTTGTGTACACTTATCTTGTAAAAATATAGTGCAACTGAGTTGTTTACGAGTATATTGGAAAGGCACTTTTCAAAAATGAATGTATGGTGTGGTACGATGGGACTATAATATGTAGAATACGTTTTGTTTTAACCGACGAAAAAAGAAGGAGGTTCTCAATTAAATTGTATATTTTTTCTTTATGTTTGATCGCCGATTACTCCAAGACGCCTGAAATTCTTTTTTGTTTGTATACTTGTCATGTGATCCCATTTTCATCAGGTCACGATCTGATGATGGAATCCTTGAGAAATCGAGGGCAACCCACAAATTTTAAAGCCTTTTATATTGTTTTCGTATATTACCTAAAATTACTTAGATATTTGCATCTAACAGTCTGTTGCTGAGCTGATGCTGAAAGGTACATCTCCTCAACCTCAAAAGAGTATAGGGATAATTCTATAAATATAGGTACCTTAAGGCCGTTTACTGTTTTTTTTTCTTGTTATAAACAGATGAGGCAAGACGTTGAATATTTCTTAAGTATTTTTTACTTTTTTTTTTAGTGCAATTTTTGTAATTGAAAGTCGGTTTTTCTTTTGTAAAAATTTGATACGAATTAAAGCTTAGGTTTAAAGTGACTAATCTAGGTATTAGGATTATATAATCATTACTACTTAAATGCGTTGCGAAATAAAAACTATAAATAGTTATCAAATATGGTATTATCTACCACTAGTAGGAACTAGGGCACATATTTATAACTGAAACCATTTTTAAACTTGGATTTTGCAATATAGCATCATATTGTTAACTCATAAGAAAATAGAACACGCTATATTCTATCTGACAACCTAATGATAACAGTTAATTAGATGTCACAATCAACAGCTACTTGTCTAACATATTCTTATAACTCCACCTTTTTCTTTAATTTTTTGCACGAGACAAGTACCAATGACATTTTTCTTGTGATTTACTGTAGGTACTTATTGAAGTGGCCATTACTTCCACTGTAATGATTATTGATGATGCAGACGACACGTTCCTCAACGATATTGTATTGTCTTCCTGTTATTACTTACAATTGGTAGCCTTGCGCCTTGTCCTTGGAGTTGTTATTTTTAGAATAGCGCATAAAACTTTAAAGAACTGTATATCTCAGAGGATTCCAAACTATACGCCGATTTTCGCTTATTTACCTACAGGTTAGTATTAATTTTGGTACCGAATTGCGCCGTACTGTGACAAAAAACATTATTGTATCCAAGTGCGCAGCGACAAACTATCGCCACAAAATAAAAACGTTTGGACACCTATAGTATATCTGTTTGTGGAAACTCGATGTTGTGTCTCTACCATCATTCGTAACTTTTTTAGGATTCGTGTTCATGAGACAAAATTTTGTTTGTGTTGCTATTAGTCCATCGTTTTCGAGGTATATTCGCTGTTGTGGTATTCTAGTTTTACAAGCAATAAAACTTTATCATCACTTTATTATCAACCAGATTGGTTCGGCAGATACACAGACAGGGAACCCTTAAAAAGTAATATGTAATATTATACGATTAACTTTTTCGTGGGTTGTGAAACCACAGAGGTCAAACTGTCAAACCGACGAAGACCCGAATGTTTTAAAACTTCTTAATTAACGGTTTTGCTAAACCAGTATTTCCATCTCTCTCTTTCTTATCCAATGTTTGAACGGGACAGAGAGATCAGAAGATATAGCTTAGTGTTAAACGACTAACATTGTTTTTTGTGCCCCTACCACTTTATCCATCCATCACAGTCACCCTCTCTTCCATAAACCATCCCATGACATACTGCGCAGTCATAACACAGCGATATGTCTTACCACACCTTAGCAAACAAATCAACCACTTACCACATAACGTGGGACTGAATGGAAAAGACCAGTGGCATTTGCCACTTGCCATTGCAATTACGTGAGATATGTCTCCGTTCTAAGAATAGATGACCGAGCCCCCGGTTATGCAATCTGTTGTTGTGTGGGATCAACCATTAGTGCATGCATAGTTTAGCAGTAGATACTGTCCTGAGATGGATCTTGTGTTGGGAATAATGTAGTTATTTCAATGAAACTTTTTATTTTTATACACTTTTCATGGAGTTTTTGTGGATGAGATGAACGTCACAAAATTTCCTTTAACAATTAAGAAGTTGAACCGAAGCATTCTTGTCGTCAAAAGTCAGGGAACATCGAAGGCGCCTAGAGTTTTAAATATTTCTTATAAAAAACTAGAAGTATCTTTGTAGTCAAAAGTAAGGGGAGGCAGAAGGCTCTGACTTTTATTAAAATTGCCTTTAATAACTAAGAAGTATCACAGATGCGTCCTCGTTGTCAAGAGTCATTATGCGCCAAAAGTGCCGAAATGTTTGTAGAACGGTTGCCTTGAGCCTTGAGGTTGTTAGAGTCGGTTAAAGGACGTTGAAACCCCAATAATCACCCTCCTTGCTACGGCCATGCTACTACTGTATTTTGGTACGATGTTGGTTTACGCCGAGAAGTTATTGGCATATGAGGCATAATAGGAGGATTGGGTCATGTGAGGCGGTTATCCCTACATCAGTAGTTATTTTTAGACACTACAGCTGAGTGGGAAGCTGTGCCATCTCCCATTCAACCTGATGCTGTAGAATTGCTTGTAATTGAGAGGATTGTGCCATTGTGTTCTGTTACTGCAAATGTTTAATCTTTTTTATAATGTAATGACTATATAACCCAAAAAGGTATGTCAGTTGTGTATAATATCCACATTTCACCTGCTATGTTTTAAGTCCTATGTAATTGACCTTTGGCTTTTTGTTCATAGATGGTTTAAATAAACCGATACCTAATCTCTTTGGTTTAAATCATGTTTTTTCTCGAGAGGGCTACTAGAGTTAGAATTTATAGAGAAACAAGTAATAAGTAACTCGAAAATATACACAACCAACCACCACCATCAGTTTGAGACACCTCGGTCGATATAGCCCGTTTGCCCCGAAACGTAAAGGTAAATAATTAAAAAATTTAAAATTTTGTTCTACAAATGTTACATTACAAGCGAATGCTCGCGCGGTTTGGGAGCATTTAATATGCACGATTCGGGATATTTTTCTTCAAAATTATATTTATAATCACGCAACTTATATGATTTCAGTCGTTACTTATAGACTCGCTACAGTTAAAGGGCATTATCTACTTTTAAACGAGAGAACCCTTCGATCGAGTAGTTTTTAAATGCGATTGTAATACTTAACGGTTCAATTTAAAAGGCTCTCACACTTTTTTGGCAGTTTTTCGTATTCGTTAAGAAAATCACCTTCAAACAGTTTAAATGAAACTAAAATTAAATCGATATGTATTATTTTTAAAAAGCTACACACAGTTAAATAATATTAAATCTTTCGAAATCAAAATCTAGAAAACAAATAAGTGGAGTTTGCAGTTTCATTTTTCTTCACCATTTTATCTACCCTGTTTTCGTAAGTTTTTCCCTGTGTAGGAACATGAGGTAGAAATAGTAGCAACACAGTTGTGTTATCAATATTTGATCACTCACAAACTACTGAAAACATAAACGTACAAAGCGACGACAAGCGGACTACTCTGCAATTAACGATAAACTCCACACGGTTCAGTTTCAGCGCTTTCAGTGAACGCTGAAAGAAAGCTTCCGTACATGTGCGCTAGATGGCGCTGGAATATTTTCCATTCTGCAAATCCTGACTGGCTATTTAGCCCAGTTTCACAACCATAAAGTAACATTTACTGTAAAGGATAAAAAATAACACAAAACAAATTAAAGTGCAGTTTTTTAGGGTTCCGTAGTACCTACAAGGAACCCTTATAGTTTCGCCATATCCGTTTGTCTGTCCACGGCATAGCGACGAAACCGTTGGTGCTAGAAAACTGAAATTTTGCATAAACATGTATGTTAACTAAACAAAGAAAGTCGTAGAGTAAAATTTGGAAAAATATTTTTTTTTCAGGTAGCTCCCCTACATGTAAAGTAGGGATGTTTTTTTTTTGTCGCCTACCCCATAGTGTGGGGTATTGTTAGATAGGACTTTTAAAAACGTTTAGGAGTTGCTAAGACAGTTTTTTGATTTAGGGATTATAAATTTTTGTTCGAGTAGGGCGTCCCCCCCCTCTAAAAGCTAAACTACTGGATCCTAAAATCTGAAAAATATTGTGTCGGTAGTACATGTAATGAACTTTAAAGGAAAACTATAGCGGATAAGTTCACTTCATTAGTTCAAGAGGAATAGGGGTCCGAAATGTCAGATGCAGTTACTCAGAATATTTCGTTCAAAATTCTTGAAACATAAATAAACATACATAATACATATATAAAATCACGCCTTTATCCCACGGGGGTAGGCAGAGACGATGGAACGCCATGTGCTTCGTTCCTTACATACTTCTTTCGCTTCCTTAACATTCATACATCTCGTCATACGTGCTAGCTGGTTTCGTGTACTACAAACATTTCCTATCTGAAGGACGCTATTTATCTGGTTACTTTAACTTAATTAGTTCTAGAGTAATTGGGGTCCAAAGTGTAAAATGCAGTTACTTAGAATAATTCGGGCAAATTACAAAAACCTTTGAAAGTAATGACTTGTATGAAGATGTTACTTGTTTAATACAGATAGTAAATCCCTTTTAAGTCGAAATATGTTGTTACGACTAGCTACGGAAGCCTACTGCGCGTGGCCCGACACGCACTTGGCCGGTTTTTTTATTAATATGTTTGAAATGTATGTTTTTAATAATTTTTGGTAAAATGTTAATGTGTTTGGATAATAACTGTTACTAGCAAGAGGTTAAATTGTTTACATGATTATGTCAATGTGTAAGCAACTAAGCTTACTTTCTTACTATAACGATAGTTGCTATAAAATGATAGAACTGCAAAGCAAGGTCATTAACATTTAACTTTAACCTGTTGTTTCGAAATGTTTTTGAATCAAAAACTGTTTTCAATATAAATTATTTTGTTAAATTCTCCAAGAGTGGTAGAGTATTTGAGACCCTTGATCACCATTTTATCTTGCTTCTGTCTTCATATAGTATGCCACTAATGTATCCTTATATGAGTAGTTAGATCAGGCTCAAATTTTCAGTTTGTCGCAGCCTGAAAAGATCGGTCTATATGAAAGTATATGAAGAGATAGTGGTAGAGTGAATGAAATAGAGAGCAGAAAGACCACTATCACCATCTCACTTTTAACCTGTCGCCAAATAGTAGTGCTTGCATTACTATATATTCAGTTTTGGAGAACAATCGGCTCTCTTATTAAGATCAAATATCAATGTTTTAACATAAATCGTAATAATGTGGCAGGCCCAGGAATTCGTGTCACATAAGGCATAACACCGTAGTCCTCAGATAAAGCGAAGTATCTACAATCTTCTTTTAGGGATTATTGATCTCCAGGGGCTGTAGTTGTCACTAACCATCGGCTGGACTACACGTCCTTTCGCTACATAAGTAATCTTCTCATTTGCAAGTTGCCTTCGGTTTTCCTCTATCCACCATATACATCATGACACACTAAATCCAGCCCTACAATCTAAAGAAATAAGAAATGAAACAATACAACATCCCCCCATTATTCGCAAGTTAAGTTTCCTGCAGTTTTCTCCGTCCGCCGTACATCGTGTGTCGTACACTGGAAGGAAGCCGCAATTACCCACGACCTAATTACGGACAATTGAGAGACTCACACATGCACCCATAAGTGCATTCTCGATATAAGACTCGATTTCGTCTTTTATATAGCGTACCTATACCGGTTTATTGGTGATTGGACGTATTCACTGCAGGGTATAAAAGGGCCAAATGCAATAACCTAAGACCCGAAATGTTTTGTCGAAATTCAGTAGTTTTCGAAATAATTATTTTTTAGGTTTTTGCTGAATTATCGCAGATTCAACCATAAAAAAATGTATCGCAAAGAAATGAGAACTGCAAATACATATATTAAAATGCATTTTTATGGCAACTAATAAGTTTCTGTATTTTTTATATTTTATAATTTAAATTGTCATTATCATGATGTTTCATGTTACTTTTATATTTTATTATTGTTATTTCTTTAATAAGCACACCAACAACTGACCGTAACTTTGCTCATTTACCTACTTATTTGTCCATCCTAAGGTTGCCTGTAAGAAAGGCCGCCCATTGTGCAACATAATTTTTAAGTGCAACTGTTTACAAAATAACCTTTGTTAATATTTATTTAATTATTTATTTAAACTTTATGCACAAAAATTGGTACATGGGTGGGCTTAATGCCGTAGGCAATATCTACCAGTCCACCTTTAGGTGATGCAGAGACGACAAGTGGTAGGTGCAAGAGCTGAGAGTTGGTTGGAAACTAGAACCATTAAAATTACTCAATCTAATACATTAGAATTTAAATTATTGCAATACAAAATACTTAACATAAACTATTTAGAATATACAAATAATATATAGATCTATATAAACGACGTAACGGACGTAATCTGACCATCAAACCAAAATTTGTAGTAAAAGGAAGGTGCTGTGCTATATCTACTTAATATCGTACAGAAATCTGCTAACACTTTTGTACAAAGTCATCGAAATCAAGTCAACTACTTACTTTACTTTGGTACTTAAATTATAGATAACTATGTGATGATAATAGGTACTTACGAGTCTTACGATCGAAAGTTTAACTTCTTTGATATTATAGCTTCATAAAGACATCCAGCTTAGCTAGAGATTAACTACGAGCTTTATTGAGAATTTTCTGATTGAAAATTGCTATAATACTGAAGCCCGTAAGATGATTTACAGATAAGTACATAAAGTGACGATCTCACGATACAATAAAATAAAATGTCATAACATAGTTCGTTCACGTCCGTTACAAAGTACGAGTAATACTATTAGCAATATTTTAATAGCACTAAGAATAGCCGCACTCATACCCACTGTAGGTAACCTAGTGCCCACAATTCAGCACAATTGAGCGCAAACTACAACTTACCGATAGTGTCAATATACGGTTGGCACAGTGGTTAGAGTAGAAATAGTTACCTAATAATATTAGTATAAATCAGGCCTGAAATTACAGGGTCCACAAGCACTAAGAACAGTTGATAGGGAGGTCTCTTGAGCCTCGAGGTAAGTTTATCTCGAAATTTTTCATAGGAGCATTGAATTACGCCTTATGACAAAAGATAAGTTCACTAAAGCCAGGTAATAGACCGTATATGTAACACACCTCTGCCTTACCGTTGTACAAGTAACCGTCCCTTTAGTAACTAGTACTAATGTCCAAGCAACTGTTTGGTAACTCCTCGATCATGTCACAGTTTCGGTCTCCGTAAGTAATGCAATTAAAGGGCACAGTAAATCAATTTGTCTACTAACAACCCGCTAGTTCGACACTGTTTACTAAATGGGGGGTCGTAAGCCCCAAGTAGAGTAATTATCACTTTTTTTAGTAAGCTAAGGTGCGCAATGCACACTGAGCTGAGTTTGAATCTGATGGCTGTTTTTTTATGTAAAATACATTTGTTTTCTGTAACTGTTCCGTAGATTGCCATGAAATAATACCTTATTTATAACATTTAGGTAAATTTTTCATTTTTTTTTTCTCCTATTCAGTATTTCTATATTTAAAGGTAGGTCTGTATAGTATGGGCAACTATATCTAACCCGTCTAAAAAATACTGGCGCAAATTTATGATTTATTATAATTAAGTTCTTGGGTATATATCAAGTCTAGTGTCTGGTTTGCATTTACATTTTCTATTTTCCTTTTAAGGGGTCACAGTAAAAAACAGTTTGATAAACGCCGTCCTTTATAGTGTACCTACTGATTTTATAGAAAACTTAGTGATACGGTTTACCGCTTGTTCCCGTCGTTTGTAGGTCGTACATCATTAAGTTACGAGTTTGTGCTCGGGGAGATGAATTGGTACAAGGATCTGTCATTTTCCGCTTACATCGGTCGGTGAATGTATAATATGAATATCGATTTTCACTCATTGTATAATGTACGTACGGATTATTTTTAAAACTTAAAATGACTTTACGTCTGTGAAATGGATTACTATATAGTTTGTGGCATTAACGACTATTTTTTTTATTTGCTGTCTTTTTCACGGATTTGTTAAGTTTTAATATATATTTATTTACTAGCATATTTGTTTATTAGTTATTATATCAAGATTTATGTTTTTAAAGACACGGAAAACAGGATCAAGATATAGGGATGATCATGATGATTATCTTAATTTTAACTAATGTTATGAAGAGAAAATATATGATTTGATAGTTTGTTTGTGACGATTTAACTTAAAAATACTAGACTGATTTCAACATTAGAATGTTATATTATTCCTGAATAACATAGGCTATATTCTTAAAAAGTATGTACCACGTAGGTGAAGCCAGCGTTATTAGAACACTAATTGACAATAATAAGTTGCTATAACTGATTACACTATAATGCAATAATGTTAATTATATAAGACTCGGGGATTAATAATGATGATGTGAAAAACGATTGGTCATGCTTATTTGTGTTGACTTTTAAAGTATTTTTGCAAAGAAAAATTTCAAGTGCCTCGACCGAAAAGTTCTTACAAAGAAAAGCAAACTTACTGCTTCGTAGTCCACTAAATATTGTCATGTAAATTATTTTGATTAAAACTGACGTGAGTTTGTAACATTATTCAAATTATGAAATACGGGTGCTACTCACGTAATGTTGGTCTATTTAATCGACCGCGGTTTCGCCTATACGTCTAGGCATTATCAAGAGAGTGCGATACTGTGCAAGACTGGCTGCGACTCAGCGCGAGGTCTCAAGTTTGATCGCCATCCACCACAACAACTGTGGTAACGGTGCTTAACTTATGAGGTATAATGTGGGTGTTATATCCCTTCTGGGTTTAAAAAGGCGAGATGATAATTATGTTAATAATAAAGACTGGTTTAAATTTACTTAACAATCAATAGAATATACATACAGGCTGGAAGAACTTGAACATTGCCACCATCCAATTTGTTTGAAAAAGTAAAAAATAAAATCGTCAAAGAATTAAACCGATAGAAATGAATTCTGACCATAATAATGAAGCTGTGGTTTAATAAATATCGCAATATCACATCCACCCTGTATTTTATCTGGAGCACCCAATACTTCGGTAGTTTCAGGTTTCTCCATCAAACGGCAAGTTACAAAGTGCCGGAGACATCCGCCGTCACGTTTAATAAAGGGGTTCGGCTTTCCTTTCGATCTTTGAGATTATGAAAATGTCGGTATTGGAATTTATTGCAGAACAAAGTGATTTGTCGTTTTATCCGATAACGGTGAAGCCAAAAGAAAGGGTAATGATTTTGGCAGTCTATGTATGTTTGTATGTTCCACCATAGCGCCTAAACCACTAAACGAATTTTAATGAATGAGGTGTCAATAGGTAGATTTGGGTGACATAGGAAAATATATAAAAAAAAATATCAAACTTTTATTTTTAGGTAGGACAGGGAGGCAGTAGCAACGCGTAGGTATAGCCTTTTTACATAACAATTAATCCTTAAGTTATATTATTGAAACATTTAAACGAGCTGTTCCAATATTTTGCCATAAAAAAAATATATTTTTTTCAATTATATTTATTTTTAGTGAGTTAACTAAACACAACAAGTTTCAATATCGTGAGGTTTTAAAGTAAAATATCTGATTTTTATATATATTATTAAACATGTTACAGTATATACATGTTTTATGTGCAATGTAAAGGAGAAATACTATTTTTGTATGGTACCTGGTCCCATCATGCAATATATACGATAATCGTTGGTTATCTATTTTTGAGCTAAACAAAAATAACTATGGCGCAAACTTTAACAAAATTAAACATAACTTTTTGCTGATCCAAAGCAATAAGTTATTATGGCATCAATGCCATAATAACTTCTTCTATCACATGCAGCTATTGGAAGGTGAGACCAAAAAGGTATTTGTCCTTTTCTACTCTCCGATAAATTATATTAAACAATATGGAAGACACAGCTATTTTAAGTGCAATATAAATTTTCTACTCTCAGATAAATTTGATTAAACAATATGGAAGACGCAGCTAACACTGGTATAATATAACGCTTATTTTCGTCTTAAACTGTTTTATAGACTAAAATGTAAGTTTCTGCTGGACCTAAAATTCTAAATATAGAAGTTAAGTTAGGCTTTAGTTAATCACAATAGCTAAATGTAAATTGATGAACGTCACACACAATCGATCAATTTCGACACAAGTAATACAATAATTTATGTCTGTCTGTCCGATGGATAGCAAATTGCTAAAAATCACTTTCACTCCACGACTTTTACAAACAACCTAGTTTTATGAAAATAAAGACGAGACGAGAAGCGATGTGAACTTGGTCAGATAAAGCAAATACTGACCTCGGCATAGGTAATCAATCGTATGAAACACTCGCTATCAACTACAATAATAAAACATATTGCACTGGCCCCGATTACTCATTTTATGACGCTTAAGAACATTAAACTCTAAGGGTAATCCAATATAAGTATAAGCAATCTTAGAAATATATTAAACAAATGTATCGAAACATAACTGATATGCTTGGTTAGTCGGAACTGAATAATATTTTACTTCTCTTAAATTAGAGTTGCTATGAAAACGGTCTATATTCAGTTAGTCCAAAATTAACAAAAATAATTGCGTTTTTGGGCCAGCAACGAACCTAGTTATTTATGGGATATTTTATATTGCATATCAAATAAATAATCGCCTATCAATACATACTCATCATTTATATTCTTTTTTACATCAAATAACTTACTTCACTACAGATAGACTAAATGTTTAACAAAACTCAAACTGCAGATAATTCGAAATTACACATCAATATGACATTCCTTTTTTCCTCATAATGCAATACAGTTAAATTTATTTTTGTACAAAAATACTACATGCATTGCATAAATACTGACTGCACATCAAATTTACCATATTTCATAGCAAAATAACTATCCCAGTCGCATATTAACCAGTAAGTACTACAAAATCTGTTCATCATATTTGTCTTAATTTTCAAGAAGCCATGCTCGGCAAATTTAATGATTATTATAACAAAAAAATCCTTTTACATTGCATTATTTCTAAAAGCAGAACAATTTAACTGAAAAACTTCGCGCGTTTTTTCGTCACTGGAGTAAATAATATAAAAATAAAAGCTATAGTTATGGCATAGGTCAATTATGGGTAAAGTAGTAGGTTAGGTTAGGTTAGAACTGCGACCATAACATAGCGCGAGCCGAGCGAGCGAAGCGAGCGTGCCGCGGCAGCGGTCGGCGAGTGCTAGAATCAATCTGTGTGATACTCCGACCCCTTTTTGAATCCACCCACTAAATAAAATAATATTATACTACCTAACAATTTCTTATTATCATAGATCGTAACAGACGACAGTACGTGGCGCCACCTGCAGAAGCTAAAAATGTGCCTATTGGGAAAAAAAAGGAAGCGTGGACGCCCCGCGAAAGCAAGACCCGCTTTAATAATTCAATAAATTACAATTTTGTATCTAATTTTATATTTTTTTTGCTGATCTCATTATGTGATAATTAATAAATAATAAGATGACTGTGACTAATAAAATGTTGTTTAATTTAGAAAAACTGCTGTAAATATTATAAAAATAGAAGCTATATTTAAAAGAAAAAGAGTTAACATGTATAATGTGCATTAAGATTATTAGTTGTGCATTGATAAAAAAGCTTTTGCTTTAGGAAAAATTGCTGTGCGCTGTGAAAATAAATTGTAGTGTGTTTAGTGATATTTTGAGTTGAATATTTTGTTGTGCAATCAGTAATTTTGATGGGAATTCGGTATTTAATTGCATAGAAAAAGGATATTTTATGATTTGCGTTTAAATACTACCCGTTATTTATTTGCATTTTTATAATTTTATTTTAATAGCTAATTAGAAGACAACGGAGAAAATAAATAGGTAATACATAATCAATCAATTATTAGGGAATAGTCTCGTCGCTTATGTGTCTAAATAAATCCCTATAGAATATTGCATTTATTTAAACTAAATAATTAACTATCGTATCGAAACTATGTTAAAGATGCAATGATAAATTGTCTCTCCTATACTCAACATCACAGTGTCGGTTTTAATTAAATTACTTTCTTTGGATTAGCGTAATTTAATTAAAACGCAACCTCAAACGTAAAACTGAAATCTAATCTCTGTGACAGTGCCGAGTATACCGTGGTACCGATGCGATGAAACCTTCGTACTTCAAACTGAGGCACTGAGATCCACATGTAAGTGAATCCAAGCTTCGCGATTTTTAGGTTAGTTAAATTAGGTATTTAATTTTATACACATTTTGTTGAACTTAGTACTATATAATAGATTTTGAAATAAAGAATATTTGATTTGAAAATGATGACTTCGAACATGTGAATGAATAGCATTTAATAGAAATTCAAGCTTGTATTTCTTTAAAACTTGTCATTATTGGCCAATCATGCATCCCAAAGTGCAAGTTGTCGAATTAAAAACGACTATACCAAAGGTTTGAACCAAAAAATATGTTTCCATTCAAAAACTCTTTTCTCAAACCCGCTGCACTCTCGCCGCGTTTCCTCGTCCCTGTGTCCGTTCAGTTTGTGTACGGCTTCTCGCAACCACAGGCGTTCCTCATTGCATTCCCGACGCTCCCGTAAACTGGACGCGAACTCAGAAAAGTATTCAAGCACTAGCACCATAGAACTCTCTGTGATGGCTGAAACCACTGAAGAAAAAGGGGTGCAGGTAAGTCTTACCTTACCATTTTATTTTCCGTAATAAATAGTATCATAGTTTCTCGCCGCGGTTTTTCGCTTCATAACTATTTGATATCAAGTTGACAATGCCTCACTGAGATGCTAATGGTGCCTTAAATTGTTCCCGAGCAATATCATAAGTGAAATCTTGTCTAGGTCGACGGCAATTTAATTTAATCTGCCGTGATGACACTAAACTTATATTGTTTTTTAGTTAGTAGTTAATTTAGATACTGATTTAATGTAAACATAATAATGTTTATAATGTAGGCACATAATAAACAATGGATAATGTATAATATGTTGTTGTCGATAACAATGCTATAAGTATATTATATAGGTACATGTTTTTGTTTTGGTATTATATATTTTGAGCTTTGACGGAACGACTCGCTGGAATTAGGTTTCGCGGTATTAAAACTGTTCTATTTGGAGTTTCAGTGCTACTTCCGATTTCTACTGAGTTAAGTAGGTTCCCAAGTAGCACATTAGTGAATTTTGCAACTTATCTTATAGCTTTAAGTCGCAAATGAGTGGTTTAACAGTATTTGATGGCACCTATAGCTTTAGACTCTACTTATATTTGTATATGAGTACATCTTATTTCTCGCAGTTGTATACGAATGTATTTTGTTTCTACTTTATTTCTTATGGTTTTATAAAGTCGATTTTGTTACTCATAGTTGTAAACAGGTTTTAATTTTTACTCATTTATTAACCACAGTGGCATATGAGGTCTTGAAATCACTGTTTTGCAACTGTTACAAATAAGCGGTTACTAGTCTTTATATGTACTTCTAGTGCTAAATGAATAGTATAATAGAGTAGTATATCACCTGTAGTGGTTGAAGGGATCATTTTGCAGCCCTTGTGGAACCTAACGTGATTGTATCTTTAAGTGCTATTGTACTCTTTTATGCCACTCCAACGTGTAATTAAGTGTCAAAGAAGGTTTGTTAAGAACCAAAAGCATCTATTTTCCCTTATTTAAAACCACTATCGATCTGATAGTTCCAAAAATACGTAATTTGTTACCTATTATTTCTTAAGACAGATTGTTCTGCATGTTACGTTGTCTTAAATCTTTTCTTTCGCTTGATATAAAGTTCATAGGCAATAAATTACTTAATTAAAAATGAATTCCGTAAAATGGAAAAATAATTAACTGTCTAGAAATAAATAATAAAGATAATTTTGTCAAGAAAAATTCACTGTAAAATTGAAGGGTTCCGTACATACATAAATGAATCAACATTTTACTGTGTATTTTAAACACGTTTTGGACATGATTTAAAATGTATTTAACGCAATCTAGTAGATTTATTATCGGGTACCAGATCTGAACAGATGATTCTTTGAATCTTTTGAAATCTGCTAGGATCTTCATTCCCGGTGTTAGAGAAAAATAAACCAAGTATCGAATAATTATATATTTTTTTATTTAACCTCTTAACGCTTTCAATATAATACAAGACTATCTTTTCTTCAGCTTTCATCTTGGTGATATAAATTTGAAGTCATCTTCTAATGATGGTAATTTGACTGAAATGTGCGGAGTCTTGAGGACCCCTAATTCGCCGATCCATCGATTTGCCACTATAACATACAAATAAGTAATTTTTAGATCCCACAGTTCTAAATAGGGACTAAATAAGTGAAAATTAGAACTATGTGATCCATAGAAATCGCCATATTTAGAAAATGGATTCCTTAAAAATGTTTTGTTTTGAACAGTGTTTTATCACACTGATTCAAAATCACTGAGTTATGTGAATTGTAACTAATGTACTTTGACATTATACTTAGTTTAAAACCATTATGTTAAGTTTTTAACGGTATTTTTATTTTATTGTATTATTTCGTCAATAAAATAAGCACTCTATTAATAATTAATCTTGATCAAATAGAAGGCGCGTTGAAATTTACTAAGAAAACATACTATGGTTTCACAGTAACAAAACATTCGCAAGGATTTTATGCTGTAGTTGGTTATAACTCAATGCTTGCATTATATGTAGTTAGTACTCACCAAATATCCAAATGGAATCTAAAATAAAATGGTTGCACTAAGTGTTTACTGTAACGCCACCACAGAACAATATTACTAAACGAACACCACTCGAAACTTTAAGGGTAGACTCTGCACACATATAAAGGTATTGCTGTCTCTATCGGTCTTATATATAAATGTGTGAGTGAAAATACATGTTGATGTTCAGTTGTTACTCAACGGTTCAATACCTAGGATTTGTTGTTTGATAAGTCTGTCGATTTTCAACAAAATTTTGTTGCTATGGTAACAATAGCGAGATTTGTATGTGGAACAGGGATGTTTATTGTTCCACAGTCAGTTGCATTATGCACTAGTCGACCAACTAGTCGACTAAAAATCTACTAAATATAGATATTCTATACCTTTAGGCATAATTCAGACTAAGAACTTACGACGCTGTTTTAACAGGCGGGCAGGCAACTAAAAGAGATAAAAGATTTCACGTCGCGTTTTACGCCATCGGTTTTTTTTACATAATAATATTTATATTTATACATATCTTCATTATGTGGGCCTGCTGGAAATATATTAAAGATTAGCCTAGCAATTTAAAAAAATCATGATGTAATGAACTTAAAAAGCTGATCTGTTTATGTTGTTGCTTTTCAGGTTCATTTGCATTTATCCATACAATTTGTCTACATCTATCTTGGGCTAAATAGGCCATATAAACTGGACGCAACACGACGACGCAGTGCTTCTGTGTCTACGTCACAGATTACAGATAAATATGAAGCTAGCTAGTCGATGTGAGTTGAGCCTAAGGATATAGCGCGTCCTTATTCTGTAACATGAAAATGAGGTACTTTGATGATAATTATTGATAAAATAGAAAGTACAGTATATTTACGAGGGTCCTTGGTTTCGAAAACTTGTAATAATCTGTTGTATAATACTAAAAAAGTCGCATTTGTCAGGCCGTTCAAAACTACGGATGTTTGGATGCCTATAATTTTTAAAATAGACAGACTAAAGATAATTTGAAATCGAAGGAACATAGATAATCATGTTTTAAATTGACTGAGCAAAAATTATAACATTGTGATGAAAAATGTAAAAGATACAACCAGACTCATTTTGTATGAGAATTCCATATCGGGAGTTCCCTCTTAATAGTCGCTCATTTATCACTTATTGAATGACAGAACGAATGAAACGTTTATTAATCGTTCACTGCGCACAATTTACACTCACAGTTCTAATTACCACTTAGGGTGATTGTTAGAACTCCTATAGATCCCATTTGTAACCAAAATTAGGCTGCAATTTTTCGCCAAATGGTTCCATAATGGTGGCATAAGGGTTCTCCCCACCTTTGTAGAACTTAATCATAGCTGTAAAATTCACTCGAGGTTACCAATAGATATGATATAGAACTATTTTAGAACCCAGTTGTGCTACTTGGGTTGGTATTAAAAACTGTCGGAAATGTTAAAAAAGAAAACTGTTTTATAAAATTAACATGATACATAACTGTTCTAGAAAACTTAGGTAAATTCCATCCATTACAGTTTTTCCTTAAATTTTATTTCCATCAACATAATTATTATTATTATAGCTACTTCACGGTAAGCTCGGAAGCTAAGTGAGTTTTATTTACATCGACCTATTTGAGGAGATAAAAGCGGTTTTTATGATCTGTTCCAATAGATTTGTTTTTTTGATTGAATTGACTTGCTTCGTAGATCAATGATCTTGAGATGTTGAGGTTGAAGTTTTAAATAATTACTGTGTATGTTCATCGTCCATATGCAGATATTATTTACTCGGTTCTGCGCGCGGTTGCGCCCGCGTGGTACGTCGATAAAAAGAGGCCATAGCCTGCCATAAGTTCCTGCAAATTTCATAAAAATCGGTCCCGCAGTTTAGGCGTTCAGGCCCACCCTAGAATTTTTGGTTGTCTACCATTTCCAAAACAAATCCTGGCTAGGCTTCTCCTAAAAACAAATTAAGCCTATATACGCTAATGGAGGAAAGTTTAATCCCAGTTTGCCGGGTATATGTTTTGGTTCGCGGTAAACAAACGCGAGTCTATTGACATGCACTGGGCATAATGCCAGACTCTATGGTGGTACTGACGACTTGTTACACTTCTATCCTGACTGAAATATGAATCGAATCCGATTCATTTTTCCTGATTCCTGCTATACTATGGACCTCGTTAAAATTACTTTTACTTTTAGCTGGTAATTTCAGGTTGCTTCCTCTGCAATGGTCATTGATAACTATATTTATCTAACTTTGTCTTACAATATATTCACTCTACACAAACAAACTAGCTCCAAAATATACCTATCCAATTTGTATTAATTAATAGTATCCCCTTAGTCCAGGTCCAGTTACGTATTTCCGAGGTCGTAAATGACCCCTATAACCTGCATTTAATCTCTATCATATTTGATCCTTAGAACAAGCACTTATTGGCAATCGCGGTAAATGATATTTCCACAAGATTAAGTAGGGTAATGACTAATGATCGTAGCCAAGAAAGGGCGGGTGAGTCAAATTACTCATTAATTTGTCTACATTAGACTTACTAGTATAAGAACACTTATACTAGTAAGTCTATATTTTGCATTTATTACCCACGGATAGCTGCTGTCACTTACTCATTGCCTACGGTAAATAAAGACTAGAGTCTTAATCTTGAATAGTTTTCATATAAGACGCAGTTTGGAGGTAAACAGAAAATTTACGAAAGGTGGTTATTAAGTTCAAAGAGATAGTTAAACGAGTTTATGGACACACGCCTAAGCATCAAGCTATAGGTAAATTTCCAGTATAAGCTGGTCTTTCATTACATAGGAACTCTGTACAATGCGAGACCATCTTATAATATCTAGGTATCTAGGATATATAGGCTTCTAGGTATAGCCAATTTGACGGTAATCGCTCGCCTATTAAAACATCCGTTCATGGTATGGGTATTCTTAGATAGCTGGTAGCTATCTATAATTTATTGTTCGCTCAACGATATAGGAGTGGAGGGCACTAGATTAAAGAGCAAATCAACCAAATATTATTTTCATGTTATTATGAAAGAGTCTCAGTTTTCATGAAGCATCAATTCATATCACAATAGTCAATTTAAAATTTTGAGACAGTTGGAATTTAAATTAAGGGTAAATTTACCCATGTTGAAAATATGTTGCTGAAGTAAACCTATTATTATTATATAGGGTGGTTAAATTTCAAGGGCCGATGTTGATTTTGAATAAAACACGAATTATTTAGGAAATTATTGACATTTCTTTTTATTATGATATATTGGTATGACTCAATTATGTATGCAACAAAATATCGGCCAAATGGCCGCCACGGCTTCGGCGGCACACGTCCATCCGATGGTCTAAATTTTTGATGACGCTGAGGCATGATTGAGGTTCAATGTCGTTAATGTGCCGAATTATCTCTCATCCTTTAGCTCTTGAATTGTTGTTGGCTTATTGGCGTACACCTTTTCTTTCAAATAACCCCAAAGAAAGAAGTCCAACGGTGTCAAATCACATGATCTTGGCGGCCAGTTGACACGCCGCGACGTGAGATTATTCGGCCATCAAATTTTTCGCGCAAAAGAGTCATTGTATCGTTAGCTGTGTGGCAAGTGGCACCGTCCTGTTGAAACCACATATCGTCCACATCAAATTTTTGCACGATTTTTCCGATTGTACGCACATTTGGACGATTAAATTGACCGAAAAAATCACGAAGTGCACGATATGCATTTTGATTTGAACGCCCATTTTCATAATAGGCCTGAATAACTTTAACGCGTTGCTCGATTGTGTATCTTTCCATGGTTCAAATTGAGTTAGTCTGAAGTAGAGAAATGTCAAAAGAAATGCAGAAAAAAACTTGACGTTTAGGTGTGGTTCACATTCAACATCGGCCCTTGAAATTTAACCACCCTATATTTAAATAATGTTATTGCAATCAACATTATATTTGATAGATACTTACCGACCTAATTAAATATAAAAATGGTAGGTTTCGACTATGACTTAATACAATTTAGAGAAAACTCTGTGTGGTGGTAAATGAAAAGTGTTTGGCGTATATGAATGTAGGTATCTTGCTTATTAAAGAAAAAAGAATCACCATGTTAACAATATTTTACTGAAAACTCTATAAGGTCAATTATGTTACATTTGAATTTAATTACTTGGAAATCAGCGTGGCTGTTCTCTATTAAAGATGGGTAAGTGAGTATATACCTATCTTAATCCTATTATTATTCTCAAAGAATTTGCATTTCAAACACAGTCTCTATCGAACAAAAGTGGCCATGATTAATCTTTCGAGATTAGATTATTGAGCTTTCTATAACAAAGGTATTGCCTTTGTGAAAGAGTTATTTACAACCTTCAAAGTATTTGCAGAGTTTGAAAAATTACCTATTCTATCAAATTGCCGATTTAGGTTAGGAGATCTATTTTACTTTAGTCCAGGTGTAACCAAATTTTGAAATTCACCATAGTTTATTATAGCCAGTCGAGCCTTCGTCCATAATCTTCTCATCAGTATTGTACCCCGATATCCCTCTGTAAAAGCACTTTTTTATTGCCTCATTTTTTCATGTATTGCACTTTGGTCTCCTTGGAGCCGTCATCAGTTAAGCTACTTACGGCTTTTCCCTTTCTTCACGGCATTCATCCGTGACCCTTGCCCTTTCGCGACCTAAATCTGTGGCTTATGTTACGTACTATGATAGTTCGATATGTTTACGGTTTATATTGTTTATTTGGTGTCATGAAATACAGATGTTCAGTCGAGTTTAGACAATGTGATAAGTATGTTTTGTCATGTGTTATCTTTTATATTGTCTAGAGTTTTTTTTTCAATAGTTATCATTATTATATTCAAGGCTTACCCATGGTTCAATGGATCAACTATTGAGCTCTATGTACGCATCATGAGATCGTAATTGGGTTCAGGAACTAAAAGCATGATTGAGTTTGTTTTATAGTTTTAAATCTTCTTAGTTTATAGTGCGTTATGTTAAAAAAAATATATAAAATTGCTGAAGTTTTCACAAAACATTAAGGAATTAAGAGTTAGAAGTAGAAGGCAGTTTTGTTTCAAGCGAATAAATCTCAGAGGAAAAAAAATAAATAAGAAACATAGACATAACAATAAATAAGATAGTTGCCAAATTAATTAACAAATAAGCAGCTAATTTAACAAATATTGGTCTTGTGAGGAAATCGAACGATGTAAACCGGTCATACTGAATAGAACCCATCTTTGAATAGAAATCCAATTAGCCAAGCTTCTGCAGCATCTCTGGTGGACCGGAGACTGACAGATGAAAAATGATCTGCGGTCTGATCCTCTTAATAATGCATTAATAGCTGAGAATCAGGGGAAATGGGGTGCTCCGATGTCGGCATGGCCCTGCTCTATTCTTAGAACCATGAATTTTGTCCTATTTATCACTTCGCTTGGGTTAACTGTCTCAAAATGCATCACAGTTATTAATTTAGTATTTTTTACATTCTCATCTTCAACTTTTATTTAGTTTAGTTTAGACCAAATTTAAAAATGACTTTAGTAACACTTGAAAAAAGAACACAGCTGGCATTTAATTTTTTGTGTTTTATATGCTTATCCTGCCAGTAAGGACTGATTTTATAAAAATGATTGTAGCCATAATATATTTTTGCATGCCTTACGGCAGGATCACTTGAGACATGTACATTAAATAACACCATTGTAACAGTGTTTTCTGCAAAATGAATGGTTTGATTTGATTTGAAAGTTTATCTAACAGCAGTGAAATTGGGATTTAAACCTTTTATTTAGATTTACATTTTCTGGCGTCTGCCTGCAATTCAATACAGTTGCATTAAGTATAATTAACTAAGTAAGAGAAAAAAATGTTACAGGCTTCCGAAAATTAGGTTAATTTAACAGGATAAGAAAATCTCGCTTGACTAAGAGAGGAAATTGGATTATTCTGCAATCGTCCGATTAATGGGCGAGAATCATGGGATGTGGGATGCCGGGATGTCGCAACTCGCAATGTCGCTACCTCTATTCTTACAACCATGAATTTTGTCTTATTTATCACTCCACTTGAGTTTTTGTTTCATGCATTACAAGTTTTAATTTAGTTTTATTTTAACATATTTACGCCTTCAACATTTTTGAAAATATTTTATTTACCTTAGCGTTTGCAACATTTAATTAACACCTTTAATTAGTTTTACAAAATGACCGAGAATCACGGGAAGTGGAATGCCGGGATATCGCTACTTATATTCTTAAAACCATGAAATTCGTCGTTTTTATCACATCACTTGTGTTTACTGTCTCAAAATGGATCAGTTTGTAATTTGTAAAATATTTTCGTTTGTAACTTTAAAATCATTTATTTAATTTCACTTTTATGACATCTCTCTCTTACGAAATGATTGAATTCCAATCTAAAAAATCTTAATGAAGAATGGATCGTCTGCATCGTATCAAATTCTCATAATGCATTTAATGGCCGAGAATCATTGGAAGTGGGATGTCGCTAGTTTTATTCTTAGAGACATGAATTTTGTCCTATTTATCATCCTGCTTGTTTACTGACTCAAAATGCATCCCAGTTTCTTTGAAATTTAAAGTTCCTCGTTTCCAACTTTTCAACAAATCTTTCATTTAGTTTTCTTTATTCTGGTGTCCATAAAAGAAACTACAATTGCATTTTTAATATTGAGCATTTTACAATAACGCACCTGTTACATCCAATGAGGTTAACAAAGAAGAAATGTATTATCGGTTCAAAGGCGGAATTGAGTAAATTGCATTATCGTAATAACAAATTGATTATGCTAGGTTAACTGCGTTATTGTTGGATAAAAGATTGGATTTTAAATATTATTAGCTACTTATTATGCCTCTTGTATGTCCAGGGACGTACAAGGGGGTATATATATATATATAACATGATCTGGTCAAACCAGTAATGTGGACAATGCTGTTTCGACAGATTATTTGCAATGTACCTGCTAGCAGATCAAAATATTAGAATTTGAACTAAAGTGAAAAATCTTATGAAAGGTAAATCATCTTACAATCTTTTGAAGTCTTTTCACCCACAAATTAGTCCGCCCGCTAAGCACCAAATCAGTCGTTTTGCAACAAAATAGTAGATCGTCAATAAATCCGCCTGTAACCGTGTTTTGACTATAAAATTGGGTTTATTTGAATGCCAGCTGCCTGCCTGACATTCAGAATAGTAGCTTTGAAGACCCCTCGGGGCTTCGTCAGAATTTGATACAATCGCGAAGTTGTAGCGTACAAATGGAAGAAGTTAGTTTTCTGAGAGTGAATGAATGCTGTCGCGTCTGAGTGTCCTGCTTACATCTGCTTAGCATATTTGTCTCAAGTTTTGTGATATTGAGTTGCAGAATGTTTAATGGAAAAACTTGTATTACATTACAAAAAAACAGCCAAAGGTCAAGCCAATTCGAAGTTTTTACGGAAAAGCTTGTGGGAAAGTCTTCTCCACCATCATGGCCGAAGTTAAACATGCCAAAGAATGCTTCTTGCTTTACTAGATACTGCCTACTCGAGTTATGGTAAGACGTAAAGGATCTAGAATCTTTTTAACATCGGAGTTTACCTCATTTAAATTTCTGGCAGTACATCGCAAAAAAATAATTGGAGAGACTAAATAACTCTTCATATTTACCAATGAATGCACTTATAGTCTGTCAGAAACCAAGTGCCCTTGATAAATATTTATGTTTTTGCAAGTCCGATCAGCTGTTTATACAAACGCATAACGCAATAAAACTATAAAAATATCATCATACACGTTTGAATTATGTAAAGATCGCCTGGCAACGCTAAAAATACTGATAGTAAAAATATAAGCTACGCTGAATACAAGCAGAGGTTTGTTTGTGCAGATGTTCTGAAATATTCTATGATATAAAACGTAATTAGCAGAGCAGAGTGAGGCAACTTCTGATTGGCTATAACGTACGTAGATACGTTAACGATCTATGTGAGGGTAGAGGGTAGTTAATAAAAATGAAACACTTATTACAAGACAGTTAACACGCTAACATTTCATGACGGTTTTCCACATACATGTAACCACATCAGTTATCATATGACGATGGTTGATTCAATCCAAGTGAGCTTTGGAGGCTAAACTTGGTTATCTTTGGTTGCGGATCGTTTCAAGCTTTGTACTCACTTTTCTTTATGTGTGTTATATGCTTATCCTGCCAATAAGTTTTACCATACAACTGTGAAGTTGTGGATAAAGGTAATAAATTAATGGATGCATTATAAAAGTTGAAAAGTAAGTACTTATTTATGAAAAGAATCACATTTTTTTATGTAATTAGGCTTTACAGGCATTCTTCTAGAGGCTATTGAGTTAAAGCTTTTACCGATGCCGTAGATACATAATAAATAGTTTTCTTACATACGTACCAGAAATAGTAGATGTAGGTACAGTCGGCTCCTTATATATCACACACACAAATTCACTCATATATTTGACGGTGTCCATGTTCCGATATATTTGTGCAAGATGAGTGTTCTATATTATTAGAAGACTTTGGTTGTATTCATATAATTGATCAGTTTAGGCGTTCCTATATACCTGGATATTTTATCTGTGACTATATATAAGAAGTCGACTATAAAATATTCCAGTGAGATTTTCATTTAGCTACATCTGCAACTAATTTCCGTTGTTATAAATTGAAACTACTCCTGTTTACGAGAACCAAATATTATAATTTACGTCTATTTATAAACCGTGTTGAATGTTTTGTTTGGTCAATAAAATAAGTTGCCAAGTCAGTAACTGAGCCGCTAAGTATGTATGTATATTTTTGTAAAATACCCTCTTTTGTACCAATAAAGATTTATTATTATTATTAAGTTAATATTTTATTTATATAGTTAATTTTTTAATCCCTAAGATTAATTTGACAGTAAGAACAATTCCCAGCTGTCATTAATCTATTATTTTTGCTTTCAAATAAGTATCCGGGTTTAAAAAAATAACTATAGAATAATAATTTGCCCTTATTTCAGGATATTGTCTTCATAATTATTTTAAAATATTAACAAATATAGATATGTCGATTGCATAAACATTATGCTAAGCAAATTTTGAACTAATGGATAACTTATTAAATATCAATTTATTTTTCATTTAAATGATGTACCCAATTCAGATATTTAATCTGAAATAAACTCACTATAAATCGTTCTTAAATACGTATCTACCTTGGAACTAGGTATACGACCTTCAACTTTTCGAAACCCAATAGCATTATGTTTGAGAAACAGCGTCATACATAAACCTAGTTGGATAGAAGATCTAGGCCGGTGTGTCCGTGATATTGGTAATGTTTATTTATAGCACTTTTCTGAACTCTTTGGACTTCGACCGCAAAACTATGTTGCCGGTAGTTCGAGTTACATAAAATAACACCACTTAAATATTACCCAGAAGGGTGTGGCAGAGGTGTTCAACACCCACACTTTAAAGTTTAGGCGTCATGTGTTAGGCGATGAGCCTTTCGCAAACCACACTCCTTACCTTATAGTGCAGAAAAAAACGTATACTAGGCCTTATTGTAGTAATGATGTTTTTAACACGCTTATATTAGCTTCATCTGTATGTATGTATGTATGTATGTATGTATGTATGTAACCGACTCCTTTGGACTCAATTTTGACCCACTTTAAACGGACAGATTTCATTCAAATTTTGCACACCTATAAAAGATCGATGACAATGCAATAATTCGATAAAAAAAATTAAAAAAAATAAAAAGAATTATAAAATTAAAAAATTAAATTAAAAACTAAAAAAACACGCTTTTAAAGTACTTCTAACTAAAAAGTGAAAAATAATTCCTATATAAGCTGAAAAAAGCGTGAGGCGCTCTGTGCTATATTTTTTGTCTATCGAGCAACCCACGCTTTTTTCAGCTTATATTAGGAATTATTTTTCACTTTTTAGTTAGAAGTACTTTAAAAGCGTGTTTTTTTAGTTTTTTTAAACTACTATTTATTTCATATCATTATCTACATCGCCTTCCTAAATTCAGCATATAATCTAGGCGATTCAGTTCAGTATTCGCTGGTCTGCAATCATACAAACCTACATAGATAACCTAAGGTATCTAGACCAACTACAACGGTCTGAGGTCTGATCGTCAATTAACCCAGTCGATTCCGGGCAGCGTTTCGTTTGCGCTAAGGTAATGGTCATCGTTAGTCTATCATTTATGTACGATGCCAGTGAGATGATATCAACGAGAGACTACGTTATAATTCTTGTCAGTTCTTGGTTTCTAGTGTAACAGATTTAGATGAATATCAGTATTTTACGTAGAGAGAGACATTTATCTATACTTATATAGAAGACGGCACTCGTACTACGGGTCTTTTTTCACAAATGATGTAGATATACATTATTTCTAATCAAGTTACAATGTAAAGCCACCATTCATAGACTGCTTCATCTCACTGGTCGTCTACCGACTATTATGCATATAATCTGTGTTCAACACATAACATAACATCACGCCTATATTACCCAGAAGGGTGGGTCAGCGATGTACAACACCTATATTTCAACAGTTATGTTTAGGTCCCATGGATGAGCCTGTCGCCAACCACCGGGCACATCTCCAACTCCGGGCTGCTATTGAGAATTTCCTAAAGGAAAGTTCACAAATAACACTTTTGCCCGAACCTGGAATCGAACCCGAGGCGCAAACGTTAAACACCACCATAAGGCAGTTCAGAATCTGTGTTCAAATTTATTCTTAAACGCTAGAGAAAAGGAGAATATATTTTTCAATAATGAGTTACGATCATTTGGACACCATGTGCTTTACTATTGCTAAATAATTTAAAACTTCGAACCTCTTCGAACGATCTATCTAGACTTCATCAAAGTCTGGTTCAAGTCTAAACAATACTCATTGCGAGTGCAATATAGATCCGTGCCAAAAATAAATGTCCATCGACGTTCAAGCATGCTGCTATTTTGTTTTGAATTCTTCGAGTACCAACATTTACTTATTTTGTTTACTAGATGAACGGCGTCAAACGTTGTTCTGGCCGGTGGTGCCCACAAGTCTATTAATAAACTCTATATTCATCCTCTTGGGAATAAAAGTTAGAAAAACCGCGGTACAGAAATTAATTTATTTTTATTCAAGTTTACACCTGTTTACTTCAAGATGGCCAAATTTTCCCATGACTATTACAAAATATGTTAAAATTGCCCATTACTCAACGAACGGTGCAGTAAAATATTCTCGAAGAAATATAGGAACTCGGTTTTTGTTAATAATTTATAATAAGCTACTTTATTCAATATTTATTGATTGAGCAATTCTTTTATTTGTTTGTACTATGTGTCTTCGTAACTACTAAATCGATCTTAATGAAAATTGGTTTGGAGATAGCAGCAGGCAGCATTTTATCGACTTACAACGAGGGCGTAGCCGCGAACAGAAGGTAGTTAAATATAAAGAAAGTATCATCTTCAATTTCTGTTGTTCTACGTTTCTGTTGACCCCACGGTCACGAAATACTTATCATTTAACTTATGACCAGCTACAATCATAATGTGCAGTTTCAGTGCATTGCCCACAACACATGCAATGGCCCCGAGATACAAATGTTTGTAAACAATATTATTTTAAGATGACTTGATGTGTTGTGTGTAACCCTTTGGAATCTGTAATTCATTATAACATAACATAACATCACGCCTATATTACCCAGAAGGATGTGGCAGAGGTGTACAACACCCACACTTCACCTATTGTGTTTAGTTCCTATGGGATAGGGGGTAAGCCTATCGAGCACAATTCCAACTCCGTGCTGCTATTGTGAATTTCCAAATGGAAAGTACCCAACAATAACAATGTGTTATTGTTGGGAACTTGCCCAACATGGAAATTAACCCCCGACCACGCGGTGAGAGGCGCATGCGCTAACCACAAAATCAGAAATTGAGGCAGTTTATTATTACAATTATTATAAATTATATCAGCTTTTAAAAAGTATGGTGTTGATGGTTTATGCAAAAGGGTACATGGTAATGGATGTAAATCAAAACAAACATTATTTCTTTGCACTAATTCTTTGGAAAGTAATAATAACATCCATTTGAAATGATTACATACATTTCTTACTTAAAATACCTAACACTATTATTTACATGATAAATTCAGACTTATTAACCAACTTTCCTTTTCTTTTTGTTCACCAATGGAAGATGCCTGGACTAATTTGCGAAATTTTCTTTTTGTCTGAAAGAGTATACTTGTCATGAGGTCCCATTTTGATCAGGGCACAATCTGATAATGAGATCCTAGATAAATCGGGAGAAAAAAAAAGTATAAAGGCTCCTATATCGGTTTTCAAATATTACCTAAGCTACTCAGATATTTGCATCTAGCAATCAGCATTTCATGTTGCTAAGCTGATGCTGAAAGGTACAACTACTCAACAGTTAAGAGTAAGGGATAGTTATTTAAATATACACCTTAAGACCATTTACTGTATTCTTTCAAGTTATACACAGATCTGATGGGGCGAGACGTTGAATATTACTTAAGTATTTCTTACTTTTTAGTGCATTGTTTGTGATTGAAGTTGGGTTTTTTTTATTTTTTTTTATGTATGCTCTATGGTCTTGGTGGTTTACGTTCTTCATCATTAGTTGCGCTATAATTCATATTATCTTCAATCTCAGGGTCATTGTGATTTGAGTGAGACACTTCCTGCCCCAATTGTTTAAGTTCCATATCAGAAACCAGATTAAATATCTTTTTCTTCAGTAAAGCTTGAGTATATAAAGGAAACTTTTTAACTGTGGCCGCCATACTCAGGAAAAAGTAGTCTAAATCATCAAGCTCCTGGTGTTTTTTATGGTCATCTAATAGCTTGGCCATTATTAAAGCAGATATTGATGGTGCCCGCTCTGAGCATTTTCTCTTTAATGCATTTTTCTTGGATAATGGAGCATCATCCTCAAAAAATCCACTGGTACTGTTAGAATCACAAGCATCAGTACCAATGTTTTCCTCATTATCAGTGTTCTGATTTTCTGATAAATAAACCCTGACTGGTAGGTCATATTGAAGATTTTCAGCACTATTGTCAAATTCCTCATCATCACTAGTACTTTCGGTGCAGTCCTGTGTTTTTCTCTCCTTTAGGTATGGAGTGACAAATTTCATTTCCATTTCATATTTCCATGGTTTAACATTCTGACCTTGTTTTCTTTTATTAATAGCTTTTCTGTAGTAGTCTCGTAGAGATTGCCACTTTTGCTTACAAGCTATAGCTGTGAAATAAGAAAAATCATTCAAATCACAAATAAGAATTGGTACCTTGTACCACAAGTAAGAATAAATAGATAGTAGCTGCTTAGTTAAAACAGCTACTATCTATTTATTTTAACAGTTATCTGTGTAGAACAATCCTGATTTCTTCTCTAAAACATACAAAGCAGAAAGACGCAAATAACACAGATCATATTAGGTACGTACCTGGATATTTTAATTCACGAGAAATTGTGTTCCAGGCATTCTCCTTCTTTTGAATGTCCATGTACTTTGAATGCTTTATGTTGTAAATGAATTCATACTTTTGAACCAAACTTATAAGTTTTTCTTCGTCCATGATTATTTCTCAGACAGTGTACCAAATCAGTAAAATGGTGTAGGTCTTTTTATTCAATTTTATGTAAATTTTTCGGGTTTGATATTATGTTTTACTTCTTCTTCTTCTTTTATTTAATGGCAACTGGGTCTCCTTGCGGTGACCATTTCTGCCAGTGTCAAGTGTGAAATATTAGTAAAGTTATTGTAAGCGTCCAAAATGGCGGGCGATATACTCGGACTTAATCAAAGAGTATACTAATATAGACTTAATGTTTTACTTTAAATCTGCAAAATATTTTGTTTGTTTTTATCCGACTGAATTTGACATTTGACAACTTTGACGTCATGACATTAAGATCTGACATGTGCCGTGATAAATACATGCGTTTTGTTGCAAATGTTGCATCCAATCTGTGATGCGAATGATATTTTTATTTGTTGACTGGTAGAGAATGCCTATGGCATTAAGTCCGCCTATGTGCGATAATGTACACTAAGTTTTAAAATAAATAAATAAAAATAAATATTCGATTTTATAATTTATATCCAGTAATAGTTTCATATCTATAAAATCTGAATCAAATATAAACAGATTGCCCGGCCATATTAAATGTGTTCCACTCGTCAAATATTAGAGAAATTTATGAACTCATTCATTTGATCACTTATTTGATTCACATAGAAGGCAATTCCATTATAATAATAAATGTACGTGATACTTTAGCCAGATGTGTATTTTACCCTCATTTCTTTTAATTATTCAGGTATTATGTAATAACTGAAGAAACTAAAGCCATCTAGCGGACAATATTTATAAAAATTTTTGGTTCTCAGGTGCTGTTAAAAATGCGATTCCACCAGTGTGCTGAACTGTGCGGTACTGCAATGCACATTGTGCGACACAAATGTTTATTGTGGTTGACTCATTATAGCAATGCAAAAATTACTGCCCGTCCATATTAACTACTGAACTGTCTACGGCAGAAACTCTGCTCAGTGAACATTTTCGCGCACAAGTATGTTGACCTGTGCGTTTACAAAAGTTACGCACAGCCTTACCAGTGGCAACGGAAGCCAAATTATGCAATATCAGCTTAGTATCTGCACTGCTGGTGTTTTGCACAAAATGTTTGTAAGCAAATGTGCTGCACACTATTTTGGTAGAATCGTACCTTAAGAATAGCAATTTGTGCAATGCAAGAGAGCAAAATATATTGTCACATTTGCTTCGAGTGCTATTTTTGAGTCCCGAATATGCGAAAGATTCTATAGTAGGTTAGAATCTTGAATTTTATCTCCATTGAGTGTTGAATAGCCCGCTCTTGTCTTTAATTATTAAGCGACTGATAATTCCCTTGTCTTGCGTCAAGTGAGGCTATCAGAGAGAATGAACTTTTACAAGAATTTTTTGAATCTCCTTTACATAAATCAAATCTTAGGCGTGAACATAAATTTGCCAGTCGATCGGTCGATCTTTGTTTTGAATGTTTTGTTCATCTGCTTTCTGTCTTACATGTTTATAAATAACTTTAGGCACATTAATTTTAGTTTGATACGCAAATCTTGGAGATGGGTGAAAATAAATAAGTCTAAGATTGATGAAAGCAGTGCAAAAGATTGCTTTGAAATAAAACGCTGAATATAAAATGTGAACTTTTTATTGTTTGATAACTTTTGATTAGAAAGTTTCGAATCAACGGCAAGTGAAATTATTCATCAGTTTACGATGGCCTCTCAAACATTTATTACGTCCGATTTGCTAAGTGATTCAATAAATTTTTAGGTTAAGGTATATATTTATGGGCCTATGCAGCCTGAAATAAATGATTTATTATTATTATTATTATTAAAAACGACCCAAAATAATCAATATTTCATCAAATAAAGTAAGGCTGTGCTTTTTACATTTTATAATATTTTAATAACAGTTATATCGATAACTAGATGACCCCCTCGGTTTTATACGCGTCGAACCTTACTCTGTTTAGTTTAGAAAATATTGACAACGAAATTAATCAATTAGATTTCACTGTCGTGAAATGTTTGCGTTAACTTGCTTCTAACTTAAACCCCTAAATGTACTCTCTTATAAATAAAGTTTAGGAAAACCCCAATACAGAAAATTATTTATTTTTATTTATGTTTATGACAATAATATAATCTCTATCTCTGTATATAATACATGTCCCTCTGCTGGTCACGGGCCTCTTCTCATGTTGAGAAGGGTTAGGCCATAGTCCACCATGCTGGCCAAGTGCGGATTGGTAATTGGTAGACTCCACACATCCTTGAGCGCATTTTAGACACTCTCAGGCATGCAGGTTTCCTCACGGTGTTTTCCTTCACCGTTAGCGAGCGATAATTGATATGATAAATACTGACTCACAGTTAACACGGGATAAAACAGGATGTAAATGAAAAAATTCTAAAGTTGACCGAGAAACTGCAAATGTATTGGGATAGTCTAGGGCAGTGGTTCCCAATTAGTGGTACGCGTACCCCCAGGGGTACGCGAGATTGCATCAAGGGGTACGCGCAGCAATCTCTAAACTAAAATCCTTAAAAAAAATAATTCAATATACTCACATTGACAAATAGAATAGAGACTTCAACAAACAGGAAACATACCAACTTTTTGAAAAAAGCTGATATTTTGACGAGTGAATTTTCGATCGAAAATTAGGGTGCTTTTTCGATATTAATTCAAAATAAGGTGAAAAAAATTAATATTTCTGATCAAATAAATTACAGCGTATTTGGGACATAAAAAGGTAAGTTTTCACAAAATTTGTTGAAAAAAAAAATTGTTTGTGAAAGATAAAAATAAAAAACCCAAAAACTTGGTTTTTTGAATTTATCTCATAAATTTTGAGGTTATATGAAAAAAGTGTAAATACAAAAGTTTTAGATCTTTTTATTATCAACAACTTTGCCATTTGACTTTTTTCCATAGGACTTTTAGTTTTGCTGGAAATCGAAAAAAAACTTTTTTTACCCTTAAATCAAACCCCCCATCCCATTCCCGACCTCAGATCGCCCGTAAATTATTTTTCCTTTCATTTTTATAATATTCTCCAACTTTTTTAATGGGTTTCATCCTACTATATATTTTTTTTGTTATAAAATTATCGACCCTGGTCTATAAAGGGGTACGCAAGTTGGAGGTCTTTCTTAAAGGGGTACGTAGAAAAAACTAATTGGGAACCACTGGTCTAGGGTAACGTTACTCTTCCATAGGCAGTCGGAAGCATCGCGAAAAACTAAGAGTCACTGATAAGAGGCTTCGTCACCATGTCATTAACTGCAAGAGGGCCAAATTCACCGTCCGAGTTCACACCTAATGAACGAATGACAGTCAACAGAGAGATTGAACGTTGGATTCAGCGTTAAGCGCAGTTTCAGCAGTTTGGTGAAATTTAGGCCGCAATCAACCTTGAAAACCGGCGCTTACCAGTTCTTGCCATAAACTTCGATGCGCGGGCGCAGTTGCTATTTCTGGTGCAAGCTTTGTTGTTGCTAATGTTGTTTGTTTACGTGACTGCACGCCCGCTGACCGTATAATGGCAGTGCACCTGCAACTTTTCACATTTGTGAGCGTTTTGGTGTATGGTTGTTTGGCTGGGACCTAAGTAGGTTACTGGTAACCGGTAGATATACGTTTAACCGGTTTTCAAAAAAGATTTTGTTGTAGATCAACTTAGGACTGAAACTGTATTTAAGTTTTTCAAGTGTTTGTCATATATATTGAGTTCTTCATAATGCAGTTCTTTGCTGTTTGATTAGTCAGTAGACCAGTTTGTCGGACCTATCCGATTGACTTATGTAAGCCGAGGCGTGATAAAAAATAGAATACTTATACTATGTTATTGGAGTATCCACATAAATTTTTTGATCATTATTCCTTGATATCGCAAACCTTGGGGATTGCGTCAATACATAATAATACCTATATCAAACGCATTTCCAAGATTTCTCGTTGGTATAAAGCTTGAAATGTCAACTGAGCTGTGAGCAGTAAAACAAACGGTTATAACCAAGAGTTAACCCCATTTTCAGTGTCCCACGTCCAACGTCCCACTTGGCAGAACACACAAATGCCTGTTGAGATTTGGGACAGCTGAATTATAAGGGTTTTTGTTATTTTGTGCGTTGGTTCTTTATGTGACTAAAATTTAGTCCATCTGACATAAACATCAACAGAAGATTTAAATTCAGTTACAGAGACTCAGGAATTAACTGTTTCAGTAGGTACCACACTTTTGCCCAACTGAGGAACGAATCCAAGGCCTCATAGTCAGCAGTCGCGTATGCTAACCACTAACCCAACGAGGCAGTCAGCCAATAAGTGCATTTATAATTATAATTTAGTGTCTCATACACTTTGATAAAGAGCAGTAGTTTTGGAGCATCTATTTTTGATTTTGGCCGTTTATTTAGGGTCATCTCATATGCAAAATTACCAACATATTGGTTTAATAAGGCTGTATCGATCACGTATGCGGGTAGCGTTCGGAGCCGACGCTGATTAGTTATATTGGGTAGAGAAGGTCTGGAAGTTTGTCAAAGACGATATGCATGTTTAAGGCAAAACCAAATTGTGAAATGCTTCAGAAGAAAATATAACATAACATAACATCACGCCTATATTACCCAGAAGGGTGTGGCAGAGGTGTACAACGATTACATTTTTATCTGTTATGCTTAGGTCCCATGGGATAGAAGGTGAGCCTATCGCCATGAAAATTTATAAACAAAAAATCTTCGGTACTGATCTGATATAGTTACTTACTTCTTTTTAAACTGTTATTAGCCATGTTTACTAGCCCATAACTCTTAGCTATTGCAATTTGATCCTAGAAAAAGATTTACAGTTAGCAAGATAAAAAAGCTATCAAAAGTGGCCGTATATCCTTGCATAGTTTCCATGAGATTAAATTTTAATCACGGGGGATGCAGACGATCGAAGAGCTGCGCGAGGCAATGTAAACTCGTAATGGTATTAAACTATTATCCGAAAGTTTAGTGAGAAAATGATAGTTTTAAAATATTACTGGACTAAACATGAGGTGGTTTTAAGCTCATGTGAAATATTACGTTGATGATTTTGTAATTTAATTTCACCTCCTTTCCGACATTGCAAAAAATGTTTGAGACTATAAAAATACTTATTATTTATTTACTCTACTGTCGAGTAAACCCTGCTTTACAACAAAATTCGACCCACCCACTCCGGAGAAAAAAATCTTGCTAAACCCAGGTAGGGTTAAAGTTAAGGTCAACATTTGGGCCTGAGTATCAGTATTTGACGCAGATTGGGTGATAGTAGATTGTTTTCATAATCAACTTCTAGTACAACTGCCTAACATTCCTGATACTTAAAAAAATATTTGAAAATCATTGGTGCCTTGAATGTCATGTTGACTTTATCAACTGCGTGGGCGTTCAGGTATTTCAGTTCAATTTCCTATATTTGTAAACAATCTACTAAAGTGCCGTGCCACTCAGTAGTAAAGTCTTTTAGTACATAGCTAAAAATGTTATCCTGTAATTGTTTGCTGCTCAGCCAAACCTTTTTATTTCTTTCATAATTAATACACTTGTGCAGTAAAGGTTTTTTTTTTCTATACTAAAATATACATGTACTACGCACATAAACCTTGTTCATTAATCAATCTATCTATTAATACCGTATTAAATTACGTAGCGTGGTTAAAAATAACTAAGCAAACATACAGGCTTGAATATAACAGATAAAGATTAAAACTGAAAAAGATTTACGATAAGTTAGTAGAAATACAACCACAATATAAGAATTGAGACTAAACTTGGTCATATTCTTACGAAATATCAGATATCACGGGATATTTATCATTATATTTATGTTTTATCGTTTACAAGCGGCTAGCAACAGTTGCGAAATATCGGAAAACTCGCTACAACAAAATACATACATGGTAAATTATAGATCAGTACTTACTGACACTTAGATCAGTACTAGGTAAGGTAATGAACGTCGTTCCTAATGTATGTAATAGGGTACAACTTAGATTACTGTGGTTTCATGCGTCGGTAGAGGCGATCCACCGCATCGCTAATGAGATTGAGTACCTACTAGATTACAATGTAGATACTATAAATGGTCTTTAGTACTATAGACTAGGTATGCAAATCGCCTTGATACGGATTTCTAATTATATCTGATGTTCTAACTCCTTCTTCTCGTGACGTCATCCTCATTGCTGAAGTTCGTAAAGTTCCCTTGGAAGTAACTTTTCTATGACGATATCTCGCCATGAAATATTGAAAATTCTGAAAAGGCTAATTTAGCGCAAAAATTTAAAGGTCTCAGTCGTTAATATAACAGTTATTTAAGTTAAGTACTGTCTTGGTTAGTATTTTCACCAATGATTAGTTTAATTAATCACATTATGTTCTTGTGCTTTCTATCTTTAAAGTATCTAATATGTTTCGTGCCTAAGCCATTGTGTTCGTCCTGTGACTGTTTTCTATCCTAATAAATTAAATGTAAATGTTTAAATTATAGCTTTATATTTTTTTTACATGTTAATTGTAATTTAGCATGACATGAGCTATCGAAGTATTAACACTGTGTTAGGACTTAGGTATTTAAGTTAATCTTTCGTTTAGTTTACTTTCTTTTAAGTTATTGTTTTTCCTTTTTCAATCGATGATAGATTATGTGTATCGTCGTAATGGTAAAATACCAAATAACGTTATTTGGATATTCCATAAAGTTAGAGTGTGAATATTTAACTGCATTTAGGATTTGTAATAATTGTGAATGTTTTTATATGAAAATAGGTTTAAATGGTGTATTTCTTTGTTACAGAAATATGTTGTCAGCACAGATCGGAGTGGAGATATCCATGTTCACGTGCAAGTAAGTATCGCACTTTATAATTACCTATAAATCTTATTATAAACACAAGATTTTATCAAATGATTTGCAGAGTATTTTCATTTAATATTGCAACATTGCAACAATATTTTTCGTAGGCAAGAAAGATTGATAACAATAATTTCTATATCGTTTGAGTTAAATAAATATAAATAGACAGGTATTAAAGGCATGATGGAAAAGAATACACAGATCAAGGTTATAACATAATATAAAAATAGGTAGGCTGTACCAAAAGTAACATTTGACCGAAAGGAAATGAAAAGAGAATTATATCCGTTTGACATTTCAATTCGCTGATATTTGTGCGAGAATGTTATCAGAGGCGGGTATTTGCTGTGACGCACTAAGTATTGTAACGAATTTTATAGTAAAATAACTCGTCCTTGAATGATTTTTTAGTTGTAAGGGATAGCTATTTAACGGTTAGATTCACTATTTAAACTTATAGTATCCTTAGCACTAAGAGTAGGTACCTAATTAAGACAAATTCGTGGTAGTAACGACTTTACTAAAAAACTAAACAGACTTCAGTCCCTTTTAAGTTTTTTGTAGTGTATTAAAATACCTACAAAACCCATTTATCTGATTTATAGGTATTACACAAAATTTATGAGATAAGACAAGGCCACACTATCAGACGCGAGCGAGTCATCATTTTAACATAACTCTATTACCATATTACGAGAACGGAGTAAAACATTCTCTTTGCTATATTTTTTTAGCTAGGCGCGGGTGGCTAGTAGTTTTTATAAATATTAGATAACTATTATAACTAAATAAGTAGTTATTGGTTTTGAAACTATATCTAAACCTACGCTAATTAATATACCATGGAATATTGAATTCAGAACAGAACCTTTATCAATCGAAAACGTCTGATTCTATTAACCCTCGCAATAAGCGTGTTGCTATAATGCTGGTTATGTTGAACAATAGTAGATGTTATCAATTTTATTTAGCCAAGTACAAATATGAAAGAATAGCTGCAGGCTAATAACAAAACTAAGAAACAACATATCAAAACAAATTTCATAAAGGTCAATCTGCGGTTTGCTAAACTTTTTACAACAGGCGTGTCGCATAAATGGTAGTTGCTCTTTAACAAGCAATAAAAAGACTTCAACTTATAAACTGTCTCATTTATTCCTTTCTACACAACAAGTGTCATATCAACGTCTCGTAGCCGACAATAAATAGCGTTACCTCATAAAAATGCAAACTACGTCCATCCATATTTTATGATAAACTGTGTAAGCCTGTTATCTCGGACGTGATTAGCGGAAAATAAAACTGAAAGTCATAAATCTTCTCAAGAAAATCCCGCCTTTTGCTTGGTTTAAACGGATTTATAGTTAGAAAAGTAGTGTTGTTGAAAATGTACTTAAACAAAGGCAGATAATTATAATAAATCATAACTATTTTTAATTTTCTGTCCGCAGCAGAATGGCACTTGATTTTTTTGAATTGAGAACCTGAATGATCTGTGTTAAGTTTTGTCGTATTTTTTATTATGACAACCTGTAATCTATTGATGCATAATACAATACTGACTTTATTGGGTCAGAACAGAAGCGATCAACCTTTATGAAAATAGTGTCAAAGATATAAATTTAATGTACCGTTGCGTTGCAACGTCCAATATACTTAAGTGTTTATAGCTAGTCTGGTCTTTATGAGATAAGTAGGTACTATAAAGGTTTAACTATTTATATTGGGTTGAGTGTGGATGTGACATTTATGAAACCACAGATTACAGACGTGGTAAGTGTTCATTTTGACGAGTAATATTTTTACGAAAAACAAACATGTTTTCCAATCAAATTAATTGATCTCAGTGTTTAATTTGTTGTAAAAAGTCTTATTTTTCGTTAAAATATTTTAACCAGTTGATATTAACACTTACCACATCTAGAAACTGTGGTTTCAATAAATATAGCTTTGTCGCATTTACCTTCTATAATATAATGTTACTGGCCATCCACTTTTATAGCGATGTTTGACAAAATTATGTTTTACGTTGTAGGAGGTGGCTGATAAACTTATTTTATTTTGTGTGTGTATTACTATTCAAATTATGAAATACGGGTGTTACTCACGTAATGTTGGTCTATTTAGTCGACCGCGGTTTCACCTGTATTTCATAATTTGAATAATGTTACAAACTCACGTCAGTTTTAATAAAAATATTATGTGTATTACTAGTTTTCCACTTTATTTAGAGCTTTTTTTGTAGTCAATACCATTATGCTTGTTATGTTAAGAATTACTACTACTGAAATTATACCCTTCTATACCGTTATGTAAAAATGATGCTTCAAGATCGCATTTGTTTGAATTTGAACTTATTCATACATAACAGCAGCTTATTTTATCATGGCAATGGAAATCATTAGCATTCCTGTACTGTAAACTTTGCACAAGTAGACAGAAATACTAATGATATATTATAGCCTCGTAAATAATTATTAAATTGGTATTTTATATTTTTTACTGCAAACCAGGGATATTTACCGCAACCCAATCGAGTAAGTAACAAAGATTTTTATTGATTATGTGTGTTTGAACTAAAAATTATAATAAGCAAAACTGACTAGGCAATTTTTGATTTAAAATAGAGAAAAAACGTTCTAACAAATAAATTGCCAAGTTTTTTGTTATCCATTGCATAACTTGTTCTTCTCAAGATTGACACAGAAAACAAAAATAATGAAACATTTAAAAATCTCAAAATTCTAAGGCAATTTAGCTTAATCATTTATTAATAAGTTATCAAAAAAGATTTACGCATGTCAAATGTTCTGGTTAGATTTTATTGCCATGGTCACTTTCTCTTCTTCAATCTAGACCCGGTGCATCTTATAAATCTGACCCGGTACATTAGAATCGGGCCGGTTAACTTATTACGCCCTGCTTAGTTTCTAAATTTCATCACCGGATTCTTAATAATGGACTACAGTCAGATAAAGCATGTGCCATTTGGACGGGTCCTACGTAGACTAGTGCAAGTGCAAAAAGGGCCCAGGCTTAACACCGAACCCATTCTTTTATCTCTATCTCTTATTCAATGTTTGAATGGGATAGAGAGACCTAAAACCGGGCTTAGTTTTTAACACTGGCCGGTAAAATTGGTGTACCTCATAATAATGTTTTTGCACTCTACGTAGAACCCATCGATTTACGGTATACCTTCAGCACCTTTTTATTCATTTTACTTCCTATAATAAGATGGGAAAAGCTTCATAGCCGTACCCTTTCATCGTTTCCTTTGAGACATCCGAGTGCCATTTGTTCCACAAAGTCACAGACGGATCATTCACACAAAGGACTTTGATTCTTGTGTTTTATAATATCAGGTTATGTTGGTTGTTGTTTTGTATCTGGGTTGAGTTGAAAGGCAAATATGAATCATATTTTTCTAGAGTTTGCTATAGAATATATCCCAAAATATGGTGCAAATGTTATTTTTTTATCTATTGAATAACCAAAAAATATTTAAACTTAAATATGAACCGAGAAAATGTAATAACATTTTTTTATTTATTTAAATTTTAGTTTTTAACCGGAAGTAAATTATAATTTAACCACGACGAGAAATCCTTGCTGCAAAGTATCTACTCAAAAGTTTCACTGCTCTAATTACATTTTTTAAATCTTCATCTCACAATTTAGCGGAGTTCTAACATTTTGAAAGAACTTTATTTTAAGCAAGTAAGAACTCACCCAGACTCTATTTTAATTAGACTCCAAAAGTTTATCACTTTCACATTATACACCTTTATGAGAAAAGTTACAGAAGTTACCATTTAGAGTACATGCCAAGATATCTACTTACGAGTATATAATCTGGTTGGTACAAAGTTGAGTTTCACGTAGATTAAAGTATTGCAAGTAAGGAGTGTACAGGTTATTTTTTAATTATATTGACCTGCCTTAAAATGTTTCGGCATTCGTCAAAATAATGTTAAACGGAAGGTCTTTATTGGTTTGTTTAGGTAATATTATAGTTCAAACGAACGGTTATTTGGCAACATTTTACTATCAAGCATGTTGTTAAGTTTTTCACTAATTGTCTGCTACAGTTCGTAAAACAGTAAAAGTGTAGCAATGGACGAAAAATTTATAGTAGGCTTTAATAAAACATACATTAAGAAATGCCGGCAAGCCGGAAAAGGAGGAATACTTTATTAACTTTTGCCGTTGTGTCCTGCAGGACAAATGGCACTTGTATGACTAATGACACACATTGTTTCTGCATTGCCGAATGTGCCCCTAAATATCAGTATTTCTCCATGTCCATAACCTATCTTTTTCAGTTCATTCCCATGTCACATATCACTGATTCCATACAAATTATCTTCTTTTGTGCCATCGCAGTTGCTTATTTACAAAATTCTTATCTTTCAGGGTGACTTGAGCCAGCAGGACAAACGATGTGTTTTCCTGACAGTTCACGATCTTGGGACCAACCGTAAGTATATTAGTACTTCAGACATAACTATTTTTACAAAAATAAAATAAACAATTCAATTCTTTAAAGCTATTAGCCCTGCCCCTGAAGAAATGAAGGTCAAGGTCTATTATTTTCTCTGCGTCCAAGTTTTATTTTTGGACCCCGGAAAAGCTTGTAAAATCCGCACTCTATGACAATTTATTTAACCAGATATTGATTTAAACATGACTTTTAATGGTTTTAATTATTATACATAATCTTTTCAAAAATTATATTGCAGATTCGAGCCTTATTGACTTCGTGAACTGCCCAGCGATGTCGGAGATCAAAGAGCGCTCATGCTTCATTCACGTGGATGTCCCAGGGCACGAGGAAAATTCGCCTGATCTGCCTGATTCGTAAGTTCTTCGAACCTCAGCCTGGTTTACAGAAGAGATATAATATGAATCGTCACCAAGAAAAGAAGTTCATGCAAATTATCATCTTTTTCCACAGCTACCAATTCCCCCCTCTCCAAACCCTCGGCGAAGACCTGATAACAGTTCTAGATTTCCTGCACGTTCGTTACGCAGTTGGCCTCGGCGAGGGTGCCGGGGCCAACGTCTTGGCTAGATGTGGGCTGGCCCATCCAAGACGTCTCCTTGGCCTCATACTCGTCAACTGCACAGCATCCACATCCTCCGTAGCTGATGCCTTCCGTAGCCGTTTCTCAAGATGGAGAGGAGCTGATATCTCCCAGTCGGAAGAAGATTTTCTAATTTACCATAAGTTTGGCCACGTGAGTTTAGAACAAGACCTCCATCTAGATTTTAGCTATCAGGTATATTTCCTTCTGTTTTTGTTACTAATTCACTAACTGCTCGGGATGAGCTCTTTGGAGGTAAGAGTGTGGTTTTGTCTTCAGAAACATTGTTTACTTCAGACATGCAGTCTTCATCTAAGTAAACTTTATCGGCGTTTAAAATGTAGTATTTTGACTGAGAAAGGTTATCACTGGCTCTGAATGTCTAATAGTTAAAACTTTTAACACGAAGACTAAGAAAACTTAATTTCTTGGAGATTAAATTTAATGTTACATTTACTTGAAGTGTGTGCTAAAACGCTTTTTATTGTACGAAGCGCTACTGTGCCTATTTATGCGTGATCATGTTAGGTCCTCGATTATTCAATTTAAATGAACACACTGTTTGTCACTAAAAGGTTGATTATTAGCAACCTACCATATATATATATATATATATATTCTCAATAAATACGAGCAAGAGCGTGGTATGCAACTTATATGTTAATTCAGGCTACAAGCTACGTGTGTGAAAATTTTTTATTTTAAGTTGAGTAGTGTTTTATATGACAGATTAGGACAAGCTTTCGGTAAGTCCTAAAACTTCTTAAGTCTTCTTCAACTTAGTTTTTTTCCCAGAACGTCAGTTCACTTTAACGCTTATGGACACCAAAATTTATATGTTTCTGAAGTACATCATCGCACTATTACAGTGGATGCTCTTTTAATAAAGTAGCTTCACTGTTTTCTCTGCCTGTAGTCGCATTTTCTTCTTTAACTAACACACTAACATCTTTTAGATTTAGTTTTTGCTTGTAGAGCGCCTTTACTATTTTATTAAATACATCTTGCTTTAAGACTTGAATAACAGTCCTGCAACCTATCATTATTATGTTATTAGTACAATTAATATTAGTTTTGCTTATAATTATGTTGCCTTAACAAACTGTCCAAATGTCTGCTTTATCTGTTTCGCTGTAGTTTGTAGTGTTTTTAACTACATATCATATTAATTTGACAAACATTCTTATTGTTTTACCATCACTATCGCCAGTATTTGCTAAAGGATCTAAGTTACTAGTATGGACCTTAGATTCAAGAAACTATTTACAAAAACGTAGAAAAAGCATTATAGCAAATAAGTCCGTGTTGACCATTTTCTTCTAATTGTAATTTATGAGCACAGACTATAAGAACTAAGTATTTTTCTAGTTTTTTTGGAAGTGGTAATTTTTTAAATATATCTATTTTTAAATAAGTATCTTTCCCATGACTCCTGCTCGTTTGAACTTCTTCAGTAATATCGTAGCGTCGAATATAGAACCTCCTTTTTCGAAGTCGTTTCATAAAGTCATACTTAAGAAAACCCAAACATTTATTTTGACTTGCGTTCGCTTGCAACCTACGAAACAAACTAAAATGAATGAATGGCAAAAACCTTACCCAAGACGGGTTTTACAATACTTAAAGTAATGAATGTCTAAATATTACCTTTGTAGGTAAACAGCATTCAAACTAGCTAGATTTACCGAAAGGTGTATGACCTGCGGTTTTGCAACGATTATTTTGTGTCGCAAGCGTAGCAACGTACATACCTAGCACTTATCTTAACAATATACATATATAGAATATCTATCTATAAAATATGGTGGACTTTACTATTTTGTAACAACAATGTATTATCAATATTATTACTCATTATTATATCAGCAATAAAATTGAAGTTTCAAATTTGAAATTTGAAGAATTTCGGTTTATTGTGATTGTAGATTCACGAAACGCAAGGCCATTGTAAGAAAACTCGTATTACCCATACTGGCGATGTCTAATAAAAAAAGCAGGACTACTATTAACTTGAAGCTTCAAGGATACCTGTTCATCATAGGTGAACATGCATTCAAAAATCCCTATTTAACTAACAAAATATTATCATAAAGCGGACGTGGCGCAATTGATATATTAGGCTTCGAGACTTTAATTTGAGGACCTAAATAAGAACATTTTTGTGTTAAAAATATGTAGTAGGTACTTCTTTTGTTTACTATAACAAAATAGAATAATATTCGTATGTTATATAGCAAATGTCATCTGACTCCTCTGACGCTGCTGAACGAGAGCGGATGCTGGCGGAGTATAGGTCACGGCTTCGCGGGAACCTCAACACTCACAACATCAAGCAATACGTGAAGGCTTTTATCAAGTAAGTGGATATAGTTTTCATACTATGATGCGATGAACAGTCCTTATAATAATAGTTGCCTATTTCCATTTCCAATAAGATTAGAAAACGATAGGGTTTTAGACCTATGTTAAGAACCCTATCGATTTCTAATTTTATGATTCCGGATATTATCTTATCCGCCCCATAAAATATAACTTGACTAAATATAAATGACACATATTACACTTAAAAAAAGAATACAGCTGTCACTTTAATTTATGTGTGTTATGATTATAATTATGCTTATCCTGTCATTAAGGTGTATAATACCTCTGAAATTGGGGCTTCATGTCAGAACATTCTACCAAACAATAAAAAAATAATTGAAATCTGTGGCAATGGTTACGGATAGTCATCAGAACTGTCAGAAGCCTCTTAGATTATATATTATAATTGGATGTGTAGCTCATTCCATAATCAAATTTATATGGTTTCATAAAATTACGAAAAAATCATGACATAACTGTGAAAAAGTCGTTTTTTAAAAACAAATTTGCTATTACTCTTCCAGTCGTAAGGACCTGGTGCTGCGCGGCTGCCAGCCCGACATCCTGCTCATCACGGGCATGCTGAGTCCATACTCCACAGTCATCGAGAAGATGTACAAGGAATTGGACAAAGAGAGAGTCACCATCTTGAAGGTGGAACGGGCGGGCGATGTCCTCGCCGAAGTTGTAAGTATTTGATCCCCCATCACTGACATACTCAGATATAGCTCCTGTGTATGCATGTGTTAGTTACACACGCGTATTAAGCCTTTTTCATTACAAAAGAAATATACTTTTATCAACAGAAAATTGCTAAATTGAATCTTAAATTTAACTAAAATAAAAACTTAATCTAAACCTAATAAATAACTGTCATTAAGCCTTTTACCCCTCCTCGTACGCTGACCGAAATATAATCCAACATTTGAGTACCTATAAGAAGAATTTCCTTAGAAAAGTCAGAATTATACACTACTTTTGTCTTTATTAGAATAATTACATCAGCTAAAATCAACAAAATACAATGTAGGAATTTAGAATCATTCAATAAATAAGATTGGTTCAAAATTAGATATACCTATATATACTGTACCTCAGGGTTGCCTAATAATGCGTGAATCTCATCGCGGGCCCCACTTAAACGCTGCAACCGGTCGCAACGCAATCGTTGTATCCGCAGTTGCGCCAAAGTAAAAGTACAGCTGTGTGCATTGACTTGCCGAGAAGGTTTCCGACAACACGCGTCAAACCACTCCTAGCTGTTTCGCAGAAACATCGTGGTACTTTAAACCTCACCGAATAAACCGTGACCTTGACCGACGATCTTAGACATGCTTGCCTAGCATTCATGTGAAACTAATCCAGCTAAGATGATCCTCTTATTACTACAATTTATCATCGTCACGGGAATGGTGGTTGGCTTGTACCAGAAAAATACGAATAAATTCTGCAAATCAAAGAAAAGGCTCGATGGCAAAACGGTGCTAGTGACCGGCGGGACACTGGGAATGGGACTAGAAGTAGCCATGGACTTCGCTCACAGAGGCGCCAGGGTCATCGTGGCATGCCCTTTCGAAGATGAAGGTGCAGAAGGCAAAGCAAAGATTATAAAAACTTCCAGCAACGAAAATGTCGTATTCAAATTACTAAATCTCGCATCTCTCGACTCTGTGAGAAAGTTTGCTGCTGACATCTTAAAAACAGAAGACAGATTGGATATTTTAGTTAACAACGCTGGTGTTGGAATCCCTGGCGATTTTCTCACATCCGATGGAATCAACTTCATAATGCAAGTCAACTATTTCGGCGCATTTTTATTAACACTTTTACTCCTACCGCTTCTGAGGAAGACGGGCACTTCGTCTGAACCGAGTAGGATAGTGAATACCTCATCTGTCATGCATAAGTTTGGCAAAATTGATTTTGACAAGTGGAATGCTACGGGTTACTGGGCCAAGGTGCGGATATATGGGAACAGTAAACTTTGCTTGGCGCTGTTTAATCGTGAATTGGCAAGGAGGCTAAAGGACAATAGAGTCACTGTGAACTGTGTTGATCCAGGGGCAGTTGGAACCAACATATTTAAGAGTTCAAAGATGACGTTAGGGGGTTTTGTAACATTTATTTTCGGGATTTTATTTAAGCATCCTTGGGAAGGAGCGCAAACCGCCTTGTACGCGTCAGTAAGTTCAAAAGCTGCCAAATGTAATGGGGAGTACTTCCAGAATTGTCAAATAGCTCGAGCTGGTCCTTTGGTGTACGACGGGAAGTTAGCGGCCAGAGTGTGGGAGGAATCTGTACGGCTTGTGAAAATGACTGAGGAAGAGTACAATCAGTGTTTTAGTTCGTGATATTTCGGGCCATGAAATTACTTGAAAAATGCAGTGAGACGTGAATAGTGATCGATAAAATTTTAGTGCACTAATTTTACACTACTACTGATGGTTGGTAATTTTAGTGGACTGGAGTATGAAATAGTACCTGCATGCTAGCATTCTTTCCACCGCCGGTGTCGGTGTTGCGTGCGCGTTTTGCTTCAGTGGATGGTCACTTGGATTTATTCCTTTTCTAGAAATTATTTACGTGTGTATCGTAAAGTTTACTCTGTTCCTTTTCTGAGGAAATTAATAAAGTGATAAGCTATATTTTATGTATGTTCAAAATGTTGTTTTGGTATCTTATTTTATTATGTTTTATATAATAAAATCGTCATTATGTAAATAAGTTTGTGTGTTCTATGTTAAACCTGGTAGTTACTTACTCCGTACATACGATTATAAAAAATAATTTATTAATATTTTAAAGTGATTAGGTGCTAGATTAATCAACTCATCACTGGAAAAGTATGTCTCTAGGACACTATATTTCTACTTATCGAAACATTACACTATATTTCTACTTATCGAAAATAATTTATTTTCCAGCCAGCCAAGATCGCGCAGTCCCTGCTCCTCTTCTGCCAAGGTCAAGGGCTCTTGACCTCCCTGCCGCCCCCAGGGGTCGAACGCCGCATGTCCCGAGCCATGTCCATGGAGGAGTACGACAAACCCAACATTAGGCGGCTGTCGCTCACACCGAGCGTGTCCGAGTCACCCCCGCATAGGAAGTTGTAGCTAGTGCGAGGCGACTCCTTGCGAGAGGAGACGGTGTGAGTGCCAGACGGTTCGAAGTTTTTCGTGCATAGAAAGATCTGCTTTGTATGTGTAGGAGTTATGTTAGATAGGAATATGTTAATGTTACTCGTAATACGTGTTGTTATAGGCAATGTTAGTGTACACAGCACAATAATCAATAATGTAGCTAAACTATGATGGCCCTCTATTGCTCCCGAATAATGATTTGTTTTAAAGAACATTTTGAATGTCACAAACGCGGGCCTCTGCAAACCATTATCCCTAGAATGGGTATAACCTTCGTATATCACCATAGTTCCATATAGGATAGTTATGTTGCAATACTTACCTTGAACTTAAAAGTAAGTTGAACTTAACACATGTTTGGTTGTTCTTTGAAGAAGGCACAGTATATTTTCATACAGTTGTTATGCCAACAAATAAATGAATAGAAGTAGAAAATTTCGTGCAGAATCAGTTGATGAATTTATTATATATACGTACTGTCGTTTGTGTAGAGATGTAGGTTGCAATAATGCATAGTCTGTTAATTACTTATCAAAGCACTCTGTTTTTCTCTAATTTTATGGTCGTTGATTCGGTGTGCTATCAACTGTAATGTGTATCATAATAATATTAAGAAACTGTGCCAACTGTGTTACGTGACCATCTTGAATTGGTTCCTCAATCAGATTGGTTTTGCGGACAAAGTTGTGTAACTTTGCGGTGTGTCTTGTACCATACATGTATCGTTGTTAAGAATACAAGATTATGCAACAACTTGTTACTTGTAAGCGACTAAGATGTTGTGGAATTGTGTAACTTATAGCTATGGGATACAGTTTGTATTTCGTTGTCATCTCCATGGGTCTTGGTTCGTCTATCCTTCATCCCAAGGCTGACCATGAACCACGACATAGTCTTGCCGTCTCTATGGGGTCAGCAGAGACAATGAGGGCTATCGTTTTTGTCTTCAGCTGGTGCCACTGTAGAGTGAGGTCTGTCAAAGTTGGTTAGCAGATTGATTTATCCAAACCATTGATGTGATATGTTAGAACATATAAATTTATTATTTTATAATTTTTGTATATAACATTTTAGAAAAAAAAAGTAGGGTTTTTTTTTCAATTTCTTGTAAGAACATTAATACATCCATCTCTCTTTCTCTCATACGTGCCTTATGCACGAGTGCATTCTCTATCGCTCTTAAAAAGTTTCGGATCGCCCTAAAGAACTGTGCCTCTGTAGACACTTATAAATCTAAAAATAAAATTCATTTATTTCGAGCAACACGACCCATAATGAAGCAACATCAAAAACAAAACAAAATATGACAGTTTCACACAAATAGCTCATTTGACTAAAATAACATAAAAATTTAATTGACGTTTTAAAATTTAAATATAAATTCCAAATAAAAATTAAATGAGAATAAAAATAAAAATAAAATTAAATAAAATATTATTACTTTTAAAATTTAAAATTACAGTAAATACAATTCATAGTCGTGTATCATGCACGTTAACGATTAAAAATAAAAATTATTAAAAGCGCCTAACAAACGGTTCTGCCTGTACATGCCTATTACAGCAATGCCGCATGAAGGGACTGTCCAGCCTGTCAGCATCATTATAAATTCAATGACCGCATAGCCAACCCGCAAATAGTGACATTTGACATTTCGGAGACCTCACTCTACACAAGCAACTCTACCAGCGAATTCATACCCTTATCAATAAGGGTCAATTTCGTTCGTCGTTTGTTGTGTGTTTGCAATTTTATCATTGTATTAATTTATAAGAAATCAAAACTATACTTACTACATAAGAATATTTACTTAGGATGTACGTGGAGTAGAATTGTATTCAATAGATGGATTGGTGTTGTGTTAGCACGAACTAAATGTACAACACGATGTATTTTATTTAACTATAAGTCCTATATTAATATATTTTTCTGACCTGAGTATTGTAGAGGTAGAGATAGAGGGAAATAAATTAATAATGATAATTTTGAACATTGTTTTTAAATATGAGTGGAATATCATCTGCTTTACAGAAATATTAAAAATACATTGCAACAAATCAATATCGTAACCTACATTCTAAATTATTCATTTGTTTTTTTTTTTAAATATCTCATCACTGTTTGGTTAGAATAATGATGTTAAATTGGAACGCCTGAAAAAAATAAAAGTAATCTTGATTATTTTTATCGTAATTTATACAAAAAATATTAACATTTTAGACGTATTTACGATAGCTTGGTGTCTATGAAGATTCTATACTATGCTATACATAAGTATTTTGTCTACTTATCTAGATGTTTATAGTGAAAATATTATAAGTATGGAAAATCATAATTTACACGTAGACATTTTAATAAATTGCGGTTTTTACCAATATTATTATTAAAAACAAAAAAGAACAAAGATTTAACCAAATACGCACTTTATATATTTTTATTAATATTGAAATAATGATCGAATAAAAAATTTAAAAATACCATTATGTCGTTGCAATTTTTTCAATTTTAGAAAGTGTTTAATGAAATGTAAAATTTAGTTATTTTTTTATTAAACAATTTATTAAATAGTGATTTTATTGCGACATTTTTTAGTATTTACGCTTTGTAGTTATTATTGTTATAGTTTATTTGCGTTTTTGTAAATTATGTAAATGTTATGATTATTGAAAATTTTGATTTTATTCTAGTGTTATGTACAAAGTACCTAATGTGTTGAATAGATTTTATGAAATAGATTGTAATACATAATGTGCTAAACAGAATAAATATTTACATGTATCTAGCATTATTTTATATTGTGTTTTATTTTGCCTAAACTTTGTATGAAGAAGAAAAGAGATGTGATGATGGGTATAAGTGGATACTACGGTACCAGTTGATTCACCAACATTTAATATTAACGAACCATTGGATACTAGTGTAACAGTGGAAATTAGATACTAGTATACCAATGAAGTGAAGTAAAAAGTTTTGCTCTGCATATTTGATTGCTTTGCTCTCTGGACCTAGTGTACCTGATGATACTGGTGTACCAGAAGATACTTGTGTACAAGAGAAGGGTTATGCGCACTTCGTCCCATTCGCGCTTCGTCCTCCGTTCGCAAATTGTCCCATTCGCGGTTAGTCCCATTCGCGGTTGGTCCCATTAGCTGTTGGTCCCATTCGCGGTTGGTCCCATTCGCAGTTGGTCCCATATAAGTAAGGGATGAGGTAGGTTTAAGGGCCGAAGTGGCAATAATGAATAAAATGTCATTAATTATGCATTTTTTTTTTTTTTTTTTTTATTAGCCTATACTGTCCCACTGCTGGGCAAAGGCCTCCCCCAAACGTTTCCACTCCTCTCGATCTCCTGCAGTTTCCCACCAGTTGTTCTTGTAGGCAATTATGCATTGTAATATAATAATTAAACACTTCTAAATCAACCAAAATAGTATACAATCAGTGTTACCCTTATCAATCAAACAACAATGTTATAAGAGTATGTCACAATCGGAAATATTTAAGTTACACTTAGTTACACTAATTGCAAAAATTTAACTTTTTTCATGAAGTCACCTATAGGTTTTACTTTAGTATTTTGTTGAGGAAAGGTAATTGGAATATAAATAATAGATGATACGTGTTCACGCAAACTGTTTGTATTCACGACTGAGTTAAGTGACGGGTCGCAGCCGCGTCGCTAGTTGTTTACATTTTAAACTATGTTTATGTTAACATAATAAATTAATAATATACACTGTACCTACACCATTCCCCCCTTTTTTAAAACGAGGTTCCTCAAGGTGGCGTTCTTTCACCTCTACTTTTCTCCATTTTTATTAATGCCATCACAAAGGTCCTTACTTCTCAGTATCATCTCTACGCAGACGATTTGCAGCTGTATCGTCATTTCGAAGTTAACGATGTCGCAATAGCTATTGACGCTGTCAACAATGACCTTGCTAGCATAAGTAAATGGGCAAAGTCTTTTGGACTTTTGGTTAACCCAATAAAGTCGCAGGCGGTCATTCTTGGCGGCAGATATATGAGCAACATTTTAAACCAGCAGCCTTTACCACCTATTAGATATGACTCTGTTACAATTCCGCTCACAAAATCTGTTAAAAATCTTGGTGTCATGATAGACTCTAATCTATCATGGGACGTTCACATCGCAGAGGTAAGCCGAAGGGTATTTTGTTCTTTCCAGTCTCTCAAACGACTCCAGAAATTCCTACCATATCAAACTAAAGTTACTCTTGCCCAGTCCCTTCTTCTGCCACTTATCGACTACGCTGATGTCTGTTTTCTAGATGTAAAGGAGGAACATCTTAACAAACTGGAACGTCTGCAGAATCTGGGTATCCGCTTCATTTTCGGTCTTCGGAAATATGATCATGTTTCCGAATTCCGGAAAAAAGTGGGGTGGTTACCCATTCGGCAACGTCGTGACCTCCATATTCTGTCTTTTCTTTTTTCCGTCCTTCACAATCCTAATTCTCCTTCTTACCTAAGTGAACGCTTTGAGTACTTAGTGCCCAGGGGTAAACCCTGCCGTTCTTCCTCTTCTCTTCTTCTTCGCACTCCATTACACTATTCAAGTTGTTATGACAGATCCTTCTCTATTCAAGCAGTGCGGTTATGGAATAGTCTTCCTCATAAAATACGGGATAGTCCATCTATTATGGTATTTAAGCAAAAAGTAAAAGAGCATTTTCATTCTAAGATAAATCTTAAACCAATTTGACATGACAATATATTATGTATTTTATTTTATGTTATAAAAAAAAAAGAAAAACTCTTTTTAATTTTCTTTCTTCATTTATTGATATTGAATAAATATATATGTATGTATATTTTTATATATTTATAATATATATTATGTTTATGTTATTTATATATGTATATATTATAATAATAATATATGTACTAGGATGTAAATATGTATGCGGATTTAGTTATATTTGTCTTGGTACTTTCCTCTAAAGTTGTACACTTATCTTGCCCTCTATGGCATCATCGTCTCCTCTATTGCTCTAGGTTTGCTGGAAGAGAACTCAAGCACTGAGTTAAGCTCGCCTTTTGTATTCAATTACTATTTTATGTATATTTCTTTGTAATCTTTTGTGTACAATAAAGTATTAAATAAATAAATAAATAAATAAAAAAACTAACAAATATTTTATAATTAAAGGGTAAAGCTAACATATTTTCTTGAAACACTTTATTTGTAGATAAATGCGGTTGCCGCCTGCTTAATCTCAAGCGCTTTGTGAGAGCTAAACAAACTGCTACTCAACGAAAGCGTTGTTCACAAAAAAAAATACACATAAGCTTTTCTTATATAAATAAACAATAAAAATGTCTTAACCTATGATTAGCTTATACAAAAGTATATTTAAAATAAACAATAAACATTTCGAAACCTATGAATAGCTTACACAAAAGTATACTTAAACAAAACAATAAAAGTGTTTATAACTAAAAGTGTTATAATAATTCCTTTGTGTCAAACGCTACTTATGTTGTTTATTCTACGAATCTCAATGGTGTTTTGATTACTCGGCCAAAACGCGTTGTTTTGTTATGATTAACCTTTGTCGCTGCGCTTTGTTTATCGTTTAAGTTACAATCCAAATTAAAATTATTGTCGGTAGAGTTTTTACAATCGCTATCAATTACATAGGCAGGTTTCAGCCTGTCTATGGAAATACACTTTTCTTTATCGCCTACCTTGATAGTGAAAGTCTTTCCTTGTCTTTTTACGACATTGTATGGACCGTCATATGGTGGTTGAAGACACTTACGCATTAAATCAATTCTAACGAACACACTTTTACACGTATTAAGATCGTTGGATATGAATAGCGAACGTGAATTACTATGACATGGTGGTCGTGGTTTCAATTTATTTATAGAATCTCTAAGTACCTGTAAATATTCAGAGTCCGACATGCATATTTTACTTTCATCATAAAAATCACCCGGCAATCGAATCGTTTTACCGTAGGTCAATTCCGCTGCGCTTACTCCGCTATCACTTCTGATAGCTGCACGCAGTCCTAATAATGCGATCGGAAGCTCGTCCACCCAAGACTTGTCATCTTGTAAACGTGCCATAAGGGATACTTTTAGTGCTCTATGCCAACGCTCAATGACGCCGTTGCTTTTTGGATTATACGGACTTGTGCGTATTTTATGTATACCTAAATATTTCATAAGGTTTTTAAACATATCACTTTCAAATTGTCTACCCTGGTCGCTTGTTAGCTTTGAAGGGCATCCAAAACGAGAAATCCAGCACTCAAAAACTACTCTAGCCACGGTTTCCGCTGTAATATTCTGAACAGGAACCGCCTCTGGCCAACCCGTTGTCCGATCTATAAGAGTTACGCAATATCTATAACCATCAGGTGATATCGTTAAAGGTCCGACTATGTCAATGTGTAGGTGCTGAAAACGTTCAGCCCGTTCAAAACTACCTACACCGGAAACAGTATGTCTGTTGATTTTAACTTTCTGACAAATAGGACAAGTTCTAGCCCATTTGGTAACATCTCTATCCATATTCGGCCAAAAGAACTTTTGTTTAACCATCTGTTTAGTACATTTAATTCCAGGGTGGCTAAGGTCATGAATTGAATGGAATGCGATTAATCTAAAATTTTCAGTTAAATATGGCCTGGGTATTTCTCATTTTCACGATTCTCATCGTCACTTTCGTGGGAAATTTTAAAAATGCATTTTTGAACTATATTTGTAAAGCAACATAAAGCGATTAAAAAGATGAATTAAATTATGTATAAATCAATCTAATCTGAGGTCTCGTTCGGCAGGTATAATGTTTTGAAATTTAAGATCCCACGAAAATGACGCGATAGTCCACGAAAATGACGCAGTAACTTTACATTCAATAATTTATCAAATTCTCTATTATTATAATATAAAATATTCTTGTAATCATAATTTTAGCTTATTTTCATCATTAATAATTAAAAGAGACAATTACATATTATTATTTAGTCTAAAATAACAAAATCATGACAATGATGTAATGAATACTTATATTAGGTTAGGATGTAAGTAACTTTGACAATCTTTAATAAATAAAATAAAATAAATAAATCATCCTTCGAATAAGATTATAATTATAATTATGTTCATAAAAACTGCACAATTTTAATCAAAAGTTTTGTTAAGAAAACATAATCATACAACATTAAAAACAGGAACTTTTATGTGATTTTTAATCGTAATAATTAAGTACCTATAGTTAGATCAAACTACAACTATGTATTAAGTATAATAATTGTGTGTATTTTAGGTACTTATTATAATATTATAAGTTATTGTTTTACAAACAAACAACCTTTGGTGATGCAAAGTAAATAAAAATACATAGGCCCAGTTCTAATTAAGAGCTTATTGCACACTTTTACAATTAATATAGATATTTTTGAAATTGAAACTTTATCAAGAACTGGTGAAGATGGGCCTAAGTATCTATAAATATACATAAACACGGTGTTATGACATAGCCACATTTATTGAAACTACAGTTTTTTGACTTGGTTAATGTTAATTTCTAGCAGTTATTTCTTTTACCAAAAAAAGATCGTGTTTTCCAAACCAATTGAGTAATCTCAATATGCAAATTGTTTGGTAAATTTTTATTATTTTTTTAGAACAAAAATAACTAGTGGAAATGAACACTGAACTTGTTAAAACTGTAGTTTCAATTTATTGTATATATTGGTGGTCTATTTCTTATAATAATATAACATTTTTTTTTGTAATTTAGTATGCACTTTAATTCTAGTACACTACTTATAATAATATCGCAAGTTATTTTTAAATACAAAAATAAACAGATTTCAATAACTATAAAAATCTCTCATAATTATGTGTAATTAAGATATTTTAATTGTAATATCACATTTTTTTTTTAAATTCACAAAAACCAGGCTTTGGTATAAAAAAAAGAATCAAAAACTTAGCCTAACTAATTTGAGCTAAAGTTGCAACTTTTTAAGTCTTAGTCTTTCAAAAGTTTAAAACGTAATGTTTGAAGCGTTGATTGACAAAATAACAAACCTTTTAAATCTGTATATGTGAAATATATCGTTGATAACATCATGATATATTTTGTGATAATGATATCAAATTAAAACATGCAAAGCTTTTTCGTAAATAAAGAAGAATGCCTGATTAAAAACCTTTTGGTATATTAATCCCAATCGTCAGCAGACCAGAAGCTACGTTGCTTTTTCTGCTTTGAATTAGAAATGTGTTTGTCTAATGCAGGACAGGACGACATTAGACACAGAGGGTATCTGGTATTCATTGCTTATAGGAGAGAGATGGATCCAAAAACTGTCATCTGGTGGTAAATTCAATTCTTCATCAACATTGTCAGTTTAGTTTTTAAGGTCTTTTGTATTTACGGCATCAGATTCTTGCATAAAACATTTGTTTTTGAATTTTATGGATGGTTTTTGGTCGTTTTTTTAGTGGCATATGGCGCCTTAATAATTTCGTTGGACAATATGGTTATAGAAGATTTTAATGCCTGATTAGTTTTGTTATCATTGGGGCTCGGATTATAAAATCCAATGATGATGATGAATGATTCCCGTGTTGACATTTTATTGAAGAAAGAGCGCAATCGTTAACTCCGCAGCCCAGTTTCCGCATGGCTAATAAATTAGGTCTTCTATGATCCCAAATCACTTGATGTACTTTCATCATCCCTTTGAAATCAGGCAGATTCGACTGTATTAACTTTTTTTTTGGATGATGGCTCCTTCACTTACTTCTTCAATGAGACTATGCTTGTCATGTTAAAATTTGAATATTTAAAATAATTGAACAATAACAATATATTTACTGTCACAGTCCATCCAGCCGTTTCAAAGAGATGAAGTAAGAAATAAATTTACAAACTTACGTACTACATACAACCTACATTAAATATAAAAAACATAACCACTCCTTGATAGTGGTTGATAAAAATCATATTCGTGGACTAAAATCACATTCGTGGACAAATCGCCACGATAATGACGCCACAAAAGTGACGAAAATGTTCCTTTTTCTATATTTCTCCAAAGCTAAGGTGTAACGTTTAAAATCAAATACCTCATGCATATACCCATCATTTTAAGGTTCCAATAAGCTAACTTTAATTCTGATTGCTCAAATACAATGCATAAAAATCTTGTCCACGAATATGATCGCTAATTATTAAAATTATGAAAATACGGGTGTTACTCACGTAATGTTGGTCTATTTAGTCGACCGCGGTTTCGCCTATATGTCTAGGCATTATCAAGAGAGATACGTCGCGCCTGAGTCGCAGCCATTCTTGCACTGCGGGCAGCGACGCGCGCCGCGCGCTGTGACGTCATAGTAAGGGGCGGTGCTACACTGGTGTCTGTTGGTAGCGTTTTTGTGATGTTTTCACTGTGACTGTCACTGTTATTTTCACTGTCATCACCGTCAGTGTTGTCGTGCGTGTTCGGGGCAGTGTGGAACGAGCTCACAGTGTCGGCAGATGGCGATAGTCTGTCAAACGTACCCGATTCGCATTGAAGTACCGGTTTCCAGGCGGGAGGTATTGACCAGCCAGTATCGCGGTCGACTAAATAGACCAACATTACGTGAGTAACACCCGTATTTTCATAATTTTAATAATGTTACAAACTCACGTCAGTTTTAATAAAAATATGATCGCTAATCTTATGAGGAAATTAAAACTAGCCAATATTTTTTTCTGAAATTTGGAGAAGCCATAACAAAATATTTAACTGCAGCGGGAAGTGTGACACGATGAGAATGCTGAAAATGTCCCCGTTTTAGACAGTCTATGTCGATTTTTTATACATATATTTATACTTAGGTTATGACAAGCGTTATTTATTTAGTAGCTTATTAATTGTTTTATCCTCTAATATACATTTTATGTTTCTAACTTATACCGTTTAGAAAATAAACCCGTGTGACCATCAAATTCGGGCGCCGATGAGAAATACCCGCCTAATTCTATTCGATGAAATTTCACAATATACTTGTTTATCACAACCTGGTAAATAAAATTGTTTAAACTGTAAATTACTATCTGGTACTTGCAATGCCTCCCGTAAGTATACGTCACTAGATTGGGTTTCCGCTAATGCTGCATAATCTAGTATCGTGGGACAACTTACTGTCTCTATCCGAGATAAAGCGTCTGCTACTACGTTTTGATCACCGCTGATATACCGAATGTCAGTACTGAATTCGCTTATGTAGAAAAGTTGACGAATACGTCTAGGACTTTCTTTATCGCTATTTACTTTACTGAATGCGTATACGATAGGTTTATGATCTGTGAATATCGTTAATGCCCGACCTTCCACTAAATGTTTAAAATGTCTTATTGCCATATATATAGCCAATAATTCACGATCATAAGTAGAGTATTTCATTTCCGTAGGTGATAATTTTTTAGAAAAATATCCAAGTGGATTCCAATTGGTATCTATTTGTTGCTGTAAAACCGCGCCTACGCTAGTATTTGAAGCATCACACATCAAAGATAAATTAGCATCAGACATTGGATACGACAATGTAACGGCGCTTTTTAAGCTCACCTTACATTTCTCGAATGCCTCGATGGCCTTATCAGTCCATTTTATCACGGTTTTGTCCCGCTTTTTGCTATTATGCAGATAACTATTTAACTCTGCCTGACTATCCACTGCATTAGGTATATGCGAACGATAGAAATTGACCATACCGAGAAAACGACGCAATTGTTCGATATTTTCAGGTTTCGGAAAATTTACAATTGCCTGTACCTTATCATCGAGTGGACGAATACCGTCTGTTGACACCTCATAACCTAAAAAGTTTAATTTTGATACTCCAAACACACATTTGGAAATGTTAATTGTGACACCAAATTCGTTAAACCTTTGAAATACCGCATTTAAATGCTTTTTATGAATTTCTTCGGATTCCGATACTATGCACAAATCGTTAATATAATTATATACGAAATCAAAACCATTAAGAACTACCGTATCCATAAATCTCTGGAACGATTGCGCTGCGTTCCGCAAACCGAAAGTCATACGTGGGAATTCGAATAATCCGAAAGGAGTAATGATTGCAGTTTTTTCGATATCTTCAAGGGCTACAGGTATAAAATGATATGCTCTATTTAAATCTAACTTACTGAATACAGTCTTATTACCTGCAATTAAATATTTAAAATCATTTATACGTGGAATGGGATAACGATCCGGCTTTGTTATTGCATTAAGCCGCCTATAATCCCCACACGGTCTAATATCTCCATTTTTCTTGGGTACCACGTGAAGCGGGCTCGCCCAAGGGCTTTTGGAGGGTCGACAAATTCCTAATTCTAACATATTCTGAAATTCAGCCTTAACTTTTTCGAATCTATCCGGTGGTAGTGGCCTTGCCTTAGCGTATACCGGTGGTCCTGAGGTTTCAATATAATGGCACACCGAATTTTTAGGAACTTCTTTAAAAGATATTGGTCTGGTAATGTCTGGGTATTTTGATAGTAATTTATGCCATACATTATCATTTATTATCGTTTGAACTAATGACTCACATACGTCATGGCACACAACTGAAGCGATAACATTTAAACGAGTAACTTGATCGATTAACTTTCGCGCGCTTAAATCAACTAACAACTTATAATGGGTTAAAAAATCTGCCCCTATTATCGGTTGTTTAACAGCCGCAACAATGAAGGTCCATCGGAAAGCTCTTCTTAAACCAAGATTTAAAACTAAACTACGTACACCGTAAGTTTGTATCTCGCTACCATTAGCCGCATACAGCTTGTAACTATCACTTTCGAGTTTTTTAGAATTAATTTTACCAACCGGAATTACCGAAACATTAGCACCCGTGTCAATCAAAAACTTAAGTCTACTATTACTATCTAACACACATAGGCGATTATAGGTATTGATACAAACCTCCGCCACAGGCTGTATCGCCGCTAGTTTTCCGTCGGCTTCGCATTGTCCTTTGAAGTTTTCCAATTACACGGCTCGACACACTTAGTAGATTTAGATCTAAATTTGTAGTGATAATAGCACAGCCAATTAGGATCTTTCCGACTTCTACTTACATTTCTAGAGTGTGAACTTGATTGTATATTCCCGGTACGACGTTGAAATTGCCTACCACGTCGTAGCTCTGCAACCTCGAGACTCAGCTTTTGTACTGCCGCTGCTAAATCCGTCGTCACGCTGGTGTCCCTGGGGGTGGGGTTTGACGTCACCGCCGCCACTTCTGCTGGACGGGTCGGCTCCATCACCTTGTCAGCTACCACCGCCAGATTATCCAACTCCTTGACTTCTGTGACCGCCAGTACCGCCTGAACTGCCGCCGGCAGGTGACTGTTCCACATAATTTGCAGGGTCGAGTCTGGCATTTTTGCACGTGCCAAATCCCTCATTCGCCTCAAGAGTTGTGATGGCTTTTGATTTCCCAGCTCCATTTCTCCAAGTAGTTTCTGGAACTGGCGAGTCTCTGATTCTTCAAAAACTTGTAGTAATCTGTCTTTCAGCGTGTCGTACTTTTTAGTCTCCGCTGGGGCCAAAAGTAAATCACTTACTTGTTGGATAGCACTTTTGTTCAGCTTTGTTATGACCAAGTTTTGAACGAACCAGAGTCGCGGTTGGTCCGCCCAAAAATCAGGAACACGCGAGGAAACCGTAATACTAGCCAACGCCGACACATCCTCGATATGTGGCTCATTGTTCGGCGCCTGTGCTTGTATCACTGGTGTATTGACTCCTGAGTTTACTGGAGTAGCCATTGCCCAAAATACCAAAAACTAACCATTATTAAATAGCACAGTTTACAGGGGTCACCAATATAGGTTTTACTTTAGTATTTTGTTGAGGAAAGGTAATTGGAATATAAATAATAGATGATACGTGTTCACGCAAACTTTTTGTATTCACGACTGAGTTAAGTGACGGGTCGCAGCCGCGTCGCTAGTTGTTTACATTTTAAACTATGTTTATGTTAATATAATAAATTAATAATATACACTGTACCTACATCACCTATAGATAAAGAACCCTGCTGTAGATTATTTAAGAGTTTATTATATTTTCGATCAAAATTAATATCTAGAGCCTTTCTGTTCTTCCTTTTTTCGTTATAAAAGAGCTGTTTTTCAATAATCTTGTCCCAGTGTTTTCCTTCTTGGCTTGTTCTTATAACACGAAAACAAACAGCAGAAAGTCTGTATGGTTGTGATATACACATACCCTACTGATTTTGTTGATTCAGAAGTGTTTAATTATTTGATTAAAAATTACAATACAAAATTATCGAATCAGGATGATTACTCTATTTAATGTGTGCGTCAGAATGGCTGGTTGTCTGTGTCGTTGGTCTATGAGAGTTGATTCGAAAATTGCTACGTAATTGCTTACATTGGCTACATATAATAAATAATTGCTACATAGGATATATATTTAGAAATCAATTTTTTTTGACCAGCCAGCCTGACGTTTGATTGACTGGTCACCTCCTAGTTTAAAGCTAAGCGTGCAGAGTTTTCCAAATTGTATTGCGTCCAATAATTGCTACATATTTACTTCATTTCTCTAATTTAGTTGTAACTTCAAACATTTGTTAAATAAAGAATGTAGCCATTATTTAAATTATCCCAAGGAAAAGTGCCTGATAAAATGATGATGTTTGTGACGATGAAGAGAGGAAGAACTAAGTATTTGCCTTTATTATATTATCAGGCACTATTACTTGGAATAATTTAAAAAATTGTTACGTTTTAACGTGTTTTAAGTTACAACTAAATAAGAGAAATGAAGTAAATATGTAGCTATTATTGACGCAATACATTTTGGAAAACTTTGCACGCTTGACTTTAAACTAGGAGGTGACCAGCCAACCAAACGTCAGGCTGGCTGGTCAAAAAAAATATTTGGTTTCTAAATATATATCCTATGTAGCATTTATTTATTATATGTAGCAAATATAAGCAATTATGTAGCAATTTTCGAATCAACTCTCATAGACCAACGCCACAGACAACCAGCCATTCTGACGCACACTATTTAATGACATTTTGTTCATCTCTGCCACTTCGGCCCATAAACCTACCCCATCCCTTACAAACTACTTATATGGGACCAACTGCGAATGGGACCAACCGCGAATGGGACCAACTGCGAATGGGACTAACCGCGAATGGGACAATTTGCGAACGGAGGACAAAGCGCAAATGGAACGAAGTGCGTATAACCCCAAGAGAATACTTGTGTACCAGAGAATACTTGTGTACGAAAGAATACTTGTGTACCAGAGGATACTCGAGTACCAGTGGCGAAGTTGGTGCTATTCAAATCTATGTTTTTTGCGACAAAAAGTGAACAAGGAAAGGAATGGAAGTAAAACAAGGAATCAAATGTAAAATGGACATTTTATTAAGACAATACGGACGGAACACTGTAAAACTTTTTCAAACGTTTTAAAAGACACGAACTGACGTACACAAAACATTACACTTAAATTAGCACGGCAACGCACCGTGCGAACGCGACTTGGCGATAGCATCTCCAAATAAGTAGAATGAAAAAAAAAATTGTGCTTCTTCGTTTAGCATTTGCTTTAAAATTTAGAGAAATTGCCAAAATAAAAAAAATACTGCTCTTGTCGCAAGTTTGCTCAACGAAGAAGCTTAGCGGCGAGGGAGTACATTCTCTGACACGCCGCACTTTCGGTAGCAACTCACATCATCCGACCTCAGCGGACATTTTCAAACCTTAAAAAAAATTTAACGAGTTCTGCAATATTCAATAGAAATAAACATGCGGCCGCATTTTATGGCGTCCGCTTCGGCGGTGACGCGCAGCCGCTATGTTTAAGCTGTGTCACACTTTACTGATGACTTCTGGAAAATTCCAAAGTGTGTTTTGTCTGTACACCAGAACACAAGCATGACTGTTAACTGGCTGAGGGCGGTGGAGGATGTGGCCACGCGTCGCGTGCGCGCGGGGCCTTTGCAGCTTGTTTTGGCTCGTTGTCACATCTCGTCGTCGCAGGCAGACTGCATTTCTGACGTTTCGACTGCCACTTCATCGTAGTCTCTTTCTAAAGCCGCTAGGTCTTCTCTGGCTTCTGAGAATTCGCCCTCCTCCATACCTTCTCCAACGTACCTGAGGATAAATGTGAAACAGATAGATATTTTATTTTATTTTACAATGTTAGGAAAACTTACAGCTAATGTATGGTCAAAAAGAAAGAGATAAAGTGAAAATGAAGGCCAATTTAAAAGTTAGTTAAGATAATAAAGTAGGAATACATTAAGACATTTACATATAGATACAACAATTAATAAAAGCAAGAAATAGACACAAGTAGGACTTTAAAGTTAAGAGTGGAAGAAAGATTTACACAAGTTTTTTTTTACTATACTATGGCATTTGAAACAATGATTATTAATGATAGATTGATTATATTCAGCGACATTTGGTCAGAAAAATTCCGAAAGCCTATTTTCAGGTATTTTTTGAATGCATAGCTATAAAGCTATAATAGATTTATAATAATATGTATTTTCAACTTTAAACTTGGTTGCCGTATTTAACTCATTTTACAACAAAATCTAACTAACTAACCAGTGCACAAACGCTCTCTTTGAGTACATGAGGTCGAACTTGTGGTCGAGTTTTCCCCAAGCCTCGGCGATGGCCGTGGTGTTGCTGAGCATGGACGCGGCGCGCTTGACCTGCGCCAGATCTCCACCCTCCACGACTGATGGTGGCTGGTAGTTAATGCCCACCTGGAGACAATTACCTGTAGTTGTAGGCTTTCATACTCAAAATAGTTTATTTTTTAATGAATTATCAGAATATTTCAACTTACTTTAAATCCAGTGGGACACCAATCCACGAACCGGATCCCGGCCCTGCCCTTCATGGAGGCAATAGCAGCATTCACATCCTTTGGCACCACATCACCACGGTACAGCAGACAGCATGCCATGTATTTGCCTTCGCGAGGATCACACTTAACCATCTGGTTCTGAGGCTCGAAGAGTTCTGATGTGATCTCAGATACTGACATTCCTTCATGGTATGCCTGTAACAATTTCTAGAGATTTCAAGTTTGCGTTGAACCGCGGTCTTATGCGCAACATGTGTATAGTGAGTATCACATTGATAGAAAAGGAAAAAAGTTTGTACCTAATGGGTTTCGGAAAAAACTACTGGACCGATATTTATCAAAAATTGGTTTAAAGATGAAAAACTAAAGGAAAAAACCTTATCTTTAAACAACTATCTCTATCGACGACGTAAGTATCGACGCGTGAAATGCCGCGAACGTCAGTTTGTTATGTGTAAACATGCCAGTTTTGAATGTAAGATTACTATCTACCTTGTCAGCGGATACGACGGGTGCATACGCAGCAAGGGGAAAGTGAATGCGTGGGTAAGGCACCAGGTTCGTCTGGAATTCTGTCAAGTCCACATTCAGGGCGCCGTCGAACCGCAACGATGCTGTGATTGAAGACACCACCTGCAGAAGCATACTTTCCTTTGTGTAAATGTAAATTTCAGTCAGCCTATGAATTCCTCACAAGGTTGGCAGAAGTGCACAACACCCATATTTCTCCTGTTAATGTCCTGTTCTTTTAATGTCTCATGTCATGGGGTCTGAGCCTATCGCTTATCACTTACTTGTGAAATAAGCCTGTTGAGGTTGGCATACGAGGGCCGCTCGATGGAGAGCCTCCGCCTGCAGATGTCGTAGATGGCTTCATTGTCCACCATGAACGCGCAGTCAGAGTGCCCGATCGTTGCGTGGGTGGTCAGCACTGCGTTGTATGGTTCTACAACAGCTGTTGATACCTGGGGAACGATTTGTAAAGCCTACAGCTCTGATGATAAATGGTTGCAAAAGCACAATGGTGGTAAACTAAGGAGGTTCAAATATAGAGGCTCTTCATCCCTTGAACTCATGAAAGCGTACAAAATTTAATAGGTTTACTTTTTAAACACTAATAGATAATATCGAAGATATTAAGGACCATTAAATAAGCACGTAAAGTAACAGTGTAGTCTAAACTTCGACTGATTGCTGTTCTTACTTGTGGTGCGGGGTATATCGCGAACTCCAGCTTGCTCTTCTTGCCATATTCGTCAGATAGCTTTTCCATGAGCAGAGATGTGAAGCCAGAACCTGTTCCTCCGCCGAAAGAGTGGAACACGAAGAAACCCTTCAGAAAACAATTACAATACTTTTGAGAGTTAAGTACTATATTTCCAGAATAATAGACAGTTTTATATGATATTGAATGCAAAAAAAAAAATGACTGAAGAATGGAATAGATCGATTATGTAAAAGAAGACATGGCTGGAAAGAATGCAAGAGCTGAAATGACAGACGCGATAGGAAATACTGGAAGGATTGAGATGAGGGTAGATGGATTATGATTTGGGGTTTGACAAGTATCTACCTGATTATGACATGACCTACCTGTAGGCCAGTACACTGATCCGCCAGTTTCCTTACTCTCTCCATGACGGGTGTCAGTACCTCTCTGCCGGTGGAATAATGCCCTCTAGCATAGTTGTTTGCTGCATCTTCCTTGCCCGTTATTAACTGTTCAGGGTGGTAAAGTTGACGGTATTCTCCGGATCGGACCTCATCTGGAGATTTTTTTGAGAACTTATTAAATACATACAGGCTATACTGTAACCACTGCGCAATGGATAAGGCATCGGCCTCACGATTGAGGACCTGGGTGTAAATCCTGCCCATTATACTAGGGAAGTGAACTTTCTCCTAACACAAGCGAATTAAGCTAAGCTGGAGGGGGTTAAAAATAATACTAGTAATTTGTATTTGCAAATATCTATTAAGCTTTTTAAAAAAACATTTTACATCAGAAACATATACAAGATTTAGAATTATTAGAAGCAAATGGCCTGATTACAAGCAGGCAGTTTGCTATCAGCCCATGTGCAGTGACCTTAGAGTAACATGAAGATAGTCTTACCAATAACGGTCGCCTCTAAGTCCACCATGACGACTCTGGGCACCATTTTCCCTCTATCTGCTTCAGAAAAGAAAGTATTGAAGCAGGAATCCGTGGAGGTAGAATCGGATTCACAAGCTGGCAGGGTCCCATCAGGTCTGATGCCATGCTCCAGGCAGTACAGCTGCCAGCACGCCACTCCCATCTGCACGCCTGCTTGACCAACGTGCACTGAAATGCACTCCCTCTGCTCGCGGACAAACATGTAGCACGTTATTGCTCATTTTACTCAGAATACAAGAAAATAACATCACAAAGCCATGAAATCGTAGTAAAGACAAAAGTCAAAGAATGGAAGTTAGTGACATTCGTACGTCAATGAAAAAATATTTTTATCAAGATGGCCGAAAAAAAAATCTTTTTACTTACAAATACATTAAAAGAAAATATGAATGCCTTATGAAACGTATGATACACTTAAATACAGTTAGTATTCAAGTGCCTATCAATTCGGCAGGATTTGTTACCTTATCGCATGCCTGAGACAAGGTAACAAATCCTGCCGGTTTATAACTAAAATACTTTCGTGAATGCCAATATCCATTTTTGGTCTTTTGCATTTATCTAGTCATTGGTTGAAATAGTTTGCAGTAGCTTACACTTTACCAAGCCAACTTTCTAATTCCCTTCATACCACCACTACATCCAGAAGAATCTTTAAACACAAAGTCCATGCGTAAAATCTTATAATTTGTATACATACGAGTAATTGCTACACTTACCATGGTTAAAACTAATAATTTCTCTGATTCTGTGTAAACAAATACTAAAAAACTAAAAATAAACTATTTCTTTACAAAAATTTTGAAACCATTTGAAATTTAGGAAAAAAAATTGTGAATCACTGCCTGCCTGATGGACAGCTTGGAACTATTGCATTTTTTTTATTTCACGTTTAAATTTTTGTGGCCTACTGTTATATTGTTGTGTGCCAGGATTTTAAATTGAAACAAAACGGTTTTATTTTCTGGCGTCTAAGAAGTTTAGTATCACTCCAGAAATCCATCTCATCTCTCTGGACGTTTTAAATTTACTAATTATAAAAAAATAGAGCATTAATATTTATTATGGTTCAAAGTGGTGACGGAAAAGCATCCCTAAATTTAAAATGGAACTTTTTTTATCCAGTTAACATAACTATGCATCTCTGGGGACTTTCCGTCAGATCAAACAGCTATTCTTTTCAATATCTCAAAAATGCTGTCTTTCAAACAAATACCTACATTTACGAAGGGTAGAAGCACGCAAGTAGGGCACTAAGGGCAGTGCGATAGGGTCTGCTATTAGGGCTACAAAAGGGATGGGGTAGCTGGGCGGGGTGCTTGCCGTTCACCCCTATTGTGCGAGTGCAAGTTGATTTGCATTTTTCTACTCGTTAGATGTAAAAGTTCGGTTACTTATGTTTAGATATGTGGAATATGCGTTAATTCTTGTATAGTTTAAAGAAAAAAATCTCTTTCATCATACATAAACATAAACATTTAACAACTAACATGATTAAATTTAGCAAGTTTTTGCAATGACTACGCAAAGCAAACGATTTTATTAAGGCGTTGCGGCGTCGTAACATAACATAAAATCACTCCTATAATACCCAGAAGGGTGTGGCAGAGGTATATAATACCCACACTTCACCTGTTATCTTTAGGCCCCGTGATAGAGGGTAAGCCTATCGCCGTAAGCCCAATTTTGCTACTATTCATTGCCCTATCAATAGCTTCAACCCCAATTAAGAATAAGGAGTTGAGTATAATTTATTTATACGACGTATGTAGCGAACAGAGGAGAAGTCCACCTGTTAATAAGTGACTACCATTTAACTAGAGAGAACTATACATTTTAAATAACATTATTCCCACTGCGCGAGCAGAGATGCACGTTCCAGATAAAATTAATGTCATAGTTTAGAAATGTATGGGTTTTGACAGCTTTAACCCGGCCCGGGGCAAATTTTCTATGAAATTTGACAGTCCAATAGTTACAAGAGTATAACCGTAAATTTTCTTCATGTTACATCTTAACATCTATTCTTGTATCATGACTATTCTCTTATATTGACTATTAACAATCCACTTTAGCAGATTCTAGTTTTTAGTCAACTCACCCAAAGAGATGAAGAGGAAATGATGAGAAAGTTTACCTCATGGACCAGTAATTTTAGGGCCTGGTAAGAGTTGAGATGGTGGTGCTTCCGCCGTCGAACTCAAACACAAGAGCTCTATCGCCATAGACTGTTACGCCATTTTCTTTACGCAACAACAAAATCATTGATCTTTGATTGATTGGTTGGATAGAGCATTATCGTATCGGATCTACAGAGATACAATGTGTGTATGTAAAAATAGACCCAGTGATTTATTAAGAAGGCGTGAAAACAAACTCAACAAAATCAATTAAAATAATCCGCATCCAATAAATCACTTGTCTTCGCACTTTATTGTCACAGTGTGGTCCTTGTTGCCGTTAATCCTTTATTCAAATGCTAAGTTTTATCAAGTGCGGTGGTTTTATTTTGAATATATAATTGCATGTCATTGTATTTTGGTACAGTAAATAGTGTGAAGAGTGTGACATCGATTTGATCCGCGTGTGGTGAAGGGACAAGGTTTGGTGCTGGGTGGGATTTGAATATGGTTAATTGTTATCTGGTTTGTTGTAGAATGGATTATGACTACATAGTCCATTCCTTAACAAAAGCGACAACTTTCAAGTCCAATTTGAAAGACAGTATTCTTTATATATAATTAGTATATTCTTAGCTTCATAATAATTTCTATATTTTTATCAAGTTTGCTACACTTCAAGCATACTGATCATACATATCAACAAACTCCTAATACCATAATAAAATGACTAGATGAATCGTATCGCCACTAACTTGATGCCTTGTCTGTCTAGAACAAAAAATCTAGTCAATGAAAACCTCTTTGTATAGTAAATACTAGAAACTCCTTTTAATTGTAAAAAAAATAAATTTGACGGATCTTTGACAAATAACTGTCACGTCAAAAAACTGTCGCCCATTCATGGAGGGAGGGGTAGATCAAAGTAAACGATATTATTGTGAAATACGATTCTTATCGCTGGATTATCGCTAATGTGTGCAGATATCATCTTAACGGAGGGATGGATGGAAAATACCGGGCATTAGATACCAAGACTTTAATGGAAAGTGTAACGTGAGTTTATGTGAGTACTTTGCGTATCATCAAAAAAGATTCCACATGCTCATTTATTTAAATATGAGCTTGTGGAATCTCATGTGCGAGAGCGTTGCTGCATATGTATATTATCAGCTTAAGGTGCGTAACCTTTTCTGATTGTACATTCTGATTTTTTTTTTTCATGATGTGAAATCTAGCTTTGTCCCTGCAGGCCACATTCTTTCTATCGACCCATAGTTAAGTCTGGCTCTTTGATGAGTATTAAGTTCTTGGCCAAAATCGGTGTAGATACTATGCACACTGTTTTCCATACATCTTCACACTGTTTAAAGAACTAGACTAAACTATCAGTTAATCAAATATCCGTTATTAGATGGTGCATTTGTGTAGATAATACTTGATATATTCTATGCTGAATTGTTTGTGCTTCTTTGTAATACGGCTGTAATGTCACAGTATCCAAAGTTCGAGCCATAAATCATTCGAACCCATAGCTTTATATAGCTTAATTTACGACACTTTATTTTATGGTCTAATCTAAGTCACTCTTAGGAGTGGTTATAGAAAAAAACTAAAAACAGAAAAAAATATGTTTTTTTTATTCAACAGCAAAGTAATCCAGAAGTTCAAAATATCCCTAAAAATGAAATTTCTACTCCACCGACAATCCAGTCGACAATAGCCCGAGGTGTCGCCGCTACAAAAAATCGCATTGGCATAGAACTACGGAGGCGGAATAATGAGCGCTTTTTACATCGAGGTAATCCCAATCAGATAACTGAGCTTATGCGATGCCCCTTTGATATTCATGATCATTCCCTGTGGATTTAGGGATCGTATAGTAGCGGTGTACTGTAATTTTTTCGTTGTAAAATGTAGTGTATGCGTGCCGTGAGGTCACGGGTTCTATCCACGGTCGTGTATAAGAATAATTTGGACTTATTCCGTCAGGAAATTTGTCTATCTTGCAATATGGTGATTGCACTGAAACCGTTACATATCTTCTTACCATTATTTCACCATCAAACTGCACTAAACCATTGACCGATTGGCGCGGTGTCAAACCGTTTACCCTTATCGCTTATATTCAACACCATACACACCATACAACGCCATAAGTCCCATCTGTCGCGATGCATCGGTGCAACAGAACAATGCGTCTATTCATAGCGAGAATTTTTATCGAAAAAATGGATTTTTGTGCCCAAAAAATGCGAAGGGAAAGTTTAGTTTTAAGTAGGGTACGTAGGGGAATTATTGGAGTTATTAGTTAAGAGCGCTGAATAAAGAAATAAAAAATTCTAACGCGGGTCATACTTTATTCTAAGTAAAAACCTGCGGGTCTAATGAGATACATAGAAAAAACCCCGTTTCACCATCGGACTACCAGACAAACGGCACTCAGGCACCGCTTCACGGTAGACATTCCACTAATACGCACTAAGCGTTTCGCTTCTACATTTCTTATGCGAACTGCCAAAGAATGGAACGCCCTGCCCGAGTCTGTGTTTCCGCATGAGTACAATCTGGATCTTTTCAAAGCAAGAGTTAATAGGTATCTTATAGGTAAGCGTGCTCCACCGTAGACCGCATCTTCACTTACCATCAGGTGAGATCGTGGTCAAACGCGTGCCATCCACCATAAAAAAAAAAAAAAAAAAAAAACAAATAATGATTGCAGAAAATTAAGTAAAAAGACAAAAAAAAAAGATAATATGAACGCCTCATGGAATTAATAGGGATCATGACTGATACTGCAATAGTAATCAATATGAATTCCTTATCAAAATATAGGTGAACTGAAACCTAATGTAAGAATTTTTAGTTGCATACTTTAAGCCAACTCTTTTTATGATCATTCAAAGTTTCATGGCCATTTTTACATAATTTCGTACTTTAACGAAATTATTAAAAAAAAAATTTTCATTGACTAAATCACATAATTTCGAGCAACTTTCGTCATAAAACTATTTTCATTCTAAAGATAATTCTTAAAATAATAATAATTATCCAATCGGACCACAAAGTTATGAGTGGTTTAACATAAATAAAATATATAAACTTTGACTTGAGACACCGTTTTATTCGTCGGTTCAAAAAGAAGTAAAATTCAATCAATCAATCAATCAATTATTTATTTGCGAAAGTGGGTACAATACAACAATAGTAGATGTTACAATTATTTAAATGTTTCTCCAGATTCCACCATACAGGCATGCAAACATTAACAATACACAAATAATAACAAATTATAATAAAGAGTCCAAATTGCACCGAAAATAATTACATGTCAATTTTGCCGAGATGGAAAATCATAAATGACATCAAAAAGTTCTTAGATATCATCAACAATACAAACCCCGACTTCACAAACTCTACACCTCTGCCAAAATATTGAGATTCAGTCGTTTCGTTTTATTCATTACATTACTGGTTTACAATAGTTGCAGTAGTCTCGCCAACATTTACATGAAAATGATAATGTTTTCTTCCTGTAAGAATTTCATTAACTCCATTACGAACAGTTTAAAACAAAAAAGACTAATTATAGTGATCCATTCATTTTAAATTGATGCATCGTTTAATATACAAACTATTCTCTTTATAACCATGTTAAACAAATATCTGTACAATAATGGCAAACTAAAATCTACTATTTGCCAAAATCAATGAATCACATATAAAACAGAGTCAACGAATCTCTTTTGTGTGCGGTGGCGGCACCTGGCTCTCTATTGTATGACCCCCTTGTGACCCCACACCCCAAGGAAGCTAAGATTTAATTACTGCCTTTATGGTTACCGCTCTTACTGTGCTACTGTTTAGTTTTATTACTCTCTGGTAGTCTTTAATTGTTTCTATATTTATAGTTATGCAGTTTATATAGCTACCGAGTTTGCAGTCTGTCTGCTGGCAACTGCAACCCATGAAAATTCACAAAAGTCCATGAGATTATGTCACTCGTGCTTTCAGGCGAGGCAGTATTTCAGAGTCCAATCTCACCACAGTGGCATTAATCTGGCGACAGCTTTGTAGGATTTTAAACTCTTAGAGATTTTAGAAACCGTCCGCGTGTCATATGTAAGTCTTTCCTTTCTATAATCCTTTTTACTATTCACCGTTCCAACTGTGACCTAGGTGTGATAAAAATATGTATACTTAGTATACAACTTTGGTATATTTATTATTCTACATATTGTATAAGGTACCTTACAGGCTAAACTTGAATTTATAAAATGAATGACAAATAGCTGTATTAACTTATGCATCTAATATAAGTCTCAGCACGTATTCGGGCTGAATACAAAAAGCTTTATGATCCTCAAAATCATTCATATGCTTACTTTGAATATTTTGACGACCGGATAGTGGGGTTGGTAGTGCAACTGCCTGCTACGCAGAGGTCGTGGGTTCGATTCCTGCTCAAGACAAATCTTTGTGTGCATGAACATGGAGGTTTGTCTTGGTCTGGGTGTTTCTATGTATAATAAGTATGTATGTATTTACAAAAGAAAAAGTATACATGTATTAGTTAGTATCAGTTACCCATAGTACAAGCTCTGCTTAGTTTGGGCCTAGATGATGTTGTGTGAAAGTTGTGTGATATTTATTTATTTAATATTACGAGACTTTAAAACTTGCAACTAACCAATGTAATTTAACTTGTTGTGAAATGATTCCCAACTACTCTATTTATTCACTATGTGTATTTAGACTGTGATTCAACGTTGATTAAGCCGTGACAACCGTGACATCGGCGTGTTATTGGCAAATTCGTCATGCGTGGGAGTCGAACCGCACTCATCTGGTAGTGCCTATTTATTTGTTGTAATTTCATGCTATTTAGTGTCTACTGTTTGTATATATGTATAACTCAAAATAGGTATTATTGCTGGTATTGATTGGTTATGTGTTTCGCGTGCAAATAACTTCTTGGTTTACGTTTCAACTGATTACAGCGCTGTAGCTTGTTGATCCCAACATAAAAAAAATAAAATAGAATAGCCCTCCTGAAGTGATCATATTAAAAAAAACAAAAAAAAATACTTATCTGCCTCGATGGTATAGTGGTTAGCGTTTGCGCCTGTCACCGCGAGGTCTCGGGTGCGATTCAAAGTGTTATTTGTGAACTTTTCGACAGGAAATTCACAATAGCAGCGTGAAGTTGGAATTGTGTCCGGTGGATGGCGATAGGCTCACCCTCTATCCCCTCAACATAACAGGTGAAGTGTGAGTGTTGTACACCTCTGCCACACCCTTCTGGAGAATATAGGAGTGATATTATGGTATGTTATTTACTTATCGGCCTCACCGACGTTGTTTAAAAAATACATCTGGCCACCTACTTGTACTCGTTTAATAGACACTTAATAACACCAAATTATCACCAATCTGCGTACAACAAACAATTTAAACGTATATCATACATTTGGCACGTGTGTGTCGCGTGGCGCACACGTTTTAACACTTTGAGACGCGTGGCATAGCGTGGCAGACGTAACAGTTGCGAGGTGTCAGATGGGACTTGTAAGTGTTTTCGTTTGTTTGTTAATTTAAATCAAATTAAATTAGTGATAATAGTGCCCCAATTGTCTTGGAATACTATATTTAGGAATTATGTAGTTCAAGAATAATGAAAACATGTAATGTTAATTCAGCATAGCTTATTTAATTGTTACTAACTTATTATAATTCTATTTAACAAGTTAGACTTCATATACTTGCCAAGACTTTGCCTGGTTGAGCCTTGCTTTATTTTCTGCCAATATATCTTAAACAGGTCAAATTCACTCGTTAATTTCAAAGAATATAATATAATATTTTTATTAAAACTGACGTGAGTTTGTAACATTATTAAAATTATGAAATACGGGTGTTACTCACGTAATGTTGGTCTATTTAGTCGACCGCGGTTTCGCCTATACGTCTAGGCATTATCAAGAGAGTGCGATACGTCGCGCCTGAGTCGCAGCCAGTCTTGCACTAAATAGACCAACATTACGTGAGTAATACTCGTATTTCATAATTTTAATAATATAATATAAACCATAATAACCCTAAAGCAATATGTGAAATATTATATCAATAAGTACTCAAGTAGTAAATGGTAAGTAATCAGGTTATCATCAGCCACGGCACGCGTCTGACATGCGTACGACACGTGGCGCGCGTCACGTCACACTTGTATCACTTCTTGTCTGTGGTATGGTAACGCCTTTAGGTGTTGGCGCGTGTCGCTCATTACACGACTGCTTAAACATCTAATGATTATAATGTAATACGATTATATGCATGTGGTTATGTTATGGGTCTTCTTGACGATGGTTTCAGTCACATTCTATGAGTCCAGAGCGTAGCCAATCAGATAGGACTTTCATCGGCTTTCATGAGCGCTTCCTTTGTGCAAGTGGTGAAGCAAGTGGGACAGGTCAGGAGATGGGCCATAGTCTATACAGCATCCTGCAGCTTTTGCTGCAGAACCTTAAGGAAATAAGCTTTTAAATGTTGACTTCTTCTGTTGACCGTTTGATGAAATGGTTTGTGTATGTGTACAAAGGTATAACCTTTGTTGTCAATCTTGAAACTTACAGGCAATACTGCGGTAGAAACTTTCTATAAAATGTATTACATAATTGCTATAATGATATCGTTATGGTAAATTATTTGAAAATATGACATGTGTTATTGACAACTCAGTTAACAGTTGAGTCGTAATAAGCATACATTTTTTAACCTAGGGCTCCAGCACTCCGAATTCTGTATTTATATACTATATACTTTAGAAGAGAAGAAATCCCACGCTTTTTTTAACAAATCATATTGATACTAAAACCGCATTATATTTATAGTCCTTCAAAAATAATGTCACCAACAAAAACCCGTGAGAACTGGTCAAAACTTTTTATCACGCAAAACGAATTGTAATCCATGATCCTAAATAGACACTAGAGATGCCACCAAAAGGTCTCATAATGCCACTTTTTGCCACTAAATGGTTGCATAATGCCATTTTTTGCCACTGAATGTGACACGCTCGGACTCAAGTGGGATAAATATTAACAATTACATCAAATTTAAAAGCTATTGAGTAATGATAGGGTTAATTTTGATTGTAAACGTGTGAAAAATTTAGATATTTTTGAGTGGTTTTTTTTTTTTGGTAACTTATTAAGAGTGGCCATACGTTTATTATGTGGTAAGTATTGTAATGTTGTGCTTACTTGATAGCCGTGGGATTGGTTATTATTCTGAGATGAAAAATATTGGTAAATAAATAATATTGTGTTCATCTCAGCAGCTCGAAAAGCCATTCATTTTTATTGAAAACACTGAGCATAACTAGATTTTGATTAGAGTAATTTTTCCTCACGTTTAAAGCAAAATTAATGAAATTTAGCTCTATTAAACTCTAGTTTTGTGCTTTGTGCCTCTTTACGTAAAAATCTTTACATGAATCGCTTCAATTACAGTTTTTTTTTATTAGTTGTTGTATATTTTTGGTAGACTAAAATAGATCTATTTGAAATAAATCGAATTGATTTATTAATTTATAATCTTAAAAAAATGCTAAAAAAATTAAAGACAAATTACAAGTGTTTGGCTGATTCTCGTAGCAGGCGCGCGTTGAGTTCTTTTATTCGTGAAATTAGTAGGCTTCTACGAAAGTAAAGAATGTCGGCCCACATGTAACTGCAATAATAGATAGTCAATTTTCAATAGTCTATAATATAGTTACTTAGTTACCAAGTTTCATCAGGGGCCCATTAGTCTGATATTATTAAATTCTAATAGGAAATCACTAATTATAATATTATCAGACTAATATTTTTATAAAACAGGGCCTAGGTTGACTGATGTGGCAAAAAATGTAATGAAGTCAGTGCCAAGCATTTAAATGAATCCAACACAAAGTTGCTTTATTGTTTAGTAGATCAACAGCCATCTCGCTTCAATTTAAAAGGGGTATCAAACCACTTAATAATGAAAGTATCAATTTTATCCTTAAAATTTAAAAGTTATTCATCAATATCACTTCAAAATCCTATAAATAAACGCACATGGTCCTAAATTGTGATCTGATCATCTACCTTGCAATGCTTTAATTATATTTAACCACTAATCCGTGAATTACCAAACTAACTACAGATGCACACTCGACTTGATAACGTAACTGCTATTATTTCTACAAACAAACAGACAAAGATACAGTTAGTTTTCAATCAACTTGAAGTACCGACCACTACGGCAAAGCACCAAATGTTGTACCTTGAGGCAACCCTATAGAAGAACACAACAATTAAATTAAACTTTATTGTTATTGCAATAGAGCTTAAATCACATTGCTTTAAATCACCGAATAGGTCAAATAAGCTGTATTGAATATTGAACTTTATGACACAGAATTGAAGGCTTGTATTTGATTGTATTGACTGTAATGAATAAAGGTTTTCAAGTGTTTACGGTTAGTGTAAAATAAACGTTTGAAGTATATTGAACGCAATAGTTTTGCTTGTCCATCCAAAGTTATTGGCAGTTGCGTCAGTGGCCATGCAGATAGTATTTTAGTTATTGGTACACACACACATTGGTACTACAGCATTATTAGACTACCTATATATCTGCAAACTGTGAGGCAGCAGTGTAAGCAGCGCTATAATACTTGGCGGCTGATAAGTAAGGGTGAGTCAGTAGAACATCATTCATTTATTCGTCAGTCATCAGACCTGTGTTGATAATTTTGAGCCATTGTTCATTTAATTTTAATCTACGCTTCAAAATAAACTGGAAACAGAATCGGTAGCCAGGAAATTTCATTCATCGATTGAACACAACCAATATTTATAAATAATTTATAATATTTGCTTTACGTCAAATCACTAAGCTCTTCTCCCTAAAATGCTCCACCAAAATAGTTGGACCTGCATCGTCCAAAGCAATTCCTCTCTTTTGATATTTTTGGAACTATTCAAAGGGAGAGGGGTAGGTCTATGAATATTTGTCAAATAATTTCGAAGTGATGTAATGAATTTGAATTTTCCGCTTTGCTATTAAGGTTCAATTTACATTGTTAATTGGAAGGACAAATTTGGTGTCAGCTGTATAGCCAATTTGTGGTGATGCCAATTCATCTTGTGGTATTACTGTATTAAGAGAGAATGACAAAATTGATACTTTTACATATTAGGCTAATGTTTGAGATTAGATTTATTGGGTGGTATGAATATTTAAGGAGCTTTTTTAAATAGTCTTTAAATTGTAAAGTAAAGTTGGGTTGGGGAATATTATTTACATATTCTATTATAATATTTTTACACAAACTTATTGGTCTTTTTCAGGGGGCAAATAAAGTTGATGGATATCAAAAATTTCACTTAAGTATCATATAAATATTATTATATTGTCATCTATATTCTATTTGCCTTGAGGACCGGCGAAGATCCATATTGCTTCTGCATCCTTGTTGTCTGGATTCGTACTGGTATGTCTGCCGTTTGAGTTTACAGTTCTTTTTTTTCGACGCGACGTAATTGGCAAACGGACATGATGTCCACCTGACGGTAAGTAGTAATTACAGCTCATGGACATCAAAAATCCACGAAACAAATGTACATCCATTATTTGTCGGTGGTGCTGCCACCCTCGAGCTTAACACAAGAGCTTTACCACCATCAAAAGTTGACTATTTTCTTCTAAAAAAATCCAAAAGTGCATGTAAGTATTTACCTACACAGACACGTGATTGTTGAGACCCACGTAGAGAGCTATTATTCCTAATAATTTATGAACTCAAAATTAAATTACCAACCCCACAAACTTAACTTAATCAAAACAGACTGAAGTACATAAAAATCAAATAAAACCACCCTACGTACTAAAAAAGTAAAAAGTTTAAACAAATACCTCTATTGGCTTACTCGGACTGAGTCAACATTGCCCGAGGCGAGGATGAATATCAAATAGAAGTATAAAGTTTGTCTATAGTATGCAGGCAAACAGGCAAACAGACAGACAAGCAATTAGCCCGCGGCTAGGATCTGGACATACAATCTTGGACATGTGTGTTTGTTTTTTTTATGGTTCAAAAGTACTGGGTTGAAATTCGGTAGAGTATGTAAACAAAATTAATGAATGAACATGGACAAATGATAATAATATCACGCCTATATTAAACAGAAGGGTGTGGCAGAGGTGTATAACACCCACTCTCCACCTGTTATGTTTAGGTGCCATGTGATAAGAGATGAGTCTGGTATTTATCCATGCTAATATTGGTAAATTCCCAACAGAAAAACAAATAAATAATGCTTTTCCGGCCCGACCTGGGGATCCATGCGGTATGTAATATTCCACTAGGCCACGAGACAGTCAAATTGACAAACGAAAGACAATAAGAATTACTGAAATAGAACTGCATACAAAATGAAAATCAGCTGAGAAGGTGTTACTAAGTCTTTAAAATAAAATATTTATAGACGTCAGTCAGATGCCTTCAAAAAGAGCGCTTTGATAATTAATCTGGATCTTTCAGCATTACCACTGGATGTGGTTACCATTTACCATCAGATGTACTGCAAGCTGATTTATCATGCATATCAAAAATAGCCAGCATCCATTCCCAAACGAAGTTTACGAAATGATTGTACCAAAATTGATTGGTTTTAACCACAAGAGGGGTTCACAGCGGATTAACGATCGGAATGGCCACAGATTGTGGGGAGATAGACTAAGTACCGCATTTACTATTCTGATATTAATTTGCAAGATTTAATAGCATTCGATAACACATTTTGGTTGGATATCGTAGTTAGAAACTTTGGGTAAATTACTATACCATCAAAAACTTCTTCATGTATAAATTTTGCCCAGACGAGGCCTTTAATGGCCTACAGTGAGAAAAAGTTATCAGATTTCATGTAGAGCCTAGTTTCTAACTCTAAATGCCCGTACTTTACAAGCCCTTACTTCAGAAACTCTACACCCTAGTCAAAATTAGTGGCTTTAAAATTTACTGTATAACAGAAGAGTAATTAATTTTACATTTTAGTTGCACCCATGTGACGGTATCGAAACTGGTTTAATTCAAAACCAAATATTTTGGATATACCTGTTTCGATACTGTCCGTACCGTACCGTAATAAAATATGTGCTATATAAGAGCTCAAAAATTCAACGAAATTCTTCAAAAAAAGGTGGTAGTGCCCTTCGCTTCGCTGGCTCATCTTGGCGGGGCCACTGCCATGGCTCCAGATTTAGTCAGTAGACAGGCCGTTTATGACTTTTAGTTTTAAAAACTGCTGAGTTACTCGTATCTGCAAAAATGAAGGCCATTACATTTAGTTTTAAGTTGAAACGTAATAACAATAAAATTACCTAGATACTATTTAATAGTTTTTAAAATTATATATTAGCAAACTTTGCGCTAAAACGCTTTACATATCATACGAGTTCTACTTACAATCAAAAATATTTTTTTTAGCCTGGGATAAGAGTTCTAAATTTTTTAAGCTTTTTAGCCGTACGTCCAGATACGTGAAATTTCTGTATATTGCACAGTGATTCCGTTTTGTCTAAAATTAAACCCAATTTCTACCGGTTTAAATTTTTTTGTGAAAAGAAAATTGTGTCGGTGGAAATAAATACTCAACATGTATGGAAGCTGTAGTTTTAATAAATGTCGCTTTGTCGCAACCAGCCTGTATATTAAGCTTATACTGGTGGTAGAGCTCTTGTGAATGAGCTCGAGGGCGGCAGCACCACCGTCTCACCTTTAACCTGCCGCCAAATAGTAGTGCTACCATTACTGTGTTCCGGTTTGGTGGTGAGATCAGGCCCTGAAATTACTGGCACATGAGGCATACCACCGTAGTCCTCAGCTGCAGCGACGCATCTATAATATGCTTTTGTGGATTGTTGATGTCCATGGGCTGTACTCCACTTACCATCAGGTGGACTACACGTTCGTTCGCTGTGGGCGTAGTATAAAAAAAAGCTAACTTTACGGTCTTGGCATAAGGTACAATATTACGTGGCAAACGTTTATGAAGGGTGTATTATTTAGCTTCAGTAGCAGGCGTGGTAATCCGTTGGTTTCGGCCACATTGTGTGTGGACACGGCTGTTATGCTGTGACATTGGATTCTGGTGACAATAAACTTAAATAAACGTGATTCCACGCTGGTTGATTGCGAGAATAGCTGAGTGGGTTTGCGTATTAGCACAACCTCACCTGAATAAAAGTAAATGTGTATAATAATTTGTCTAGATCACTTATTCCGAAAGTTCTAAATAGATGATATAATTAAAATCAGACTAAGGCAAAAAACATTATTTATTTATAACGGAAGGAAAGCTTTAATGATAATTGTAGCGTACGACTGCTGACATTACAAATTGTACTTAGGCGCAAATGCGCAGTTTCTTGGCTCGGCAGTCGTCTCTCCACATCCACGCCGTTAGGTCATTAGGTTTAGTTAATAATATAATTATGTTTTCCTGGTACCAGTTAATAAAATACATAATGAGCACGCAACCTCTACAATTCAAATCAACATAAAGAAATCCTACAATAATAACCAGCCCTTCACTTCTAACTTGCCATGAAAAGTTGCCTGCATATTTTCTGATTCCAGGCTTCAATCTCTAAAACCTTACACCCAACTTATAATTTGCCATAAAATAGCTGCTGGTAAATAACAATGAGAGAGGTAGCGTATGATTTTATAGTGTACGTATAGTTCGTACATGTTATTGACTTAAAAAATCCTCTTTGTCCTCTTTTTGAGCCGATCCCTAAAATATGAAGAGATTACATTCTAAGTTCTCAATTTATTATTAACTTTTTTTGTGTTCTAACGTCATGCTTTATTAAAAATTTACACAATATGCTCTGCTCTACATAAAAAAAACAATTAACTGTATCGGAAGCAAATTTCCTGTGTTTGGCACCACAACTGTTTAAAATCAAAGGTGTAATGGTGCGTGGCGAATGCGCAGATTTGTTTTGTAATTATTATAATTTCGTAACATGCATTGGACGGCAGCTGACATTTGTGATTTATTACTTTGCTTGACTGTGTGTAGGATTGTATGTATTGTAGGTGTGTGTTATTTAGGTTTCCCTTTTTTTTCAGTCGTCTTTGTAATTTTGAAGATCTTCTCTACAAAGATCTTGCTAATAGTTACATAATTTTGTCAATCATATGCATCAGCATGCATCTGCAGATTATAGACAGGGCTGTTATTTACTTCATCTAATAAGTAAAAAATATAATTATTGTTATCTTTTCTTAAGCTGTGTAAATAATATATTCCCTTTTGCTCCCTTACATGATAAGGGAAAGTCATCGGAAACTATCGATTCTCAGTTATACACTAATGGTTACTGACGTTAACGGACGGAACCATACAATCGAAAAAATATGACATCTAAATAATTGGAGCAAACACGAACCTAACGATAAAGGCCGTAACGAATTTCCAAAGCAAACATTAGTTCGAAAATCGTAACTCGATCCAAACGGGTGCCCCTATTTTTGACCAGTCAACACTTAAATGCATCTTCTGTAGATTTTATTTCGTTGAAATAGAGGCGATTTCCGAAAAAAAAATCTGCGTTTATTAAATTGGGGTATTATCAAAGGGCCTGTACAAAGCTGCTATAGGGGTGCGCATAAGCATTCACAACTTTTCGCTCTTTAGCTCGCATTGTTCCTATTTGATTTATATTCATGGTCCTTACTTGTATTATTACACACTGGTAAATCATGCGTCAATTTCTCCCTTTCTGAACGTTAAACTAAACTACTGTTTATTTGCTATTGTTTAAGATCTGACGTCAGATTGATGGTGGTTGTTATTATTTTAATTGTCTTATTCAGAATCGTCGTCAGTATGTCGCCACGCCAAGTTCCAAGCAAGTATTTTTTCAAAGCAAAGAATGTCTAGGTTATTCAATGAAATAAATGTTTAGAGATATAAAAATGCTTTATTTCACAAAAATGACTAGCGAAATAGAATTTTACAAAGCTAACTTATCCTTTTCTAAGCTTATTGTCTTTGGTATAATACAACTTTGTGCCTTTAAATTTAATTTGTATAAAATTTATATAAAAATATTTTGTACAACGACTAGTAAATTAACTACATTAAATTTGAGCGTTCACAACACTTGGGGCTCTGTTATAAAAGTTTCTGTAACATCTTTGATCGTTATAATAATAGTTATTATGTAAATATTCTGTTGTATTTTCAGTATAGCAATTTGCTTCGGTATAACCGTACATAGAATTATTAAATTTACTATAATTATATTCTTCAGTCTTCTCATACTTTCTGTTCTTTGCAGCAGTTTCAAAAGCGTTTTTAAATATTTCGTAATTCTTCTGGTTAAAATATTCTCCTCCGGTAACATTGTTTTCATAACCTGCTTCATATCTTCCCTCGTTGTAGGTATTTGTTCCAGGCCTTGGATAATAGTAGTTCTGTTGGTTCAAATCTTCGCCAAAACTTGACGGATGTGTAAAGAAACCAGTTCCCGTAGTGGATGTAATACAGTTTCCACCTTTGTTATTAACTGATACAGTCACATTACCAACGTTTATTAGCACGCCTTCAGGAGTTTGTAAGAAATTAGAGCCGTTAGGGAAAGGCCTGCTATATCCTTGAAAATCCCGGTAACTGCCGTCGTTTAGGTTATCAGGTTTGTTTGGAACTGAAAATATATCCCTAAAAGCATCTTTTGTTATTTTGTCTCCAGCTATTGAATAGTTCTGTAGTTTTTCCGAGTTCAACAAAAGTCCTTCCGGAGGTATTTTACCAGAATTAATATTATCTAAAGATTCCATAGTTTGACTTAAAGCAAATATGTAGTTATGTGCGAATCTTAGTGTTTCGATTTTGGTCAATTTCGTATCTTCCGGAAACGTTGGTAAAACACAGCGAAGTTTATCCAATGCTTCATTTAACATGTGCATTCTATTTCTTTCTCTATCGTTAGCCTTCATTCTTCGATTTCTTTTTATTTTCATCAACTGTGTCGGGCTTTTGCATCTTGAAATTCTGTTCTTTCCGTTGGCATATTTTCTTTTTGGCTTATTTGGATCTTTGGTCTTCTTTTCCTTTTTCGGCGTAGATGTGTTCGTTGTGTTCAGATTTTCTTCAAATATTTTGACATCAACTGAATCTTGAAATGTAGTGTAATCTTCACAGAATAGTTTTCGTCTCACATCTTTAGTTGGAGTAAGGGATATACCAAGATCTGAAGTATCGAGTTTAATCGGGGTATTGTTGTTGGATGCTGCGAAAGAGTCGGTGTAAGATTTGTCAAAGCCTGAATCAGTGCTGCAAATGCTGTCATTGAAGTCGCAGTAGTCGTCAAAGCCGGTGCTGAACATTATTCAATCTGAAACAAAGATACAGAATTTTAAGTTACTATGTCATTTTCATGTCTTTGAAGAGCACGTAAAAGAGATTTGGCTAGTCGTATTTAAATTGCCTATTTTATTAAAATATTGAAACATACAAAATTTTAAATAGCTATCACCTTCACCATTTTGCGTGCTGGAACACACCTAAATATACTTAGGTATACTAATTATTATGTTCGAATTGCAATCATTAGTCTTGCACTATTAAATAAATTATTCGTGCTTCAAAATGAGTTAAATCTTTTCTAGTTTTCCATAACTTTCATTCCCCCTGTTTGTTTTGCACCAATTACCACGTCGGGCAGCGACAGGTGAGGCACCCTAGCCAGAGTCTCGGCTCGCGTGACAGTCAGACAAAAGTCAGTTGAACTTTATCACTTCCCATTTCCGGACAGTTTTCCGATTTAGGGGTGCTTTATTACGCCCTAGAGATTAATTGCTAGGTTTGTCTTTGACCTAAAGCCTGATGATTATAAAAAAATAATATAAGTTGAAAGAATTGTTAAAACAAAAAGTTGAACAGAGCAGGCCTGATTCATATTAAAGCTCTCACTTACAGTTAATACCTACTGTTGATTGTTTAGCAAACTCGGGTATTGAAAACCCAACGCTACGCTACATGCTTACTTCAATTCAATGAAACATAGAAATCGATTGATTCATGAAGTTTAACGATCATAATTTTATAATGTGTAAAATAGCCGAGTGAGAGACCGTAGGACTGCTAAGTCGATGGTCTCGGGTTCGAACCCACGGCACAAACCTCTGTCAATAAATCGTTAAGATTTGTCTTTTCGAAGATATTTGTGTATTTATTATATAAATTATCGTTCGCTAACGGTGAAGGCAAACATCGTGAGGAAACCTGCATGCCTGAGAGTGCCTAAAAGTGCTCGAGGTCGTATAAAGTCTACCAATCCGCTCTTGGCCAGAGCGTGGTGGACTATAGCCTAACCCTTATCATCATGAGAAGAGGCCCGAGCCCAGCAGTGGGACATGATTGTATTAGATGGGCTGCTATTATTACTTATTACTATCATTATTATTATTATGTTTAGCTTCTTTTAGACTAATTGTTTACAACTAAACAAGACTAAAGTTCAAAGCCTTAAGCTGTTCTAAACTAAACGAATAATCAAAACTATACCTTTACTTAGACAGTTATAATATTCCAGTTAAATACTCATAAAATCACTTAATAAACCGAGTTATCTTGTTAATCACTAGGGTACTCCTACACCACTGTGCATTGCCACCTGTGCGCTGTACGCACGCGACCGACACGCGTACGGCACGCCATTTGTTTGTGCGCCGGAGCGTGACCGAGTCGAAAAGTTAATTGCAATGTAATTGTTATATGGGTTTTATTGGAGTGCCTTACATTATTAGTAAATATTTTTGTAAACATTTTGTTTACACCTTGTAAACAATTTTAAAAATAATATTTAATAATAGAAACTTATCCATTTCTGGCAGAGAACCTGTTAAAACATATTATTTGAGCCCCGGAATTAAAAAGTTTTATTAAAGATAATATTTTATATCATAAAATTTAGGTAATAATTAATGATATTTAAATTATTACTAATTAATTAATAATTAAATTTACTAGTAAGTAAGTTTCACGGTATATCATAATTTGTATTTTACAAAGCTTCCAACACTGCCATGTTGAAATCGGAAGGAAGGAAGGAAATATCTAAAAACACATCACAATGATCACAAAGAACTTGACGAATCTTCTGCTTTAGCAAAAAAAATATACATACATACATAAATATACAAACAAATAGTAATTTTGGGACCTACACTCATTCACTATCGTAAGCATTACTAAATTGGTTCCTATAAATATTACGAAACTTACCTTTCAAAATGACTCCAAAAATAATTTCCTCTCAGTTAAAATCACCATCAGCAACACTACACTCAAAATACAATACAAAATTTTCTAAATAAACTGTTTTAAAATATATTTGTTCTATTTGTTTTTGTCCATGACTAGAGTGGGCCGGAGCACTGTGCGTGCCGCGCGTGCGTCGGTGGTGCACTGTGGGCAGGGACGCTTGGGCCTAAGCTTTATGCATGCGATAGGACAATGAGGTCCTATAGGATGGGTTAGGCCACGCCTACTGTAGGGGATTTTCAAGTGTTTAGAACAATGTTTAAGTTTCTTTCGTATGAAATACATATTGCTAAAGCTAGCTATGTTAGTCTAAAGGCCTGAAAATGTTATAGTGGAACCTGGAAATTGAAAATGGAATAAGTTAAACAAAAATAATAAAAATCACAGTTGGGTCTGCAAAAATACATCAAATATTAAACAAGCAATCAAATATTTAAGCATGTAATCTTTTTACATTGAACCCCTTCTAACTATAATGAAATATGAAAAGTCTTTTTTGTTACGTACTGACAATCGTATGTATTGATTTATTTTTGTGTCTTCCTGTGCATTTATTCAAGTAAATCGGCAAATAACGTACATTTTAAGGTCCTTAACTAATTATTTCTCAGTAAAGTCATGTCTTAGGTAGGTGACGATGATTTAGGATATTTGTTTGATGATTTGTTGAAGTTCAGTATTTTGAGTATGTCGAACTTTACTTCAGTCAGACGAGCATTGTTTGCGCATAAAGAATTGACGTCGAACTTACAATGGTTTCTTTGTTAAAATATGTCGTAGAAACGGTTTGTCGGAGTTCAGTAGTTTCGGGTTTAGATTGTTTCGATCTAAAATATCTTCGCAATTAAAACGTATCTCAGTTTCATGATGTCGAAATCAAATCATGTCGTAGAACAATTTGTCGCAATAAGAGTTTAATTGCACGGTTGGCGTAGTGGTAAAAGCGGTCGTCTCATCGCTTTCAACTGTCCTCGTATTGTGGGTTCGATCGCCAACTGGTACAAATGTTTATGTGATCCGCAAAGATATTATGTTCTGACTGTGTGTGCTTTGCGTGTGTGAAATGTATGTTTGTAAACACCCCCGCACACTGAAGTTATTCCTGGAGCGGAAATCGTGTTAAAAAAATTAAAATAGAATAAATAGAATTCAGTTTTACATACAACAAAGTAGTAACATAAAAAACGCAATAAAAAAAATCAGTCTCGTTACTGCGACACCTTGTGATGTTTCGCTTTAATTTATTTAATAGTTTAATAGCGCGTGCAAACTGCAGCTTTTTATTGCAACCCTTTGTCGATATTGACATCCAATAAATTATATAAATATTTGATTGGACACGCGTTTTGTCATTTGTTTGTACAGGATTTTGGTGATGTTTTTGGGATAGTTTGTAGTTTTATGATCCTTGTGTTATGTCCTTTGACTTTTTTTATTATTGAATGCTATGTTTTACAAGTTTTTAAAATGTTTAATGCTTGACATGCTTGCTGTGAAATACACTCTCTACTTACTAGAAAATATACACTCTAATCTAAAAATATTGAAGCCCATAGACCACCTTTTTCTGTTAACAAATCACTCAAAATTATAAAAATCTAGGTAAATATTGAATGTAAAATAACGTACCTACCTACTTTATTGGAAATGTTATCAATAAATAGACACATGCCTTGTGTTCTTCTGATTTTTTTGGCGTAGTGGTTTAAGCGGCCGCCTCGCCGTTTTCAACTGCGATGGTGTTGTGAGTTCGATCCACACTCGGGCCAAATCTAACTCTGGGTGTGCCCTAGCGACACAGGAGTAATTCCTAGTGCGGGTGTTGTTTTTTCACCCAACTAACTAACAAATTGTACCTTTATTTTCTGCAGAAAACAATTACGTATCTTCATGACGTGAACTGTGTATGTCAATAAATATAATTTTCTACCACATGAACGATTTAGCCGAGATTCGCCATGCAGTTTCCGGGTGATCGGTTGACAAACAAACATACAAAGAAGCATTTTAACACCAAATGGTACCGACACGGATCAATGGCGATTCTGGCAACATGTTGACAAACTGCGTCACGGTGAACTGACAAAGGGTTAAAACATCATTTGGTAGAGGTGAAAATGGAAGAAAAGAACTTGAGTCTATGTTATAAGTAAAATAGTAGTTTTTGATCACTATGTTATTCAAATAGTTACTAAAAAATCTTATTATTCACAAAAATCTACCTTTTATTTTAAACAAAGGTATTTATTTAAACAGCACCATCTACAAGATGGTTATCCAGAAATAACTAACTAAAATTGACTTTATCTTGTTTTTATAATCTTCCACTTTCTTAACTCCATCTCTCCAGAGATGGAGTTAAGAAAGTACAGTTTTTATTTTTATTATTTTTAAATAAAAATATTTTAAGTCTGGCAGCATTGCCACGTTGTATGGCAATGCCATAATCTTTGAGCCAAATAGAAACCAGCCCTCTGATCACGAGTCGCATCGATTTGTCTTTTTAAAACTCTTTAAAATTCATTTATAATAAATAAAAATCCCATTTTCTTTAACCAGATTTTCAAAAAAAACACGGGCAATGTTAAACAGCACCCACAACCATAAAATTACAAATAATCTACAGGTGGCCTAAAAATCTCGCTAACGACCCCATGATCTCAAAATTATAGCTCGGCAGTTTAAAATAATAAATAATGCGAACGCTAGGGGGCGCTGCTTTAGTTACTTTGCAGTCGCCACGCTCGAGAGCCCATGAATGCATTAAATGTTCCTACATGTGTACGGCGTTGAAGGGTTAATATAGCGAATTTAGTGCAGAGAAAAATGTCGATAATCTTTTTGGCAAAGTATATAGTGCAGATACTATAATATAAGAAAATTAATTTATTTAGATACAACTAGCGGGATACAGATCAATAACAATATACAAAAAAAAATATTTAACATTATGCCTACATAACAGTTGTACAACTGATGATTTACTATAAAGAAAATAAAAATAATTGAGGTAGAATAGAATATTACTTTTACAGTCGGCTCCTTATTAAGTCACAGCCAAAATATTCTTATATTTAGGAATGCTTTAAGTGATCAATGATATCAATAAAACCAAAGTCTTCTAATTATAAAAATCACCCATCTTGCACAAATATATTGGACATGGACATTTTTAAATATATGAGTGCGTTTAAGAAGGGCTTGACGGTGTCCATGTTTCGATATTTTTGTGCCAGAGGGGTGATTTATATATTATATAAAAAAAGACTTTTATTGAATTGATAATCATTGATCACTTTGGGCTTTCCCATATATCTGGATATGTTGTCTGTGACTTAATATATAAGAAACCGACTGTACGTAAAAAGGCATCTTATTTCGTGGTCAATGTGGGCAAGGAGAAGAGAATTAACCATTATATTAACGTTAATATATAGCTAAATCAAATAATTATTACAGAAAATGGCAATAATTGCGGTAAGTGATAAGCTAAATCTATATAATATTAAAGTTGAAAAAATTAAGAATCCAGCAGGACTCGAACCTGCAAGTACTGATAAAAATGCGTCATCTCTCGACAGTAATGTGTTGATCTTAATTCAAACGTACTGTATGCGATTATGTGAATAAGTAACTTATTACATCGCATAGATGGCGCTAAAACCAAGTAATGGTTCGTCTAGCTTCGGCTGGCACAAAAGATTTGAGAAATTTCGAGTCCGGCAGCATACGAATCCATAGCTGAATTGGCAAAGCACTTGGGGCGTATACCCAGGGGGTGCAGGTTCGAGTCCTGCTGGATTCTTAATTTTTTCAACTTTAATATTATATAAATACAGAAAGGCATAGCAAAGCTAAAATTTGCTTCAAATATTACAAGCTAAATCTACTTTATATTCCATTAGATTTCATTAAGAAATGAAAGTATCTTTTGTGCCTGGAAATTTTCATTTTTGCTGTCTTCTAGATTTTTTTTCTATACTACTATACAATAATATGGAGATGTAAACCAAACCGTATAATAATTTCTGAAAACACAATGAATCCAGGTTCAATTTGTAGACAGTGGCGGCGCCTAGTTTCCTGAAATCAGAACTTTAACCAGGTTCGTACCTGTTTGTAGTACCTTAGATTTTTTCAAATCAAATCAAATCATTTATTTCCATGGGCCCCAAGGGGCGCTTGAACACGTCAAAACAAACATCAAAACACAAAAAATATAAAATTAAAATAAAACTTAGCTAACTAAATTATAATACTTATTGTAATAAAATGATTTGACACCGGAGCTTAGATTGACTTTAATTCAACTTAGAGAATTGAATTAAAATCAATCCAAGTACCAGCTCCGATGGGTATTGCATCATGAGAAGAGCTGGTGAGAAACTCATGTGCACCATCTTTTCAAATAATTCATACAATATTTGTTTGTTTTTTGACAATAATTCTATGTGTAAGTTATAGCAACCAAAACAACATTATAGCTAAATATGGTTATAAAGATAAAATGCAATTAAATTATTATAAATAAATCCATAGTATATAAGGTTGCAATATCTTACACTTCAAGCAGAAAATAAAGGAGTAAAAACAATGTGTGTATGTACAAGGGTTTCAGAACAAACAAAAAAATATTTATATACTAATAACAAAAACTATTTATACCTACTACAAAAATATAAAAATTAAAAAATGTACACACAGATTGCCTTTACTTAACAATATTTGAAATAACATGAAATGAGGTTATACAAATCAAATTTAGTGAGTGTGAATTTTCATTAATCATCATATTAAATAATAAAAATAATGTATCAATTGATTTTCATTATAATGTCAAAAGTTGAAACTTAAGTCAATAATATGATATTAAGATGTCAAAAATAAATTATGTCAATCTCATTATAGAATATAATGTGTCAAAATAATCATAATCAATCATAATTATAAATAGGATAAAACAATGTCTAACTTGGCAATTCATTTGAAATATAATAACCATAATAATATATAATTTTCATATTGAGTGCTGTGCTCTGACACAAATCTATCGACATACCAGCATCCCTATCGTCTATCAACCCCATACTAGCCCCTCGCACACCAAACACGGCTCGCCACCGAGCATAATCTTGCGGACTTAACCCGTCTCTGCGATGCTGCGATTACTCGCTTGTTTCCGACTTAACGCAGTCTGAGAGCTCGCTGCACACTGGTTTGATTAATCTTAAAACACACATTTTGCTGAAGAACGTAACAAAATTGTTTACAAATTAGCACATTATCAATGATCTATAATACTAGCTTTTACCCGCGGCTCTACTTTCACATTACCTACCTCAATAAAAGTAGCCTATATATGTACCTATCTAAATCTCCTTTTATATTATTTATTTTTACTTGACATTGAATTATTTATTATTTGACTTAAATCTTTTACCGGAATTAAATTATATCATAATCATAGTTATAATCAAATTATTGTTAGTGGTATAAAAAAATCTTTCTTTTTTATTTATGATAATTGTCTTCTGAAATGAAATGAAATGAAATCTGGGCTATTGATCTAGCTGTCTGTGCACTTAATTTAAACAAAATCCGTTCCGTAGATTTGATGTGAATGTGTATAAAACTTCCACACAAATACGCAACTTACTTACAAAAAAATCTTTCCGCATCTCAACTAAGGATTACTTTTTTATAAAATATTACTAAACATTAGAAAAATCGCTACCATATCTTCATCATAACACTATACCTATGCGTCATTCAATAGTAGAATGTTGTAATAATATACAGCTAATATAATACTCAAATACAAACATTTTAAATCCAAAAAATATTTACCTTTACTAAAACGCAATAACATGACGTTAATCTTTTAAATATTAAAACATTTATACAGAAGAGTTGCATAATCCTGGCTGATGAAAAAAACTCAATACATCATCTATTGTTAGGCCGCGTTTTAAAATGTTAAAAAGGTTTGTTGTCAAGGGCTTATCCAAAGGGTTGTAAATAATGACGGTGCAACTCTTTATAGAAAACTAAACGATCGCTAAAAGGGTTCGCTATTTAACTAAAACTACTAAAAGTGCGTTCAAAAAAAGTTTGATTCGTCGGTTCTAAAAACGGAATTTTATGTTTTTGACATTTATCTTAAAAACAATATTTTTGGAATAAGTTTTTTTTACTTTAATACATTCAGTGTCTCGTCTGGATTTAAGCATTTGTAATATAGACATTTAGATTAAGTTATTTAAATAAAAATGTTTTTTTTCATCTAAATTACATTCTTAATGTAAAGCCATCCAACGAAATAGCCGCGTACCGCTATAGTTAAAAGTAGAAGCTACGATAAAAGCCCGAAACATTCATGCTCTGTCTATCAAAGCAGCAAGTTTGACGTTATCTTGACACATTATTGACGTGCTGTCAAAATCTGACACCTTTATTTACCCAAGTATTTTATTAAAACATATTTATGTAAACGTCTGATACACTGAATAAAGTTAATAAATTCCTTGTTTGAACAAAACAATCACAGAGCAAAAAATGTAATTAAAATAAAAGCCAAACAATTTGATGATAAAACCGTGAGAAAATTTGTGTGAAGTCCAGATGGCTAGATAGCGTTTTATTATTTTTTGCAATAGTTGTAATATTTTATATGAATTCGCTTCAGTGCCAGTTGCGATTTCAATTTGCACCTCTGTGCGATTATTTTTCAATTGTTTTGCAAATAGTAATAAGTTTTATTATTATTTTAACTTAACATACTACCGCTTTTAGAAAATTAATGTTCATGAGTATCTCTTTTGATACGACAATTTGAATAATAATATTCGGGTAGATATGAAAAGCTCGTAGATTTCTTAGTAAACTTCGGATACCTGCAGTAGTATCTTACATAGACTACATATTGGCTAAGTTTTATATGCATAGCGCATTTAACAATTTGATGTCAGAAATAAGAATATTATATCAGCAGATCTTAAGGCAATTTTAAGACCTAAGAGTAAAATTAGGTGTTGTTTCAACAGTCTTGTATCCTACTCTACGAAGGCTGAGTGGGTAAATGAAACGGAAACTTCGGTAAACGTGAGTAAATGGTAAAATCATTTATTTTCCTTTTTTTCACATTATGAAATAACTGTTTTTTTTGTAATATCTTACATATAAACCTAGACATTAAAACATTTTGGGTATTCCAAAATATATCTGGATAGCACTTACGTATAGTGTTTGGATGTCACGTTTTTATCATGTAATACTTTGTACATTTTAATTTTAGAGATGATTGTTTGGTTCAACAATAATGATACTCATTATTTCTTTAATTAATTGGGTACTGTAGGTAACAAAATAAAATAAAAGGCGAAAAGCGGGTAATTCCGTAGTTTTTTTTAATGTGAACCTTGTCGCAAATGCCAAGAGCGTTGCGCGATTTAGCTCGCGTATGCAATCCCGCGCGCCCACGTGCGTCAAAACGAACGAATGTGTTATCACGAAACAATCTAAACAATACCCAAAAACATTAAAATAATATTATTAATTATAAAATAAATTCATCACAATGCAAATAGTCGCAAAAAATGGCATTTATTTACACAATTGTTCGATACAACACGCGCTGCTCATAAAAAAACCTACTAAAATAATTCCTGGCTACAATAAAACTGATAATATTGCTAATCCTTATTTACATTGAAGGTGTGTGAAGTGGGTGTCCTGATAAGCTAGCAGGTAGACAAAACCAGCAATTTCTATTGGTGATTTTCTGCGGTCATATCGCGGTGCAAAATTTATTGAAGGGATTTTTTTTCCTCGATAGAAGGGTTATTTTATCAATATTACTATAATATTTACTCACCTGAATGTTTATAATAATCAATAAAATGATTCGCAATTTATTAGAAAATTTGAACGCGCCGATTTGTTTGAAATTGGCGCGCGCGGTAAATACGTCGATTACGCGCGCGTTTAGTTGCAGCTAGCGCACGTAGCGGTAACTTAGGGTATTAAAGCGAACTCTACCCCATTTTTTTCAGTCTTGAATATTGTAGAATATGTAAATGTGGTTTGCCTTCATTATATTGGACTGGTGAAAACGGATAGAAGACGGACATAGTTCGGTACCTACTCTTAAATTCATAATAGGTTAACATCATGCTATTTGCTACAGTGCCAAATTGAAGATAATTATGCTCATCGTCTTTTGTGACTATAATTAATTATTTGTTTATTAAGTTCAACTAGCCGATGCATGCAAGCACAAACTATGCACGCATACCCATTGTCATCAAAACAGTGCACAATAATATGCATAGCTACTTTGAAATTTTAAAATCATGCTTCATGTGCCAGTAATTTCAGAGCCACAACTCACCACCATACACACAGTAATTAAAGTACTACAATCACAGAACATTATACTCAATACTACAACAGTATAAATATCAACCAGTAGGTACTCATACTCGATCCCTTTCTTGAAAATAACAAACGGCAAGCACACGATACACGGTAGTGTTGCCTATCTACTGAATTATAATTAAATGTGGCCACAGAGATATACTAAGTCTGTAAATGTGCATGACTTAAATTTCTATCATTATTTTTTTGAATGCGGTCTCAGCGGCACATTCCCGTCTTATGTTGGTAATGCGTTTTTATTCCGAGGCGCAGGCACGTGACATAGGTATTCCAGCCATTTCTATGAAGATAAACTACTCGATCTTTACTGTAGTACTACTACTTGGCTCTCAGTTTATATGTATTATCTAATGTACTTGGCGACAAATTAAAAAACAAGATTTGATTATATCTTGTAGGTACGCCTTCACACGTTACAGATTCGTTTTGAAATAATGATCGATTTCAGTTAAGAAAATCTTTACATCAAATATATAGTCTAATGGTAATAATTTGTGAGAAATTAAGATTTTGACTTAATTTCGCGCAAAAAAATATGTAATGGAGTCATAATTGTATTTTTATTTTCTTTTTAAAATTAATTTACAAACGCAATAAATAAATAAAGTCAATTGTTTTTAGTTTTTTATTTTAATTTGATCGATTTATCCTTACTAATATTATAAAGGCGAAAGTTTGTAAGTATGGATGTATGGATAGATGTTTGTTACTCTTTCACGCCAAAACTACCGGGTCGATTTCGATGAAATTTTGCACACATGTAGCTTATAGTCTGGATTAACATATAGGCTACTTTTAATTGACATACCACGCGGGCGGAGCCGCGGGCGGAAGCTAGTCTTATAATAAAGTATAGTCTGTTGTATTTTTGTTATTGCTTTGTCACACCTAGCAAACGCAGGCAATAAAACGTGTTCGTTAGTTCCTGTCTAAAGTACTTTGAACGGCCAAGCGGACGCTATCGATCATTCGGTGGCGTTCGCTGGTAATCCAAAGCGCCACGCTTTGTAACGCATTACTATAGAATATTGTTTCTAAAATAAAACCAGTAATTCATAGGCGTGAGCTGCAAAAAGAAAATAAACGAATGAGTGAGTCGCCATATTTCAAGCTCGATCATAAAATCTCCACCACATACTTAATTCAAGACACAAATAAAATTTCTATGCATATTCATTCATTCACACAGGTGTACTATCAATCAGGCGGAATCTAGATTTTGAAGGCTTATCAGTTTATCACTGACGAAAACTTTTAAATTATGTTAACTAAACGTTTTTACATTAACTTTTACCCAAAGAGAGGTCCTTAATTAATTCATAATCATTGTTTAAAAAATAATAAGAAAAATTAAAGTGTTAGTCATGTATAACATTCGCGTAAACCTTAGAAAATATAATAAGAAAAAGTTCATATTTTTAACATTTATATTTTTTTTTTGTTAGGAATATTTTAAGACTAAACGTAGCAAAACTTTTTCCTGATATTAGTGACAACTTGCACAGTGTTGTCACCTTTGAGTATTTCCCCATAAAGTGATCAACTTTTGGGTTCCGTTATAATTTGCTTTTGCGTTGATTTAATAATAAACTTATGTTTTTAACCTTTCGCGATTTGAGAACCTTTTTTAAAAATTAGACAACAGGTCTGAATCGCGTAATTATTATAAAGGTAAATAAATACCTATGCTCGACGTTTCGAATGACTTGCATCATTCTTGGTCACGGTTATTATTAAACTACTTTAGTCGAGATAAGGAAAGTAATTTAAACGATTAACATGAGTAATCTTGTCTATACTCGTTTTGTTTGATTTAAACAAATTAAAAAGAAATAAAATAAATATTTGAAATATTTATTTGCTTCAAACATGGTTTTATGTTGAATGTTACTTAATTTCGATTTCAATTTTAATTGTGCCACTTTTATATTCGTTCAAGTTATTATAATATATATCTGAAAGATATTTATTAATCGACGATTTTGTAACAGGCCCTTATTGACAATTCTAAATCTAACAGATTATTTTTTCTGTTCGTTTGCTACACACATATTACCTACTAATTGTTGCCCGCGGCTCCACTCGCGTGGATCGTTGAGCGTTGATCTTCACTTAGCGGTTTAAAAAAGCGTACCTACCTCATAGTCACAGGCCTACCGAATAATCACAAAATATTGAAGAATCAATCATGTGATTTGGGGAGTGTTTGGAAATTAACACACACACTGTGACAGCAGGTTTTTTTTTGTATTAGAAGATAAAGATATATAAATGCTACCAATAATAAAAGTCAAGAAATGTAACTCAAGCTCAAAAACGTCACCACGAAAACTGTACCGCGGTAGGCGGGACTAAAAACTGTACCGCGCAGCGCTGCCAGTTCGCCGGTGTCATTGATTCGATGCGCTCGTGTCGCGGATTATTATAATTGCGAAAATTATTGTTTTTTACAGTGTTTACATACTGCAAATTATGCCGTCATGTGTTGTTAGGTGTTGTAGAAGCCATACGGATATGATACATTCTGGAATCACTTTTCATATGTGAGTAATAACCATTTTAAAATCCTATACTTGCGACGCGTGGAAAGTGTTATGCAACACGAATGCAACGTAAAGCTTATTGTATACGTTTTTTTTACTAGCTTACTAAAGGAAAAATGATAGTATGCATTAGTTCAATTTATTATTTTATAAATATAATTTTACAGATTCCCGAAAAATAAAGTGCAGCGGAAAAAGTTCTAAAAGGAAATTTCTCAGAGTTCGATTACATTATATGGCCAAAAAAGAATCTTTACTCATTTCTACCCGTCATAAGTTGAATAAACTAATTATATTCAAAGGGACATAATTAGGCTACTTTATTAAATAAAAAGTAAACATATAAACAAGCTTACTTATTTTTCAAATCCCGATCCACGCAATTCCTGCCCCCCTTATTGCGTAACACACTATCAATGTTGAAGTAATATACTTTAACACCAAAAAAAATTGGTTACTCTACAATGTAAAAAGCGCAATGAATGTTGTTGATCTGTCAAAATAAAACGCATTGCTACTGATAGCGTAATAAGCAATTATTAGCTGGTCTGACATTGGCGCTACCAATCACTATTATTCGTGGGTAAAAAGCCTTAAATGGGTTAAAATACTTCTGAATTTTAGATGCTTACGATACAATACTATATACATCATATAATAGTTATTTATGCAACTGTTCTATAATGAGGGGTATTTAGAATAGAATAGAATATCATTTATTTCTGAGTATATGGTATTACAGGTTTTACAATTATTACAAAATGGTTCACATATACTACCGTAGCCGGTGTAGAAATATTTCAATTTTTACCTTATAATCTATTTATAAACTATTTTACATTTTATTGAGAAAAAAAAAGAAGCATTTAAATAAATTAAATATGTTATTATGTTAATATTTTCTACCTTTATTTATTTTACATTACAATTTATAATCCATGAAATCTTTAATTGAGTAGAAACATTTGTCCAAAAGCCAAGAAAACATTGCATGTCTAAACTTATTTATAGGTAACTGTCTGATCTGTGGTGGAAGCTTATTGAAGATTGTAACTGCCATGCAGGGAGCATTACGACTATATAATTGAAGCCTCTGTGTTGGTACAGTTAATTGGTTTGGATTTTTATCAAGAATCCTTTTGGAAACATGTTCATGTATTGGAAATAAATGGGGATATTTTTTTTTATTAAAACACGAGTGTGGGTTTATCACACGAGGCGAAGCCGAGTGTGATAATAGTATCACATGAGTGTTTTAATACCTAATTATAACAGTTGCATACAAGACTTTATCTACACCCATGATAATAATATGAATCCTCTATAAATGTTCTGAAACCATAGGGTATTAGGGTACAGTGTTGTAAGAACTCTATGTAAATTCATGGAAAGTTTAATTAGTGAGTATCTAATACAAAAAAACTATGTATAGGTAATAATATAATTATTTATTGTAATAATTATTTACATTTTGGATCGTACAATTATTAAAAAGTATTTTTTCAATACTATTTATTGAACAAAAATGGCGGGATACGACGTCAATTCAAAAATTCGAATAAGTTTTTATTTAAATTACGGCGCTGTGGTAGTGAAACGCGCGTGCATGACATGTTCTTTTTTTGAAATTCATAAAGATGCCATGAGAATGTGGCTGTTCGATGAGTAAAAAAGGAGTTGCATAATGAATTTCAGTACAACAATAAAACACCCGTTTGGGTGTTATAATGGTTATTATGACACTGGCTGTTTTAATGTTGGCAATTATCTAACTGTTTCAAGAACGTTTATAGAGGATTTATAGCATGGGTGTAGATAAAGAAACATTTTAATTAAAAAACCACTAAAATCTCAATCTCATTCAAGAATGGTTTATACTTTGTCCATTCCTTTATTTTCTTTTTGACAGATTACGCCTATGAATTACCGTTTTTTTTGTCAGATTTATGTACTACAATAATAATTTACTTTATTGACAAGCGACACTTTTTAGGGAAGTTCACTGTTTGTAACAAACAACCACAGACTATAAATCAAATCGTGAAATGAAATAAATCAATCAATATGAAAAAGAATAATTTGACTTTTTTTTGTGTATTGTTTGTATTTTTTATAAAAAAAGAATATAATAATAGTATCATGATTCCATGAATAATAATTTGCAAGAAATTAAGTCGAAATTTTGGAATGACAATATATCAAAATGTAAACAAAGGTAACTAGGAAACCGTCATAGACTAAGTATGTGACATTATTATTATATTATTATTTTGTATATTTATTTCATAATTATAATAAAAACTACTTATAAACGAATAATTAATAATGAACTAAAACCATTTCGATGTAATTAAACGATTGAAAGTTCTTCTTAGACAACATCGATTATGATTTCAAATCGAATCAGTAACGTGTGAAGGCATCCCTAAATGTAATCTGTCAAAAAGAAAATAAAGGATTGGACAGAGTATAGTTAAATTACAACTAATTAATTCAAGTAATATTAGTAGTGCAAAAATACAATCTTTTTTTGTTATGACTTATCCGTTCATACTTAGTGCATAACATCGTCCATGCATCTCGGACTGCAGCAGGCAGTCATCTGTCATGCCGAGAACCAATAATCGCGCTTGCCGGAATACAATGCGTTACGCGACCGCAGCTCATTGGCATAAGCATGTGTGTTCTTCCGTTTGAATACTTTGTCTATGTAGTAGTGTGTGGAGCAGATTTTCTTGTTGATTTTGTTCACAATTACGCTTCCTTACTTTAATATTATTCGTAGTTTAAATCAGTAAAAAATACTTTTGAAATTTAAAATATTTTTTTATAAACAACGTTTGTAGTATTTCTCTCAGGAGCTAAAATATGAAGAGTGTCAGGGCTGGTGACTCGGGAGCATTCGACGTATAGTTGTTCCACCAGGAGCATTCAGAAAAAAAACATTACCACTTACACTGGGGAAAAGGCTAAAATATCGTCTGACAACACTGACCACAATTGACATTTCTGACGTTAGTGACGTATTGTATTGTATGTATTATTGAAATGAAATTGACTTGACTGACTGACAAATAACTTGTAAATATAACGAAAGATTACGACTAACCGAATAATTAATTAAAAATTTTGTGCCTAAAACAAATCTTTATGCATGTTTTTATCGCTAAATAAAACTAAACAAAAGCCTATTATTATTTACTTCCACAACTCACAGATACAAAAGATGAGACACTCATTCGATCCGATCTGAAACATTTTGCAAGTTGTTTCTCATGAGGATAAAAGATAATTGATAGTAATTAGCATTTAATCAATCATGTTTGTGTTGAAAACGCTAGAGAGGTATTTGCTTCGATCGAAGTCAAACGTCAAGAACGCATCGACTTTTCAAGCTATGGTAAGTTATTTTTTTAAATAAATTGAAGTTCGACCTTTGAACCTACTATAAAAGTTAGGGACAATTAATTATCAAGAATAATACATAATAACACTGGTAGGAGGATTAATTTTATTGTGTAGTTTCTGTGTAATATTATAATATTAAATAGTTAAAAGTAATAGTGACCTATAAAATTATCAATTTTAATTATGCATGTTACATTTATCTAAAATATGCTTTCGCTTATGATTTGACATGACATGGCTCTCTCTTACCTTAAATATTGTTTTCTTTTTGAGCATTGAGGTATCTAAATTAGAAATATCAATGGTAAAATTGATTTCCAAATAGCCTCCTACTAATATTATTACAATTTGACTTATCAGCTTATAAAGTTAGATAGATAGATAGATAGAAGATAGAAAATACTTTATTTGTACATAAATTCACATGAAAAACTTAAGAGATAACAAAAAATAACAGAAAAATAAAATATGCACAAAGGGCGGCCTTATCGCTTAAAGCGATTTCTTCCAGGCAACCTTAGGATGGACATTTTGGCAAGTGAAAATAAAGCGGTAGTTTTTGCTTGGATTATTAGTGATTATTTGCTAACAAGAACTATTATACAATATATTATACCAATAAATTACATATTATATAATACATATACAAATATGTTATAATATATATATATATATTATTATACCTACTTACAAATATACAATACATAATACTATAAGGAAAGATAGTGCTCATTCAACATTTTTTTAAAAATTTGAATGGATTTGGCTTGTCTGATAGCCAAAGGCAACGCATTCCATAAGCGCACGGCTTCGACAGTAAAAGATTTACTATAGAAATCGGTGGTGTGCGCTGGCATAAAGGTTTAATTTTTATTAATTAAAAACAGTGTTTCCAAAAAATGGTACATTTTAAAGTTTTGATGAGTTAGTTTTCTATACATTTTTAGTTGTCTGAGCAATTTGTATGAATTCATGTCTTACCTATTTACTTACCATGCAAGCAGATGCTAGTTTAGTTTATAAATTACAAAAACATATTGCATTTACCATAATTTACTATAATAATCTTTGATATTCAAATTTGATTGTATTGGAAGTCAAACTGTTTAGAATAATTTGCACATGATGTTTTTGTATTAATTTCTGTAAGTACCCCATCAATTTTATATCCTATTTTCCTTCACTGGCAAGGATTTTGCCTTGTGAGGGTTGTGGTATTATTATTTTCTGCAGGAATAACATTATGTAGTTATTTCAAAAACATTTATGTTTCTTCATGTTGTACATCTTTTACCACCTTACTAACATGATAACATGATAACAGCATGATAAAGTAATGAAATACTATATAACACAATAAATTATATGCTTATTTGGCTATCGAAAATTGAAAGTACTAGTAGCATTTTGTTAATAATTTTCCTTAAAACACAATGTCCAAAACTCCACTCCATTCCATAAACAAAATGACATAATGTAGTTTATTTTTTGTGGTTTTGATATGTTAGTGATTAGGTAATGAGTGCTGAACCAGACTTTGCCATCTAGTGCAAGGTGCAGCATTAGCTATTGTTGAAAAATAAAATAAACAAACCCCAGAATTACATGTGGAGTACATTAATTGGTATAAATTATAAATTTTGTTTAACTTTTTATTATAATAATATAACGCATAACAAAACATCACAAATAAATTACCCAGAAGGATGTGGCAGAGGTATACAGTACCCACATCTCTCCTGTTATGTGTTTAGGTCTCATGGGACAGAGGGTGAGCCTATGGCCATAACCAGGCACAATTTAGACTCCGAGCTACCATTTATTTATTTAATAGATCTTTTTAGATTTTTAGATTTCTAAATAAAATGCCAACAAAAATAATGCAGAAATTCCTGACGGAAAAATCCAAAATAACAGTTTTACCCAACTCGGGAATCAAACCTGAGACAGAGAGGCGCATATGCTAACCACTAGACCAATGCGGCGGCATTTTATATATTTATTGTAATTCAACTAAAATACATTTTTATACCTAAAATGACTAGATAGTATTATGTTAATGTAAAATAGGTATCTACTTAAACATAAATTTACCCACTAACACAATAGGCATAATTGTGGTTGAAGTGTAATTGCATAATAAATTCTTGGATATTGTATGATTATATCTTTTGCTGTTTTAAGACAGGAACCTATATTAAATGGTATAAAATATTCAAGAAACTACTAACATCCGCACTAGGCTTAACTCCTGTGTCGCAGGGGTGTTCACAAACATACATTTCACACACGCAGAGCTCACACATATGCTTTTTATTAGTAGTATAGTTTCTTGTATAATTTATACTATACAATTTAGGCCTGTTTCATAATCACAAAGTTAAGTTTACTCAAAACATAACATAATAACAACAAATTAAAATGACAGCTGCATTCGATTTTATGTTTGGAACATGTAACTTTTATATTTGATCAAGTTGTAATTTCTATGGTAAAGAACTCTTGAAGATTCTTAATTAGGCCCTTTTATTAGAACCTTTTTTATTTTTCCAGGATCCAATAGTAAAGGTAAAGCAAGGAAAATTAAAGGGGTCCATAAAAAAGCTCTTGGATGAAACACCCTATTACAGCTTCAAAGGAATTCCATATGCGCAGCCGCCTGTTGGAGCGCTAAGGTTCAAGGTGAGTCAATATCTTAATTACAACTAAACTTATTCTTTTAATATCAAGTAAATCGGGACACATATAAAACTTGAGTGCGTCATCTACTCCAAGGTGAAACGACAGCAGTCTTTAAAAGCCTAATACATCTTGTGTATAATATATATTTGGCACAATATTTATGTATTTGAATTGTTGTCTTTTCAGTACATTTTTATTTTTTTATTGATTAATGCCTACCTTTGTTCTCCCTGCATCACCAAGGTTGACGTTTAAAAAGTGCCAATTGCATTAAGTCCGCCATTATACAATATTTTATGTGCAGAAGTTTTAAGATAAAATAAAAATAAATTATATCAATCAACTATTATGTATCAAAGTGTGTGAGGAACTCTCATGATCCTGATCCTACTGAGTGGTCTCTAGTTGTCAAGGATATTTATAAAAAAATCGCAGAGGACTTTGCAATACTTTTTGAGGCGCAAACTAGAAATGCTAAAATACATAATGTCCTGAAATTAGTGAATCTAGATGGCGTAATATCCAGGTGTCTATTGACATCTCAAAAAGGTTTTATGGAAAAGAAGGAAAGCAAATCTAATAACAAGGCAATTCTATAGAATATTTTTTATTTTGATTCTTGTCTCCTTTTATTTCAGGCTCCCGTACCAGTCAAACCATGGCCAGGAATTCGCGACGCAATAGAACACGGGCCACTCTGCCCTCAGTTCGATATGAACACAACACAGACATTAGAAGGAAACGAAGACTGTCTCTTTCTAAACGTATACACCAAATCCCTGACACCTAACTCAAAAATACCTGTAATGATCTACATTCACGGAGGTGCCTACATGTCCGGATCGGGAGATTCTCACACTTATGGCCCCGAGTTCTTGATACAGCATGATGTTATACTAGTCACAATTAACTACAGACTCGAAGTTTTAGGCTTCCTTTGTTTGGAGACACCAGAAGTGCCTGGAAATGCTGGAATCAAAGACCAAGTTCTTGCTATGCGATGGGTAAAAGAAAATATTGATCAGTTTGGTGGTGATCCTAATAATGTAACGATTTTTGGTGAAAGTGCTGGGTCATCCTCAGTTACTTTTCACATGATGTCACCAATGTCTCAAGGGCTGTTTCATAAAACAATCGCGCAGAGTGGAGTTAATCTGTCAGACTGGTGTAATGCGTACGGGGCCAAAGAAAGAGCATTCAGACTCGGTAAATATTTAGGTAAAGAGACAACTGATGTAAATGAACTCTTAGACTTCTTAAGAAGTGTCCCAGCACAGAAATTGGCTGGAGCTACTCTGAAGACGAGAACCCCAGATGAAAGGTATAGAGGTCTACCAATGCATTTCGTTCCAGTAGTGGAAAAGAAATTTAATGGAGTTGAAGCATTTTTAACTGAGAAACCTATTGATATTTTGTTGGCAGGAGAGATAGCTAAAGTGCCTTTAATTATAGGTTACAATTCAGCAGAAGGTTTACTGATGGTTATGGATCAAATAAAGAAAAATAAGGTTATTAATGAGAAGCCTGCATCCATTATTCCAAGAGAAATATTCCTAAAGGTGTCGGAGGAAAAATTGAAAGAATTAGGTGACCGTGTGAAAGAGTTCTATGTGGGGGATAAGGGATTTGGGCATGAAACTGCGCCATACATAGTAAATATGCAGACAGATTTGCATTTTAGCTATCCAACACATAGATTTGTGCAATTTTATCAGAAATATGCACCTATTTACATGTACAGATTTGACTATGAGACTGACTTGAATATTATAAAAACTTTTACTGGGCTCAATGATTTCAAAGGAGCGTGCCACGCAGATGATTTGTTTTATTTCTTTTGCAACCAATTTAATGCAGATTTTTACAGAGAGCAAAATAAACTCCATCAAATAGTTTATCAATTGACGAAATTCTGGACGGATTTTGCTAAAACTGGGTAAGTGTTCAACATTTTTTAAAAATAAGTTATAGATCTCGAGTTGGGTTGCTGTAAAAGTTTCAATTCTTGAATTTCACAAAGGTGGGTGGACTGACAGTTTGTTTTACTTGCACAGTTATATATCTTACGGTCAATGTTAAGTTTTGGTCCTATAAGTAGGTTACGTTGGGTTTGATTGTGTCCAACAACGCACGAGCTGAGCAAACGTGCCGCGGCAGCGGTTGGCGTGTGCCAGAATCAAAATGCTTGTAAAGTAAAAATTCTATATTATTATTTTTCAATTTATCATATTCACCGTAACATAATAATATACACAAGCACAATGCAATAGAGTGCGTGTGAAATGGCGCTCCCAGTCTCATTCGAGATCGCACGCCTGTATAGACTAATGCTGTATAATGGATTAGGAGATTCTCAGCAGTACCGCAGTTACATGCTGCATGCATTATGAAATTTAAAGTTGCATGTCTGGAAATATAGGTACTCTGATACAGTTGACAGAGACTGAAGCGTACCGAATCGCAGCGCGACGGCATATTTTCATACAAAAACATGCGCGTTCGTCTTTTTGTAGGAAAATATGTTAAAATACGTCGGGTGCTGACGCTGATGCTTGCTTCCAACTGCGACCTTTATTGACATATTATTATTGCAAGCCTATAGTGTCCCACTGCAGGGCAAAAGCCTCCCCTCCCTTTTTCCATTTATCTCTGTCTATGGTTTGTACTGTCCAGTCAATCTGCCATGAATCCAATTCATCCCGCCATCTCCTTCTGGGTCTGCCAAGTTGTCGTTTATCGTTTTTATTGACATATGAAAAACATATATATGTATATAAGACTTGTCCCTTAACCCTTTCTGTAAGTAACTAATACTCATAGTAAATAACTTTACTTTCAGTAACCCCACTCCGACCAGCGATGGCTTAAAATGGCCGCGGTACACCCCATCAGGCAAAGAATATTTGGTGTTGAATGAAAATATCACTGCGGATCGCTACGCAGAACAGGAGAGAGTGGAATTCTGGAATAAAGTGTACTGTGATGCCGGCTTGCCTTGTATTACCAAGTCTAATATTTAAGAGAAGTGTATATGTAAGAATAAGTGAAGAGTACTTATATAATTGGTTTTCTCTCTCTCTCTCTCTTAAAAAAAACGAGAGAGGTAATATAACAAAAAATATAATTGATATGTGAGATTTTTAAATGTCGTACCCCTAAGCTGATGTTATGTGGTCCTTACGTACTTATTTATTATTGTATTGTTTAACTCACCATCAATCCTTCGGACCAGGGGCACTGATTTATAATTGTCTACTACAGGTACGAGTGTCGCATCAGTCCCTATTTTAGTTTATTCGAAGAATTGAATACATCGCTTTCGATATTATCTAGTAATGGACTATGGAATGTATAGGTATGTAGATAGAGTGTCAGAATATTTGTGTGTTGGGTATAAACTTTAATATAATTCTCTCATAAAAATTAGACAACGGGTCTAAATTTCGTAACTATATTATAAAGGTAAATAAATACCTACCTTTATAATAATTACGCGATTTAGAGCCGTTGTCTAATTTTTGAAAAATGTTCTCAAATCGCGAAAGTTTAAAAACAATTCTCTCTCTCTCGTCAAAAACTTCAGAGATAAGGGCCGGGTAGTCATTCACTCGCGGTGAATGTTAACACTGACTTTAAATTTTTCTACAATTCAGTTCAATTAATTTTTTTTTTTTAATTTTTTCTACTAACACCATCTATCGTGCGTCATAGAAACTTCATAGACTACAAATTACTAAAATAAGGATGCGATGCCAGCGCCGCGGATGGATCTTAAGGAACTAAGCTGTCATACCCCTGACTACTGGGTACATTGGTCGACTTGTTATTCGACATGATATAGGTAGATTTGGTAGTCTGAAAGCTAAACTGGACGTCGACAAAATACATAGGCATAATAACAAAGATGCTTATTAAAAAAAGATTTGTTTTAGATTTCATATTGCTAAGAGGCGTGTGACCGGTTGTAAATAACTCTTTTACAACTACAGAGGCATAATTATCAAGAAAGCGTAGTAAAATTTTAATGTCAAATGTACACATGTAAGTCAAAAATGCGAAGATTTTGTCTGTATTTATATGGTGTGAGACACGTTGACGTTTCATATCAAATAGAAAACTATACCATGTTATCTACTTATATTTGATTTAATCTATAATTAATTTAGGTGGAGGTGCTAAGTGTTTTATTACGCATTCATTTTATTTGGTACTTTTGTATTGTGGTTGTAATATAATATTATTAAAATTAAATCAATGTGCATAAATTTGTAATAAGTATAACTATCACAAATGTAGGCATTTAAAATCGGTGATATGCATTTTATGGAATCATTTTGTTGAATAATTTTAAAATATTTCTATGAAATATTGTCTATAGTCTATAGCAAATATTGTTACATATTTTTTATTTTACCGTTAAAAGCCATCTGTGATCATTTTTGAAGTGAACTGTAATCCTTACTAATATTATAAAGGCGAAAGTTTGTATGTATGGATGTATGGATGGATGTTTGTTACTCTTTCACGCCAAAACTACCGGGTCGATTTCGATGAAATTTTGCACACATGTAGCTTATAGTCTGGATTAACATATAGGCTACTTTTAATTGACATACCACGCGGGCGGAGCCGCGGGCGGAAGCTTGTAATGAAATAATGAAACAATTGTAAGTTTTCTATTATACTTAATATATTTTATTACTTTTTTTTTACTTTTCTTTTTCTGTCACAATTAATAGTACGTGACGTGACGCAGTTTATATAATACTACTACTAACAGAAGAAAAATGACACTACGTTTAAGTCCTCAAATCGAGTTGTACTACATAATCATTAACATCTTTCAACATAATGTCAAACTTAACTCGCAGCGCCTTGCCGCAGTGATCGTCGCTCGGCGGTCGCACGCGGTACTGTCGCAACAGTGTCGCCAGGGCAGTCTTCATTGACATCATCGCGTATTGGTAGCCTGAGGAACGAGGAAAAAGAAAAGAAATTAGAAGCTGGAAATGAGAATGAGTTCGACTTCCGTGTCAGGCAAAAGTGTTGTATAGGAATTTTTCGTCAAGAATTCTTATAGCAGCACGGAGTTGGGATTGTGCTCGGCAGATGGCAATAGGTTCCTATCACATGGGACCTAAACATAACTGGTGAAATGTTGTGTTATGCTATTCTAGGTATGTGTTGTTATATTATGTTTAAGATAATAGTAGGTTCTGTAAATGGTCAGGTAAACAGAATTGGAAACAGAAGATGGCTTGAAAGAGAGGCCATAATATAAATTATTTTTAAATGACATTAATATAATGAAGGGATTGATCCACTTGAAGTAGATATTATAATACATGGTAATTCTCAGAGCTTTCATGAATTCCAACAATCACAATAGAGCAGATAGCAGAATATACCTACGTCTCAACTCTGACTCAGGTTTAGGATAATTATGAGCCTCATGTCTCAATTTTACCATTTAACAAGAGCACGATATATAATGCAGGCGCTACTGTTTGGCGGCAGGTTGATGATGCACAATATGCGAAAAATTGTGCAAGCACTAGATAGGTACCTTCCATTTGGCTGCAGGTTCATGATGAGGCTGGAGCTTTGTTTCTCAGGGTTGTTCACTTAAACTTTACAAGTAAAAACCTTCAAGAATTATTAATGGTTATGGAGAATGGACTTACCAAGACAACTCCTCGGTCCATAACTGAAAGGCATGTACGCCGCTGGGTGCTTGGGTGGACTGTCGAAGAACCGTTCCGGACGGAATTCTTCCGCATCCGCACCCCAGTACTGCGGGTTACGGTGGATGGACCAGAGGCAGATGAACAGACCACAGCCCTTCACTAATGTTACTCCGGATGCTGTGAAAAAATAGATTAGAGACCTTTTTATTTATTTATTTAAACTTCAAACACAGAAATTGTATACAAGGCGGACTTAATGCCATAGGCATTCTCTGCCACCTTTGGGTGATGCAGAGATTCACAAGGCAGGTGAAGTTATAAAATATAGCGTTTTGATTTGAAATGAAAGTTAATAAAAATCAATACAATTAATAAATATATAATGAGAATATGTGCGTATATATATATATATCTATATAAGTATATGCATGGTATTATACATAACAAAATACTTAAATACAAGTAAATATTTAATAAATAAAAAATATTATGGTGGCGATTCATTCTTGTTGAGGAGAAGATTCCGAACATTGATTTTGAAGCCTTTTTCTTATTAAACAACCATTACAAACTTTTTGCGCCTACATAAAAACTATTAGCAATACACACTTTTGTACAAAGTTTAATGTAGACTTTTAGGCGCTTTTTAAATTAAGACAATCCTTTTGTTCAATATGATAGAGGCTTTACCAAATTTACCAATTTTTTAGACTAATCATTGCATTGGAGATTAACTCGTTTTAAGAATATTTTACACCTACTACCTATTTGATCTTTAACATAATCACGCGGGCTTTCAATTATATGTATTTTAATCTTAAACGAAGGTTTTTAGATCTTACGCAATGTAACATCTTCATCGACCCTTCTAACGAGGAACGGAACTGGGGGATACAAGCGAAGGGACTCTTTGATCACGGCGTCCAAATATTTGAGGCAAGGCAAGTCTTGTGGAGTCACTGGTCTGTCCGAGTCGCCAAATACGTCTTGTAATCTGAAACAAGAAATGAATTTAATAACATTATGCAGGACCGATAAATAACGTTAAGTACAGAAAACATGTTCAAATTTATCAATCAATTAACATTAATTACAAAGTTAAATCATTTATAACAAAAGGAACTAAATAATCACATTAAAATTCATAACTACAATACTTAATACACCTAGTTACCTAAAACACTGACATAAAATAATAAATGAATCATACATGCAACCACATGCATTATTAAATATACCCCTAATAGGGACATCTTAACATTTCGTTTCAATAAAAGGGGGTAAGTAATTTTTATCTATACTAATATTATTATAAATGTGAAAGTTACTCTGTCTGTAACGCTTTTACGCCTAAACTACTGAAGCGATCTTGATGAAAATTGGTATGGAAGTAGTTTAAGACCTGAAGGCGAAATACTACTTTTTTTACTTTTTATAAGGCGAAATACTACTTTTATCAACATACCACACGGGCAGAGTTGCGCGCGGTCGATAAAAGTCCTATAAATTAGATTATTGAAGTGAGAATTATTAAAGCGGACTGCAATAATTCTCAGCAAATAATTGTATGCGTTGCGTATTCGAGCTTATATCGGATTTATAGGTTTATATTTTTTTTTACGATTTACACACGGCTATCGATCATCCTATATAATAATATGTCCAGTATAAGCTGGTCTCCTATTGCACGGGAAGTCTATACAACATGAAACCGTCTTATGATGGAAATGTACAGAATGGTGTAAGCCGTCTATACGTGTAACACGCAAGGTGAGCCGCGCCTGGACATTTGAACGTGATATTCCTTTACTTACTCTTTATAAACCTTTTCCTGTACATCGGGATGCCTGGCCAGCAGGACAGTGGTGAAGCCAGTGGAAGCTGCAGAGGTATCAGTACCAGCCAGCACTATGACCAAGGCTTCTTCACGCAGCTCTAGCTTGTTGTACCCTTTGTCACCGCCAGATGATGATGACTCTACCAGCAGTTCCAGGAAACTTCGAAGACTGTCTTTGTGAACTGAAAGAAAAAGATAACTGATTTTTTTTTTGTTGTTTGTATTCAGATTAACCTATTTATTTGCAGTATAAGATGCCCTCGCGTTGCCCTAAAAAAAAGTAATAAAAAAAATTACTGGCCCGGTAAAGATATTTGAAGCAAAATAAAAGCAGATAAAAGTGTTACTCCAAAATGACACAAACTCGCATGCCATATTTACAAACCTTGGTACTCTTTGGAGTGGGATACCTTTTTGTTCAGGCTTGTCCATTTTTCTGAAATTATCTGTGAAAACAAATGTTTAAATTAGCCATAATTTATTAGAGTAAGTAGTAGATAATGTTAGTTAACATTAATTTAAATTAGGAAAAGATCATAGCAAGAGAACGTTCTTGCAATTAACGAAGACAGTATTGGACTTTTCTTGTGTTTAACAACTTAAAGGAGACAATTCAATTACATACGTTTACTTAAAAAAAAAAATATTTTCTTGTAAACTTCTCTGGATAGGTAACGGTGGTAATATTTGTTTCGTAATGTATAACTGGATTATTGAAAAATGAGTCGTATTAACAAAAAACCTAATCTTTTAGGCGCCCTTAAAGAAGAAAATTTTTATGAAGATCCAGATAAATTGATCAAAATTCTTTTCAGATGGACTGCAACAAATATGCCTTATTAACATCTTTTATTGCACAAATTTCAAAACATTCCATTTTATATAATTGATTTATTGTTTCTATATTTTCAATATAAATGCAAGACCCATGCTATGTGCATACCTTGTCCATGAAATTCCATATCAGATGTTTGTCACACTCATGCAAGTTGAAGGCATCCCTACATAAGTATTTGTACACATTTTCATTGTAAAGCCACGGCTGACACATGCGCTTTGCCACTCTTTTACACATGTCCTCAAAAGCCTTCTGAAATGGTTCGTCTGGTTGCATTTGTGCGTTTACTTGTATTCCTAAAGTTGACTCTGAAAACAATTAAATTATTTGATCTATATATATTATAATTATTTATATAATAATTATTGTATAAATGTAACGACACCAATCTATTTGCACTTAATTTTTTTAAATATTTTTTCTTATTACAACACACAACAACAATGGCCCGTGAATACAATGACATTTTGAAATCAAGTAACAATTAATTTCTCGACATATTTAATAGCAACATGAACAGATTTACTGCCAACTTAAAAGGCATCCTCCATATCAGCTCGGGTTTGGACGCCTGATCTGATAAATGACAGTATGTGTATAAAGTTTTCTCTTAGATTATTTTTGTTATTGTAGTTTAGCTGCATGCACATATTTTTGCGTTATGATCCAGATCTAAACATTGTATTTTATTATGTATTGTTTTTCATTGATTTTAATGTATTTAGTGCATTAAATAAATAAATATCCCAGAGGCCGATGGGCAGCTCTGCTGTAGTGTTAGAAAATATCTCATTGATACTACTACCTAATGCGGCTGAGCGTGCTCGTTAGCTGGCTGTGGGTAAATGGGAGTCAGGAGCGTGGCTTTATGCACTTCCGTCACCTAACATAGGAACCATGTTGTATTATGTAATATTAAAGATTTATTTATTTTAAACATTTAACATTGCATATTATAATAATATAGTAAATTTGCCATGTCTGTACATTATAGATATTTAAGAAAAAAATAATACTTTTTAATTGTGTTGGCGATGACGATTACTAAAATGTTTTATATATTATTATTATATTTTACTGAACGAATTGATAGAAACAATTTTGGTTAGCTATACCACAAACAGAATCCATAGTGTATTTTGGCAGGAATTTCCACAAAGAGAATGCTCCCTTTCCAGCCGCTGTCTTCAATTGATTCACCATAATAGTGCTCTGGCGGGTGAATATCTCCACAAAATTGATAAGGTTCTTTGGACTGAAGGTTGGAGCTAAGATTTTGCGACGAGGACGCCAAATTGGTACTGAAATTAATAAAAAACCGATTGTAACTGCGTGAATATAAATGAAAGGAATTCTGTATCTATGTAACTTATTTGCCATGCTGTTTTTGAAAGTTGTAATCCCATTAGATTAGCACAAAAATATCGTAGCTCTCAGATGTAGCGACGCATGGTAATTTATTTTTCGGATGTGGGTTTACCATCATGTGAGTGAGGGGGTGTGTAACATGCCCGTCGGTTATACCTGGTGCAAATATGCTTCCATTGCCAAGAAGCACTCGGAACAACTTGACTATGTCATCCTTTTCCAAGCAGGTTTTCATTGCCACATCGGCTGCGACGGGGTCTGCAATACCTTAATAAAAAAGAATAGGTTTATAACATCGAGCTTTTATTACCCAGAAAGGAGTGGCAGAGTGACATAAACTATGAAATATGGGTATAAACATATTTATAAGACCCATATTTCATAGTTTATGTTTAAGTTTTATGAGATGAGAGGCTCATCACAATCTTCCGGGCACCAGTCTCTATGTACTACTCAGAATTTCCCGAGCACTTTTGCCCGAGCCGGGTATTGAACCTGATACTTTACTGTAAAAGGTCACATAAATTACCGCTAGACCAAAGATGCACTCGGAACACACATACATCTTAGAATGATCTCTAGCTCATATTAGCAAATATTTTTTTTTCAATAGATTGCACGAGACGGGACGGCGAATTTTTCGCTGTTTTGTTCGCGCGACGGCATAGTGCGGCGTGCCGTCGTCTTGACGGGGCTAGAGAAAAGACAACGTGAGAGTGGAAAAACACGCTAACGACCAATAAACCAATTAAGTTTTAATAGGGGCCAATTTTACCAAATTTCTTAAACTTCGGTTTTATCAACCACGTATTTGCGTTCCTCTCTTTCATTCAATGTTTGTATGGGACAGAGAGATCGAAGGCTGTAGCTTAATTCAATCGTTACATTTCCAGTATAAGCTTAACTCGTATTGCAAGGGAAGTCTACACAATGTGACACCATCTTATACTGGAAAGCTAAGCCATGTTTGTACACGTTGGTGTAATGAGGGCTATCGTTTTTGTCTCACCACGTGGCGCCATTGATTGCTTACAGACATTGATTTATTCCAACCGTTGAGTTTATACGTTTTTCAAGAGGCACAGTTCCTTAGGGCGTTTTGAAGACAATCATTTAGGAACGAAAATTATAAAGAAGTAAGGATTTTGCGCAAGTGCGTTCACTATCGCTCGTAAAAAGTTAGTAATACACACTTATAAATTCAATGACCGCATAGCCACCCCGCAAATAGTGACATTTGACATTTCGGAGACCTCACCAACCTCACGTTACACAAGCACTCCAAGCGGCGAATTCATACGCGAGAGCATTCATTGGAAATAGAAACTTGAAACGGTTGTTACTTACCAATGTACAGCTGGGTCCCTTGCCAATGAGAAATGAGACCGCCTTTCCTAAGAGCTTCATTGCCGATATCATGTAATGTCCTCATATGATCTACAAAATAGTAACACGTTTTATTACTTTTGGTCGTTTGATCTCTGATATGGCAGAAAAATCTATGAATATTAGTGATGATGGCAGATCATTTTACAAGGATCAACTGTTGTGAAGATACCTACAGTACTATATCAAATAAGATATGTTTTTAATTTATACATTGATAAAGTTGCCTCAAAAATTCGGCCGAGAACATGAATAGTTATTGAAAATGTTGGTTTCTTTGTACTATTTCGTGTGGCGTTTTACGTAAATTATTTTCTGAGACTTTGTTATTATTTTTACATAAATGTGTTACTGCTCTGCGTAAATATAAAGCTATTCAGGTCTAAAAGGCAGCCTAGGCACTCTGAGTTGATGAGTTATTTAAAATGCTGCAATTCAGCATATATTTTAGGTCTCCTTCACAATAATTGGTGTGGAATAGAGAAAATGTTTCTAACTGTTTCAAAATATCAGATGCAATGTTACCTATGCGGCGTAACTATAGATATACGGGGTGGATGCGACATAGCGACATTTATTGAAACCACAGCTTCTATACATGGTAAGTATCAATTTCCACCGGATAAAAATTGTCTGGCGAAAAAAAAAAAATCACGTTCTCCGAACAATTTGAACATTGCGATCGTGCAATTTGTTCGGAAGACGTGGATTTTTTTTTTCGCTAGAGAATTTTTTATCCGGTGGAAATGCATACTGGCCATGTATAGAAGCTGTGGTTTCAATAAATGTCGCTATGTCGCATCCACCCTGTATAATGAAGTATTAATTTCCTCCTAAAAAAAGCGCACCTTAAGTACGAAGGTGTCTTACTAATTAAATTTTTGAATGAATATGTAACTTGTGAGCTAATATTATGTGGTAGAGTCAAAATACTGTAGATGGTCCCCCTCTAACGCTGTAGTTGCTCAATGGTTCTATATCTATCTCAGAATAACAACATACAATATTGAGATTATTGTGAAAGAAAAGAAAGAAAAGAACGAAACAAAAGAAACCAAAAAAAAAGACAGTAAAAATGAAAAGAAAGAAAAGAAAAAAAGATAGAAAATAAATAATTAAAAGATATAAAATAATTTTATTCAAGCACAGCTAACACAACTAAACACACAGATCACAATTTAAAAAAAAAGCAATTAAATGAAGAAAGTAAAAAAATAAATATAAAATAAACAATAATAATAAAATAACAAAGTCACTGTTACATCCGTCACTTGTATTCTGCCAGGACTATTTAATTGTGACACAGATATTAGACTTTAACACACTGGTTATAAAACTTCTTTCTTCAAATACTATAATAATATGTCTAGTAAAAACTTAAAATTGGCTCACTGTTACTACTCTGACGTCATTGAATACTTGTATGTAACTATAAGTTAAACTAACTATAACTTGTATTAAATTTATCATAAAATAGCTTACCTTCATCGTCTCCCAAAAATCTGTAAGCATGTCCTATAAACGGCAGAGCAATTTTGTCACACTTCAATTGGTTTGCTAAAGCAATCAGTTTTCTTTGCCTCCATCTTGAAATAATGCCCCACAGCACTAAAAGTACCACTGTTATTTGCCAAAGCATTTTAAAATTCTTATAAATTTATTACTTAAATAAATAACGATTCAAGTTAAAAGTTTTCAATATGGCGCTGAATTTTTCATGCATGCATTCATAATAATTTTATTAAAAAAGAAAAGAAATGGCATGAGCAATTTCTTCTGTAATTTATCATCACAAGGTAGAAAGGTGTTTTCGTTTGAAGTGTACTAAAATGGCTGGCAACTAATTATGTATATATAATTATGTAGCGTATACTCTAAGATACGTAGAACTTCGACTTTCACTGATTTGGTTATTGATAAAACCTTTACTATAATTACAAGGTATCTTCTTCTAGACATATAATAATACAATTGTAAATTTGCCATGTCTGTACATTGAAGATATTTAAGAAAAAATAATGAAAGGCGTCTTTACAACAACAGTCAAACCGAAAACATATTTTTTTGTGTTTTTTGTTTGGTTGTCTCAAAAACTTCAGTCAAGTATAATTATATTATTGTACTAGCGACCCGCCCCGGCTTCGCACGGGTACAATGCTGATACTAAATACACTACAGAAAAACTGTGAACGTTGTATATAAAAACACAGCGGCCCGCTCCGGATTCGCACGGGTATATAATATATAGCCTATGTCACTCACTGAAAAAATGATTAAAATCGATCCAGTAGTTTGATTTATTCATTACTGCCCGTGGCCCGCACGCGTTAAATTTGGAGTAAAACAATTCCCCCTTTCTATGCATGTATTATACATAAAAACCTTCCTCTTGAATCACTCTATCTATTGGAAAAACCGCATCAAAATCCGTTGCGTAGTTTTAAAGATTTAAGCGCACATAGGGACAGAAAAGGCGACTTTGTTTTATACTATGTAGTGATTGGAAATTTGGATTAAATATTGTTTTTTATGTTATCTCAGCTGTATTTATGGAGATCAATTATTGTTTTTTGTCGCTCTTTAATTAAATCATACATATATATACATAGTTTCACCTATCTTTGTCCGATATTTTTTGATATAGCAAAGGTTTCATTCGGAAAGCAAATCGGTGCAAGTCATTCCTCTATGTATCCCCTACTATACGGCATTAGTCATGTCAGTCAATGTAGTAGGTAGGTATGTAAAATAATCGCACGCATCCAACACTTTGTACTATAATTTAATTTATATGTAAATGTACAACATTTCTTTTATTATTTATTTATGGGCAAAAATTATAAAACCGAGGGTTCCGTTTTGATCCACCATCTTTACAATGCCATAAATAGGTAAATAACAGATACTCGTAGTTATTCGTTGAGTAACATCTGTATTTTCACCTGTGGTAAACAATAAATGAATTTGTATTAGTAATTTGTATTTGTATTTGTTATATACTTCAATTCTATCGTGGTGATAGTACCGACCGAACATCTGTCGACTTTCACAGAAGAGGAATTATGGCCGAAGAGTGTTGTGTTCCGGAGATCTCGTAACAGCATTCCCTGACTCTACGTGTGAATTAGTGTTATAATTGAAGTATATAATATGTGTAGCATTTATAAGGAATATTGTATTATTATTTATGTCGATCACGCGATCGTCTCCGCCAGCGCTACCCAAATTTATACGCTTATTTACGCGTTATCTGGCCCTAAAGATTTGGTCAGAAAACTCTCAGCATCAGTACGCTGTCTTGTGTGTAGATGGTGATAAGCTGCATAATATATGTATATCACATATATAACATAACATCACGCCTATATAATTATAATAGGAGTGTGGCAGAGGTGTGTAACACCCACTCTTCACCTGTTATGTTAAGGTCCAATGTGATGACAGAGCCCCCTTGGTTCTGTCGCAATTCACCGGGCACAATTCCAACTCCGTGCTGCTAATAAGAATTTTTCTAATGAAAAAAGCTGGGAATCTGTGGGAAAATGGGCATCTATGGCAATTTTTTTTGTCAGGCAATTATCAATAGTATGAGTTGGAACTGTGCCCGGTGGATGGCGATAGGCTCACCCCCTATCCCCATACATAACTGGTGAAATGTGGGGTTGTACACCTCTGCCGCACCCTTCGGGATAATAAAGGCGTCATGTTATAAATAAATAAATATTTCACAACTCACACACAACGCCATCTAGTCCCAAACTAAGCAGAGCTTGTAATATGGGTACAAGAAAAACTGATACTAATACATATACATACTTTTCTTTTGTAAATACATACTTATTATACATAGAAACACCCTGACTAAGAAAAACCCCCATGTTCATGCTCACAAAGATTTGTCTTAAGTGGGAATCGAACCCACGACCTCGGCGTCAAAGGCAGGTACACTACCCACTCCGCCATCCGGTCGTGTTTTATCATAGTTTTTAGATTTCTATGTGTTTTATGTTACGTTATGATAAATAATAAATAGCATAGATACTTCAGTTATCAAGGGCAATATACTTTATGGTTTAAGTTGATATTACTGTCGATCATGAATCTATTGGTCCGATAGTACAAGGAAAGTACTCGCGTTACCAAACTCCGCAGCATGCTTATGCGTCGGGTTAAAAGGTCATGGAACATTAATTAATTAATATTACATTTAGAAAATTTATACGAAAAATGACAATAAATTCACTTTTTTGCATAGTTTACCATAATTATATAGTACAAAGTTCAAAAATACACACAATTGAAAATGTTCCAAACATTTAAAATAAGTTATAAACAACGGTAATTTTTAAATACAGACATTACCATTTAACACTATATTTTAAGTACTATTTGTTAGTCATTATATTAATATCGTTACATACTTGTACTATGAATTGTTATTATGCAATAGTTATTGGCAGTTGTTATGCAATTTTATTTCGACTACAATGAAACTGCTACCGTGCAAATTGATTGCAGTCAGCGTGCAGTTCAAATCACTCGAGCTGAGCGCTACGTTTTCAGCTTTATACCAGTCAGGCTATCTGCAATGGAACTGCATTACAACTGCCAAAAACATCTATTTTGACATATTGGTCGCCTTGCTACTCTTAACTGCGTTGAAATTGCTAATTTTAATTTCCACACGGGACAATTTTTTATGTGATCCAAAAAAAATAGCATCTAGGAGTTCAGAATCATGTATTAATTCACTAGTAACTCTGGTAAGTGGCTTCGTCACGACGTTATTTAGGAAACCCACTGGCGGCAATAAGCGCGTTACCGCGCTGTCCAGACCAAATACATTGCGTCCTGGAGTGCCCTCGACGCAACTGTACGTGTCCCGGTTACATCACTCTACGAAGAATGAAGACCTCGTGGAGTACATCCGGGGCAAGACTAAGTGGACATTGAGGGTCGTTTGTGGTGCGCGCACACCTTCTGGAGACGTTTCTGAAAGTGGACTTCTGGCCGGAGAGAGTCGCGTATCGCCGTTTTCGTAGATGGTTACACGACACCTCGTGTTAGTTTCTAAGTTATAAAATACAAATATGTATACATGTTAGTTATTAGGTATTTATGTATGGGCCCTGATGCCAGAAAAAAAATATATTTGATTTTATTTTGGTTTGATTTGATTAACACCCTTTTTGTAATATTATCTTTTTGTGAAAACATTCTCAATTAACATTTTTTTTTAATATTCTGATATTTTATTATTTTTTAATTACTACTGCAAAGAAGTGTGTTAATGTACTATTTGATTGATAAATGATTATAATGTTAGAGGCATGTCATGTATGTTTATGATCTTAATAGTAAAATTAATGGCTTTTCTTCTTATTTTATTTATTTATATGGCATATAAACCAAATAGCAAATAGCCTATTATCAGTCCATTTATTTCCTCATACGGTTGACGGTAGTGGCCATTTTCCTCTTTTCCAATTTGACCTTGAATCCATCGGCATCCTTCATCATGACCTCGAAGGCTACCCTCAGGGGTTTGTTAATGCCCTCATCATCAGCAATCAAAACTCGGTAGCTTCGGAGAAATGTGGCTACTGCAGTCTTCATTGACATCATTGCGTATTGGTATCCTGATCAAAAATAAGAAGTTATTCGAAACTTATTAACTACTGTTGAGGTATGATATTAATGATATTATACCAAATTTAACCAAGATTGATTATATAGTGTAGTCATGAAAGAGCTTTCAACAGACTAGACAAAGATCTATAAAAAAACAGTTGGTTTTTAAGTTCAGCTAAATTAAGTTTTACTATAGAAAAATGCAATAAAATCTATACAAATAATAAAATTGTAAATTAGCCATGTCTGTACATTGAAGATAATTATGAAAAATAATACTTTATAACTACAGTTGAAACCAAAACTTATTTTTTATATTATTCTTTCTGTCTGTCTGTATATAAATGTTCGTACGCAAAAAAAATTAAAAATTAAATTTCTTAACTGGCGCGAATATGCTGTGGGATAGATTTTTTTCAAAAATCGAAAAACACGCGGACGAAGTCATGGACAAAAGCTTGTTAATAATAAATTGAATGTGTAGTTATGCCAGTTTGAACAAAGATTAAAATAGCCATTATTTTAAACTAAGCTGTGTGTGTACCAAAACCTAATCCATATTAGTTCAGTACTTTTTCGTATAATAGTATCAAACATCCATTCATCTATTCATCCACTATATTTAGTGCACTGTTGGCGTAGTGGTTTAAGCGGTTGTATTGTGGGTTCGACCCCCACATGGGACAAATCTTAGTGAGATCCGCAAAGATTTGTTCTGACTCTGGGTGTGTGTGCGGAATTAATGTTTGTGAACACCCCCGCTATACAGGAATTATTCTTAGGGCATTGTTTTTAGGGTTCCGTAGTACCTACAAGGAACCCTTATAGTTTCGCCATGTCCGTCTGTCCGTCTGTCCACGGCATAGCGACGAAACCGTTGGTGCTAGAAAACTGAAATTTTGCATAAACATGTATGTTAACTAAACAAAGAAAGTCGTAGAGTAAAATTTGGAAAAATATTTTTTTTTCAGGTAGCTCCCCTACATGTAAAGTAGGGATGTTTTTTTTTTTGTCGCCTACCCCATAGTGTGGGGTATTGTTAGATAGGACTTTTAAAAACGTTTAGGGGTTGCTAAGACAGTTTTTTTAATTAAGGGATCCGTTTGCGAGATAATTAACTTTAAAGAGCAAATTTTTGTTCGAGTAGGGCGTCCCCCCCCCTCTAAAAGCTAAACTACTGGATCCTAAAATCTGAAAAAAATTGTGTCGGTAGTACATGTAATGAACTTTAAAGGAAAACTATAGCGGATAAGTTCACTTCATTAGTTCAAGAGGAATAGGGGTCCGAAATGTCAGATGTAGTTACTCAGAATATTTCGTTCAAAATTCTTGAAACATACATAATACATATATAAAATCACGCCTTTATCCCACGGGGGTAGGCAGAGACGATGGAACGCCATGTGCTTCGCTCCTTACATACTTCTTTCGCTTCCTTAACATTCATACATCTCGTCATACGTGCTAGCTGGTTTCGTGTACTACAAACAATTCCTATCTGAAGGACGCTATTTATCTGGTTACTTTAACTTAATTAGTTCTAGAGTAATTGGGGTCCAAAGTGTAAAATGCAGTTACTTAGAATAATTCGTGCAAATTACAAAAACCTTTGAAAGTAATGACTTGTATGAAGATGTTACTTGTTTAATACAGATAGTAAATCCCTTTTAAGTCGAAATATGTTGTTACGACTAGCTACGGAAGCCTACTGCGCGTGGCCCGACACGCACTTGGCCGGTTTTTTTTTTTTTAAATTCCTAAATATTTTTGGGATTTTATAAATTACCATTTGTAGTAATTTTCACCTACCTATACAACTTCTAGGTCCGTGGCTGAATGACATATAGGCAGCAGGATGCTTCAGAGGTTCCAGGAATCTTTCAGGTCTGAACAGTTCTGCGTCATCACCCCAGTACTTGGGGTTACGGTTTATTGCCCAAATATGGATCATCACCCCACAGCCGTCGATTAGAGTCATGCCTGATGCTGATTATATATACATATATATAGATGAGTTTATATCATTTTCTACAAGACATTTCCCGTAATCCCGCTAACACTTCATTTAAAAAAGAAAACGACTTTATTGCAGAAAGATTTGACAGCCTCTCCGATTTGTATAGTACTAACACTTGTACATAGAAAAATATACTTAAAACGCTTTTGAGCTTATATCTCTCCCTCTTCTCTTCTCCCTCATTTCTGAATCAAATCGAGAACATGGCATATTCTTGCAAAATTTAAGGATTTTTCTCTGACACTAACAAACTAACTTTTGTTGCTATAGTTGGTAACATGATTCCATTAAAAAAAAACCTATTCTTACGCAACTCCAGATCCTTCTCAATCTTCCTCACAACGACGGGCACGGGCGGGTACAACCTCAGGGTCTCTTTTATCACGGCATCTAAGTACTTGAGGTACGGCAGGTCTTCTGTATTGACCGGCCTGTCTGAGTCACCGAATACTTCTTCCAATCTGAGAATGTTTGGAAAAGATAAAGAAAACTAAGATACGTAAGAAACGTAATTCTGTATATCTTTTTCGCTCTACCTGAATGGGAAAAAAAGTTATCGCAGAGACTTTCCTCAAACTTAATTTTTCAGAATTATATTGTGAAGATGATCTCATTTAGCCGCAGTTAGACTGAGATCTTATGGCATACAACGGCCGAGACGCAAAGTCTAACTTTACGCCTAGGCCGTTCTTCATAGGTAGCTGGTACAATCAGACACAAGAATCATTATACACAAGCAAGTATCTTCTTACAAGTATATATATCAAAAAGACTTATCGATGCGACTCGTCACCAGAAGGCTGGTTTTTACTTGGCTCAAAGAATAAGCCTTCTGGGCATGTCGCTGTTTAACATCGATGTGGAGGAGTTTTTTAATGCTCTATAAAGTTTTGTAAGTATCATATAATAAGTAGGTAAAGTGGGTGATTTCATAATAAATAAATAATAGTATATCATATCTTAGAATCTCCAACATGTGGAGATTAATTTTTTTTCAAAGATGAATTCCTAATTTATTTAGGTAAGAATTAAAGTACGTAAGGTAAAGGTAGGGTAAGATATACATATTTTTTTTAAATTAGAAGTGACTTGTGAAATTGTTGCAGTTTGGAAACGTCTAATTGATTTCCATATAGCATTTAGCCATTGTTAGTAATTTAATATTAAGAATAGTCGAAAAGAGGTAGAGGCGTACGGATGCATTCAGTCAAAAGATTCGTGGATTTGGAGCAGGGGCTTGGATTGCTCAGGAAGAGCGATAGACTGGCATCCTAAGTTTGCGTGTTCAAATCCCGCTTCAAGTCCAGAAAAAAATCGGCAATTTGATAGTGTTAAAGTCGCTTGTATTGCTGAACATCGATGTACTCACTCCTGAGCGACTTTTTCCTGGACATGAGGGTGCCTAGCCATTAAAGCGGTGGCAAACGACGCTCCGACAGCTGACGTGTCAGTTCCAGCTGCCACCATGACCAGGGTTTCCTCACGTAGCTCTAGGTCTGAATATCCGCGATCTTGACTAGATACTTGAACGAGCAGGTCCAGGAAAGTTTTCATTTCGTAAGGATCTGTAAAGAAAATTATACAAAACTAGCTTCGGCGTTGATGAATTTATTTATCAAGATTTAATTCATACTATCTTTTTGCCCGGGCAACGAATTCGAGATCTCGCACTGAGAGGCTGCATATTATAACTACTAGACCAGCGTGGCAGTTGTGTGCCACTTTCGATCAATCAGACAATAAATACGATTCATATTATCAAAAGTCTGGCGGCGCGCGGCGCGGCGGCGGCGTCGCGTGTTGCTGCCGTGTGATGTGTGTGTAGCCAGCGCGCTCACATGTCCGACGATCGCGCATGCCTAAAACCGGGGACGCCTTATTCGTGTGTTTCGCAAAACCTTGAGTATTATTCAAATTAATGTTTCGTCGTTGTCAAACCAAAATCTGCTATGTGCAGAAATCAAAGTTTTGAGAAATTGACCAAAAAAGATCTCCTGCATTCAAGGGATTGTAGGTAAGAGGTCGTCAATAAGAGGTCGTAGATCGTCATATAATGGTCATAAGCACACGACAGTTTTTCTATATGTAGGATATAGCAGCGAACTATATGCAGAGGTTTAAAGTAGAAATCTTATAAAAGTGCACATAGCAGATTTTGGTTTGACAACGACGGTTTTTTCTATTAAAATGTAAAAATACCTACTTACTAATATTGAAATACAAACATGATTTTAGTGTTTTAGATATGATTTGTCTATTAAAGTACATAGAATCTTAATAATAATAAAGTTTAATTACTTACAAAATAGATCCATAAACTATTTGCAATTTTGAAAACATAAAACATGCCTTAATTTTCCATTATAAAGAGTGCAACTTACCTTTTTTAACTTCGATATTTTTTTTCATGGAAGCTCGTTTATTTCTAACTGCCTGAAATTTGTTTAAATAAGTTATACAATTACTACTTGATGTGATTCAACGTTTCATGCTTCAGTTATTGAACTGTCTTAAAAAAGAGTTTACAAATTATTTTTAAACTTTTTATTTATTTACATATTTTAATTTAGAGTGAGAGCCGGCGATGACCAGTTTATGTCATTTAATAACAGTAGAGACATTTAAACTTTTAGAAGTCCCATGTTAAGTGTCTACTAACGGGAGGGTGGAGTCTTTTTTCCACAAAGATCGATAAAAACAGAACATATATAAAAAAAAACATATATTTAAGGTTCCGTGGAACCTTCAAGAAACCCTTATAGTTCCGCCATGTCCCTCTGTCTGTCTGTCCGGAAATAGCCTTTCTTTGTGCCTTAGTTGCTATTACTTGCACATAGAACCAGCTCTTCTCATGATGCAATACTCAGAGCTCGTACTTGGATTGATTTTAATTCAAATCTCTGAGTTAAATTAAAGTCAATCTAAGCTTCGGCGATTTAAATTATTTGAATACTATAAGTATTATAATTTACGAAGTTAAGTTTTATTTTAATTACACGGTTTTTGTATTTTGATGTTTGTTTTGACGCGTTTAAGCGCCCTTTGGGGCAATGGAAATTAATTATTTGATTTCAGATTTCTAACGTCAAAATCGTTAGTGCTAAAAAGACGAAATTTTGCATGGATATGTATGTTAACTATGTTGGGGAATAAAATCTTGATAAAAAAAAATTTCAAGTGGGGTGGTACCTGTTACTACATACATGCTAAGACGGTTTTTTTAGTAGCGTACCTGTGTATTTTGGAGTACGCTATAGGTCTTTTTCTAAAGGGTTGCAAAGTCTTTTTATTTAGAGACCCGTTGGCGAAAACTTTTAACTTAAAAGAGAAAAATTTTCTCGACTAGGGAGTCCCCTCCTCTCTTAAAGCTAAACCGTTGGCATATGTAATGAACTTTCAAGGAAAACTACAGCGGCTACGTTTACTTTATTAATTCAAGAGCGCAAATTATAAAATGCCGTTACTTGGAATAGTTCGTACATAGCACATACAATAAGGTCCTTGTCTTTTATCGTAATGATAAATATTTTTCCAACACATCCCACTCTTAAATAATTCAAAACAATTCTTCTTCTTACGAGTCGATAGTCAAAGTTTTTATACCACCCCGGCTCAGTAGGTGGCTACATTAATAGCATTGAATTAGTATTCAAAATAATTATTTAATTATTCAAATCAATTAAATACTAATATATATACTCATGATATACTTACCCCATCAATAAACCCCCAAACGATTTCCTTATGTTTCTCAAAAATGTTATGGTGAGGCATAAGTTTATACGTGGCGTCAGGGTACAGCCACGGTTGCGTCATGCGTTCGGCTATGAGCTTGAAACATATCGAAAACGACTTCAGACATGAACCTTTTTCATTATGACCATCTAATTGGATTCCCAGTGTGGATTCTGCAAACGGTTTAGTTTTTTTAAAGTGTACAATCGAATTAAACTCTATGCTATATAGCTTATTATATTTATTTTAACAAAGAATTTATTTAAATTGATCTAGTAGCAAGTAGTTAAGAGTCCAGAAGCTGAATGACAATAAAATATTTCAGTATCGCGACATTTATTATCAGCCGCTGGAAAGAAATAGACTTCATACTTCTTATGTCATTAATAAATACCAATGCAGCGCTAACTTCCGTGATTGACCGGATTAATGTAAACAGAAGTAGTAACAGCCTTTATGCACAAAATCGTAGAAGTAAACAAGATTCTAGGAATTTTTAGCTTATTTAAAAATAAGCAGATCCACGCGGTCTTACACCACTTTGGACGTTATTGCTTCAGTCCCTTGTATTGCGTCGCAACTCACGGAACCAAAGTGATGTGATGGTCTATAAATACTTTTTCAATAAATGGGCTCTCCAACCCAAAGCCCATGAATATCAAAAATCCACAAAAGCAGATTGTAGATGCGTCGCGTGCTCTGAGGACTATAATGTTATGCCTAATATGCTATGCAAGCACTAATATTTGGCGGGAGGTTAGAGGTGGTGGTGCTTCCGCTTTCGAGCTTGTACACAAGATAAGGGCCTTACCACCATTATACTACTTGACGCTTTAAAAATTGACTAAAATGAAATTGAGTTAGTATAATATGGTTTATGAAACTTAATGCTACATGCCACAAACAGCCTCCAGGGTGTATGTAGTAAAGTATTGCCACACAGACACCACTCCTCGTCCAGTGGCAGACCTCAGCTTGTCTACCATGATGCTACTTCGACGAGCGAACACTTTCACGAAATTGTTCAGGTTCTTCGGGCTGAACGTTGGTGCCAGGATCTTGCGACGGGGTCTCCAGATAGCCACTAAGAAAACGTTTAGCTAGTTATAATCTTTTTCTTTACAAAAGAACAGACAGCAAAAAAAAGTGAGCAAGAGCAAAACTCAAACCAAATCTAGTATTTCTCAATTAAATTACTCAAAGCAAAATTGAGTTTTGCTCACTATTTTCATATGATTTTTCGAGCTGCTAGAAACGATTTTTTTCAATTATACAAAAATTATTTATTTTTAAATTCTTTTTATCACATTCGACGGCTTAATTAACGCACAGATACATATTATAATTGTAACAATTTGACAAATTATAAGAAATTTGTATTTGTATACGTTAATATAAATATTTAACATAAAGGTACATGAATAGAATTTGAAGATAGTGGTTAAATAAACTTATTAAATTTTTCATAAAAAATATCAATATTATTCAATTTATTATTGTGATCAAGCTGCAATATACCTGGTGCAAATATAGCTCCATTGCCAATAAGATTTCTTGCAAATCGCATGACGTCATCTTTCTCTAGGGAGGTCTTCACGATCACTTCGATGTCGTCGGGGTCTACTGCAACTGTAAACAATCCCGTTTTCTACCAGAAGACTTGTAACTCCTATCAGAAGGAGACAATTATATAATTCATCTGTACCTACGACTATCCCGTACACATGCAGAAATAATGATAGTATATCGCGTATTGACTGGTTTTTAAGCAACTTTTACTAGGCAATTTACTACTTACCGACGTAGTATTTGTCAGCCAACCACATATATGATAATCCACCATTCTTAATGGCGTCATAACCAAACTTTTGAAGGGTTTGCATGCGTGCTGTAATATACAAATAAAGAATTAACTGTATGTATGACTTAGTACGTAGACGTTTTTTAATTTTTGACTACCAAATAAATTGTGGTGTGAATTCTCGTCAGACTAGACTGATATAGTTCAATATTAAGTAATTTTTCAGTACCATTGGAATTAAGAAGGCTAAAATAGATTAATGTTTGGATCGTCACCAGGTTGCCAGCATATTAAAGAGCCATTGTACCCTCTGACTAAACCACCTCCCACAAGTTCTTTTCTTTTTTAAATGATGTTGTTTTAATATGTTTCAATAAACATAATATGTTTAAATGAAAAAAAAATGCCAACACATTCTGGTGGTAACAAGTTTGCCTGAACAAAGCAAAGTTGTCATCCGGATAGTAATTTATAACCTGCTCCCACAAGGCTTTAATTTTAGGTAACATTTTTTTTGTTTGAAAAGTATTTGTAAAAAGCTGTAACATTCACATGTAATCAGTAAACGAGACGAGTTGAAAAATAACATTTACTTGTGGTTTTTCATTCAATAAACAAATACGAAATTCATGGTTTGATTTAAAACACCATGCTCTTTCTTTTTTAATCAAATCATATTTTTTTTTGCAGAAACACGCTTACAATGGTGTTATTTTATATATATGTGTGTTTATATGTGTTTTATACAAATGATCCTGCAAAAATATATTATATATTATATAGGTACAATTATTTTTATAAAATCAAGACTGGCATTGAAATAAGATTAAATATAAGAATGTCAATTTAATTAATTAATGGAATGTCGATTATAGTAGTATTAAGAAAAATATTTATACATTATTGATCAATGTCAATCTTGGAATCATTATCATTTTCAACTATTACAATACATCAACCAAATCATTTTAAAAAAATAGATTCATTAGTCTATTACTGACTATCGATTGACGCCATAAAAGTTCAGAATGTATTTCGATTATTTAATTAACATATTGCTTATTAAATATTTACAATACTAATCTAACTTTATTTTAATATTTTAAACTAATAAAATAAATACCTAACTATATACACCTAAGAATAATAAAAATTATTAAATAAAACAAAACTCGTAAAAAAAAATTAAATTAATTAAATTTCGATTATGTAGGTTCGATTCTCTGGCATCTGAATCTTTGAATCGATTCAAATTGTTTTAGAAATCAAAACAATCTTCAGTAAAATCTTCTTCTTTATTATTTTTACTTTTTGCGTCGAAGTGGCATCGCCATAAAACATCCGTTTATGCTGTTTTGGCAGGCAGTAACAGAATGGGTTGGCAATTTGTTTTTACACATAAACATACATAAATTGCAGTCTTGTGGCAGAGGGTAATGAAAAAAAATACATAAAAAAAAGTGTTATTATGACGCAATCGTGGGATGCCTACCAGAACGGTATTTCCTTATGGCTGATAATAAATCATCATAAATAAACCAGCCTTGTGGGAGGCGGGTTTGTCAGAGGGTTCGCCACCTCTTAGTCTATAACACTCATTTATAGGATACATTTCGGAGAGTGCTGAGGAGTTGCACGACTTTATTCCTCCGTCCCCTTTTCACCAGCCGGCTACCAGACAAACAGTAGACGTTGCTTCGTGGTAATAAATAATAGTTTAAAAAACTAAAAACACGCTTTTAAAGTACTTCTAACTAAAAAGTAAAAAATAATTCCTAATATAAGCTGAAAAAAGCGTGGGGCGCTCTGTGCCATTTTTTTCGTCTATCGGGCAACCCACGCTTTTTTCAGCTTATATTAGGAATTATTTTTTACTTTTTAGTTAGAAGTACTTTAAAAGTGTGTTTTTAGTTTTTTAAACTATTATTTATTTTCCACTTTTTAGTTTGGTTTATTTATAAGAGCGTTTTTTTTTTTTTTTTTTTTTTTTTTTTTTTTTTTTTGATTTTTTTTGTCGAATTATTGCATTGTCATCGATCTTGGAAAGGTGTGCAAAATTTTAATGAAATCTGTCCGTTTAAAGTGGGTCAAAATCAAGTCCAAAGGAGTCGGTTACATACATACATACATAAATACATACATACATACATGCAGGTGAAGCTAATATAAGCGTGTTAAAAATTCCACAAACACGCAAGAAGCGTTTCACTTCAACATTCCTCATGTGAACTGCCAAGGAGTGGAATGTCATGTCCGAATCAGTGTTTGCGCATGAGAACAATCTGGGTATCACAAAGCAAGAGGAAATAGATATCACAGAGGTAAGCGTGGTCCACAGTAGACCGCATCATCACTTATCATCGGGTGAGACCGCGGTCAAACGCATGCGTATGCACCATAAAAATGGAAGTTTTACTTACTTACTGCATTTCCAATAAACATATGCGCATGGCCAATGAAAGGGTAGCTCTTTAAGTCACACTTGATTTTCTTTGAATGTTGAACGAACTTTTGGATATTCCATCGTCTTACAGCAAGGAACACTAATAATAGCATGAGAAACAGACACAGCACAATTTGAGATATCATGTTGGTATGATGGCGATTCACCTTTGTTTCTTTACTTTTATAGCATAATTTATGTAAGTAATAATAACAGTCATAAGAAATTAATTAGGGCCGTCAAGCACTAAGTATCTAAGGAATTTTATAATATCGTACGGATTTCATCACGCATGCGGGAATGCGGCGCGAAAAACGACTTATCTTATGTAAATTATTTTGTTACTCTTAACAATGAAAAAATACAATAAGCGGACTTAAGGTCCCCCAAATAATTATCCCCGTACTCCTAACAATGCAGGACTTGCTTCTTTCAAGCGGCCGTGGCGCAATGGATAAGGCATCGGTCTTACGATCGAGAGGTCGTGGGTTCGAATCCTGGCCATTACACCACGGACGTGAACTTCCTCCTAACACAAGCGAATTAAGCTTAGCTGGAGGGGGTTAACAAGAATACTAGTAATTTGTATTTGCGAATTTAAAAAAAAAAAAAAAAACATTAGCTAAGCAACACGAGATGCTAACTCTTAGATGCAAGCGTCCAAAAAACTTTAGGTAATAAACAAAAAACATTATAAAAGCCTATAACAATATATACAACTTGAGAGTTAATCTCGATTTCTCTAGGATCCTATCATCAGATCGCGACCGATGACCATGGGACTACCTACATGACAAGTACCCCTTCAAATTAAAAAATAATTTCTCCTATCGGTCCATGCGTCTTCGAGTAATCAGCAAACATACTTTTTTGGAAGTCGGTTAAAAAGGACATTTTAGAGGGGTGCGCCAAAGTTCACCTAAAGTTTCAACTCCGATAATTGGAAATCCGAAAATGTTCTTCAGATTCAGATTCAGATTCATTTATTTCGCAAAAAACATGGTTTACAATTGGTGTTATACAATTTGTTTGTTAGGTACATCATGTTTCGCCACACAGATATGGCATGCAAATATATAAATTAAAAGGTACATGAAATTAATGACTACAAATTTCTAAATTAATGTCAATAAATATTATGGATTTAATTTAATTATTAATGTCACACAATACCTAGCTCTTAAAATTAATATTATATTATTATGTCATTAAAACATTCAGTAAATACACAATTCAATTAATTAATAAGTTAACATTCATAATGATATTATTTAAGATATTCGTCTTGATAACATTAATATATTTATAATACATAATAATTACTTTTTTCATTTATCTTTACATTGCATAAATTCAGTTACCGTATAAAAACATTTATCTACTAGCCAGTTTTTAAGTCTTAATGTGAAACGTGAAAAAGGCAAATCTCTTAAAGTTTTTGGTATTTTGTTGAATATTTGTATACACATATTGCTACAATTCTTTTTATATAGGGTGGTACACATTGTTTGTAGTCTCAGTTTTGTTTGATCTCTAGAAGAGTGTTTTTTGAAATCCGTTACCTTTTCAAATAGGTCAGGGTGTTTTCTAACAAATATGCAAGCTTCGTAAATATATATGCAAGTTAGTGTTAGAAGCTTTAACTTTCTAAATAACGGCCGGCATGAGTCAAACGGAGCGGCTCCACATATTGCTCTGACACATTTCTTTTGAGATATGAATGCTTTGCCCATATCTGTAGAATTACCCCATAACAAGACTTCATATCTTAAGATAGAACCCACATATCCATGGTAGGCTATCAGAGCAGTTTTTTCATTGGCCATTTTTCTAATTCTTTTAAGTGCATAAACAAATCTATTTAATCTTTTAGTTACCTGTTTAATTTGTGCCTTCCAGTTACAGTTCTTATCAAGTGTAATACCTAGAAACTTGGTTTCTTCAACCTCCGCGATTTTTTGATTATTATGATGTATGTTTAAATTTTTGGCTGAGTTATTATAATTCCTAAATTGCATAACTTTAGTTTTATTTATATTCGCGGTAAGATTATTTTCATTCAGCCATCTAGTAACATTGTCTATTGTTTTGTTTAGTTGTTCTTCATAGTTGGGGATATTCTTATCCTGAGCAACTACCACAGATATATCGTCTGCAAATAATGTACACTTGTGTTCTGTAACCATTGGTTTGTCGTTTATGTATATGAGAAAAAGTAAGGGACCAAGTATACTGCCTTGGGGCACGCCATATTTATTTTCTTTATAAGGAAACCTGTATGGTGTTATTACTGATTTTTCGTCGACTTGAGTAACTTCCACGCATTGTTGTCGGTTACTGAGGTAACTGTTTATCCAGGCTAAAGCCTTGCCTCTTATGCCATACAATTCACATTTGTGTAATAATATTTGATGATCCACAAAATCGAAAGCGCTGGACATATCAAAGAATATAGCTGAGACATGTTTCTTTTGATCTAAGTATCCTGTTACACTTTTCATAAGCGTAAAACCTGCAAGAGTAGTAGATTTGTTCTTCTGAAAACCATTTTGCTCCTTTGATAAAACATTGTGTTTATTTAGGAAACTAGTTATACGTGAATGCATGAGTTTTTCGAAAACCTTTGCAATTATTGGTATCAGTGTAATGGGCCGGTAGTTAGAAACTAGTTCTTTTTCATCTTTTTTATATAAAGGTTTGACTACTGATTTTTTGAGGCTATCTGGAAAAACGGCTTCGTAAAAGGATAGATTTATTACGTGACAGAGAACTGTTGCCAGAGCGAATTTATTATTCTTAATGATTTTTGTGGATATCGAGTCACAACCTACAGCGTTTGTATCATTCAAAGACTTTATCGCATTTATAATTTCGCTTTCCGTACAAGGATGTAAAAACATGGTAGAGTCAACTGGTTTAACTAATCTGTAGTCGGGTGCGCAATTATTTGATTTATTTGTCTTAGAGATAAAATAGTTGTTGAAAGTGTTTGCATTGTCATTTTGATTTGATACACATTTGTCATCAATAATTATGTTACTAATTTCCTGGTTACTATATCTATTGTCTAACCTATCTCCGATTACGTCCCAGGTAGCTTTACATTTATTGGATGATTTTAGAACATGCATTTTATTTATATTCCTCCTGGAAGCTACAATACATTTTTTTAATAATTTTGAGTATTTAACATAATTAATTTTTGTGATTTCTTTTTTATCTTTGTAACATAAATACCTAAGCCACCTTTTTGTTTTTGACGATACCTTAATTCCATTTGTTATCCATCTAGGAGACATATAGTTTGTCTTAATTTTAACTTTCTTCAGAGGAAAACATAAATTATAAAACATCATAAAAGTTTCATTAAAAAGATCATATGCTTCATCACAGTCGGTTTTATCTAAGACTTCTTGCCATGACAGTTTTGATAAACAGCTGTTAAACTTTAACATATTTTCTTCGCTGTAATCTTTTCTGAAAACGTACAAAAGTGCTGGCTCCGATTTTTCTTCGTGTATGGGAAACGATAACATTTGACAGGTATTGTGGTCTGACAGATAAAAGTTAAATACACTTCCTTTAGCAGTTTTTATATCGCTAATAATATGATCAATACACTTGTGCTGACGTGTGGGTTCCGTTATGTGATATACTAAATTATATGTATCAACAAAATCCCTTAAATTACTAGAAGAGTTGTCATTCTCCAGTATGTTTATGTTTAAATCTCCAGTTATTATAATTCGTTTGTTTGTTCTTGATTCTAATTTATGCATTAATATTTCCAGTTTATCGAAAAAGATAGTTAGATTTGCGCCAGGTATCCTATATACACATATGACTATACACTGCATTAACGGTATATCGACCCCACAGCATTCAAATGTTCTATCTGATGCAAGAGTATTACATAGTGGAAGTGGGTTATACTCATAAGATTTGTCCACCAAAATGCATACCCCACCACGCTTTTCGTCCCGTCTACAGTATGAGCTGGCTAAATTATAATTGTGAATATAAATGTTAGACTCATCACCAGATCTGACAAACGTTTCACATAATACATGAGCAGCAATTTTATTATCTCTTAATTCTTGCAAGCATAATTCTATGTGTTCTCTCTTATTTATCAACCCTGCAATATTTTGATGAAAAAGTGACACATCTTTAGATTTATTTTTATTACTAATTTTGTTATTACAGAAAAAACCGTTTTTCTGTTTGGCTCCCCTTATTTACATCTTGAGTGTAACTTCCTAACATTTTTCATCCTAACAATTACAATTCCTAACTACTCTGTCACTAATGTTCATAATTCGAAGCATTCAACTTCCTAATGTCGGTAGCAATAAACATCTATTGTACTTTTATTAGTTTTCCTATATTTTTTCAGCATAACCATCTTTTACACTATTATTCAAAGTCATAATCTTTACTGTCTTAATCTTTAGCTTTTATTTTGTGTAATCTGATTGTTACACAAAATAAAAGCTATAGTTATAGCATAGGTCAATTATGGGTAAAGTAGTAGGTTAGGTTAGGTTAGAACTGCGACCATAACACTAGAATCAATCTGTTTTTAAAATAGGTCTAGTACTATTTTTACAAATTTGCAACAGTTCTTAAATAGGTGCTCACTATGAAATATGTTAGTGAACATATTTTGGTGCACATTCAGTATATTTGGTGGAACAAAGGCAAAATTAGTTAAATTATATGGGAATAAATTGAAGCACTTTTAAATACCATCCATTATGTTTAGGGATAAAAGCGTTCTGATAAAAAAAAGTAGGAGTTTAAATGTATTTACATTAATGATATTAGTAATAACAATTTTCGGAAACATGAGTGTTATGAACAACACCGGTAGCACTACAAATGGTATGAATAAAAACTTTAGGATGAAAAATTTTAGGAACACTCTTCCTAAAATTTTTCATCGGATTACAAATCGTTAGGAAGAACAATTTCGGGTAAAGAACTTTAGGTGAGCCAATATGGACCCATTTTAGAGTTTCAATCCCGCATGCTTGATGAAATCTAAAAAAATAGATTTTCTTGTCTCTATAAATAACAGTCCGCCTGATGGATGCTAAGTTATAACAGAAGCACTTAAATATGCGCCAAGATTTAGAATTCTTTTTCTATTTGTTAATCAAGGTAATTAAAATTAATAGATTAAAAAAGGTGGAGAATACAAAAAAAAAATAACATGCAACGGTCATAAAAGTGATTTTGCATAATTTTTTACTTAGCATAAGTAGCTTTTTTGCCCACATGGAACGACTTGGAAGCAAAGCGATAATAGTTTTTAATTACACACGTTTCATAGAAAATATATTATTCTGTATTGTAAGATAGATATTTTTTTTTAAACAGGGCCTTGATTACACACTCAGACACACACATACTGACTAGGAAAGATGCTTTGCAAAATACAAATGGTCCCGTGTGGGAATCCAACACACATCTGAAGTCTACAACGCATGTTGACCACTACACTACGTGAACGCTCCAGTCTACCGGAGGGGTTGCCTGCGCAGGTCAGTTAGAGCGTAAGAAGGCACGTTCCATTTACCGTCACGGTCAGTAAAAATAATTAATTCTCGATGTTGATACGGTCGCATTCGCAGGTGAAAAAAATGCGGGTTTTACTTTATGGTAAATTTTGCCGGTTGTTTAAAAATGTGAAAATAAAAACATAAATATTTTTCTGTAAATAAATTACTTTTAATATACTTAATTAAAACAAAAAAAAAGTATATTTTGAATGGGATAAAACATGATTTGCACAAAAAGTATCCGCATAGTGGTTGTAGAAAAGTTTATTTACGTTCACAAACAGATTTCGCCAGTGAGGACCGGAACCCGAACCTGCGTCATGTACATATGGTACAAGTTATATTACTAGACCATCTGATCTACGGTATGAGTGTTGAATGAGTTATTTAGTTCCTTTTGTTGTGGGTGAGTCTCTGAGAATATGATATACAAGTAGAGTCAAATAGTCTGCCAACGAATCAAGTCTGAAACAAACGAATGATGCGCAGGGCACGGGGTGTGGTTCCGAGACCGTAGAGTATTCAATACTTCATGCAAATACCATTTTTTTAATTTGTTCGTAGGTCGCCAGCCCCCTTTAGAAAACTATATTTTAGGACATTTAGTGAAAATGAGGCTTAGTACACATTTACTAATTAAATAAACTAAAGCTGTTATTGTAATATATGACCTATTAGATTATATTATTATCCTAACGAGAGGTTTTATTGCAAATTATTGCTAAGAGTGTACATGTGTATCTACCTAGTTATAAGAAGGATGAGGCAAAAGTTAATAACACCCACCCTTCGCTTTTTATATGTTTATCGCCTTCTACCAACCAACAACGATAAACTCCGTGCTGCTATTATTGAGAATTTCCTGTTAAAAATTTCCTAAAATCTCGTCGCCCAAATTGGCATGTACTCTTACCACTAGTTCAATGAGACAGCGAAGCAATAATAAATGATATCATACATGACTGACTATAAGTAGTAACTCAAGTGACATTTTTGAAGAGTACTTAAGTTTCAGTTCTGGTTGAATGAGAGCTTGCTCTGCTCTTATAGAAACAGAACTGGAACTTATATTAAGAATTACATCATAAATTGTTTATAAGTGATGAGATTATTTGACCATGTGCATAAATTACTTTATTTTTCATGTATCAGTGTTTGCTTTACGCTGCATAGCATTATGAATTGCGTCAGGCGTTTCAAGTCGGTGGTACATTTGTCTAGGCTTTTTTTTAAACGAATGCAGCTGAGCTTGCAGTCTGTTATGACATTTAAATAAGCAAAGCTAAGTGAATGTATTTTCTCAGTTTCCGATTTCGTCGAAATACGAGAAGTAGTTACTATGCTGAAATTTATCATAATTATCAACAACTGGGTTGTTAAATATTTTTGAAAATTCACCTTTTAATCATTTTATGGCACTTTTTAACCGAATTCAAAAAAAGGAGGAAGTTCTCAATTCGATTCGTATATAATATGTTGTTTTTTTATGTTTGTTCCCGGCTAGCTTCGTCGTTTATGAACTAATTTTGATGATTATTTTTTTGTTGGACAGGAGATGATTCCAAGGGGGTCCACATTGTCAGCATGTTGTGATCTGATGATGGGATCTCAGAGAAATCGAGGGCAACCCTCGCATTCTATAGGCACATGTAATGTTTTTAGGGTGCTTTTCAAAGCTACACCAGTATTTAAGCCTAATCGTACTAATTTTATGTGGCTGAGCTGATGATGGAAGGTCAACTCCTCAATGGTTAGGAGCTAAAGGATAATTCTTTCACTATTGTACACATATTAAGACTTCAGAATTATAAAATAATTATTTAATAATTTATATTTAACTAAATGAAAAAAACGTATTATTTTGTGCGAAGTAAATTTATTTTTTGCTTTTTAGTTTACCTACTTTTGAAGTCGGTTTTTTTTAGCAAATAATCATTATTGTAGTTTCTGAGTAATCGACGATAGCAATATGGTGACTTCATTTAATTTTAAGTGAATATGATAATTTGAAGTATGTTACAAGTGCAGAAAACCTTGTTAGCGTAAATAAACATTCAAATTTACTACCCCACTCTTGGGATTGAAATTGTTGGGATCCTTCCGCTTGACCTAAAGTGTTTTGCCAAAATTTCATTATCTAATAAATTTTCAACACTTTTTACCTAACCAATGCAAGATTTCGAAAAATGTAAATACCCAAATTTGCATTTGGTAAAATTTACACTCCAGAATCACTTTACACATACATTAGGACATATGATTTTTTATCAAATCATTTATGTATACAGGGTGTGAATTACATGGCCACGAAGCCCCTTACTAGTCATTCAGTACATGATTCTAAGACCCTGGGTACAAACAATTTTCATCGGTAATATCCACTCTCAAATGTAATGAATAACATGATCCTAGATGTGTACAACTTTGACAGACGGATGAGAAAATTACTAAATAAATATGTTTTGGCTTCTACTGCTGTAATAAATACTCCTCGTATATTTTTTCTTAAATATCTTTTATGCAAAGACATAAAAATTATATGTATGCAGGATGGCTCATTTATATCGGTCAGTATAGGTAAGTCTGTTATTTAGTGACATGACGTGACGAAAATCTGTTCATAGGCACCATGACATCGATTTTAGTACTAAAGCAAACTTGCATACTTAGATTTAAAAAAAAAACTTGTACTCAGGTAATCGAACTCGGACCAAATTTAAAAAAATTCATTATTGCCATAATATATTGAAAATCGATTGTGTCAAGTGGGGAACCAGTAACTATTGTTAAAAAACATGGTATCTAAAATTAATAAAATGCATGGCAAAACTGCCAGGGTTCCTTGTACTACGAAACCTTAAAAACCTTGAATGTCTTTAGCGAGGTATTCCAACATTTTATCCCAAGGGTAAATCGGGTTTAAGTTAGAAGTAAGTTAACGAAAAAATTCAACAAATGTGGTTATGGAATTTTTTTAATTCGCGCTATTGCATATGGGGCACTGTCAGTTACGGGAAAACCGCGGGGATCAACGAATCTCACGCGGACGCGGACTAAGTCGCGGGCAAGTGCTAGTACCTATATTATAAACGTGTTTTATTGTATGACACTAAGAAAGTAATTATGTTGTCCACTTGACACTTATTATAACACATAAGTTTTCATACCTTTTAACGGCAAAATATGGATTGTACCTATGTTATATATTTTTATATACATTATTATCTATTTCCCTTAGTCTTGGCATCACGCTTTAACTGCTGGTTCGATTTTGATTCAATTTGACATGGTATAGCTACAAGCCGCGGGGTATAACCGGTATTGTATCCTACTTAAAATACGAAAAAATGGATGAACGTGACGTCAAGAAATGACGTAACATACAGCTGAGAAATTTAGAAACCTGGCAAGAGGAAACCGAAGCTGGTTATAATAATAATAATAATCATAAGCATTTTTTGCCTTAAAGTTGGTACAATGTAGATCTTACATACCTACTACAGATAGTTCATTCAACTTCAGTCAAATGTACATGCAAATATAATTTACTGAACTAAATGCGTACATCATTGAATAATTTAAGCTCCACACATAAATAAATTATATTGTAATATACATTTTGTTGCTTAAAGCGGCTTCCCAGTGTGCAGCAGGTCGCAGTTTCAAATCCTACCGGTCCCGTTATTTTTCAACTGTTTCTTAGTTTAGTATTTTATGTTTTGTAAATAAACGATTTGTAATTGTTTTATATGCTTGTTGGTGCAGACTCACCTAAGCAAAAACCACTAACACTGAGTTGGTGTATATTTCTGTATACTAGTGTAATAGTACCTACTAAAAGAACCTGGTAAATTTTTTGTTCAATGTTAAAGCTCTTATATATTATATTGACATACTTTCAAGTGATCCCTATCGAATTCTGTATAAGTACCACATATACACGATTTGACACTATTTTGTCATATTCAGTAGCCATTGCTTCTTCACATAGTGATCATCTATTTTTTAGTGTATTTGAGGATATATGATATACATATAATTTACGACTTTCATTAAATAATAAGATCAAAATCTTTGTGATCATTCTGCATTTCATTTGGATTTACATTTCAAAGTTTAGTTTTTATAATGTTAGGACAAATCTTTTTGGTGTGTTTGATTATATGGATGTTAGTACTACGGTGGCAGAAGAGGGGAATGATAACGCTGTCTCATAAATTAGTCGCTAATAAACATATCGCACTACCTTTTATTGGACACGCATATTTGTTTCTTGGAAGTGATGAAGGTAAGAATTGGACGACTTTTTTTATAATATTTTTGATCGTTTTTTTTAAAGTATAGCATGATTTATTTAATTTAGGGATGTAGAATTAAAAAAAAATTAAATAAGCATTTTGTTTTTCATGAAACTTTTACATTATGTTGCTGTGGTTAGGTAGATACTTTCAGTTATTTAATAAATATTACCAATAAAACTATGAAAATGTGGTTAATAATTAAAAAAAATATATATAATTATACATACAGTCAAAACGGATATCCACCTCCTTGCTTCGATTTCCTTATTCCTGAGGGTTGTGACCTCTTTTCTGGATCATCATATCTCGTGTGATGGTCCGCCATCTGTGCCTGTCTTGGGCTGTGTGTAGTGCGGTGTGGACCGTGGTGTTGAGGTTAGTGCGGACTTGGTCAGACCAGCGTATCGGGCTACGGCCTCTAGGTCTCTTACCTTCGATCTTCCCAGTGACCAACAGTCTTTCGAGGTTGTCGTCTTCTCTTCTCGCTATGTGGCCAAAGTAAAACGGATATAACGACATTAAAGGGACCGTATACTTCGGACGTCATGTCCGATAGCTGTTACAAGCAATATTAACATGTTAATAATCATTATGTGTGTTTGTAGTATGGGTATAGGTTATGCATATTATTATGAACTTGTTGGAACGAAGTTCCTTATTGCGCGTTGCGAAAGGGGGCTAGGCGGAAAAAAAGGAACGAAAAGTTGTAACGACACTTTTCGTAGCAATTCTCGTAGCAGCGTAGTAATTACATGCTACGTTACAGCTACGGTGCTACATCATCAGACAAAACAGGAAAATGCGCACGCCGCACGGCGTGCGCATTTTTCTGTGTCCGTCTCTTTCTCGTAGTGGTGGGCGTTGAATGAACGGACTGGTTCAATGGACCGGTTGACGTTTCATGAACGGTTCGACCGTTTACGTTTGTCAGATAGACCAGTTCAATTTGTAGACGACACGTTCGACACGATCACGGTTTATATCCTCGTACTTCATTCATAGTTCAATATACAACAACACAATAAACGACAATATTTGAACGCGATAACGTTGATATTTGTTTGAATGCGAAATGCGAGCGAGTGAGATGGGTATAGTAAGTTATAGACCAGTTCATATACGCTTTATTTAGCCAGTCCTAAACCTGCAAAAAGTATGAAGGGAAGATCAACAAAACCTGGAATTATAAACCTTCTTCGTATACAAATAAAATTTGAAATTATTTTTCTCAAATTTCAATCAGCAGTGCAGTTAACAGTCGAACCGCATCGTTTAATCATTCAGTCGAATTCAACGTCGCTCGTAATGTAAACGCATAAGAACTATAAACGACCCTTAGCAGTTTACAAAAACTGAGACCGTGAACTAGTCTATATTTTGAACCGGTCGATCGACTAGTCGATGAACGAAAATGAACGGTCTAATTTCGTTCACGCAAAAATCGTCGACGACCCATCGCTACTTTCTCGCTTATAGAAAAAAAGAGATAAATTAAATTTAAAAAAAACCATAAAAAAAAAAAATTACTAGAATTGAGTTACTAAAAAAAAAAATGCGCACGTCATCTCGCTTATAGACAAAATAAATAAAATTAAAAAAATAATTAGAAAAAAAAATTACTAGAGTTGAGTTTCTGCAAAAATAGGGGCGCTGGCGCGCTCAGAAAGGTCTGCGAAGGCGTACACGATCGCTATTCTAGTCAGATACCAGGGAATAAATAGCTCGATATCGTGAACATTACTCCTCACTTGGATCTGCAGAACATACTTAAACTCTAAATCGGTGGACCTTATATACAGGACCTTGTAACGAAACCATAGCGCGATCTAATTCGATCCCAACGCCATCTATCGCGCGACTTCGGAACTAATTGGTGCTACAGAAATATGCTGCGCATAGAGAAAGCAAGCGAAATATTTTCATTTTGTCTCTCTATGAATAATAAAGTAACTAAAAAAAAATATTATCATAACTTAAAAAAAAAATATAATTCCCGCCTTTTGTTGAGTGTATACAGGTGTTTTGTACATAATAAATTATTAAAAATAGTTACAATAATGAATCCTGACAGTGTTTCTGCACAAGTTCTGGATATTGCTGATGGATTTAGGTAAGTAGAGATTTTATACACACGATAATAAATGCTTTTGTATTTTAGCAAGTACACATTATAACCTTTCTTTACCATTGTGCTAACCAAGTCATACGCGTTATAATCTCTTCATTATTGTGTGTTTAGCAAGTGTACGCGTCCTAACTATATTAAATTCAAAAGCAAATTATTTTTTAATATTACCACAGAATGTTTACTAATTTTGTTATGTACATTTCATGGAATATACGATTAGAACACATCTAATTATGTCATTGGGATTGGTGATGAGATTATTGATAATGAGATCTGATATTATTATATCGCGAGTAAACTTGCGAATACAATTTAAAAGAAAGCAAGATAATCGCAGAAAAATAATGTTAAAGATAAGGTTTGTTATGTGTGGTCATAGAACTATTACTCCTAGAAACCGAGTACACGCATGAAATGTAAAGCCACTTTAATTGTGCCGTTTCAGTTCAGTGTAACTCTCTGGTATTTATCAGATTTTCGTTTAGTTTGTCTGTCCGCCAAGCGGTGCAATATAATTTTCAATCAATCTGTTTTTAGCCTTACTTTATACTTAAATTCATACAAGCAGTTTATTTATCTAGGTATTATAAGTCTATGCGTGTGTTTGAATGAACCTCGCTTTTGATATTTTGAAATTCGAATAGCGCGAAAGTTTGAAGATAAGAATTATTTTAAAATTAAGTGTGTAAGGCACAGGAAATATTGTTATGTAGCCATTCAGCCTATAGGAGTATTGTGATAATATCTCCACAATGATTTTAAAAGTATCATTCGATTATTTTAAGAGAATGATTAAAGTGATTCTGAATGATCTTGTGTACGCTTGCTACGCTTGATAATTTAATTGTCTTAATGTTTGTTTTTATTTTAATTTGGTTTAAATTTTTGTTACCTGTTTCATTTGTTTAGTGGTTAAGGTCGCATACCTTTTACTGCAATCTCGGATGCGAATCCTGATTTGTTGTTATTTGGAATTACCGAACTTCGTTCCATCCGGGTGTCCCTTGACACCTCAGTAGTTTTTTTTATATAAAATTCAGGAAAAAATAAATAAAAAAGTTAATTATGAAACATGAAGTACCTACAGTACAGTTCATAGACTACACCTAGTTTTAAAGTAGTCGGTCATTTTAGTCTGTTGTTTGAAAAATTGGTCGTTATAGCCGATAAATATCGATAAAGTTTCGTCGTTTTAAGCGATATATCGCTGTATACAATAATGTGTGTGTGTGTATGAAATAATGTGTACTGATCCATTTGTAAAGAGAAATAAATAAATTATGAATTAAAAAAATTTATGAATTAATTATGTATACGATGTCGTTATTGGCGGTTTGTTTACTTATTAGTCTATATAGAGATTCGGCCGTGACCTTGCCTTTCGGTTGTTATAACCGATCTGTCGTTATAAACGATGTCGTTATATTCGGTTTCGACTGTGTTTAACTTACCAAATAACTATTAAGAGTTAGTCCACTTACTCATACTCTTTAGCTCTTTCAAACACGAGTGTACATATTAGTAAAGGGGTGTTTATTTAATGATCCTGTATAATTATGTTTTTTGGTAGATCGCATGACAGCATTTCAAAAAATAGGAAGACATGCAATTGAAAGCGATGGCATTGTTTCTCTGTGGCAAGGATCTCGACTTTACTTAGGTAAGTTTTTAATTACGCATAATTATATACAGTGTGGATGTGATTTATTGAAACCACAGTTCTTAGACATGGTTTATGGTAATAATTTAGTGTTTTAGAACATAAAGAAAATTTTCAAATTCTCGAAAAATTTAATGACAGAATAAAATAAAATCATACCTATATAACCGAGAAGAGTGTAGTAGAGGTGTACACAGTGGCGTAGCTAAATGGGCAAGGGCCCCGGTGCTTAGAGAGAATCGGGTCCTCACCCCCATTTTCACGTAGCTTGAACTTTTATTACCCTTCAAAATTATACATAGGAATAATAATGGGATACAGGATACAGTGAGTTGAACTTATCATTAGTAGGCTAAATCCATACGTCATCTCTATGACGGGGAGAATCGCTGTGTTTGATAAAAGAAAATAAAAATAAATGAGCAACGACACACATGACAGTATAAAATATTTATTACACAGATGGAATCAATAAAAGAAAAAAAAAACGACTTTTAACAGTTTTTCGAATTCATCTATAACTTCACTCAAATCCAAGTTTGACGCCGACTTATTTTCTTTCGCAATTAACGCTAAATTTCGGAGGCGATCTTGTCCACTGCTGTTTCTTAAATATTTTTTTTTGATCTTCAGTTTACTGAATGATCTTTCTTCTGCCGCGAAAACGAAAAATAGAAAATGTTTTTCTAAACTCAAGTTTAAATTAACGAATGAAGACTCTTCATTCGTCAATTCCGAAGTTCTCTCATTGTTGATGTTATGTTTACCTAAAATCATTAAATTAAAAAAAAAAACTTGTGAGCGATGTCGAGATTTCCTAGCTTCAGGAGCTGGCGAGTTGGCTGACCCGCTCTTTTCAAAGCTTAGGTTAATGGGCAAAGGGCCCCCTCGAGGTCCGGGGCCCTGGTGCATTGCGCCACCGGGCCCTACGATAGCTACGCCACTGGGTGTACAACACCCACACTTCACCATTTAGGTCCCTTGAGACAGGAGGTGAACCTATCGCGAAAAAAATTAATGATCTCAATGTTCAATTTGTTAACAAGCCGGGTAGTATTTTTTTTGTTTAATATTTCGTATAATAAATTTCTTTATTATTAAAAAAAGGCTTTATTATTATTATTATTATTATAATAAATGTCGATATGTCGCTTTCATACTGTTTGCACAAGCATAAAATCACGGTTTTATCTTTTGGGGTAGGCAGAGACAATGTAGCGCCCCGTGCTATTTTTTATAATGACTACAATATTATTTTAATTATTAATTTTAATTTAGTATTATTTATGATTTATTTTTATATCATTTTTTGTAATGTTTTGACGTGTTCAAGCGCCTCCTGGGGCCTATGAAAATAAATGATTTGAATTTGAATTTGAATTTAATCATTATAAACTTAATATTTTCCAGTGGTTGCTGACCCAGAAAATGCTGAATTTCTTCTGAAGAACTGCCTGGAAAAGGATGACACGATGAAATGTTTGAGGATGCTGACTGGAAACGGCAGTGTGTTTGCACCAGGTATCGACAGTAGTTTAGGACCATATACAAGATGAATGCGATATAGAAAGAAAGAGAAAGAAAGAAAAGTATTTGTATTATGCACTCAGATACATACATAGTAGGTACATCAAGCATAACAAATTAAAAAAATATATACTCAAAACTTAACATAGCGACATTAATATTTTATTGCAAAAGAAAAATACCGGCGGAAATGAACACAATCTAACAAACTATAAGCCTAGAATCTATGTCGCTATAGCACATCCACTCTGTACGTTGTGAAAACATCAATGTTCAAAAGCAGATTTTTTTTTATCGTTTTGTGCATTCTCAGTGAAAATTTGGCGTCCCCGTCGCAAGGTGCTCGCACCAACCTTCAGTCCCAAGTACTTGACGCAGTTCGCGCCAATATTCTCTCGTCAAAGCCAAGTCATGGTGAACCAGCTGAAGAACGAAACAGGAAAAGGGAACTTCTCCATTTGGAAGTATATCACTACTTACACTATGGACTCGGTCTGCGGTAAGAATGGACTTACGTTAGATTTAAAAGCTTTTGTGAACAGTAGTAGGACTAGATGTTAAAAATACAAAAACAATATTTTGCTTAGCATTTAGAATACATTATTTCGGTTGAAAATATGATTTCAGGGGGGCTCGTAGTACCTCTAGGTTCTACATATCCCACACCTCCAGGTGTGGGTTCGAGCCGGACTGGGATCATAATTTTTCAACCGTAATATTGTATGGTGGAGATGTATAAAACTCACTTTCCAACTTTTATGTTTAGGGCTGGTTCTGTAACTGGCAATTTTCTGATGAAAAATTGTGCAGAATATACTTTGATCCAATCCGCAGATCGAACTCCTAGCCTCACGCAGTGATTCAGTAAACGATTTTTGAACTAAAAACAAAAGTCCTTTCTAAAACTATTTGAAAAAACAAAGTCTCGTCGAAGGTGTAAGAACAATTGTCTACCGTTGTAGACAATTGTTTTTACACCTTTGACGAGACTTTGTTTTTTGTACCGTTGTAGACAATTGTTCTTACACCTTTACGAGTATGGATGCTGTAGATAATTAATATTTCTCTGTATTTGCTAGCCTAACCAATTAGCTCTCTAAAACTCTCTCTTTGTTTTAAATCCATTTGTGTAATTACAGAAACAACGCTTGGTGTCCGCCTCAATGCCCAATTGCAACAGGAGCAACAATTTGACAAATTTCTGAAGAGTTTTGAGGAGAGTTCTTCGCTAGACTCGGCTCGTTTGTGCCAACCCTGGCTTCATAGTGAAGCTGTATATAAAATGTTCCCCGCCTACAAACGACATACGAAGTGTAGAACTGTCATTTGGCAGTTTGTTGATGAGGTAAGAAAATTTTTGAGTCTCTAAACAAGGATTCGAAACTTTACATTAGTTAAACGTGTGCTCAGATCAACCTATACATTTCCAGTTTTAAGAGAGGTTTGCGTTGTATAGGCTGCCCGTGCAATGCGACACCAGATTATACTGCAAATTGATAGGTGCAAGTGTAGCCGTCTGTACATACTGTTGTTTGTGTACTTTGCCTGAGTCTCTGTACTCAATCGCAATATTTTTTTACAGGAAACGTAAAAGCTAAGTTTTCTTCATAAAAGTTAACGAATCGACGTGGTAAATATAACAAATCGCATTACATAATTAGTTGGTTTACAGATTATTCAAGCAAAAAGACAATCGGTGAAAAAAATACAAGAATCAATGCCCGAGTCTGATCAGGGCATCAAAGGTATGTGAAGTCAATGCTAGATAAATGAATACGATTGATACGATAAATATAACAACACGTAATCCCTGCAAGTGCATTACTAAATACACATAAAGTTTTTAGGCAATATTAAGTATCATGCGTCATTCGCCAGCAATTTTGAGGATCTCACCATTAAACCGAAAAAAACAATAGTGAAAGCACTACTTTTTGAAGGCAGGTTAAAGGTAAACCAGTGCAGCTTTATGCTTTTAATTCGTTCACAAGATCATTAGCACCATATAGCACCAGTAAAAATCGTTCTATATATTCCTTAGTTCTCTTCCAGAATCAAACCAGAACAGTTTGCGTACATTCTTGGAGTTGCTCATAGAGTCTTCGGGCGGTGACCGAGGATATACTGACGTGGAACTACAGGAAGAAACCCTGGTGCTTGTGATAGCTGGTAATGACACAACTGCTGTTGGAATTGCCTTTGCTTCCGTAATGCTGTCTAGACACCCTGACGTACAGGAGAAGGTTTATAAAGAGTGAGTACAGTCGTCATCATCAATTAGTTTTTGTCGGTAAAGCAAATTCATTCTTCTCTTCTCTCCGCCTTTGTCTTGACATCTCAATAAAACACCTCACCTAGTTTCTCCTTTACTTGTATTCTAAAGTTCAGTCATTTGGCAAAAACTAGATTATTATACAATTATATTGCAGGTACTTTTACTTGCCTATAATTATTGTCTATTGTTTTACATTTTGGTCCCTTGATTTACTTCATGACTACTCTACTGACATTCAGCATTTATAGTTAATAAGACCTTTGATTTATGTCATAAAAACCATAATCATCGAAATTAATTTGTTACTTTAATATTTATAGTCAGTCGAAAGTAAAGAAGAAAATAAAAACAGTAAATTAAAAAGCATTAACTAAAATTGACCAATCATTTATATACTCTAATAATTATACCACACCGTCGGACCATACTACAAAGATGGTCAGGCAGAGCTGACCGACAATATATATATGAAAGTGAAGTAAGTGAGTCAATGATATTAAAGCTTTTCCTCTGTTCTCTGGAGTGAGTGAAAGCGTGACAGCTGGCTGAGGAGACTGAAAGTAAAAAACGTTTTGCGCGGACAACAAATAAGTGAGATAAGGACAGGAAGAGGAAGACTCTGGTATTGAAATTTAGAAAAAAATATGCCTATCATTGTAATCTTTGCAGAATACAGGAAGTGCTTGGAGATTCAAAGCGACCAGTAGTAGCAGACGACCTCCCAAAACTAAAGTATTTGGATGCAGTTATCAGAGAAACATTGCGACTCTATCCTTCAGTGCCCGTTATTGTCAGAAAAGTTGACAAGGAAGTTACTTTGCGTAAGTCTGTAAACACTGTAAATTATTTTTCGTATTCACATCAACATAAAATAATGTAATTTTTAAAGTTGACCAACTCTGTCGACATTGGTAGACGGACATACATGGTGGATGTGACTTAGGGTCGACACACACCAAAAGCACGTCGAAGCGCAGCGAAGCGAATCGCATGAGAAACTCTACGCTACTACTACTATGGAATTCGCCGGAATTCCCGCGGCGCGGGCGCTGCGGGCATTCGCGCGACTCGTTTGAGTTCCTCATGCGATAATAAGTATTATAGTTATGAAAATAAAGTTAAAATTCATATGACACTGAAACTGCGCTTCGCTTCGACGCGCTTTTGGTGTGTGTCGACCCTTAGCGACACTTGTTGAAACCACAGGATTTAAACATGGTTAATTTTAATTTCCATTGGTAAATTAATTTAATACGAAAAAAATATTTTCGCGATTTCCAAACAAATTGAACTTATACTAAGAATCGGTTGAAAAATGTCGTCACGAAATGACGTAACATATATTGAGAAATTTAAGGTCCTGTCAAGAGACGACAGCTATATAGTAGGTTCAAGCGGCTACCTGGTGTGCATAAGGTCATAGGTTCAAATCCTGCCAGTCCTATATATTTTTCTGTTCTGTTTCATCTGTAACATTGTTCGGAAAACTTTTTTTTTTATATTAATGAAATTAACCGATGACACTTTTTATATTACTGACCATGTATAGAACATGTCATGTAGTGTCAATAAATGATGTTATGTCGCAACCACCTTATAATTGGTGCATTTACTGTTTAGAAATAATTTTAGTTAGCAGTTATTCGTCAGATTCAATTTATACAACTGTGCGATATTTACATGTGCTCAACCAACATTGCAGGATATAAATGTGTTAATTGGAACAAGACAAAAAGATGCTTCGTTGAAGTCTAGAGTTTGTACAATAATCCTATCTTTATTGACTTAATTTATTATTTATTTCTAGCATCGGGCATCAAGCTAGTCAAAGAATGTGGCATCGCAATCTTCATCTGGGCAATTCACCGCAACCCTCGCTACTGGGGTGATGACGCAGAGCTGTTCAGGCCAGAGCGATTCCTCGACAGCCCGTCGAAGCACCCTTCCGCTTTTATAGCGTTTAGCGCCGGACCTAGAGCTTGTATTGGTAAAAATAAGTTAATTATAACTAAAGGATTTAGCTCTAAGTTTAAAGAGAGGTTTTTGGAAACCGGTTTTTATACTGTTCTAGTTAATGGTGCCCTAATGGATACGAAAAAAAGTTGACTGATTATGAACGGATTTCATAATAATGGAAAACATAGGGTTTTTTTTAATAAATAGAGTGATTCAAGAGGATGGTTTTTATGTATAATACAAGCCGAGAAATTTAAAGATTTGTAATGTGATGTCGTAACAAACATATTTTTCTGCGCTTACATTGGAAACGCTGGCTAAACCTTACGAGATAGATCAAATTTATGTACTACGGAATTGTATATCTTAAAAAGATGAATAAAAAAGTCCGCAACAGCATATGTTTATCTCCTACGGATAACCCACAGTAACCATTTTTATCTTTTACATATTACAAAAAAAATATGTGTTATTTACCAAGCTATTTTAAACGATACGGTATCATTCCTTATCCAATTAAATACATTAAATAAGTTGTGCATTTCATGTAGATCAAAATCGCCCTTTACAGCATGTGATTTAAATGAATATTTTCGAAGATATATTATTACAGATTTAAAAATTGCGGGACGTAGCGTTCGCGGCGGTATCGGCCGGTCGGGGCGGCGAGAGCGAGCCTGTTCAGAGGGTCAGAGAATTGTCAGTAGAGCGTGAGGCTCGACTCAGTCAGCTTCGGGATAGATATAGAGCTGAGAAATGTAAAAAGTAAATAAGTAAAAATGTTGTGTATGAATATTTCAAAGATAGCAGGAAATCTTCATGGTATAGGGAAAGGGGAATTGTTTTACTCCAAATTTAACGCGTGCGGGCCACGGGCAGTAATGAATAAATTAAAACTACTGGATCGATTTTAATCATTTTTTCAGTGAGTGACATAGGCTATATATTATATTATACCCGTGCGAATCCGGAGCGGGCCGCTGTGTTTTTATATACAACGTTCACAGTTTTTCTGTAGTGTATTTAGTATCAGCATTGTACCCGTGCGAAGCCGGGGCGGGTCGCTAGTACCTTATACAATATGATACTTCACCTTCATGTGACATGTCCGGAGGACACTTTGCATATATATATTCTTAATTTTTTGAATTAATGTACAAAGAATGAATTAAAATAATGAACACATTATGAGAAATTCAATTAATTCAAAGTTTTTACATATCTAAATTGTCTATTGTTTTACATTTTTCACAGGCTACCAATACGCAATGATGTCAATGAAGACAGCATTAGCGGGTCTGCTCCGGGATTACCGGCTCTTGCCAGCTTCCAATGTTGACGATCATCATAAACCTTTAAGGATCAAATTTGATGTTATGTTGCGAGATGTGGGTGGTTTTACTGTACAAGTGGAACCAAGAGCTTAGGAAATGGTTAAGAAATATTAATCATTAAAAATCAATCGATAATTTGTATCGTTTTATTTAAGTTGCCTAAATAACGATTTTACCAGTTGCTGATAAAAAGTTTGAAATAGTTATTTGCCTGATAACTCTATACAAATTAGACATTTTATGTATCATTTTTTTTTTAAATTATCTAGTTTGTCAACCTTATCAGCGACTTACGACTTACGACGAAACTGCCCTAAAAATATGTATTTATGATACTACTATATAAAGGATAAGTAATAGATGATTAAAAAAAAAACATTTACAACATAATATAACAACGAAAGTTATATTTTTTTTTAATGTAACGGTTAGTCAATATAATAATAAATCGATAAATTAAATTCCGCCATCTTGACTATGTTAAAAATGAAATTATATTTTTATATATAAAATGTTAGACCAAAATTAAATGATTTTTGGTTAGAGAAACTTTATATCAAACAACGTTATACTTAAAAAGTTTTAGAAGAAATAAATGTTATATGTTAAGAAATTATATCAACAGTTGGTATATTTCACGTTGATTTTATCTTATGAACGACAATAAAATGAAATAAGACCCAATGAGTTTATTCGTTATGAAATGCACTCCAATATATAGGTATATTACATACAAGTTTTAATTATTTTGTTTAGGTCTAGAGCTAACGGTAGACCTATTCCCTAAAGATGACTGTGATTTCTTTTGCAATAGTTTCTGTCAAAAAGTAATTATTCCTGTCAAACAGATATAATTTCTGGTTTCTTAAGTAATAGTTACTGTCAAATAGTAATAGTTACTGTCAAAACACGCATTTTTGACATAACGCAATCAAATTACTCTCCTCAAATGTATGCTTCGTTCACACGTAATAAAATAAAACAAAAAACACTACATTTGTCTATTATTTTATTGTCTATCTGGAATTGAGACAAAAAAAATATTAAAAAAGCGTGCATGAGCAAAAGAAAAATTGAACGTCAAAACTGGCGGACAATTCTTTACATTTAGAGTACGTAGAAAATTGTTTTCCTTTTTGCTGCATTACCTCACGGAATAGGAATACCAAAGGAAATGGTATAAGACACAATTAGTATGGAAACTGCTGTCGCCAAACTCACACAAATAAACCAATAATCATACTTCGCACTACACACAAACAATTCATTTGATTGGTCGTTTTTATTTTAGTAAAAATAAGCATAAAGCACATGCTATAAATTTGAAAATATACCTTCACTGCTATTGATAAGCTTTATTTTAATAAACTGCAAAAAGTACTTACGACGTTTTATTATCTTAGTAATGTATTACATTTGACTGACGAGATAGTTCCGCTACTTGACTAGAGATGGCAGTATTTTAGATGGACGCAATTTTAACCTTAAACACGTACGACATAAGGATGAGATTTTGTTTCATAGATTGATTTTCAGCGCTATTCACCCAGTGATGCGCAATATTGAATTTTATAATTACATTATCGATATCGATAGATGCATGATTTCTCATTTGAGCTAACGAGTTTTATATGTGAAAATGTTGCATTAAATATATTTGTTGTAAATATAAATGTTGCATTTATAATATAGTTACTTACTTTTTTTTATTAATAGACTCGACACTCGCACAATGGTACCAGTAGCTACCGCTCGCGTTTTTTAACTGAATCTTTTTGTAACAATACTTAACATTCTTTTTCTCAATCCATTTTTCTTTTGGAAACCTTAAAATATTTGAAATAAAGTTAAGAAGCCTAACATAACAAAGAGTTATTCAACAAATGCTCATTGTAATAAAAAAATTGGTGAATTTATATGGGTAAATACTAGCTTTGCACCAAACTTTCACCTGTGTGGTAAAATGTACTAAATCACTGCTGATGATGAGAAGTAGCCCCTGGCTGTCCTCAGGGTACCAGCTAACTCTATGTCAGATCAGATCAGATTGAATGTAAAAAGGTAACACTGTTTGTTACCTTTTTACATTAAAAGACAGAATAACTATCGAATTTGTAATATTATATTGTGATTACTTTTCTTTTTTAAGTCTATCGATAAACTCAGTATTGTACGAACTCACACATCACTAAACGAGTAGCGTAGAATCATGGTACAAAAAACTCAGATATGCTCAAGACTGACATATATCACCATATTTGTGCCAGGTTCTATGAAAATTTGACAACACTCATACATTCCTGGCACAACTTACTGAACTGTCATCGTGGTGAGGAGACCTATCTTATTATATCATGCGTAGAATATTCTGTAGAATGTTCTAGATGTTTTTAGTAAGTTAACGAAACATGATTTTTATAAGAAATCATACTTACCGATGGTATGCAACACCTCCATTCATGAGATTTTTTCTTCTACTATCATTTTTACACTCCAGAATAGCACAATACGGCATGGTTTAAGAAATATAAAATAAATACGCAAGATTAGCAACTTGACGCGCTGTCAGAACACGACTGGTCATAGACATGGATTGATTAAGCGTAGCTACGCTTAATTGTGGCACGCGAACCACGCCTACTTCACATTTCCTTTGGTATTCCTATTCCGTGCATTACCTAGTAAATTGAAAATAAAAATATTTATTTAGGTCCAAAAAACAAATAAAAAATCATTGTTAAATATTAATTAAAGTGCCTTTAGGTGTAATTAGCTAGTTCAGTTTGTTGTTTGTGCAATTATTCATATTTTATTAGTAAGTACCAATTTTATTTCATTTTAATGTTTTACCCTAGTGAAATTATATTATACTTATCCATTATTCTAGAATTTTATATCACGTAGTTGACCTTATCTTTCAGTGGCAAATATACTTATGATGTTAGTTTTATTTATTTTTATTAGTATTATTTGTATTGATAAAACCTTCTTGTTGACACCTACTAAAATGTATTTTTTATCTGTGGCATCTAATGTCTTTTACCCATGGACGTAGTAATAACAAACAGGACTGATAACTCTCAAAAATAGTAGTTACGAAAATGACAACTATTTCAACGCAATAAGGTTTTAAATTCTTTTACACCTTAGACAGAGGCAATACGGGTTGAGAGGGATGGATGGATGGAGGCCGTTTGTCTCGTTCATACATCTTGCCAGCATAAAAAATGTTTTTATTTAAAATTTTTGGTCGGTTAAAAATTCAATTGAACCACTTGTATTTTAAGCTTATTTAACAATTTTAAGTCATAAAATAATAATTGCATTAATTTCTTTGTTTATATCCTTAAATAAAAAAGAAAACATAAATTATTATTTTGTCATAATATGTCATGGCGCCGCGCCGGTGTGATTGAGCATTTTATGTTTCATTAATATAATTTGTTATTTTAAAACCATTCCATGGGTGTAAAATGGTGAAAAAGTGTTGCGTTTATACTTGTCCAAGTGAATCATATGGTGGTTGCAGTATATTGTTCCACAGGTAAGCCAAAAATAACATTACTGTAAATCGAACAACCATGGTGACCATGAGATCTTGTAATGTGTCATTGTGTGGTGGATTAGGGTCCTAATTGTTGTTCTATTACTAATTACAGTTTCCCAAAAAAACGATGAAATGCGACTAAAATGGCTCAGCAGTATACATGTGAAGCAAAAAATTACGAAAAATTCAGTCGTATGCAGTCGTCACTTCGAACCTTCCTGCTTATAAACTACTGATTCCTGTAAATTATTAAAAGCCGACGCTATACCTACTATTTCTCGTTTGGTAAGAGCAGCTATACTCAAAGTGTGTTCGTGGGTTTGATTTCCGCTCAAGACAAATCTTTGTGTGCAAGAACATGGCGGTTTGTCTTGGTCTGGGTGTTTTTTTATCTATAATTAGTATGGATTTACAAAAGAAAATATGTATATATGTATTAATATCAGCTATTCTAGTACCCATAGTACAAGCTTTGCTTAGTTTGGGACTAGATGAAAACGTACTTATTTATGTTTATATAGAATATTTGAATTTTTGTTTTGTTTTAGAACCGTGCGGCCTTACTCTTGACGATGGTAAGAGACCTGACGGTATGACTCTTGTTTCCTGGAGGATGGGACGGCCTCTAGTGTGGGATGCTACTTGTGTAGACACACTGGCGCCGTCACATCTTCCTAGGACTCAGGTAAAGGCTGGTGTGGCGGCAGAATCTGCAGAATGCCTCAAAAGGCGCAAATATCGTCTTCTTGATAGTGGATATATTGTTTGTGCCTTTTGGGATAGAGACATTAGGGCTGTGGGGGCCGGGAGCGCTCAATCTGTACAAACAGATTTCAGCTCGCCTGTTTGAGGCCACACGTTCTTAAAAATGCTTATATTTATTTTGGCCAGAAGTTGAGCAATGCTGCAATCATACAACGTGGCAATGCTGCCAGCATTTTGGGAACTTTGCCCACCTGCTAGCGGTCTTTTAGACTAGGGTTGTATGTACATAGTTTTAGATGTAGTCATTTATTTTTAAATTAATAGGAATTTTGATTTCTTTTTTTTTTAAATTTTAATAAATAAAACTTTAATAATTTGAATTTTTAATGCTATATTTTCTTCATCTTATGAAATTGAGAAAATATAGCATTAAAACGTGCACATTGCAAAAAAACGTGCGAAAAATTTAATTTTGCGGGCCGCACTGAAGCTTCCACCTTAAGGTTTATAATCATTGTACTGGCATTATAGAAAAGTATTAACTTGTCAACTGTTCTACTGTAACAAATATAGCATCAAGGTCAATAAATAAATAAATACCTTGTACTACATTTGTATTATTTATTTCGTTACCATCTTCTATCCCCCATCCCATCCATTTCATACCTTTAGAATGTTACCATAGCTAAGACAGCTTAACGACTGATATCTAATCTAACGTCTTCGGTACCGGTAAAGGTACCGGTTCTTGAGTTGTTTAGTCTTGTATGTGTAAGCTCATAAAAACGCGTACGTCCACTGGGCCATCGAGCTCTTACTGAATAACTTGTATTACTATGGTTCATCAGCAGAGGTCTATGGTCGCAGTTTGCCAGAGAGCTATGGAATGAAGTAAGTATTCTAGGTATTAAACATGCAGACCGGGTTAGGAATACTACCATCCGTTCCATCACAAAGGTGCAGTGGGAAAATTCGGGCTTATAATGAAATATAGGTAGATTGCAAATTTCAATTTATCTCACATAGCCCAATCTTATTGTCACCCTATTAAAAAGGGACAGCCAGCCTCCATACTACCTATCTTGCTTAGCTCGTTTTTTTGCTCTGAGTTATCGATCCTGTTTGTTATATTATGTCCATGCTTTTACCAAAAAAAATTGGAGCGTTTCATTACAACAAAAAGCATATAAATAGCTTTGAACTGAATTAAGAAAGTAACAAATTCAAACAATAAAATTCAAATTATATAACTGATTATATCAAAAGAAAACTGAACACATTATAACAACAAACACAATATAAGTCATTATGGTAAGAGGTATTTTCGGAGAGATTTTCTCTTTAGTGTAAAACGAGTGCTTAAAATTAAATAAAATAAGAATGGAACGCGATGTAATGGAAAAAAAAGTTATCCTCAATACAAAACAAATATCAAAGATCGAGATAATATTTTAAGACAACTATAAAAACGATATATAAATGTGATTTTAACTCTTTGCTACTGCTCTAGAAACAGTGAGTATGCGTTATAATTTCTACTTAGTCCTCCGTGACACGATGAAATCACATATCTCTCACTTGTGTTGTAATGTTTTTTGTCTTTCAGGTGCAATACACGAATATAGCACACCTATATTATAATAGTATTATGATAAGATGATAGCGGCGGTTGATTTCAGAGCTAAACATTTTTTAGACTTAAGTTTCATCAGTGCAAGCCTAGCGAACATTAGAAGAAAATAAATGTTCCTGAAATTCTGTGAAATAATAAAATTTTTCAAAACTTCTGATTTTTCTTTAATATATTCTTATTTCTCTCACATAATTATCATAGACATAGACACTACGTTACGTACATAAGAAATTATAAATGTAAACTCCAAATAAATAATAATAATCGTGAATACAGAATGTAAGTAGTTACATTATCTGGTGCATAACCTGTATTGTCCCATTGTTGGGCAAAGGTCTCCACCATCCTTGAAATGGAATGAATCAGGTTTTTCGTTTTTTATTAAAGTATGTAACTAGATTTGAACTACGTCGATAAAAAGCACTTACCCGTGTGCCAGAATTCATTAAAATTTGTTTAGTTTGGCGAGAAAGAGGAAGCCTACAACTTAGCTACATAATATTATTGTTTCAATATTTTGAAGATACATTATTTTCACTGTGCTTTTTATATCCCAGACTGCCATAATTCGTGCTACTACTTGTCGTATTTATAAGTTTTCGTATGAAAAATCTCGAGATATATGACTAAAAATAATATGACCTAAATTCTATTGCTTTACATATTTAATTAGTATTTTATGACATACATAGTATTAAACAGTTATTGATTTGATGTATAACGTTAATCTGAAGTAAAAAAACCTTTTAAATATCATTATTTTATCTCGCCAAAGTACAAGAAATTACTAAGAAACTGCTCCATGACCAGTTTCCGATTTTGACATAAGAAATTGCGTTACTTGCCTGTAAAGCTGTCAAACCTGCAAGAGGATAGTAACTGGCAAGCTGTCAATTTTTTTGCCAAGCAGTTATCAACCGTATGTGTATGGAAATAAGGATGCACTAAATCCGAGATAAACCGGTTTCAAACGAAATTATTAATTGCTTTCGAAATCGACTGGAAATTAGTCATCTTTACAGAATAGCCATGCGGGCCTATAAATCATACGCTAATGTTAAAAATTAAAACGGATACAACAATAATGTTGCTCACGTTGTTGATGTAATTATTACATAAACAACAATTTCATGGTTCTTAGCTTAAATTCTTAATTACTATATCGCGCGGACTTTATAGTTTAAGATTGACGTTTTAAGGAAAAAAATTGTAATTGTCTGCATCAAATTTTTTTGTGATAATCTCAGTCTATAAATATAAATGATCTTAAGCTTATAGTCAGAAGAGACGCGCACGATGCTAGTTGAGTGTTTGATTGTATTCATAGGAGTGTTGATTATATATCAGACATGGAAAAAGAGGGACATTTACAAGCTAGGAAGGGAACTTGGATCTGGAATAAGGACTCTTCCCCTAATTGGACATAGCTATATGTTTTTAGGAAATGTTGAGGGTATGTACAATCTCGACTAAATCCGAGCCTTTTTCAAGTTACATGGGAATCACCTTCTATTCTATCGGATTGAGCTGAACATGAGTATTTTACGAGGAGCAATTGCAATCAAACCTCCAATATTATCTATTGTGTTATCCTGAAATTAATCCTTTACTCAGAACTTTTTATGAATCTTTTTATTTTTTTGTATGTTATCGAAAAAAAATATTTGGATTTTATCACGATAAGTCTGAGATTGTTAAACAGTAATGTTTCCTTTAAATTTGTTCAATACTTGTTGTGTAAGTTTTTTTTTTGTATATGCAGCACGAATGAAGGCTTTCCAAGCTCTTGGTCGAGATGCTATAAAAAGTCAGAATGGCCTATGTTCTTTCTGGCTTGGCAACTATCTATATACAAGTAAGTTACTGGATTTTTGTACTGATGTAGACTCAAATAGCATAACTGGATATATTATAAAAGACAAGTGTTCCTCTCTTTTATTTTATAATAATATGTGATTTAAATTATAACTTTCTTTAGTGGTAGCTGAACCAGAAACAGCAGAATTCATTCTAAAGACAACTTTGCAAAAGGACGATATTATGAAAATGGCGACTATCTTTATTGGCAATGGATCTATATTTGCTCCGGGTAAGAGTTTATTAATATTTAATAAAAAAAAATATATAACATTTGTTGCGATAAAGCACTCCGTGGTTAAGTGCAAGGTTGGCGTAGTGGTGAAAGCGGTGGTCGCTTCGTTGCTGTAGTGGGTTCCAGCCACACGGCACAAACCTTTGTGTAATCCGCAAAGATTTGCTTTGACTCTGGCGGTGCTGTGTGTGTGTGAAATGTGGGTTTGTGAATACCCCGCGATTAAAAGGAATTAGTTTAAATAGAACCTTAGATCTTACAGCTAAACAAAGCTGTTGTTGTTTTGGTCACATAAAGCATTCCTTGAGCAAGACGAAGCCATTTCTGGTCGATGTCTTGCCTTGATACCGATCCATACATGATACATGTCTGCCTAGTTAGTCTATTGGTTAGCGTATGTAGCTTCTCCACGAGATTTTAGGTTGATTTTTCGGGTAGGGCCAGTGTTAAAAAGTTTGAAATTGTCAATAAGAGCACGGAGTTAGATTTGCACGGTATATGACGATAAGCTCAACGCTTAGCTCATGGGACCTGAACATAACAGGTGAAATGTGGATGTGATGTTATGTTTTATTTCTAGTATCGATTTGGAAGCCTCGTCGCAAAGTGCTGATCCCGACGTTTGGTGCAAAGAATATGAGACACTTCTTGTCAATATTTACCAAACACAGTAGTGTGCTTGTGGAACAGTTGAGGAAAGTAGCTGACACTGGCGTCATGTCTGCGTGGAAGTACTTTACTGCTTACACCATGGATTCTATTGCAGGTAACAATATGAGAAAAAAAGAAATTAGTATCACTATAATTGGTACTGTTAAAACCGGAGTTAAAGCTAGGTGTAATATCACGCAACCTATTTCAAATCCCTTAGTCGTGCATTCAAATACCTAATACTAAACATTTTTAGTGACTCTATGCTGCCCTTTTGTCTCCACTAATATACTATTAAGCCTGAAAGTAAAAATGAGGAGGCGGAGGTGGAGGGTCAGAGAGGTCAGGGTGGTATGGACATCTAATGAGATGGGATGAATGTAATCTTTACTTATAATAGGACTGTTGAGAGTCCAATTCTGTACATTGCAGATATTTTGTTTTTTTTATTGGAGTGCGTTCTACTATCGATACTGAAACAAAAAAAAACTGTCTGTATCTTGAACACTTTTACCGCCGAAAGCACTGAATGAATTCTTATGAAACTCCATCATCCGGCATCAACCGCTAATTTGTAACCACGATCAGCTAAAAATATAGAAATTCAAAATAAATACATTTTATTTTAATGTTATTTCAGAAGCAACCATAGGATACGAAATGCACGCTCAAAAGGATGCCGGTCACCCATTTCTTAAAGCCTTTGATGACGGTTTAGGTCATTGTGCTAAACGTCTTTGTTCGCCCTGGTTACACATTGATCTGCTGTATAATAACCTACCCATCTATAAGAAACTCCACAAGATGAAAGATTACTTGTGGGGCTTTATTAAAAAGGTAATAATGGGATAAAAATAGCATTTTATAACCAAACTTATGCATATAAGTTAACAAGTTTTTACCATTCTCATGATTTTAAGAGTTGATCCAAGTAACATTTCTTAGGTTTTGTCATCAAATACATATGTAAAAAAATCTCTATTTCAGTTGATAGAAAAGAAACGCGAGGAAATGAAAGCGGAAGATGAAATTGAAAATACAAGTGAGATATTATATATTTTTTTTAATTAAGATAAACTAGAGAACATTAGATGAGATTGAAAAAAATGTCTTCGGTATCCAAGGATTTTAATAGATGAATTCAAATTGATCATAACGAACATACCATTTTAGGTGCTACAGAAGAAAAACAAAGAACTTTCTTGGAATTACTGATAAGATCTTCAGGAGGAGAGGATGGCTATACTGATATTGAAGTCATAGAAGAATCGATGGTGATGTTAGTAGCTGGCAATGATACGACAGCCGTTGCGTCGTCTTTCATATCTGTAATGCTGTCAAGGTTTCCTGAAGTACAAAATAAAGTTTATGAGGAGTAAGTTGAAAGTATTGTTACTGAAGCTAAGCACTCTAAATAACATTAATTATTTTAAATTAAGTTTCTTTCAAACAATGTTATTAAGGGTTGTTCATACTACCTATCTTATGCCTAGTATTCTATAGAGCAAGTAAACGCAAATGGAATATTCTGATTATAGTGCAATGCACTGCAGTAGCTATTAAAAATTGTATAGGTATGGCTGGCACCAAGCATTTTTTTTTTATCAAGCTAGCTGTTACCTGCAACTTTCCATGCTGTTTACTACAAAATTGAGGACTTCACTCATACTGACAAACAAACATACGGACTAAGAGACAGACAGACAAAAGTTCCAAAAAATACATTTTGGCTTCTACTGCTGTTATTAACATTCTACACCTATTTATTTTTCTTAAATATCTTCAATGTGCAGACATGGCAAATTTACAATTAATGTACGGATTGGAATAGATTCAGGATCTCAATTTGATGAAGGACCCATTTACCGTGGATACGGATGGATTTAGCGTGGATACCAAAAAACCTATATGTGCTGTTTACTACAATATGACGCAAGCATTTGACTATGTCCATCACGAAACTCTACTTAAAAAGATAGAGTCATACGGTATCAGAGGAAATGTACTAAATCTTATAACCAGCTACTTAAAAAATCGCAAGCAATACACTGAAATATCTTCTATTAATATTACCACCAAAAAAGAAGTTACGCATGCATCTAATTTGCGAACGGTTAAGTACGGTGTTCCCCAAGGCAGTGTATTGGGGCCTCTCCTATTCATTTTGTACATCAATGATCTACCGCAAGTGACCAACTATCCCATGACTCTCTTCGCAGACGATAGCACAGTCACCATACGTGCCTCGAAAAGGAAATAAATAACACAATTAATGCAATAATTACATGGATGTCTGATAATAATTTAAAAGCAAATTTAGAAAAAACAAAAGCTATGTTTTTTAGTCAGCGCTTAACTACGCCGAATTTTAAACTTAATTACAAGGGGACTGAAATTGTTTCAGTAAATTCTACTAAATTTTTAGGTATTACAGTTGACAGTAACCTTAATTGGAAGCAACATACTGAGCAACTAATTAAGAGAATAAACTCATCCGTCTATGCTCTATATCGGCTAGCTAACATCATTAACACCGATGCTCTAATAACGGCCTAGCATGGTTTAGTCGATTCAGTTTTAAGGTTTGGAATCATATTTTGGGGTAATTCCACGAATAAAGAATTTATTCTAAAGTCCCAAAAAAGGTGCATAAGAGCAATGTTTGGACTTGACTCTACCGATAGCTGTAAACCATATTTTCGGCAACACAATATACTAACCGTGCCTTCACTATATGTATTTGAAGTAGCAGTCTTTGTCAAAAGTAATCCTCACCTATTTAAAAAAATGTCAGAGAATAATAATCGCACTCGACGGGATAACGACCGTTTGTGTTTGGTGAAATGTCATACCGCACTTATGCATAAAAGTATTTTCTGCATGGCACCGGCGGTCTACAACAAAATTCCAAACTATATAAAACAGTTGAACATAACTCTCTTCAAGAGACATCTAAAAAAATTACTGATTCAAAGATCCTACTACAGTGTAACAGAGTTTTTAACCGATTCTTCGACTTCTTAATACTTACGGTTATGAGTGTTATGACAATGCCATACATGGTGGCAATAATTATAATAATATGGTTCAATGCATGATTATTGTAATATTAATAATCTCGTTCTTATTATATTTGTTTTGACTAATATTATTTAATCATTATTATTAACTTTTCATTTAATTTTATAATTTATAATTTTTTTATTAAACTTGAGTACTATTGTATAACTGATGGATTTTTCTGTTCCTTAATTGTTTGTGCTTTTTACAATTACATAATGAAATTATGACCTTGAACTTTTAAGTTATTTTATAAATCGATAATTTTAAGCTTTCAATTTATTTTATGGACTGATGCTAATTTTCAAATATTATTGTATAAACTTTTAAATTATATTATCTAAATTTATTCTTAATAATTTGTATATTTTCTTCAATATTGACTATTATATAAATTGTTATTGTGATTCTGATATAAAGTTAAATGAAACTATCATACTTACTACCTTATTACATTTTGTACGCCTAATATGGCAAAACATGTAGCACTATGTAAAACTAATATTATCTATCCTGCATGCAAGCTTATATCTTGTACTGTACACACGTGTTTTACAAAATAAATATCTTTATCTTTATCTTTATCTTTATCTTTACTATTTTTTTTTGGAAACATCAGCACAGTCTTACTAAATTTAGATTACAAAAGTTAGATTTGTACTTTTCACAGATTAAAACATGTTTTTGGAGAATCAGACAGGGTCCCAACGTCAGAAGATCTCGTTCGTCTTAAATACTTAGATGCAGTGATTAAAGAAACTTTAAGATTATATCCTCCAGTACCGGTAATAACTAGAAAGGTTGAAAAGGAAACTAATTTACGTAAGTATGGTAATTTTATTTCAATCACGTGGTATGTCGATAAAAAGTAGGCTACTAAAACCATTATTTTCTTACAGCAACAGGTTTAAAACTCGTGCCACAAACTGGTGTCATAATCAACATCTGGGCGTTACACCGCAATCCTCGTTTTTGGGGTGACGATGCTGAGCAGTTCCGACCTGAAAGGTTTCTAGATACGCCCTTGAAGCATCCCGCTGCCTATATGCCGTTTAGTTATGGACCCAGAAACTGTGTTGGTAAGGTGTAAATTACGGCAAAAAATAAATAAGATTTGGATTATGCCAAGGTTTTGGTCGAAATTCAATTCAGGAATAACTCTCACTCTCTCATCTATCTCTTATTCCCATTTCATTTTTGAACTAAAGATAAATAAAAATGTACTTCCCGTTTACTCCAAGTTTTCCTGCCCACTTCTTCATACCTCATCTCTTGTAGTAGGTTCATAAGAGGTGAGGTAGGAATAAGCGGGACGGGCAAATATGGCCAACTCGAAGCGAACGCATAGTACAATCAAATATTTTCAGGGTACCATTTTGCCATGACATCCATGAAGACGGCTATGTCAGCAGTTCTTCGGCGATTCAGGATACTGCCTGCCACTCAGCCAGTAAACGCTGAATATCCTCCCTTACGACTCAAATTCGACCTGATGATGAAAGACGTTGACGGATGTAAGATTCGATTGGAACAAAGGAATAGAACAATATGACAATGGTTGTGTTTTATTTTTTGTGCTATTAATAAGTAGGGGGAGCTCGGGAGACCTGAACTGCGATTTACCCAATATGGCAAAATACGTGAGTTGATCACAGTATTAAGGTTATAAAAAGTAATTTTCAGCTGAAATTTGTAATAGTCCTTGTAAATAAAAACACTTCAGAAAACACAATCTCAATTGAATTATGTAATGTTTATTTAGATACATTCATTAAATTTTCTTTAAGGTATATTCAAACTCCGTTTGTGTGCATTTTTAGAAGACAATATCCATTTATATTTTAATATTTTACATTTTGTCTTGCAATTTTATCTGGTAGCATAATAAAAATAAAACTTAATTCATTTCTCAATGAAGAGGACAATCACAAATATAATTAAGTAAAGAAAAGTCACTCCACAACAACAAAGACATTTTTTTGTTCTATTGCCCAAGAAAACCACCATTATGCAAAATGGAAGTATGTTAGTAATTGACCACTTACATGCGACCACTGATCACGTTTTGGCGTCTCATTTGCGCTTATTTTAAATACATTTTTTGACGCTGGTTTAACTTTCCCACCAAGTCCCGGACTACCAAAAAAATGTAGATGAAAAAAAAATAAATAGTCACGTTGACTTGAGAACCTCCTCCTTTTTTTTCTTTCGTCAGTTAAAAAAAAGCTGAAACTGATAAATTGAAAAATGATTAATCATTACCTACCGAAGATTATCAATAATTACCAAATGGTCTGCTAATTGTGATTATAATATTGAAATTTTGCTTTTGCCGGCAGTTTATTTTGTCTGACCCGTACGCGTTGGAATGTGTGGTAAGGCAGGGTGGACTAACCTCCCCTCTGTTATTTAACCTGTACGTGAATGACCTCATCGGTGAGCTCAGCAGCACTCATACCGGTTGTTACATTGATAATGTGTGCGTCAATAACATAAGCTATGCGGACGATATGGTGTTGATGGGACCATCGGTGGGAGCAGTTCGTAAACTGCTGGCCATCTGCGAAACATATGCGGCGGAGCATGGGCTTACTTATAATACAGCGAAAAGCAAAGTCCTTCTTTTCAAAGGAAGTTTGAGTGAACCCACCTGTGTTCCGCATATTATGTTATATGGTGAAAAACTGCAGCGGGTAACAAATCAAATCAAATCAAATCAAATCATTTATTTCCATGGGCCCCAAGGGGCGCTTGAACACGTCAAAACAAATATCAAAACAAAAAAATATTAAATTAAAATAAAACTTAGCTAACTAAATTATAATACTTATTGTAATAAAATGAGTTGACACCGGAGCTTAGATTGACTTTAATTCAACTAAGAGATTTGAATTAAAATCAATCCAAGTACCAGCTCCGATGGGTATTGCATCATGAGAAGAGCTGGTGAGAAACTCATGTGCACCATTTTTTCAAATAATTCATACAATATTTGTTTGTTTTTTGACAATAATTCTATGTGTAAGTTATAGCAACCAAAACAACATTATAGCTAAAGATGTTTATAAAGAGAAAATAAACTTAAATATAGAAATGCAATTATATTAATACTTATAAATAAATCCATAGGTTGCAATATCTTACACTTCAAGCAGAAAATAAAGGAGTAAAAACAATGTGTGTATACTACTGTATATATAAGGGTTTCAGAACAGACAAAAATAAATTATTTATATACTAATAACAAAAACTATTTAACCAGTTTTAGGTATCTAGGATATGTTGTGACATACAATCTATCTGATGACGCTGATATAGAACGAGAGCGCAGGGCGTTGGCGGTCCGAGGGAATATGGTTGCCCCTAGGTTTGCACGATGCTCCATGGAAGTTAAAATCACGCTGTTCAAGGCTTATTGTCAGTCATTTTACTCGAGCAGCCTATGGGTAAGTCATACCCGTCGGGCCGCCCGCGCCGCGCCGCGCCGGTGTGTCGCGCGTTCAATATAATAATAATATATTTAGGATGCTGATGCAGCTGCTTCCTTACTGCAGTGCATCACTTATGTTTGCTGAAGCACACACGGATGGCTATCCGGCGATAATTAGCAAAAAGGTGGCTTCATTACTCAGACGCATAAGAGACAGCAGCAACAGCATCCTTAGGATGATTGCCTCACGACTTGACCGTCCTATCCAGTCTAAATGGGTGAGGATAATAACTGGACAGGACTCAAATTATATTTAAATTTTATATTTAATGATAATAATTTTATATTGTATTAATTTTGTATTGTTTTAATGAATTGACTTGATATTGAATTGATTTGATTAATTATTTGTATTTTTTTCCGAGTATATTTCTTACCTATGTTTCTATTGCTATTTTAATGTTTAATTTATTGTTTGTTGGATCACTCTACGCTGACTGAAATATTTTAACTACTACTTCTTATGGACATGGTCTAAAATAAACGTATTATTAATAACATCATTCTTGTGGGGGATATCAATCTAGATTATATAAATCCCTCTAATGACCAAATAATACAGGGCTACTTAAACTTACTGACTGCACACAGCATGCTACCAGCACACCACCTACCCACACATAATCACACTTGTCTCGATCATGTGATACTTTAAAGTAAAAGAGATGCAAAATGCTAAGTAGCTGACACCACCATTACTGACCACTAAAGCGTAATCTTTTGCCTAGATATAAAGATTTGTTCTGACTCTGGGTGTACTTTGTGTGTGAAATGTATGTTTGTGAACACCCCCGCGATACATACATGAATAAAAGAAACAAACATGTTAGATATACTCCTTTTTAATTATATAAATCAGCTATAATCGCATTTAACACAAAGCAAACCACTTTAATTTATTGTAAAACCGTTGCACATCACAAAACTTATATCTTACGTAGGGAAGTCAATTGAGTGCGACAACATCCGGCCGTCCTGCTGACGCGTTCGTCCTCGAACAGCGTTTAAGTCTAATGTGGGGCTGAAAACATATAAACAAAATTAAGATTTTATTTATTTAGGATGATGACATTTGGTAACCAAAACAACAATGGTCTCAAACAGGGCTGTTCATAGGGTGCCTGCATCAAGGCAGAGTACTGTCATCCCTTCGTCGGACAACATACTCCTCACCTGCGGCGTAAACTAGTTGATGTTCATTAAGAATTAATCTAGTCGTGTATTGCCATTTTCACTACAACAGCGTTCACCACGGATTCCTGTTGTAGCGGTTTGCCAACACCCTAGGAACACCCAGATGTTTTAAGCCAAAACATTAGACACCACTGCTATGATTAATAATAATGTCATCAGTTCTATGTAAAATACATTGTTTTAACCATTTTAAGATAATTATGCGTATATATCTGCATATATTCACATATATATATACATACATACACACATACATACGCTTATATTTATTATTAAAGTAGAATAAATAGCATCAGTAAAATATACTAAACGGTACCTGTATTATTTTAATAGCTTACATCCGGACAACATCCGGTCTTACTCATCAATGTGGATCCAGGGCTTCATGTTTTCCACACATGTAACACCATCATAACGCTTTGAAGACCTTTCAGCACCTCTCATGTCAGCTACCTGATATCTATCATGGCCCAAGACCTTAGTCACTTGGAACGGTCCCTTATATAGTGGCATCAACTTAGTGCTTTGTCCATCGTTCGAGTGGCTTGGAATCTTAAGTACCACCAGATCACCAACAGCATAATTAGGAGCATCTTTCCTTTTGGCATCGAAAGATGCTTTTTGTTTCAAAGCATCTTTTTTTATGTTTGCGTCGACCATATTTCTCAACGCAGTGACGTCTACCAAGCCTTCCGTATTATCATCATCAGTGACCATATCGTTGTTCTGAATGCGAATTCTATACCCGAAAAATACCTCACTGGGCACAGCAGAAGTAGTTTTATTAATAGTACTGTTTATGCCTTGTTGAACCTTTTCAATGTGCTGGTCCCATTTGTTATTATCAGTATCGGCACCCATGCTACGTAATGCTTCTAATATAGTCTGATTATAACGCTCTACTTGACCATTTGAGCGTGGTACAGCAGTGGCGATAATGTGTGCTCTAATATGCCGATCCTTACAATAACTTGTAAAAAGCTTGGATGTAAATGCGCTACCAGCATCACATACCAAACGCTTAGGGTTACCGAATACTTTAAATATTTTATTCAGTTCGTTAATAACTACCTTACTTTTAGTATTTTTAACAGCAGAAATAAAAATAAACTTAGTGAATGAATCAACCAATACTAATAGATAACTATTTTGCCGAGTAGTTTTGACAAATGGACCAAGGTGATCTACATGGAGTGTGTGGAACGGTCTAGCATATTTTGGAATAGGATAGAGCTTTCCCGGTTTTTTTGCCGTGAATATTTTTGTAATAAATACAGTTTAAACAATTTTTGATGTATTTGCTAACCGTTTTCTTTAAACGAGGAAACCAGTACTTGGACTTTATTCGTTCAACTGTTTTGTCAACCGCAAAATGACCCACATCATCATGGTTAGCTCTTATAACATACCATACACATTGCTTTGGCACTAACCATCGCCTCCCAAATTCTGTTCTACGATACACTTTATTTCCCAATAGCTCATACTCATTAAATATCTGTCTATTCGGTTCGGCTTCTCCTGACTGCAATATATCTCTAATACTACATATACCCGGGTCTTGCAACTGAACTGATAACAACCAATCTCCCTCAGAAATAGTGCTAACGGTTTCATTTATATGTGATAAGTTACTGATTTTATCAACAGGATTTCTGCTCAATGCATCAACATGTTGCATTTGTGAGCCAGCTCTGTGAACGATTTCAAAAGCAAAGTCTTGAGTATACAGAAGCCATCTACTTATTCGTGGTATTATTTCTTTTTTGTTTAAAGCGTAACGTACAGCATTGCAATCTGTAGTTATTTTAAAATTTGTACCTAACAAATAATGACGAAATTTCTGCAACCCAGCTACAATTGCCAAAAGCTCCAACTCGAAAGAGTGATATTTTTTTTCGTCGTTACTTGTTTGGCGACTGTAAAAATAAACTGGCTTTTCAACGTTATGACTTAATTGTGTTAGAATACATCCTATGCCGTCGCGACTGGCATCAGTATATAGATTTATGGGCAAGGTAGGATCGAAAACATTAAGCACTGCATTGTTTATTAATGCATTTTTCAGGTCATTAACTGCTTGTTCTTGTTGAGGGCCCCAATTCCACATTGCATCCTTTTTAAGTAAACTAGTTAGTGGTTTACATATAAGCGCACAGTTACGTATAAATTTTCTGAAGTAATTAATCAGCCCCAAAAACTGTCTTAATTGGTGTACTGTCTTTGGCGCTGGATATTTTGAAATAGCATCAAGTTTACGCGGACTTGGACGCACTCCTAGTTCGGATATATCATAACCCAAAAATGTGATCTGATCTTTAAAAAAATTACATTTATCCAAATTAATGGTTAGATTATTTTTTTCAAAAATATCCAACACCTTATCTAAACAAATCATATTTTCTTCAATGGTCTTAGTACCAATCAATAAATCGTCCATATAACAAACTACCCTACCAAAACGAAGATTACCCAAAACCGTATTCATTAATCTTTGAAATACCGCGGGACCATTGCATATACCAAATGGCATCCTTAAATACTCGAAATGTCCATCGTTTGTAATAAACGCAGTTTTGTGTACATCCTCAGATTTAATGCTAATTTGATGATAGCCACTTTTTAAATCTAACGAGCTATAGAACTTACAACCTGTCAATCTGTCAATTAGGTCCTCAATCATAGGCATCGGATACTTTTCTTTAACTGTGATTTTATTTAGTTGTCTGTAGTCAACACACAATCTTTTAGACCCACAAGATTTATTAACTAGAAGCGCTGGACTTGCATATGGTGAATTACTGTTCTGAATAATCCCATTCTTTAAAAGATCATCTATTATTTCGCGTGTTGTTGCTCTTTCTGACTCAGACATTCTGTACGGCCGTTGAAAAATTGGTTTATTAGAGGTTAATTGTATTTCTAGTTCTACACAAGAGGTTTTTCCTAAGCGTGACATATCTTCTGAAAAAGACTGAGGATATTTCGCTAAAAGATTGTTCAATGCATTTCTATATTGACAAGGTACATTTTTAACTTCAATAATTGTACACACATTAAAATTTTGAACTGGCTGAAATATTAAGCTATCTCCCATACGCATATACATAATACTTCGATCTTCTGTAAAATTTCTGCCGACCAAAATGTCACAGTCAGATAATACATCAATGACATAAAGCGTCACAATCAATTCTACAGAATCTACTTTTAGCTTGGCTGCAATAGCCTTTGTTACTTGAGCAGATAATTCGTTAGTAAATCCGACTAAATTAATAGGATTATTCAAAACAAAAGGTTGCAACCGGCATTGATTCACTAAATCAGTTGTTATTAATGAGCATTCACTACCCATGTCAAAAAATGCATTACATTTAAAGTCGTTCAGTAACACAGATTTAAAAAACTTTTGTTTGGTTAGAGCATCAGAAATCATTTTAACTTCTACCTCCTTATCAGCTTTAAGTTTCAGCTTAGATTTACAAGCTGCTTCCAGATGACCTAACTTATTGCACGAAGAACATTTCACATTATCCCTAACAGTACAAATATTCCTCCTGTGACCTACTTCGCCGCAACGATAACATGTAACATTCGTGTTTAATATATTATTATTATTGGCACTTGTAGAAGGTTCTAATCTGCTTTCCGGTTTATTAACAGTATATGTCTGGCTAAAATGCAACTGACGCGCGGCTTTCGGTTGTGATTGAAGCTTTAAATTATTTTCCTTTTCATTAAGAAAATAAGTTTTACCGTGTAAAAACGCAGCTAAATTGTCACAATACCGAAAACTACCTGCCTCAGCTGCTACGCTAATATTCGCGTCACCAATAGATCCTACAATAACAGAAATAATATCTTGTTCACGGAAACCTAATTGCAATCGGTCTATTTTCGCTTTTTGTTGAAAAAAAAATTCGTATAATGACTGGTTAATTAACGGTTTAGCATTTATTAAGTCTTTGAGACAGTTAAACATATTACGTTTTACTTGAAAAGTATCGGATAACATATCACGCCATTGCTTCCACTTCCATGTAGTCCACATAGTCTCATTCCTTTGAAAAGAATCTAGCCAAGTTTTTGCTGTATTTCGTAATTTTTGAAGTGCCTGATATTTAGTCATATTGTCAGACCAACCGAACGCACGAGAATTAGCTTCTATTACATTAAGCCACATGTCTACATAATCGAAAAGCGGGTCGAATTCGGGTATCACTGATGATAATATTACATTTTGACTCACGGTTGGCGATCCTTTACGACGACGTTTACTTTTACGCCGTCGATTGTACTCGCTGCTGGCACTGGAGCTGCTACTTGACGTGGATGAACTCGAGCTGGTTGAAATTGCCCGCTTACTTCGCCGCCTGCGACTCCTCCGTGGCATAATGCTGGAACGTTTGTTCAATCCCACTTCTGATAAAAGAAACAAATATGTTAGATATACTCCTTTTTAATTATATAAATCAGCTATAATCGCATTTAACACAAAGCAAACCACTTTAATTTATTGTAAAACCGTTGCACATCACAAAACTTATATCTTACGTATTAATTCACAATTAGTAGATTTTGAATATAAAACACACTGCACAATTAAATTGGAACGATACTCCAACACTAATTTCACTTTAATTTTTCGTGTTGACTCGACGAATTCAGCGGCAAAAGTGAGTGCCGGCCGTAACCGTTCCGTTTTATGCCGATATCGAAGGATGTGACGCCACTTCCGTCTTGATTTTTAAATTTTTTTAGGGAAGTCAATTGAGTGCGACAACATGAATTATGCCTAGATTAGGCGCAGTTTTTTTTTTTAAATTCCATTTATTAATTAACATAATTATGAACAATATTTAAAACCACTTTTGATTTAATTTGGGCCTGTGCCGCGCCTAGGCATTACAACATGAATTTTTTACCATCCTTATCTGTCAATCTAAGCAAATTACTTACCTCCCGTTTAATACATAATTGCTATTTAAGTTTTATAAGGCGCTTGTTAAATATTTGAAAAAATAATTATAATTGCAATATAAAACATAACGCATATTTATATCCAAACAAAAATTTTCGATAACTGAGTTATAAACGCCATCTATTTTAAAATGCTGTAAGCTACACGATGAAATTGACAGAATACTTAAAAACACTTCATATAAAAATGCATAATTTTAAATTCTTTACCAAACAAAATAGACGCAATATAGCTTTTAGTAAAAGCTATATTGCGTCTGTTTTGGCCGTTTGTTAATTTGTTCCTTTTTTAAAATGCCTAAGGCCCGAAACTGAGTTAAGCGGACGCCCGCGCGGTTTCATACAAAAGTGATGCGTCACGGGGAACTGCGCGGGCGTCCGTCATGGGGAAGCGCGCCCCGCACCCGCGCAACGGGGCATGCCTCTGGAGGGAGGCAGCCGTCGCGGGGGCACGCGCGGGGCCCGCACAGCAACCTAGATTCAATAAACGGGCTTATTGGCTGTCGTTTCTTTTTTGCTAGTCGTCGTCGTTGTGCTATGTAATAATACATTAAGCTCTCCATCGACACGACTGTACATGCACTCCGTTAAAATTGTCAATAAAATAATCCGGCCTCCGCGACGGGAACACGCGACGGGCACCGTCGCGTTCCAACGGAGCCTGCCCGCGTATCCACGCGCGTTGACACGCGACGGCTGCCCGTGGCGGGCGCCCGCTTAACTCAGTTTCAGGCCTAAGAGTTTCGTGAAATGGTCGCATTTCATCAAATGTTTTATTGTCAATTACCTCGTCGAGGAGGGCAGATCAATGCTAAGAAATATTAAAAAGTGAATAATTTGTTATTAAATGATCAAGAAAGTGATGGCAAAAGAAGTTTATTATGAAAGGTTATCGAGCACTATGCAAGTCGCGCAAAAATTATACGATCCGGATAGACGTGGATGATAAAATGGTGAAATGGTGTCAACGATTCAATGATTTGACCAATAGATAGTGAAACATTTAATTAAATGCGAACATCTCACAAAATTATCGAGCACTTCCCGAAGTAAACAAATTTACAAAATGACCTTATCTATACCAATTGCAACATGTCTGTTTAATGGTGATTATGACAGCTCAAAAGTAAATCCTCACGAGAACAGGTCCTTGCCTAGCAGTAAGATATGTTTAATTATAATAATTGTATTGTATTGTATTGTATTGTAATATGATAAATTAATGCGATAAATTGAAAATTATTCATATTTACCGGTGATTATTAATAATTACAAAAAGCCGTGGTGAAAGTAATAACAATATACATTTATCGTGCATTTATCGCTGATTATTAAAAATGTAACCACCGTACCGATACATGTTATACATTTTCAAAAATAACGTAAGCTGTGCGTCTTCCTGATCAATCAAGCAATAGAGGAAAGGTAGTGATTTTAAGTTTTGGCCCTATTAGTAGGTTTGGTTAGGTTTGATTGTTACCAACATCCAATAGACAAAATAAACGTGTGCGTTACCCCAGCAAAATAATGTCGAAAACACCAAGACACCCGCCCATCTCACCTGGTTCCGCTGGCGGCGATACCATTCCTTTAAAAGGACTATGACTTCACCCGGCATACCCGCCTCTCCCAGCTTGCCCCAAAACACAGAATAAGAATACAACAGAAGATTCACTTCCTAACAAAAGTCAGGTTTAGGCATAAAAATGTACCACTCGCTAGAAGCACCCTCCTCCAAACAAAATTGAACCTTAAAACCGGACGCGAACGGTGAATGTTCTTTGCGCACCGCAATTTTACGATCGAGGTGCATAGGGTTGTTACTTAACAAGTTTTTGTACCCAGTTAATTTATGTAGTTTGAAGATATGTAAATGCATTAAATTACCATTTACACACGATAATTCATCTGGAAGTCGTGTGTTCGATTCCAACGGGTGTAGGTATGCGAGCGAACATTGTATTCGTTTGAAAACATTTCAGTTTGTTCCCAATAGTTTTGAGCAACAAACAAATGAAGATTTTTATTTAACTACATTTAACAAAACAAATCCGAGCGAACAACTTACTTAGACATTTATTGTAGTCTAGGAGCTGACAATATTTTCAATTAAAAAACAACATTCAACAATTTTCTCTATTATTATTATTACAATTGTTTTACTATTAGATAATGTTTGATTGATCGTTTGCCTGATTTAAAATTTCGATTATTAAATCTTAGCGTCGAAAATATGCGAAGCCTTACAAACAGCCTTAATAAGTAGTCAACAGGGAAACATAATATATAAATGTATCGCGTACGTGCGATCCGTGCGACGAGCGATAGCCCTCTGCCGTAAACACCCCGAAGCGGATCGGCCGGCGAGTCATACCTAAACTGCGGAGTGAGACCCCCCTGCCCAAAGCTTGTCATATAGAACTGTATGTATCAAATGCTTTTGACAAGTCTAGGAAACACGCATATACCGGTGTTTTCCTATCAGTATAGTATCTGACGGCTTGCTTAAGACATAATATCGCACTTTCAGTAGAAAGCCCGCTCCTAAATCCGAACTGGGCATCGTGCAGTTTTATATGTTGGACAAGAATGTTATTAAGCAAGCCGTCAAACACCTCGGCCATTATCGTTGCTAGTGAGATGGGCCGGTAGTTCTTTTTGTCCGAGATGTCTCCTGTTCTGTTCTTGATTATGGGAACTACTATTGTTTTGGTAAGTTCCTCAGGTATGTACCTATGACCAAGACAAAGATTGTAGAACATAGATAGAACACGGGGCAGGTGAACGCCAGCATGCCTAAGATGCTCGATACTGAGACCATCAAAACCAGGTGACTTGCATTTTCTCATACTAAAGAAAATTTCTTTTATTAAATTTAAAGATTAAATTTAATATTTAAAGATTCAAGGAATCTCGTAGTATTTCTTTCGCCAGAAGATATATAGCAATGAAAACAGTATTAATATCAACTTTTATTATAAGGCAATTTGCGTCTACAAGAGTAGGTTCAGAAATAATATTATAATTATAAAAAGACTTGTATACTACCACACCTTCATTTTGCGTTTTAGTTTTTGTAGTATGTGCATAGTTGTAGCCGCTCATCTCTAGAATGCTACTACATATTATTATGTAGCCAACACTCAATTAAAATTTGAAGGTCCCAATGGACATTAGAACAATGTATTATCGTTTGAAAATCAGGCATGTTGCAACAAATACTTCTTATGTTTTGTATCGGGAGACTCAAGGACTTATTTTTATAAAAGATCAAGGTGTTACAGTTATCTATATCACAAAACCGATTATTAGCTATTGTCATAGTAAATTCGTTATTATTGTAATCGAATTTTTATGCTAACAATTGTCTCATAGTCATATTTCTGTGCGAATTTATCTGTTTTATTAGTTTTGGTACTTTTATTACGTCGTGCGACGACTGTAGTTGAAAATTGGAAGTTCTGAAGATATTCAGAAAGAAAAATCATAAACGTATGGTGTCCTTATTATCCCATTGTGTATGTTGTACATTGTGGTTGTTAGTATCGTAGGATTGATAGTTAGAATTGTTATTATAAATGAGTTCGTGTGTAATTGTTAGTAGAGTTATATAGTAATTAATGGTATTAATAATATATAGGTAAACAAATATATGTAACATGCAATCTAGTCATATTTTTATGCTTAAATTTGTAATATCATCTTCGCTTTTAATACGAATTGCCTTCTGTCGTATATAAAGTTTATATTCCATACATTGTCCAACAGCTAGCTCTAGTTTTGGTATATTCCCTGGCTTGGTAGAATATTTTTCTGGTTTAAATTGTTCAGTTATAAAACATAAATAAATTCAGCCTTTTCCTGGATGTTAAGATGTGTGGTGTTCATTTAAATTTTCTTTCCTTGTTTTTATTTACAACAGATTTAATAAGGTTCTCTTTTTGTAGAGTGAATGTAAATTCAACTACGATGGGGCCGGGCTCCGGCTAAGAAGGTCTTTGATTGCCGAATTTTCAACATTTCCCTGTTTCTTTCCAGGCCTTTAAGAAGTTTTGGATACTGTAGAGGAACGGGATGTGATGTTCCATTACCACAAAGGGAGGATCCTCCGACCAGGCGCGGTGGTATTTGCCTGGCGGACAGCTGTCCACCGGTAGCGTATTAGAAGTGGTATATACGTACACTCTCTGTGAACACTTCGTTATCGCGATTCAGCGCTCTTTGACATATTATGTCACGTGTGTGTCACTACTTGACGTTGTCATTGTCATCTTTCATTTCTTATGTGCGGATACCGCCACATACTCCTTGTCCAATATCCGATAATATTTTTTCAGATGCGATGTCGGAGTCTTGAGTGATAAAAATTTAATTTTGCGATTGCAAAGCTATCGGTGACGAAGTTGCTTAAACCATTGTTGGTTGGCGCCGGTTTTTTGACATTATAATTGGATACGAATGCACCCAGAGAGCATTTGTTTATTGTAGGTAGAAAAATTGAATCCTATTAACGTATTGAAATGGATACACGAACAAAAATATTTTTTTCACTGGAATTTGAAGTTCGTAGTATCGTATGATACTACGAACATAAACACGGACAACGACAAAAAACTTGTTTCACTGGCGTTCGGACGGAGTGCGAAATTAGTCCCAGTCGATCAGTTTCCAACGGCGCTACTTTAAATAATTTAATGCGTTTTAATTCTATTAGTAATTTAGTTAGGTAAGTGACTGCGAACTGTAATAAGTGTTATTGTTTGCTAATAGGGTCAAAGTCCAACTCTATTGTTTCCTATTTGGTGAAGTTGTCGATTGTTTTAATAGTAACGATTCTGATTTGCACATATTTAACGTGCTTCAACATTATTTTTACTTTTATTCTCATTTTTTTTAACTTACACATTAACTGTATAATATACTAATATTATAAAAAGAAAAGATTTTTTGTTTGTTATTAGGAACTCTCGGACCTCCTTTCATGATGAGAAGGGTTAGGCCATAGTCCACCACGCTGGCCAAGTGCGGATTGGTAGTCACACACACTCGAGTACCTACTTTTTGGGCACTCTTAGGCATGCAGGTTTCCTAGAGTGTTCAAATTACAGATATAAATTGTTTACCCAACTGACTGATTCATCAACGCAGAGCCTAAACCACTGGGCCTAGAATTTTGAAATTTTTCCATAAGTTTGTTTCATGAGGTAGGCGCGCACTAAGATTGATGTTGGGCATTCTACCTCTGAGGCAAAAACTAGTTATTAATTAATTATAACTTAAAGAACCTACTAGTAGCGCTATTTGTTAGGCATTTTCAAGGTAATCGGCTTGTAATTTCGTGTTTAGGAGTTTTATGAATATTAAGTAGATATCGACCATGAGACCATTATGACTTTTGTTCTTATTATTTTTTGCCCGCGGTTGTGCTTACAAACTGGACTTAACTAAATAAAAAATACGTGTGTTATTTAATATTATGAATATGAGCATTCAAAATTACCTATTAGTCCTCATACCATTATATCAATAAATGTAATATTAACATTTCATTAAAATCGGTCCAGCCGCTAAGAAGATTAGCCGATACAAACAGAGAGACAAACAGACGGACAGTCCGACAGAAAAAACTGTAGGCAAATGTAGCGTGCAAACAACTATACATGCATGAAAAAACATTGTTCTTTTGATATTAAAAACAGACACTTCAATTTTATTTAATTGTAATAATTGAATAATGTGATCTTATAAAAAATTCAAAGAGGCCTCGAAAAACAAGCTCTGTAATAATTTACAATATTTTTTTCTGAATTATTATTCTTAACTGGTTTTATTATTATTTGAAGGGCACAGGCAAAGAACAGGCAATGTCCTTATGAATTGATTTTGAGAGAAACGCAACTAAAGGTATTTATTTACACTTTTGAAAAATTCGAGTGTTTTGTATTTTTGCACGCGCTAATCTCTGGAACTACTTATTGGAATAAAATAATTATTTTATCATTTGTTAATTACTTTCTTGGAAATGGCTTTAAGTCGTTTATTTTGATTCTTTGCACGGGGTTGGAGTTTTGAACGGCGGGGAGAATCGACAACATATTTTTGTTTCGACATAAAAAGCGGATTTTTGGAGTAACCTTAAGTATTTATTAAAAGCTTGTGATTGGGAATTAAATAAAATAAACAAAGATAATGCTTCCTATAGCAAACGAAAATAATATTAACAGTGACATTGTTTGTTTTTTGCCTTTACCCTTCATTTGAATCTACTGTATAACTTCAAGCTACTACCTACTTTCTACTCTTATGAAAAAAAAAATGTTTTTCTTTAAATGAAAATCTGATTTTAACTTATGTTTACTTTATTAAATTACTTGAAACATTATATATTTTCATCATCTGTCAATTTTACAAGTCTCAGAGATTCCTCCCAAAGTATTTTAGCTGTTTTATCACAATAAGCACGATTTACAGCCTTCCTTATTTCGCAATTCTTGAAATAAGCCCCACTTACGTTTCCAGCTTTTTTATCCAAAGCTGCATAGAGGGCCGTTTGAGCACCATACCAAGGGGATTTAAACAGTGTATAGAAAAATACACTTACAATAGCGCCAACAATTACATTAATAGAATTAAAAATGGTCGTCCCAACTGCTCCAGGATCTACGTTGTTGATAATAACGTTTGAACCCTGCAATCTTTTCGTCAGCTCATTTGCAAAGTGTATTAAAAATATCTTGCTATTCCCATAAAGTTGTACTTTATACCAATAGTTAGGTTCATTGGCCTTCTCGAGGTCTACCTGTCCGATCGTGTGAAGCAATGACGTAGTTGTCACAATCCTGCTTGGTTCACCGGGTTTGCCCGTTTTCTTTAACAATGGAAGTAGTAGCAGAGTCAGCAAAAAAGTGCCGTAATAATTTACTTGCATTATAAAACTTAAACCGTCTTCTGTAATGAACTCTGGAGGTATGCCCACACCAGCATTATTAATAAGAATATCCAATCTGTCTTCTGATTTCAAAATATCATCAGCGAATTTCCTAGTCGACTCTAAAGATGCAAGGTCCAGAAGCTTGAAAATCACTTTTTCATTTTCTGTTTCTTCAATGATTTGATTTCTTGCTTTGATGCCTTCACCTTCGAAAGGACAAGCGATGATGACTCTGGCTCCTCTATCAGCTAAATCTGTCGCTATGACAAGGCCCATTCCCGCCGTACCTCCCGTCACTATTACAGTTTTGCCTTCTAGCCTTTTTTTTGATAAACATATTTTGTTTGTATTTTTTTGGTACACTCCAATCCCGAGTAGTATAATAAGTATAAAGGCGACTGCGAGAAGCACAGCTAATGTTAGAACCACGTCCATTGATGATGTTTGTAAGTCGACTGAGAACTTTGCATAGAAACTACTTGTACTTTGAGGAACCGAAATAAAATATCCGATTGTCAAGTTATATCAAGGCGAGTTTGTTTTATAATGAATCTAATAACACATTATTTTTTGGGAAGTTTTAATATAAATTTTTATCGTATAATCATACATGCTAATTATGTCTTAATTGCATTACGAAATATCTATTTTAGTCTGCGTTGGTACTGTGTCAATTAATGTAAATTCTTGTTATTACAATCTAAAGCATACTCATTTAAACTATTACTTGAATTGGAGGATTATGTCCATTTTTCCATCATCAACATGAAGTAACTTTTAGACTTTAGCATTGCATATTTATTCAATTCTTATGGGCTCTGTTGCATCAGATTGCTTGCGACCATGACAAAGTACAACCTTGTCGAAATTTCAAGCACCGAAAGGTAAATAAAAAATAAATGGCGTTAATGCCCGTTTAAATCATATCAATTAACCTGTAGGTTAATGAATTTTTGTAATTAAAACGAATGTAAGTAGCACTGAATACAAATTAAATCATTAGCTGTCCGCGACGTGCGATACGCAGGGTGGTTTTTAATCCAGGTATTATATATTCAAGCTACAACTTTGCTATTTGATCAAGTTAATCCATTTCATTAAAATCGGTCCATCCATTCGAGCGTGCAAAAGTAACAATGGGCTGGGTCCACGTGGTAGGTACGTCGATTAAAAGTAGCGTAAAAATACAAACAAAATATGTTTATCAAAAAGAAGGCAAAACTGTAATAGTGACGGGAGGTACGGCGGGAATGGGCCTTGTCATAGCGACAGATTTAGCTGATAGAGGAGCCAGAGTCATCATCGCTTGTCCTTTCGAAGGTGAAGGCATCAAAGCAAGAAATCAAATCATTGAAGAAACAGAAAATGAAAAAGTGATTTTCAAGCTTCTGGACCTTGCATCTTTAGAGTCGACTAGGAAATTCGCTGATGATATTTTGAAATCAGAAGACAGATTGGATATTCTTATTAATAATGCTGGTGTGGGCATACCTCCAGAGTTCATTACAGAAGACGGTTTAAGTTTTATAATGCAAGTAAATTATTACGGCACTTTTTGCTGACTCTGCTACTACTTCCATTGTTAAAGAAAACGGGCAAACCCGGTGAACCAAGCAGAATTGTGACAACTACGTCATTGCTTCACACGATCGGACAGGTAGACCTCGAGAAGGCCAATGAACCTAACTATTGGTATAAAGTACAACTTTATGGGAATAGCAAGATATTTTTAATACACTTTGCAAATGAGCTGACGAAAAGATTGCAGGGTTCAAACGTTATTATCAACAACGTAGATCCTGGAGCAGTTGGGACGACCATTTTTAATTCTATTAATGTAATTGTTGACGATATTGTAAGTGTATTTTTCTATACACTGTTTAAATCCCCTTGGTATGGTGCTCAGACGGCCCTCTATGCAGCTTTGGATAAAAAAGCTGGAAACGTAAGTGGGGCTTATTTCAAGAATTGTGAAATAAGGAAGGCTGTAAATCGTGCTTATTGTACCAAAGTCAATGTCTTTTCTCAGGTTTTGAAAGATCTCTATTCCAATTTTCATCAAGATCGATTCAATAATTCAGCCGTGAAAGACATTCAAACAGAGTTAGTTTCTCATTCATTATATTAGTAAGGATAATAACATATAATGTATGTGCTCTAGTACAATAAGTGAGTAGCCTACTGGTGTGTCCCCGTGACTTCCAAGTCTTTCTGTTATTTGCTGGTATACCTCTGGCCAATCGTTCTGAAATGCATCCAAGTCGTCCCGCCATCTCCGTTCGGGCCTTCCTCGTCGCCGTTGACCGTCACGTGGTAGCCAGTTGGTACTGAGAAAAAGGTAAAGAAAAGTATAGAGCCACGTCTGTACTTTTCTTTTGGGCCCACTCCCTAAAAGCGACCAACTGATAATATAATACAAATAAAAATATCACTTATCTATTTTTACCTATGTGGATAAAGATACCGTATATAAGTATCTTATAATAATAATATGGTATTAAAATATAACTTCTAAAGTCTATTATATTATTTTCCTCTAACAACTCGTTTTGACATTAAATAATTCTCATAATAATAATTCAGTACCAAATATAATAAATTTTTAATTGAGTGACTAATTAATTAACTAACTTTATTAACTATTTTTGGCAGTTAAAAAAGTAATTTTATAAAAAAAGTGAAAAATATAATTTTATATTTTTTATTTATCTATTTAACTTTTTGCACACAACATGGTACACAGGTGGACTAAATGCCTAGTGGTTTTCTCTTACAGTCAACCTAGGGTGGTGCAGAGAAACAAAGGTAGGGATGCTAACAGATCAATTAAAACATTATGATGATTCTGCAAATTTTTCGGTCAAAAGTTTGCAAACTTTTATTATAAAGGTTACCGGGCTGTTGCGCTTCCTTATTCTTGAGATTGCGCATTCCAGGGAAGAACAGATTGTACGAAGAAAGAAGAATTAACGAAGCCAGTAGTATGTAAAGGACATAGTAAAAAAATATTATTGGAAGACCGGAGATTCCTATCTTGGTTAGAGCTCAAGTACTGGAACTGAATGGCTTTAGGTAAGAAGGTGGAGTTGGAGAATAAAGTAAGAAATAAAGGGTAGTGAGTACACGCAGGTTACGGCGTAGGCGAATGGGTAACCACCTCATGGGTCATACTAACGAAGATTGAAGTTTTCATATAAAGTAAGAATTTATTCCCCAATTTAACATTTATCCATATTTATGAAGATGTATAATAATATTTAATTTATCATTTTTGGGACCGACTTCACCAAACACCTTAATTTACAGTTTTATTAAACCTGTATATGCATCTCTTTTTATCATTCAATAATTGTACGAGATAGAGAGATGCAAAGCTGGAGCTTAGAGTTTAACTTATTAAAATTGCAGATTAATTTATTAATTTCTTGCTTACATAAACCTTTATTATTTATTTAGTTACTTTATTTATTTGATACATTTAAAATTAAGGTATTAATTAGTATTAAGGTTTTAGTATAGTTTACTATTACTACAATTCCTAACACATGATGCACCTACACTTACGAAATCAGATCTCCGCACCACCTGACATGTTGACTGGCAGCTAATGCCTTTGGCATTAAGTTCGCCTTAGACCCATGTTTTGTGCAAGAAATAAAAAAAATGAAAAAAAATCTTTTCGATTTTGGGTTCATTTGCCTTAAAGAGCGTTTTGATGGCAAATTTAGTGTGATATAATACCAAATAATACCAAAAGCTACCCTTCGTATATCTCCGTTGTTATATTTTTTTCAATCCTTGTGAATTTTTTTAGCCCTATGTTATCTTCTATAGAAACTTAGTTTCAGAATTACCTGCTTACTGTTATAAATTTTAATTTTTGTGAAGATGTTTTCTGGGCTTTCACGCAGAAAATACCGGGTCGATTTTGAATAAATTTTACGCACATGTAGATTGTAGCAGAAGAGCAATTGAATTCACTTGACTAACCCGCCTACCAAACATGGATCTGGCATCTCGAGGTTGCGTCGTAATATCAAAATTTAAAAAGGATTTCTTTTTTTTTCATAACCTCCGGCTACAACGCTGCAATTTTAATATGTTATAATTTACATATGTTTAAGTGTAAAAAATCAATATGATGGTTACAAGTGTCAGATAATAAATTATCATTTAAAAAACAAACCAGCTTTTTGGGAGGCGAGTTAGTCAGATGGTTCGCCACCTCTAAGAATTGATAAATATAGGCTTTTATTTAATCAACTTTAAAAATAGGAGGTTCTTAAATCGATCCATATGTATGTATGTATGTAACTTAAAATTAAATTAAAATTAAAACAGTACTTTCTGAAAAAGTACTATTTATGTAGTATATTGATACTATTACTATATATTGATTAGTATCTTGTGAAGATCTTTGGAGACAGGCAATGGATCTCTGCCACTAAATCTTCTCTGATATGAATAGGACATTCTATAATTTCTATCAGCATATTAAATCAATTACTTCAATCGTATTTCTAATTGTATTGCTAATCACTAAAAAAACAAAAAATAAATTATTTATAAAAAATTGAACCGACTTTCAAAGTAAGAAGCATTTAAATAACTTGTTATATTTTAAAGCAAATTATAGCTTTGCTAATGCCTTTTTGTATTTTAAACAATATTAAGGTCGAAAAATTTTGGCTTCTGTGCCAGCGATAATTTTACAAGTAAATTATTACTTGACTGCAAATGAAAGTGACGTAATTTAAATACATGACTCGATTAATCGGATTGAATTAGACAATCGTTCGGGTCAATGAGACCTTATCTAAAACGTGAATAAATTATTGTGCTTAAATAAAACACGGTATTTTTAAAAAGAATACTACAAATAATTTATAACTGATCAAACAGAAATATTACAGTAAATTATTATCACCCAAAAAATTACGGTAATCTCCAGTCTACAATTGTTTTAAGACAAACATTGATCCAGTTCATTATTTGATAGCTTGACACGTTTCACGGACTCATCCCAAATAAGTTTAGCTGTTTTTTCACAATTGGTGCGTTTCACTGACCAGTAGATTTCACAGTTTTTGAAGTAAGCGCCACTGATTTCCCCGGCCTTCTTGTCCAAAGCTACATGCAACGCGGTTTGAGCACCAAGCCAGGGGGTTTTGAATAATATCAGACATGCCCATGTCAGAAAACTTCCTGATATTATGTCTAACGAATCAAATATTCTGGTTCCAACCGCTCCGGGATCTATATTGTTGACCACAACGCTCGCGTGTTTTAATTTTTTGGTAAGCTCTTTTGCGAAATATACTAAATATATTTTGCTGCAGGCGTATCGTCTTATTCTTCGCAAGTAACTCGTTCCAATTAGATTGTCAACGTCTACTTGTCCGAGTACATGAGTACAAGATGAGGTTGTCAAAATCCTGCTGGGATCGCCAGGTTTCCCAGAGTTCTTTAGCAACGGCAGCAACAATATGGTAAGCAAAAATGTGCCGTAATAATTCACTTGCATTATAAAATCCAAGCCATCTTTTGTTAAACCGCGATTAACAAATCCAACTCCTGCATTATTTATCAGAATGTCCAGTCTTTCTTCTGTTTTTAAGATGTCAGCTGCAAATTTTCTTGTAGATTCCAGAGATCCAAGGTCTAGGAGTTTGAATATTACATCTTTGTTTTCTGTTTCTTCAATGATCCGATTTCTTGCGTTGATGCCTTCATCTTCGAACGGACAAGCAATGATGACCTTGGCTCCCCGATAAGCTAAGTCCGTTGCTATTACGAGGCCCATTCCCATCGTACCTCCAGTCACTATTACAGTTTTGCCTTCTAGTCTTCTTCTTGATAAACATATTGCGTTTGTACTTTTTTCGTATAATCCAACAATGAGAATAATTATTATAATTATAGATATTATAAGTAGCACTACCAACATGATGGCGGTCTTATTATAAACTGCGAACGAAACACGTTTCTGTTCTACAATAAACAAATGTGACTTAAAAACATTTTTTACCTGTTTACACTATATAATATTATAAAGAGGAAAACTTTGTTTGTTTGGTTGTAATGAATAGGCTTAAAAACTACTGGACCATTTTTAAAAATTCTTTCACCAATCGAAAGCTACATTATCCACAAAAAATATAGGCTAAATTTTATTTTGGAAAAAATAGGGTTCTGTAAGATATTTGGGTTTTTCGGACACAAGGAGTAAAAAATCAAGCAGAAAAGTTACTTATTTTGCGTACGCTGCCTAAACTATAAAAGATAGAACCATAAAATGTTCTAATTAATTGTAGATCTTATAAATATCTACAAAAAAAACTGCGCGACACTATACTTATCTATATCGAGTGAGGCACAACAACCATTTTCTTAAATTTTTTTTTGACTACATTTAAACGCATTTATTTTACTCATGCTGCATTTCAATCCTTATCAAAATAAATTATTTCATCACTAAGAACAGTTTATGTAGATAATATTTGGTCTGTGAATGATTAAAATTGGACGTTTGATTTTAAAGTTATGGCGAAATTAAAATATTACGATTTCTGCTGCACGACCCGTTGCGAAGTGAGCGTCACCAAGGGGCTGCGCGTGCGGGAGGGGGGAGTTTAGATCTGATGAGTAAGGTAGGTACCCGCGCTGCTCAGACGCGAGGTCGGCTCCCTAACTTCTTCTCAGAGCTAAACAACAGTTCTTCTCAGAGCTAATCAACAGTTCTTTTCAGGGCTAACCAACAAACAGTTCTTTTCAGGAGTAACCAACAGTTCTTTTCAGGGCTAACCAACAGTTTTTTTTCAGGGCTAAACAACAGTTCTTTTTAGGGCTAAACAACAGTTCTTTTCAGAGCTAGAATATTACACGCTGTTAACATTTTCTTAAAAATTTCAAAATGCCTAAGAGAGCCAGGTCTCAACTTTCTAAACATAGTTCTCAAGCACGGGCAGCTAGAATACGTCGTATGTTAGAATCTTCACTTGAAAGTTCACAACGCCTTGCTGAACAAAATTAGAGAAACTCTTAAGTACGCGCACGAGAGTCGAGTGTCGAACGTTCGCAACGCCTTGCACAACAAAATCTGAGTTACGTGCACGAGAGTCGAGGCTGGAGCATTCCCAACGTCTTCATGAACAAAATGTAAGGACCTCTGACTTTCGCGAACGAGAGTCAAGTGTCGAGCGTTCGCAGCGACTTAGAGCTCAGGCAGAGATACAGCAGTTGTCCACAAATAGAGTTCGCAATCGAATTTGACAGACTTGCTTTCAGATATGATCCGCAGGTTGATTATGCACAACAAGCGTCAATATTTTCAATGTACAGAAATTTTACTTCTACAGATTATAAGTATCGATGCCAAAAAAAAGATTTCATAATCGGTAGTCTTTATATGAAGCGATGCATCTACAATCCCCTTACAGATATTTACGGTATTTAGATGCTACTTATCTAAACAAATATTATAAAGGGGAAAGGTGTGATTTTTTGTTTTTATGTATTTACTATAAGAAAGCTAAATTATGGCTGAATAACATAGGCTATATTTTATCGAGGTACTACGCGGGCGACACGCCGCGCGCGATTGCTAGTTAGGTTATAAATTCGCTTAATGAGAATTTAAATCCTTTTAATGAGGTTCGTGTACTTTTCCTTATAATTTTGTACAGTACGCAACAAAATCAAAAGAATATTTTTGATAAATATTTAAATGTGGCAAAGTACCCTTCGGCGTAATATAAGCGTGATGTTATGTGATGTTATTACCGATTATCTAAGGCTTTTCAAAAGCAATCTTTCTTAATTTTATGAACTGTAAAATTTATATTTTGTTATTAGACTGTAAGCCTAAAAACAATAAAAAAAAAAAAAAAAAAAAAAATATTAGAGTTCAAATAACAGAAATATCAAGACTGAATAATGATAAAATAGAACAGAAATATACATCAGATCCTAAGGTTGTTAAGTATGGGGTACCACAAGGTAGTATTCTGGGTCCACTACTGTTCATAATATATATAAATGATCTGCCAAATGCTATTAGCCAGGATATACTATTATTTGCTGACGACAGCACGGCAATATTTACACAAAATAAACAAAATGTATCTGAATTAGGCATGAATAGTTCATTAAACTCTATTATTGACTGGTTAATTAAGAATAATTTAAAAATTAATTTAGACAAAACAAATTTTATGACATTTAATTCTAATTATAATTCTAATCATTATTCTAATAAATTGTGTATTCAATACAAAGGTGAAACAATAAAAGAGGTTAGTGAAACTAAATTTCTGGGTGTCTATATAGACTCTCGACTAAATTGGAAAAAAACACATTGATTATGTTTGTTGTAGGCTAAGCCAATTCTCATATGCCCTGTATATGTTAAGGAAAGTTGAAAATGAGAATATATTACTAAGTGTGTATCATGCGCATATTGGCTCCACCTTAAAATATGGTATTCTCTTTTGGGCCAATTCTACCGATAAGGAAAATGCATCTAAGGCACAAAAAAAAATGTGTTCGGAGTATACGTGGTCTCAAACCCACTGAATCATGTAGACCATTGTTCCGTACACTAAAATATTAACATTACCATCACTCTATATTTATGAAGCAGCAATTACCATCAAACAAAACATTGATGATTATGAAACCCTTCGGAGTGCAAGGCACAAAAATATATTAAACGTAAGGAAATGTAGGACTACTCACTATTCTCAGAGTATATTTGTTATGGGGGTAAAAATCTATAATAACCTACCAGATGTCATCAAGAATATTAATAATATAAATAGTTTTAAAAATAAGCTTAAGCAATATTTACTGGAAAATACTTATTATTCTATAAATGAGTTCCTAAATAAAAAATAACGATTATTTTATATTATAAATTGTAATTAGTATGTAAGTTGACATTTATCACTCTTAATAATAATAATTGACATGTAATAATTTTGGTATAATGATTATGTTTACATTTTATTAGTTTTAAACAAAAAATAAATATTGTACGCCTAATAGGTATACTGCAGCAGTACTAATTGAATTGTGTAACATCTTTATTTTTAACTGTGGTAAACAATAAATGAATTTGATTTGATTTGATTTGATTATTAAAATGGATGATGGGTAGATATTTAAATCATTTGTAATAATTGACTGCATGCTTGTGTGATGTTTATAATGAATTTAGAGAGTGATTTTCTTATGATTCCGTGATGCTTAGTGGCTGAATTTAGAGAGTGATTTCTTTTTATGATGCCGTGATGCTTAGTGGCTTAATTTAAGTTGTTTAGAGGGTAATTAGTATACCTACTACATACTAAGACAATTTGGATATAATGTTTAAAGAAGGGTTCTTTTTTGTTTTACGGTGATACATACTGATTAGAGGATTATTAGAGGATTATTAAAAAAAAATACAGATAACTCTACGAACATACCTTAAATACAAGAAGAGAATGAAAATATGATAAAAGACAACAAAAATATGACACTTCATCACATAAAAAATACGAATAGGGTAAAGGCGGGATACATGCCCCAGTGGGATTGATGCCTCACTTTCAAAAAACCTAACTTCCCAAAGTCGCCACTAAAAAAAATTATTATAACTAAGAGCCGCAGTCACCCCGCACCTCGGGTAGCCATTGGCCGTCGTGCTGTGAATACGTGTTTAGCTTGTGTGTACATTTATCTCCGCGGCGAAGTTTACAAAGACGTCAAAGTTTTAAAGGTAAGTTTTAGCCGTTGTGTAACTTTTAAAGTAATCATTAATTCCGTCATATTTTTAATTACGTAGGTGTACTAATTCATCAATTATGCATCTTGATGCAAATAATTCGTCATTTGTTTTTAATTAGTTTAAAAAATACTTGGGGCATCTATCTCTATCAAAAAGGATAGTTGCCTTGATTTTTCGAAGGATAGGTGCCCCTAGGGGCATCTATCCCTCCATACAAAATGTTTTAAATTTCAGGCGATTTTTGTTGCTTTTGGTAGTTTTTGGTACAATTCGTTGTGTTTTGGAGTATAGTTATATTGGTAGAAATTTGTAGTTTTTGATAATTGTTGGTAGTTTTAAGTAGAGTTTGGTAATTCCACTAGTTAATTTTGATAGAATTTGATAGGTTTTAGTGCATTTGGTAGCATTTGGTTGTTTTTTATTAGTTTTGGTGGCTTTTGATACAGTTTTGTGGTTTTTGGTAGAATATTTTTTGTGTTTGGTATATTTTGGTTGTAGTTTTTGTTGGTTTAGATGGATTTTGTTATATATGGTAGTTCTTGGTAGTATTTTCCACTGATGTAAGTTTGTTAAGGAAGCACTTTGTATAACTCGGGTGAATGTTCTATTTCATATCAGGTATATTAAAAGCCCTCAGCTATGATTCGGGTCTCAAAATACACCCGCTATGAAATCGACTACATTCACCTTTTGGTGCTTTATATATTGTACCTTCAATTATGTGTTTACGTGTATTTAGGTATATTTGGACTTTTTCTGATTGTAGTATAACCATGCCACAAAAATATAAAAGACATGTTCCTGGACTAAAGAACAATTGCAGTCAGCTTTCGATGAAAAAGACAGAAATACCATGGGGATAAACGAAATATCCCGACAGTTTGGGATTCCATCAAAAACATTGCGAAGACGTTATGCTGCTAAGAATACATTTTATTGTTTTAATTAGAATGTTTTTTATGCCTATGCATGTTAAAACTTAATAAATAATATTTAATAATAAGAATTTAATATTCCTATTTATGTTGAAATTGCTTATAAAACTTTATTAATGTAATTTTATTTGATCTCATAATAGAATTATATTCTAAGACAATTAAAATACTTTAAAAACTGCAAAATACTTTTCATTATTAGGGCCATGTTTCTTGGAAACAATTTCTGTTTTAAGGGTAGCCTTCTACTTCTAAAACACTAATTGTCATCTTAACCTTATAAAAGTTTGGTTGAATTTTTCGTCAATACATTATAAAGTGCATCTATCCCGCACCGCAGGCATCTATCCCTCTTAGTATTTTCATGGTGGGGCATCTATCCATACGGGTAGGCATCTATCCCCAAAAAAGGAGTTCCACAAAAAGCTAAATTCTGCAAAATCTGTAATTAATAGGTCTAAAAAACCAAATCACAGTTAAACATAAAGGACTAAACTAGCTGAATTCATACTCATTATTTATATACAATGAATATTTTCAAAATTAGGAGGTAATTTCAAAAAGTGGGGCATCTATCCCGCCTTTACCCTATATACCAAATATTTCCCTAATTTGTATAGGATGAAATTGGCATGTTTTTGTTGTCTTCTATCCAACCATAAAATTACTATAACATTATAGTTATATCATTGTTATTAACATCACGCCTATATTACACAAAGGGGTGTGGCTCAGGTATAACACCTGCATTTTCCAACAATTCCAAACACCTTAAACTATCCTACAAAAACCAAACCAACCCATAAACATAATTAAATTTAATAAATATCTTCACAAACCATTCCTATAACATATTTTAATCACCTTGTGAACATAATGAAGAGTGATGCAGTGCAGCGAGAAGAACAGAATGAGTAATACAGTGCACCGTCATTATAAGCGGAACACTCAAGATTCCATTCCCATCATCAGCACTTAATGAAGTGCAATTATCCATAATTACACCTCAATTAACGTAATTTCTGTGACGATGCAGGTCTTTGGTCGTTATTTGTGTCTATTGTCAGAGAAGAAATATAGAGGTTAATCTAAGAACGGACTCACATAGCCGCCCGGCAGATTTTTAATTCATTATCTAAAGTCCAGTAGTTTAATTAATTACCAAAAGAGTGTGTTGCTCATTAAAAGTATGACCATGTCTCTCAATACCGCAACGAACTCAAGTGGCTAACTATCCGTCAGCGTAGGAACACTCGTATATTGTGTGTGCTATTCAACATCCTTCATAACCCCTCCTATCCCTCTTACCTTAAGAAACGCTTTTCTTTTTCCCGCTCTCCCGATTCTGCCTGCCGGTCACATCTCCGTACTATCCTCAAATTTCCTTCACACTAAACTGACTTCTATTCCTATTCCTTTTCCGTTCATGCAGTGAAACTGTGAAACTTACTTCCTGCTGAAATTAGAGGCTGTCCCAATTTGAATGCATTTAAAAAGAGAGTTGAAGATCATTATCTGTCCTCTGCCTGTTAACTCCATGTATGGCATGATTTAATATCATAATTACAATTATTTTATGTATATATTTATGTATATATATTATTTATTGTTATGTATGTATGATTTATTTAGTATAATACAGTATGTATAATCTAACCTAATCCTATCGTTTTGTTTAATTCTATCACACATTGTATTATTTATTTTTTCATAGTTATTACGATCTCCCCTCGCGGGTGTGCTGGAAGAAATTTCTTTAAGAAATAAGCAGTGCCTTAGTACTTGTTGCTCTCTATATTGTGTTTGTCCTTCTAACCATTCTTGTGTGTGTACATAAATTGTTAAATAATAATTCTTAATTCTTAATTCTTTATTGTACACAATAAAATTACAATTTAACTTATAATATAATAAATCATGTACAAAGGCGAGCTTAATTCAAACTGAATTTTCTCCCAGCAAACCTTTAAAATAGAAAGAAAAAAACATCCTTAACGGGTAAGATAAAAGTGTACAAACACAGAAAGTACATAAAAAAAAATACTGATTATACCTAATTCTAATTAACCTAAATACTTTAAAGTATACTTACTGTATGTATACAGTCAACAAAAATTAATATATACTCTAAAAATAATAATAAAATGTCTGCAATAGTTCTGCGATGCTATGTGCACAACAATATTATGTTTGTTTATAACAATATGGCTTCTAAAGGCTGTTAACGAGATACTGTCAGCTCCTTAAAGTAAAAATAATCCTTGCAATATTTGCCCAAAGCTACTTGGCAATAAATAAAACAAATCCTAAAATAGTTTAAAGGCAGTTTTCTCATAAAATACAGCGCTGGAAAATATGACGAAGTGAATTCGACACGATTTGGCATTTTTGCATCATCCTATGTAGAATCTCTCGTATCTTAATATTATTATTCACATATTACATTCTCATTGAATACATTTAAGAATGATATGAAAGTATATTCGAAAGAACTAGGGTAATGCTTTAATCAAGACATTACGGACTTTGTGAGACGTTATCAATGCCCAGTACATTAAAAGTATGATGGGGGTTCTTATGTGGCGGTTGGTTAGGGGGGATTTTCTGTTAAATAATAGAGAAAAACAAAACGAATAATAATTAAAAAATACGGTATTTTATTCTAAATGTTGTTTCCAGCAATAAACGCAATATAAAAAGATATAGATATTTTTGGCGCAGTTGTCTAGTGTTATCTATCATTGATGTTGACTTTCAAACAACTCCTATATAAAATTATATTTTGTCCGATTTGTTAGTTTGCCGTAGAGGGGACGAATCATAATAAATATTACATGCTTTGTTTTACTGACGCTTAAGAATTTCTGATTCAATGTCATAATTACTACTGTACAGGTTTTGACAAATATTTAAAATTCTAAAGCCAGTCCGTTGATTTACGTCAAGCCTTGGACAAGTTTTTGTTGACGGTATTGAAATATTACCAACAAAAACTTCTATAATTAACACATACCGTAAAAATATATGGTTTAAGAGGATCTTTGTGCCGAGATGACGTCTAATAGAAATATATAGGTATATTAGGCCGATTAGTATAAGGGAACGCATATAAGAGCCATTGTTATTTGATTTTGTAACTAATTTCAAACCTGCTTAAATGCTTACCCGACTTTATAAAAGGAGGAGGTTCTTCAGGAAGTGATTTTAATGACTCTTAGCTGGTGAAGCTGCAGCTTCCCGCGTGGTCCTATTTCAATTTGGTTCAGTCCTGACAATGGCACCCATGAGAAAACATATAAGTCTTAAATGGACAGTAATTTATTATTATTTATCTTTATTTATTAACAACTTACTACGAGGTGATTAATTAAATTATTGTATTTAGTATTGTGTGATAAAAGATGAAGACGTTACAATAGGATGATTGCAGCTAGTTACCATTATTACACTAATCTTAACAAACAATACAGTACTTATTGTACATCACAACTACTTAAAATATGTTATATAGGATTCCGTAGTGCCTTTTTATTAACTTTTTTTCTCTCGGTAGACCCCTAGAATTCAAAACATATTGCGCTAATACGTAGTAAAGTAAGATAAGGACTGGTGATTGAGCTTTTTATAACGCACTTCATATGAGGTAACCTACATTAAGAAGTAAAAATACTATTGATAATAACCAAAAATAAATTCTACCTTTATAGAGTGTTTTATTAATGTTTAATATTTTTATTCATGCTAAATTCTTCAATAATTTAATTATTTACACTTTTGTAAAACACAAGACTGCAAAAGAATTATATAAAATAAAGTAGTGGCGGAATGTTATCAACTTATTAACTACATTTAGCTTAGAGCAGTGATGGCGAACCTGTGTTCATGCACGTGCCACATGCAATTACCTCCTAAGTATCTCTGCTGCTACACGCCGTTTATAACAAGTTCTAGATTATGGTTTATTATTATGCTCTTAAGTTCTCTCGTAGCCGAAGTAATTGCGTCAAATTATGCATATATTGATATATTATTTTATACATTTTATAGTTATAAAATACATTTAAAACTACATTATTACATAAAAATAGGAATAGATAGATACTATATATTACATAAGGTAATTATAGTTCATTGCGATCTGGAAAATATATTTAATTCAGTCATTGGACTAGATTAGATATATTTCGGCTTTGTTTGGTATTTGAAAGATAATCTGACGCCACCTGAATAAAGATTGTCTTTTCATACATGTTCAGCTTTGTCTTTTATCGTTAAGGATAATAGTTAGTGTGCTATCAATTAAAACAAATATTAAAGTTATACGAATTTAATTTATACTTATTTTCTATTAAATCTATACTATACTTAATTTCTTCTTCTGCTTTTACTAAACGTTATAATGATTTAAAACAATTGGTTACATCATCATCAGTTAATTTGACAAGTCTTACAGATTCTTCCCAAACGATTTTAGCAGTTTTATCACAATATGCTCGTTTTATAGCTTTTGAAGGCTTACAATTCTTAAAGAGGACCCCACTCACTTCACCTGCTTTCTTATCCAAAGCTGCATGTAAAGTCGTCTGAGAGCCATACCATGGTGATTTCAACAATACATAGCAGCCGATGATTATTATTGTACCAACTAATAAATTTATAGTATTATATATCTTGGTTCCAACAATTCCTGGATCTACACTATTGATAACAACATTCGAGCCACCCAATCTTTTTGTAAGCTCTCTTGCGAAGAATATAAGATATATCTTGCTGTTTGCATACAATTTAACTTTAGACCAATAGTTGGTTCTGTTTGCATTCTCTACATCTACTTCACCAAACCAGTGAAGAAACGATGATGTGTTTAAAATCCTGCTTGGTTCACCAAGTTTGCCTGTTTTCTTCAGTAAAGGTAATAGTAGCATAGTCAGTAAAAAGGTTCCATAATAATTGACTTGCATTATAAAGTTCATGCCATCCTTTGTTACAAAGTCTGCAGGTATTCCCACGCCAGCATTATTGATAAGAATATCTAATCTTTCTTCAGTTTCCAAGATATTTTTTGCAAACTTTCTTATAGACTCTAGGGATCCGAGGTCTAAAACCTTGAAATTTACCGCTTCGTTCTCTGTTTCGTCAATGATTTGTTGTCTAGCGTTGAGTCCTTCATTTTCAAAGGGACAAGCGATGATGACTTTGGCTCCTCTTTCAGCTAGATCTGTTGCTATGACAAGGCCCATTCCTGCCGTACCTCCAGTCACTATCACCGTTTTGCCTACCAAACTCTTTTTTGAGACACATATCGCGTTCGTACTTTTCTCGTATAAGCCGACACTTAAAATAATTATAATGATGAGAGCTATCGCGAGCAGCACTACCAGCATTGTGGCTATGTTGTTGTGAACTGCAAACAGGTCTCTTTTACCGATAACATTTGATTAGCGTCTGTTATGACTGGTTACTACGTGGACTCATTTGTATGATAATTATGTGATTAAAAATAATATGAGTTATTAAAGTCTTTTGATAAAATAACTGAGGTTATGTTATTGTTGACATGATAATATTATGTTGTACATAATGATGTATTCGTTAAATGTTATCTTCCGTAAATAACTCAAATAAACCAACCAAGAGTTTAAAGATCAACATAAATATGAATAAATTTGATGACTGTCAAGGTTTTGGTGCCATTGACTCTAAGCGTTACCAGTTATCATACCTAAACTTATAAATTCTGCTTATAAATGTCAATAAGTTGGTGTTTTTGTAGTTTTAATTCCCATAAAAAACTCATGAGATGCAATAACTTGTAAACTTTTATTTATTTATTTATTTATTTATAAAACTTCATACACACGTGTATATTGGCGGACTTAATGCCTAGGGCATTCTCTACCAGTCTACCTTCAGGTGGTGCAGAGATAACAAGGTAGGCGAAGTCATGACATAGTGCAGAGAGAGTAGAACAATAAATTAATTTAAAAACATAAAATATAAATTCATTAAAATATGAATAGATGCAAGTTATAATATACATACATAAAAATATATATATATATATATACATATATATAGTTATACCAACCCGTGGGCTTATTCGCTATTTGAGATTTTGGTTTCTTAACAAATAGTTTCTGTCAATTAGTAATTCTTTCACTCAAAACATGCATTTTTGACATAACGAAACCACGGATTACTCTCCTGGTTACTTGCCTGATATTAATACTTACGCTTAAAAACTCATTTCGAAATAGCAAAAAATCAGAGTGCGTGTTATTAATAATGGCTTACGACAATAGGCAAAACTGAATGGAAATGACCAATTTGTAAATTATTAACTGATATTAAATTATTTCTTATTTAATAGGACGAGGAATATACAAATTTATCCACTTTTATTGTTGTGTTATAGTTTTAATAGAAGTAAAAATTATTTTGTTTTACAGTTTTTTACTGAGTTGTGGCGCGCACTCTATTAGTTAATGATGTTTTATCTGTGGTTGAAATAACTTGAGTCGTAATAAAAGGTTTAATGGTTTTATTAATAATAGCTAATCCATACATATAATAAAATTTAAAATTATAAATGCCTGTTGAACACATTTAAGAAAAATCAATAAGAGGAGACTAGAACAGCAGTAGAAGCCGAAACATATTTTTTGGATTTTTGTCTGCCTGTATAATTATGTTAATAATTATGCTCCTTACAAGTAAATAAAATAAATTTTGTAGATGAATTTGGGATAGATTTTTTCGAAATGTAAATCCCAAAGGGGGTAAATTAGGCAGGTTTCTCAATTTTGAAAGATATAATAACTCAGAAATATCGAACTTAACGGGGACGAAGCCACGGGCAGAAGCTATTTAACAATAAAATAATACTTTTTAAACTACATTTGAAATTGATGTAAAGAGTGAAATATAACTTCTACATTTTTAAAAATATATTTTTGCAGTGAAAAGACTCCATAAAATTGCTGACTGCCACTTAAAAAAAAAAGAAAAATATTTTTAGTATTAAAACAGAGGTGAAATTTGCGGCCGCTTACCGTGAGGTTTCGCCATGTAGCTATAAAGAGTATAAACACAAAATCATAAAAATTAAGTTTTTGGGCTTTCAATATTTAACTTGAACTACTTTTCCCGCCACCTCGTTTGCGTGGAATTCATTATATTAGTAATAGCTACGCCCACGTTTTGACCCGCATTAAACCTTACAGCTCCACTCAAGTGACGTTTAGCGTAATCTCAAATATCAGTTCAATATTCAGTAGATCGCGAGAATAAAATAATAAAATTAACGAACTGACTTTCCCTCGCGGATTTGTCTGCGTGGTAGCTAAATAAATTAAAACTGGATTTTATAAATAAGTATCGTTCATATAACTATAAATATTTTGGCATTAAAATAAAAACAGACAATTCAATTTTATTTATTTGTATTGATAAAACCTTCTTGTTGACACCTACTAAAATGCATTTTTACTCTGTGGCAACTAATGTCTTTGACTGAAGAAAATTGGAACGTTTCATTACAACAAAAAGCATATAAATAGCTTTAAACTGAAATAAGAAAGTAACAAATTCAAACAATAAAACTCAAATTATTTAACTGATTATATCAAAAGAAAATTGTACATACTATAACAACAAACACAATATAAGTCATTATGGTAAGAGGTATTTTCGGAGAGATTTTCTCTTTAGTGTAAAACGAGTGCATAAAATTAAATAAAATAAGAATGGAACGCGATGTGATGGAAAAAAAAGTTATCCTTAATACAAAATAAAATATATCAAAGATCAAGATAATCTTTTAAGACAACTATAAAAACCATATAAAAATGTGATTTTAACTCTTTGCTACTGCTATGTACTAGAAACAGTGAGTATGCGTTATAATTTCTACTTAGTCCTCCGTGACACGATGAAATTACATAAAATATCTCTCACATGTGTTGTAATGTTTTTTGTCTTTCAGGTACAATACACGAATATAGCACACCTATATTATAATAGTATTATGATAAAGATGATAGCGGCGGGTGATTTCAGAGCTAAACATTTTTTAAGACTTAAGTTTCATAAGTGCAAGAACAGCGAACATTAGAAGAAATGTTCCTGAAATTCTGTGAAATAATAAAAATTTTCAAAACTTCTGATTTTTCTTTAATATATTCTTATTTCTCTTACATAATTATCATAGACATAGACACTACGTTACGTACATAAGAAATTATAAATGTAAACTCCAAATAAATTAATAATCGTGAATACAGAATGTAAGTAGTTACATTATCTGGTGCATAACCTGTATTGTCCCATTGTTGGGCAAAGGTCTCCACCATCCATGAAATGGAATGAATCAGGTTTTTCATTTTTTATTAAAGTATGTAACTAGATTTGACTACGTCGATAAAAAGCACTTACCCGTGTGCCAGAATTCATTAAAATTTGTTTAGTTTGGCGAGAAAGAGGAAGCCTACAACCTAGCTACATAATATTAATGTTTCAATATTTTGAAGATACATTATTTTCATTTAGTGCTTTTTATATCCCAGACTGGCATAATTCGTGCTACTTGTCATATTTATAAGTTTTCGTATGAAAAATCTCGAGATCTATGACTGAAAATAATATGACCTAAATTCTATTGCATTACGTATTTAATTAGTATTTTATGACATACATTAGTATTAAACAGTTATTGATTTGTTGTATAACGTTAATCTGAAGTAAAAAAACCTTTTAAATATCATTATTTTATCTCACCAAAGTACAAGAAATCACTGAGAAACTGCTCCATGACCAGTTTCCGATTTTGACATAAGAAATTGCGTTACTTGCCTGTAAAGCTGTCAAATCTGCAAGAGGATAGTAACTGGCAAGCTGTCAAATTTTTTGCCAAGCAGTTATCAACCGTATATGTATGGATATAAGGATGCACTAAATCCGAGATGAACCGGTTTCAAACGAAATTATTAATTGCTTTCGAAATCGACTGGAAATTAGTCACCTTTACGGAATAGCCATACCGTCAATTGTTGATCATGCGTGCTGTAGGGCGAGCACTTTGTTGATCCGAAAACCTATGTTGATCCGAGTGGTTTTTGTTGATCCAATATAATCTTTTCCATACAAATGTGGATCCGGCCGGATCAACGTTTTACTCCGTTGAAGTTTAGGGAACGCAACCGAAATGTTGATCCGATATACAAATCCACTCCGATAGTTGTTGATCCGATTCAAATGGACCAATCAGAAGGCAGTAGCCTTCTGATTGGTCCTCCTACTGGACTTACCTAATGTATATGGATGGTTTAATTCTTATAATTTATTGCAAGACCACCTAATCATTAACTTTTATTTATTTATTTCGTTTTTATGTTTATGGGTATGATACAATTATGTATGGTAAGGATTCGTAAAATTTGTTGATGGCACAAGCTTGTCGCTTACCCGATGTTAAGCTTCGTGCCCAGCTGCATGCATGCCAACAGCTCAATATCATACAGAGTATGTGACATTGCATCGCACTCAGTACCTGAGATATAAGATCTAGAATATCGAAGCCCCGAAATACCGTAGCGTTGATGAGCTACTACATGGCCATTAAATAACCGACTCCTACTATTCTCTCCGCAAGAGTCCTACTATTACCAGATATAGTCGTTTATGAGGACAATTTACAATTGTTATTATAATGTTTAAGTAGTAGTAATAAGTCCATATTGGCTCACCTAAAGTACTTTACCCGAAATTGTTCTTCCTAACGATTTGTAATCCTAATGATCACTATTACTAAAAAAAAATTATCCTAAAGTTTTTATTCATACCATTTGTAGTGCTATCGGCGTTGTTTATAACACTCATGTTTCCGAAAATTGTTATTACTAATATCATTAATGTAAATATATTTCCACCACACCAGCACGAAAAAGATCGTTTGCTTGCCAGAATTCAGTGAGTAAAACCCGTTTTTACTCACTAGTGAGGCAAAGGGATTCAAATTTTAAACACAAAATCCTTCCAATGAATAGGTGCTAAAAAAAAACAAAGCACCCACCATGTAGGTTAGTAATAAACATTGACATCAATTTTATTAAATAACTACATACGATACGTTTGTTTCATTATTTTAAATTATATGAATACGCGCTTATTTAGTATTTTAATGATTTTATATTCGTGATTGACCATTAAATTAATTAAAATCAGGTACTTAATATTAGACTCTATAAATAAATGTTACGGAATGAATTTCCGAACCACGATTTAAAAAAAAAAGTCATCACGGGCAACTATAAATTCTTTTCAGTTTATGTTTAATTGTTTACTGGCACTTTTTAACAAAAAAATAGTGAATCCAGTGATGAAGAACTTTGTAGAACTTCAAAAGAGTTGAGACAACTAATTTTAAACACAGAAGTTTGCTATTTACCAGGAAAAAAAGAAAGAAGGCTTTATTAGAATCACTCGCTACGCTCGTGATTCAATTCAAGACTACTTCGGGTTTAAAATTGGCACTCACAACAGAAATATAAACTTTTTCTCACTTGTACCATAAATAACTATTAAACGCCTACTTTTTTATCATAACGCTTTTATCCCTAAACATGATTACCATGATATTATCACTCATACTCAGAAAGAAACATTTACAAACTGTAATAAAAAATATATGTGGTGTAGAAGATATTTAATAGATTTAATTTGAGGGTATGATTATTATTTGGGGGGTAAACTTTGCATAACATACTAAGTTGTGTCTATTGCTAAGTTCAAGTAAGATAATAATGTCAAAAAAATCAACTCTTTAGAATGATTAAAGGTCGTTTTACTAAATTTGTCTTAAATGAATAAAATTCATAAAACACGACACATTTACGGTTATGTTCATGGCCTGGGAATTAATACCGCAGTTTTAACCGGTTCTGGCACTTCACCGGTCATTGCCGCGGCACGCTCGCTTCGCTCGCTCGACTCATGCGTTGTGGTCACAGTTCTAACCTAACCTAAACCAGAATACACCAATAAAAGTGAATATTTGAAAACTATAGCCGCTAGTTTAAATAAAAAAATATAAAGATATAAATACTAAACTAATTTAATTGAAATGTGTATATGAAAACATATATTTAACTAAGTAGGTACTTGTAGTTGTGGTTTTTCGGCAGGGGAGTTCGCATGTCCGGTGTGGCATCGTTCAGCTCACGCCAAATAGGTAGATGTGGCACTGAATGTTACCTGCAGGGCCATCACCGGCTGCTTCTAACCCACGCCTATCAATATGATATAGCCGTTGGCGGGCATTGCGCCACCTTCTGCACGCCGTGAAGCTTCGTGTCATACTGAGAAGCTAAAACAAATTAGTGACAGACGACATCCTCTGTATGACCACCATCTCCCACCAGCTCGCTTGAAAAGTCGCAGGAGCTTCTTGAGATATGCAAACTCTTCAGACCAAAGTCCAGTTCACGTACGCCTCGAGATGTGGAAGACTAGGCTACCAGCACCCGCTGATTTTCCTGAGCTAGCTGAGCACCTGCCACTTGGAAGTAGGCTACAGTGGCCGATCTGGAAGTCTTTAAACCGCCTTCGGACACAAGTTGGTCGCTGCAGGGAGAATCTGGACAAATGGGGAATCACAAACTCCAATATTACCTCGTGCGATTGTGGATTCCCCATTCAAAACATGGCTCATCTGCTTTCGTGCCCACTGTCGGCCTCTACGTGTACCCGTGAAGACCTAATGCAAGCCACAAGCAAAGGCGTAGAAGTTGCTTCCTACTGGGCAAAAAAAAATTAAATAAAAAATGAGAAAACAAAATGCCATTGACACGTAAGAAGAAGAAGAAGTACTTGTACCATGATACTATTAGTCTTATATGTTATATCTACATGTTATGTGTAAAAGTTACGTAAAATTAATGTATACAATACTGATTATTATTAATTAAAAGAAACCTAAACAAAAAAGATATGACATTGAATAATAGTGTAAAAGATGGTTATGTTGAAAAAATATAGGAATACTAATAAAAGTATAATAGATGTTTATTGCTTCCGACATTAGGAAGTTAAATGTTTCGATTATGACAATTTGTGGCAGAGTTGTTAGGAATTGTACCTAATTGCTAGGTTGAATGTAAGAAAGAACATTTTCAGATTTCCAATTATCGGCATTGAAACTTTAGGTGAACTTTGGCGCACCCAGTAGTGATACATACATTAATTAAAGTGATAATTGAAAGGCATAAAGGATCGGATATTATTAAAATTAAGTTTAGATGACATGTAGAAAAAATCAATCTTTAACAATCATAATTGTTTTAATTATGTAACATCTTTAATCCGTTAGATATTACTAACATTTAGAAAATAAAAAAGACATTATTATGTTTAACAAAAAAACATAAGTCAAGTAACGTTTCGTTTATAGGTACTTAATCGACAATTCTAACATATATAAAAAACATTTTATTTAGCCAGAAAATAAAAAAAAATATTTACTTAATATATTTATTAATGTATTATGCATAGACAAAGCATCACTCGCTCCGCTCGTATGTTCTCTGGTATTATGTAGGTACCATAACGTAAAAAAAATCTTCATAACATTTATAATCAGTCAGTCACAGATTATAATTATTAACAGGTAGTAAAAAAATTGTCACATACCAAATATACTTACTACCCATTCAATAATTAGAAACTATCACTGCCCTCGGATCAACGTTTGTTAGTAAGATTGCGCATGAGCATGAATATAAAAGGATCCACATTTGACTCATTGGTATAATTTTTGCGACCGTTACGGATCAACGAAAACATGTTGTTAATGTATTTTTTGATGGCAAGTATGTTGAAAAGAGACCGATGCAGATCCTCGAACAACCCCTCCATTTCAACTTCAGATCAAAGTATATCGGTTATATTTGTAAAGAGTGAATTATACACTGCAAAAAGGTGGATCAACATTTCTTTTAATTTCGTACTGGATCAACCTTTACATAGAACGGATATTTATATATATATATATATATATATATATACTTGAAACGATACATAAATACAAATTATATCACAGTATGTGGTAATTATTCTGCCTTATTCTTAATTAAAAGTTCGCGAACTTTCAATTTAAACGCATAACGGCTCGTAGCCGTCCTGATCTCAAGAGGGAGGGCATTCCAGAGAAGGACTGATTGAACGGGAAAAGATGAATTTACAAATCCAGAAGTATGAGAGGGAACTAGAAGGAGAAGATTATTAGAAGAACGAAGATTTCTATTGTGATTAGAACTGAGATATTGAAAGTAAGGAATTAAATAAGAAGGTGAAGTAGGGGAAGTCAGGATAGAATATAAAGTGGTAAGGGCACGCAAGTTTCGACGCTGGCGGATCGGTAGCCAGTTCAGTTGTGCACGACATGAAGACACATGGTCATATTTCCGAAGATTGTAAATGAATCGAATGCAGTTATTAAGAAGACGATCAATTTTGTTTAGGAGATCTGCATTCAGGTCAAAATAACACTCATCTCCATAGTCGACAATAGGAAAAATTAAAGTTTGCACAATCGTTGCTTTGATGTTGGATGGAAGAAAGTTTTTAAGTCGATATAGGGCACGAAGGGTACCTGTAAACTTTTGGCTCATGTTTGTTACTTGGGCACGCCAGTTTAGAGTGGAGTCTACGAAGAGGCCAAGATCCTTCACCTTAGAAGCTAAGGGTATGACCGAGTTATTAAAGACCACCGGAGGTACCAATATTTATTCTAGACGGCTCATCATTCTCTGGCTGCCCACGATGATGGCTTGGCATTTATTTGGGTTAACAACCAAACCAAATCTGCCAGACCAAAGATTAATTCGCTCCAAGTCACCATTAACCTTATCTACAGCCGAAGAAATACTGTCAACATGAGCCTGATAGTACAGCTGCAAGTCATCAGCATAAAGATGATACGAACACTGAAGTTCAACTTTTGTGTTTCACGATTTATAATGTCTATTTTTAGTTATCTTGCGGGTCTGCTAGCAAACATGACAAGTGCTAACTTTGTTGTAACGTCAAGTTAAAATCATGTACAGGCTGGAATTTTGTAATGCCACCTGAAAAGAAAGTACTCTTAATAATGTAGCTAGAAAAATTTACTCTAAGTTAAAATTCCTTTAATTATGAATAGAAAGTTATGAGAAATATGGTTGTGTTAGTTCACGTGTACGAAGGTCATTTAAACACTGTCAAGTATCTGAAATACTGGATCTCTTAAGCCATGAGTTGAATTGTTTCCCTGGGGCCAAGCATACGAGCGCGAGATAGATTATGTCGCGCTTTCGCCATGTTTCCCCATATAAAAACATGGCAAAAACGTGACTAAATCTATCTCGCGCTCGTATGTTTGCCCGGCTGAGCATGAGCGCAACCAAATAATTCTACAGCAAGATGGTACTGGTATGGGCTAGACCCATAACAGCAGAATCACTACTGCCTACATTAATAACCATTTTAATACCTGGATTGGTATAAATGTCACAATCAGATTGCATGCGAGATCATCAGATCAAAAAAAAATAGAGTCCATTATGAGCAAATAATTAGTTAATTTACGATTTTTTTGTAAATAATTTAAATTTATTAAGATTTAATTTTTTTCTTTAATTTAATTAATAAAGTTTGTTAGTGATATTTAAATGTATTGTGTATTTAATGATTAATGCAAATAAAAGTACAGGATGTAATTTTTACAGATTTTAGTCAGTTCGATACCCGGTGTGGCAAACTCCAAAAAAATTCCAGAAAAATCAGTTTTCTTTTTATTCAATAATATGTGTAATGTTTTCTTTGAGTAAAATTTTCTATCGTCAGTATTAAGGGTACTTTCCCTCCTGGTGGCATTATTACCCTGTATATTGTCATTAGATCGTGTTAAATATTATTATATTTGAAGTGAATAAAAAGTAAAAGCTATGCTTTGGCGTTTATTAATGCCAAAGTTGGTGTATGATTATTAAATGTGCAAATGTTTATAGAAACAATTTTAGAGAATGACGTAAGTGTTATTGTATTTAGTAGTTACAAAATAAAGCTTCATAACAAACCCAATACTGAGATAATTTTACAGATAATAATTTTCCACCGGCTATAGAACGTCTTATAAACATTCAATTTCTTCATCACTTAGTTTTACCAGTCTCATAGATTCTTCCCATAGAACTTTAGCTGTTTTGTAATTACAAGCATTTTTTGCAGCCTTGCTTAGTTTGCAGTTTTTGAAAAACTCTCCACTCAACTCACCAGATTTTTTATCTAATACTACATGTAGAGCTGTTTGCGCACCTTCCCACGGTGTCTTAAACAAAGTGTTCATTATTATTTTCAAGAAAAATCCAGCCACTACGTTGCCAGAATCAAAGATTTTCGTCCCAACAGCACCAGGATCCACACAGTTAATCCTAACGTTGGATCCCTTCAGCTTCTTTGAAAGTGCATTCCCAAATAGAATCAGGCATAACTTGCTATTGCTATAAATCTGAAGTCTAAACCAATAATTTACTCTATTCAAGGTTTCAAAATCCAGTTTTCCAAATCTGTGCAGCACAGAAGACGTTAACAGAATCCTGCTTGGTTGATCAAAAGTTCCTGTCTTCTTCAATAGAGGTATAAGAAGTAGAGTCAGCAAAAATGTTCCATAGTAATTCACTTGCAATATAAAATGCATGCCATCTGGCGTCACTGAGTCATTTGGAACACCAACACCGGCATTGTTGATCAGAATGTCTAGTCTTTCTTCAGTTTTTTTGATGTCAGCAGCAAATTTCCTTACAGATTCTAGCGATGCCAAATCTAAATATTTAAATACAACGTTTTCGTTATCTGTTTCTTGTATAATTTGCTTTCTAGCATTGATGCCTTCTTCCTTGAAAGGACATGCAATGATGACCCGAGCCCCTCGGTGTGCCAGGTCTATTGATATTTCTAGACCCATTCCTGTTGTACCTCCTGTCACTAGCACAGTCTTTCCTTCTAATCTTTTTCGTGACAAACATACTGCGTTTGTATTTTTCTGATATATTCCAATACCAAGCACTAATATTATAACGATTGCGACAATAAGTAACACTCCGTACATAGTTCGTCTTTAACCGAAATCATACTAAACCGCTTCAAGCTTTTCGTCTCACTAAATACAAAGATACCAGATCATAAAAAGGGTCATTAACAAATTATGCATAGCGTATTCGCAACGCTTATTTTTCAAGAGGAATAATAGTTGTTGTTCAAAAAAATAATTGAATAATTTGATGTTTAAATATTATCGTGTTTTTATTGATTTAAGACACTTTAGGACGCAATCTAGACACGGAAGTAAAGTGTTTGTAATAGTTTGTATTTAATCTTTAATGCCTTTTTTACGCCGTGAATTTACATTATGCCTGAGTTAGCTAGTCATAAAAAAAAATATTCTGGAGTGCCACTAAAGTCAAATAATATTTTTTTTATTCGGTACTTAGATGTGACACTCGAACTGATCATCTGAGTACATTGTGGATATTGCTTATTTCAATGATAAAACAACATTATGTAAAAATCAAATAATTTAATTTTTGAACATATTACAATATACTTTTCACAACATTCTTATTCATATTTTCGTTTATTTATTTTACAACTAATTGTGACTTAGATGTAAATTCTACAATATAGTATCACACTATCATTAAAATTATGGTCATGACACTGTTTTTTTACATAGTATTTGTCTTAAATTATTATTTATCTGTCGCAATACTATACTATATTGTATTACGTTAATTTTCAAAACTATTTTGTACATCAAAACAAAAATATGACATATAAACAAAATATAATATTTCATATTTTTCTTACTAAGTAAAATATGTTATGTGCAATATGTACAAGGCCATATTTATATGCTATAAATAGTAATTAAGGCTATCATTATAAAAATATCAATTTATATTTTTCTAATATACAATAAAATATCGGTCTGTCCAATTTTTCAGCCTTTGTTGACTTGTACCACTAAAGATATTATTTTTTGAGGCGTAACAACTAAGTGTTTATATTGATATATCTTCAGTTTCCAAAACATTCCAGAAAGGGCACAAAAAAACTTACTGTGATGTCTTTACTTTACACACGAATTAATTAAAATCTAACTTGTAACGTTATGAGTTTGAGTATTTAATTATCTTTTATATTGTAAAGCAGTTTAGTGATGACTAAATAATAGTTTTTTTTATTTATTTTGTACATATACCTAGCTTATGTTACTGTTCGTTCGTCACGTGGTGTATAAAGGTTCTGCGTATAATCTGGTGGGCACAGAGATGTTGCTGGCAGCTACTGGAGGAGGTTCTCGACTGATCAGTAAGGCATTTCGAGCTCGCTTTTTGGCTGCAAAAAAGAAGGTTTTATGCAACGTATTGTCTAAATTAAAGTTACCAAGATTTAGTGGGATGCTACTACAAGGCACACATCCTATGTTTTATAGTTAATTAATTCATCTTTTAAATACCTATTCTCAGGTGCTAAAATATTTCCTCAATAATATTTTTTGTAATACTTAATACTTGAGCTTTATTAACACTTAACTTTTTCTGTACTCTATTTGATTAAAATCTGGGAATTCCGTTGACGCAACAATTTTACGAGTTAACAAATATTGTAAATATTTAAATGATTATTTGAATTTGTGAACTTGTGGTTTTAGTCGTGAGATCAATACAAATATTGATATTTGTATAGTTCTGGTCAATGTGCAGTTCATGCGAATCGTATTTTATTTAATATGATGTAACATGTTCTTGTAACAACATGATTTATCTATATGTACATATAACAAAATTTAAAATTTTCCATATTTCTACATTGAAAATATTTAACAAAAAATAATATAAGGGGAATTTATAACAGCAGTAGAAGACACAACATATTTTTTTTTGTCTATCCGTCCGTCTGTCTGTATATTCGTTATGATTTATTTACTTTTACTAACTTACCACTAGAATGCATACAGCACAATACAAGGGTGGCTATGAACGCCGCAAACGGCAATATGCCAGCTAAAGCCAGCAATGCATGCTGCGCAGGCGAATGCTTCGTTCTTGACACACCGCAGCTGGTGATGTTGTGCACGTTGAAATTCTCCAGAATGTCTTGGAACTCTATTCCTAAAGATCGAATGGTTGCTTTCATCGCTTTAGGTGTTAAAGCTTCTCCTGAGTCCACTTTCCGGAACTGGAAGCAGGGTCTGTAAGAGAAGGTTGCATAAGTAATAATGACGTATTTTATATGTGATGTACTTAACTTAACATTCTTGGCACTTACAAAGATTTCTCAAATTTTACTATCAACTTTTCTGCAAACAAATTATAAAGAAGAATCTATCTAATACCGCTCTTAAACCAGTTTGTATGCTTACCCAGGGTTAGCAAAGAACGCAGTGTTGGCATCATGCAGCTGCATACGAAGTCCTTTCTGCGTCAGCGCTTCGGACATCTTGTCTCGAAGCTCACTGTACTTCTGTTTAGTGCCTCCGGGCATGACTAGTCGGAGAAGGTCACGCTCTCTTACTACTACCACCTGATTCAAGGAAAACATGATAAGCTTACCACTGCAACTATATCTTATTTCTTTTAATCTGGACTATTTTATACAGGTTACCAGTGGCACTGGTCAATTCCTATTTAAGATGCATAACTGCAACTATACATTTTATAACGTTTCTGAAGAAAAATGAAAAAAATACAAACAATATAATTTAAACAGAATGTTCAAGAACAAAAACTTACTTCTAATAGGATATCACTAAAACGCTCAGGGTCATCTGAGTTGTTAGCTCGTACATCTAGCCTATTATAGAAAAAAACAACAATTAGTGCTTTTAACATACATACATACATAAAATCACGCCATTATCCCACGGGGTGTGCATAGACAAAGACGAATTTAAATAAAATAAAGAAATTATTACAGTAATAATTGTGTAATTTGTACTAAGAAATAGTGGAAAAAGATATGGGACCGTCGCTTTACCAACCAGCTACAGTCGCCTCTAGCCAGGTCCCTAAATTTCTCAACTGTATGTTACGTCACTTCGTGACAGCAAATCATGCCGGTCCTATAACTTTTTCAACTGTTTCTTAGAATAATTTGCTAAGCATAGCTAAATGCTATAAAATAATCAATAACAAAATGTGTAATTTGTATTTTAAAACATACACTCTTGAATAAGGCTTTGTAATAAAAGTATTTTAAAGAGTATTAAGCTAAGATTTAAATATTGGATAAAGATTGGATATTTAAATATTGGCTAAAGGCTAAAAGTGACCTTACCTAAAAATTCCATCGGCATAATGGATCAAATTTCTCATAATTTTTATATCTCCGGTGACATTATTTAAAACAATAACATCAGTGATATTGCTTAAAGACTTCCCTTTAATCGGAGATTCAAAGCTCATATTAACTATAGAATAGTTTATTGGCTTGGCATCGGGATCTTTGTCTGTCGCCTTGACTGTAGCAATGAGCGTATCAACAGGAACATTCAGCCTCACTCCAACTGTCATATTAGCACTTTCAAATTCTGGGAGATGATCGTCGATGTCTAAAATTTTTACTAGTATTTGAATTTCTGAAGGATCCTGAAAAATAAAATTTGGCTTAATTTTGTTGTTATTTTCCAACAAAATTAGTTATGTTTAAACATCTAGTTTTTAATGCATTATTTCATAACATCATACAATTTGTATCATTCTTACCAATCTATTATAAGATTTGTTGAGCCTTGGTTTCGTCCCATGTTTGAAACACTTCACAGTTAGTAACACTCTTGCAATCTTTTCTCTATCGAGTCTAGCCGCGGCAATTATCAAGGCTTTGCTGTCATTAGTTCTTTCTAGTTTCATTAAAGCGTAATCGTTTCCGGCTGAAAATTGTATTGTTGTTTTATTGTAAGCAATTAAAAAAAACCAACTAGTCAATTTGCAGTTATTATTTTACTTTAATTAAAGATAGACAATAACTTCGAATTGTATCGTGTGCAAGTTTTTTACATTGATTTTTTTCAATAGCGAATCTATTTAAAAAATAAATGTAAAAAGAACTTACCATGGGAAATTATTCACTGAGATTTTTTTTTATTATTCTAAAATTATAACGATTTGTTTATTTACCAGTAATTGCGTAATCTATTTCTGCATTTTCACCGATGTCTTCATCGATAGCTTCAAACTTTCCAATCACCGTTCCTATAGGAACTTCTTCTTTCACTGTCATTAAAATTGGAGGGTCATCCTAAAACAATAATTATGTTACTGTTACGTCTTCCATATAAATATTTAAAAATGTGATGAAATCAGATTCTATCTAATGTCCTTATAGTATTCATGCTACAAAAATAAAAAAATGTAATGTCATGACGGGAATAAAAACATTAAAATCCCATACCAAGTTCCTTCCAAAGTGCGGTTTATGATCATCGACATCATTGACCATGACGGTGACAATTCTAGTACTCTGTTGTGGGGGCTGTCCTCGATCAGTCACTAGCAAGACTAAGGTGTACGAATCTTTACGTTCTCTGTCTAGGGACTGGCGGGTTGTTATCAGACCAGACTGCGGATCTGCAAAATAAGCAAATAAGTTAATACCTCCTGAACTACCAAAGAAAATCCTTTGAACTATATGTGCTTCCATTAGGGTTGCTACTAGCGCATAATCTGCGATTTTTCAAAACAAGACAAAATAATGATTTGAATTTAAATCTGAAATTACCTTATTAAGGCGTCTCGCATTAGGCGTGCACGATCCTCGGGCGTGTGGGCGCGCTGGCTGCACACACGCCTGACGATTGCGCACGTGTAATGTGGGGTCAGCCTTGGCGGTTTTAGAAAAAAGTTACATAAAGGCCTTATTTCACCACTAAACATAGAACTTCAATACTACAATATTTTGCATCAGATGAGAAACGTCTTGTGATAGGAAGGGGTGAAATGAGTCTTATTACTTACCAACAGCAAATATTTTAGCATCAGCATTGCTAGGTTGTATTGAATAGAAAAGCTGTCCTGATGGCTGAGTTGGATCATCTGGATCGCTTGCTACTACTTGGAAGACAGGAGATCCTATTGTTGCATTCTAAAAAAAAAAAAAAGGTGTCCCGTTAACATTTTAATCAAATTTTATATTGGAAAAGATGATGCAATGGAGTTTAGCACCAGCCCTTTTCTTTTTATTTAGTTACCTAAAATTAATCAAACCCAGTATTTTACATAAGTATGATGTTGATGATTATTTTCTGTTTATCTTACCTCACTAACACTAAGGACTTCACCAGCAGCAGGTCTAATAAACCTCGGTACTCCATCATTAGCGCTAACATCACCGATGTACAGCGACAATGACGTGTCTCCTGTATGTCCTCCACCGTCAGTAGCACCGACTAATAGTCTGTATGGGTCAGTGCGACCTCGACCGGTCAAATCTTTATTTGTTTTTACTTCACCTGTTATGGTATCTATTGTGAAGAAACCTGAAACAGAGACAAAATATTCTTTGGTAATTGGGAAAGAGTATTCGACTCATAATACATTTTGTTCTTAGAGTGTGAGTGAGTGTGGTGATTTTGTTCTGTTCAAAATGAGTTAACTATTTATTTTTTTAACTGTGTGTATAATTATTACCATTTGCCTCGCCTTCATCCAAAAACTCGTATCTGATCTCACCGCCCAAACCTTCATCGGGATCGGTTGCTGTAACATTTATTACACTGATGCCTATTGGCACATTCTCAGGCACAACAGCTGAAAGAACAAATATAAAAGTTTTCAAATATTTCTATGGTAACCAATTTTTGGAGTCTATAATCATCACTTGAGAGTGTCCCATTAGCGTTAGATAAATTATTTCAATTTAGCTTCAAATGAAAAAGGAGATTGGTCTTAAATCCTTTTTGTCAGTTATATGTCTTACCAATATAAACAGTTTTTTCAAATTCAGGCGTATTATCGTCAACATCAAGAACGTCAACTAGGATAGACGCAGAAGTCTTCAATCTATCAGCTCCTCCATTTGGAATGTCAGCAGCTTCTATTTCTAGTCTTAGCACTGACTGACGTTCTCTATCTAGAGTTTTATTTTCTGCTACCTACAAATAAAAGACATAATAATTTTTTTTAACTTTAAACCAGATGAAGAAAACTATATAACATCAGTATGGCTAGAGTATAGTTACAATTTCCGACTTCGTGCTAGATTTTTTTGCCGAAAAGATCTCAAATAACACTTCATTAAACCCACGGTTAGAACCCCGACTTTAGTGGGTGCACTGTCGTACTAGACCAACAAGAGAATCAATATGGACAGTTAAAAATAATATTAAGCGAGATACCTGTATTACACCGGTAACGTTGTCAATTATGAAGAGATCTGCATTATCCCCTTTTAAAGAATATCTTATATCTGAATATCCTTTGATTTGATCTTCTTCGCTTAGGACGGCATCTGCGTCGTATGCTTTAACTGTTACAATTGCTTCTGGGCACTTGACTGACTCTAAAACACTTACTTTGTAAAGCTGTAAAAGATAAAACCGTTATTGGAAACATTCATGTTGAAATTTATTGCCAATTAAATTAGATACTAATACACACCTCTTTTTCAAATATCGGTGGATTGTCGTTAATGTTCTCAACTTCTATAATAATTTTAGCTATACTATTCTTACTGCCGTCATTGCTTGCAGCTTTCACAGTTAACGTTAGATTTGGATGAGTTAAGTCTTCATAGTCAAGATGTTTAGTCAAAACTACTTGACCACTCAACGGATCTACTTGAAGGAAATCTGTTTCTGAATTGATCACTTTAAAATTAGATATTAAGTGTCCTGATACAGGATCCTCAGCTGTCAAAACTACTATAGTACTACCAATTGGTTGTTCTTCTTTAATTTTATGGTATATTACAGGATGTGCACTACTCCAACCAGGATTAGTAAATTGAGGATTTTTGTCAGCGTACGGTTGTATATAAATTGTGTGTTCTGTTATTGCAAATTGATCGTCTTTGTTAAGTTCAGCGTTGACATCCGCTACTTTAATTGTTAGTATGACTATTGATGCTTGGCTATAATCTAAAGTTCCATTCACAAATATTTCTCCCGTTTCTTTGTTAATTTCGAATAGATGCTGGTAATCAAAATAAGAGTTAGGTTTCAACTGAACACCAGCTTTAGAAAATGCTTTCATTGGATGTACTAGACTGTAATGAAGTTTCGAATTGACATCGGTATCGTAAGCTACAATTCTGGTTACTAGATCTCCAATTTTAGTTTTTTCTGAGATATAAGTGGTAGATTCAGTCATATTAAACTTTGGTGGTTTATCGTTGACGTCTTGTATATTAACGAATACTGTCGTTGTAGCTGTTTCAGGTATAGGTATTCCACTGTCAACAGCGGACACAATAATTTCATATCGCTCAGGGTTGATGTCCCGGTCTAAATTTGCATCATTTGATACTGTTATGAGACCTGTTCTGAAACATAAAATATTTATTTTATAAGTGACCGAATTCTACAAATGACGACAACATTAATAAATAATAAATAAACACTAATAATCATTTATTACTGTTTGTTTATTATTTGGATTATTCATCAGTGTTTTGTTGTATTCCTTATTCATTTATTAGTGTTTGTTTACTACGATACTTCTCATGCATATAAATGTCATAATTTAACATCATTACTCCCTTAGTGTATATCGTGTAATAATTTGGAAAGCTATAAAAAAAATACTTACTTTTCATTGATGACAAAGTTATCTCTAGATCCCGATACGATATGGTATGTCAGCAAATCATCCAATCCATCAGGATCATTAGCCGTAACCATAGTTACATTCTCCCCTGGTTTAGCATCCTCTCGAATACTTGCTTTATAGTTCATGGGATTTAAATCAAATGTAAAGTCATCTGTAGTTTCAAGACTGTGCTGAGATACAGTGTATTTGTAATGGTGGTAGTTTCCTTTGAAAGTTGGTCTCTGGTTCCCTGGTACACCTACACGGATGTACACGCGAGTTTCGTTATGTAAAGGTGGGACACCTGAAAGAAATAGCAAATTGAGATAATTTTAGTTCATCATTATTGAAGATCGTATAACAGTTATTGCATTATGATGTTTATTATTTTGGCACATGAGGCAAAATAATAGTGCATTATGGTGTATCGTGGCACATGAGGCACTATAACGTCCGCCTCAAATGTTGCGACATCATTCTACAATTGGATGTTTATGAGCTCCGATTTCTACTTATCAGGTGGACTAAATAGTCCACTTAGTAAGTAGAAATCGCAGCTCGTAGTGAATGAGCGAGTCATTTATATGTTGTTACGAATGAAAAAGAGATATAGTTTTTTTGTTACTTACCGTAGTCTGTAGCTCTTACTACTAGCTCGTATTGACCACGAGGGGTATCCATGGTCTCAACCTTATCTATAATACTTATTTCCCCCGAGTCTTCGTCTATACTAAATACATTGCCTTTACGACTTATACTGTTATCAGATTCTAATGAGTATTTTATTTGACCATCTCCTTGAGTAGGACCATCTGCATCTGTCGCCTATAACATTAAAAGTATTTTATCAGCCTTGGGTTTGATAATATATAAACTTCTAACAATCACAAGTCACTTGCTGTAAGTATTTATTGTAATACACATAATTATAGGAATTTTCGATTGAATTTTAAATTAGTATAGGGGGTTGGGGCAATCACTCTCCCATCTGCTCTTACAAAAATACTTGTAAGAATATATTTCATAAAGCTACTTACTCTCACAACGAACTGCGGTTCGAAACTAGTGGCGCCATCTCTTATCGTTCTACTGTATTCAGCTAATTCAAAAACTGGTGCATTATCGTTTACGTCCAATACATCAATAAAAATACCAGCTGTTGATCCTTTACCACCTCCATCTTTTGCAAAAAGCGTTAAGCTATAACTTTTCTGTTTCTCATAGTCAAGCATCTGTTTTACATACACTCCACCTTTGCTTCGATCTGTCTTAAACATATTTGAACCAAAACCAGTAAGGGTGTATTCAATTTCACCAAATATTCCGTAGTCTTTATCTGTAGCCGATACATCACCAATTTTGGTTCCAATAGTTGCATTTTCAAGAACGTTGAACTTGTAGGTTGCTTCTTCAAATATTGGAGAGTTATCGTTCATATCTAAAAGTTTGATGTTTACTCTGGCTGAGGATAATTCTTGGAAGTTATTGGACGTGACTATATCAAAACTGAATAATCTTTTGTCATCATCATCAACATCGTAGTCTAGTTTAGAAGAGTCTTTTACTTTTATACTAATAGGTGTTCTACCTTCACCGTGATCAGTACTTAAAGCAAATACTCCTTCAGAGTTATAAACATTTCGTAAGGATAAATCGTATTTACTATTCTGTCCAATATCATGATCTTCGACGTAAATAGATAAGCCAGGTATTGGACTGCCATTTTCGATATTTTCGGGTATCGATATATCGAATACTTCTTTGTTGAACTTCGGTACATGGTCGTCTACGTCTGTTACTATTATAGTAATGGTTGTGACCGTGAAGTCTGACGGCACTTCGTTGTTGATTAGTTCTGTAGCCTGAAATTTGGATAGTTAAAATATTTAAACCCATGGTAAAAATAGTAACAGAAATGAAGTATATAGTGTATTTTTAAATAAAAGCTATCAATTTCACACGGTTCCATCCGCGTGTTATTTATGTTATTATATCACCTACTGGTACAAAAAGAACCTAACCTACTATTCTCAGACCTACTGAATACACACAAAAAAATTGTAAGAATCGGTCTAGCCTTTTGGGAGGAGTTTGGTAACTAGAATTGTGACAAATAACAGCATATATTTATCTACACATTTAATAAAAGCAGATTGTAGATATTACTTAAATCTTAACATCAAAGTGAAATACAACAAGCACGTCGTCAGTTCGTGATATCTATGTGACGACGAATTCAAAGTAGAAGGCCTGTTCACAAAAGCTCTAACATTTGACCACTATATTATTATTTATCTAAATAAAATTTTACTTTTTAGATTAACAAAAAATCATGATTACCTTGACAAAAAAGCTGTAAACACCTCCATTTTGCATCACGACATCACTTTCTCTGTCGATAGGGACGTCTGTCGTGACCAGCGTAGCTCTTCCCAGAGGCCTGTCGGGTAGAAGCTTGAAGTACTGTTGACTATCACCCTCAAGGGTCAGTAACACTGGTCGAGGATTTGCCGTATCTCCATCTTTGGCTACTATTTCCATGATACTCGTGTTCTGTAAATAGAAAATCGAAAGATACAGATATTGCATTAAGTCACGTGTGATTTTTTAAATTTGATAAGTATCCTCTATTTTTTATTGAATTGAGTGTTGTAAAGCGGTTGATGATTTATACTAATTAACAAAAAAATCTTCATCATTACAAATATTTACTGTTTGGACTTTAGTATTGCAGGATATGTATGTATACCAGACTCAACCAGGCTTGATTATATTGATTTTAAAATAAGTATTTGTTTGGTGTCCACTTGTCAATCTTTCTAGATAAGTAAATAATAGAATAGTAAGAATTGATACCATACCTCAGGCGTATTTTCGGGCACAGTAGCAGAATAAGGAGCATTCATAAACGTCGGTGGTTGATCTTGGACATCCCACACTGATACAGCGACACTGGCCGAGGCTTTCAATGGTCTGTCAGATACATCGGAAGCTTGCAGGCTGATGATGTACGCCGATCTGCTCTCGTAGTCTAATTCTTGGTTCAAGTAGAGACGGACTTTGTATTCGTTGGGTGATATCTGTAATCATATTTTATTGAGTTGAAAACATATACAGGGTGTATTTTTGAAACGGGGCAGTAAGGGCAAGTACCTTAACCGTTGCAGTTACAGCAAAACGTTCTTAAAAGACCTTCCCTAACTTTTTAGGACATTTTGAACTGCATTCACAGATTTTGTAAAAAACTTACAGTTAGCAAAAAAAAAATGCAAAAAGTTCAATTTTTTTTTTTATGCCAATCGATTCTATTTCATGTGGGGATCAAAAAACTCTATGGGACCATTTTAGCTTTCAGTACTAGAAAAGACAGAAATCGCCAAAAACGTTTCCTATACATTTCGGCAACAGAAACGAATTTCTACGATGGTCTAACTTTTTGTTATGGCCTGGAAGTGGGTAGAATTGACTGTAAAGTAAATAAAAAGAATTTTTACCCTCAAATTTCGAATTTGATTCGAAAATCTGTGTGTTATACTTAGTTTCAGCTGAGAAACTTCGTATGAGTTATTAAGTAAGGATTTTCGCTAAAATGTCTTCTAATCGTGAAAAAATTTACTTATTAGAAGCGTATTTTGTCAATAATCGAAATGCGGGAGCTGCATTAGTGTGGTACCGCAATAAGTATCCGTTGCGGCATGTGCCAACAAAGAAAGGTTATTACAAATCTTTTGAAAAACCTGGAATTGCAGGGTTCTTTCAAAATACGCTCCTAATAAGTCAATTTTTTCACGATTAGAAGACATTTTAGCGAAAATCCTTAATTAATAACTCATACGAAGTTTCTCAGCTGAAACTAAGTATAACACACAAATTTTCGAATCAAATTCGAAATTTGAGGGTAAAAATTCTTTTTATTTACTTTACAGTCAATTCTACCCACTTCCAGGCCATAACAAAAAGTTAGACCATCGTAGAAATTCGTTTCTGTTGCCGAAATGTATGGAAAACGTTTTTGGCGATTTCTGTCTTTTCTAGTACTGAAAGCTAAAATGGTCCCATAGAGTTTTTTGATCCCCACGTGAAATAGAATCGATTGGCATAAAAAAAAATTGAACTTTTTGCATTTTTTTTGCTAACTGTAAGTTTTTTACAAAATCTGTGAATGCAGTTCAAAATGTCCCAAAAAGTTAGGGAAGGTCTTTTAAGAACGTTTTGCTGTAACTGCAACGGTTAAGGTACTTGCCCTTACTGCCCCGTTTCAAAAATACACCCTGTATATATATATATACATATATATATACAGAGATATAAATTTTATTTTATTTTTTCATACATATAGGACCTTAAATTAAATTAGCCTAATAATTTAATCTAAACTTAATAAGTCACTGTCAGAAGGCCTCGTTCCCAAAATGCTGGCAGCATTACCGCGTTGTATTGCGATACTAAGTTACTGCCTGAAATTATTGAAGTGTATTTTTTTATTTTTGTCTTATAGCATTATAATTTATAACACTTGTTCGTTACTTGTATTTGATTGCTTACTTTATTTAGACAAACCACTAAGTGTGAATAAACGCAGTCGAGTACGCCCGTAATCAAGTATTTAACAAATAATTATACATTTTGAACAAATTAAGTATTGAACTATACGCACCATATCAGTTTCAACCCTAAACGTAGCACAAGCTTCAGAATCACTTCCTTTCTCTTTGGTAGAACATATAACTTTTATTCTTGCGTTATCTCCCTCATCTCGGTCTGTTACCAATATGTTTGGCTTTACCTGTAATAATAATTGTTATCAATATAGTTTCTCCAAATAATGTTAGATAAAAATAAAGATAATTTTATTTTTCTTAAAACAATGGTAAAATAAGGTAATATTGTATCCTTATTCGAGTTATATTTTATATAACATTTAAAATTATAATAAACAATAATAATATAATTCAAACACTTGGCTAATAATAACCATAATACATACTACCGTAAAGATAACATAGAAACAAAAAAAAAATAAGTATGGTTTCATGTATCAGTTAATTGACATATAAATATTATAAATTAACAGTTATCAGTATATAAACTTATTCAAACAAATATAAATATAAATATAAAATGTAACTGTGTGTAATAAAATGTAACTGTTCAAATTCATAATAACATGTATTTTTTAATAAAAGTAATTCCATTTATAATAACAATCCATTCAAGTTAGTTCATTAAAAAATTAAAATAATTTTATATTGGCAAAAGTTATGTATACTATAAAACACCTAACCAATATGTCAACTGTGATTTCATTTTATTATACGGTATTTATTTGATTGCATTATATTCATGTTTTTAAATAAAAATGTTTGTATTTCTACTTTCATGGTCAACATTTCGGGTCCATATCGGCTCTCATAAAATTTGTATTCATATTTACGATTTTACTACGAATTGGAGTTCATAATAATCACTCTTCATAATTTTTTTCTTCATAAACTTTATGTTCATACATTAATATTCCTATAATCCGAACTCATAACACCCCGTCATCATATTTTTTTATTTCATAATGTTTTCATTAAGAAGGTGTTTAATTAATATTTTTTTTATTCAGAATAGTTTTCTTCATAAGAGACAATGTTCATATTATTTGTGTACATAACGTTGTATGGAAATAGCCTTTTATTGACTTAATATCTTATTTTTATTGGGGTAGTATTTAAACGCAAATCATAAAATATCCTTTTTCTATGCAATTAAATACCGAATTCCCACGCTTCTTTTTTTGCCCAATAGGCACATTTTTAGCTTCTGCAGGTGGCGCCACGTACTGTCGTCTGTTACGATCTATGATAATAAGAAATTGGTAGGTAGTATAATATTATTTTATTTAGTGGGTGGATTCAAAAAGTGGTCGGAGTATCACACAGATTGATTCTAGCACTCGCCGACCGCTGCCGCTAATTTCCACTTAAACTCGAGCAAGTTATATTTATCTAATGAACGAAAACAATAACAAATGCACGAACGGGTGCGCTTTTTCTTACATAACTTTTTAACTCCTAACATCGAAAGTCCGAAAATGTGTTTCATAATGTATGTTTATTAACAGTATGAATTTTGATGTATAGGATAAATAGCACTTCTGATTAAGAAATATATGAAAGCAAAAATGAGTACAAATAAATGTATGAACAATAAAATTATGAAGTCGATTCATTTGGCGTTTTAATATTTATTTATTGAAATAAAAATTATGAAGAGTGATCATTATGAAATAAAATTGTATGAAACACATTTTCGGACTTTCGATGTTAGGAGTTAAAAAGTTAAGTAAGAAAAAGCGCACCCCAACATTTCGATACCAACGTACATTTTATTATATCAAGGTGAATACTTTACAGTTCAATATATTATGTAAATGTATTATGTATGTACTTATTATATAAATTGTAAAATTGTAATTCAACACTTTTGTTTGATATTGAAACCAGTTTACTACAAAATGTGTAGCTAAATATAATGGACAGTCTGAAATAAATTAAAATTAAAATTTACCTCAATTTCAGTACCAACGGGAGTAGCTTCACTAATGTTGACAATATATGGTCTGTTGTGGAACACCGGTGGATTGTCATTGACATCTTTTATTGGAATTACCCTTCTTAAGGACACTGTGTTTGGTTCTGTGTTAGCTATGCCTTCATCTGAAATTAAAATACAGTCTATGATAAAAGTTGTACAAGAGAGGGTATTTATTTCACAGGGAGTTTATATTTTTTTGAATAGAGTGGGAGTATATGTTTTTTTCAAGACAGTGAAATTACAATAAGATGACAACATTTTTAAGTACGATTGGTCCCACAGACTTACCAGTTATACTAATGATTACTTCTAAGGAGTCCTGTTCCTCTCTATCCAAGGTCTTGGCGAGTGTCACCACTCCTGTCAAGGAGTCTACTGAGAAGTACTGACCAGATATGGAGTACCGGAGCTGGCCGTTCTCTGGGTCGATACCTGGAAGATAGGTAAGAAAACTATTATTAAATATTGAAAATAAATGGTTTCCATTGATTATTAAATAAAACTATTTTTGTTTCATTTCAGTGATTATGATTATGTACAACAATTGCTATCTAAGTTTGTTCAATAAAATTGTGAAGCTATTTAAAAACAATTAATTAGTTGAGAAATTGTGGGTGGGTACTATTTCTTTTTGCTATTTGATTGCCTAACCTAGTAGCAAATCTGAATGTTAATTTAACACTTCAATATTATTTTTTTGTATCGATGATGGTTGACTGATTAATGACATATCACATAATTAAAAGTGTAAAATGGCAGGTCGAATCGGAGCTATCTTAAACTTTATACGGTACTGCGTGTATAATGGATACTATTTGCATAAAAAAATAAACCATTAAAACTGAACCTCGTACCTTTCAAATGGTAAACAGGCGTTCCAACCTGCGTATCTTCTGGTAGTACAAACTGTGACATATCTCCAGTCTGCGGTATGAAATGAGGCACTCTGTTGATGACCTGTGTCCAGCATGACTGTAGTAGTGATAGGATTAGCAGTATTATCAGTGGGTTCAGGTCTGATACCACTGTTGGTATCTTTCGACGCTGGAATATTATTTCTGCCATCTGGAAACAATGATAATGAAAATTTAAAAAATCTTTCAACACATGCCATATCTCCTTCGCATATGACCACTGATAAGATCGCGAGTGATCGTTAATTAGTCTTCTAAAATTTGACGCAAATCCAACATTACGAGGTATATAATATGTAAAATCGTAAGAAGTATTATTCTAAAGTGATCTACTTCAAGTCAGCGTGGTTGCGAAACTTGGATGAGTGACCTTTTAAATTAAGTTCTAAGTCGAAAATATACCTTTATAATGTAAAAGAATGAAAATCTAAAGACCGAGCACAAAGCACACCTCAATAATTGCACCACCATTATGATCAGAACAATGGCGCAATGTTGAGATAACCATTTTTTATTGCGCCAGTTTTGTGGTCAAGACAAAACTATAACATTTGCAATCTGATATGATTTCATTGTTAACCGCGGCTATTGGATAATCAAATATTCCATTCTAGCTGCCTAAAGAAAGTACCGTTGATTCAACGGTCTCGTGCTAATTAAATTATTGGCTTGCTTAGTCATCAATTAATAGCTTTCGTTGTTTATTTAGGAACTAACTTTCTTCATAACCGCCTTCGAAATAAAAATACCGGAACTGATCGTGATGAAAATTTTATTTATAAGTTATGTTTACACAAAAAATCACAAAAGTTCACTAGACGTTATGGAGTTTTTTCGTAAACTCACCAAGATTTGAGTACACAGATTGGTGAGCGTTTTGGTTATTAAAACCTTAAACAATAAGTAATTCAATGTGAGGGCAAAACAACATTACATACAAAAAAACACGTACAAACGAACACCAGCCATTTGATTTTTTGCACTTTTAGATGACTGCATAGATATATAATGTTAATATAGCAGTATTTTGGTATCTATGTCATTTCTTTATTGTCAGATAAATTATATTAATTGAGTTATGATTAAGCTATGCTTTTTTTATTATTATTTCCTCCATTTAATTAAATATTTGAAACTTAAAACTCATTTCATTTTAAACAAGTAACAGCTTATGTATTTAATAAAATATAAAACATTAACAAATTTTTTTTATACAATCGAAGTCGGTCAAAAAGGTACCGGTGGCGTGTTTGTATTTGTGTATAAATTTAAAAAACCGGCCAAGTGCGTGTCGGGCCACGCGCGGTAGGGTTCCGTAGCTAGTCGTAACAACATATTTCGACTTAAAAGGGATTTACTATCTGTATTAAACAAGTAACATCTTCATACAAGTCATTACTTTCAAAGGTTTTTGTAATTTGCACGAATTATTCTAAGTAACTGCATTTTACACTTTGGACCCCAATTACTCTAGAACTAATTAAGTTAAAGTAACCGCTATAAATTTTCTTTAAAGTTCATTACATGTACTACCGACACAATTTTTTTCAGATTTTAGGATCCAGTAGTTTAGCTTTTAGAGGGGGGGGGGGACGCTCTACTCGAACAAAAATTTGCTCTTTAAAGTTAATTATCTCGCAAACGGATCTCTAAATCAAAAAACTGTCTTAGCAACCCCTAAACGTTTTTAAAAGTCCTATCTAACAATACCCCACACTATGGGGTAGTCGACAAAAAAAAAAACATCCCTACTTTACATGTAGGGGAGCTACCCGGAAAAAAAATATTTTTCCAAATTTTATTCTACGACTTTTTTTGTATAGTTAACATACATGTTTATGAAAAATTTCAGTTTTCTAGCACCAACGGTTTCGTCGCTATGCCTCGGACAGACGGACGGACAGACGGACATGGCGAAACTATAAGGGTTCCTTGTAGGTACTACGGAACCCTAAAAAAGAAGCTGATAATTTAAGGAGCACCTATTTTATTATATATCACATATGTATATAAAAACTAATAACATAACATGACATCCGACTGAGATAATAATATTTGTACAAGTACCAATGTGTCTAGTTACCGACTCTTTCGATAGATGGCGTTGTTGAGTGCGTCTGAATCTCGGTATGGTTTCGTTACCGAGTTCAGTACAAATTCATAGTTTCATAAAAATACGCTAGAATCGTTTAATCAGGGCAATCCTATCGTTATCAACACCGAAACAATACCAGATTCCCTGCTACTAATAATTGCCTGACGTAGAGTCCCAAACAACCCTTTTGGACCACCTGTAGTCTATTGAAATGTTACATGAGCTTTGCATTTTTTAGAGGAGACGGAGATTTTTGGGACTTTGGTCAATATAAGCTTAACCACAAGTTTGTGGGGTCACCACCCATGTCCCCCGGCCGCTATCTTGAAAAAGGGATGAAAACACATTTTTCGCGATATCTCGGCAACTATGCGTCTTACAAAAAAATTGTGAAGTTATTATTTGTAGCAAATTGTTTTGCCTACAAATATGTTTATATAACTTTATGCCCTAAATTAAAAATTAAAGTAGTTTTAAGCAAAAAAGTGAGAAAATATTCCACATTTTTCCACGTCCCAAAAATAAAATTGCGTCCTCTAAAAAATTCAATATTCGGTCATTAAATTGTAACATTTCAAAGACCTCACATTGCATAGCCGCTTATATATTATAGCTAAACCAAGAGGAAGTCTAAAAAAACAAACTATAACACTTTGTTAATCTGACTTAGGCCTTGAAGCCTCTCACAAGATTTTTCATACACATGGAAGCTCATTTACAATTCGGTGTTACTAAAATGGACCGGTACTTGTTGCACAATGCCGGACCGGTTCTTGACGGTTTTGTGGTTTTAGCTCGCGTGTATAACCAAATGACCATTTTCTACACATGCCCCTATATCTCGAGTAGAGTAGGGCTGTATGACAGTTTGAAGATTCATATTAGATTTCTTGTTATTTAGTTAAAGAGTGTCCTTGTCTAACATAATATTGATGATAATATTGTACTATATATATACACTACTATATATATATATATACCAATAGATTCGTGACCCTGCCGCTGTTTTAAATAAATAAATAAAATTTATTGTCCAGCGTATTACGACGTAGAATTATTTTTTGAAACGTCTTCGCAAAATAAGTATTAAGGTGGATCATGAACCTATTGGAATACTTCTTTTATCGCACGCCTATATTACCCAGAAAAAGTGAGCTGTACAACACCCACATTTTACCTGTTATGTTTAGTTGATTGGGATAAGGGTTGAGCCTATCGCCATCCACCGGGCACAATTTCAACTCCGTGCTACTATTATGAATTTCCTTACGAACAGTTCACAAATAACACTTTGCCCAACCCGGCAATCGACACCGAGACTCACCTCGCGGTGAGAGGCGCATACGCTAACCACTAGACCATCGAGGCAGTCAATTTGTTTGTTCGTACAAATAATATACCATTTAAGATTAACCATGAAACAGCCAGTCACGATTTAACATTTGATTATTTACAGAGGTCTTTACAACTGGGAGGACAATTTGTAATGAGGCTAAGTAAATTTGTACTTATCTTTTATCTATATCTCAAAATTGTACATTTTACAACGGTTATTAAAACCGAAATTATGTATTTTCATAAACTTCAAGGGGCGCTTGAACACGTCAATAAACATTATAATTACAAAGGCAAAAGAATAAACTAAAGAATTAAATAAATTTAAATAATATTAATCAAACTAATATGATTTAAAATACCGAGGTTTAGATTAGCCAAAGCTAGCGTACGGCAGGTATAAAGTACAGACGGTTACCGATCAACCTGTACATTGCCAGTATAAACTGGTCTCGCATTGCACGAGATGTCTATACAACGTGAGACCATCTTATACTGGCACTGTATAGGTAGATCGGTGGCCGTTTGTATAATAATAAGTAAACGAACAGTCACCCTTTGTTTGTAACGGTGTTATGTTTCCCTAACGGAAGAACTTTCACCAGCTGTACAGGAAGGATCGTATCAGCGTATTGTTTGAAGTTTGTTTGGGTGTTATACACTTCTACCAAACCCTTCTAGGCATGATGTTACGCTATGTATGTTATTCTTTATACGAAGTATGTAGCGTACGGATTTGTAGTCCACCTGATTGGTAAAAACTTCGCGTGGACATCAGCAATCCACACAAGCAGATTGTAGATGCGTAGCTTTGTCTGAGGAGTACGATGTTATGTTATGTTTTTAACGTATTATAACAAAGATTGTAAGATCCCAAAATACTTCATAACAATAACAGTTGGTCAATATTTTGTTGTCTAATCAATTTATCAATTTAATAATTATCACAGTTTAATCAAGTGTAAGATTTCAGTCTTAGCAGAGGTCAAGTACAATAAATTATTGTGGAAGTTTAGTAAACACAGAAACAGTGAATGCCTCTTATTTATCTACAATTTCTCAGCACAAAGTGATTTTTATTCCATTTTATTTCAGTTCATCGATAAAGCCTATAAAGTAAAATGTTTAATTTCCAGTTGTGTCCGGTAACTTTGACATTCAAGCTATATACTATACATAATAATGTAATATCATTGATAAAACAACCACAATAATTCAGCAGCAATCCCTTCTTATCTCACATTTCAAACAGATATTATATACACGCTCTAGTAAGCCAAAAGCCAACTATTGAACAATCTACCTGTCGTTTAATTTATTTCGCAATCGCCGGCAAACGGCAAGTGACATTCTAAATAAGTTGTTTTAATACAGTAGTATTGATACGGTCTATGCAGATAAATCTTGCACAACTGCTCTTGTTAAAGTCAATACAAAATACACGTGAAACCTAACTGATAGATCTAAATTTAATTTCCTTACACCAATTTATTTGATTTTTTAATTGAAGGTGGTAACTTCAGAAACCACTGGCTTGAAATGAAAATATATTTTCAAATGCTAGAGGGCTGTTTATCAAGAATAATTATAGGCTATGATAAATAGTAACATCACGCCATAGCGTAGTATGACTCCTTGGAGTCAAGTAGTTTCATGCGGATAAAACTACGGGCAGCAGCAAACTGGCAAGGAAATTATGTCATGACATTACCTTCTTAAATTTTTTTTATGTTTAAGACCAAAAACTTACACGATGCGGTGTGTCTAGCGGAGTAAAGATGAAGGTTACAAAACAAAGAAGTGACGTAATCATCGAACAAACATTATGACCGTAAATCAGAACAAGTTGAGTAAGTTTATGTGTATGCTTACTATTGCTCATGTTGTTTATGGTACAATTGTTTTTGATTTGACATTATTTATAGGATCTAATTGATATTTTTTGTTTTTCTAGCAGTGTTTATTAACTTCCGATGAGGCTTCCGATATGGGGGTTAAACACAGCTTTACCTACATTCTAACTTCTTACTACTATTTTACATTGACTGCTCGTTGGTCTAACTGTAGTGTAAACGACTGCTTACCTAGGTCTCAGGTTTGTTCCTGGGGCCGGACAAAACTATTATTTGGGATTTTTCATGCAATTCGTAGTAACAGCATGATATTTGAAAAGCCTCGCAATGTCAGTATCCGCCTTAACATTGTTGTTGTTCTTAAACGTAATAGTTGTTTATCTAGCATTGCATGTTAGGTGCAGCCTTTAGTACGTTGTTATGCGGGTTCATGTATAACCCACATAACAGAAGTATGTACATTTTAAGCTTATCCTTATGCGTTATACCATCGGAATCCCAGGCACGTTGACTAGCTCAGTTAATAGACCAATAAACAATATTCAGTTTCATAAAGGATAGTAAATCATAAAGGCTATATTTTTAAATAATTTCGTTACATCAATGCATAGAAATCTTAATAACTAGTCAATAGAAATGCTATCGACTATCTTTTAACACTGGGACGCATGTCGCCGGTTTTCAAATTCCACTTTTTGTATTCCTGACATTTCTATTGCCTTATTATTAAGATTTCTATGCATCAATGTAATGCCACTTATTAGATAGATTTCAAAATATCAGCCGTGTAAAACCTTTACTGCCTTACTCTTATGCAAGATTGAGGCGTGATTATTTTCATTGGTATCTAGTATCTACAAATGATGTAAAAAGCCCAACGTAGATAGTGAATTTCACAATAATACGATAATTAATTAATAAGGTGATACGCCTCGTTAATGGAAAAATATTCAAATTAATCATACTTATAATTGCGTTACTTGTTACCTGACGCAATCCTATATAATATACTCATTTTGTAAAGTTAAAGTTCGTTTGTTTGAACGCGCTAATCTCAGGAACTGTTAGTTCGAATTGATAAATTATTCTACTGTTAGATAGGCCATTTATCAAAAAAGGGTATATGTTATACAACATAATACTAGAAGCATCTAAAGTGTATTATAACGTGTAAAACCGATGAAAGAAGTAAGTAAAACAATATTTATGAAATAATGCATAACGGTGTTCTTATGTGCTTCAAAGTCAGCCACTATGAAGTCGGAATGAAGTGTTTTCAATTACTTTAGGAGCAACAGAGTGTTACTGTAGTAATTATTACATTAGCAGACACATAAACATATAACAAAATCTATAAGCCATGACTGTTCATTAAATATATTTAAGCAAAATTAATACGAGGAGTGTTATAAGAGTTATAACAGAAGTAAATAAAACATTTTTTTTCTGTCTGTCTGTTTGTTTGTCTGTAAGTTCGTACGCGGATCACGTAAAATCTACTGAATATAATTAGATGTGGTTTTAACAATTGTGTAGCTGAAGGTCCGAAAGCCTACGGATCTGAGACGTGGCCGCTTAAGATGGTGACCTTAAGGAAGCTCAGAGTCACACAGCGAGCGATGGAAAGAGCTATGCTTGGTGTTTCCCTGCGTGATCGAATCAGAAATGAGGAGATCCGCAGGCGCACTAAATTAACTGACATAGCTCACCGAATCGCAAAGCTGAAGTGGCAATGGGCAGGGCACATAGCTCGTAGAACAGATGGCCGTTGGGGCCGAAAAGTTCTTGAGTGGCGGCCACGAACCGGCAGGCGCAGCGTGGGTCGCCCCCCAGCCAGATGGACAGATGATCTGGTGAAGATCGCGGGGAGCCGTTGGCTTCAGGCGGCCCAAAACCGCGCGTTGTGGCGGCAGTTAGGTGAGGCCTATGTCCAACAGTGGACGTCTTTGGGCTGATGATGATGATGATGTAGCTGAAGGTCTAACTAAAAAACTGGTTGGACATTATATGTTTTATCTTTGTATTTTATCCCTAATTTTGTATTCTATTTGTTATTCTGCAACTATGTATAGATTTTTTGCAAATATCACTCTCCAAGGGGCCGAACTCGGGGTTGTAAGTTTAAATGTAAAATTAGTAAATTTCGAAGGAAATTGCACGAAATACTGCACCCAGGTTTACTACACGATTTATGATATTTTTTGTAGATATTCCACCCAGAAGAGGGCAAATTTTTTGTTGAAAGTGTATGAGTATATTTTGTAGTAATTTTACGCGGACGAAGTCGCTGGCAAAAGCTAATAAGTATTAAAAAAATTAACTACTGAATTAATAATTATGGCATTATAAATAATTATTCAAATGGAGATGTTATTAAACAAGTACCTACACCATTATAATAAGTAACTGCAAAACTTAATCATGGTATTAAAGAGGTGGAACTCATTTTAAAGGTGTTTTAAGCAGTGTTTTAAGATAATCACTCTATGAATCGACAATTTAATAACAACAAAATTGCTAAGTGAAGAATGTTTGTTTAACTTTTAACAAAATTTAAAATGATGATTGTATTAATTATTGCTGTTGGTGCATTTATGTGACGTCAGTGTTTAATTATGTGCATTAAAATAAAAATGCAATTTTATGTGCTTTTGGCTATATTCTATCAATTAAAAAAAAATCTTAATATAGGTAGGTATCTAAAGGTGTTATTACACCGAAATTGATCGATGACGATCGATTGTCGAATAGTGCGGGGCGGTGCTCTCCGTCTTGGTTATTTAAACGTATTTCTGTAACTCAATATAAGAATGAGTAGATTCACAGATTTTACTTGCAATATCATTAATCCATTAAAACTTGATTACGAAAACTCTTCTACCTCCAAATACTTTTACCGACAGCTAGCTTCCTTACTATTTTATTACTAACACAAACACAACAGCTGGCGAGGCAATTTTTGTCACGTCAGTATGTATGTCACTGCCTTTCATTATAATGCTGTATCGTAGTGCGTGATGTTTTGCGTTTTGCAATACATTGATAGTAATCTACTTGGAATAAATGCTGGGAATCCGATGGAACCGACCATTGTTTCCACAACATAGTAATTTTAAGCAGAGATTACGGTCGGTAGTAACTACTTCATTTTGAGTTAGGTGGGAAGAAACAGTTATTATTTTGGTTTCAGTAATGTACTGACATTTATTTGTTACACAAACACAAACTAGTTATTCACATTTATATTGTTTGAAGGATCGTAGTATTTTTTCCATGCGGTGTTTATTTATAATACTGCAAAATAGTAATTAGGGTCTGTATGAAAATAGAGCAAATGGGTTGGTTGTTTTATCGGATTTTTATGAATGGGTCCGGTACTGAATTTATTGGTATTTTGAAGATCACAGTGCATACCTGTTCAATCCATCAACACACAAATTGTTTTACTATTTGGTCCCTTTGTTTGATCCCAAATGTAGTTAAAAATTACAAATTCCAATTTGAATCCGGTCATACATGCCTGTCACATTTACAAGAGAGATCGTATAAAAATAAGGCTTCAACCAAAATTATGGCCCACCTGCCTATTATTCCGTTACGTTGTCCGATCACCTGTTTTTGTTTAGATTCTAGGTCGAGTTTATCGAATAAGTTTCTACTGTAGTTGTATTTTCCATTGACAATAATATAAAATCCAAATCGAACAGGAAGCAAGACATTGCAGATTGTCTCTCGGTTATATGTTACAAATTTTATAATACATCATAATTCATAACACAGTTAAGGGGAATATTACACTGACATCGATTAATATCGATCATCGAGCCGAGATTTACACGTCAAATGCTTCCATCGAGGTCGATTTACTCTATATAAAATAGTGTCTAGAAAGATGGGCGCGAATAATAACCGAATGGATGGTCGTCGGCGTCGCGGTATAGGCCCAGAAAGCGCTGGAGGTATGATTTGGACTCGTTTCAGAGTGATTGGACAGACAAAGCCCAAAATAGAAAATTGTGGTCGTGTATGGGGGAGACCTTTACTCAGCAGTGGGACATCATGGGTTAGAAAAAAAAATCTATCTATATACCTAAATTATTTTTCTTTTCGTTGAAGCCAGATGAACTCTAGCTTGCACTATGCATTCTCATTAGACATCAGTTTTACAAAGCATAGTCACCAATATTTGACAGTTATTGATATGTCTCATAGATGCCCTTCTTTTTTTCCAAGGCCCCACATTCTAAAGGGTCTGTAACACTTTATATCAGTCAATATTCTAGGTTAAGTATCGCAAGCGCATATGACCTCGTGTCACTGAACTACGACAATGGGCGTGGGAATTCGCTATAATAATGGTTACCTCCTTGGTATAACTGCTTTTTAGCTAGGGAACTTGGAAGTATATAGTTTTTTTCAACACCACGGCGAATGGTTATGTATCTATAAGTTTTATTGTGAGGTCATGGATCATGGTGCGATTAGGATATTATTATTATTACTACATTTTATTTATTTTTTTATCGTTTGAGAACAAAAATCTGGATGTTCAGGCATTGTCTCTCTAAAACATTAACACCTTTTAAATTTCCTGATTGCAAGCCATGAAACTGCTGCAGCTGAAGGGAATTCTCAAAATGATTTCTTTCTTGAGAACCAATCCAATCGTTTTATTCACTGCAACTTTAATTGAAATAAACTGATATTGTAAAATGTTCGTTACTTGTTTTAGTTTGTTAAATTATATTTTTGAGACATGGTTAAGTAATCCTGATATAGCAAAGTCGGTAGTTTTAAAACCGGAACCAAAACAACAAACGTATATCACTACATTAACAGAATTCCCACATAATTTAAGCACCGACTATATTTTACATGATTTGTGTGTGAATCAGTATATCATATTAGTGTGGACAGGTAGTTAGCTCATGAATGCAGTATTAAGTAACGTTTCCCAGTTCGGTTTATAGAATTACGAATACATAATGATTACGAGGTTATTTTCTGATGGGGATTGCTTTGCAGTTTACCGATATATTGGTATATTTTTCTTGCCGTAGGGAAATTAAGTCATTTGGAATCACGTTTTATCAAGTAAATAAGGCGGGTGGCGGTCTCCTACCATATGGACGTAAATAAATAGATGCTTGAGACAAAGAGAAGAGTCACCATTTTGGGATAAGTTTTTTTAGCATTAAAGTTAGATAACTTCTAAATTTTAAACTTATGAATGGAACCAGTTTATCTCTCATCATCCAAGGATATGATGTAATGTTCATTTTATTCACTGAAATCTTACGTCACAATTTCTCCTAACTGCCAAAGAACAAACAAAGACCTCTTTATGACTCATTTTTATGACGTTTTGTTAAGTTTTCCCTCTCACTAGCTTCCTGATATAACAAAGCACCGCGCCTGTGTTCCCCAGAAGGGTATGGCAGAGATGTATAGCACTTACATTTCACCGTTATGTTTTGGTCCCATGAGTTTGGGGTAAGTCTAGCCATTCACCGGGCACAATACCAACTCCGAGCTGCTATTAATAATTGAATGAGCGAAATATCCCAAATAACCGTATTGGTCAACTCGGGAGTTGAACCCAAGACGTGAGAGTGAAGTGAGAGGTCACATACGTTAATCACTAGACCAACGAGACAGTTGCAACGAAGTATGAGATGAGTAAAGTCTATTGACACCTGCTGGGTACAGTTCCAGATTCTACAAGCTTGATGTAGTATATAAATATGTGCTTAACACTTTCTTTCCCATATCGGGTGAGCTAATCCTATCGTGGGAGTAGGAGAAACCCGTTCTGGGTCCAAATCTTATTCCTCTGCAGAAGGCTCAATCTTTTACTTTTCTAAGACGTGTTTGTATTGGAATCTTGTTCTGCTTACATCATATACTTATGAAGCTTTAGGCCTGGTACAGTAGGCTTAACATGACTTGCTTGGACATAGTTTCGTATTAAACATGGCATTTCTTCTCAAAGTCTCATTATTGCCATGCCGATGATGATGAGTGGCTATCTGTGTTTCTTTATGATCCACAAGTTATTTTGTTGGTGTCTTTATCCAATGCAACAGTTTAACCTTAATAAAAAAATATTTTGTGTTGCCAAGTTATTTGTTGAATCTTGTTAGTTGTTAGTTGTTCGATGTATGGACCAACCAAGAAGCCACACATAAATGATTTTGCGTACAAACAATGTTTCCCTCATTATTAATATTCTATCTACTCTCCCACATTTGTTTCCGTGAATATAAAAAGGTACAAGACTACTGATCAACCCACACATTGCCAGTATAAGATGGTCTCTATTGTATTGGCTTCTCGTGCAGTGCGAGACCAGCTTATATTTGAAATGCATAGGTTGATCAGTAGCCATCAGTACACGTATTAAAGGAAGGAATCAGGACAATAAAAACTGGCTGTGAGATTATAATTCTCTGTTCAATGTCACTAAATGTTAATCACCATATATTATATTAGTATGGATAAAACAATATACTTGTTTAAATGTTTATGATATTTATTTATAAACCAATCGGTATCTTTAAATTTTTCTGGTACTTGTGACTCATCTTTCTAATTGTATTTTATATGTATTTAAAGACTTTGCCATAGTATTTACCAATTTCTAGAGTAATATTCGTAAGTTATCTGATTTGATTAGATTGTATTTTACTTTCTATAAAGTATGTATATTTATAAAAAATCGTTTTAATAATTTACAAGTGTATTGGTCGTCATAATGTCCTGTTAACAAATTTATACATTAAAATTTCCTGTAATTTTTTGAAATTGAAAGGTATAGTCTTTCAATTTATTACTTACTACCTGTAGTTGCATATTCTATACGTAATTGGCAAAATAATGTCCTCTCATATCATGTCATGTCTGTACAAGACGTCAAAATATAGTATGGCATTTGCTTTTCAGAGAATCGATACGTTAAACATTTTCCGTTAAATATTGACTTTAAATAGGCAATTCTCCGTTATTATAACTTACACAAGCATGATTCGAGTATTGATAGCTTGAACTAAATTTCGACTCAAATGAAGCAATAGAGAGCTCGACTGTCTAAAACAAAACACAATCATGATCATTATCTTGTTGGTATAATTTATATTGCGGAGAACTTATAGCTTATTAGAAACCTGGTATTCCGAGAAAGCACATTAAGGTCAAGATGCTTTACGACTTGGCAGAAACTTGGGTCTCCAGGAGAATACGTGGCATACATAAATCGGCTCTACAATGACCAAGCTATAGATGGTCTGGTTTTAGGTGAGCTTATAGTGAAGTAACGGTTGTATGGATCGATTGGTCTTCTGCGCACGTCAAAAGTAACCAGAAAGCAAACGATGTCTTGGTCTTAGTAAAAAAAATGTGCCACCCCGTAACCCGTTCATACATACATAACATCATGCCTATGTTACCTAGAATGGTGTGGCAGAGGTGTTTACTACCCTCATGTCATCTGTTGTAATGAAGTCCAATGTAATAAGGGATGTGTAACGGTAACATCAGTGAAATAATAATGTAAATGCTTCTTTGCCAGTAATTTCTTGGCCTAATGTAACCCACAGTAGGTAGACCAAAACTAAAGCAATGAGTAGTGTTTCTTTCCTTGAGCTCTGTCACAAGAGCTCTCTCACCTTCAAATCCTCCATGCTCCAATTGAAATGCCTTTTACATTAACAATGGCGTTTTCGGCGAGGTGTGCCCCAATCTCGGTCATACGTTGACAACAAATGTAGGTGTTTCGAACACTCTGCGCCACTGACATACAAGCCTTTAAACACGTTCTGAATATTTGGTAAATACCATGTGGTATGTATTATTACATTATTAGGTATTTTATTTTATGAAAATGGCGTAGAATTTACTTTGTATCAGGTAGTTAAGTTAGTTAAGTCCGGTATTAAAGACTGATGGCAGGTTTTATTTTACTCTTCGTTGAACGGTAGGCCTGGGTAGAGCTGAAATTTTTGTCAAGTTCGATTTCCAACTTATGCTTCTATACCTACTCGAGTTTAGTTTTTTGTGGGTATCTATCTCAAGCAGGTGCCTAAAATTGCTTAAAAACTATGATTCAATCCTGAGGCCTATCCAGAGTAATGTAGAGGTAGATAGAATGGATTAGTTAGCTTAGTCTATTTCATATAAAATAGACATATAAATACAGAAGATAAGTATGCATTTTTGACTTTTATAGGTGCATTTTTGACATTAATAGATAAATTTTGACATTCATAGGTGCAAACATTTTACATACTACGTTTTCTTAATATTTATAGATCTCTAGTTGTAAAAGGGCTACACTACAACCTCTTTGGGCCTATCTATGAATGTGAAATTAGTGTTGTATAAGATTTCAGATGTTTAGTAAATGTCAGTTGTAATGTTTTAAAAGTCGTATCGGTTACTACGTCTTTAGTGCCTGCTATTTATGTTTTATGAGAAATAAGGAGTCTCTCACAGTATAGTAATCTATGTTCTAGTACTACATTAAGATATTATAGAGAAGAAGATAAAAAACATAACCCTCCTTCTGACGCAGTCGGGTAAAAATTACCTCAAGATGTTTTTGTAAACTATTTCCGACCGTTAATTAACGAATAAATATGCAGGAAACAATAAAAAGTTCTGAAATAAAATATTTTATAAAAAATGTCCGGCCATTCTATTATGTTCGATAAAAATATAAACTTCAAGGTCTTAAGAAATATTTCCTCAAATAAATGTTTCTACTCAATAAAACGAAAAATCCGCTATTGCAAAAGGTCACACCTCTCAAGAGGTTGACCTTGATGACTAACAGAAATATATATGCAAAGAAAGTTCAGTTCAAACATCTTTAACACACAAAATATCGCATTTCACAACATACCTTGGATAAAATCAATTCCGGTAATGAGTCAACACTTCACAAATCACTCAACATTACATATTTTTATTTATAAATAATAAATAACACTACGAAAACTAAATACACTATACACCGAGTCAGCTACTCTGCTAACTTTGAAACGTACTGTCAAAAACTTGCACCACCGGTCTACGATACCGGATTAGCATTATTTCTTTCTCTTTCTTACTTACGTTACTAAACGCTGAAAAAAAACGAGACGGCAATGTACTCTCAGTATTACCTTCAAACACCGCAGATAGAACCTTTTTGCACAGGTAAAAGTAACGGGGTTTTTCTTAAGATGCGTGATGTGAGACAGCAAATAAGAGGTCAATGGAGATAGAGTGAGATAGGAGATGTACTAGGTCACGTTTTAAAGGGTCCGTTGCATTCAGAGAAAAGTTTTGATGCAAGGGAACTTCGTGGTCTTTTCATGTTTTTCTATTGAAATAAAGCCTATTTTTCCTTTTTAGGTTGCCTGTGATAGTTTTGGGCTATTGACTGCATCATTTAAGGTGCGCCCACGCAACTGTTTGGTACGATTTTTTTACAGAGCGCTTTGTCAAACCTGCCGGTACTGGTGTCATACTGTACGTGATGAGCATTCCTGAGCAATCAATTTGATTGATGGACGTGCTGATCGATTGTTACATATTTGATTAAATTACTGATTCATTACTATTTGTTACAATCTTTTACTCATCATTATATGTCTAGATATAATCAAAGTCACTTAATCAATATGCATAGATACAATTTAGATGCATAATTGTTTACAGTAAAATATTTTACTTCAAAATCAGTGGTTAATACAGACTACTGTTTCAAGTCTCAAGCCAGACATCAAATCTAACGCATGAGGACGTAGTAATCAGTCCCAAACTAAATGGAAACACCGGTGTAGTCGAGTCAAAATCATCAAAATATGCAGTAACATAAAAGAATATTATTGTACTATACTCATTTAAAAAAAAGTACATTGTTATTCCACGCCAAGAAAAAGTTCTTCGCAAGCATTAAGGAAGCTGTTAAAGAATTTCTTGTTTTTTCTGTTCCATCACACTTATTAATATAGTTGTAGTTATGCCTCCTGTGTAAGCATAACCAAATTAACTAATATTCATAAACCTGCTTAATATTTATGAATATTAGTTACAGTAAGAAACACATTTGCCCTTTACAAACAATTTCAACACCACCATGAAGGTTTTCACACCAGATCTATAACTTACATGAAAATTGACCTCACAACATAAAGTTCAAACATTACCATAACCTATTGTATCTTTAAAACCCTCATAGTCTAAGCGCCAGTGGCCGCCCGACTAACATAATTTTATAATACCTGATGTTTCAATGTTTGTGCCTCTAATAGAGATTAAAGCGGCCGTGGCGCAATGGATAAGGTTCGGTCTCACAATCAAGAGGTCGTGTGTTCAAATCCTGGGCATTACACCACGGACGTGAACTAGGAGTGATTTTATGTTATGTTATGCTATCTCCCAATGCCGGTCAATGCCACGACGATCCAAATTCGATATTTAGTGATCGTTTTGAACCTTTATTTACAGAGTAACTTTCAGCTTTTATAAAATGACGCAAGTCGATCAGCCACTGGCTCTTAGGCTATTAGCTTTCTCACAAACTATTGAGAATCACGTTAACACCGCGTACGCAAAGTTACGCATTAACGGTGCGCCTGCGCAATTGTTTGAAGTAACGCAAGAACTGCAACAAAATGGCCATTGTCTTTACAACTGTTAGTACTTTGCTTCCTGTTATTTAAATTTTCTTGGGATGGGAAGTGTTGTTGAATTGTTGTAATGGCGCGGTGGGTAAGACACATTGCAGAAATATTGTTCCAAAGCCGACAATTTTTGCTTGGACGTTATGGTTAGCACTTCTGGGCTATTAATCTTTCTAGTCTTATGGAGAATATAGCATCCTGATTTATTACATCATTCCCTACTACAACCTGCAGCTTCTCCGCGTTATCAGTCCACAAAAAACTAGGTACATTTCTATAAAACCGTTATTAATTTTTGAGTAAAAGCAAACATCTGCACATGTACTCATACATCCTCACAAACTATCGCATTTATAATATTAGAGAATTGTTAATCTTTTTCTGTATATACTATGAGGCTATATGTTTAAATAGGACAAAAATATAACTACGACGCTCAATACTAGGACCTGTAATAAATTGTCATGCATAAACCTAAAAATTGAAATTGCTTTTATTTTAACAGATTTTCGCAAAGCACTTACATTTTATGGTTCATTTTTTATTGTTTTCGAAAGTGAGATAGAGCTCTTGTGAACAAGCTCTGCTGCTAAGAAAAAGTATTTAAATTACCACTATGCAGTTAGGTGGTATAATTAGGAGCCTGATAAACTGACTAAAAGCTTGACTGGCCAAAGAATTTTGTGATGTAGAGACGCTTTTTTAACTTTGTTGTTTGTCTGGACTATAGATAACTATCTGTCCCGCGCGGATTTACCCGCGTCAAACGTTATTCTGGCAACTCACTTCTAATTTTGAAAAACTTTAAATCCTAGGAATAAAATTTAGAAAAACCCCGGTACACAAATTCATTTATTTTTATTCAAGTTTAGGTGTGACTTCAAAAATGACGGCCTTTCATGCAACCGTTCATCCCTCATTTTATCCCTTTAAAATGGAATTTACAAAAATCCCTCCTTACTTCATGTAAGGAACCTTCATAGAAAATTTCAAGTTCCTAGCCCTAGTGGTTTAGGCCCTGCGTTGATGAATCAGTCAGTCGGGGAAACAATTATATAAGTATAGATAGAAGATATATTATACACCTATAACACTTACCATCAGGTGAACAACAATCCAGTTAAAAAACACGTAGAAGATTCTTTGTTTAACCTGTAATTGCAATTTTGAATATTACTTTTTAAATACGTTTTATTATTACCCAGAATAATCCAGTGATTGTCAAAAAGTGTGCAAATGTCCGTGTCTGCAATTGTGTATCATTAACCGATGTCACTTTACTTTCTACTTCATTCAAGTATTTTTTTATCGTAAATATCACATTACGTCATCTAGTCTCAAACAAAGCAGAGCTTGTACTAGAATAGCTAATACTAATACGTATATATTTTTTCTTTTGTACTTTTACAACTAGAAACACCTGATACATTTCTGTACGTCAGATATACCTACTTATTACCTTGACGGTAAATACTAGGATTTTTGGTCGTGTGAAAGTGTTCCGAAAGAATTTTTTATTTGTTTCTTACCTGAAACTATTACCAAAGATGTTAAAAACGTGGTTTCCGAGGTACTGATGACACACATCCAACGGCCGAGGGTGGGTCTCATTGTCTAACCTGAACATAAATTGGTTCGCCCGACCTCGAGCTCGTCGAGAATACCGTTTTAACCAAAAGGTGGCAATATGTAACCTTGCCTTGGGGTATAAATACCTACTTACCCTTTGAAACTTACAGCTGATCTAGTTGTAGATTTAGCCTAAATTAAAGCATCCTGTTTTACATTGAGATATTGTTAAGAAAGTATCAAATTTAAAGATTTTGGACATGTTGTAAAATAAACTCAAAGAAGGAAACTAAGTTTTATAATCTGGCACCAATATTGATATTACTGGCACGGCATGCGGTAGGTACAACATCAGTGTTATAGTAGTTTCAATTTACTGCTAACGCCATCTTTCGAAACTTGGACAAACTAAATTAATGTTAACATAATCTTGCGCCCGCGTTTAAAACTGAACGAAGGAAATTACGAACTACATAGTTCTCCTTTTCACCGCTATTTAATTGTGGCGCTACTAATATTTTGAGTGCACTGTTGGCGTAGCGGTTAAAGCAGTCGCCTCGCCGCTTTCAACTACGCTGGTGTTGTGGGTTCGATCCCCACATGGGACAAATCTTTGTGTGATTCGCAAATATTTGTTCTGACTCTGGGTGTGTTTCGTGTGTGTGAAATGTATGTTTGTGAACACCCCCGCTAGTAAGTGGTAATACGAAGTTTTAAGATTCCAAGACCGCATAGGTTATTAACGCCAAAAAAAAAACTGGGTGTCAAGTTCTGTGTAAATAAATCCAAGCTGAACATTTAACTTGGCTAGTTTCTTTAAACAAATCTTATTTTAGAAAGAAACATGTAAGAGTTTCGTAAGATAATGATGTCAGTAAGATAAATATAATGTAATCTATACGTAAAACTAGCCATGTCTTATTCTCAGTTTGGATTTATTTACCCAAAACTTGGAACCCATACACCCATTTCGATATTAAGATTTTTGTAGGAGTAATATTAACTTCTTTCATATTTATGTTTTTGATAGAATCATTACTTTTTGTACAGAATTTTTATAACGTTTTACGTCATAACTACCTGGCAGGATCTTACTATTAATTAAATAAATACTATTCTTTTGAATTCATTCATATTAATAAGTTAAGATGGTAACCAAATCAAACGCGATTCATGAATTAGGAACAACGCCGTACGCATTAAAAACATTCAGTTTTCAATTTTCAGATGTATGCCATAAAATAATAGTGGGGGCGCCTTTCGAACGTTGGATTTTTGAATATTTCATTGACTTAACGCCATTGCACAGTTTTATATACTTGTTACTTACGACAAATACGTATGCGCAAGCAAAAAAACATGGTCATCAACAATAGTAATAATAAAATATTTTAATGGCTAATAGGCTACGTTGATACCAAATATCAAGTTTTTAGCTCATCTGGAAGTGAGTTAGGTTTTTATGTAAATCAGTCAGACACAAAAAATAGGGTTTAAAAGTTTATATTTTGATACCTATTTAAGCTACATTTATGGAATTTTAGATTCTAGGTAAACTAATAGACTTAATTCATAATATTATGTCAAAGTTCAAGTATGTAGGTTAAATAGGTTTCAAGTAATGAAGGGGCCAAAATCACCGCGAATTGGTTCGTGTCAATATACACACTTTAGGTCTTGCAAGTTCTCTTGAACGTTGGCTGCGTCGCTTTATTAATTAACGCCTGAAAAAAATGGTGTTAGATTTCAGTTCTTCGTTTTGAAATTAGTTTGTTGTAAGTATTTAAAGAGACCTATGTCCAGGAGTGGACTAAGCTTGGTTGTATGATTGAAGTAGGTAATCTAACTTTGTGCTGATGGTAGAGCTTTTGTGATTATTTTGGGGGAACCCATCCACATTTGACCAGTCAATATGTAATTGAATTGCAGTTAAGTGATGATATGAGGCTCTGAATTTAGGTAAGTTTTCAGGAATTATTAATTTTATTTCTAGATAGACATTATTTCACATATTATTTCACAACCTAATCCCTCCGTCCCCGTTTCACCATCGGACTACCAGACAAACGGCACTCAGGCACCGCTTCACGGTAGACATTCCACCAATACGCACTAAGCGTGCTCCACCGTAGACCGCATCTTCACTTACCATCAGGTGAGATCGTGGTCAAATGCGTGCCTATCCACCATAAAAAAAAAAAAATATTTTGACCATGTTTCTTTTGAACCTATTGACTGGTGGTAGACTGTACTCAAGAGAGGGACTTTTTGAATGTACTCTATTTAAATTATTATTTATTCGGTCACCGAGCGTCGCTCGTGGGCGAGAGTCCTACTGCTTGCACAATGTGTTCTGGAAAGATTAGTAGTCTGGCAATAAATGGATGCTTTATGCATCGTTTCGGGTATGTTTGATGGTAAATTAAAACAAAATAAGGTATTACTTATATTTTTATTTACAACGTGCCCACTTAGATGAAATTAAGCACAAGAGTATAAAAGTAACAAAGTATGTATAGTCGGTGGGACACAATAAAATAAATATTAATATTTAAATTTACAATCACTTCACATTATTTCAAATGTTTACTTTAATGAATGTTTTACGATCACAATGTCACATCTTTAGTATTACTTTTCACATCACTTTCATCACTTTTGATCTTAGTATTGTTCCTTTTAATTTCTTTATACATTGGAACATAAGTACGGAAACCAGACACTGACATTTCTAAGCGTTTCTTCCTATCAGGTTCCGAGTTATTATTGAGCCATTTGTTAACATTCCTCGAATTTTGATTTATACTTCTATAATGACCATTTATTTGTGGGACGTAAGTCCAAACTGTTGTCGTGGCTTCAGAAATATCATCGGTTTTCTTTTGATTTGTATCGGTTGTGGTTTTACTAAAGTCATTCTTTAATTTTACTACTAATGTACTAGGTTGTAAATTTGTCTCAGTTGGCTCGGATATTTTTTTTTCAGCTGCTGTTATTTTATCTTCATTTATACTCATTTCTTCTAATAGTTTTTCATGTTCAATCATTTCACCAGAATTCCTTCTTAGTAATTCTATCCCACTTCCTGTAGGTTGCGTATTGTAATTCATATACTGATCGGGCACTTTAGCATCTTCAATACTAAATTTAACAACTGGCGTTGTTGAGCTAGGTGAGTTCCAATACTCAGTTGTTGTATCAATAAATGATTGTATAGAAGTAACTTTTGGCAATGATTTATCTGATTTAGGCGATACTGGTATATATCCTGAACTACCTACATGGTAATCTTCTATTTGCGCCGTAGAAAATTCAATGGGGGCTATGCTAGTATAAGGATTAACTTGAGTTGAAGGTGTAAAGGTAGTAGAATCAATTTTAGCGGTTTTATTTTTTAAATCCGTTGCTTCATCGTACACTTTGACATGTACTATCATTTGTGTATCTGGCTCAGATTCTTTGATGTCTTTATTTTGATTATTAGCTTTAATTTCTTTTTGATGGTCTGGAGTAATATCTTTATTAATTAAGTTACTTAAATATCTTGGCCTTTTGTAGGGAGTATAAACTCTTCTGAAAGTTACATTTGGTTTTCTTTTGAATTGTATTTTTGGTTTTAAAGTCGTTAGATAAATTTTATCTATTGCTTGTGTAGTTGCTGAAAATTCTTGACGAGTATTTTCTGTCTGAGCTTTAATTGGATATAAATTAAGCATTACACTAAACGATTTGGTAGTGCTTACAGGTGGTGTTTCTGTTTGTCTAATGTCACTAGAACTTTGCAACAAGTTGATTTTGTTTCCATCATTATTTTCACATTTGTTGCCTTGACAATTCCTTTTTGGGAATGGAATCTGTCGGAACATTGGGTATTTGTTAGGTGTAGCTACAAGGCTAGGAGTTGATATTGGAGAAAATCTAAGAAAATCATCAGCCAACAGATTAACGTCTCCAGGATTTTCAGGTTTAAAATTGAAGAGTGGATCTGCAAGGTGATTCTTGTGGAATTTTTTAAATGTATTCGAACTAGCCGATTGCAAGTCAAGTTTTCCATCAGCATCACTAGTTTTTGTTTCTAGCATAGGCTCAATATACACACCAGTAAAAGCTATGTGCTTTTCAGTTGGTTTTGTATGCATATCTCCAGCTTTTGCGTTAATGGTATTTTCTAAATATTTTATTATTTGCCGAATATTTTTTAATCTTTCTTCGTTACGATATCTTTCGACCCAATTTCTTGAACCATATGTTTTGCTAAATGGTAATGGAGTAGGATGTCTATATTCAAAGTAAAAAGGTCTTGGGCTTGTTCTTCTTACTGGGCTCGGCTTTAAAGTAGGTTTAATAGTTGTTTTTGAAATAGTTACGTTGTACCGTCTTTTTTTACTAAGAGGTACTGACATTTCTATTGTTGGATCTACGTAACTACTTTCTTGCAAAGCATTTATCAATAATGGCATTCGTTCGAAGTATTCTTGATCAAATCCGAAGTAGCTCCGGTCGAGTCTATCAGCGAATGGTTGATCGCTCCCAACTGTTGCGTTTATACCTTTCTTGTTTTGTACTAAGCTCCATTCTACAGCAATCGCATATTCGTAGATCAGTAGAATTACCTGTAAACATATAAAAAAAATATCAATAAACTTGTTTATCAATAAGCTGAATCTTTTAACATTAATAGGATTATAAACATAAGGTTAGCACCATTAAAAATAAAGGTATTTTATTAACAAACATGTATTTAGTCACGTCTTTGAAATAAAAATAGTTTTTATGTTTTTAATATTTCAAACATAAAAGTAGTTAAAAACAAAAAAATACCAAAATAAAATATTACTATAGGTGGATCAAAGCATTAACAAATGCTAATTATCCGGCAAATCGAACATATTGTTGCCCATGTCCATATTTATATCATATTCAGAAAGATCTTGCGGTTTCCAGTCGTTATTACGCCGCACCTCTAAATACATTGGTCTTATAGCTGGCAACATTGAGTAAATTTTTGGTGAAATATTTTGATCATCGGATTCTACTTTCTTTTTATTTGTCTTTGTTGTTGAGTCGTTACGATTGAATTCAAATTCTTTAAAAACATTGATTGGTATTTCTAACAAATCTGCCTGTTTTACCCATTGTTCTTCGTCATCTTCTTGTTCATTATTTGATTGGTCAATTTCGGATTCAGATTTGGCTTTTCGCATATTTTTTAATATAGTTGCTAAAGTAATTTTACTTTCTAAAGCACTGGTCTTATTTAACGTCCTCATGGCGTTATTGTCATAAGTTGGTGTCATAATTGCATTAGAAATAAATTTATTGTCACTTATTTGACTGGTAATGGGTACTAAATGGGTTGATTTTCTCATATTATGCGAATCTTGATCGTTGCTATGACGATTTGTATTGGAGTTGGATGGTTTCGTTTTTGAAACAACTTTTCTCATATTATTCTCTAACGTTTTAAGCTCATCTGGTTCTGTTGTCTCCGATATAAGGTTCCTCGTTGTAACCAGTTCAGTGTGATACAGAGATTTCCAGTCGTTACTGCGCGGCACATCTGGATACATTGGATTTGTAGTTGGTAACGTAGAGTAAAGATTTGGTGAAGTAATTTGGTGATCAGATGTTACTTTTTCTTTTGACATAGATATTGAGTCGTAATCATCGACATCCGATTCATTGAAATGGTTTAATGGTAATTCTATTAAATCAGCTTGTTTAACCCATTTTTCTTGATTTGTGATGGGTACTAAATTGGTTACCTTTCTTACATTTTGCATATTTTGTTCATTACTATTACGAATTTCATCGTATTTGGATGATTTAGCTTTTGATGCGACTTTTCTCATATTATTTTCAAATTTATCATGCTTATTTTGTTTAGTTATTTTCGATATAAGGTTTTTTGTTTTAACTAGTTCAATTGTATGGACGTCAAGTTTATCAAAATAATTTGTGGATTTCGGTGTATTGTCAAAATAATCATCATACATATCATCTCTGTATAAAGGTTTCGCAGTTTGTTCGTAGTCTAAATCGATAGAAGTTGTTGAATAATGATAATGTTTATTCATCATAGAATAATGATATTTAAACGGTACTATTTTCGTTGGTTTAAGTTTTTCAACTTTTGCAATATTTATAGGTGTTTTCAACTTTACAGACGTATCAAACGATTTTAAATCATTATTAATATTTCTAATTTCGTAATTATTCAACATATACTGAATTCCCTTGTTCATAAAATCAAATGTTGAAGGCAATATTTTCGGAATTATTCTACCATCAGCAATTTTATTATATAATCTTAGTGTTTCTGAAACATCGGTGACAGGATTACTAAAGTAATCAGTGCTAGTCTGGATAGTTTGAGGTGTAGTGAAAAAAGGTTTTGATAATGTCTCGGTCTGTGACTTATTAAACGATTTTAAAAAACGGAGTTCTGCCACTTTTATTGGTTTATTTTCGGAACTTGACATCGGTGGCGTGATTGCCTGCGAAATATTTTCAAGTTTTTTAGGTACGTATACCACTTTTATCTGTTTAATTGGCAGTGTAATTGAACCTGCAGCCTTTTTTAGTGTTTTAAAAATTGATGAAGTTATAGTTTTATTTGTCTTTGTACTTATTCGTTTTAAAGTTGGTTTTGTTTTGCTTATTTGCGTTTTCACATTGTTTTGTTTGGCACCACAGTCACTTTGAGTTGGATTTTTATAAGTGACATTCGGGCAGACTTCTCGTAAAGTTTGGATAAGTTTATTTAGCAAGTAGCCCAAATCTTTCGGACACTGACAATAAATATGTTTCGTACTGACATCATTGTTTTTTAATGACTTTGTCGTGTTTGTGTGCACTATCATCTTTTTGATATTTTTACTGTTGTTTAACGATTTGCTTTTATTCACTTCATCCATACCATGAATTACGCTATCTGTTTTAGCCAAGACTTTATTCTTAATTTCATTTGTCTTTGGCGAGCCGACCCTGTCATTTATCATTTTATCAAAGTAATTTAACATTCTTTCGTAATTTCTAATTTTTCTCAATTTGTTTAAATACTCTGATCGCTGACTTGGACGCTTTATGTGCACTAGGGGTGATGTTTTAAAGTCAACCGAGTAAATTTTTGGTAGTTCATCTTTTAATCTTTGTTTAGAATCAAACAATGTAAGTCTTTTGAAATCGGTTTCCATTTCATCTTTTCCATCAAGACCACTTGAATTCGAATAATCTTCTATAATTTTTTCCAAATATCTGTTTTTATTTAAAGCTTTTAATAATATTGGCATTAATTTGAGAGTACTCTTATCAAAATTCATTTTCCTAGTAAATATTGAATCAAATTGTTTGACGTCACTTTCGTTCATTAATCCAAGCCAGTTGTGCTTTACAAATATTTTTTTCTTCACGTTAGTTTCTGAGCTGATGCTGTACTCGTACACCAATATGACACTCTGAAATTGAAAATAAAATAAATTATTTTTTTATTATAGCTATTGGAAATGTTTATATTTAATTTATACGGCATAAAACAGGTAAGAAATACAACTGCTTACCTGAAAGTTATTGAAATTATGTGACATTTTAGTCACAGTTTTAACTTGAATGACATAATGTGACAAACAAATTAGTAATAATTTATCTTAAAATAATATTACACACAAATAACACACATAACATAAAATTAACACTAAGTAACACTAAAGCGTCCGATCTAAATTGCTTATTACAAATGATAGTGTTACAGTTTTTACATAATTTAATGATACATAAATGTACATTGTTTGTTGAATCATTTTTTTATAGGCCATCGATGCCTATCTCTGCAGCTATGAGCTATACAGATGCAACAATTTTGCATAAATATGTTTATGTAACTCAAATAATGTGCGATTTTATGGTATTTTTTGTGAAATTGAATCACAAATTGCTATGAATTATGAGATAAAATTATGGTTTCAAATGCAGTAAATAAAATGATAGATACACATTACCATGAAATGATGGAAATATAAATTAATCTGACGATAGGGTACATAATAAAAAACAAAAAAAAATATTTTTCGAAGAATATTAAATTAAAGCTGTGATAGTCCATCAGAGGTACAGTCAGAAACAGAATTAGCTTCACATGAACAAATTTTCAAAGACTTTTTTTGCCAAAATTGTAAATATTACGTAGTTGTATGAGAGTTTAATTTTTTTAAATGTTCAGCAACCTGTGATGCTGACTGTTCGTTAAGTAGCCAAGTTTCAATTTTAACCAATTTGGTTTACTCTCGTATTGCTTGTCTTTCTTTCAAACTTTTCTATGCAACAATTTGTTGAAAAATATCTTAGGTATGTTAAGATAATAATATTTTGTGAAGTTATTTATTTCATATTTTAAGACTATCTTTTTATAAGAATACTTAAAACGACATGTTTCAAGAACCTGGAAGATCATACAAAGAAAAAAAAAACCTTTCACTTAACCACACTGACGTCACGGTGGCTGCCTAGCGAGCAATGAAGAAAGCAGAAAGTATGCACATACACTACACTCGATATATGTTAAACGCATTGCTTGAATCTCGTGGTAGTGAAATATATGGTATTTGCATGCTATTGCTCTTATAGAGTTGGTTTTCGACCACGATTCTGCCGGTGTGGTGGTTTAATTGATAAAAAATAGCCTTATCATGATTTTCAGAGCATTTTACCTAATAATTAGGGTCGGCTTCTAGTCTAACGGATTTAGCTGAATATATTACCCTATATTACGCCTTATGTGGCGTTACCTACCTGTCTTACAGAATGAAATTAAAATTGGTCCATTTAAGAAAAAACTAGAAAAAAAAGAAAATTGTGGCAAACATGAATTAACTTTTTTTTTTTTTTTTTTTTTATGATGGATAGGCTCGCGTTTGACCACGATCTCACCTGATGGTAAGTGATGATGCGGTCTACGGTGGAGCACGCTTACCTATGAGATACTTATTGACTCTTGCTTTGAAGAGATCCAAGTTGTACTCATGCGGAAACACAGACTCGGGCAAGGCGTTCCACTCTTTGGCAGTTCGCATAAGAAATGTAGAAGCAAAACGCTTAGTGCGTAATGGTGGAATATCTACCGTGAAGCGATGCCTGAGTGCCGTTTGTCTGGTAGTCCGATGGTAAAATGGGGACGGAGGGATAAGTTCGTGTAGTTCCTCGGCACACTCTCCGAAATGTATCCTATAAAAGACCGATAGGCTGGCAACCTTGCGACGGTGCTCCAGACTTTGTAGTCGAGCTTCCGTCAGATCGTTATCGCAGATAATTCTCTTGGCCCTCCTCTCGACTGACTCGAGTGCCTCAAGTTGGTATTTTGCTGAACCATCCCACAGATGAGAACAGTACTCCACACACGACCGGACTTGTGCTTGATAGAGGTCGAGCAACTGCCTCGGTGTAAAGTACTGTCTCACCTTGTTCAGGATGCCCAGCTTTTTGGCGGCTAGTTGAGCTTTCGACTCGATGTGTGAGCCGAAGTTGAGTTTCGAAGTCAGCGAGATTCCGAGGAGCTCAAGACGATCGGTAATTGGAAGGGATACATTTCGGAAGGTAGGAGTCAGAGTGAATGGACTCCGTTTGGCGGAGATAAGACACGCCTGAGTCTTACTAGCATTGAACGTGACTAAGTTGGCTTTTTTGTATCTATTAAACATAATTATATTTTTTTTACTGTACAGACATTTTATTAATTTGTTGTTTAATACAGTTTTTTTATTGTGAAGTTCTCAACACATTGTTAGGAAGAAAGAAAGTAACGTATTTATTGGAGTAAAAAAAAATACCTGATACAGCGGTGTACAGGGTAATAATAAAACAAATACACAAATATTTAGAAAAAAATATTTTTACCCGAAATGAACTCCATTTCAGCCATATGTTACAGTGCAGTTACACGATCTCGTGTATAGAAAATATGTAGGTATCTGCATGCTATGGTCATATTTGGTATGGTGGTGTGTTCTGTACGATATGCGTGCTACTTGCAAGGGAAAAGTGTGAAGGGTAGGCAACGGGCTGATGACATTGAAAGCGAAATATCTATATTATATGAACAAGTCATTACATCCAGCTTAAAAGGACAAATTACTCGTTTTCTAATCTATGGCTCGTGTGTACAGCTTAAGATAGTCACGTAAGTAAAATATTAGAGCAATTATATTATGCCCATTTTAGTATGGAATGAAGGACGCAGAATACATGAACACATCAATTCTAAAAAGTTAAGTCGTGATCGGCAGCTTTATGAAAAATAAGGTGTAGAGTCCATTTTTGTGATTATATAGCATGGACAGCATTAAAATTTCATTTCAGCTGGGGACATCTTATCAAATTAGCTTTCGTTAGATTAAAAACAACATTTTCTACAACATTAAAAATATAATTTAATATGCCTTCACAAAACGAACGATTTACTATTTACATTGTTCTAGAGAGTGCTCTTTTTTTTCTCGTGCAGCACTAAATGTTCCAATTACATGATGTAACAGTCTGGTCGGACGAAAAAAACAACAAAACTCAAACATTACATCGCTTAGCGACAGTTATTATTCGCATTGTTGAAAGAATAATGACATTACTGATGCAGTAATGACAGACAGACGTTGCGTGACGCCAACTGGTCAAGTGTGAGCGGTCAGGAGTTTGGCGTTATGTGTCACCTTTCATTGGTTCTGCATAATGTGATTCCGTGACTGTAACCGTACTGATGGTTAGGTGGACATGCTTAGCACCACTCTTGACATATCATCATCATCATCATCCTTTTTGAAAATATAAAGGGTGATATATTGGGTGTCTGTTTATCAGCACAGATCATCTCTGGTCAGTTCTTTAAACTGACTGATTCATAAGGACAACATTTTATATCACTTTCAGCTCTGTTCATGTCAAAAGAGGTATACTAAGAACATATATTTGAATGAACGGCTCGTTTTTATAAAGTTTTTTTTTAAGATATGAACGTTTAAATTGTTGATTTTTCGTAACCAGTCAAAACTACATAGTTAATAACTTTATTAAAAACGCATTACACAAGTCTGACTTAAAAAATGATCATGTAATTTTCGGATCATTATAAACAAAACAAACAATAAGCAATTAATGACAGTGTGATTATCAATAGTGCGTAGACTATACCTCTTCGAGAAAAGGTCGGTATGGCTATTCTGTAAAGATGACTAATTTCCAGTCGATTTCGAAAGCAATTAATAATTTCGTTTGAAACCGGTTCATCTCGGATTTAGTGCTTCCTTATTTCCATACACATACGGTTGATAACTGCTTGGCAAAAAAATTGACAGCTTGCCAGTTACTATCCTCTTGCAGGTTTGACAGCTTTACAGGCAAGTAACGCAATTTCTTATGTCAAAATCGGAAACTGGTCATGAAGCAGTTTCTTAGTAATTTCTTGTACTTTGGTGAGATAAAATAATGATATTTAAAAGGTTTTTGCACTTCAGATTAACGTTATACAACAAATTAATAACTGTTTAATACTATGTTGGTCATAAAATACTTATTAAATACGTAATGCAATAGAATTTAGGTCATATTGTTTTCAGTCATAGATCTCGAGGTTTTTCATACGAAAACTTATAAATATGACAATTAGTAGCACGAATTATGACAGTCTGGGATATAAAAAGCACTAAATGAAAATAATGTATCTTCAAAATATTGAAACAATAATATTATGTAGCTAGGCTTCCTCTTTCTCGCCAAACTAAACCAATTTTAATGAATTCTGGCACACGGGTAAGTGCTTTTTATCGACGTAGTTCAAATCTAGTTACTTACTTTAATAAAAAATGAAAAACCTTATTCATTCCATTTCATGGAGTGTGGAGACCTTTGCCGAACAATAGGACAATACAGGTTATGCACCAGATAATGTAACTACTTACATTCTGTATTCACGATTATTAATTTATTTGGAGTTTACATTTATAATTTCTTATGTACGTAACGTAGTGTCTATGTCTATGATAATTATGTGAGAGAAATAAGAATATATTAAAGAAAAATCAGAAGTTTTGAAAAATTTTATTATTTCACAGAATTTTAGGAACATTTATTTTCTTCTAATGTTCGCTAGGCTTGCACTGATGAAACTTAAGTCTTAAAAAATGTTTAGCTCTGAAATCAACCGCCGCTATCATCTTATCATAATACTATTATAATATAGGTGTGCTATATTCGTGTATTGCACCTGAAAGACAAAAAACATTACAACACAAGTGAGACATATTTATATGTGATTTCATCGTGTCACGGAAGACTAAGTAGAAATTATAACGCATACTCACTATTTCTAGTAGGTACATAGCAGTAGCAAAGAGTTAAAATCACATTTATATATCGTTTTTATAGTTGTCTTAAAATATTATATAGTTGTCTTATAATATTATCTTGATCTTTGATATTTGTTTTGTATTGAGGATAACTTTTTTTCCATTACATCGCGTTCCATTCTTATTTAATTAAATTTTAAGCACTCTTTTTACACTAAAAAGAAAATCTCTCCGAAAATACCTCTTACCATAATAACTTTATATTGTGTTTGTTGTTATAATGTGTACAGTTTTCTTTTGATATAATCAGTTATATAATTTGAATTTTATTGTTTGAATTTGTTACTTTCTTAATTCAGTTCAAAGCTATTTATATGCTTTTTGTTGTAATGAAACGCTCCAATTTTTTTTGGTAAAAGACATTAGATGCCACAGAGTTAAAATGCATTTTAGTAGGTGTCAACAAGAAGGTTTTATCAATACAAATAATACTAATAAAATAAATAAAACCTAACATCATAAGTATATTTGCCACTGAAAGATAAGGTCAACTACGTGATATAAAATTCTAGAATAATGGATAAGTATAATATAATTTCACTAGGGTAAAACCCTAAAATGAAATGAAATTGGTACTTACTAATAAAATATGAATAATTGCACGAACAACAAAACTGAACTAGCTAATTACACCTTAAGTCACCGTAATTAATATTTAACAATGATTTTTCATTTGTTTTTTGGACCTAAATAAATATTTTTATTTTCAATTTACTAGGTAATGCAGCAAAAAGGAAAACAATTTTCTACGTACTCTAAATGTAAAGAATTGTCCGCCAGTTTTGACGTTACATTTTTTTTGCTCATGCACACTTTTTTAAATTATTGTTTGTCTCAATTCCAGATAGACAATAAAATAATAGACAAATAAAGTGTTTTTTGTTTTATTTTATTACGTGTGAACGAAGCATACATTTGAGGAGAGTAATTTGATTGCGTTATGTCAAAAATGCGTGTTTTGACAGTAACTATTACTATTTGACAGTAACTATTACTTAAGAAACCAGAAATTATATCTGTTTGACAGGAATAATTACTTTTTGACAGAAACTATTGCAAAAGAAATCACAGTCATCTTTAGCGAATAGCCCTACGGACAAGCGTTTTTCAACTATAATACGAAACTCTAAAAAAACCCACGCGTGTCAAATAAAAAGGAAGCGAATAAGTAATGACAGTGCAGTGAGTGTTTACAAAATAAAATGCCGTAAAAAGAAACAATGCAATTATGTATACAAGCAAAAATAGTTATAACAACGTGCTCCGCATTTACAACGAGTAACATCATAGCAATGAGATTTCTACTTTGATTGATGAAATTGTTATCATATTAAAGTCACTTTTCCTTGGTTTAAGACATACATTATTTAGGTATTTTGGGTTTAAATATCAATGTGTTGTCAGTCAAACGCGATTTAAAATTTAAATGTTTCTGTTTAGCAAGTTGTCAAAACAGAATAAGATTTGAGTGCCAAGAAGTCACTGCACGGGCTAAGATCAAAGACAAGATCAGCAATTTTTTTTGCTAAATAAAAAAGGTATTTAGCAGATAAATCTCAACCCCCTTAAGCACTTTTATGCACTTTCAAGGGCTGAGTTTACTCTGGGGCTCTTACATCTCAGATGGAATTACAACAATCTATATGCGTCTTATTATATAATGTACATTGTTTTGTGTTATTTATTTTCTATCAATACAAAAAAAATATTATGTACGTGAGAAAGAAATCTACGTAATACTGAATCCGTAGAAATAAAAAAGCATTTTGTTCCATAAACTATTATAGTAATGAGTAATTATCATTTACGATGATAAATAGAGATGTGAGTTCAAATTTCATAATTTAGAATTTCATAGCACACACATACACATGCATAGTATCTTGACACCTCATTTTTTGCTATAAAAAGCGAACTTTTCAGTAGCTTAGAGGAATAAAAAAAAACTTTCTACGTACAAAAATATGTATTATATTGCATATTACTATAGAAAATTCTTTTTAATCGTGCAAAGCAATTCAATGAAATCATTTTAATGAGATAATAATGACCAAAAGAAGTTTTATTGGCGAATTGAACAATATGCATGAATTTGGTGCTTTACCGCAATGAAAGAACCAAAAGAACCGCAATCCACAGCCTTATCGTAGTGTGCATTAAAGTTGATGCCATTTCTCTGCTTTGATGAAAAAGAAAACGTTAATTTGGAAAAAAACGTTTCGATATAAAAATTACGAGTAAAATAAAACATTAAACATTAGCCTATAGTAACAAGAAGCGTGTGACACAGCTTTATAATATCCATATTTCACCACTCATGTTGAGGTGCCATGTGATAAGGAGTGAGTTTATCGCCATCTACCAGTGACCGGGACCTGAAGCTCGACCGTACGATGACCTTTAGTGCGCGAACATAGTACGCTACCGCTAGACTTACGAGACAGTCAAAATGACCGTTGCTAAATCTTAATTGAACTATTCCGTGATTATTTTTATAGATGACTAGCTGTTGCCCACGACTTTGTTTGCCGATCAATGTAATTGTGTACAAAATTGAGTACACTTCCTTCCCTCATACACTTTAAGCCCCAAATTTAATCCCTTGAGAAGTGGAATTTCAAAAAATCCCATCTTCTTATTAGTTTTATCGTGAAGGGATCCTTTATGTAGAATTTCAAAAAATACCTTAAAAATTTACCAACTTTATATAAACTTACAACACAAAATTTACCTTCTTGGAGAATTTATTGTTTATTAACGTCACGTGAGGAACCTTAAAATTTATGTACCTGCTACATAAACTTACACCCTCTAATTGATCCCTAGGATAAAAAACAAAGATAAAACATTATACTACATATAGTTGGAACTACACAACTGTGACAACCGCATCCAATTCTATGCAGTAGCTTTAGACAGACAGACAGACCAACAAAAATTCTATAAAAATGTGTTTTGTACCTGTCATATAATTTTTTTCTAAAATATCTTGAATTGTAAAACTGCAAACTACATGGCAAATTTACAATTTTATCATATGCATAGAAGATTAATCATAAAATGTTTTGTGATTAAATAACAAAACGTTTAATTTAAAGAGAAAGCAGATAAATACTTGTTGACAAAGGAACTGATGATAACACAAACTGCATCAATAACATAACAAGATATATCATCTGTAAAAGATTTTGAATCATTTATCTTTTATTGATTCAAAACAAAAAGACTTTCAGATAAAGTTGATGTAAAGCATCAACTCGAACACTGTTTGTTTTTACAACGAATATGGAATGTTGTCTATGAATAAATCTTCTTCACCCTGTAACAGGCAGTTGATTCGTCAATATTTCCTTATGATATGGATTCTAACAAACATGATAAAACACTATAAAAGACAGTTGATTAGTTATTCAAGTTCCGCAAATAAATCAATCATATAATGAGCTTCATTTGATATATTGATTTCTATTCAGTTTCAGTCAAGCATTTGACTGCTGTCTTTTAAAAATTAAAAAAAAACTTTTAAATCGTAAAACAATGTTAAATGTTTGTAATATTTAAAGCAAATTTTAGCTTTGCTATGCATTTATTTTTATGTAATATTAAAGTTGAAAAATTAAGAATCCAGCAGGACTCGAACCTGCACCTCTTGGGTATACGCCCCAAGTGCTTTGCCAATTCAGTGTGGATTTGTGCAGGTTCGAGTCCTGCTGGATTCTTAATTTTTCAACTTTAATATTACATAAAAATAAATGTTAAATGTATTTTACATGAGAACTTCTGTTCTACTGCTTAGAAAAATTATATATGCATATTTTAATTTAATTATTTTTAAGCATTTATGTTAATCCCCTATTGTTTTTAATATTTGTACGCCGGAAACGGTAGAGTATTATGGACTTTCCAAACACTGTAACATCTTGTAACTACAATATTCTAATAAATAAACATATTATTATTATTATTAAAAACAATATTATTATTTATATTATTAATTTCTAATTGATTTTTATATAGCGAGGCGTCCGGCTGGAATCCTATGGTCGCGTATTACAAATTGAACTCTAAAAGCTGTTTACTTTTTTATTTATCTATATTAAAATAAGTAATCTGTATCTCTCTAGATATTTTATTGAGTTAGTAGTCAATGAGTCTTACAAAAATCTATCAACGATATGACTCCAACAACTCTTATTATCTCTACGTTAATCATGTTATAGTTTTTAAAATGTTTAACACATTTTCATAACTTAAAAAAGCGTCAATACTTGATTAGTCTAATAATTTGATACCAAACTAAGTACATACTGTCCAATTAACACAAACAATAAGTAATTAATAACATCCAATTAATAACAAATGATTAGCTGTAATGAGTAAAAAATATAAAGTTCACATTTTGTCACAGTTTTTTAGCACATTTCCATTTATTAATCACCAATTAGCCATAGCTATTAAAACTGAGTAAACGGTTTGTACTCCACTGTATCAAAAAAAATAATTTACGTAATTATTTCATAGAAAAACAACCAAGTCATTAAAACAACACAAATTCTAATGCTCCGTTAATAAAAACACCTCTTTAACACAAAAGTATAAACTCTTTCAAAGAAAAAGTAACACTACTAATTTAAAAAGAAAAACATAATCAAAAATGGAACTCACAACAACAACGGTAACTGTGATCGCCGTGGAAATAGCTGCGCATGCGCATCCTTGCCTTATCTGCCTTCTCCGGGAAGATCTGAGGAATTCGTCAGTCCTTGCATCGATAGTCCTGTATAAGCCAAACTGGCGTATTCTGGAGCCCGAGGTCACCGAGCCGTCACTAGACATGTTTGATCACATCACTACTGTTTGAAAAACGCGCGCACGCTGACTCGCCGCTTGAAAATGTGGCGGATTCTTTGTTGTGGAAGGTGTTTTCCTTTTAGGGGTGGGGTGGGGGCTTTCGATTCGGTGTCGACTGTCGATGGATTGAAATGTGAGGGGGTTGGGCTTTTATTATTACATGTTCATCTGATATACAATTTAAGAAATGATTGTATTGTAGGTATGGTATTACGCACTTATAAAATATTTTATTTTTATTTGTGAATAAATACAGGGCGTAAATGACATCTGTATAAGATAATTATATTCAGCCTATTCAAGCAACTACGGCGTGAAATATTTGTTTTCGGTAGGTGATATGAAGACTATAAATTTGAGATAAGTATGATGGATGGTTAAGAGTTCGCGGCTAAGTCAAAGCCGCGTGGATCGATCAATCTACAGGTTAAGAAAAGCTAACCGCGCCGCCGGTCGTCGATGGTTACCGTCTACACATAAAATTCTTTTGTGCCTTAGAGAGTACCATAAGCCGTCGGTCCCAGTTACTATTTGAAGGTCTATGGCAGTTAGAATGGTAAGTCAGAGATCGGAAAAAAGATAATTATAATATCTCGGACTGGATTGAATGTATATTCTATAAAATCAATTGACACCTTTTATTCATTAAAATTCATTCAGTATTTAAGGAGCTACGGTGAAACATACTTACAAACAGACATAGATTGCCAAAATTATTACCCTTCATTTTGACACCGCCGTATTCGGGTAAAAATAGATAATTATATATCCTCGGAATGGATGGTGGGTGTGGAGTTCCGATGGCAGTCAATCTACGTAAAATGCTTACATTTAACTGAATTTATTAAACTTGCTGGACCCCTATGAAATTGAGAAAAAGCCAAAGGGCTCAAAGATTTTTTTTTTATGAAGATGATGTACTTACTACTTTTAATGGCGCTTAATAGTTATATAATGTCAAACGACATAAACAATGAGAACCTTGAAAAATTATATAATATGAAATATAATTGAAAATATATAATATCTGTATAGTTAATTTAACTTTGTTAATTAAGTATTCAACTATCTTAAATTATAGTAATTGGTGTTATTACCGTTATAATTTAATTAAATAAATAAATGAATAAATAAAATAAATTTGCTGGAAGGCAATTTATAATTAATTTATTAATTTAGTATGTTTTTTATAGTAGGCAGGATTGTTGTTATACTGTTAACAGAACACAATTGCATTTTTTTAACTTCTATTATGTATCTAAAAGGAAAAAGAAATCTTTAAATGTTTTTCTAATTACAACCATCATCTTCATCGACATCATCACATCACTATAGAATACGATGCGCGGACACGACGCACTAGAGCGTGCCGGCCACCGCCCCGCGCATCCAAATATTATTACACAGTGAAATTCACAATTATGTGTAATTTATTCACATCACTACATACACACGAAGCACATCTTTATGTTATTAAGCAAGCAATTTTTGTTTATTTTATGTATACACGGCTACTAATCAACCTATACATTTCCAGTATAAGCGAGACCAAACTAATCCTTAATATGTATAGGTTGATATGTTGATATATTGCTGTCGGTACACTAGTCTCAAAAATTGCGCGGCTTATTTCTATAATTTTGCGGTAGAGAGTCATTTTGCTTCTGTGACGTGTTTTTATTACGTCATTAGAGTACAAATGGGTATAGAAGGTAATTTGCAGGTTCAAATTTCTTTGTGAACGGATATTACGTTAATTTATCAAGCCTAGTGGACATTGTCGAAAGTAATTAAGTTTTTAGGGCGTTACATGTGACGGATATAACATTGTGTAATGCTATGAGAAATTTTAATGTTCCAAAATAAATTTGACGTGGTTCTTGCTTCCTGAGTGGGCCAGTAAGTTAATAAGTCTGAATCGTTCCCGGTTAAAAGGATTTCCTTCATTAATTACATAACATCACGCCTATTATTACTCAGAAAGGTACTGTGGTGTATTTACAGACAGTTTTCAGTAGTTATATGTTTAGTTCCTATTATTATAGGAGATCACTCAGAAAAGCAGTCTAAAAATTCACAGATAAATAGTCATTAAACTTGACCACAATTTACCATGACGCCTTAGCTTTGTTTTTCTCGAACTCATGAGACCGCATCTATTCAAATAAAAATCATAAACGTATGCTCGATCTATGAGATTGCTTATTCATCATATTTTTTAACGTACCACGTGGTCAAAGCTGCGGGCGCTAGTATGCTATAGTTGGAAATATAAGTAGGTAGGTATGTGATGATGCGGTCTACGGTGGAGCACGCTGACCTATGAGATATCTATTTACTCTTCCTATGAAGAAAGACAGATTGTGCTCATGCGGAAACACAGACTTGAGCACTCTTTGGCAGTTGGCATAAGGAATGTTGAAGCGCCCCACCAACGGGTCCCGCGTTGTCGTCGCGGTGGGGCTTAGTACCCGTGGTGCCTCCACACCACGGCGAAGCCAAGTGGACCCCAGAGGGGGGCTGCTCTTCGGGCTTTGGGTAGCGAAGCCCTTGTGGAGCAGCCCATGTTGCAGGGCTCTTATGGGGGGGCTCTGCAACAGGAGGGCCGGCGGTGTCGGCGTGAGTCGGCACTGCGGCCGAGGAGTTGCGGGGCCGCGGCGGGAGAGGACTGTAGGTGTTTCGTTGCCGCTTTCCCTACCTTCCGCGGTCCCGGCGGGGCCGCAGCCGTCAGTACTGCGGCGTGGTGGGCGGTGGGACGAACATCTGTCTCACCGCGGAGGGCCAGGCCGTCAGATACGAAAGTGTCTGACGGCTTTGCACGCGGCTCTCGGTGCCGGTCCCCCCACATTTTGGGGGCCATGAGGGGCCTGCCTCGGCGGGCAAGGCCGGGCTGCGGTGTTGGCCCAAGCTGGCACTGTGGCCCGGTGGTTTACGGGGCCGCGGCGGGAGAGGACTGTTGGTGTGTCGTTGCCACTTTCCCTGCCTTCCGCGGTCCCGGCGGGGCCGCAGCCGTTGAACTGCGGCGTGGTGGGCGGCGGGACCGACCACCTGTCTCGCCGCGAGAGGACCAGGCCGTCGGACATGGGGAATGTCCGATGGCTTTGCACGCGGTCCTCGCGCTGGTCGGTGGCTTGCGCCAGCCCCCCTATTTGGGGGCCATGAGGGGCCCGCTCCGGCGGGCATCGCCGGGAGGGTCGTGGACGTAAAGGCTGCGCCAGATTCCCATGACCCTCCCATCAAGGCGAGTGCGGGAGCACCGTGGGGTTTTAGTGGGTATTCCCGTGCCGTTTACCATCTTTGGCACGGGCGAGTCCCACATAACCACTCTGCCCTTCCCCGGGGTGGGGTGGTATGCGTAAATGCATTTCCCCACGTAAAAAAAAAAAAAAAAAAAAAAAAGGAATGTTGAAGCGTAACGTTTCGTACGTATTGTATTTGTGGCATATCTACCATGAAGCGTTGCCTGAGCGTTGTTAGCCGGTACTTCGATTGTAAAATGGGGACGAAAGAATAAGGTTCATAGGCTATAATCTAGATTTTGTGCAAAATTGAGTTAAAAGCTATCCAGCAATTTTGGCGTTAATGAGTGACGAACAACTTTCAAATTTTAACAGTAGGAGTCTATGCACGCTATTGAATACATATTTACAGTCTAATCTTGATTCTAGTTTCAATATCCATCCCGTGAGCTAAAAAGAGCGTGAAAGGAAATGAAAGTCGATAATTATAGGCTAAGAGCCAGCGGGCGTCCGATTTACGTCATTTTATAAAAGCTGAAAGTTTAAGAACGATCACCAAATTAAGGATTTGGGTCGCGGTGGAATTTCAAGGTATCAAAGTTGCAAAAAAAGACCACTAGTTACGTCATAGTATACAAGTTAATATTTGAATATTTTGTTCTTGTTGATGGTGGGAATTATGCCCCTCCATTGACGGATACTTAGCATGGTTCCAAAACTTTGCCAGTCACCCTTAAAGTTTCAAACATTATGACCCTATTTAAGTCATGGTAAAAAGGTTGATCTTAATAAATGTCGTTAAGAGATTCTCAAAACGTGATTTCTCTATCGAACCTACTCGTAGTACGGTTCCTGGCCCGTGATTTACAATTTAAAAATGTAAAAATTATATTTTGCGTTTTTGTGACAGATTGCGACAAAATTAGGGTAATAATTATTGAAACTTTGAGGTTGTCTAGCATGGGTTTCAAACCACGCTACGTGTCAGTCATTGAGGGGTATAATTGCTGCCATCTTTTATACTAAGACGTAACTATGAGGAATTTTTTGCTACTTTAAAACCTTCTAAGTTCCAAAGCCCAATTCCCATATTTCGTGATCGTTCTTACCTATGATAGCACACACAAGGAAAGTTTCAGCTTTTAAAAAATGACGTAAGTCGAGTGGCCGCTAACTCTTAAGCTATTAGCGATTACATTAAAGAGGCGTGATTAAGATGTATCAGTGAGGAAGTCGAGTGGAACAAGTGGAACTTTGTTACAGTAAACATATTAATGTAATTATCGGTGTTATTTACTTGTTAAGTATAACTAGCGAACATGGTTGTTTTTTGTCAGGTGTATCGCAACCAGCTGACATTCCTTGTTTTCTGCGTCTCAGGAGTAAATTCTTGGCCGTGCATATATTGGTTGGCAGTCCACTAGTCTAGGTGGAACTGAACTGATCATAATTTCGCTATTACTATTTATTCTATGTTGTCAAAACATTGTAAGTTATTAAATTGGAATTACCGTTTAACCCATAATTTAAATGCTAATTAAGTAAGCTTTTCTGATTGATTTTGAATTTTGATCAATTTATATCTTGAACAGAGACATCGATTTTAGCCGACTTCCAAAAAAGAGGAAGTTCTGTTCAACGCGTATATTTTTTTACTGTGTATTTGTCCAGCGATTTCTGCTTCCTTCGTGGACCAATTTTGAAAATTGCTTTTTATTTCAGAGAATGTACTTTCGAAATGGTCTAGTGGCCATCAAGTCAGGATCTGATGATGGAATCCCATAGAAATCGAGGGCAGCCTTCAAATTTTACAGGTTCTTATAGTGTCTTATGTATATTTTCTGAAGTTTAGATATTTTATCTAGCAATTTATGATACTCGTAAGTTTGTATAACTAGGGATTCTTATTCTTTTAGATTTGGTTGTTATTGTGTAATATTTTTGTTCACAGACAATATAACAAAATGCGAAAATGATGAGTAATTCCGTCTAATTTTCTATTGATTTGATTTATTACGATCGTGTGATTTATTGTTACATTAATTTACTCTCTCCGATGAGGCCTATTGAACGTAAAAGTAATCAAGTACTTTTATTTTCTTTAACTTTGAGTGTTATGTAGCTGTTATGTAACTGGGCCATAATATTATATCTAAGTTGCCGTATGACTTTGGTAGTAAACATAATAATAATATTTAAAAAATGTCTTCAATCTTGATACAACAATGATAAAGACGAAGTTCAGACCGAGATCTATAGCGCACGTAGCTTAGGCTGAGTTTAAACTCTACCTTTGTGACAGAACACATATGCAATGTTTTTTAAAGTTTAATAGTCTGAGCTAAGTTTAAGTTTGTCCTACTTTATAAATTGCAGTCGTTGCGTGTTAAATAATAAACAGCATTTTAGATTCATTGCATTCATTGAAATCTCTAAAGCACAAGCGATTTTGATGATTTTTACAAACTTGCCGTGTGATCGAGATTTATAATTTTACTAGCAATTTTTATCAATTATCAAAAGGTATTTTCAGTAGAACCAAATTACTATACTACAATAAACGCTAGTAAAATAATAAAGATAACATTTTGTTTTAGCGACAGCTAGTTAAAAAAGTATGACAGCAAAAAATATAAAACATGTTTGTGTTATTTTTTTAAAAATAAACTTGCGATACAAATTTTCAGCCATAAATGCCAAAACGATTTTTCCCTTATTAATTATATTTAAACTATCAACAGCTTGTTAAATCGAGTACAGGCGGCTACACATCAACCTATTCATATCCAGTGTAAGATGGTCTCGCGTTGTACAGGCTTCCCGTGCATTGCGAGACCAGCTCATACTGGAAATGTACAGCTTGATGAGTAGCCGTGTGTACATTAAAACTGAGTGACTATGAATCGTCGTTATGTCAGTAAACTATTATTACACTTTTAATGACGCCCCGTGCCGTCACAGTTCATAAAATCTGAAATTACTTTATGTTTATAAAGAAATATCGTATTTTATGATTTTTATAGCTTATGACTAGAATTGTACTGAACATTAGCGTGATAAAACATATTTTTTATATGTACTTGACTAATTAAGAGTTCAATAAAAAGGAAATTGCATGCACCTTACTTTGGATTGCTCCAAAAATAATAACGATTTTACTAAGCTCCCCGTTCATGATAGATTTTTAATAGAAATACCAAATACTCAAACACAGTATAAGTGTGTTGACCCAGTGTAGCAAAAATGTACGCAAATTTTCTTTTGCCGTTCCAGCAACATTTGTCTGCTTTTCAACAGGCGTTTTTGAATAGCATTAACGCCTGATGGTATTGATAAGTAAAGAATAATTATTATCTTCTGCAAAACGCACCATCACGAGCCTAAATACAAAAATAATCAGGCAGAAGTGAATTGTTTTATTATATTGGTATACATTCTCAAGATTAAAAATATAGCACAATGTTTTTTTCCAAAAGAAAACGTAACAAAACTTAGGGCCGGTTTCAAAGGTTTATCCTAACCGAATATAAACAAGTAATACTCGAATAAAATGCTACACATAAGGTTTATCTTACACCTGTGATGAATGATGAATTCGGGCTAAAACTGCATTATTATGCCCCAGATTCAGAGGTGTTACATAAGTCTTATTGAATGAATAACACACATAAAAGAAAATGACAGCTGTGTTCTTTGTTCATGTGCAACTTGTGTCACTTTTAATTTGGTCAGGTTATATTTTATGGGCCGGATAAGATCTATCCGGAACCAAAGAATCTAGCCTTTAGTTTAATAACTCTTAAATTCGAACTGACACTTTTGAACTACCGTTTTTTGGATGGTTGTATTCTCTTCTATATGCTAGGGATGTCATTTAGAGATATGGCTACATTTTGCTATTGTACGTTTTAAGAATAACCAACTAAAATTCTGTTCATAATGTTGCTTAGGAAGGAGATTCCTTTTTCGCTACGCTATCAATACACTACTCTCTTTGTTGTACTTTTGCAGCAATACGCATACGCAACAATAACAGTATTTTTGATGGATCGTTTCGACGACTAATCCATCAACAAGTGAAATGTTTTCACAGTTTTCACTACTTAGGTAACAATGTGAAATTCCTAGGAGTGAGCATGAGCACATATATTAGTGTCGATGATAAATAATAGTATGCCGTTGTACGTCGCGCTTCAGCGGGTCCGACTATGATTTATGAGAAAAAGGTAAGAAAGAAAATTTATTGGAATATTTTAGATCATTGTCGTGTTTCTTATAAGAAACACGACAATGATCTAAAATATTCCGACAATGATCTAATATAATGAGTCGGGGCTCAGATTAAAATTAATCTGAGCCCCGGTTATTCAAATCATTGTAATTAGTATAATTTAGTATTATTTATTATTTACTTTTATATCATTTTTTGTAATGTTTTGACGTGTTCAAGCGCCTCCTGGGGCCTATGAAAATAAATGATTTGAATTTGAATTTGAATTTAGTGATTGACAAGTGATTTCAACTACGCTGGTGTTGTGGGTTCGATCCCCACATGGGACAAATCTTTGTGTGATTCGCAAAGATTTGTTCTGACTCTGGGTGTGCTTTGTGTGTGTGAAATGTATGTTTGTGAACACCCCCGCGACACAGGAGTTATTCCTAGTGCGGGCGTCGTTTTTTTTTTTTAAATAAAAAAAAAAAAAAAAAATAAAGTGATTGTTATTCATTAATTTAGAATTAGATGACCCGCGCAGTTTTACCTGCGTCAAGAGTTATTCTGCACGGTGCCGTAAGTTATAAAATATGCACAACGCCAACTTTAGAATTTTTTGCGTAAACTGACTTCTACTTAAACCCCAAGATTAACCTTTTTGGGCATAAAATTTAGAAAATCACTGGTACATATTATTTTTTTTGTTAATTTATCTATACAAATGCTTCTAAAACGATGGACTTTCATACAATCCCTTCTTAATGCGCCCCTACGCTATGCTAGGAGCCTTCATTGCAAAGTTTCAAGTTTCTCGCCATAGTGGTTTAGGCTCTGCGTTGAAAAAAAAATCAGTCGGGCAAACAATTATATAAGATATAGACTACTCGAATAATAAGAGTTGAAAGACTTGAGCTGTAAATTGATGATCTACGAAGCAGTATTTTTTGTCTTGTTAAGGAGTTCCTTTATTATTATTTGCTTTTATTAGACCTAAGCTGTGCTCCTGTAGCAGACTCAGATTAAGAAAAATGTTGAGTCCGCCAAGCAAAAACGAGACATCATTTTGGTCTTTACCTAAATTACCAGAAGTGCTAATTCATATTTATTTTTGTTTCACTTTCAGTTTAAACACTAAATTAGCTAATAATACAAAATCAACAGAGAAAATCTTCAGTACTATGTGACAAATAGATTCATAATCCGTCTTAAAATGTATTATAAAAAATATTAATCCTCTGTAAAAAAAAGTTATGAGTACCCAAATGTGCTCTTTGCCAAATGGGCCACGAACCAATGAGCCTGGTTGTACATTGCGTGCTGGACCTATAGATAAATTAAACACTGCACTTATTTCATATTTATTTATTTATTTATTATAAAAATATTTTACAATCTTAAAATATAGAATTAGTTAAAGGCAGTGACACCGCGATTCGATTTGAGTATTACCGTTACATTATATAATTATACAACTAATCTATATAAACAAAAGTATTAACAAACAAAAATATATTGCGACTGTAAGTACCTAGTACTTAGTTTGGTATCACAATTTATATGGCAACTTATTCAATTCCTGGTTGCACCAAAATCATATATTTTGACTTTCATTACCACATCATAAGTTGCACAAAATTTTTTACTAATTGGTTATTCTATAAAATAATTTGCATCATTTTTGATATTTATATTTGCTAAAATAGTATTTACAATGGCACCTATGAATAATCGTGATCATTTTGACTTTTTATGAAAATAAAGAGTAAATCATCAGTCATCATCAAAACAAATAGTTCAAATACAGTGTGTACATAAAAATATAAATAAAAGCTATAGTTTGTACAATTGGTAACCAATATGGTGAGCAATTATAATAATATTCTATTGTAAATCTATATGCCGTTATTGCCTGCAAATATTTCATTATCATTGATTGTTCCCTTATAAAAATAAACAAAGTCCCGCATTTTCTGTTTTATTCTAGCTTGTTCGTGGCGTCTTTTCACTGTTTTTGCATCTCAAAAACACGATTTTCAGATAAATCCGACATTTAATTTATATTTTTTCGGTGCAACAGGTACCTAACCTAAACTAAAATACGAATGGTACTAGCGGTCGATCGTAGAAGTATCCTTGATTCTCGATGAAAGGTGCTCGTGTCGTGAATGGAATTCTGGTCGTAGGAGAAATGTATACAGAGGAAGTGTAAGGCGCTCTAGTTGTTTGTGGGGGGATGTATACAGGTCTAACAGTAGTAGGGAAGGTGAAAGGTATTTTTGGTGTTGGGTAATCGTATCCGGTTGTTCTTGGTACTGGAGGCGGCGTTGGTGGAGGTGGTGGTCTAGTTGGAGGTGGCGTTGGAGGTGGTGGTGGTCTGGTTGGGGGAGGCGTAGGTGGGGGAGGAGGTAAGTATGTTGGAGGTCTGGTTGTTGGAGGTGGTGGTCTTGTTGGTGGTGGCGTAGGCGGAGGAGGGGGCCTAGTTGGCGGTGGTGGAGGTGGTGGCGGAGGTCTAGTTGGAGGTGGAGGTGGCGGAGGTGGAGGTCTGGTTGGAGGAGGTGGGGGTAAGTATGTAGCCGGTGTTTTCAGAGTTGGTGGCCTTGTAGGTGGTGGTGGTGGAGGGGTCTGTGGTGGTCTTCTTGTTGTAGTCGGGTATGTAAAAGGTATTGAAGGGGTTGGGTAGGTGTATCCGGTGGTTCTAAAGTTGTCAACTATGGTGCTGTAGGTAGGGGGTGGGCGAGTCGTTGGTGGCCTTGTTGGAGGTGGGGGAGGAGGTGGTGGTGGTCTTCTGGTCGTTGGTGGTGGGGGTGGAGGAGGCGGCCGTCTTGTGGTTGTTGGCGGCGGGGGAGGTAGATATGTTGGTGGAGCTCTGGTCGTTGGTGGTGGTGGCGGTCTAGTTGGTAGAGTTAGAGGCGGTCTTGTTGTAGGAGGTGGAGGAGGCCTAGTTGGTGGTGGAGGTGGTAGATAAGTGGCTGGCGTTCTAAAAGTTGGTGGCCTGGTTGGTGGAGGCGGTGGGGGTGGTGGAGGCCTTGTTGGAGGTAGTGTTGGTGGGGGAGGAGGTAAGTATGTTGGAGGTCTAGTTGGTGGTGGAGATGGTCTTGTTGGTGGGGGAGGGGGGAGATAAGTGGCTTTTGTAGGGGGTGGTGGCGGCCTTCTTGTTGTCGTTGGGATAGTAAAAGGGATTTTAGGTGTTGGATAAGTATAACCTGTAGTTCTGAAGACATCACCTATGGTACTGTAAGTTGGTGGTGGTCGAGTGGTTGGTGGACGCGTTGGTGGTGTTGGTCTTCTGGTAGTTGGTGGTGGGGGAGGAGTGTATGGTCGTCTAGTTGTCGGTGGAGGAGGGGGTGGAGGGGGTCTTCTTGTAGTTGTTGGTGGTGGAGGTGGTAAGTATGTTGGAGGTGCCTTGGTCGTTGGTGGTGGGGGTGGTCTAGTTGGTGGTGGTGGGGGAAGATAAGTAGCTGGAGTTCTATAAGTTGGTGGCCTAGTCGGTGGTGGTGGAGGAGGTGATGGTGGCCTTCTTGTTGTCGTTGGGTATGTAAAAGGTATTACGGGGGTTGGGTATGTATAGCCGGTTGTTCTAAAGACGTCAGCTTTGGTACTGTAGGTTGGTGGAGCTCGGGTAGTTGGCGGTCTCGTTGGTGGTGGGGGTGGTGGAGGTTGTGGTCGTCTAGTCGTTGGTGGGGGTGGAGGAGGTGGTGGCCTTCTTGTGGTTGGTGGTGGAGGAGGCCTCGTTGGAGGTGGCGTTGGTGGGGGCGGAGGTAAGTATGTTGGAGGTCTAGTTGGTGGTGGAGGTGGTCTTGTTGGCGGAGGAGGAGGGAGATATGTGGCTTTCGTAGGGGGTGGTAGCGGCCTTCTTGTTGTCGTTGGGTAAGTGAAAGGGATTTTAGGTGTAGGATAAGTATAACCTGTAGTTCTGAAGACATCAGCAATGGTACTGTAAGTTGGTGGTGGTCGAGTGGTTGGTGGACGCGTTGGCGGTGGTGGTGGAGGCGGAGGAGGTCTTGTTGGGAGTCGAGTTGGTGGGGGTGGAGGTATGTATGGGGGTCTTATTGGTGGTGGTGGAGGCGGAGGAGGTCTTGTTGGGGGTCGAGTTGGTGGTGGTGGAGGTATGTATGTGGGTGGTGTCCTGTAAGTAGGTGGCCTGGTTGGAGGTGGCGTTGGTGGAGGAGGAGGTAAATATGTTGGAGGTCTAGTTGGTGGTGGTGGTGGTCTCGTTGGTGGAGGAGTTGGGTATGTAAAAGGTACTTTGGGAGTTGGGTAATTGTAACCTGTTGTTCTGAAAACATCTAAGATAGTGCTATAAGTAGGAGGTGGTCTTGTCGTAGGCGGCCTTGTCGGTGGCGGTGGTGGGGGAGGAGTGTATGGTCGTCTAGTTGTCGGTGAAGGAGGGGGTGGAGGGGGTCTTCTTGTAGTTGTTGGTGGTGGAGGAGGAGGTGGCCTACTTGTGGTAGTTGGTAATGTGAAAGGAACTTTGGGAGTAGGGTAGTTATAGCCAGTTGTTCTGAAGACATCTAAGATAGTGCTATAAGTACTGGGTGGGCGAGTTGTTGGGGGCCTCGTTGGTGGCGGCGGTGGAGGAGGAGGAGGTCTTGTTGGCGGTGGTGGAGGTGGAGGGGGTGGCCTTGTTGGTGGTGGTGGGGGAGGCGGGGGTGGTCTTGTTGGTGGTGGTGGGGGAGGTGGGGGTGGTCTTGTTGGTGGTGGTGGGGGAGGCGGGGGTGGTCTTGTTGGTGGTGGTGGGGGAGGTGGGGGTGGTCTTGTTGGTGGTGGTGGGGGAGGCGGGGGTGGTCTTGTTGGTGGCGGCGGTGGTGGAGGTCTTGTCGTGGGTAGCTCAAAAGGTATTTTTGGCTTCTCGTATACATATCCAGTAGTTTGATATACTGGTGGTCTTGTTGGTGGGGGCGGGGGTGGTCTCGTTGGTGGAGGCGGCGGCGGCGGGAACGGAATCTTAGGCTTCGGGTAGAAGTAGCCGTCTTCGTTTAACGGGTCTGAGATCGGAGAGCCCAGGACGGCATAGTTTTGGTTCGCGCCGTATTGGATGGCGCGCTCAACTCGGTCTGCCTTGCAGGTGTGGTACACCGCAAGGATGACCACTGCTATATGCAGTGACAGCCTCTGCAATAGACAAAATAGACACATGTTAGTTTTCAGGTATTAGAATTTGTAACAAACGCAACGTCAGTCAACTTTGGCTTTCAGAATCTTTTGGCAAAATGTTTAAAACTTTTTGTGTTTAATACGGGATGACACAGTGACTTTAATATAAACATTTTAGAAAAATACATAAAGTTTAAAATAGAGGGTCTCAGACACAAGGCAGTTTTTTTTAAAGGAACGTATTCAAATTCAATTGAAACAAATAAATTGGACGAATTAAAAAAGACTCGAATAGAACACAGTCATATTTCTATATTAAAACATAGGTCAAATAAATAATTTAAGAAGCAAGATCATCATTTATCAATATTAACCAAACATAATGTCATATTATGAGTCACTCAATATCTTAATCTTAATCAATTTAAATTTCATTCTGGGGTCACAATTTCACAACAGGGTCATCATTTGACTCCTCGAGGTCGAGATATGAGGGTTATTTATCACAATATTTTTGTGCAATATTAACGTCTTTAACATTTAAAGCTTGAAATAATTAAATTCAGATGCGTTTAGGTTCATATTTAAAATGGGATTATTTATTTTAAAACCTTCATAAATGAATTCTTTTGTGATTTGTTCTTGTAGTTCTCATGTACTAAAATCTACCATTTGACTATAAGTGTTTTTTTTTCCCCTGTCATACCATCTTATATTGTACATGGTGGTAGTAAAAAACCTTTTAGACTTAAATGTAGCGACACGTTTGCATTTTTTTATGAACGTTCATGTATTGCCTTATCTATTTACTTTCAGTTGAACAACCTACTCGTTTGCATTTAAAAAATATTAATTTAAAATAATAATAAACCATTAAATTTTACTATCGCATTGAATACAAAAATTAGTAGCCACATCAACAACACAATTTTTAATTAACTATTCTATAAATAGTGACCCTTTAAACATCGTGTTTCGTAACTGCTGTTATCGGCCAAACTCAAGTATAAAACATGTACACAAGGCTACCTATTAACCTATACATTTCCAGTATATACTTGTTTGTCATTGCAAGGCGAGCCTATAGAATGCGAGACCATTTTATACTGGAAATGTATTGGTTGATCGGTAGCCGTCTGAAAATAAGTGGTCAACAAGTTACTTATAAGTTATAAGGTTAATTAATTAAGTAAAGAGGTCAAGGTCAACTTTGATATAAATAATATCATTAAACTGATTATAATTCTGGTCGATTAAAAAAATATTTTAAAAGCTCTAAACTAAATAGATTTTTTTTAATTATCACTTACCTAATCATTTCGTGTTTACAATTTTAATCTTACAATTTTTTGTTTATACAAAATGAATGTCATACCGCAGCATTTATTGAAACTAGAGATTTTAGATGTAGTTTGTGTCCGATTCAACCTTTTATTTTTGTTCGCGATAAGAAAAGATACCGTTGGAACACTGCCATTTATATATTTATATTTGGATTTTTTACATTTGATAGAAAGCCAGAAGCAATAACACTATCCAATGGTCCCATATGACAAGGTCTTACATTCACTCACACAAGCACACCCAGTCTCAGAACAAATCTTTGCGAATCACACAAAGATTTGTCCCATGTGGGGATCAAACCCACAACACCATGTTTATTAACACCGTTAAGTTGTGAATATTATTGGTTATTTTGTACATTCATTTGAACTGTCACCAGAAAATCACCGCCATTTTTAACTCTGAAGCAATATTATAATACCAATTCTACTAACAAAAGTTATTTCGGCAACAGCTAAACTATGCAAACGATCTGAATAGCTCAATAGTTTGGTCACGAACTTTTTAAACGAAATCGTTTTTGTCAATATTACATTTCCATATCAAATACGATTTTGAAATAGCAACACTGCGCTATGCGAAATTTATTTATCTTGGAGTTTGCAATTTGTTTATTTTGAATGCAAATATTGCAAGCATTTTAATATTGTAGTTAACGAATTATTTGCTAGGTCTTAGTTCTATTATTTAAAAATAATATATACTAAGCAATTTCCATGACAACTGTCAATTCAGTACAAATTCAGTACAGGAATATAATACAGAAAATCAACAAGTACAAAATTTATCGAGCAAATTTTTTCACCCGCAGCAATATCTCCCGTAGCAAAAATAAGAGTAGGCGTTGTATGCCAACTATTTACAGTGTCAATTAAACATACAGTTGATCATTACTCAAAAATTTAAGTTTGATAAAGTAAATTTAATAATTACTTATTATATCATATGTATTTACAACCGTCTGTGCGTCAGTGAATTACATTTTATAGAAGAAGCTCAAGGCACTCCGGTCAGACTTGTAGAATTCTACTTAATACGTCTGTGTCCCAAGGCAAAGGTGACTTCTGGCAAACTATAAAATTGTGTCCGTTAATTATCCGGTTTTGCTTTAACTTAATTGTTTTATTATGAGAAAATGCGCAAGAGTAAGTGTTTTATTATATTTTTATGGGTTTACTATGTTAATTGAATTATAAAATTTTAAGACAAATTCATTACTTTTTTAATCATTTATTCAGCGTGCATGAAAGGAGCCTCCCCGAGTGACGTACACAACAATTCCCTACGTCCGGCGCACCCTGGGCAATTCGCGTGTTTTTAAAAGCGAATTGGCTAATCCTTTCACCACGATGGCAAGTCAAAACCTTGACCACCTTACTGACTGACCAAAATGCCCTACCACCTGCACAAGAGAGGCGCTCATGAACGCCGACGAGAGCGCCATAACAGTGACAACTTATTGGACCAATGAAATTTGACTCAGCCATCGACACGACGAAGAAGAAGAAGCGTAAAAGTCTTGTCAATGATATTATATTGAGGAAATCATGTTAAAAAGTCGTTTATGGTTACGATAAGACACATTGTTATAAATGAGTTACTTTATGAATAAGGCCATCATGTTGTATACATTCTTAAACGGCAGTCAATTTCATTCGCGAATCCTCCCTTCTCCTTTCAGCAAACTCTATCTCTATCATATACTTATCAGAATCTAATCTGACTATCTCATCTGTGTTGCCGCATAAAGACAATTTGGGTATATTCCAAGCAAAAGTAAATATTATCATTACCATCAAGAAAAGTTGTATTCAAACGCATACCTATCCATAAAAAAAACAAAACCTTAATTATTAACTAGGTCAATAATAATATCACTGTAATGTTTCGTATTATTTACCCGCTATAATAACCTAACTTGCACCTCACCTACGACATTGATGAAGTATTTTGTCACTAACAATGATTTAATTAAGTCAACACAGTCGTCTTCATGTTTTTGTTCCTTGATTGGTTATTATGCGTAATGACCTCTTGTCCTTAAGCTTTGACTATTTAATCATTATGTCTATGTTCTCGAATGATTTGCAACTTTATCGTAATAATGTCGTTAGGAAAACACATTTGCTTTTTTAGAATATCGATTTGCATAAATCATCTATGGGTCTTCAGCATTGCACAAAAATACTTCGAGAACTGATATTGATTGTTTTTTTTTATGAACATAATGTTAATGCCTGCGTAAGTAACGCTAAAGATGTGTGTAAAATTGAAAATAATCATGATTAATATAATAATGATGATAACCTTTTCACGACAACGATTTTATAGTCACGTACACGCAAATACAGCAGAACGCGTTGATGTCTTTTGTATGTAAAATGTAGAATCTTAAAAAATGTCCTATACTCTGTATCAAAATCAGAGAGAAAATAATCGAGCTTCAAAATTGATTCAAATTTTGGAGCTTAATTTTTGTTTTTTTGATTATAATGATGACTGACAGAGTGTAATGTACGCTTTATATTATTAAATCAAATGTGGATAGATTTTTTTTAATTTATACTGATGATAGTATTGAATAATATATTATGATCTCGGAAGTCACAGTTTTTAAATTTCTACAGTAAAATACTGTGCTTAGTTAACAAAACGTCTTAGTAAAAAATATCATAAAGTTTATTAATCATTTTAATGCTGATTAATGGAGACAAATACGACACCAAGTGCTTCATCATGTTTTCGACACCAAAAGTTTAAAAGTCAGATTTCAACAGATTAGTGAACACCATCAAAATAATTTAAAGATGAAATTACATGTATAAATTTGGCACGCGTCGGCGTATAAATACGTGGGTTTGAATTAGGCAGTAAACAATTGTGTGCAATATGGCATTAATTATTTAAGATAATGTAATTGTATTTATTTGCATTATTCGTGGTTATTATCAAATGCCGGATATTGTTGAAATTCCGAAATGGTTAATTATTGGTATTTAGAGATTTTTAAGTGGGTGTACTGTAAAGTACACTGTGCAATTTTTATTTTCGTAAAATGTTAAAATATTTGTGAAATTCCCAGATGTAGTAGATAATTGCAAATTATTAATTAAATAAAATATTTGCTTTCAATGAGTTTAGTATCTTAAATACTGTCAAAAGTGTCAGATCGTCTAAATTTGACATAACCATGCAGTATGATTATTGGCCGGCGTGGTTGGTGAGACATCTCGTTTGGTGGCGAAAACTACAGCCGCTAAATTTTGCAAAAACCCTCATTGTTATTATCTCTCTCTTTTCCTCTTAAAAAATAATAAAATCCTTTTAACACTACGTCGTTTATATTGTATAATTCATTATCGATGAGGCATCTCGCATCTCTGTTTCTGCAATGACGACATAAACAAACGGTAGTAACTTGGTAAGCCAAAACGCTCTAGATTGCCGATTTGCACGGTATGTAGACAGAATTTTAAACACAGCATGTCTAAACAATGCAAACAATGACGAACACTTGCTATTGTTCTGAATTTGGTATTTCGGTTCCAAAAATGGTGTAACTTCTCAAGAAACTGAGTGACCTTCAAAATTTGACATGGTACATTATTACTACCCTTTTACTTTAAATGAGCTAATTTACCCATCGCACTTTATCATCCTCACCTCTTGTATGCGCTGAAAATTTTAAAAATGACACGTTTAAAGTATTCAAATAGGGTTTATAGGTGAGGTATTAGGAAGTGAGGCGGAAAAATAGGCAAAAATAAAGCAAGCGCATAGTACATCGATGTGCAAAAAGGAATATATTATGTTACAAATGTTTTTAGTTGCAGCATAACCAACAAACAAGTGATATTTGCTGAATGAACAAATAGATACTTGGTATTTTCACTTGACCTTCAAAAATATTGCTGGGACGAGAATTGGAGTAGTGATAATTCATAATTATGGTATTATTGTTGGACGTTCGTAAAGTAATTTGTAAATGCCAAAGATCGGTGTTTGACTAATAAGTATAATTACACGTAAATGAAATGATGTATCAACATATCCTTGATTTGAATGTAAATGGTTAGAGAGGCTGCCTCGGTGATCTAGTGGTTAGCGTAACTGCCTCTGCGCCGCGAGGTTTCGGGTTTTATTCCCGGGTCGGGTAAAGTGATTTGTGAACTTTCCGTCAGGCAATTCACAGTAGCAGCACGGAGTTGGAATTGTGCCCGATGGATGGCGATAGGCTCACCCCCTATTCCATGGAACCTAAACATTACAGGTAAAGTGTGGGTGTTACACATCTCTGCCACACCCTTCTGGGTAATATAGGCGTGATGTTATGTGTTATGTTATGTATTGGATAAGGGGGGAAGGCGAAGACTAAGGAGTGACGGAGAAAATGTATAAGGAATAAAAAGGGATACATAAAATGGAAAAAAATTATATCGTCTTCAATCGAAATACATAGTCAAAGACAGAACTCTATAAAATCAAAGATTTAAGCAGATTTATTCAAAATATTGTAACGCGAGTATAAAGTCCAAATAGTAGCTAAAAGAGTGAATGAATATGACATTCAAATTGCTAACCGTATTTATTGTTTTGTTTATCAATATTGCACCTGTCAATAATATAATTTGTTAATTTCGACACGTGTCTCGGCATATACGAATGAGTGTTAACAAAATACAAATAAATTGAAGGCAAATGAACCAATATGGCTACCGTCTGACGGTCATTAGGTAGTTAAGACTTACATTGGCATTTAAAACGGAAAAATTAGCAGCCCACAAGGTCGTCCATTAGTGGACTAAGTCATTATTTACCAAAATGATAATAGCGAGGATGAGTGACCCTTTCGTTGCGACAGTCAATAAACAAACATAACGTGTGCTGCGTTTAAAGTTTTGAATGTGGTAAATGAACAAATGCGCTAGATTGATTTGAGAACTAGTTATTCATAGGATTTGACATTGTGCAAGAGCGGCGCTCTTTCACATTTGGCGGCGCCTTGCAATGAAATGAAACACCTTTGAGTTGACTTATTTCTCTGAGAATTAACCATATTATATATTTTGTTAGTTATATATGTAAAGTATCTATTTTGATAATAATCTTGATAATATTTTTAAAGATAACAGTTAGAATTTTGCAATGTTAAAATCGTTAGAAATATTATATTTGTGTGGCTTTGTTACTTAACATTTTTAACATTAAATACTGTTTGTAGTGATAGGTCACAACCCTGTATTATACATACAATTTAAGCCTAGGCGTTCGTCTAGCTGTCAACACTTTATCTGCAGCATAAGACAGTATACTTACGGGTTACAGTATTACTGTAACCCGTTAAACTGTGCCAGTTACATTCATTTAGGAAGCGTTGTCCTATTAAGATAAAAGAACGTGTTCACCGCGACGAATCGATACGTCACATCTTGTACCACGTTGTTACACGTTACCTAAGTGGTTACAAAAATGTGTAACAAATGCTATTCAATTTGTTACGAATTGTTGGTGACAGTCGTGATTTGTAGAAAGTCTGATTTGATAGTTCACGTGTATCTTTGTCATTGTTGATACATGTTGAAATACGCTAGATATTAGCGCAGCCATCAGAAGTTGTCAGTCTAATTTATTGCCAAAAACAGCTGTAGATTGCGGTTCAAGTTTCAACATTTATTATTTACGAAGGTTCAAATATATATCACTAACATCCTCGGTATTCAAATTGAAATTGATATAAAAATGTCAATGCAATTATATATACCGTCTTTAATATTGAACGATATGTAAAACAAAATGAATACCTAAAACATAATGATTTTTAGCGGTTACTTTTCTACATTCAATAAAAAAGTGCTCTGTGAACTTTTTCGACAGGGCATGCAAATATTTGCATTGATATTTTACAATTACTGACTAACTTCACAAACACATACCCGTTATAGCACTCCAAATATAAACAAAAGCAAATAAATTAAATTAATCCACCTATCAAACAGTTAATTTATCAATACTTCAAACTTTCAAACAATTTATTTATTAAATAAGAAATAAAATATTTTACAGGCATTAAAATTAAATTATAAAAAGAACAAAATCATACCTAACTATTTACAGCTGAAAGAGAAAAGGGTTATGCGTCAAAAAATACTTCCGCATCTATGTCAAATGCGAGTGACGTGCCCAGAAGGCTGGCGGCATTGCCGCGTTGAATAGCAATGCTCAACCTTTGAGAAAAGTAAAAACCAGCCTTCTGATCACGTGAAGTGTCGATCAGTCTTTTTGATATCTCTTTAAAAAGAGAATGGGCACTCGGGCCCCATGACCCTAGCGTCTCGACCCCAAACGGCTCAAATATGTAATCTCCAACAAGATTACTATACTTGCGCCGCTTGAGGGTTTCTGCAGAGGCAGCAGCAGTGCCGGCGCAGGCCGCTGTATTTGGAAGATGTGATGGCGCGAGGGTGTCGACGCAGGTAGCGTCCCACACCAAGGGCCTACCCATCTTCCAAGGCAGTAACGACATACCATCCGGTCTCTTCCCATCGTCCCGTGACAAGCCGTTTGGTTCGAGCACGGCAGGCACGCCGGCGGTAGACAGAGCACGACGGATAATGTCGTTAAGGTAAGAGTGCCGCGGAATGCGGCCTGCACTCCTGCTGCACGAAAGGCCATGGTGCCCGAGGCGATCGACAGCTTCACCACACTGACATTGATGCGGAGAAACGCAAGGAACACCCAAGCGAAGGCAGGTAGCGATGCGGAAGGTACGGTCATCCAACATGGTTCCTATGTTAGGTGATGGAAGTGCATGAAGCCACGCTCCTGACTCCCATTCACCCACAGCCAGCAAACGAGCACGCTCAGCCGCATTGGTAGTAGTATCAATGAGATATTTTCTAACACAACTTTCAAACTATATAATTCATTAACCTTACGAAATAATTCAAACAAAGGCTTCTTCATCAGTTGATGAATTAAACTTGAGTAAAGGGCCACTTGGCCTCAAAATGTCCATTTAAAAGATTCTGCTGTTTGTAGGCAGTTAAACAGTTTACGAATTAGCTGTATTGTTCTTCAAAGGTTCAAGACACAATTATAATCACTGCAGGTTTGTTCTTACTGACAAATGAAGTATTTAATTTTAAAGGTTGTAATATTCATATTGAGATAGGGCATGGTGTCAAAGCATATTTATGAAACAAATCATTCATGATCTCTTAAACTACTATTATCTTAGTTCACCATTTAGATTGTTTGTTAATTTGACATAGACCGAAAAAAATATAGATGGATGGTATAAAAATGACGTGGAAGGAATGCTAAGATGACGTCTAGTAGAAAGGTATGATAAAACAAAATATACTGTGCCGATCTCAATTGTTTGGGACAAGGCAGGAAATGATTCACTTATGGACTCAACTATTTTTAATCAAAACTGAAGCCAATAAAATACCTTACATAAAAATAGGTATTAGAAGTCCATGAAACAAAAGAACAATAAAAGCAAAAACTATTAAGATCAAACAGATAACTGAAGAAATCAACAAAGAATTCTAAGAACAAAAACGTATAAAACTATTAGCGTAATGCACAAAAGCTGCGGAGATTTCTAAGAGATAATGCCTATTGAAAAAGGTGAAGCTAACCTGGAGGCAGAGCTGCTATTTGAAGGTGTTACTGTTCCGGTAAACGGTAAAGGTGAAGGTCATTTTACGTCATCCTTATCTCCCAAACCTTTTTTAAATTACATTCAGATCAGCTGCTAGTAATATTATATGGGCTAAGGCTATTGCCATCTTCTGGGCAAAATCCTAGATTACGTGCTGCTAATGAGAATTTTCTGACGAAAAAGTCTACTAATAATTATCAAGGAATTACTGCGAAATCAGACTTAAAAATCCAGAACGGGCATTGCGAGATTTTTTAAGACTAATTGTTAGCATTTCTGGCTTTTGCATCGCTGTCACAGGCTTTAAAATGTCAAGGTCATTTTGCATCTAAGTCTTCATAAACTCGAGATGATGACAGTTTCTTAAGAAATGGTGCCCATTTAACTACTATAAAATTAATAAAACCTAATAGTATTGCTCAGGCATATTTCGCTAATTGGCAGTCACCTTTAGCACTTAACAAGCTATATAATAAGCATTTTGAAATTATGTTATTTATGACGATATTAAACTTTTTTTTCGTACATCTGCATTTCGTTATAAAAGCCTTTATAAAAACCGTTTTGTAGGAATTGTATTTCGAGCATATCTTTAAAATAATCGTAAGTGCTATAAAAAGTATGTCTTATTATAGCCGTGTTGGTATTTCCTTTGTATATGCAACTTAAAACGGAGCCAATTCAAGAAGCGAAAATATCAATAAAGATTGTATTTCAATATCAACATCGATTGTATTTCACGTTATGTGCTATTACGAGAAAAATTTAGACATTTATCGCTGTATCGAGTAGTATCGATCTTAATGATATTTGCCATTAAATTATTAACGCTTTGTATACCTATATTTTGCTGATAAATTACTACGTATTATAAGTATTAATACAATGTTCAGAAATCGCATCATTGTATTTACCGAAACGAGTTTCGTCATAAGAATATGGAGTGGCTGAATAGCATACCTTGATTTCGTATACTGCATGCTTAATTATTTTTTTGACTAAAACATAATCAATAGAATATAGTGACTATACAAGTATTAGATAAGAACCGGTCAAGCTAACCACATTTGTCAGAGGCTTAGTGAAAGAGCAGCCAAGGTTCTACGCTTAACACCCATTAGGTTTTGCGTTACAACTAAATAACATTTATACATACATAATACATTAGAACAACAATATTTTGTTCTTAGCATTTGGTTCTTGGGATATACGACTTTTAGCATCTTAGTCTTAATTTTAAATGGAATGTAAGGTTAAAATAAATAATCGTGGTCAAAAGACTACTGATGACCACTAGTGTTGTGAAATTTCGAATGAGGTAAATTTTTTAATGAATAATGCAGAAATCCTCGATGATTTATCACGATGTTTTCAGTTCTGGAAATTACCTGTACTTTTGAATGATAGATATCTTAGTAGTTTATAGATTCTCGTGCAGGAGATTTTGTGTATTTTGCATACCAGAATTACCAGTGAAAAAAGTTTTAAGGTCCAAAGCACTGACTTAGGATGTAATAAGACCAATCAATCGCAACAACCCGTTGGTGTAACCCTGACCCTTTGTATTCCTGTAGCATGCATTATGTTAAGCACCTACATTTTAAATAGCACATCTTGGTCAGTAGGTTAACTTGGTCACATTGTATATTGAGGGCCAATAATTATTAAGCCTTTCTAACCCAGAAGACTGTGACAGAGGTGTATAAAACCCACATTTCGACGGTCCCTACGTATTATAAGGACATGTTAAAAACGAGGTTTTCAGGAGAGCGTTTTTAATGTTCAAACTGCTCTAGAAATAATTTGTATGGACAATGTATATGTTTTTTTTTCTAAAATGATTTTTTAGTTTTAGAAACTTTATAGTGGTATCAATACATATTTTATTTTTTTACAGTTTCTTGGAAAAACTGATAGATGACTGTTTCTACGCCGATATTAAAATAAAAACATGTCAGACATGTCAATGATAGCTTTTGATACGCAGGAAAGAAGAAAACGGTTTATAAAATAGAATATAAATAAAATGTTTTATGAACACGTGGAATTTTTTTTTTTTTTAAAACGTTGCAGTTAATATTATGAATAATTTTAACTAAAAAACAGACTACTAATTCTGCAATATTGTATCAAAACAAAAATATTTCACGACGCGGACAAGTATCGACACGACATAATGGGGATCTCAAGCGCCGCCGTGAATGACGTTATGTCAGACATGACCGTCTTCGCAGCGAGTGGCGCGCATTTAAAAAACAATGTAGAAAACGACACGTATAGATATCCGCATCTACGACACTTATTCGTTGTAAATATATTACTTGTTTACTCTTATACGATTTGCAAAAGACGTTAAATAGATAATATTAAAAAAATATTTATATCCAGGACTATGTATATGGAAAATCTAAAGCCAATTTATTGAGCAATAAAAAAAAATTCCATTTTTGACATGTCTTTATGTATGTAGGGACCGTCGATTTGTCACCTGTTTTTCTTAGGTTACATGTGATAGGGTACGTGTGTTGTCATATACCGGGCACAATTTAATTCTAGATCGGAGTCCGGCAATGTGCCCGCTATCAGCAACAAGTCGAAAGCTGCTACTGAGAAATTACTAGCGGCAAAATTGCAAATAACACTTTTGGTCGACCCGGGCATTGAACCAGCGTGGTGAAAGCCGCTTACGTTAACCACTAGACCAACAAGCTAGTAAATATTTAGTAGGATTACTAAAAATAACATGTATTATTGATTTCTTTACGCTGTCTCAAGAATCTATATTTAGGTTCACCACACCTTGGCCCTATTGCCTATTCATTGAGAATGTTCACACTTCAACAAAATTCAATAGTCTCCAATTTTATTGTCTTTCGATGTCATCGCGCCATACATGGTACGTCCAGCTGGTTCGCTTGCACAATGTATGGTTAATGAAGTAGCTGGCAACAGCGTTAAAGTAATTAATTACGCATGAGACGTTGACGGATGAAAAAACATTTTATTATAAACAAATGTAAATATTAGAAGTAGAAGCTCGGTTTAAAACTACAAATTAATAATAATATATCTTAATAATCTAGAATACGTGGTTTCAATAAATAATGTATATGTACTGTATATAATAATATGTACTAGGGTGTAAATATGAGTACGGATTTAGTTATATTTACCTTCTGTACTATTTTCTTAAATTGTACACTTATAGCCCTCTATGGCATCATCGTCTTCTCTATTGCTCTAGGTTTGCTAGAAGAGAAGTCAAGCACTGAGTAAAGTTTGCCTTTTGTATACTATTACTGTAATATGTGTATTTCTTTGTATTTTTTGTGTACAATGAAGTGTTAAATAAATAAATAAAATAATGCTATTTCACCTCGTAAAACGGAAGAAGTATAATAATAATTATGATGCTTTGAATTTGACAGCATAATTAAATTAGTATAGGTGAAAAGTTTATCAAAATTAATTAATATTATCAGCCATTGAAACACACAGTCTCTCTATATCTTGCTTACGCAAATCCTTTTGCTTGATTTATACCGCCTATGTCCTAAACGATGTTCACGTCTATACTTTAGATAACAGCATTGAGCTATGACCCTAAGTCCAGTTTAGGTATCGTACACACTGGGCAAACGAATGATTTTACTGTCCTTCGTTACACCTGTGGCTTATATTGCGTACACACTGCTTGACCTAAAGCCAACGAAAAATGTTGTTCATTTGAGTTTTATCGAAAGGTTTAAATCTTTTGATGCTACCACTATATTTAAGAACACCGGAATCGGCCAAAAGAACAATGAGCCTTCGTAACAGGACGCAGGAGGGCCTGTAAAACCCATTGATTGGCGTTTTTTGAGCCAGTATGCGTTTGACACGTGATCGTTGACGAGTGCTGACTTATCGTGGCGGTAACATCAGAAGAGGTACTAAAGCTAACAAACGTTCGGTAAAGAACGCTGCAAAATTTTCGTTGGCTGATCGTTTGCACAATGTGAACACAGTATTAGTAAGACAAATCAAAGGTAATGATATCTTAGATTGCAATATCATCAACTCTTTTTGCTAACATTTATTGCTAAACTTAACTGTTATTAAATAGATATTACTATAAATCTTATGGAGCAATATCATACTTGACATTTATACAGTCGAACTTCTAGTTCGTTATAGCTAGAACTTTTGGTATAAAGATTAACTCATTTGTGCATGGATGTAATCATGATAATAATATATTATAATGCAATCCATATTTTGTGATAACGACGATTAAGGAAAACTTATGTATTCATTGATAGAAAATAGTACAGTACAGAATTTTTTTTGTAAAATCTGCTTACAATTAAATTCAATTAATAAAATAAAAAGCAGAGGTGCGTATTACTATTTTAAACTTGATCTTATTTTTTTTTTTATGGTATATATATGTATTTATTGTATGGTAAGTTGTATGGTAAGTGTAGATGAGGTCTGAAGGAGCACGCATACCTATGAGATACCTATTTACTCTTGCTTTGAAGAGACCCACATTGTACTCATGCGGAAACAACGACTCGGGTAAGGCGTTCCACTCGACAGCAGTTCGCACGAGGAATGTTGAGGCGAAACGTTTCGTGTGTAAATGTGGAATATCTACCATGAAGCAGTGCTAGTCTTATAATTTTACTATTCAGTTAATCAAAAAAGAGAATTGACTTGGTTTTTCAAATTCCATTACAAGTTGATGGTCGCAATGGACCATAAAATTGATCTAACTATGTGTGAAAAAACTACAACAACCGTAGAGGTATAAAAATAAACGATAATAACAAAATCCTGAGAACCGCATTCCTATAAAATAGACACTAAAATATTGATTACATCTGCAAAGAATCAATCAAAACGAAAAATTTAAAAGTATTTTAAAATTAAATGTCAATCTATATCTGTCCATCGCGAATTACGACTTTGATATAAGAATCCTGGATATTATGATTGATGACAATAATATATCTATATCGCTGGGCCACTTTATAGCCTTGACTTTTAACAATAATATTTATTTGTTAATATTGACCTTGCTCCGGTATTTGTCCGGATGAGATGGAAAAGGAGATCCGGGTCAGATGGTGAAAGATGGACGCAATGATTCAATCACAGATGTTTGCAGAATGAATAATATGAGATGTTAACAAAAAAATCGATCAAATATTCAAAAATAATGTATTCTGCAAGAACCAAAATCATTAGTAAAATATAAAGTTTGAACAGATATCAGGTTTGTGCACAAACTTTGAACTATCAAAAATCTATTATTTAATTAAGATTATGCAAAGGATGTCGCTTGATATAGCAAATAATTACGACGTTAAATACAGTGGCCTAGTGCAGTCTTTATATCTAAAATGTTAATGGTAATTTGAGTTAACAAGGGTGAAGTAAATCTCAGAATGTGAAGGTTGCCCGGGGGTGTGGGTCCAAGTCCCACTGGATTCTAAAATTATCAACATTTATTGATTAACAGGCTAGTGTTAAGATAAATTCGCATTTATTGCTTTTCAATTCAACAGTATTGTCTACCTAAATCTGCAATGTTATACTTAAATATTGGAAAGCACATACAACCATACCTTTTTGGGCAGCTAGATTGAACTCATCGCCTTCTAAAGATAATCGGTTTCCCAAGCTGACCTTTCCAACAGAGACGATGTTGTCAGATGCATCAATGCCTGTTTACTGCTTTTGTTTCAATATGACCTCACTTTAATGGGCTACTGTTGGGAAAACCGATCCGTAGGTAGGTATTTTGCATAGCTAAGGCTGTTGCCTTAGCTATGCAAAATACCTACAAAAACTAGGTATCCGGGTAAGAATATTCATATTTTCAAACAGCTTATATTTAAGATATTAATATCACGCCTTTGTAACCCGGAAGGTTGTGGTAGACATTTATGACTCGCACAGTTCACCTGTTATGTCTGGAATCCATATACAGGATGTACTCGTTAAATATTGAATCATCGAAGATCTATTATTTAATTAAAATTATGCAAAAGTTGTCGCAGTAGCAAATAATTGGTACGTTAAATACAGCCTAGTGCAGTTTCCAAATCTAATATATGTTGATGATGGTTTAAGTTATCGTTCAATGTGTCAAAGCGCTGAATCTGTAGTTATTAAAGATATAAAAATACTTTAAACTGATATCAAAAGTACGTTATCTAATGAGTAAAACTGCTTCAAAACTTCTTGATCGAGGGAGCCATTAAAGTTAGGATTTTGGTTATTTCTTGTTTCCATTTGAAACAGCTATTGATGCAATTTTATTTGTTAGGTATTATACTTTTGATATCAGTAAGTAATATATCACTAAAAGTTACGGATTAATCACCTGGATACACTAATAATTACATCCTGTAGACAAGTGGACAATCCCTGGACCTTGTATTTATTTCCACTAGTGGACAACACATAATACATCCAGAATCCTTTTTAGGCTCAATAATTTCACAAACACTAAGAACATAGTTGTACTGACATTTGTTACGTTGAGTAAGAACACTTGACGTCGCTCCGTCTGATAGATGGACGCTATCGGATTAAGGTCAACTGTCAATTGCACCTCTGTTTTGGTGGTGTACACACAGCAACACATCATCCTATTCATTTCCAGTGTAAGCTGGTCTTGCGATACACGGAAAACGTAACAAAGTGAGACCATCTTATATACTGGCAATATAAAGGTTGATGTGTACACATTGTTGACATTTACTCCTTTAAAAATATAATTGTATAAAGTACGCAACTGTTTTTGTTTTCAAACTAGGTTTCATGCAGTTCATTCAAATTTTGATTAATAAATGTAAAAAATCTTAGTGGCCAATTTTTAAAGCAACAAAGGTATTAAGGAGATTTACTAGCTAATGAAGCTTTTTGCTGTCCATAAACTAAACGATCTATGATTATATTTAATTAAAATGATTCTCATTCTCGATACCGTATTACCCCTTTTTATTCCACCATTACTTATAAAAACAACCCCAATCAAGCATCGAAAAATAAAAAAGCTTAAATGTGTCGTAATTAATTACTTTAAATAAAAACAAGATTTTATTTATTCTGACATCCAATTTGTCGTCATTCATAAAATCTGGTTTTTATTAAACAAGTTATTTATCTTAGTTATTTATCAAGTTTTAACATAAATTACAAGATTTCAAAAACTTGTTAATTTGGCGGATAACATTTTTATAAATGACTTACTAACATCCGCTCGCATTACCGCCCCCGTGGTACATTCGTTAATCTATTGTAGGCTTTTTTAAAATTAAAAATGCCCATCAACATCAACCATACCCGTCAAATATTAAACGTGAATCAATCATAAAAATCAGTAAAACATTTCAGAGGAGTTCGACAGCAAAGAACACGAAATTCTTATACGTGTATAGAAAATAATATTCAGATCAGATAATAATATTGAACTATTGGTTAAACCAATTGTAAAAAAAATGTTCATCTTTTCGCCTTATTACAGCTCATTATACTGGATCCGAAGATGGACGCCAGAATCTCAAGGCGTACCAGATCGTTATTAATCGTGTATAAATTTATTAAAATATCCATTGACTACAGGATGTGATCTTTCCCTTGGCCCTATTTTATGGACAATTTAAAGTTTTTAGGCATGCCTAAAGGCTTTGTACGAGTATGTGATGGTTTATTTATTAATTTTCGCCATCATCGGTACACATTAAAAAAGAATTTTCCAGTATAAGCTGGTCTTATACGGGAAGCCTACCTATTCGATGCGAGACCATCGTATACTGGATGTATATATACGTGTGCACACGAAACGATTACTTTTACTTACATTGTATTCAAGTCATTTATTGTTATTACCAGTTTTTGCAGTTGACAGATTTATATTACGATTACGACGAAACCAGTGTATACCTATAATGCAAAATATGAATGGTGCAAACTAGTACTTTTATTTATTTTAATAAATCTTGTATTTAATATTATGTTTACAGAAATATTTACCTCTTTATCTGTAAATATATATATATGGAGAAATATAACTCTGTGTCTATCTAAACCTAGTACCTATAAATTGTTGCGTAAAAACTGCTGTTTCAGTAACGACTGACTGGCGACTATCATTTATTATATTCAACTCGACATTCTCAGATACAATCTCAGAAACAAATGGGCTTATTAGTATTTAATGGAAGAATTATGTAGTACAATTTTTATTTGCATTTGGCATTGAGCATTGTATACGCCCAATTGTAAACAATGGCTTGGAATTCTTCCCATTGTTGATAAAAAAATGTTTGGTCTATTCAATATGTGCACTCACATAGCAAATTAATTACTTATCGGTAATTTGACAGCAATGAGTGATACTTTCCTTGTATGTCAAGTTTAATTTGATTGATTATGAGAAAAACTGTTTTTATTGTCAATATTTATAGGTAAATTGCTTCACACGGATTTGCTGATGACTTGTGAGGAACTTTTAGTGACCATTCCCCCAACATTTTTAACTCAAGTTAAGCGCTAATTTGATATATCTGTCTCCTACAAATATTCAATGAGAGAGAAAGAGAGAGGGGTGCAAAGTTAAGTAAATTAAGAAGTTTGAATGTTTCCATCATTTTCAAACATATTTTCGCTGAGTTTTTACCCGCCTTAAGAGTAAAGAATGTAGATTAATCGGTTGAAGATCTGTATCTATCTGCACGCTTATTTTCTTCAATTTGGGTAAAATTACACTTGCAACACGACACGACACCCGAGGTATGATCGATGAGTTGCCGACCTTTTAACAAACATATTTGCACTCTTTTCAAGCACACCATGCTGTAGTCTTGTGGTAAAACCACGCCACCTTTAGTTTGTTAACGCATTAGAACTTATCTCAGAGTAGCATTTATACCAAAAAAATATTTAAAGTATTTCGAAACTACTCTTATTTAAACCACCTGATTATTTACAAGGACACCTTTGAATCTCATTAATTTAGATTCCAATTTCATTGCATAACACCCTTAAACTTGATTGACATCATTATTATCATTAAAAACAGGAACTACATTTAATTGCCATTCACAAAAGTGTTAGTTGATTAAGATGCACCTACACTCGTGAAGCAATAGGTCGATCTCTTCCATATGTGATTATAGCAACGCCTACGAATACAGAAACATCCATTTTCAATGTCAGGCCGTGGCAACATTTTATAAGTGTATTGTGTCGTGTCCGTTATATCGATTAAAGCATACTATTATTTTTTCCGTTTTTATTAAGCAATGAATCCTTATCATTTTTGTTGAGAAACAATATGTGAAAATGCAAAAAAATGCCATCAAATTTGAGTCAGCGGCTGCGGTTTACGTATTTCCTTAATGGAATCACACGAAATTTGAATTTCTGTTAATCAAATATCGACCGTATTTATATGGAAATAAGGATGCATATAAATTTTGGAACCGTCAGTTTCCCTTACAGAATCCCGCCACGGACTAGGTTAGGCTTAGTCATTTAGAAAGCAATGTATACGGCGAATAATGCTTTGAAATAAAATGTAAGTTTAAATAGCACTCATTTTTATTTTCTTTTAAATTCGTGGCGTCAAATAGGAAGGTTAAGAGGATAACATAATGCTGCAAATCCATGTAATTGGCATAACTGAAGGTGTGATGATGTCTTTCAGTTTTATTTGATTTTGATGCACCTACAATTATAATGAGACATACATTATTTTGATCTTGTTCGTGCATGATTATAACACCGCCTACGTACACGGAGACATCGGTATTCAATGTCAGGCTATGCTAACATAACAAGTGATTTTGTGTCTGTTACAATGATCGGCATTTTATTAAGATGATACATGTAACTTTGGTTTGGTAATATTGCTTTAACTTGAAACAATGTAGTGTATGGTCTTCTTTTTATATTTTAGTTATCAAAAACAATGAAAAATGTTCTTTTTCAAATATATGTATAATGCTTTCGAAAGATTCATGCGAATTTTCTAACATTAAGTTAAACTAACATTAGCTTAACATGAAAAAATGTGACAAAGCCTTTTATGAGAAGAAAGGAAGGGAAGTTAAATAAATGCGGATTATAGAAGCAATGCGGAACTTATTACAATGTTTGTCTTTGTGTGTCTCGGTAAGTAACCGATTGATGCATGAAATATAAACTTAAACTTATAATATAATTGCTTATTAGGTTTAACTTAATTTGGTTTAACAAATTTCATAAAGCCAGATAATTAATCTTAACAATTTTGTTAAAACACAATATTGAGTTCAGTAAAAATTAAGCAGTTTTAATGGATGAGTCGCCTATAAAAACTGCTTCATTGTAATGAAGAATTTATTTATGAGAAAAATAATTTATTTTCTCCAAGCATTTTTATTACAAAAATACAAAAAAATATTTTTCCCTAAAAGTTGCTTTTGTGTAAAAACAAATCGAGAAAACATTTCATAAATCGTGTCAAGGCTCCGATTTACCATAATGAGTCCCATAACGTAAAATTCTATAAAACATTTATTGGCAACTAAACAGGTTTTATTTCTACCTGTCACATTGGGCAAGTGACGGACGATAGGTCAGTGATGAATGTGACAATACTTTGTAGGTGATATGGAAGAGCCCAAGTCAGGCCAAAAATTTACATATGAATTACATACATAAAACACGCTTTTATCCCACGGGGGTATGCGAGTCGATGGAACGCCATGTGCTTAGCTCATTACATACTTCTTTCGCTTCTTTAACATTCATACATCTTGTCATACATCGCCGGTTTCGTACTGAAAGTCGTATTTTTTTTTTTGCATTCGATCACATTCTCATCCCTTTCAAAAACCATTACCTAGTTTTCCTTGCATTAATTGAACAATGAATTTTAATCAAAAAAATTTCAAATGAATCGGAACTTATTTTATCACCAACCCTTGCCACTTTTTATAAACGACATGAGTGTCTGCGTTAAGTTTAATTTGTGTAACGCCTGTGGGATTTATAATAATACAAAAACATCAATACTTCCGGGACTTAATTTCCCACAAAATTGGAACACAGTAGCTCAGCATACTACACTGTCACTATACAGTCGCACAGTAGTTCACTATTAGGCGCAGGTTTTCTTCTTAGCTAGAGCTCATCTACAGAACTCTATTAATATTAAAATCATTAAAGAATACAAACCAATAATATATGCAAGAGAAATTCCAAGGAACTATTTAAAAAAATGACAAAACGTGGCCCCGATTAACCATAATGAGCCCCATGTAGTGGGCTCAACGAAACACATCATAAAACATTTATTGGCAACCGAACAGGTTTTATTTCTATCTGTCACATTGGGTAAGTGATGGACGAAAGGTCAGTGTTGAATGTGATACCTATGTAGATAATAAGGTAGCGCTATAACTTGACAGCCGACATTTTTTGAAGAATTTAGCTTAAGAAAGTTTGTATTGTAGAAACTTGATTTTTTCAGTACTTTCCATGATAAAGACGTAATAAATACTAGAAAAGGGGTGGGCAAAGTATCAGTGACTCTACAACTATACTAAAGTACTAATGATTCAGTAGAACAAAAACCAGCCAAATGATTATATTATTGGTTATGTTTTAAATTTTGATAAGGTTCGGGTTAAGGTATTGAATTATTTTTTAGTAAAAACAGAAAAATACAAAATTAATTATATTTTTTAGGCAGATTCCAAAGATAAAGCCACATATTTTTTGTATTAATATATTTTATATAAAATATTTTTCTCGTTATTTAATGGAGATAAATTGACACAATCAAAACGAAATAAATTTTACTCTGAAACTCATTAAACATAACATCAACAGGTTTATGTAAAACAAGTATTTTACGCAAAAACAAATGACATCATTTATATAATTATGTATTTTCTTATTACATATTTGAATACCTTGATGTAAAATATTTATCTTCAGTTCGTTACGCACTACTAATAAGGTTTTTAACCTTTTTATAAGTAACTGTAAATTTTGTGCCTGTAGTGATTTGGCGATTTTTATGGCCGTTGTGCAAATTTTATACGTTTTATGGTAAACATTTAGAAGATGATTTTTAGAAAAATATAATATGAATAGGTATAGTTAGTTAGAGTTAGGTTAGTTAAAGTTATAACATTAAAGAAGATTGAAGAAAAGTTATGGATTGTCTTAAAAATAAATTCCTAGTAAAGGTTATTTAGTTCTGAGATAACGTCTGATAGGAAAGTTCCTATCAAACGTCATAGACGTCATCTCAGAACTAAATAACCTTTACTAGGAATGTATTTTTAAGACAATCCATAACTTTAAGCAAGATATAAAACATCATGCACAAACCCATTGACATATGGTCACACAAATTATAATAAAAATAGTTTTATTATTGTTCTACCAATATATTATCATACCACCAAATATTATTCTCTATCAATCTTCAATAACAATAAATGTTTATTTATTCAACATACAACAGACTACTCGTAACTTTCTGTTTGTACATGTGTAACCAATATTTGTCATCCTTACATCTCCAATGTACATCCTCAACTGCATATAAGTAGGTTTAATTTAAAAGCTGAGTTACATAAGCCATTATGCAAAACCTCGCTTGCATCTTTTATACAAACTGGTGATTCGCAAACTTGACCATCTTGAATTTTATCCCACCAAAAACATAAAAGTGAAAATGGTAAGTATACTAATATATTATGTGTAGTTTAATCTTATAAGTTTAATATTTTTAGTATGGACCATCAACAAAGTGGATCCACCATAATACAAACTTTGTATAGATATTTCAAAACACCAAAGTCTAAATTCATTTGTTCTATTAACATAAATATGTCAATCTTATCGACTTTGACAATTTCACAGAAAATATTTGTCAAATCGTTCATGAATCAACTTTTCTTATAATACCATCAATATCGAACTATTGCACCTACCTAAATAATATACCTATCTCTTCGCTACCTAAAGGGTCGACTAGTTAAAAATGTCATTGGCATTAAATCCGTCATTGCTACAAAATTTATCCAAAAAGTTTTTAAAACATTAATAGCCAAGTTCAATAAAATAAGATGGTTTTCAACTTCACCGACAATTGCATTGAGATAAACTAACGATATTTCAGTTAGATAGTTTAATACTACAATATTAAAAAAAGACTAAATATAAAAAGCCGAGTTACATAAGCTATTATGCAAAACCACGTTTCCACCTTCAATAGTGGTAAATCGCAAACTTGACATTATGACCTCTGCTGACCGTAAAATTTTATATCATTGCGTATTGGTTGGTTGTACGTGCGGTTTAATTTGTATTGGTGCGTGTTGTTGTGAATAACTTTGACGATATAATTAATATTTTTTTTTATAGTTAATGAATAAATTACTGAAACGAACGCAGAAAATATGACTTACAGATCATATCATTTATGTTCGTTTTATTCATTTACTTTTCAATATATAGAATTTTTCTTTTGTGATTTCCTATTTTTCAATTAACTATAAGTTTTACGCATCAAATTAGTAATTTTTCAGTTAGTTATTTTTAAGATTCTATTTTATTTATGACGATGGCGTGTTTGAAACCTTATTTACTAAAAAAACTTTGTTAATTTAATTTCATTTTGAAACAGACAACAAGCTTATATGGAAATGAGATGTCAATAACACCGTAAGTCAAGTTCCCCATATACATGCAAATATTTACACATTTGTTGTTGTGTTACATCACACTAACTGACCACTTGTTCATTCGTGGGCAGATAAGAATACAGCCTACTGGATACACCTTCAAATATTAATTTTAAAAATATTTTAATTCTTTTTTACAAACAATGTCAATAAAACAAAATCCATACGAAAAAATATTCATATGTCAAGCAAGTTAAATAAGAGCTATTGAAGTGGTCATTGTGGAAACTTAAAATCGGCAAGTGTAATAACTGAGGTCAAAGTTGAAGAATATTGAAAAAATCTTTAAATACACTCTTGTGCGTACGTGAATATTTGAAATGTGACTAACTCTTCTGTATACTTAGTTAAAACTGATGATGCCGATCGATTTAGTTATCAAACTTGATCTATAACTTAAATCGCAGGTACTTAGGTGTTTCTTCAAAATAAAAACATTATTTGCCTCATCTCAACCAAAATATTAAAGATGCATACTTTTTACGTTTCGATTGAGATAAATGATCGAGCCAAAGAATTATATTTTTATATTTCAAAGAAAACTCAGTTATCGGAGACATTAATGTTCTTCAGTAGTAATTTTACCACAATATCCGTTATAAATGAACTGTTAGTCCTTACGGACGATAACCTCCTACACATAAATTTAAAATGTTAATAGTGTGAAATTTTGATGTCATAAAAATAATATATTCACCAATAATCATGCAATGTAAATATAATATTATTTTTTAAGTTCACTCCAATAAATATATTTCGCAGAAATCTGAAGATCGGAATTCTCCGTCCTAATATAATGACTTTATTTTTCCACCAATTAGTATTTTAACTTGAAACTTAAGTTCAAGGTTATACCTCTAAAATATTCAAACGATGTCTCGCAAACTTCGTAAAATCTATGACGTAAGTTACATTTTGATATACAAGTGTAAACCTCATTTCTAATAATAATACAGTTCAATTTTAATCGTTTCTAGTTTAACTTCCGCGATGACACCTATTCGGACCACCTTTGACATATTTATATAGTAATTGACATTGAATTTCAAGTTTATTTGCATTAAAATAAATGTTTTCATTCAATTATCATCTTTATTTTTAATGACATAAGAGTCATTAAACATTTTCAAGAGGCTCTACGTCTAGGTACGGTGATTTGTATCAATTAGGTATTATATCAAAAAGGATGTCCTGGTTTTTTATTGTATGCAAATATTTTGCCCACCGCAAATTATAGTATCAAATTGTGAATCTAAAAGACATAATAGCTTAATTATAGAAAAAGGATACATATTTTTTAAATCGTTTTTATCCATTTTTGTATACGAACTGTTGAACACGTTTTAAGTATTTTGTTAGCCAGATGAGCTATTAACGCACTTCATATTTACTTAATTGAAGAAGAAGCTGTTTATTTAAAAACAAAACTTTTAAGTAAACTTAAACTGAAAAGTTATGTTTTTTCGCAGCAGTTGATTTTAGAAAAATATGTATTTCTATGGAAGTAAAAAGGGTTATAATAGTATATTAGACTAACAAGTGAAATCTTTTTCTGAGAGTAATATTATAATACCCGCTACTCTATTAAAATGTACTACAAGTACAAGTTATGTCATGCGTGTTAAGTCACGGTTTTAAAAATTACAATTACAATAGGCTATCTTAAGTAAATAGTTACTTTTTCATCGTAACAATGCTTTTGGTGACACTTAGCAAGACTGCCAAATAAGGTCAATGAAGTTTAACGCAAAACCTTAAACATATGAACTGCACAATTTTTAATTAAATTTGACCTGACAATGAATCTGTGTGAATTGTTTTATGATTCCTTTGTTTTATTTAAAAAGAATATTCGCACAAACATGTTTTATCTAATGAAGATTGGTGCAAAATCAACATTGTAACGAAGTTTTGGTAAATTCTAGTGATTACAACACTACGTATTACACCAAGTATATATGACATGTCTTTTGTATTGGTTACGATATGTAGTATAGTACCTATAGAAAGTTGTGTAATAAGGATATCTAATATTAAAACATGAATCACACGGTATAAGAGGCATCGCTCTGGATCTTCTTACTTCATATCTAAGCGATAGGATTCAGAGAGTAGATGTCAATGGAAAGCGTTCGCATGGATCAGCTGTAGCAATGGGGGTGCCACAAGGCTCTATTTTAGGGCCTTTCCTGTTTCTCTTGTATATTAATGATTTACCTCATCTTGTTAAGGATAATCATGAGATAGTATTGTTTGCGGATGACACTTCTTTAGTTTTTAAGGTAAAAAGACAACAATCAGTAATTGACGATGTAAACAATGCTTTATCAAAGATAGTGAACTGGTTTAGTGCTAATAACTTGCTTTTAAATGGTAGTAAAACAAAATATATTAGATTTTTTACAAAAAATGTTAAGCAAGTCAAAACTAGTGTGGTGATGGACAATGAGGAATTGGAAATGGTCAATAAGGTTGTCTTTCTTGGTATAACATTAGACTCTAAATTACAATGGGGCCCACATATAGAAACGTTGTCTGGTAGACTCAGCTCAGCAGCTTACGCCGTAAAAACAATTCGTCAACTGACCGATGTTGACACTGCGCGTTTAGTTTATTTTAGCTATTTTCACAGTATAATGTCATATGGTTTATTGCTCTGGGGTAGTGCCGCGGATATAGATTCAATATTTGTGCTCCAGAAACGAGCTATTCGAGCTATCTATATGATTAGTCCCAAGGAGACACTAAGAAATAAATTTAAAGAGATACATATTATGACGTTACATTCTCAATACATTTACGAAAATTTAATGTACGTTCACAAAAACCAAACGAAATTGAAGAAAAATTGTGATCTCCATAAATTAAATCTAAGGAACAAAAACAAACTCGCTGTGCCCACTACTAGGCTCCATAAAATCTCTAACTCGTTTCCAGGTCAATGTATACGCTTTTACAATAAACTTCCTTTAGACGCAATAGAATTATCGATAGGTAAATTTAAAAAATATGTTAAAACTAAACTATGTCAAAAAGCTTACTATAGTATTTCAGACTACATAAATGATAATAGTATTTGGAAATGAATTGCTCTTCTTATGTGATTTTTTTATGTACTTTTATATTGTTATATTTTTCATTTTAAAAGATGGTGCACATGAGTTTCTCACCAGCTCTTCTCATAATGCAATACCCATCGGAGCTGGTACTTAGATTGATTTTAATTCGATTCTAAACAGTTTGATTAAAATTAATCTGAGCCCCGGTTATTCAAATCATTGTAATTAGTATAATTTAGTATTATTTATTATTTACTTTTATATCATTTTTTGTAATGTTTTGACGTGTTCAAGCGCCTCCTGGGGCCTATGAAAATAAATGATTTGAATTTTTTGAATTTTTGAATTTTACAACAGGTGATGCCTGAGTGTTGTACATTTCAGTCACACCCTTATTAAAGGCGTGATGTTATACTATATTATTTATCAACGAAAATGAGGCTCTGGGAATATATTTTGCAATGGTGTTGTAAAATTATTTAATCATGATCTATGGAAACTGGGAAAAACAGATCACGTTATTGTAATCACGTTAATTTATTTACATATGAGACATTACAAAAAAGCTGTAAATTTTTTAATTGTAAGCTTAATATGTTTTCGAGAACAAAAATCGTTTAGTCTTTTATTCAAATAAGAATAAGAAATATCATCTAGCTATGTGTTCCTGATGTTTAAACAAAAAAAATAAAACAAACATCAAGGAAATGAAGACCCAAAACTTGTAAATCTAATTTTGGCGGCACTACCGCATTATTAAATTAACTTATGGCAAACATTAATATTAATTTAGGATACATCTTAGTTTCTAAAAATGTCAGATTAATAAACCTAGTGTTGAACAACTTATTTTTTTTATTCTTGCCCGATTAGACTAGTATTCCTAATTTAGAATACTGTTTCTATTTAATTTTGTTAAATAATAAACTTAAGTCATATATTATTATATATATTAATAAATAACATTTCTGGACTATTTGCGAAGTTCTTCATTTACTTAACTATAACTCAGTGTAAAAGACTTTTGTTTAAATTAAAAGAAAAGTTATTGTGAAAGATAAACTAATTGTGCGTCTGTGTGTATACTTTTCGTATACTTTATTACTTTTGTTGTCGCTGGTATTTTAATGAGATACTAATATTCAATACGTAAGGCTTCATCCTTTGGAAAGTAAGTTTTGTCTTAACTGTCCGGGATCTCACTTTAGTAGGACGAAACGTTGCTAATTGACAACTTAAATTTAAAATATGTTTTTAACCGACTTCAAAAAAAAGAGGAGGTTCTCAATTCGGTTGTATTTTTTTTTTTTTTTTTTTTTTTATGTTTGTTCACCGATTACTCGAAGACGCCTGGACCGATTTGAGAAATTCTTTTTTTGTTTGAGAGGATATACTCGTCATGTGGTCCCATTTTTTTCAAGTCACGTTCTGATGATGGGATCTTAGAGAAATCGAGGGCAACCCTCAAAAGGCTTCTTTATTGTTTTTTGTATATTATCTAAAACTACTTGGATATTTGCATCTAGTAATCAGCATTTTATGTTGCTGAGCTGATGCTGGAAGGTACAACTCCTCAACGGTTAGGAGTACGGGGATAATTCTTTAAATATAGGCTCCTTGGGGCCGTTTACTGTATTCTTTCAAGTTAGACACAGATGAGGCGAGACGTTGAATATTACTTATGTACCTATATTCATAATATGAGGTCAAGATTTGATGATGGGATCCTAGAGAAATCATGAGTAAACCTCAAATTTCAAAGGCTTCTATATTGTTTTTCGTATATTTTCTAAAATTACTTGGATATTTGCATTTTAAGTGGCTGAGCTGATGCTGGAAGGTACAACTCCTCAACGTTTAGGAGTATGGGGATTATTATTAATAAGTTTTCCGTCTCAAGTAACCGTCGTCTCCTCATTCGAGAAACATTCTTGCTCGGTCTACCCATCACTTAAAATTGTAAAATAAAATAATTTTTAACAAAAAAAAAACCGACTTCAAAAAGTAGGTAAACTAATAAGCAAAAAAAAAAATTTAATTCGCACAAAATAATACGTTTTTTCATTTAGTTAAATAGAAATTATTAAATAAATATTTTATAATTCTGAAGTCGGTGTCAAGTAAACAATCTCAAAGTAAAACTCTGTATAGATAATATCAATCTCTCTAACAACTATTTTCTGACTGAATCTTAGTTCTTAATTATCCGATTTACTTGGCACCGACTTCAGAATTATAAAATAATTATTTAATAATTTCTATTTAACTAAATGAAAAAACGTATTATTTTGTGCGAATTAAATTTATATTTTTGCTTTTTAGTTTACCTACTTTTTGAAGTCGGTTTTTTTTTTGTTAAAAATTATTTTATTGAATGGCAATGTATTCATTCTGCAGTTTGAGTAAGAATTTTCTATTTATAAATAACATGAGTATCAATACTAAATATAAAGTTAACATTAAAACATTAAACCATCTCGAACATTGGCTAATAAGGCATTAATTTCCATGCTAGCAAATCTGAGACAGGATCAACAAAGCAGAATTTGAAATATGTGACAACCATCAAGCTAATGAGCATGTAAAGATTTATATTTTGTAGGAAACGCGTAATTAACATATTCAAAATGGTACTTACGGCTACACATCATTCTATACATATCCAGTACAAACTGGTCCTAAATAGTACGGAAAGCCTTTTATAAAATGCGAGACCAGCTTATACTGGAAATGCATAGCTTGATTAGGAGCCGGGTTTACAATCTGACATTTTATAAGGAGAATGAATTGCATTGTTGTAACATCTTATTCTAAGCATGTAGAGACATATTTGCATGATCAAGTGTTACATACCTGAACCACAGTATAAATATGTACAAACAGTACGGAAACTGCCTACAAACGTGTGAAACGGCACGCACACATAAACATGCACACCGACGAGACCCCTAAGCGATTGTCGCGGTGCTCTCAGTAGCGAGTGCCGCTTAGGGGTCTCGTCGGTGTGCATGTTTATGTGTGCGTGCCGTTTCGCACGTTTGTAGGCAGTTTCCGTACTGTTTGTACATATTTATACTGTGCCTGAACAGTCTCTTTAGTCTAGTGTTAAGTGTATGCGGCCTCACACTGCGAGGTTTCAGGTTTGGTGGATGTTTGTTACTCTTTCACGCCAAAACTACCGGGTCGATTTCGATGAAATTTTGCACACATGTAGCTTATAGTCTGGATTAACATATAGGCTACTTTTAATTGACATACCACGCGGGCGGAGCCGCGGGCGGAAGCTAGTATTGCATATATATTGCAACGCCGTGCTCAATAGCAGCACGGGGTTGGAATTGAGCCCGGTAGATGCCGGGTACAATACAATGTTTATATCCCATGTGATAAGGGTCCCCAATCACATGGTATTTAAATATAACTGGTGAAAAGTGGGTGTTATATACGTCACGCCCTTCTAGGTAATATAGGCGTGATGTTATGCTGAGTTATGTTAAGTGTTATGCAGTGGACAAATCAACAAACTATCTTGGTGTTGCCAATGCGTTAACCGCAAGCAATAAACTTTATTTTGAACAGAAATGATTTTTCTCAGTCAAATTGTTAAAATGTTGATACTTTGACAGCTTTGAGATGTATGCGTGTACAAATTTAATGTTTAGTTTATTGATTGTAAGTTTTGACGCAAAATATCAATTAAAAGTTACTAAAATGACGTCACGTCTTACATTCACAAATTCGTAATTAAAAAAAATGTTTTAAGGGTTCCGTACCTCAACAGGAAAAAACGGAACCCTTAAAGGATCACTCGTTTTAAACTATAATTATGTGATTTTTCTTGATGATTAGGATAATTACGAGACCTTAATATAATTTACGACGTGTTCAGGTGAAAAATGAGAATTTATTGATTTCCAACATTGTTAGGGCCTTATCATACTAGCGGATTACGAGCGGATTCAAAGAGGAGCGGGCGCGCAACGGATTCGTTGCGGGCGCGCAACGAACACGCCGCGCATTCGCAGCGAATTCGTTGCGGACGCGCGGCGTGGACGCCATTTTGTACTGTCTCGTACAAACGCCAGCCAACCAACTTAATAAAATATTTTTTTCAAATGTCAAATCATTTTGCATCATAACGGATTCTTGTGGGATTTTATCTTGCTTAAATATTTTATGTTTGTTTTATGGTAGGTAGGAACGAAATTATTTAGGATTATTTTTTAATCGTTTGCAAAACAACACAAATTAGTCGCTCTCTTCCATTCGATTAATTGATAATGGATCTTCCCAAATTCGTCGATGCTTTCGTTTTCGTCGCCGGCGTTTCCGAAGTAACAAAGCCAACAGCAGTGTTTCCTCGTCGGAATCAATTTTGTTACTGAGTGTATTGTACGTCGTAAATTCGCTACAAACACGCGACGAAAACGTAGCGTATTCGCCACGCGTCCGCGACGTCTCCGCTGCGCAGCCGCTGCGTGTTCGCGACGCATTCGCTGCGCGCCCGCTCCGCTTTGAATCCGCTCGCAATCCGCTAGTATGATAAGGCACTTATATCTATTACTACTACATTTGTGCTTTTTGTGATTGAGATAAAAAAATGGATTTAAATATTGATCAATATTTTTTTTTTACTTTTAAATCTGCATTTAAATTTTGCCTTTAATATTAGCCCGTAAAAGTATATATTTTTTCTTTTAATCCTACCATTTATTTTATTTTTCAAATATTCATGGTAAAACCAAATAAAACTTCGCGGGTATTTTTTATCCATCTGCGACATACAAACAACACCACATACAAAGATTAGCCTAGCCTTTATTTCTTTACAACATTAGCACGTTGTGATTACCTTAAGTTAAAAGTTCATCAGTAGACGACGCATGCTCGTCTGTAATGTTAGTTACCTTATGTAACAAATAAGTCATATAATTTTAACAACTTCTATATCTCATACAATTTAGACCATTTAAGAGGGTTTTGAAATCATATGACTCAAATACAACCTGTTTGTATGAAGAATGTGTAAAAAGCAATGGACGTCAAGACAAAATTTAGAAACATTAATAAATAATAACTATCACAAGCAACGTTGACTTCAATTTATTATTATTAAATAAACGTCCCGAATTCGACGTAATTAGCAGTTTTGACGTCTCTCAATGGTTTATGGGGTATCTCAATGGGTATCAATGAGTCTTCGTTAAATACTGTATTATTTCTAAAATAAATAAAATATAACTTGTTTAATGACATGTATCAGTAAATAGAAAATATCATGTTTAGAAAACAGAAACGGATTTATAGATGAAAAATTCGTTTAAGCTCAGTTTAAAAATAACGATTTTTTAATACAAACCTACTATTTTACGTTAAATTAATTAAAACTTCTTGCAACATTTTTGTGATTCAATGAACATTGAAAAATGAGGATCCAATTGTTGACATCACCAATGGCGACCTTTTTTTTTCGACATGTAACCCAAATATCTTCATCAGACGGGGTCAATTGACCAATGAGTATTCCACATTATGTCACGGTCCCAAAATAAAATAAATCTGAAATACAATAAGCCATGGTTTCGTTTAAGCATAACTGCCAATCAGCATTTCATAACTTGTCAGGAGCTACCGGTTGCAGCACTTGCTACACTCGCGTACATGAGTCTTAAATTCACGACGTTTTTAAAGATAAAAATTTATTTTCAGAAAATTGGCCTAAACTAATGTAATGATTTCATTATTACCTTAATAAGTCACTGTCAGTGAGCCCCGTACCCAAAATTGTACCCAAAATTCTAGCAGCATTATCGTAATTATACAAATCCGCAATACAATGCAACTCTTAATATTTGCTTAATTTTAATAGGTTGAAAAAAATCAGCTCATTATGTTAGTAAATATAAATGTAGATAGTTTTTTTTTTTAATTTATAATGTGTGTATGTTTCAACATAATGCATCTTTTACCTTTGCCTTTGAACACAAAAAGTGAGTAATAAAAAACTCCAACACTTTTTTGCGAGTAATTTTTGTGGTCATAATTTCAGTATAATCATAATATAAAAACTGATCTAACCTTTTCAAACGGCAAAGGTCGACATAATTACTGTTCTAAATAATTATTAACTGTTATTTGCAACATCCTTGATCATCTTTAAATGATTTGTAATGTTATGATAATTATACAACTAAATCCAACAAAATTGCTAGTTTGCCATGTTTTTGCAATGCATTTGAAGTCATTTAGCCCGTGTCTAATACAGGGAATCGATGAGATTGATGTCGTTAAAAAGGAACAGATTTACTTTAATTAATTTTTCATTACTTATAGACCAATAAATGGTAATATTAAATGATGTTATGTTCTAAATTCCTATCTTTATTATAGTACTAGCCTTTGTCCGCGTCTTAATCCACGTGGAATTCGATACTTTCATCCTATTTCCTACAAAATTTAGAACCTTACCTTCATACACTTCCGACACCAAATTTACCCATACGGAGAGAGTGGAATTTTGAAAATATCTATCTTATTGTTGATTTTTCTCGTATAGGGAAGCTATGTGCAGAATAACGTGAAATGTCCTTTAAACTTGATCAACTTCACATATAATCTTACAACGCTTTATTCATCCTCTTGGCGATTAATATTTTTAAAATCTATCTTATTATTCATTTACGTCATGTAAGAAACCTATTTGCTTTTACTGCTGTTATAAAGACTATTATTTTCTTTAATATTTTCAATGTACAGTTAAGGCAAATTTACAATTTTATTATATGTATAGACTGTACTAGAGATGTACTACATTCTATTAGGATAATATAATAAGAAAAGCATATTTAAATACACGAATGACTACTACTAATAAACAATTATGACTTTTTCTCTAGACTGTATCGTCAGGTGGCTAAACAAAGCGCTTAACACAAAACTATCTGTCGTTGCATCTGTACTGACGAGAGTGCGTACATTGCTTAGGTTGTGGTCCAAGTCAAACACTTAGCTTCAATTTCACAACGTGCTAAACCAACACTTAACACTTAGCTTGTTATACAATAATAATAAGACAAACGCTCCATTTACATAAAACAATGCAATTATGTAAAAACCAAATGTGAAGGTTAATTTATAACTAAATTAGATAATCAATGTGTGATTCAAGATCAAATAAATTAATAAACATCAAATCATAATAGGTGGATACTAAACAGTAACATCTTTTTTCATAAATTAATACATAATCAATAAATAATTAGATGCATTTATTAGTATTGTAAGCTTCCCGAATATAAATATTGCAAAAAATAATAAAATATGACCTTTGGCTATATTAGTCTTATTTATTTTTATTAGTAGTATTCCATGAAGGTTTATTTGACTGAAAAATGTATTGATTCATAATTTTTTTAGCAGTCTAAAAAGATTATGAATCATATTATTATATAATTATAATTGATAATGTATAAGTATATTATCATATATATTATTATATCATCATTCATACATAGCTCATTCATAGGCTCCAAAAGAATAAAATAATAAAAATATTCAAAGTGGATGCGATATCTATTAAAACCACCCTCTATACATGGTCAGTATTCAATTCCCTTAGCTGTTTTTTATCACTTATTATAAGGAAAACGTGAAAAATAGTTTTTCGTAAATAAAATCAGCAAATGTCGCATACTACCTATATATAACAAATATAATTTTACGCTACACAATACTGGTTATCTGCTGCTTTCTATTACATTATATTACCGCCAAATTTATAGTTATTTCACAAAAGTAAATAACCTCAAAAGGAAAAAAAAATAACTTTGCGATGTCTTTTTGTATTTTATATGATATTAAGGTTGATAAATTAAGAATCCAGCAGGACTCGAACCTGTACTCTCCTTTTATTTTGTTATTCATTTGTTTCGTTGTTATGCGTAATGCGTAATATTGTAAGAAATACAAAAAGTATGCTTTTTTGTACTTCAAAGCTATAACTTGCTTTTTATCTGTATGAATCCGTAATATAAACATCTCATTTTGAAGAGTGCGTACATGCTCTAGCTATATTAGTCAATTCATTTACTTTGCTGTTGAACACCTATTGAGTAATGATAATGAGACATCATTTTAAATATAATTAACGCAACGAAGTAAATAAACACACAAATACGCCTACACAACCAGGTCTCATCAATGTCGTATGTCATTAAACATTGCTTCTGATAATATTGCGAGGAGTATATTTGTTTGTGCATATATTAGTATTTAAACCCGTATGTCAGCTTGTAATCAGTTATCTTATTACAAGATAAATTTGCATGATGACTTTGTAATCATTGGTAAAGTTCAAGTACACTATTTGATGTTGTGGCTAGTATTAGACCAAACTTTTAGCTTTTTATTTACATAGGCTTTGAAGTTCAGAAAGTCAAAATGGGATATATCAGAATTAAATTATATTGAATTCAGATAACCCATTTTATTTGTACTGTAGTGTAACTTTTATTAGTTACTACTGTATTTATTTGTTTGTTGTTTATTTGTTTAACTCAAAGTCAAATTATTATTGACCATTTTATATGTAGCAAACAAGTTTATTATGCGTTCTGCGGTAGAAATTTGAATAACTCATTTCTCCAACTCAAATTAAATTCAAGAGAGACAATGGTATTTTTTTGCTCTTGTTTACGCTCAACGGCTCAAGAGGTCTACTTCCATCAACTGTAAACGTACTAAGTCTTTATCTCATAACATCAAAGTCATATGCACTACTATTTATCTTAAACAATAAACAATCGCTTGTACCTTGCACTACACACAACAGTAACAACAAATAGCTAAAACACGCAACATTCCTTACGCTATTGTTAAGAAGATATTTTACCGAAAAAATGCCGTTTTGTTCCATCAACAATGACGGTAATGTATTTAGATTACAAGACTTTGTTTATTGGCCAACAAGTCTGGTAAGATGCTTGTAAGATAAACGTAGCTTTGTGTGAGGTGCGAAAACTTTTGCTACTTGTGGTCAACATTCCATCAACCAGAATCAAATATGTTTTGGTTGCCCGTAATTTAAAGTAATCACAGATATTTTGCGTCTATAGTAAATACCTATTTAATCAGAGGTGTATGACATCCACCTCCAGAGAATAAGCTTATCGCCATCCATACCGCTTGCTTGCCCGTGTTAACTATTAATTGACAAATCGAGAATTTAGAATTGACCATGCTAAGTAGTAGTTAACATAACCTTGAAGTCAGCTTTGCCCGTGTTAACTGGTAGTTGACATTGCATTTCACTCAGCTATGACCATGTCAACCTGTGGTTAACATCGCTCCCGCCGTCGAAAAAGCTGATTCTACCCGTCTCTATCACTCCAGGGCCTAATTTGTATTATTTGTCCCGTTTCTTCGTAAAATTTCCCTCCGCACAACCCCAGTCAAGCATCCAAACCATTGACAAAAAACAAGAAAAAAAAATAAAAACGTTACGTTTCACTCAAGTTCGCAGTTCGATTGATTGTGGTGACAGGTACTTCAGCGTGTTTTTTGTTTAGCTTTGACTTTTATGATTTTAAATTATGACATTGTACAAGTGTTATACCTTTTTGGAATGGGGATAAAGAGTTATTTTTGTATATTGATTTAATTTTTCTTTTCCATAAGTGTATAGAACAAAAAAAACTGATAATCTGAGTGGTTTATTTTACTGAGTGTATGAGAACTGTTTTAGAAATATGCATATTTCTTATATGTGATAAATGCTATCCGCATGATTTTTGTTTGTATTCATTGAATATATGACTACTTATTTAGTGTTAGTTTTTGTTTTTCCTAAAAATGATATTTGTGCTTTAAATAGTCTTGTTAAGTTAACGCCCTGCGGCGCCAGATATTGGTATGGAAACAAAGGGCTTTTAAATAATAAATATCCATGAACAAGTGATAATTTTTTTTCATATTATTTTATTTATTATATATAGAACATAATCAAAGAATAAAAACCATATGTCATCGCTTTTATTTTTGAGATATGAGCTTTTGAATACAAGACGAGCTTCAAAACGCCCTACTTCTTAGTTCAGCACAGCATAACTCTGCACCAAAGTCGTAATTTGATAAACAAAAGATAACATTGGTTAGCTAGTTTCATAATAAACATAAAAATATATAACACTTGACGCTTTTTTAAACAAATTGAGTCACAAGCAACGATTTTGTGAAACACGACCCGCGCGCTGACGGCGCTATAAATGGCGGGGCAAAGTAGGGTGGTCGAGTTTTTTTCGTGGGACATTTGAGGCGGCACGCGCTGAGGGCCCGGGGCAAAGGCGCGGTGCGCGCGGACTCCCCTTGGGCAATCAAGCGGTTAGAGACCACGTGACCAGAAGCCGCAAACGGTCACCCAGACTAACAAGGCAATTCCTACCTTATAATGTAAATTAAAAAAAAAAAAAAACCGACTTCAAAAAGTAGGTAAACTAAAAAGCAAAAAATAAATTTACTTCGCACAAAATAATACGTTTTGTCATTTAGTTAAATAAAAAATATTAAATATTTATTTTATAATTCTGAAGTCGGTGCCAAGTAAAAACAACCTTTCTACAATATCAAATTACAGTTCACACAAAAAGAGAGGCGTAGGTGTTCTAGTGCGCGGTCGCCCAGTATTGGTACTTACCACAGAAATATAACTATTATTCAGTCAGAAAAAAGTTGTTAGAACGATTGATATTATCTATACAGAGTTATTAATTGTTTACTTGGCACCGACTTCAGAATTATAAAATAAATATTTAATAATTTCTATTTAACTAAATGACAAAACGTATTATTTTGTGCGAAGTAAATTTATTTTTTGCTTTTTAGTTTACCTACTTTTTGAAGTCGGTTTTTTTTTTGTTAAAAATTATTTTATTTTACGATTTTAAGTGATGGGTAGACCGAGCAAGAATGTTTCTCGAATGAGGAGACGACGGTTGCTTGAGAAGGAAAACTTATTAATAATAGACAAGAATTAAATCCTTTCGCCTGACTATTAAGGGTCACGACCTTCCATCATCAGCTCATTTGACACAATAACTAGCAGCAGGAATACGCGTACAGTAGTGAAAGAATTATCCTTTAACTCCTAACTATTGAGGAGTTGACCTTCCATCATCAGCTCAACCACATAAAATTATTGCGACCAAGCGTAAATCCTGGCCTTGATTAATAAAATATGAGGGTTGCCCCCGATTTCTCTGGGATCCCATCATCAGATCATGACATGCTGAAAATGGGACCACCTTTGAAATATCTCCGTTCCAACAGCTAACTTGACGTCATAACTAGCAGTCTGAATATGTGTACAGTAGTGAAAGAATTATCCTTTAACTCCTAACCATTGAGGAGTTGACCTTCCATCATCAGCTCATCCACATAAAAATACGTAAATACTGGTGTAGCTTTGAAAAACACACTAAAAACATTACATGTGCCTATAAAATTCGAGGATTGCCCTCGATTTCTCTGAGATCCCATCATCAGATCACGACATGCTGACGATGGGACCCTTTTGGAATTATCTCCTGTCCAACAAAAAAAGAATCATCAAAATCAGTTCATAAACGACGGAGATATCCGTGAACAAACATAAAAAAAAAAGCAACATATATACGAATCGAATTGAGAACCTCCTCCTTTTTTAGAAGTCGGTTAAAAAGTAGCAGCAAAAGGTTGGAATGCTGACTGGAAATTCCAATTAATCAATTCTTCATCATGAAGATAATAATGCTTGCTGTGTCAGTAAATTCAGGGTTCAATCTCAGCACCTGGCTAAACGCTTACGCTAAAACATAGCATATTTTCAACATCACAACAGTCACGACCTCTAAACTGTGATGTTTATTTTTATAATACAGATGTCGACTTGCAATCAAACGCCTGTCACATTACCGTCCGTTTTTAAAGCGGAGGTCAAAAGGTTTCAACTTAAATGTCTAGTCCAAACTTAGATCTGCCTTAATTTTTTGAAGTTATGAATAATATAGAAATAAATAACTTAGATGTTAGGTCCTTCACCGTATTAAGTAATATGTCTAGTGTAATAATCACTTTAAATGCGTGAAACCTGGCCAAGTGCGTGACGCGCCACGCACAAGAGGGTTCCGTAGTGAGCCGTTACAACGTAACAATATTCTAAGTAACTACATATTACTCTTCAACTAATTATGTTGACGTGGCCACTAAAATGTCTCTTGAAAGTTCATTACATATACTACCACCATTATTTTATTCAGGTTTCGCATCGCAAAGTTTATGTTAATTTGTAAACAAAAAGGCAGTATTTTATTATGGTAAACGCCATTTGGTTATTAATTTCGGATAGCCGAATGGAGGATGATTGAATTGAATTCCATTATTTCTTTCTAGCACTAACGGTTTTGACGCTATGCCTCGGACAGACGAACAGATGGACATAGCAAAACTATAAGGGTTCTTTGTAGGTACTACGGAACCCTAAAAAGCACCAAACAAGTAGGAATTTGCAGTGTTCAACCATGAACAGATGAGCAAATCTTAACAAATTACTATCATGCGTATTATTTAATCACGTTTCGTTTATCATTTAGAAATATTAATTTATTAATCATGACAAAAAATGTCGGGTTTAAGCAAAATGTCGACAGTTATGTTAATACAAAAGTTATTTTTTGAAGTCGGTAAAAAAATAAATTATGATGAAAAATAAATTACTTGTAGACAACTTGTAAGAAACACAAAAACAGTTTGAACGGCGTTCTGTAAAAAGAAAAACATTCAACATTGCAACCAAGAAAAGGAAAAAAATACTTTTTATTAATAATCTGCTAATCTCAAATAACAAGAAGTAATCAGAAATTAATATATTCAAAATAATTTAGATTTAACATTGAACATCACTTAATTAAAATGATTCTTCTATCAATGACAAACTGTGCTTACGTAAACAACCTTGTAATGTGGTGAATCTATAAATATACAAATATTAAAATTGTTCACCGAATCGATTCAAAAATTCCTTTAAGCAAACAATGGGGTATTTAACCTGATATGTAAACCTGTATATTTGCATATTAGTAGTAAACGTAAAACCAGCAGGATGTAGGCATATAAGCATATTAAGTTAGTGGCATTGACCATTTATGTGAGAAATTTTACTTCGTGCTTATGAAGATATTTTATAAAAATGTGAAAATAGCTTTCAGTCTGTAACGCTTTTTATCTTAACCAATCTTGGTGAAAATTGGTACTACAATAGTTGAAAAAACCGGCCACGTGCAAGTCGGCGAGTGTGCTATTATCTATAAAAACAGTAAAAAAAACATGTCTGTTGTATGGAAACAACACTTAAATAATTATTTTATTTTCAGTTACTTAATTATTTTATCATTATCAGCCCTGAGACGTCCACTGCAAGACATAGGCCTCACCAATCGATTTACACAGGAACTGGCAAACTTAATTATTTAAAAAATAAAATTTATTGTGAATATTTCAGGCTTCTTCTTGTTACCGTTAACAATATATAGCTGAAATGAGCAAAAAAATCACGTTTGGAGCCCCTCCCCTAAATATTTATTTTATATAGTTTCTAGTATTTGTTGTTATAGCGACAACAGTTTTACATCACCTGTAAAAAAATAAATTGTCTAGCTATAACGGTTCATGAGAAAGACGGACACACGGACAGCGAAGTCTCAGTAATAGGGTTCTGTTTTTACCCTTTGGGTACGGTAGAATAAAAAAAGAATACATATTCTTCTTATCGACTACCACTCGCAGAAAATAATGTGCCGAAACTAAAGTGAACGAACGAACTTTTACAGTGTACTCTTCAAAATAAATTATATTTTGTCGAAAGGTTTATCAAATGGACAATCAAGAAAATAAACAAAACATGTGTCATATTTTTACCCTGTGTCACCATTTTACTATTATAAATGATGCAGGAATCATAATAACACACAATTAAAATAATATGTTAATGTAATCGCAATTATGTTAATATGTTAACGACACAGATAACTTGAACTTTATTCTTGCAACAGGTTTCTAGACTTTTATGATGCGTAATTTGTTTTTTTTAACTTCATAACAGTTAGTTATTCATCATTGTCATGGAAACAAAAACTATGCGCTAGTCTCTCGTACCTAATATTTTATACCGTGGTGTATTGTTACAAGGGTTTTTATATTGTCATGAAGCTCATTCAAGCTTCTTATCATCTGAGACTTAAATGACCTAGATTTTACTGCCCTCTTTTCAAAGTTAGTGCATATGGAAAGTATGTTACTGTCCCAATTTTCTAGATTGTTTGTACATTATATATAACAGTCTTGTAGGGTAAATGCCAGCCCTTAATCAGCAAAAAAATGCAAAAGCTACATCAAAAAAATTATATAACAGTAACTTTAAAATTTTCACTGACATCATACAGAAATAAAATGTAATTATAAAATTTCCACCCGTGTGCTACGTCGATAAAAAATAACTTATTTGTTTATCTAAACTTAAAGTTTAATGGCAACAAAATACAGTAATAAAGTCTATGTGAATGAGTAAAAAACATTCACTCATCCTAACAAACTAGCATTCATGAATTTTTTTGCACTTTTAGTGAAAATAATATCTAAATAAAGCAAGTCGAAACAGCTGCTTGCGCGCACCTTCCATAACGCACAGTCGAATCTGTCGTTTGGAGCGTGACCTTTGCATGATGGCCTTCGTTGCATAATGCTGTCCTCCGGCGTAGGCGCATCTCTGCCTCACCGTTTATTATTGACGTTTAAATATACAGGGTAATTTTTACAATATTCCTATATAAATCGCTTGATGGGTGGTGTTTAAATAAAACATAACACAAATTTATGTACCACTTTTTGAAATATGCAGATTAATTAGAACAATATTTTAAAATCTCACTAGACCTAAGTTTGCAAATACTAGTTCATTTTATATTAATGCGCTTCGTGTAAATCATTAAATTTGAGTTAAAAGATAAAAGTTTAAAGAGAGTCGTAGACCAAAAGTTGCTCAGTGTAGTGAATACAAGTCCAACGTAAGAGGTTATTAGTTTTTAAAATGACCCCGGTATTTGACAGTAAAATTACTGGCATAGATTATTATTATTTATGATCTGGGTTATTGGTTTAACGATGGCTTAGAATGCCTCGACAATTTATTACATCTTACTTTAGGCTTCAAGAGTATGATTAACAAGTATATTTTTTGCAGTTCGTGCCAAATCATTGACATTTAATTTTATTTTCACCTTTTATATTACTTTACGAAACAACGACGAGACACGATCTAACTATTAGATGGACTCGATTGCGCAAAATGTTATAAACAGCTTGAGGCGTGAAATAATTTAATTTAACTGGTGAAATGTGGGTGTCTTCTATTGACATCTTGAACCTAAACGTTGAACAATATTATTAAATTGCCTAACAAGGTAGATATATAGTATTTTTGATTAGCATCCGATTGAATCATAAAGATCGGATTGATTCATAAACATTTTTACCATATAAAACGTGACAGAATAAAACCTATTTTACTAAAACCGGTTAAACATTTCTTTCTCATTATTTATTATATATACTAATATTATAAAGAGGACATATTTTTTTGTTTGTTTGCGCCCAAAAATCTTGAAATCTACGAAAGCGATTTTAATTAAAATTGGTGTTGTTGATATTGGAGATAATTCAAACTGCTAGAATAATATAGGATTTTTTACAGACGTACAACGCGGGAAAGCTGCATGAGGCAGTAAGTCAAAACTATTTTGCAATCGACAAGAGCTTTTTTTTGTAGAAAGTTTTTACTAAAATGTGTGAGTGTTAGAAGTAGTACAATCTAAACCTAATCGAATAATTATAAAATCGACCTATCCCAACATATCCACGCGTGAGCAAAAACAGGTGATCAATCACCTACGCTCATTATCCGAGACAGATATCAATCCATTAGACATAGTGATCCCGTTTCCAGTAAAAACGTGTGCTATACTATAATTAAATTAATATGGTGGGAAGCAAAGTTATATAACTGTGTATTATTCGTCAACTCATATGATTTGACCTGAAGAAATTTTACTACGACTACTCTATTATTTTTATATTTGGTGGCCATTTTTGGGAAGCTAGACGTAAAATATGGATATAACTTAATTTTTGAATATGGTATTAACTGCTTGGTAGAGTGATTTACCTTGTTAGCTGAGCGATGATTCTTATAAAGTTTAATAATAATATAAATTTCATTTTTGCTGTAGAAAAAATCCAAAATTATATTAATGTAAAGGTGTTTTAAAAATGTATTTTAGAGGTATGTAGATTTTTATTTTGCATAATATATTGACTTTACTTAAAAAAATACCTCTTTATTTTATCATCAAAGCTTATAAATTGTTAACTTAAATTTTTGTTTGTATATTAATAGAGCTTATCAACTTAGTTGCGTTAACTTAGCTTAATATTAGCTTTTTATTACCAGGAAAAGATGTGCTAAAAACTATTTGATCAATGATTACGAACACTCATTATTTAAAGATGATGTGAGGACATTGGCATGTGTTTGACATTCGTTAGTAAACAAATGCCTAACTTGAGAGAAAAGACTTTTGTAATCAGCTCGCTCTGGTCTTCGTTTCATAATCATTGCACAAATTTACGCAAAATAGTGTAAAATTGTAATTTGACCTTCGCTTTTTTTAAGCATAATGTAAATGTTCTCGAATTCAAACCATTTAAAAAAATTAAAGGTCACATTTTGGAATAAAAAACAATTGAAAATATATAATTTCGATAAGCTGATTTAAATAGGAACTTCCATAGCCTATAGAATAATATATAACTCTATTAGAATGTAATTTTAAGTTTCAATTTATTGCATTGACGTCAAAGCCTAACAAGACAATAATTTTTAATTAAAAAAAAACAAAAAAACTTTTTTTTTGTAAAATTGCACTTTGTAATGGACTCTAGGTACTTTTTCAAGTTATTTTTTCCCAAAAAAAAAAATACTTTTAAAATTACGAACCGTATAATAAATTTTCACGAAAAATTCAAAACGTTCACTTTCCGATAATCAAAAAATAAGGTATAATCACACTCACCATTTTCCTGATAAGCTATCACATCCACTGCATAATCGATCAATAGGTCACACCACACTACGCGTGTCACTGAACGCACGCGCGAACCGTCTGAGCCGTGCGCGCCGGTCACATGTCATATATACCATACTGCCTTGTATATATAGCCTGAAACTTGGATGACATTGGTGACTTCAAATACTGTACGGTTTTTCTGTATTTTCTTAACAGGATACTGCGAGTTTTTTTGGGAAAACGGATTTAGAAAAGGATTTTCTACGTGGTATTAAGAGGTCAACTGCAATACCTACAAATCATTGCAAATGTGTGCTTTCCAGAATTGCCACAGAACAATGTTGAATGAAACTTTCTGTTAAGGGAACTTTAGACTTTACCTTAATAGTCAAAAGAAAGAAAATGTTGAAAAAAGTATATTAGGGATAATTTTTAACATCCTTAAGTTTGATTACAAAAGTTTTGAAACATACGTTAAATATTAGCAACTTTCTTAGTTATCCTTGTCTGGTATTATAATTAACTTTGTTTACCATTTACCATGGTGGCAAATAGTCTGGATGGTAAGTAATCATCGGAAATTTGCCCGAATCCCAGTCCCATGTCATATTATACTACACTGCTTTGTATATAGTCATATATTTTAATGCCATGTCGGTGAGATTTACTGTATTTTCTCAACAGTATACCGCGGACTATTTTTTTTAAATCGGATCCGCTATGGTGTGTAAGAGATGAATTATATCCAAACAACTAGTAAAAAAAATTAGATGTTATGCTTCTCCAGGGAACCATGACTAGGTGCCTTTTGAATAACATATTCTTTATTATTCTTGTTAGTAGGAAAATTATATTGGAGATATTTATTTAAGGATGAGTAAGAGATTGTGACGCTCAATTACACTGAACATCCGTGAGCGTGCCCGTCGAGAAAACGGATCGCGTCATGGAGTTTGCAAAGCAAGTGTTATAGTTATCATTTAAAAACTTACAATAAATATTAGATCTGATGTCAAACAGAAAGCTGAAATAATTTTTGCCTTCTGTAACTGACAGTAATTCATGGGTTATTTTATTACCACTAGGAGCTACAATTTTTTGACAATTTGAAGTCCAATAAACTTCTAAAAGTGTCTTCACACTGAAGAAACTATGAATGAGGAGCAGAAGCAGAAGTGTGTTGTTTGTCAGGTCATGTTTAATGTAACGTCTAAGGGTCAGTTTTACAGATTACTGATATGTCCTTGATAAACGATTTTAGATTTTACAGATGTAATGCAAAATTTGTAGAGTTATTAGGCGGTTAACTACAAAAAAAATCTCAGGAACTTCTGGAATCAGCTTTAAATTAATAAGCACATATAATATTATTTATATACAACGGAGCTCAAAGATGAAATTCATAAAGATTGTGAAATAGTCCAACCAGATCCTATCTTATTTAGACGGAACTTTTAATTTCGTTAAAATAAGATAGGGTATAAAACCATTAATTGATACACAAAAGAGTCTAAAATGGACGGACATATTCTATTTAATTTTAATATTTTCATCCCAGTAAAATAACTCAGCTTCCTAAGGTTGCTGCTGGTCTGTTTAACCCTGCCAGGTTGGATATTTACTATACATCCGTAAGGAAAAAAATTATTAACACTGATATCTGAATAAAAGATGTTCAAAGAAAACTAAATCGAATTCTTCTTCTTTTCTGTCGTATTGGCGACACGTTGAGGCTTTCATGTTGGAAATGGAAATGGACACAATTTGGCGCATAATTTCTCGCCATCTTTCCCTGGCAGTCTTTCTGGCGCAGTCAAATACGTGGCTTCCTAGTAGAATTAAGTTCCCAGAATACTTGCAATAATTATGATTATTATTTATTAATTGATATTTAATTATTCTATTCTAATCTTATTCTATTTTATTACTATTATTGTTTTGAAATTTAATTGTGCTTTTTCTATTGATTTATATTGTAATGACGTGTAATTGTAATTACCAATAAAGAAGTTTATGAGTTTAGTTTATGAGTTTACTTGGTCAGCCCAGTGCATTGGTGACCTGCCGCGTGCTCTACAATATTTTACCCTACTATGAATTAAAATGGTTTGTGAAATAATTATAGTTGATATCACCTGACCAATCTGATTGGCATAGAAGACGGAACAACATAGTCTCTTAATGCAGCAAATAAGCTTGAGCTGGTAAGTGTAGATAAAATCAATCATTTAGGCGATAGTGAAGTTGACCACAAATGCCGCACATGTCCTGCATTTGTTCTAATCGGTCACGCTCAAGTGCAGCGCCCGTCGATTGGTCGATGAAGTGCAGGACAGCCATATTTTAGTACCGCCAAAATATTTGATTTTATCTTTAAAAAGCCTAACACATCAAGCACTCCATCGATTGTATTATCAAATCAAGTTTTACGAGACGCATTAATGAATATATGTGTGACATTCAAAATCCCATAACATATCCGTGATGCGCTGATACTGAGATGCGGAAATGCCATTGTTTAAAAATCATCGCGTATCGATAAACTCGTTTATTCAAACATTCGAACAAAATGGTAGGCATAATGTTAGTAGTACATTAATGCATAATCAATCTTGTTATAGAGTATATTATGCAACAACAAACACACGTTTCGTGAAGGTCGATATGCCACGATTATTTGCAATATTTTTGGGTCTAATACTTACATTAAATTGGCATGCGTAGTCTATTGATGGACCCACACAAAATTTGAATACCGAACAAAAAATATCTATTGTACTTATTTAGGGATAAAAATACCCTAAAATTTCGAAATCAACGATCAAAGTTGTATAGGAAATGCTTCGTCTCTTCTCTCTGTAACAAAAGCTTGCGATACCGTCTTACTGCCTTTCAAATAAAAGATACTTAAAATCTTCATAGTTGGGAATCGGAATGCTGACAACCTGATTCAGGACTGTTACTAATTATATTGTTATGGTAGTTATTTAACACTAGCTTTTTCTCGCGACTTCGTTTGTGTAAGATTCAAAAACAAAATTGAGGATTCCTAAGCATAATTTTCAAAAAATATATCGTTATATTATTTTATTACAACTAAGAAACTTCGTGCAGAATTTCATCCAATTTTCTTTAAAATTGACATACTTCACATATCATCTTACAACCCCTAATCTACTCCCTAAGGGATAAAATACAAAAATAAAATAAAACTATACCAGTTTTTAAGTTGTATTCCCAGCTACGTAACTGTGAAAAGTTCATCAAATTCCATGCAGTGATGTTTGCGTCATGCCCGTACGAACATACAGACAGACAGACAAAAATTAAAAAAGAAATGATTTGGTTTCTACTGCTGTTTAAAATACCCCCAGTATTATATTTTCTTAAATATCTTTAATGTACTGACTATATATATACCTATATATAACGTTAATGTAACTGTCGCACCTATGTTTATAGGTTATAAATGAGTATAGATTAATTGAATTTGAAAAATAGCTTATGAGTTATGAACTTTGTTTATTGGTTAAAATAGCACATAACTAAAGAACGAAGATATAAAATTTTATAGATTATACTAATTAAGTTCTATTGTAAACTGATTAAAAATCAAAGAAAAACTACTAACTACACTATCAAATCGAAACAAAACTGTTCATGCGTTACTGTTAGGCGGCAGATCTAAGGTGAGATGAAATAAATCACCATTCTGTCATTAAGTCTGTTTTTATGTCACAAACCCATTTAGTGCCATATTCGTCTAAACGTCTTACTTAATGTTTTCTCAATCGCTAGATTATATTAATATAAATGCTTTAGATTAAACAATCAGCTGGGATGTTTTAAGACACTTTATCGATTCCACCACCACCAGGACCTGATCTTGACTCCTTTCTGCTAATTCGTTCTTTTTATTTTCTATTTATATATTACTACTCACTACCCTCACGCTGGTGTAAGTGGAAGGAAGATAAAGGCTAAACAACAGATGGGCAATTATTTGGTGATCCCTTATTTTCGAATAATTTAATTAAGCATAATACTAATCGTTTGGCATAAATGTCTTTTGGCATGCTTCTTTACTCGGCAGAATTTTTATTTCGCATATTTTTTAGCGTTAGTTTTAATTAAGTAAGCATTTTGTTTCTGCGCCTAATAAAGATCAAAAGATAACTTGTGTATCATAGCGTTAATTAGGTAACAGTGCTACAACATGTTTATTTGAAACACAAAAAGTATTTTGTTAAATTAGGAAAGTGTTGCTGTAACTAATTAAATACTATGACAAAAACAATTATGACAATTGATTATCATGCCAAACATTTATTATGCCTATCAATAATTATGCGTAAACTATTTATTCTTGAAAACAATATGTGAAAAAAGGTTATGCCTAATTAATATTATGCGTAACTATCATTATGCCAAATGAAAATATGTGCATCTATACACAATATTATATTATTTTTATTATTTCATTACCTTTTTATTATTTGTTTAAAACTAATGGACCATTTAAAACTTGTGCGTTAATAATAAAGTTATTCTAATGCGAATTAAACACACATAATTATACCATTTTATCGGACATCAAATGTCAAAAGCTTTGTGTATCAATGCCGTTTCTGTATATATGTACATAAATGTTATATTAGTGTATCTATATTATATCATATATTTTTATTATGAGCTATTACTAGATCAAGAACTGCTTTAATATTTTTTTGTGACAAAATTGTATTATTCAATTATATTTAACAGATAAGTTTATGACATACTTTATCAGAATCTATCTCCTCACTCACACTAAGTCCTTTCTAAAGGTTTAATTACTTAAATTACAGGAATTAATATTTTACCCGAAACAGAAATTAATACTATCGATAAATGTTTTTTAACGTTCGCAATTTGAGAACATTTTTTCAAAAATTAGATAACAGGGTATTTATTTACTTTTATATTAATTACGCGATTTACATCCGTTGTCTAAATAAAATCTAACGGGAATTAACGCGATCAAACATGTTGTGGCCCGTTAGAATTTATTTAATCATGCAACGCGTAAGTTTAAAAGTTAATCCGTCGTCTATTTAAAAAAAAAAAATACTATCGTTGTTTTAGGCAAGCTACGAATTATTAAGCTGCACACTTAAATATGAGAATTTTACAAAAACAGTCGCAATATCCAAAGGGTCAATAATCACCAGCACAGTATTGCAAAAATTCATCCAAAGACATAATATTAAAGTATATAATAGTATCAACTTAAGTATTAAAATGAGTGATTTAAATGCTTTATAAGAAAGTTGCGAATAAAATAGCGCTACTGATGAAGGAAAATGGGGCATGCTGAAATATTGCCGCAGGGCAGAATAAAACTTGTAAGGTGCTCGAGTAAATTTTTTTTTTTTTAAAATTTTTTATTAATTGCAATACAACGTTGCAGATTAGATTTTCAGCATTATGTTACAAACTGCTCTCGACGAATTACGGTCCTGAAATGTAAAAATATTTAAATTAAATTTTAAGTATCGTTTGTATAACGATACTTAAAATTTAATTTGAAAATTGTGAAAATAAATGACCAATTCGCAAATAATATTGCGAGTTGTGAATTACATTTTGAAACTCGGTTTTCGTCTGTCTGATTTTGGTTCTAAGTATAGTGTTGTTTCGAAAAAAAGTACATTGAATGTATACTAAAGAGTAACATTAATCAATATAAATCAACTAGTGAAAACTTACGGTAAGAGTTTCTTTTGTAATTTAAATTTAAAGAAACCGAACGATCCATAGTTGTCATACATTTTAGAAAATATAACGTAACAAACGACCATACAAGTAGCAACGTAGCAAGCGCTACTGCTTTGCGACAGGATAAAGGCGAGACGGTGGTGTGCATGACCCAGGCTCGTTCACAAGAGCTCTGTTACCATCCAGCTATGTCTGCTTTTCCGCTTTAAAGAAATTAAAGGTAGACTCCCGAGCACCGTGATTTTATGCTAACGTAATATAGGCATGTGTATTTTAGATAAGAATTGTCAATAAAAATCGATATAAATTTAATAATATTAAAGTTAAATCCATATTACTTTTGTATGTATATAAATCAATACCTTTGGGGTGCATGAAAGGAGCCTCCCCGAGTGACGTACACACACAACGATTCCCTACGTCCGGCGCACCCTGGGCAATTCGCGAGTTCTCGAAAGCGAATTGGCTAATCCTTTCACCACGATGGCAAGTCAAAATAAAATTGATCTCAGCCATCGACACGACGAGGAAGAAGAATACCTTAAGGGGTATTGATTTTAAGAAAGTATCTATTTTCATAACGCTACGCCCGTTCTTAGATTGCTTTATAGTGCAGCACGGAGTTGAAATTGTGCCCGGTGGATGGCGATAGGCTTCCCCTATCCCATGGGACTTAAAATATAACAGGTAAAGTGTGGGTGTTAAACAGCTCTGTCACACCCTATTGGGTAATATAGGCTAGATGTTATGTTCTGAATGAAACTTTGCTATATTTGTAGCACAATGTATACCAATGCCAATATTCTCTGATTTATGGTCGTTAAGTAACGACTGAATTGTTGTCTATGCCGTCAGTTTCAATTTAAGCTGAGCCTAGCATGTCGAGGACGGCGGCTAATAGGTTTACGAGACATTATACTGTATTGTATTGTAACATTCGGACATAAAGTATTGGATTTTGTTGGTGAATTGTGAACATATAGCGTCCGAAGTAATTCTTAGTCACCAGTACTTGGTCACTCAAAAGAAGGTGAACTAGGTAAAAGATTAACTGTTCTACTCATGTAATGTCATCACAGTTTGGTATATTTAAAAAAAAATATAGTTTAAAAAAACTAAAAAACACGCTTTTAAAGTACTTCTAACTAAAAAGTGAAAAATAATTCCTAATATAATATAATATTTAGCCGTTTCAGCTTGAAAATGGTAATGAACAAAAAATACTAGTATTATTGTGAAAAAGCGTGGGTTGCTCGATAGACGAAAAATATGGCACTGAGCGCCTCATGCTCATGCGAATTATTGCATTGTCATCGATCTTTGACAGGTGTGCAAAATTTTAATGAAATATGTCCGTTTAAAGTGGGTCAAAATAGAGTCCAAAGGAGTTGGTTACATACATACATACAGGTGAAGCTAATATAAGCGTGTTAAAAAAATTATCAAGCATTTTGATCTTTACATGGTCAGTTATTAAGGTGTTCCCAGATTTCGAGCATAACATACAAAACATCACACCTATATTACATAGAAGGGTGTGGCAGAGGTGTACAACACCCACACTTCACCTGTTATGTTTAGGTCCCATGGGATAGCGGGCGAGTACGATATCAACTCCGTGCAGCTATAGTTAATTGCCTGGCGGAAAGTTCACAAATAACTTTTTTACTGGTGGTAGAGCTCTTGTGAATGAGCTCGAGGGCGGCAGCACCACCGTCTCATCTTTAACCTGCCGCCAAATAGTAGTACTTCCATTACTGTGTTCCGGTTTGGTGGTGAGATCAGGCCCTGAAATTACTGGCACATGAGGCATACCACCGTAGTCCTCAGCTGCAGCGACGCATCTATAATCTGCTTTTGTGGATTGTTGAAGTCCATGTACTCCACTTACCATCAGGTGGACTACACGTTCGTTCGCTGTGGGCGTAGTATAAAAAAAAAAAAAAAAATAACACTTTGCCCGGCCCGTGTATTGAACCCGAGACCTCGCGGTGAGAGGCGCATACGCTAACCTCTACACCATCGAGGCCGTTCAGGCATATGCTTGTAATGTAACGTTAAAGTTTAAATTTTAAGCATTACTTTATAGAGTGTACCAATTTATCGAAATATTTCAAATCAAACCATATTCAATTGATATGAAATGAATTCATATTTATTCACATGCCAGGTTATATTATTTAAAAGTTAATAGAATGATATATTTTTCATTGTGATTTTACATTGGCTTACGGTTTTAATCGACCTTCAACATTTAGTAGGTATAACAGCTGTAGAACTTAACCTTTTAATGTTCTACATTAACATCCATTATCTTCGGTAACAGTAGACAAACCGCTTTATAATCCAAATTGTGACAAGCATCTGGCGTCATCAACAACACATTACCCATTGTTACTCTATAATGTTCAGGATCCGTTAAATTTATATCACGTCAACCTTTAAGTCAGGTTTAAATTAAATCTCGTGGCGCCATACAATTACTGAGGACTCGAAGTGGGCGCGGGTGCTTTAAACGAGGACATGAAGTCCTATCAAACACTTCTAGGACAATAAAACTTTATATAATTGTTAGTTTAATGATGACAGTATTTAGGTCCTTAAGCAGGTCAGACCTTGAACGTGTGGAAGTGTTGTTTTTGATAACGAACCGCCAACAGAAAGTCTAAGTTATGAATAAGTTCAGTGTAGAGCTTTGTAAACTAGCTCATGGGAAGAAGCTCCTCCGTTTTATCTTAAACTTGGAATAGGGATGATGACTTAGCCAGCAAAAGTAATAAAATGAATACTTTATTAAAATATAGGAACAGAAAACAAATGCATTTTTTTGTTACATACTTTAACTCAAACTCATCTGATGATGTGAAGCAGTTAATGTGATATAAAAGTAGTTCCTTTAATTATGTTTCTTGAAGATTTATGTTTCTAGGTCTATAGAATCTTGTGTAGTTATATTTGTATTAAAGAAATATTTAGATTAAAAAGTTCCAAAATAGAAACTTGATTGTTACAACAATTTAAGTCGCGCTTAAGTGTAATGTCATTGATTTTTTTTTGATGAAGGTGTATTCTCCTTCAACAAAAACGTGAGTAAATATATTCAAATATGTATCTAACAACATAGCTTTATATTTTTATTCAGAAGTCATATAATTTAAATGACTATCAAAGTCCTAGATCATCATTAATAAGATAGGAATGTATCATCAACTAAAATTAAATAAAAACCGTTTAGCCTTCAGTTTAGCCTACAACAGCCTATAGTAAACATTTTCAATTTATATTTATAAACAGGGTAATTTAAAAAAAAAAAAGAAGCCCGAACAGTTTTTAAACAACCAATTTTATAATACTTTTTTTTTAACTATGCCTGGAATAACTCCTGTGTCGCGGGGGTGTTCACATTTCACACACACAATGCACACTCAATACTCAACACGTTATCGAGAATAATATTTTATATTAGTTGCCTATTCAATTTTTCTTTGATCATTTAAGCCCCGGTTTCAGGGTCTAATTAAATTCAACGCAAAACTAAAATAAAATTTTGAATGAAAAAGAGAAAAAATCGTAGCTAGGTTTAGCGTCAACCTAGCGTCAACCGTGGCCTTAAAAAATCGTCAAATTGATGCCAATATTTATGTGTCCACTAGGTTGTTGGTTTATATATCAATCTAAAGTAAGCAATACAATTATGTAACAAAAATAATGATTGCTGTATTTTGTGAAGTAGTATAGAAAAAGATGTGCCTTATTGAGTGTTAAAGCACCCAGTTGGAGGTTAACAGTAATTTGAAAATGACCCTATCTTCTCATTAATAAATCTGCGAAGTCATTAAAAATGAATAAATTACCGAAAAAATTGATTTATGTATGAAATATTGAAGTTTTTAACAGCCATGAAGTGTTTGGTACAATCGATGAATTTATGATTATGATTATGAGTACCATATAAAACTAATTGCTGTTTTTTTTATTAAAACTTGATGCTTACAAAATTTATCCTTAATTGTGTGATATTTATTTTTATTTAATTAGGCATTGGAACTGTATTAATATTATTATTAATGTCACTTCCTACAATTTTATTTTATTCTGCTTAATAATATACTGTGGAATTGGTTTCGGATAAACTTATTAAATACTGGTTCCCACCCGTGACTCTACTCGCATGAAATGTCAATAAAGTAATATAAGTCAGTATAGTATATAACTTTCATATAAAAACTATTCAGAGATTGGAGAGTTGTTCAGACATTGTCACAATTTTACATTAAGTTGATTGTTTTCTAGTAATGCATCTAAATAGCAAATAAGTAAAACTTAGAAAATAATATTTTAATTTTACCATCAGTAGGAACTACTGCCTGCTTTGTTGGGCTTGTGGTTAGCGTATGCGTATCTCACCGAGAGGTCGCGGGTTTAATTCCCGGGTCGGGCAAAAGGTTTATTTAGGATTTACTTGTCAGGAAATTCTTAAAAAAAGTATGGAGTTGAAATTGTGCCCAGTAGATAGCAATAGGCTTATAGTATTTATTTATATAATTGTATATTTATATATTATTATATATTTATTTTAGTATTTGTGTATCTACATATATATGTTATTATAGTTTATATGTTGTTTATAGTGTATATAAATATTGTAAGAGATTATGTGTAAATATTGCAATTAGGATATCTCTATTTTTTGTAAATATTAGCTATAAGATTTCTTGCGTGTTCTCAGAGTTCTGGCGTGGCTTGAATCTTTCTAAAGTCATTAAACGTGTGGTGAGATGTGACACTGTTCTTTCATCCTTATGTGCTGACTGCCATGAAGGAATGAAATATTGATATGACTCGGGGAGTCAGCACCTAAGGATGAAAAAACAGATTTTTAAGACAGTTTTTATTACATAAAACCTGAACAATGTTATGTTATGTAGTAACTATATCTATAATTTGATATGGCACTTATGATAATCCGGAAGAAGAACGGCTCACAAATAACAATTACTAATTTGTTGCTGATTGAACTCTTGTTACTACACAGGTGAGTTCACGTCCTTTCACCGCAAGATGTATTTACATCGATATCGGCCACCCTAGCACGTGTGAGTGATAAGACTTGTCTGACTTTTCAAGGCATTGAAACTATACTAATTATAATTAAATATCATTATTTGTACAAATTCTTAATGAACCAATGAATAAATTAAAATGTGATTATGGTGAAAAAAATAATAATTGTGGATTTTGATCCAACTCTTGTCATAATGAGAAGAGACTAATTAAAATAATAGTTCTGTATGGGCACGAAACAGAACCTCATAATAATTAAGATACCGTATTTTATTTAACCAAGGGAACATGCCTTTCGAGCCGCGAAGCTCTAAAATGTATCGAAACATTCATTTGTATTTAATTTAATAAAAGTTACATTTCAGGCAGTTAAATATTTACCTACCCTACCCTGGCTAACATAATGTGAATGCACACACGACACTATTTGTTTTAAAGCACACGATACATACTGAATATTATCACTTGCCGTGACTTACGGTTAGAGGGACCGTTCCTGAGATATCTATATCTTGTTACATCTGCATTCATACGGGACTTACTCACTAAGTGTTTGTGTGTATGATGTTGATTGATGTTAAATCTTGTCTCGTCGTGCAGATTGCATATTCGTATACAGGATAGATGCCACAAAGCGACTTTTTATTGCAACCACAGATTCTAGACGTGGCTATATGCTAGCTGTACATGGAAGCATAAAATAACTTTTGCAAACAAAATGTCGACAATCTCATTGTTGAATGTTTAACAGAATGTTCGAATGTTTGAGATTCTAACTATGACCTTGACCGGGCGTTCATCACGATTTTTCGGTGAACTATGCGGTTTTAGATGCAGTTACCACTGTGATTTCCTTCGAGAATTCTTGGATATTAAAAAGTCAAGTGCTACTTAATTATAATCATTAGGGATTTACAGCTAAGTGATCTTCTGCCATTTATGTCTCTTTTTGAAAATACTTGTGCCTAGTATGAGCAAAAACTTAACAAGATCATGGCCCGATTAATAATTAAAACTATTTTCATTTTTTTTTTTCACTAAAGATTGTTATTTTCAGTTTTATCGTAAACAAGGATATTGCAACATCTCTGAAATATCGACATAACTCGCTACAACAAATAAACATGGTAAATACCCCATGATAACTTATATTCATTAAGAGTTACTTTAGATATAATAATTATAGTTTTAAGCTTCTGAACACTATTCTAGATTATTATTATTAGTCCTACAAGTAATCAATATTTGCTAAAACTTAACAAGATCATGGTCCGATTACCGACGATTAAAACTATTTCATTTTTTTTAAAAACATATATCAACAGAGTATTTTATTATAAGTTTTGAGAATAAACATTGTTATTTTCAGTTTTATCGTAAACAAAGATATTGCAACATCTTTGAAATATCGACATAACTCGCTACAACAAATATACATGGTAAATACCCCATGATAACTTATATTCATTAAGAGTTATTTACAAATTCAAATTCAAATCCAAATCATTTATTTTCATAGGCCCCAGGAGGCGCTTGAACACGTCAAAACATTACAAAAAAGAGATAAAAAAATAAATCATAAATAATACTAAATTATACTAATTACAATGATTTGAATAACCGGGGCTCAGATTAATTTTAATCAAACTGTTTAGAATCGAATTAAAATCAATCTAAGTACCAGCTCCGATGGGTATTGCATTATGAGAAGAGCTGGTGAGAAACTCATGTGCACCATCTTTTAAAATGAAAAATATAACAATATAAAAGTACATATAACAGTCACATAAGAAGAGCTATTCATTTCTAAATACTATTATCATTCATGAAGTCTGAAATACTGTAGTAAGCTTTTTGAAATAATCTAATTTTAACATATTTTTTAAATTTACCTATAGATAATTATATTGCGTCTAAAGGAAGTTTATTGTAAAAGCGTATACATTGACCTGGAAACGAGTTAGAGATTTTATGGAGCCTAGTAGTGGGCACAGCGAGTTTGTTTTTGTTCCTTAGATTTAATTTATGGAGATCACTATTTTTCTTAAATTTCGTTTGATTTTTGTGAACGTACATTAAATTTTCGTAAATGTATTGAGAATGTAACGTCATAATATGTATCTCTTTAAATTTATTTCTTAGTGTCTCCTTGGGACTAATCATATAGATAGCTCGAATAGCTCGTTTCTGGAGCACAAATATTTAATCTATATCCGCGGCACTACCCCAAAGCAATAAACCATATGAAATTATACTGTGAAAATAAATAAAAAAAACTAATTAAAAAAAAAGAATATTCTTAACTCGAGCGTATTCTAAATATTATAATATGTACTATTTTTTTTCAAAGAAAAAGGAACCGCCTTCAATAACTCAAAAGTAAAAAAACTAAGACACTAAAAAGCTTGAAATAAAAAAATAAAATAAAAAAAAACTAATTAAAAAAACTAATAAAAAAAAAAGAATATTCTTAACTCGAGCGTATTCTAAATATTATAATATTTTATGTACTATTTTTTTTCAAAGAAAAAGGAACCGCCTTCAAAAACTCAAAAGTAAAAAATAAAATATTCGCTAAACTTTGCTTACCTTTATATTAATTTGTTTAAAACAATAAACCCAAATAATTATGTTATACGGGTGATTCCTGGGAAGCTTGATTTTGACGGTCACATCGTAATATTATCTAAAATAATAGACATACATAACTTAATTAGCACTCATACGATTCCTTGACTATTATAGTAATGAGGCCTATTGATTAAAATAACAATGTAAAACTGAAAATTGGTTTAAAATCCATTTGAAACTGAAAAACGGGGTGATTTAGCTTGAATTTTACGTGTCACACGCGTAACCTGTACTTTGTAATGACGATTTATTTTGTCTACGCTTATAGCTTTATATTAATTCATATATTTTGAATACCTAGAAAGTGCTGCTATCCTATTATAATCAAACTGTTATAAAAAAATAAAACTTATAGTAGCTATAGTCATTCAAAAACATGTCACGCGGCGGGCGTCGTTTCAACCGTGCGACGTAAAATAGCAACCAAATTCGGTTCGAACGTGGTAGGCATCTCGCGATTGGTTCTACACATCGCCAGTTTACTGGCAGTGCTCAGACGTAAAGGTGGTGTCGCTCAGTTTCGCGCAAAATAAGTTAGGTGAGTTCTTTGACTACTACTCGTTTTGGTCCTACAGGGTTGATACATTCCATAGCTTGTTTTACTACGTAGTTGAAAATACTTTCACCTTAATGCTTTAAGATCATGAATACTTATATCCTTGAGTAAACTTTCAAGTAAAAATATGTATAATATTATTAATAGATTCATTGTTATATCCTAAAATGTAAATTGTCGTGAGATCCGTGGGCGCAGATCCGTGGGTTTTAAGCCACGGATCTTTGTTTTCGGCCATAAATCTTTGTCCTGTACGCTGGCGAGTTCTGCCAGAGGTACTACCTTGTAGACTGACACTGTTCTTGCTATTTATCTATTTACTAATGATGTCAATTAATGAAAGTGTTTTTTAGAGTTCCGTATTATCTACTAGAAAGCCATATAGTTTCACTATGTTTGTCTGTCCGGGCCCTAGCATCTAGACTGTTAGTGCCGGTAAGCTGAAATTTTGTAAACATATGTATGATAACTATGGCTACAAAGTGATAAAATTAAATCTTGAAGAAAAAAATTGGGGTAGGTACTTTTGCTAAGAGTAAAGGGGTTTTTTTTTTCTTTCACGTACCTCTTAATGTAGAGTATCATTAAATAGGTCTTTTAAAAGCACTATGGGTATGCAAAGGTATTTTTTTACTCTGAGATCTGCTAAAAATATTTTTAACCATGGATAGTATTTTTTTGTTTAAATAGCCCTCCTCCTCTAAAAGCTAAACAATTGGCTCAAGAAATACAGAATAATTCGTTACTGTGGTATTACTGAATACGGTACAGAAGACATGCTACATACGTTGCGCGCTCTATGTTTACGTTGATCGGGCATCGCTCACAGACACAATTTTTAAGACTACTTTCGTTCGCACGCGTACGGCCCCTGGACCCCCGCGTGCCCGCCGAGTGTAGGTATAGCAACTTAGGTATATGCATGAGCTAGTTTTCTGTAGCCAACGATTTTGTGGTAGTATTATAATATAATGAAGGAAAAGTGTCACGGCTAAGTCCGAATTGAAAAATGCAATTACTTGAAATAATTCGTACAAAATCCATAACCTTTGTTAATAATGAATTGTTTGAAGTTGTTACTTATTTAATAAAATTAATTAATACAAGTATATTTAATACAAGTAGGTCAAGCAGTGAGCCCCTATTAAATCTGTATTACTAGGTATGTTCTAACGGTTGATTATGGAACCCTACACTGCATTTGGCCCAACAAGCACTTGGCCGGTTTATAATTATGCTTTTCCATGCACTGGGAAAAAAAAACGGCAGTCCAGCGTTATTAGAGTCCTCAATTGTCTAGTTTTTATATTTACTTTATACGACGTATGTAGCGAACGAGCATGTAGTTCACCTGATGTTATATGTAGCTGTAGCCCATGAATATATCTACAATCCACAAAGCAGATTGTAGATGCGTCGCTTCATCTGAGGGCTACGGTGCTTTGCTTCATGTACCTGTAATTTCAGGACCTGATTTCACCACCGAACTGGATCACAGTAGTGAAAGCATTCGTATTTGGTGGTAGTTTAAGGTAGGATGGCGGCTTTACCACCCCTTGAGCTCCTCTACCACCATCCCTGACTTACCTTTATTATTTGTTAAAATTAAACACGTTTTTATAATTATTCTAATTTTTGTTGATTTTGTTTTTGCTGATTAAGTGAATAAAAATATTATTACTAGACAAATGATGTTTTATTTACAATTTCGTTTTATATTCTTTAAAATAAACGACTTTTAAGCTATGCCGCCTCGTATTTCATATGCTACCTAAGATCCATGGTTTTTTACGTGAGATCCGTGGCGACCCAAAACAAACATATTTTTATTTCCGAAACTATTATGTTTACGTGAGTGCCTTATGGACAGAAAAGTTTGTTTTTAAGCTCTCTTTTGCTACATATTTTTTGTTTTCACAAAACTTGAAAAAAAAAAAAATTCCATGGATCTTATGCCAGGAACGCTTCTCTCAGGAATCACCCATACCAATTATTTATATTTTTTTGAAGTCGGCGCCAAATCACATAATTGCTGATACGGTTTTAATTGGTATTTGATTTTGTGATTTTTTCAACAATTATTTCGGTAAATACGGTTTTAATTGGTATTTGATTTTGTAATTTGGCGCCGACTTCAAAAAAATATAAATAATTGGTATAACATAATTATTTGGGTTTATTGTTTTAAACAAATTAATATAAAGGTAAGCAAAGTTTAGCGAATATTTTATTTTTTACTTTTGAGTTTTTGAAGGCGGTTCCTTTTTCTTTGAAAAAAAATAGTACATAAAATATTATAATATTTAGAATACGCTCGAGTTAAGAATATTCTTTTTTTTTATTAGTTTTTTTAATTAGTTTTTTTTTATTTTATTTTTTTATTTCAAGCTTTTTAGTGTCTTAGTTTTTTTACTTTTGAGTTATTGAAGGCGGTTCCTTTTTCTTTGAAAAAAAATAGTACATATTATAATATTTAGAATACGCTCGAGTTAAGAATATTCTTTTTTTTTAATTAGTTTTTTTTATTTATTTTTTTTATTATCAAATCCTTATATATTATCAAAAAAATCTTTCTGAGATCTTCATGATCATAAGTTATCACTACGATAATAACAAATATGCTGAAACGTAAGCCCCGTCCAAACCTAAGAGCTTTCGGTACTTTAAGGGTAGGTAAGTAGGGTGTCTCTGCTTACCCTTCAAAGCATACACAGGCATGATGTTATGTTATGTAGTGGTGAAAACAATACATAGATACATACATTCTTGATGGCCGAACACACGTGTTGAATGTTAGTCAACGTGTAACAGGCACTCTCCGATCTCTGTACCGTTTAAGAAACTTCCTTCCAGTTGCGACCAAGACGATGCTTGTGTACACTTTAATCTTCCCCATAATCGACTATGGTGACGTATGCATTTTCGACCTGAATGCAGATCTACTCAATAAACTTGATCGACTTCTCAACAATTGCATTCGATTCGTCTTTAACCTCCGTAAATATGATCACGTATCGGCACATCGCAGTCAGTTAAACTGGCTGCCTATACGTCAGCGCCGTAGTCTGCGTGCGTTGATATTACTTTTCTCTCTTTTGCATTCTTCCTCTGCTCCTGCATACCTAACATCTAATTTCAAATTTCTCTGTTCTACTCATGATCGAGACTTAAGATCGTCTAATAATCTTCTTCTTTTCTGTCCCTCTCACAGTTCTAGTCTTGTACATTCTTCTTTCACAGTAAGATCTATTCTCTTGTGGAATGCGCTACCTCCGGAAATCAGGATGGCATCCAGTCGTAATGTTTTTAAATACAAAGTAAAGCAGTTATATTTGAGCTATATGGCGGAATCTTCTCAGTAATTTGTTAAGTTATTATGTTTTGTATGTACTTATGTTATTGTATTTATGTATTATTATATGTATTTATGTGTATGTATATATATATATATAGTATGTTTATTATTATAATTCATTATATAATTAAGTAATTTACTCATACTCTGATATTATGCACCTACCAATTATCTCTGCACCACCCTAAGGGTCGACTGGTAGAAAATGCCTTCGGCATTAAGTCCGCCTTTGTCACGATTTGTGCAAAAAGTTTTTAAATAAAAAAAAATAAATAAATACACGATTGCACAAAACGTGGTTCATTAGCTATTCGTTTTTGAAGAGTTCCGTTGCCTGTCTCCAAAGATCTTTATCAGATTATGATAAATTATATACTAAAACCTTCCTTGAAACACAAGGATTAAAATACCGAAATCTGCATTCAAATCGGATCAGTAGTTTCCGAGAAAATCGCGAACATAAAAAGGTGACATACATACATACATACATACATACATACATACATACATACATACATACGGATCGAATACAGAACCTCTTTTTTTTTTTGAAGTCGGTTAAAAATAGCTAAAATAAACTAAACGCGCAGTGTCAACATCGGTCAGTTGACGAATTGTTTTTACGGCGTAAGCCGCTGTGCTGAGTCTACCAGACAACGTTTCTATATGTGGGCCCCATTGTAATTTAGAGTCTAAGTGTATACCAAGAAAGACAACCTTATTGACCATTTCCAATTCCTCATTGTCCATTACGATATAATAATTATACTTTAAAGCTTCTAAACACTGTTCTAGATAACTAATTAGTCCTACAAGTATTCAATATTTATTGGTATTTTTGCCAATATTTGATAGTAGATTAACTTCTCATCATCCTGCCCTTATTCCAAGTACATGGGGTTACCGCCATGGGTCATGTCATGCATGACCCATCATAGTGCCACTAGTTAGATCATTAGAGCCTCTCTAATGATATGATATATCACGGGATATGAATATTCCCAAGATTGTAAGTCAAAATTGTGTATTTATAGTTCAATAAGAAATTTATCGCAAAATTGGTAATTATATAACAAACCTAACATAACATCATGCCTATATTACCCAGAAGAGTGTGTCAGAGGTGTACAACACCAACATTTCATCTGTTACGTTTAGGTTTCGTGGATAGGGGTTGAGCCTATCGCCATCCACCGACCACAATTCTAACTCCTTGCGGCTATTATGAATTTCCTGATGAAAAGTTCACAATTAACACTTTGCCCGACCGGGGTATCACGCATACGCTAACCACTAGGTCATTGAAGTAGCATATCGACAACGTTACGGCCAATAGACAGAAAAATTAGCTTCTCAAAACATAAAAGCTAAACATGGAGGTACTTAGCAATGCAGTACTTGACCTGAAGTCTGAAGTCTAAGAGATGGATCTCACGTCTTCACCCCGAGCAAAGATCAGTAACTGTGTCAGTGCGTTTTTGTGTCAATGTTAGTAAGGTTTGCATTCCGACGAGTATTATTCTTTTTTTTAAAATCAAAACTAATACTTGTAAAAGCTTTGCTTCCTCTGCCAGTCCCTAAGAGTTGCTGATCTGTTTTTATTCCATATCGTATAACGTTTTTATTTTTTTTACTCAAATGTGATTCAATAGTTGGGCTTTTTCCTATAAGAGTTGTGAAATAGTTGGTCGAAATAAAACGTCATGATTTTTAGATTCTTATATTTTTCAGGTATCAGAAACAAAGGTACTTATGAAGTAGGATATATTTTTTTTAGTAGATAGGCACGCGTTTGACCACGATATTGCCTGATGATGCATTCTATGATGCAGCACGCTTACCTTTGAGATACCTTTTTACTAAAAGAGACCCAAATTGTACTCAAACAGACATCAGTTAATTTATTATTTAAGACTTAAATGTGGGACCTAAGCTTTAAGAATTAATTGAAATAGATAATTACTTACATTATTCACTGTGAATATTGATAGATAATATGATGACATTTAAGGTTACCAATCCCAGCAGAATCAAATTTCCTGTGACATTATTGACCTCAGGCACGCGTATAAATAAGGCTTTATTTTAGGGTAGTCCGATCCCACGGTAGCAGTAATTACCATTACGATGATTATTATCTAGGCTCTAACTAGGCTCATCGAAGACAAACTAATATCAGAATTCGGAAGCTGTAGTAATACTTTCTAATAATAATAAAACAAGGATTTAATTTTTTGTTTGTTTGTACTGAATAGGCTCCAAAACCAGTGGACCGGTCTTGATACAAATTAGTTCAAAACCTCATAATTAACAAAGGCTACTTTTTATCGTACCACGCGGTTGGAGCCACGGACGGAAGTTTGTTTTTAGGGTTCAGTAGTACCTACAAGTAACCCTTATTTATTTTTAGGGTACCGTGTACCTGTAAGGAACCCTTACAGTTTCGCCGTGTCCGTCTGTCCGTCTGTCTTTCTGTCTGTCCGAGGGATGGTTTAAAACAGTAAGTGCTAGAAAGCTAACATTTAGCATGGATATGTATGTTAACTATGTCAAGAAAGTGGTAGAATATATTCTTGTCTTTTTTCTTAAAGACATCAATTTTTGTAATATTTTTAAAGCAAATTTTAGTTTTGCTATGCCTTTTTGTAATTTATAAAATATTAAAGTTGAAAATTTAAGAATCCAGCAGGACTCGAACCTGCACCTCCTGGGTATACGCCCCAAGTGCTTTGCCAATTCAGCTATGGATTCGTATGCTGCCGGACTCGAAATTTCTCAACTCTTTTTGTGCCAGCTTTTAGCTAGACGAACCTTATTTGGTTTTAGCGCCATCTATGTGATGTGATAAGTCACTATTCACATACTGTAAGTTTGAATTAAGATCAACAGTTACTGTCAAGAGATGACGCATTTTTATCAAATTCTTGTAATATTTATATCCATAGCTGAATTGGCAAAGCACTTGGGGCGTATACCCAGGAGGTGCAGGTTCGAGTCCTGCTGGATTCTTAATTTTTCAACTTTAATATTTTATAGACATCAATTTTGTAATTTCTAAAATAGTACTTGGCAAAATGGAGAAGCGTTGGATGAGATTAATTATGTATTTATTAAAATAGAGGCCTTAGCTCCAAAAATACCAGTGCACTTTCCTTAAAATAGGTCCTTCATGAATAGGATCTAATCTTGGTAATAATTAACAATATTCATACTGTTATTATGATTACACATGCTTGCTGGACCACGTCATCCAAATCTAAATAGTTCGAAGGCTCTAATGTCAACTAGGTTAAGGCATTTTAATCTCAATCGCATCTTAGCTACATCTGTGACCGTCATGGATCTTATTAGTATTAAATATTAACCAAAAGTGTCATAAATCTCAATCTACCGATAAATAAATGAATAATATTGTGTTTTAGGGGTGATTTATATTCAAAATTAAATTTGACAGAATATTGCAATATTTGGGCGCGTCTTTATCTAATCATTTAACTAGATAGTCATCTTATGCATACATAATACGACAAAATTATAAAAAGCCTAAGTCTGTGCGTACAACGCACGGAGTTAACAAGCATACTAATAATTTGTATTTGCAAAGTTTAAGTTAATATTTTCTTTAATTTAACTTTTAACCACGTTATTTTTGTACCTTATCCATTCATTTATTTTCGTTTTGACAGCTCACGCCTATTATTTACCGGTTTTTTTTAGCATAGCATAATATTTTACACTAATGCCGTAACATATTGGCAGGGTACACTTTTTAGTGAAGACCCTGTGTCATAATATTAGTATAGAAATATTTATATTAAGACTGTGCGTACAAGGCACGAGACAAACAAGAATACTAGTAATTTGTATTAGCAAATAACAAGTCAAATAAAAAAAAAAACTACGCCACGTTATTTTTATACGTTGTCCATTCATTTATTTTATTTTTGACAGCTCACGCCTATGATTTACTGGTTTTTTTATTCAGCATAGCATAATACTCTACACAAACGACGACCGTACTTTATTGAACGTTTATTACTTACTTTACACTCTTCTTAGTGAAGACCCTGTATTATCACTATCAACCACAGACTATAAATCAAGTCTTGAAATATGATAATTTTATGTTACTATAATATGTATTTTGTCTAGCAATTTGATAAAAAAATAAAATATAAATTGTATCATGACTCCATAATTAATTATTTGTGAGAAATTAAGTCTAAATCATGGAATTTCCAATAAAACAAGTAAACATAGTATTGTGTATTATTTATTACAGTAATTTATCACTTTTAAAATTAATAAATAATATTAAACTAAAAACAGTTGCATTTTAGTCGAAATAAAGTTTTTTTTTAATGAAATCGACTATTATTTCAAATCGTATTGGTAACGTGTGAAGACGTCACTAATTTTGAAATGTCAAAAAGATAATAAACGGTTAGACAAGGTATAATTATGTGCAGTACTATTAATTCAAGTAGGGGAGTTTTAGACGTGAAACCTATATTATATCATTGACATTTACTGTCGGACATAAAGGAAATGTATATGATAAGTAAGTTGATTTGAGGAATCAAATTATTTTTGTAGTTGTGTGTCATATTTTACATTAAGATATAAACATACATAAGTGCTTGTATCTATATGCACCGAATCGTATTGCTGTACATGGTGCATTAATGTGCCTTGCCTGACCTCACGTACTAGTACAACTGATGTACGAGTGTTTACATGCCTTTAAAATGTTGACAGTGAATGTATCGTACATTCTATTACTACGTACCTACATGTATACATAAAGTACAAAACCTTGTAGTAAAATAACGTACTAACTGATACGATGTAAATAGCAAACGTGCATAAAGTCAATGTAATAGCTTGTGATACAAAAATTGCATCCAACTAATGTCAGCAACCGTAAATCTTTACAGAAAAGAATTGTCAAACTTCTTGGCGGTTCGCGAGAGTGATATACGTAAAGCGTTAACCCTAAACGAGTGACTGAGACAGTGCTTTTCACGACCCGCCAAGATCTTTGATTTTACCTATACACTACTACTAACTTAAGATCGCAACTTGCCATTGGAATACAGAATGTCAAAGATGAATTGTAACAAACCTCTTTTATGGTTGATTTCATACGGGCCCAATCTTACCACCAAACTGTATCGCAATTGTGCAAGAACCGCAATTTAGTTGCAGGTTAATGCTAAGACAGTAGCTCGTCTCTAGAGTTGTTTTACCTTAACTCGACCACTTCGTATATAGTAATATATATCTATACCAAGAAAATAATAATAACGGAAAAACTTTAGTTGTTTGTTTGATGTCTTTGAATTTCTTTTGAAATAATTTTTCTGCTGCAGAATAAGTCGGGTTTAGATGATTATTTTCGTATGATCTTATTTTTGAGATGGGTTGTATGAGCAGTAGTATTAAAGGTTCTAGACATATTTAATAGCAACATGAACAGATTTACTACCAACTTAAAAGACATCCTCCACATCAGTTCGGGTTTGGATGCCTCAAGAACCATAACAAGCGCTTGAGACATTCTGATCTGATAAATGACACAGTATGTATAAAGTTTTCTGTATGTTTTCAAAGGTTCTCTTTTAGATTATTTTTGTTATTGTAGTTAAGCTACATGCACATATTCTTGCGTTATGATCCAGATCTAAACATTGTATCGTTGGTAAAATAAATAAATAAATCAATAAAAGGTGGGAATTACTTCAAAGGGCAGCTAGATTATAATAAATAACATAATATTATAATGAAGCGACAGTAAACAACTTGGTTGTTTAGTGGCGACGCGACGACATGTTTGACTTCGTCTCGGCTGTCGAACGAAAGGTTGCAGGTTCATATCCCAATGAACTCTCGCTGTGAAGCCACTTCTGGCTACGCACGTTAATTTAATTAAATACATTATGCGTTTGTACGGCAATATTTATAAGTCACTAGCGACCCGCCCCGGCTTCGCACGGGTACAATGCTGATACTAAATACACTACAGAAAAACTGTGAACGTTGTATATAAAAACACAGCGGCCCGCTCCGGATTCGCACGGGTATATAATATATAGCCTATGTCACTCACTGAAAAAATGATTAAAATCGATCTAGTAGTTTGATTTATTCATTACTGACCGTGGCCCGTTGGAGTAAAACAATTCCCCCTTTCTATGCATGTATTATACATAAAAACCTTCCTCTTGAATCACTCTATCTATTGGAAAAAACCGCATCAAAATCCGTTGCGTAGTTTTAAAGATTTAAGCGCACATAGGGACAGAAAAGGCGACTTTGTTTTATACTATGTAGTGATGTGTATTTGGGAATTTGGCGAGAATACTCGTAGCTCATTAAGAATAATAATTTATGGTATACCTAAAGTTATAGGTAAGGTAACCTAATCACTACATAGTATAAAACAAAGTCGCCTTTTCTGTCCCTATGTGCGCTTAAATCTTTAAAACTACGCAACGGATTTTGATGCGGTTTTTTTCCAATAGATAGAGTGATTCAAGAGGAAGGTTTTTATGTATAATACATGCATAGAAAGGGGGAATTGTTTTACTCCAAATTTAACGCGTGCGGGCCACTGGCAGTAATGAATAAATCAAACTACTGGATCGATTTTAATCATTTTTTCAGTAAGTGACATAGGCTATATATTATATACCCGTGCGAATCCGGAGCGGGCCGGTGTGTTTTTATATACAACGTTCACAGTTTTTCTGTAGTGTATTTAGTATCAGCATTGTACCCGTGCGAAGCCGGGGCGGGTCGCTAGTATTATATATAAGTAGGCTATCGAGCCATGACATGTGAAATAATAAACAAAATCATCCGTCTTAAAGTTTGAATGTCTTTTTATAGAGCTCTTCCCCACAACCCCAGCCTCGTAAAGTTCTAGGGACCTAAACATAACAGGTGAAATGTGGATGTACAAAACCTCTGCCACACTCTTCGGTGTATTATAGGCGTTTGATTATGTTATATAGCTTACTAGCTTCTACACACGACTTCGCCCGCGTGATATCACAATAACAAGTAGCTTCTATACGATTTTTCATCAAGATCTATTCAGTTGATTAGACTTAAATGCTTATCAGACAGACAGATAGACAGACCGAGCTACTTTCGCATTTCTAATATTAAATATAAGAAAAGATTGTTACACGCTAACAAAGAACTTTTAAAATCCGCTCAGTAGCTCGTAAACTATAATCTAATATCATAGTCTCCTAATATAGAAAAAGCGTCTAAATGTTGCTATTATACTTGCCTCACTAAGTCAACCTTTTTTTTGAGTAATGTACAACATAGAGATAATCTTCAATCATAATTCCAAGCCTCGAAGCGATCGATACCTTCCTTTAAATTGCTTGGTAATTATCTCTAAAATGAATTTACACCATCAAATTAACCTTTGCTAAAGAAATTGAATAATCGTTACCGAGGTCAAAGAATTAACTATGGAAGGATTAGTACACACGGTTACTGATCATCCTATACATTTCCAGTATAAGATGGTCTGATGGCATCTCGTGCAATGAGAGACCAGTTTATACTGGTAATGTAAAGGTTGATGTGTAGCCGTCGGTACACAATTATGCCGTGCTTTTGATTGGTACCCGTTATGGGAAACATAATGTATGTCTATATCCAAAGATGGATTAAAATAAGTAATTTTGAGAGAATGCAAAATGTAATGATGGATATGTTGGTTATAAAGAGTGAATTGAATTGATTTAAGTATAAAAAACTTTCAGGGCCCGATCGCATCGTTAAAGGTGATAAGGTGATACGGCTCAAACTCGTTCACAAGAGAGATAAGATAACCGTTTCACCACCGATAAAACAATAAAACACAAGGACTGCAAAAATAGAACAATGAAAACCTGAGTAAAGTATGATACTAAGAGCCTTATTTCCCATTTACATACAATCGGTTTCTAGTCTAACGAATTTAGCTGAATATAAGTATTTTACGTGGAGCGACCGCCATCAGTACTCCACAACCCAGTACGAGGTAATACGATACTCTTTATTAGACTAGTTGTCAGATGTTGTGGCCTCTGCCAACTCGTAACGACTGCTGTTCTGTTCCAATGTTAACTAGGACCGACTGCTTAACGTGCTCTACGAGACACAAAGAAAAAAAAATATGTAACCCATCCACGGCTGACCACAGTTAGCATTGCTTAACCTGCAAGATCAATCGGTCCGCACGGTTTCGACTTAGACAAGCGACAAGCACCTCACACACACACAACTCCTCGCCACTAAATCCGCATTATTATTACAAAATCCAGTTCTAGTTACCGTCCGGTGATATTTCTACAATACTCTAATATTTACCAGTTTAATGAGTAACTTTAACCAATTTCATTGGAAAACTAAGAATACTTTTGCCCCTATATTAAAATTGTAGCCTTGTATTGATTAATATATGTCACACTGCTGGGTTTCAGCCTCTTCTCAGGATTAGAAGGATAAGGACATATTTTACACCGCTGGCCAAATTCAGGTTGGTAGACTTCGCATACTCTTCAGTCCATTTTAGGCACTTTCAGATATAAAAAAAAGAAAAATTCTTGCTTACGATCTTTTCAGTCACCGCTAACAAGTCATCTTTTTTATGATAACAACACATATTTTCAAACGGATGAATTTTAATGATTTATTAACTATGACCATCAGAACCTCTCATTAATTAACATATTTTACAAATAAAAATTTAATGTTGTTAGAACATATAGACAACCTAGGCTCAAAGATATCATATTTCATTGATAGTCATCCATATTATTATGCATTATCTGCTTTGCATTATTTGTGGCCTAATGATGATTATTGCTGATTTAATTCTCTTGATTGACAGCTGGTTGCCGAACACTTGATGATCTAACACAAACCAAGGATGCTATATTTCGTAAGACTAAGAAATGATTTAATAAATTAACTTTAAAATTATGATGAATGAGTTATCGCATTGGAAAATACTAAAAATGTCTTTGATGAAGTATGTCCATCAATCTTATTTAATATTTTTTTTCTTTTTAACAAATTTATTTTTGTTTTATTGAATCACGCGATATCACAGTGATTGTTGTATTTAACTATTACTCTCCTCATCATTCACTGCAAAATGTATTTCTATATAGGTAATGTTAAATGTATGCAATAGCGGCTACTGATGTATTCACAGGATAAGCAAGTCATGACATGACAGTACCCTTTTCCCTTCAATTGTAATGAAACAATCGGTCTATCATAAAGGTTTACTTTCTATTCTATAAATTTATCTATACTTTGTCCATTTCTTTATTTTCTTTTTGACAGATTACATTTAGGGATGCCTTCACACGTTACTGATTCGATTTGAAATAATAATCGATGTTGTCTAAGAAGAACTTTCAATCGATTAATTACTTCGAAATGGTTTTAGTTTATTATTAATTATTCGTTTATTTGTAGTTTTTATTAGATGAAATAAATATACAAAATAATAAAATAATAATAATGTCACATACTTAGTCTATGACGGTTTCCTAGTTACCTTTGTTTACATTTTCATTTTTAATTCCAAGATTTCGACTCAATTTCTTGCAAATAATTATTCATGGAATCATGATACTATTATTATATTATTTTTTTTATAAAAATACAGACAATACACAAAAAAAGTCAAATTATTCTTTTTCATAATGATCGATTTATTTCATTTCACGATTAGATTTATAGTCTGTGGTTGTTTGTTACAAACAGTGAACTTCCCTAAAAAGTGCCGCTTGTCAATAAAGTACATTATTATTGTAGTACATTAATCTGACAAAAAAAAACGGTAATTCATAGGCGTGATCTGTCAAAAAGAAAATAAAGGAATGGACAAAGTATAGTTCCTGTTTAGGACCCATTATTGTTTTGAGAAATAACGCCATCACGAGCAATTTTGAATCATACTTAGAAACAGTTGAAAAAATTATGGGACCGGCAGTATTTTAACCCGCGACAGGATTTGAATACCGGGCAGCCACTTTAACTTCTTAAATTTCTTCTTCGTTTAAATTTCTTAACTGTATGTTACGTCATTATGTGACTGTTTCTTAGTACAATTTGCTAAGCAAAGTGCCATATAAATAAATAATAAGAAATTTTCAATCCATCAACTTTTGCCATATTAAAGACATCAACGCGCTCACTACTGATATAATTTATTGGTCTAATATTTTGTATAACTCCTTTTTTAGGCCAGGCAATAAAATTTTATTCTAAAAAAGCTTACTAAGTACTAATTTGCAGACACAAATTACTAGTATAATTGTTACCCTCCAGCTTAGTTTAATTTGCTTGTGTTAGGAGAACCCACGACCGCTCGAACGCAAGCTCGATGCCTTATCAATTGCGCCACGACCGCTTTAATAATGTAATATACCTATGTGTTTAGTTTTTCAAAGATTATTCACTGTTTGTCTAATACGGCGTCTATAATGTCGGCTATTCTGTCGTAACTAACCGAGTAAATAGTGCTCATACCGCAGTGTTTCAGATTGGTGTATTATAGATATAGTAATTGGCAGTCGTAGTTTTTGATGTAGTCTGCAATTTTGTGTAAATATCCACTAGTTATATTTACCATGACATCTATCAATTTTAAGTTCAGTTTCACTCGCGGGCCAAAAAGGGACAGTAGTTAGCGTTTAAAATTAATTTTATCAGGAAATGGTCCAATTGAATCTTAATCTTAACCGAGACATCCACTTCAAATTTTAAGTAACGAACCAGTAATATTTAGTTGACAAATTATGATGTAACGTATACAATTTGATAACACTGACCTCCTAATAACCTATTGGTTTTTAATCAACTTTGAACTTGACATTTAATTAAATCAACTCTATTAACGTATAAAATGTGTGTTTGTTAATTACTTGTATACTTTTGATTACATAGTTGTTAGTTATTGCGGTAGTAAATTCGTAAACGCCTCAATTTAGTTTTATGCCGGCTTTTGGCATCGGCTCGGCTCGGTTATGAATATTACCGAAGATCTGGAATTTATGACGCTTATTACAGTAAATTTAGCTTAGTATTTGAAGTATGGCTTTTCCTTAATATTCATGGTTTTATTGTTTGCCGTCTTTAAGGTCTATAAAAGAACTTCAGCTGCTTAAACTTACAACCAGAAATAATCACACATAAAACGGTTAACAGATATTACCGACAATTGATAAGAAGATGAACAGATTTTTTGCTTTCACACTTTTGCAACTTCAGAAATTTGCTACCATCATTTGTTAATATTTATAGTTTGTAGATAACTATTATGTAATTGATAAAACCCTGCATTTTCAAAGTGTCTTATTAGAAGCTACGGTTTATTATCCACTCATCAATACGTCATTCTAAATTAAGATAATAACAGTAACAAAAATATTTGTGTATCGTAAATTAATAATGACTAGCTTTGTAGTAGCTGATAAAATTGATAAAGGTTAATTGAGTTGAAATAATTAATTAGTTATATATTTAAATAGCTTTACTTCTCCAAGTCGGATACATTAGTGCCAATCAAAATATTTGAGTGTTGAAATCGTGGACATCAAAATACGACGTGTCATCAAAATATACTGTTATCTGATTGAAAATTACGGAAGATAGAGCAGCCCACTATCACTTAGATCAAAGTATAATTAAATGTTGTTGTTTTAATTATATTAACAGTTGATCTTAATCCAGGACTAGCATTCTCACGTGAACCATAAAAAATCGCTTTTGTTTTGTCTGGGTTATTGAACTATTTTCTACACCAATAAAGTAACACAATAAGCACAATATTAGTATATTTTCAAAATGAATATTAAAATGTTTAATATCAATAAAATGGACCAGAATATACTCTATTTTGACAGTACGTAAGAACAGCACATAAACTGCTAGTTCCTAATGAGTTGTTTCGTGAAAGACTGTGGTGTTTCGATGTCATGATGAAACTCATCAATTTATCACTAATTCGAAAAACACTCAGTTTCATAATTGAGTTAATTAATTAACCGAAACTGATATCGTTACAACATCTAAGTAAATTAACAGATGATACAATTATAACATTTCTGTCAAAAATATCAACAAGATCTTAGCAGTAAAATTTGCTTTTTACAATTGTGTCAGGAACTTTCAGCCCTTGGGGTAGGTACTTGAATGTTCCATAGCAAAAATAAACTCAAAGTTAATTTAATCCTAGGTTAGCAGCTATCACGGAGTTATTATTCCGTTTTTAACCATCAAACATGCAAGTGGCCCTTAATAGATTACATTTGGAAATTAAGTCACTATCAATCACAGATTAATAAAATTAAAAACAAAGCTAATACTTCTACTTCTTAGACTAAGCTTGGATTTTACTTTCTTCGGGTTTAATAAGGTTAAATAAACCTGTAGACTAAATACAGTTCTATCAAACCTTATTAAATTCATATTTTTATCTTCCTCTTTCTTATTCAATGTTTAACACGTTATTTTAGGGAAATCGGCTGTTAAAAAGATTATAAGAAAGATTATAATAGTGTATTGTGTAAAAACTGTACATTCCTTTTGTATCGAATTTCTACCGCAAAATCATAAACTTACAATCACCGATTATTTTAAAGTTCACGAAATGAAGCTTGTAGTAAAACATTAAATTAATGACCTATACAAAAGTCATTTTAAGTGACGCTTTAAACGTGATGCAAAGTGATAAACTTTACATTTTGTGAGAAAATCGATGCAAGCCTATTCAAATGTTCGTAAAAAAGTAATAAAACATTTGTTAATGGTCAACAGCTGCAATTTATCAACAGTCCTTGGTATTTACTTTACCATTATAAAAACTATTTTCCAACTTTAAACTTAATTCTACGAGGTTTTTTCCTAGAAGGTAATTTTTTAAGAGCAGCCTATTAATAAACAATTCATCATAGAGGTTCTTTGACTGTGATTAATAGACCAGGCAATTTGAAACCTCTTGAAAAGACAGATGTTTGAGCTTCCAGTGTGACGAAAACTATAAAGGATGCAACTACACAAAAAAATATTGTAAACAGAAAAACTAACAAAGAAAAAAAATAATCAAACAACATAAAATTGTTAAATGTATCAGTTCTGAAAAAGGTCTAAATATCACGTTAGGATTTTATCCAATAAAGAATAAATTTCGTGAAATTGACTCGCCCCAACATGCTCCCGCTTGTTAAGACTATTATATGAATTAATTCGAGGTGGTCTTAAACAAACGTAGCTTAACATAACATAACTTGTTATAACGGCGTGGCCAAGGTGTATAACATACACATTCCACCCGTTATATTCAGATCCCAGGTGTAAAAAGGAGATTCTAAGGCCATCTGCCGGATATAATTCCAGACTCTATGCTACTACTGTGAAATTCTTAAAAGATAAATCCCAAATAACAATTTGGTCCAATCCGGGCAAAGAATTCGAGTCCTTCAGTATGGCTAACTCCTAGATTATATCGGTTAATCCATGCAGGTCTACTTTATTTTGCTGATCAAATAACGCACTTGTTACGTATCAACCGAAGGACAACTATCGTTCGTGATCACGCATTCTTTACTACCCAAATATTTATCAAGTTCATCACAATTATGTCACCTGCTCAAAGTGACAAAACCGCAGATTGCCCTTACACTTTTTACCATATTAGTAATATATTTACTCAGATTTCGTCAATATGTTAGAGGTGACATCTGTAGTTCGTCAAAGAAGAACCGGTTTCCGAATTTCTCAAACTTGCGTAGGAAGTTGGGCAAAGGGCGTATACGAAACCCTTGGTTTTGTTGCTAAGGCGCCATAATGATTTATTGACGTATTTATTATTTTAAAAACAACTTTACTGGCGCTGTTTATTAATCACAAACAAAATATGTACACTTAAGAATATTATATTTGGTAGAATATTATTTATATTAATTATACTTTCTATTGCTGGAGAATCGAATCTACATCGGTGCAAAATCATTGAAAAATTTAATTCATGCTGAGCAACCAGTCGGTCGTCAAAATAGTAACTACTTTTGTTAGTTAATCTAGGTTATAAATGTTTAAGTTTTTTACTTGGCGTGCTATATAAAACTCTCACAAAATATAATAATAACCGAGGCTAATAAACATTTGCTTAATCGATTAAATAATTAAAACGTTTGCCTCTGAGACAATCATTGATCGGGACCTATAAATGGACGTGATAATCTTGAACGAGATGTAGGCATCACACATACCTACTTATGTAAACATACGCTTAGGCTGTAGAAAATTAACGCTGCATAATTTTATAAACCGGGTGCTATTTGCCGTCACTTCAATGTACGATAGACCGTAAATGCTTCATTATTAAGAGATTAGATGTACGCGTAGTATGTTGGTAATAAGCATTCTGTCCTATAATATTGGTAATAAGTAGGCATTGATGACTTACTTATGTGTGACGCATAAAGTATAGTTAGGCTGTTTTCTGATTAATCTGCGCGATAGCGGTAGTGACTACAATTCTTGTAGCAATAATAACAGGCACTCGGTTTCGGCTATCCTTGACCGCTCTATATTTTTACGAAAATTTAATTCTGCTCTGCTCATGGATCGAGAAATCGGAAAACGGCCTTACAGTACGATTCGGTGAGTCCGCACCAATTGATTATACAATTTTTTTAACAAATATCTAGTCCTACATCTGGTACATAAATAAATATATTACCAGACATTAAGCGGTACGCCAATTGTTTATACTAAACACGGTATTAAGACAGCATTCGCTGCTTCCTTATAACCCTCTTCGCCCTAAAAAACGGTTACATTACAAAATTGATCCCACAAATAACAGCCAATGGTCGACCGCTTTCTCTGGCAAATTTTTTGGGTTCTTGGGTAGATTTTTGTATAATAAAGTGAATGAAAGATTAAACATTCACTCACTACCCAGGCACCTTTGCAAAAAAAGAACATATCTTCTTGGTTGCAATCCCTTGATTATCAGGATACAGAAAAATTAATAGTAGTTTCTACCTAAAGCTTGCTTATAGGATAAGCCGAAGCACACACACACACACACACACACACACACACACACACACACACACACACACACACACAACACAGAACACACACACACACACAACACAGAACACACACACCCACATACATTACTCTGTTTATATTTGATAAGTCTCTTTCTCACTACTCAAAATCAATCTATATGGTAACACCTTTCTAAACATCCGACATACCTCGAGACGGAAGAGGCTGGTAATCTGTCATACAGGTTCTCCTAGTATAGATACCAGTCTCTTACACAGATCCACCCACTAATTAATGTAACATCTAGTTTTAAGATATGATTTTGTAACCATTCTGTGTAAGAGAGAAATAAAAAGATTTTATTATTATTATTATTAAGCATTAATATGCAATTCGCATTTTTCATCTTCCGGAAGTATTTTTATCACTATAATATGCCTTTAAAAATTGCAAATATATACGGATTTTAAAATCAGATGGTCATAATTATTATGTAACACCATTATTATTCAAAATTAAATTTATATGTGGGTGTAAAATAAGACAAATTTTATTAATCTTTACTTAATTATGTTTTTTAAGTTCTCATCAATTTGCATGCAGGAATGTATACATCAAACGCAAAGCATAAATAAGAATAAATATTTCTTTCATTGCCAATTAAAGGATTAAACGCTTTGATCTCTGTACCTACTTGTCTGATATGGAAAATTTGTTTTATATAAGATATTCCATCTTTAAGGAAAGTTATAAGGTATTTTATATTTCGCTAAAGTTTGCGGGAGCAAAGCAATAACGTGTAACGCGAGCAAAACCGATAGCTTCTGGTTTTATATAAAACGATAATAAAATTCCAAGATTTTCAGCATCAAACGATTCTTTTCAAAATATTTAAATCTCAAATAACGTCTAGATTAAAATTAAGCATAATATAATTTTGGCGAATGTCACATAAAAACAGCTTAACAATAGTTTAAGACTCATATTATTGTAGTTTGACATTTGTGTACTGAAAAACCTTCGTGTACTAGTGTGAAGTCAATTATAACTTAGCTTTCATAGCGTACGATACTACAAAATATGGCACCATCTTCATTTAGCCTCTCGTAGTGCACTACAGGGTAAAGGCCTATCCCAATTTACGCTACAACACCCAGTCCTCAGCTTACTAAATCCAGTCCCCTACAGTGAACTTCTTCAGATCGTCAGTCTACTTGGCGCGAGGCGTCCTTCCTTATGGTTGCCGACCGGCGGTCTCCATTACAGGACTCGTTTGCTCCTACGGCTGTTGGTCCATGGCCATTTCAGCGAGCTTATTTTGCGACCTATGTTGGTCACTTAGGTTCTTTAATAGAAAAAATCAGTATAAGAGAGAATTTTGACGCATTCTGACAAACTGTGGCATGCGACTTTAAACGGATAAACAAACCAGCATCACAAATAATTCTAAACATCCGTTTTCATAATAACTTGTATATAGTTCATTTTAAATTCATGGTCGCCTAGTGCGATAAACTTTGGTATATAATTAATTATAATGTTTTGAGCGCATCAATTTGATATCATTTATATCTTTGAATGTGTTGAATATAGTGTTGATAACCACAATAGTAGAGCCCTCGAGGAAAACAAAATGTTGGTGTAGAGGTCTCAATTTAGAGGTTACGAGGTATTTGCTAGGAAATAGATAAAGTTTAAAGATGCCTTGACCTATAACAATCAATGTTAAAACGAGCCTAAATGCTCCGATTCTTGGATTCTTTTGTTTATTTATGACTTGATTTGATTAAAATATAGATTGGTTTTTGTTCCATTGTTGACCAAAAATGATTATGCATTTAGTCTATGAATCCGAATCCTTACGAAAATGTTCACGTTGACGTGAATGTCTTGTTGCAAGTATTTATAATTTTATCAGATTTGGTTTTAAATTATTTTTTTTATAAAAAAAGTATTTGCAGGTAAAAGTGATGTTTGGAATTTTCGTTTGGGTGATATTTAGCAACACTGAGTATGTTACTGTGTGTGCACGCTTTATATTGGCTTACATTATATCCTATGGGTCCTTAAAAAAACAGGTGAAATGTGGATGTTATACATATATACAATATACAGTTACTATAATGGTCGAGGTGTTAAGTTATATTATTAAATACCGAAGATCACACGTTTTTCATAACTACCAAAATTATCCATCACGTCCTTGCATTTAAAACGGTTTATTATTAATCACTAATAAATCATTTATCATTTTATAACGTATGACGAATAACAAATATTTCGGTATCTTTTTGCTTCAATAAATTTATTGCATCTTGTTATAGACGCCTTATTTGGAGGAATTTAATTTAATACGCACTTGATTATTTAAATTGTTCCGTCATTTTCCCTGACAATATAACAAATATTCATAAAATAGTTAAGATTATACCACATGTGAAGCAACCGTACTTGTAGTCCAACTGAGGTAATTAGTGGTAATTGGATGGTAATACATGGGTACAACTGACTGGTGCATCGAAACATCCAAGGATATTTTGTTAATTTTATTATGCCTTTTGTCAATATTTCTAGAAACATTAATCTCATTAGAGCTAGAGCTTCTTTTCAAGATAAGGATTACATCAAGCTGGTTCAATGCTAGGAAGGGACTGCAAATGTCATCGCAGCCATTGTACATATTATTAAGTCTGCCAATTTGTTTCAGATGTTAACATGAAGGTAGGTTGCTACATTTAAACACTGTGAGTATCTATATCTGTGGCAATCGCGTCAACTGAGAGCAATATCAGCAACTGAGATTCAAGATAAAAGTAAAAAATGAATTTTAAAGCTTTTTAATTTTTCATTATAATATTATAATTTTATATTAATGACTAGCTTCTACGCACGGGCGCGTCCGCCTATTAGGTATGTCAATAAAAGGTAACCCATGTCCTTTTTCTGGTTTCGAACTATCTCTTTAGCAAATTTTTATCAATATTTCTTCAGTAGATTAGCCGTGAAAGCGCAACAAACAGACATAGTTAATTTCTCAAATATAATATTAGTAAGGTTTGTCTTAACCTGAACATAGAAACATTGCCTACAATTTGATTATACAATCTCAATTGTTACAGTTTATTGACACTTAACTACAAGTAAATAATCATAACAAACCAAAGAAAACACGAGTAATACCATTTATAGAATAATGACACGTAACACAGGATGTGTTGCAATGAAATGTTACATGGCATCGTCAACAAATACCACTGTACTGATGGAATGTGGCGGGGCATGTAAATGGTTGTGACCTTGACAACTTTGTTATATCGGTCGATTTTCTTGGTTCATTTTTAAAGAAAATGTCTCAAGACGATGCGATGGCAGTAGAGCTTCTAAGAACAATCTCCAGGATGATAGCACCAGAATTAATTACAGAACTTCTGTGGTCAGGATTGATGGTGAGAATAGGTCATGACCTAATCAATCATGAAATTACTGGAACTTGAAGCGGAACACTGTAGTTCTCAGGTATAGCCTCGCAACTATTAATCTGCTTTTGGGGATTGTTGATGTTCATGGGCTGTATTTACCACTTACCATCAGGAAAGGAGCCTCCCCGAGTAACGTACACAACGATTCCCTACGTCCGGTGCACCCTGGACAATTCACGAGTTCTCCAAAGCGAATTGGCTAATCCTTACCACGATGGCAAGTTAAAATAAAATTTGACTCAGCCATCGACACGACGAAGAAGAAGACCATCAGGAAGATTTCGGTACTACTGACATCGTCAACAAATACCAACTACGTATTGATTGATGTGGTGTGGCAAGTAACTGTAGTGTAACTACACTACAGTTAGTTGTAAGGTCGTGACGTAATATGGTTAGTTTACTTGGTTCAATTTCGAAAGAAAAATTTAAATGATGTAGATTAGATCAGAAAACCTTATTTTAAAGTCTTTTTCTAAGATTCAAAGATTCAAATCATTTATTTTCATAGGCTGTAGGGGGTGCTTGAACTTGTCAAAACATTACAAATAATAATGTAAGAATAAATAGTAAGTAAAACTAAATTATACTTACTTAAATGATTTGAATAACTGGCTTAGATGAATTTAAACCCAAATGCTAAGAATCAGATTAAAATCAATCTAAGTACCAGCTTCGATGGGTATTGCTACATGTGAAGGGCTGGTGAGAAAATCATGTGCACCATTTTTTTTTTGTTTGTTTTAAAAAATTAAGAAGTGGCATGGAGGTAACTGTGGTGTTAAGAGTAAAATTCTGACCGCCCCTTTTTCATACATTCATAATCGGGTTGTTACTTTAATATTATTAAGTTTTTGTTATTTTTATAAACACAACAACGTTTATTATTTTATTAACAGAATATATAAATTAGACATCAATCATGAATCAACAGCGTAATTTTTAAGGCCAAATATAATGCGGAATCTAGTAGCAGTCCATCACCATCTTGTTTGCTCACGCGTGGTCACATCCCACATTAATCCGGTTATATCGTTATTATTCTAATGGCCCTTGATGACAGCTAGGTCATATGCAAATGGACAAAATAATGCCCTACTATATTATTATCACGATTTATAACTTGCTCATCAAGGTGGACGGTTTGAGAACGAAATAAAGATATTAAGTAAAATATATTAGCTTAATGTGTTGGTTTAACTTTTATCAAGAGTTCGTAACATTTTGATAAAAGTAATTTGATAAAAGTTAATAATAATTTTAAGTTTAAGTTAAACATAAACTTTGTTCATATTAAAATGAATTTTTCGTTCTAGCAACATCAAGCCTGTTTTATCCGGAAGGCGCGAAAAGGCCTATGGCCACATGTTATGTGTAGGTCCCATTTTAAAGGGTCTAACGACATTTACCCGACATAATTCCTGACTCTGTACTGCTATATTGAGAATTTATTTGCGGCAAACTCCCAAATAACATATTTGCCGGCTCGAATTACGAGCTCGAGACTACGAAGTAAGGTCGCATGATGTTAACCACTAGCCCAGCGAGGCATTCCAAACAACATTGAATAGGATACATTAATAATGCAATTATTTAAATATAATTAGAATGATAGTAATGGTAATAGCATGACATAGTTGTAATACTCAATCTATTTATGGTAGTGATGAGTGGCTTCCCGTGCCATTTAACATAGCTGGTATAAAGTCGTAGTTTTTCCCAATGAGCATTGGTAGCCACTCGGTTCGTGAAAACATAATTATGTTTTCCGAAAAAAATCTAAACTATTTATTAACTTAAACTAATATAAAGAAATACCTAAGTATGTACAAAAGTAAAGAAAAGAAAAGTGTAAAAATAATAATTATAATTTAGGTTACAAAAAATACCTCCGCATCTATGTCAGCCGCGGGTAACGTGCCCAAAAGGCTGGCGGCATTGCCACGTTGGAAGAGTTAGAAGCCATCCTTCTGGTCACGTGAAGAGTCAACTAAATAATTTAGAAATCTCGTGACAGAGTGTTTAGTTATCGAACTCCACCAATGACCAATTTTTTATGTTTTTTTTTTGTGTTTATTTGGTAGGTCTACGAATAGGTCATACGCCAATGTGTATCGATGTTCCACGTGACCAGAGCCACGAGCGGTAGCTATTCTGAAGAAGTTAAACCTTCTTAAAAATGTAATATGGGCCATGTTATATAATTGACAGTTTCGACGCAACCTTATTTATTGAATTGCCTAAAATTGACTACGCAAATACATTTCGTATTCGTTATTTTATTAGTATAAGAGGCTAGTATCGGCAGCTATCATAAGTACAGAAGGTTCAATTTGTAAATGCTTAATGTAAGGAAACGCAACTAATACGTATGAAAAGAAAGGATGCCGATTTTAAAAATGCCATTAAAAAAATCTGATTTTCATTACATGCACACTTACCTATGGAGCCGTTGAAATATTACGTAAGCAGATTTATTACAATTATTTACCCCCCCATCCCCCTTGTCAGCAAAAGTAAGCAAAGCTTTTACCCCCGCCCCCCATGCTTACGTAAACATTTTTCAGATAAAAATGTATTTTTAAACGTATGCGTGCGGGAATCCCCAAAAATGCGTTTTGTTTTCAATCATAGACAATGTGAGGGTTGCCATTCGTGTAAAAAAGTAAATAACTACCGATGACGTAATCATCATCTAGACTCCCCTACCCCCCATGTCATCCAAAATAAGCAAAACAAAGACCCCCCACCCCCCCATAGTGCTTACGTAATACTTGAACGGCCCCTATGTGCATCGGCGACACAGTGTGTAATAAACAGCATCATATAACTTTAATGTTATTAGCGATGTTAGTATCGAATACCCACCGTAGCAGCGCAGCGCTCGTGAGCTTTTTGTTCACCTTTTTAGTTTATTAGTGAGCCTTCTGTTCATGTACTTGTTTTATAAATTTAATTATGTGTACCAATATTACTCAAATAGTAAGCTCTATATTGTTTGTTTTTAATTACGTATGATATCTGCGTAAGATTACGGTTAGGTAAAAAATCAGTAAAATTACTTACATCATTTAAAATATCATTAAATTGATTTCGTAGATGAATCCGATAGTGTCTACATAAAAAAAAATGTGCTAGAATTATTTTATTGACCATGTTGTGGTTTGACCTATGCTGTATATGCAATAATATAGCAGCCCTGTATCTTGTACATGTCCCACTGCTGGGCTTGGACCATGCATGTATATGCAATAATTTTGAATAAATAAAATTAAATTTGCGTAAATGTTGTTAGCCACCTTAGTGTCAAACAATTCGACCTCCTGATGCAATGCAATGGTTTTATAGCTTAGTTCAAATGTCATTCGTTATAATGTTCACTTTCAGTTGTTTAGTACTAATCAGCAGATCTCATCGTTAAACATCAAGTACCAAGCCCATAAAGTATCGAAAATTACGGCAATAAGCTTGTAATATGCTTTATCGTTCACCTCGTGTGATGGAAAAGGCACGGGGAGGTTGATGGTGCATCAGGGTTGCTAGGAAAATACGCATAGGGTTCACACATTTTATATACATGTTGGATGCGACATAGCGACATTTATTTTAGATTTTTTACAAACATAAAACATCTTTTCCGAACAAATTGGATGGCCAAAATGTTAAAAAAGGTGTTCTTTTTTTGTCCTAAATGGAATATTAACCGTAGAAAATAAATACTAACCATGTATAGAACCTGTGGTTTCAATAAATATCGCTATATCGCATCCACCCTGTATTTGCCAGGTGTACAATACCCATATTTCACCTGTTATGTTTAGGTCCGATAAGATAGGGGCTGAGCTTATCGCCATCCACCGGGCTCAATTCCAACTCCGTGCTGCTATTGAAAATTTTCTGATGGAAAGTTCACAAATAACACTTTGCCCGATCCAGGCCTTGAACCGGAGACCTCACGGTGAGAAGTTACGCTAACCACTAGACCATTGAGGCATCTCACCTTTAACCTACCACCAAATAGTAGAGGTGAAAAGATCAGTGCCTGAAATTACAGTTCTCTTTTATATTTTCAGTGTTAAATATCAATTCTTCATTTTATTAACCAGTAAAAGTAGATACTCATACCAGTAAAGGTATATAAATATATTGTGTTTTACGACCAAATACAGTAAGTGTTTGGGTGAAAACATAGTAACAGTTCTGCCTACATCTGTTTAGTAATAGCCGGATTTGGGTCACGTACAGCCTTCCTCTACAACAAGCAGTAAACATCCACGTTCAATTAATTAAAGTAATGAATCTAAGTTTATTTACAAACTGTTCTTGAACCTTTCAACAACATTGTCAATGCATTCACACATTCACACGTACACACAAATTGTGTATTTACGCAATCGACTTTATTATTGTGATAATTTGATTATATGTATATAAAACATGGAGCATTGAAACTGTTACGTTAAGTTACATTATTTATTTATTTTTAGATATCTCTATAATAAATTGGATATTTCTCAGATGAGAAACTATAACACAACATCGCATCACGCTTATATTACCCAGAAGGGTGTGGCAGAGGTGTACAACATCCACATTTCACCTGTTATGTTTAGGTCCCATGGGATAGGAGGTGAGCCTATCGCTATACACCGGGCACACTTCCAACGCCGTGCTGCTATTAAGAATTTACTGACGGTAAATTCACAAGTAACACTTTACCCGACCCAGGAATCGAACCCGAGACCTCGCGGTGACAAGGGCATACGCTAACCACTAGACCATCGCGTCGAGGCAATCCTATTATCATTATAACATTATTAAAATTATGAAATACGGGTGTTACTCACGTAATGTTGTTCTATTTAGTCGACCGCGCCTATACGTTTTGGCATTATCAAGAGAGTGCGATACGTCGCGCCTGAGTCGCAGCTAGTCTTGCACTCGAAGACTGGCTGCGACTCAGGCGCGACGTATCGCACTCTTAATAATTTATATAATGTTACAAACTCACGTCAGTTTTAATAAAAATATTATTATCATTACATGTTTAATTCACATATGTAAAAGAAAACCTTTTGTGCAACATTTTACTTTTCTAGATCCAGTTGTCGATTCAGTTCTATAAAAAATATAAGCCTCATATTACTAGACTTCATATTAGAGATTAACATCTCTAATATCACGACAATTATTTTTTATTTAACAGAAATAAGATAGAAATAGAATTTAGAACCAAATTACAAATTCTTATATTTACAGATCATGCAACGAAGTCAAAGCCTATCTAGTAGTAATTATGTGTATTTCAATTTATGTATATCCGCTTTATGTTTACTCACATACACTAAATGATTCAGCGAAATCCAACCAAGAGGTATCATCAAACTCGTATTAAATCGTCTAATCTATTTTTCCTTTTTTGCGATACTTTGAGTAGTAATTCCTTGATTGAAGGTTAGAGGGCACTCTGATGATGGGGATAGATCATTTTGTGTTTAGATGACTAATTCTGTTATAACTAATGCTATGATTCTTAGCAGAAATTCAATCTTCGTGACCTTAACAATAAAGAATTGTTAAGGTTCCATTCCTAGAAAACACTTATGATCAAAATCGAGTTACTTTTAACTGACTTGACAGCTTGTCAATAGTAAGATCTTTATCAATTTGTGTTGTGAAGACTGAATGAAGATATTTCCTCGTACAAAAAATTGAAAAGTCAAATTTTATTTATATTGCTATATCTATGTGAGATTGCAAAAGTTCTATGAAGATCAATATCAACCATCAGAATAATATCAATACCAGATATACCAGAGACGTAATGAATCAAGTCACTGTCACAGAAGGTAAAAACTCAGATTACAGAATAAAGGCAGATGGAGTATGCCTCAAAATTATCCAATGTTTCTCTACAGAAAACTATATTGGAGGATTTAAATATTTCCTATTATTTACCAATTGGAAAAATAACAAAGCAAATACAAAATCCATGATACAAGCAAACGTGGCATGCGCAATCCGGTATAACGGCACGCAAAGAAGAATGCACAAGCATTGAGCCGGATCGCGCGGGCATTCAGGGTTTGCTTCTGTCATGAATTTTCGTATTTGCTTTGTTGGCTTCACTTTTCATATTTAGTACACTCCATCCACCTTTTTATTTATTTTTATTAGTAAATATGATAAAGGAAGTAGTTAAATTCTTCAATATAGTTTTTTGTCGAGAACCATTGGGTAAATTTGAGATGATCATGATCGTCACAGTAAGGGGTCACAGTATCACAATACGGATACATGCAACCGAAGGAATTAATTTCTTACAACTTAGCAAGAATCAACATAGCAATTACAATTTAATCAAACCACACCTTTGTTTGGTAAAACCAAATCAATTAGATTAAATAATATCTTACTCACGGAAAGAAATATATCCTATCTGATTGGTAGAATATTATATGCTATATTTGATCGATCTTACTAAACGTTTAAGGATATAATTAAAACGATGTTTTTAGTTCAAAAAAGTCACCTAAGTGTTCAAAAAAGTCACCTAAGTGTTCAAATTTAACTAGTCGTAGCATCGAAAGGTTCAATTAATTTTCTTAATAGTAAAATTATTTGTTGGCTCTGGGAAGAGCTGTTGATAGCCATTGTGGTGATAGGATTAGTCAGCCAGACACTGCGTTACCGTGTTCTAGCTGTCCAGGGCGCGCCATGAGAAACTCCTATCATGCACCCCCGTGTACACGTCAAGATCTACAGCACGCAATTAAAAAAAAAGTGGACGTTGCTGCCATTAGCCAAGACACAAAAGAAAAAGAAGAAAAAGTAAAATTATACAACTTATAATGTAGCTTTAATACCAATTTGAAAAAAAATCGTTAGCGCATGCGCCTCTCACCGGCTAAGGTTTTCCGGACGGAAAAAGTGTTAGTTGGGAATTTTCTGTTATTAATTTTTTAATAGCAGCACGGAGTCATATCTAGAAAGGGTTGTTGTAACGTTGCATATGATAAACAACCGCATGATGATTTGATTGCATAAGTGCATAGCAAAATTTTGCTAAAGCTAAATGCTTCTTGATATATAATACGTCATTGGGGCAGTTGGGGCATCCTATTTGTAAAAGCTTTTTCCTTAATATATTTTATGTTTCAATAAATTTTGTTAAAGTTATATGGAATTAAAAAAAAAGAAAATATGAAAAACGCGGTACTGCTGCATTTTGGATTAGAGGCCTTCTGACAGTTACTTATTAAGTTTAGATTAAGTTATTAGACCAGTTTTATTTAAGATCCAACATCCACCATATATTTTTCTGTAAATAAAGATTTTCTAGGAAATGTGTAATTTACCCGTTTACACCTAGGTTAATATGTGACGGTTCAATATTTTTTGGGCAGCCTGGTTGCAACTAATACGTTGTATACTTTCTAACCATTCATTTAAATTTTCTTTCACAATAAAATATTATACCTGGAAAATATTATGTACATTAAGAATCAACTAAAGATAGACATTAGATAATTTAACAACCCATAAGTATCTATAATATATTTATTTAAATAGTTCTTAATGGTCAGAAAGCGCACATTAACAGTAACTAATGTACAGTTTACTCATAATACGATTAGTTGACATATGACCTCGGTGCTCTTAGCATGCGTAATGTCCAAGTTTAAGTATTTCATCTTAATCCCGCTTATACATGAATCACAAGGGCAGACCATTGTGTAAATGAATGAACTTGAAACGACCGTGAAGTATTTTCTTTGAAATTTTTAAGTAATTTGTCATTTTTATTTTCTGGTTGATTTCTTTTTGAGCCAATGGCCACGGCACCAAATGAATAAAGAGCAAGATTGCGTTGTAAACATCTAAGTACAGCTTAAGTAATTAAAATAAATATCCCTTTACTTAAATCTTTTATACTTTACTATTTTAATAAAAGTTAACAAACTACGTATCGGTTTTTTTAATCCCTTATTACTTAGGGTTCCACGCTCTACCACATTTGGCAGCGGAGTGACTTGTCCTTTTGGTTTAGTTGTCTAAGATGAGTACTTGTAAACATTAAATTGTGTACACATCATGTTTGTTTTAATTAAACATGTTTATTTTAATTAGGTACATTTAAATGTTAATTACCAGGTATGATTTTATTACGATAATATAATTATTACTGCTCATTATTACCAAATTAAGAGGTAAGATAGGTATGAGGAGGAGGAGGAAAGGTACATTGATTTATAGCTCACAACATAATTGAAAGAGGAAATATCGTAAATCATTCAAAACTCTATTTTTGAACTAAGGATATATTAAGTTATATTATTATTTAAGCTGTTTCAATGTCTATCTGTTTGTTGTACTTTTACAGTTTAACCACTCAACCGATTTACAACATAGTTGTAGTCATCAGAAAGAACACAGCGACGGTGAAGTTCTAACAGTGCATCAGGAATGGCTACTTTTGAAGAGGGAGAAGATTGTATGAAATGAGGGCAACCGATGTTAATAAATAATTATTGACAATCATAGGTCCAAATCATCGTCCTTCATTCCATCACGTTTTTTCACTATTAGAAAAAGAAGCCATTTTTGACTTGCGATCTCTTAAAACTTCACTGAGACTTTGTCAGAGCTAAATACAGTAGCTAATACAAATTAAAAAAAACATGTTATTATTTTATCGACTGTTGACAGAATAGCATCCAAGATAACAGATGTTATCACTTGAGCTCGCGTAGAGTAGTGAGAATAAATTGATTATCAAAGGCCGTCCCGCGACCTTTCAAGAAACAAGGCCTTATTAAGCAAACGACGTAAGAGCATGTGCTATAATCGTAACAATCAATAGTTAGCCGACTCCTTTGGTACTCAAGACACGCTGTTCAATTGGACTACTTCAGAGAGCTTCGATTTAGGGTTGAGTGTGTATAGTGTATCTACTTCGAGATTGGTCGTCAATACATTTATTGTAGTGCTTGGTTGTATGGCGTTGGTTAATTATCGTACAAATTGACTATTATTTGCTTCAGTTCATATCTTTATGAATATTTTAAATTAGAATTAAATGTCGTATAGCATAGGTATACTAAGTAATAACAGGTTTATTTTTAGAGCATATTTTTCTGCCTTGATGGTTTTATGGTTAGCGTATGTGCTTTACAACGCGAGGTTTCGGGTTCGATTCCCGGGTCGTCTAAAGTGTTATTTGTGAACTTTCAAAAGAAATTTACAATAGCAGCACGGAGTTGGAATTGAGCCCGGTGGATAGCGATAGGCCCTATCCCATGACCCAAAAACATAACAGGAGAAATGTTGGTATTGTACACCTTTTTAGGTAATATAGGCATGTTGTTATGTCTATTATGTCTATGTTATTTATGTTCATGTTAAAACACAACAACTACATTCCACTGTTCATTAGTAAAAAAAATGCCTTTAGATAAGAATTAACCACCACCAATATATTATTTTTATTCCATTGGCCACAAAATAATAATTGCAAACGTCCAAAATGTACAAATAATTAAACTAAAGCTAGGAGCTAAAAATTGCTTACATATTTATATAAAAAAATTGAATCTAAGCGCCACTTTCGTGACTCAGTGAGAAGGCGAATATCTTCGCCTAAATTATTAAGAAATTGAAGGAGACTGCTCAGTTGGTGCTTTATTATTTAGTATGCAATTTTTTAAGCGATGGCCATTGTCAAAGATGATTAAAATATAAATGTCAAGATAATTAAACCAAAAATGTAAACTTAATTGACTAAACCTTAAATCAATCTAAATATTAAATGTTGCCAGTTAACGAACCGAAACAGTGGAAACTGTTGTCAGATTAAACCATATTATCAGATAATTACATGCGTGATGTAATTACTTTTAAATTGGCAGGTGTGATTTGTTAATAGGTAATTAATATGCAATTAATCATTCCAAAGCAATTACATTAACACTTATTGTACACACGGCCACCGATCAACCGATACATTTCCAGTATTAGCTGGTCTCGCATTGCACAAAAAGCCTATACAACGTGTGACCATCTTTTACTGGTAGTGTGTAGGTTTATGTGTCGCTGGTACCCTGTACTGGAAGTTATGCAATTCATGGTCGTAAGTATTCTATAAACAATTAAATACAAATAATTTGACTTCTGGTATAGGAAATCAATTTTCAAATTAATATTTTTTTAATCGATGATATGACATTCAAAATAAATCACGCCCTTTATGTATCATCCTAACATAAAAAAAATATATACGGCCTATCTAGGTACTTTGATACAGGGTATGATTGATCTTGTTTCAACTTTGTGGCAAATAATGACTATACTTTAGTAGGACAACTATGTAGCGATGCTTCTGCAATGTTATCATCATAAGAATCTTTTTTAGCTATGCTTAATTAATTATAGTCAGTTAATTCTAAGCTCATTTAAACTATTTCTGGTGCTAGTAAGCACTCTTTTTCTTAGATTTTAGACAATTTATTAGTATGAATTCTTTGTATTAAAAACTTTGGTGAATAAATAAATGAGTGAGATATATTTAAAATCTCAATGTTAAATCGGATAATTCTGCAATGTTTGGTATGTCTGAAAGAATAATATTTTAATGTAAATTGCCAATTTCACTATTGTAATTTTAACGCCTTAACAATGTTATTTAGACACAGTTACTTAACTTTAATATAACTAAATACATATTCTTAGCTAATGCATTGCTTACATATTATTGTGTTATAAATTAGCCTTTTACCTGAACATAGCTAGCTTACTTAATATTTAATTATTTGTTTAATGTTAAATAATTAGTATTGTTTGTAATGAGCTATTCTTCATGCAGTTTATTCGTTTTTAAATGTCAATATTTACAAGTTGCATTGTTGCAATATTTATTATAAAACTGTTTTTGTTTGTTTTAATCATTCTATCGATATCTTTTTATTATAGCTACTTTCAAAATGTAGTTTGTTGGTGTTTAAAAAATAACAGACAAACTAGAAAATGTAAAAGAAAGACAAGAGGTGTTCGGAAAGACGTTGCATACAGTAAAAAAAATGTTGTTTTAGAGCTGGGACTTGGATAGCTTAGCGGGAAAACTATAGACTGGAATCCTTTAGTTTTAGGGATTCAAATCCCACTTAAAATTTAAAAATCTTTTCTACTGTTCTTTCTATTGTAGCACTGAAATACACTCAGATACTAGTTGATTAAAAAATATTCATGTTTATTCTTTTTTAAATAACGAACGGTAAGTTAATCGTCTATTTATCAGTTAATACAGTTTTCAAAATAAAATATACATATTGTGTATTACATAACTTCGTATTTTATATTCATTTAAACATTTTAAAGCTAATGTGGTTAACCTTTACAATAAATTACTCCCCAACTCATCAAAGATACATCTAATGGAGGCATCTGTATCGTTTTTATGCAACCAACAACTTTACGACCAAAATGGATATGAATAGATGCGATAAAATGATATTTATAGTATCAGAATTTTGTTTTATTATTCAAATGATAACGATGTAGCCCTTGATACGTCGGAGTTGTAAACTTCAGGAACCGAGACCATTTATTTAGACTGTCATAAAAGAGTCGTAAAAATAAAAAATCTGTTGTATTAAAATGTCTTATAATTTTAAACAACTTAATTAAAAAATATTTTTTTGACTCAATAATAACGCATAGCATAACGGTACTACTTCACTGCACTCCGTTGCGTAGCGCAAGCCTACATAATTCATCCTACATATTTCGTCCATTGTGTTTGCACTGTGTTCGTTTATGCGTTGATCTTAACGAATTGAAATATTTGCCTACAGTTTAAAAATCTACAGCCGATAATTGCCTAATAAAAAAAAGATTAGAGGCAGTAGTGACACCAATCAACCAATAAACAAACGAAACCTGCAGTGCCCTCTCTCTTTACATTGTAGAACTACCAGTATGGAGGCTCTATTACTTTACGAAACATAATATGTACTCAAAAAGAACGACAGCTTAGAAGCTTGCTTACTTTGTAGTTTAAAACTTGAACAACAGATGGCGCGTTTGTCAGTTTACTTATTTTGACATGAATATGCCATAGAAAAGACATCAACGAGCTCTAGCAATTTTGAAAAGATTAACTTTTCTTTCGTGTTGGCCTTTTATTTTTGCCCCTATCTTTACTCGCACATGGATCTATGTAAAAAAAATCTAAATGTATTTTAAAAATATTGTAGTAATTTGATTATAACGATTGTTGACGGGGGTTGAGATTTTAGTGGTTGCAGTTCATAATACATTTGATATTTATTATTGTATAGCATGCAAAGAAAACCTCTTTCTATCTTTGATAAAATATACCTATAAATTTAGCAGCCACTAAGATTTTAAATAACGATTTCAATCCCTGTCTTCATATAATCGTAATAATAAAAGAATACAAACAAATATAAATAAAATCACGCTTTTTGTCCTGGGTGAGAGACGATGGAACGCCATGTGCTTCGCTTCCATAAGATACATCTAGTATTTCAAACAATTTTGGATTTCTTCATAGGTATTAAATATTAGCCAACTTCCAGATTAGTTACTACACATTTTTTGTCAATTTAATCATAAACTTATCGTTATTTCTTTTATATAATATTAATGACATTTAACAACAGATTCAATCTTTATTGCGACGCATTATTGATTTTTCATGGCTAAATACATGCTTAACTTCATCTAAGCCACAATTTCACGATCGTGTTAAATCGACGTTTAGCGCTTAACGAACGTTTTCCATCTTTCTCTTCCATACAAGTCGTACAACCCTTATACGTGAGAGAGAGAGTGATCGAATTTAGGTTTAGCGTTAATCGTGGATCAAGAAATTTATTGCAATTGGGGCTTACTTCAACTACCTTCCATCAGTTTTCTTATGAAGATGGTACCTTTAGATGCCATATACTACTTTGTAAGACACTGTGGTTTCTATTTCAACAGTAAATACCTTACATTCGTCAAAGCTTTTCCGCATCTCAATACACCAAATTAGATGAGGATTTGTAATAAAATGCTAGTTACGTAAGAGTTGATATAAATACATCAAATCTGGGCTATCAGTTATATGGTAAGTTATGTCAGTTATGTTATTTATGTCACGTTTGTGCGAATTCTTTTGCATGCGATGGTATTTCCAATGTGTGTTTTGAAGTCGTTGATAACTCCTTTGAATAAAGTATAATCAATGACAGTAAAACCAGAAAAGTCTTTAAATCTTAGTGTTGATAGAGTTATTCAATATTCGGATAAATTTTCTTTTTGGCGGTATTTAGATTGGTAATTAAAAAAGTATTATTTTAGTCATGAGATCGGTTTTACTATAAACTTATCATAGTTTAGCTAAGGTTGAGAAAATACTACACTTGATCTCGTTTTCGAGACACTATAATTCATGGTCAATGGCTTCGATGGACTAGTGGTTAGCTTATGCGCCTCTCACCACAAGGTCCCGGGTCGGGCAAAATGTTAATTATGAACTTTCCGTCATGAAATTCGCTATAGCAGCACGGAGTTGGAATTGTGCTCGGTGGATGGCTCGTCTTCTATACCATGGGCCCTATACATATCAGGTGAAATGTGGAAAATATTCTGAAAAATATAGGCGTGATGTTATGTTATAATTAAAGGTTGTAGTATTTACAGGAAAAAGAAAGAAATCATTTTAAGAAATATTTAGTATTTTATAAATTAATAAATGGATACACATATGTTTTTTCATCGTAATTTAAAGCTTAAACGTTTGAGTGGTATTTTTAAAACCTCTTTTTAACAAAAAATCTAATGTGATATTTTTAATTTGCTCAAAAATTTATGAACGTTTTACGTAACGTTGTAAATACTTTCTTTGCAAAGTCCATAGGTTATAACAAATAGTAAGAAAAGAAATTACTCTTCAATCATAATTTATTTAATATACACAATATTTTTATAACTTACAACTAATAAATTTACAATACATCTTAAGGCAGTGATATATTTATTTATATATTATAAAACTGAGCACACACTTGCAAATTTTATTTAATAATAAATATAATACACATAGCCATATATAAGGTAAATATTTTCTTCAATTATATTTCAAAATATTATTGGTACTTAAAGATTCGTATAATGTAAATATCTACATAGCTGCACGATTGGAAGTAGCCACATTGACATAAAGAGATATAACTTTTTATGGTGTCACGAAATTGAAACGGTACTTCGGAAATTCCCCATTGTTGCTACGTCGATATGTCCCATAAAAACACCATCAGAATAAGTTAAGGATACTGTTATTTAGTTTCGTGTATTTGCACAACGAATACTTAAGTATATCCCTTTGAGAATCCAGGATGTGTTGCATACCTTTTTATCATTTATATTGGCAAAAAAATCAAATCAATCAAAAAAAGAAACAACATGAAAAAATTACATAAAAAATACTATATATGTATATAAAAAAAAATCTTTTGCAGCTATTACTATATTATTTTATATAAAGATAGTTACTTTAATACATAAAAAAAATGAATAAAATTTGCAAATTGGTAACTATATTAGGCTATAATCTTAATATACACATACCGGCAAGTATTTGAGATTGCCCACACAAAACTGAACTATTTTACTCGTTGTTTTTGGTTGCAAAAAGTATATCACAAATGTAAACTATGTATAAAATGTAAACGTAATATCGGCTGAGAATGATATTGTAAACATAAACATTTTTTTACATTTTCCAAAATGCTTGCGACCCGGGACTTAAATTAGTACTGGCAGATTTTTTTTAGTGGTTTTGTGTTACCAGTATCCGTGTAAACCGTACCCGCCGAATCCACCGTATCCACCGTAACCACCATATCCACCATATCCTCCGTAACCACCATAAGGCCAGCCATATCCGTAGCTAGGCCATCCCCATTGGCTAGTGTAGTAAGGGTAATATCCTCCGTAATGTCCGCCCCATCCTCCATAGTGTCCGCCGTATCCTCCCCAGTGAGATGCCGCTGTTTTTAAGTCCTCTTTGTCACTGGAGGCTAGGTCATCCTTTTCTGGTTGGACGTTGAGGGTCTCTACGTCTTTTTGTTCAGCTGGAGCCGTTTGTGATAGGGCTACGACGAGCAGGAGGACGGTGGTGAAGAGAGCGATCTGTAATCGAAGGTTTTGGTATGTAAAATATTCACTATACAAACATATTTTTTGGCTGAGGCACAATGTTTTCGTAAATAATATCTATGTGATACGCATAATAATAATCAAAAAAATATAATATCAAAGTGTAATATAGAAAAATGTTTATTGATGTGACATGAGTGATTTCATTAAACTGTTTACATAAATAAAAAAAAACATTTTTATTTGACTAATGTAATCAAACAATCTGAAATTCAGTTTGAATCAAGATCTTTTTAAAATACATGTATCGACGTGTATGTCTTTTTCATAATTGCATAAAAAAATAACATAAATTTTACTGTATAACATGCACACTTATTGGTATACCTTAAATTGAAAACTAAAATCTTTGGTATTAAGAACTAAAAGGATTTTCTTGTATGCAATTGGCATACAAGAAAGAATCTATTTGACAAACAAACAATGGTTATTTAGTAGCATTGTTATCTAATTACCCACACATATGTAAAGTATTATGGTGGCATATCCCTTTAACAAAGCACTAGGCCCTATCTACAATCGTCTGTGAAAGGTTCCCACGAGTATGTACTTAGTTACATAGACTACAATGCACATTATATGTTGGTACTATGTAATTAGTGACATACCTTCTGTATCTTAATGGAGATATTATAAGTTTGTCAAATGATTAAGGAATAGTTAATATTTGGTATGACAGTTAAAATTGTTTAGATCTTAATTTGGTACGCAGCATTTACTGAACAGTAATAATAATTATGTTATTTTATATTCAATTTGGTATGTTTTTTTGTATACTAAGTATGTTTATTTAATTAACTGTGCTTTAATCATGAATTTAAGTCGAAAATTGCTCTCATTTCTACATATTTAAAAAAATATAATTATGTTAACACATTGCATGAGTGTTATATTATAAGTATTGAAAAAAAATAAAGATACAATATGTACTGTACTACTAATTTCGCAAGCACATAAATAGTGATTAAATATTTATTAGTTTTTATTACAAAAAATACATAAGTGAATATATAAATATATTTAATGCATAATAAAAAGTTACACAAAATATTTTTTTAATTCAACATCTCAATGCTTCGTAATTTGAACACATAAATGTTTTTTTGTTTATGGCCGACTACTGATTTATTTTGTATTCATATCTTAAGAGTACATTTACTGTAATATTGTTTATGAAATCAGAAATATTCGTTAAATATTAATTTATAATTAATGAAAAAAATTAAACCTAATCAAAAATAAATGACTAAAAAACAAATTTAAATGTATTCAACCCTATACGTAATAGCAAAATCCACTTACTTTGCAAGCCATGTTGCCTGGATGCGTGCACACTGAGTCTGCCATCGAGCGGGGCTGGCACCATTATATATCGGAGGTCTGTACGAGCCTCCACGGATGGCTGGGCGGCTTCCTCCAGTTCTGCCAATGACCTTTGTGGTAGGTTTGATTGTGGCGTAGGGAAGAACCATGGCCTATATTTTTGGGATGGACGTCTCAGAATGTAGATAGATCACTATATATATTTTTTAAATGATTGTGCAAGTTTTTGCATAATCATTTCAATTACTCATTTGATTTTTAATGACTATTTTCACTTTATCAGTAACCTATTATTATTGTTACCAAATTCACTAGTTATTATGAGAAAATACAAAAAAAAATATACTTGTACCCTACAAATTGAACATTCTTAACAGTAAAAATGTACTGATTCTGAACTAGTGCTTCTCAGATTGTTAGTAAAGTTAAAATTCGGTTGTGTGTGATTATGATATATTAGAATTAGTTTTAGGTGTTATGACTTGTGATACTTTTTTATCGTTGATAAATTGACCAGTAATGAAAGCTGTAGGTTAGGTTGATAAATAAATGAGTAGTATATTGACCATCGATAATGTTGATCGATGATAGTTTACCCTTGGGATTGTTTAACGGGAAGGGCTTACTAATACAGGTCCATGACAAAAAAAAACTGTTTTCTTCATAAATAGTGTTATGCGTAAAGATATAATGTCAACTGCACTGCTAATCAAAACCAAATCAAAACAAGTCATTTTTATTTCAAGCATAGGCCCATATTCATAAATACCATAGACATAATTATTATATTATTATTTATTAATTGTTTTGCAGATTAAGACAAAGCGCAATAATTATATTATGTAGTTAATAATGTAATACTGAACCCAAAATCTTATTAGACAGTTATTTCAAAAGCTTCTTTTGAAACTTTAGATCAATTGGCCTCTTAAAAAAACAAAATAAGCCTTAAACCGTATGCAAAGTAGATACGTCAAAATAACCTCTTGTTTACTTTGTCATTGTTGCAGTTCATTTGAGTGGAAAATTGAATGATAATTTAATTGTTTGTATACCAATTATATCTACTGATTATGTACTTGATTATTATAATTTATCTTCCTCTTGTTTTCCGCCTAAAATGCCTCATTTAAGTATAATTTGTTTTTGTTGACGCCCTTTGATATTGATTGATTATGACAAGCATGTGAATTAAACAATAAATTGTTATGATTTATAGCATAACTTCCATTGTATGGTTTTGAGTAAAAAACAGCGAAGTGCGTAAAACCATGGACCCTTAATAAATCTATTATATATACATATATTAATATTATTATAATTGCTTGCCCGACTCACTGCTTGATCAACGCAGAGACTTAACCACTGGGACTAGGTTTTTTTTTATTTTGCACAATTTTAGTTTCTTACCAAGCCCTAAGGGGGTAAAAAAGGGTTTAAATGTTTAATTGTATGGAAACTGACATTTTTAAGTTCGAATTACGAAATTTCGTACTCTTAGACAAATAATAAAATTGTAAATTTGCCATGTCTTTACATTGTACAAGAAAAATGTATACTAAAAATTGATACATAAATGTTCAAAACTCATGAGTAGATTTGAATAATGAAAAAATATAAATAAAAGAAGCATTAAATTCCAGCATGACTTGAACGAAAAAGCAAAGGGCGTTAAATTACTATTCTTTGATAACAACCAAAAAAATATCAGAGGAAATTAAATTACACGCTCATTATGTTAGTAGCTAGGCCTATTGGTGTGAATTGCGTATCATTACTTGTGTTTTATTACATTTAATGCTTATTTCAATATTGGGGTGATCACTTATTTACTAATTTTTGCACTACATCTCTTAAAAAACCCGTGTGATTGGTTTATTTTGTAAATATTAGGGGCTTACAATAGGTAACACTTGGTCGAGCTTAAAGGTGAAAATTGGTCAACCACTTAAAACAAGGAGTTGTCGGTACATTACTTCAATTATTAATAATATAATATTGCATTTTAGATCCTAGATTGACTACAAGAATAATGTTTTTTTCATCGGAAGGGTATTTTCGTGAGCAGCACAGTGTTTTAGAAGTGTATCATAAACTCCGTAGATACGCAACCAGGTGATTGATATGATTAGTAAAATATAGGTGGCTGCACCTTCGCCGGACAGGGACCGTAATTGCATTTTATCCGTGCACCGTACATGGGATATCTCATTTAGGATAAAGTACAAATAAGAAAGAAGTAAGTAGAAAATGAAGTACATCACTCCGTTTATTTTTTGTCTAGGTAGTATTTCAGGTTTTGGATTGACCTTGTTATCAAAAGCCTGCCCAGAACCCGTTGCACTACAAGTCTTTACGGATGGGTGCAGCCCCGTGGACGAAATATGCGATCAATGTCTGGATACATTGTTGATAGTGAGTAGACTGTACTCTGCGTTTGTTTTTTAGTTTTTACATTTTTGTTATAAAACTGCTCGCGGCTGCGCTCTTGTAGAACCGAAAAAAAATACCTCCACTCTGAGACCTACCACATATATTAAAAAAAACCGGCCAAGTGCGAGTCTGACTCGCGCATGTAGGGTACTAATCCATAAGGTTTTCGTTTTTTTCCATTCGGCTACGGAACCCTAAAAAAGGAATCGGTCAAGCTATTTTAGAGTTCAATAGCTAACACTAAAGAAACTTTAATATTATATTAGATTCGATCAGAAGAATATAATGCGTGGCTTAAAATTCTCTAAAATTTAATTTTTCATCAAAAAAGATTGGATAAACATTCCTTGACTATATAATCGTCAGTAGCAGTGTCTAAATTTAAGAATATCATTCCATCAATTCAATTCAGATTCGGAATATCGTTTGTGACAAAAGCTATAAACTCAAACCGTGGTTAAACTTGGCAGCTTCATGTTTTCCCAAAAGACAATCTCATTAAAGAAATTAACTATTATTTTAAGAAAATTTTAGGTCCTGTCCTTGACAAGGGACATACGAAGTACAATAGCATCCAAAAGTAAAACATTCTCACACAGGACCTTCACTATCAATAATAGTTTCCGTTAATAAGTTGTATTGTGGCGATAATCAGACGTGCGTACGACAATTAGTATTAAGTAGGATTGCTGTGAACGCATGGATTTCGACATCTGAGGAACTGGCTGTGTTAAGGCATAAGCTGCCGCGAGCTAGCATAGGTTTTTGTTTTTGTATAAATATTTGGTTATCAAGTGATTAAAGCGACACGTGCAACGTAAACAGAAATTAAAAGTTTTTGAAATAAAACGTATATGTTTTTTTTTAATTAACTTAATTAAATGTCGTCTTATCGTTGAGTCTCAGGGAGGCGTAGATTTTATCGGATGTAAAAAACAAATGTTAAAGTGATATCTAATTCATTGGGTATTTTTTCTCACTTACATTGCCTATCCAGATATAAGTCACGCTATGCAACCATCGGGTTTTTTGGAAATTGACTTTGACTCCATTCTTCGACACAAATTTTCGATTTAAGGTGCACCACCTGACTTATGAATCACTCGACTATTACACATACAATAGCTTAAATTGCATTACTTTTTAACTCCATCGCAGCACTGAGGCTTGCCGCTGCCGCCGCAGCTTTGTATACATCTAATAGCCTAAGATCCAGTGGCCGCCCGATTTGCGTAATTTAATATAAGTTTAAAGTTTCCCTGTTTGTGAGGTTAAAGGACAGCACTAAATTTTCAAACTTTAGGACTGTCAGTCTGGGATTGGAACCAAGCAAAGTGTCAACCAATAGTAGGGTATGAATTCTACCATCGCCAAGGTCAACGTATCCAAAAGATACGCAAATACTATGACGTAAATTCTTAACACCTTTTTTTTATTTTCACAAAACTACCATGATTAAAATTAAATTTTTGGTGATTGTTTTTAGCTCTACTAGAAAAACATACAGGGAAACTTACATCTTTTATAAAATTACGTGAGTCGAGCGGCCACTAGTCCTAAGGCTTTAATAAAAACGCTACAGTTTATAGCATATTCCACGCAATAGAACGGACATTGTCAACAAGAGTCGCCATCAACAAGGCGTATCGTGGTTCCTTCCGTGGCTTGAGGCCGTCATTACTCTCTGTCATTGATACCATAGTATAAAACATACTGCTACTGAAATTACTATTGTTTTAAAGGTTAGTACTGTGGTAAGTATCTTTCGATAAAGAGCGGGCTACATATTGTTGTGTGTGCCAAACGAATTATTTTCCTGACAAGTTTTGATTTCAGTCAGGACTAGATTAGGGTTAATTTCAAAAACTTCTTGAGATCGTTAATCGCTCAAGCTCATTTATTTTATTCATTGGACTGGGCTGGCCACGTTTGACGTATAAATCCAGAGAGGTGGGCCCAAAAAGCGACCAACTTGGTACCGCGTGACGGTCAACGGCGAGGAAGGCCCAAACGGAGATGGCGGGACGACTTTGGAGCATTTCAGAACGATTGGGCAGAGATAGCAAATAACAGAAAGACTTAGAAGTCATGGGGAGAGGCCTTTGCCCAGCAGTGGAACACCCGTAGGCTAGTAAGAAAAAAAAGGTTCATTTAATATTTGCAGTGGCTCAAACCTAATTTACATTGTGGTTGATGAAATTAATATCGCGACATTAATTTCATCAACAATATCACCGTTTAAACAACAACTTTTAAAATGCATGCATAATTTTAAGCCACTTATTTCGTAATATAAATATAACATAGGCTTTACTGACTATTGTGTAACTATATTTAGGTGAAACTATTGGTTATCTGTTTTCCATACAAAAGGAATATTATTAGGGTGCTATTTAAACAGGCTTCTTTTTAATACCATTATTCGCCCCCAAAAATGTATGTTGCCTTCTAAATTACTAAGTCAGCCACCTAACCTAACCTAACCAGTGGCTGACTTAGTAATTTTGATGGTGATGTACAAATTTTGCAGCTAAACTTATTATTTCTCATATTATTAAGTTTTTATCTGTTTTTATAGACAAATCAAGACAACGATGTCAAAGGTCTAGGGTTCGAACCCACGGCGCACAAGTCAATAAATAAATCGTTAAGATAATCTTTCCGAAGATATGTGTGTATTTATCGTTATAAATAAATTGTCGCTTGCTAACGGTAAAGGAAAACATCGTGAGGAAACCTGCATACCTGGGAGTGCCTAAAAAAAAGTACTTGAGGGTGTGTGAAGTCTACCAATCTACACTTGGCCAGCGGGGGGACTATGACCTAACCCTGCTCATCATGAAAAGAGGCGTGAGCCCAGCTGTGGGACATGTTATTAGATACAGGGCTGCTATAATTGTATAGCTAAATCATTTGTCATCATCACTTTTGAAGTAATAATAAAAAAAATCAATTCACAGTTCTAAACTTGACATTCCTGACAAAGGCTGTCCTAAAGTTCAAACCCATGTTATCCGGATGCATTGGCCTGCGTCAAAGTCCGCCGCATCATAAAGATAGCCAGTGCCAATCCGTGCGTTCTAAGAAGGTACATGGCTCCACGTCAAGCTATACATTTCCAGTATTAGCTTGTATAAGATTCCACGGAAAGTCTATACACAATGTGAGACCATCTTATACTGGAGATGTATAGCTTGATGTGAAGCCGTCAGTACCAATGATAAGGTGCCTCAATGTATGGTAATTCGTATGCATTTTACATAAATGCATATTACAGCATATTACAACTATTATGTGAGAAAATTCTGTCAATGTATGGGGACAAATAAAGACTCTTATTTGTCGATGTACTATAAAGTAATATTCATTTAGGGCCACATAATGAGACTTTTGTAAAATACCTAATAAACCTTTACTGTAGCCCCGTAAAAATACATGACAAGGTGACTGCTGATAGAATTCACGTTCACAAACACAAAACACCTTATTGTTCTTTAAAATATATGAATTACAGTTTCAAAAATACTTAACAAATTCATATTCTAGGTTTCCTTTTAATCAAACGAAGTGCAATTACTCTAATTGCACTTCGTTTGTGTTGATGTTTGATGGCTGCTTATGATGCTGATGTACAGGCATTTATTGTAAACGAATTCGTGCCAAGATGCTACATCACTTCCAAAGTATCCTGTATTTAATATCATCCGTATCACGTACTGCTAAATGTTCTAATGTCCGTTACACAGCCAGTGGCCATGACTTTGCCAAACTCGTATCACAATGGAATTAGCGATAATAATGTTCATAAGTCAACAGGTGGTTCCTATTAGAGATTCTTTAAGTTTAGTTTTAGTTTTAATTTTACTAATACTTTTATTTATTTATTTTATTTTACAACTTTTTGCACTTAAAAGTTAGTACGACGGCGGACTTAATGCCACAGGCATTTTCTACCCGTCAACCTTAAGGTGATGCAGAGAGATTAAAGGTAGGTGCATAAATAAATTAAAATAATGTGCTGAAAATGTGAATACATACATAGAATAATGTTATATCAATAATTCAAATATATAAATATGGTAACAAATATACTAATACATACATTAAATAATATAATATTATAATATTTACACAGAAGATATTAAGCTTTTAATAACTGCTGTCGTTTCTTTTTTGGAACTGTACCTTAATGTGTAGGATCAACGGAAAGTTACGCTTTATTAGTCCTGTTAGAAAATAGCTAAATGGAGAAATGATAGCATAAAAATGCGGTTCAGAGAAATTATTACCTATTTAATAATAATAATAAATAATAAAAACGTTTATTTCAGAATAAATATTACAAGTTGTTTTCTTATACAATACTTCTGCCAAACTGTACAACAGTTTGTTGGCAAATGTAGCTCCTTATTTACTAATTAGGTATATGCAACAAAATATTAAAAGACACGAAAAGGAATTACCACCGTAAAGAAATATTAAGCGCAGGAAAAAATAACAAATTAATATGGCGAGCTATCAACAACATTTCAAATCGTTCCGCAACTAGAGATTGTCCATCTCATTTACTATCAACGGCATCTTCTCCCGACCAAGCGGTAGAGAACATTAACGATTACTTCGTCAACATCGGAAAAAAACTCGCTGAAAATATATCTATGCCCCAAGTTAAAACAATTGTACCAACACATAGCTCTTCTTATTCCATGGTCCTACTTCCTACAGATGAGGGTGAAGTACTCAAACTGGTGAACAAACTGCGAAATGGCTGTGCGGTAGGTTGGGATGATATTTCTGTTAACATTATTAAGCAAAATAAACACACTATCGTCCCACCCCTTACGTATATATGTAATTTGTCATTTTCCTCTGGAATATTTCCGAAAATATTTAAAAAAGCCATTATACATCCTATCTACAAGGCGGGAAATAGAGACCTTATCACGAATTACCGCCCCATAGCTGTCCTACCCGCTCTGGCTAAGGTTCTGGAGAGGCTCATGAACAACCGACTTACCAAATACCTCGAAAAAAATAACATTCTATCTCCATCTCAATACGGTTTTCGCGTGGGAAAATCTACCAGCGACGCTGTTCATGAGCTGACCAATCATATAGTCACGAAACTAGATGAGGGTCAGAAAGTTCTGGGAGTATTCCTAGACCTAGCCAAAGCCTTCGACACAGTCTCTGTTTCCATCCTTGTAGAGAAGATGGAAAGAATAGGAATAAGAGGAAATCAACTCCAACTATTTCACAGTTACCTCAGCAATCGCACACAGGTTGATAGGATAAATGAGCTCTCTAGTAAGGAATTGTCAATGGGGCACGGTGTTCCACAAGGAAGCGCTCTCTCACCGACTCTATTCCTCATTTATATTGATGACCTGTGCAAGATCAGCCTTCCTACTGGCAATATTTATGCCTTCGCCGACGACACCGCCCTCTTGTTTCACGCAGATACATGGGAGCAAGTCTTTACACAAGCCCAATGGGGATTCAACCTGGTGTCAAATTGGTTGAGAAGTAATTCTCTCACACTAAATTCTGAGAAAACCAAATATATTCCGTTCTCGATAAAAAGCGCTAGTCTTCAATTATCTTTAGCCTACTCTATAACAGCACACTCATGCCCGGATCCACAAAACTCTAGGTGCTCATGTGTAGTTCTACAGAGAGCCTCCATCATTAAATATCTCGGAGTATTGATTGACTCTTGCTTGGGCTTTCATCCGCACATTGAAGCACTCGCCAATAGAGTACGCAAACTGATGTTTGTCTTTAAGAACCTTAGACATGTCGCAGATGAAAGTCTAAGAAAGATGGTCTACTTTGCTCTCTGCCAGTCTCTGATCACTTATTGCATTACAACGTGGGGTGGCACACATAAGTCGACCCTCATAATCTTAGAGAGAGCTCAAAGGGCCGTTATTAAAGTGATGCTCTTCCTACCATAATAATATGATTATCCGACAGCCGAATTATATAAAAAATGCGGCGTTTTAACCGTTCGGCAATTGTGTATCTTGCACATCATTGCCAAACAACATGCCCTCGTCTGTTATAACCAATCAGCTCCACATGAAGCGCGGCGCCACAACCCTGTCAATCGTTTTACTAACCCTCTTTCCAAACAATTTACTAACCACTTCTTCTGTTTTCTTGGAGGCTTTCTTTATAACAAAATTAATAAAACCCTTTCCCTCTATATCCTTACCAAATTCGCCTGTAAGAAAAAAACAACAGAGTGGCTACTGACTCAAGACTATGAAATGACTGAGTCGCTTATAATTATTATAAAATAGAGATTTACACATATAATTAACACTTTCAATATCACATTCCACCCACTCCAACAATTACACTACACTCACAAACACACATACATACACCCTCAAACACGTACTACGCTTATACCTATATCCTAACCCTAACGACACCACGAAAATTATAACACGTTTTACTACCATGCTAAAGATATTTGTACTGTTTTTGTGAATTGTAAGCCAGGGTGGTCAACTGATGACCTGAAACACAAGCCTCGGCTTAGCTTGGGCACCAGTCTCCCACAAAACGAATTTTACTGTACTTTTATCTTAGTTAATGACTTTCTGTATTTAATTTTTGTTGTGGTGAGAAAAATAAATATATTGTCTATTATAAGAAAGCCAAATATATTTTATAAATTTTTAGCTTCTGATTTAATATCTGTGTATTTTTAGTTTGCCCACGAATGTTAAGGACAATACTCGTAATGTTTCATTCAACACAATTTGGTTCAAATAAATCAAACGATCCATTGTTTGAAAGTAACGGGAATGGATTGCATTTCTTGAATGGACTATGTAGGTATTCTACCACTTTAATACTATACATTTGTGTTGATAGGTTCATTGAAGTAATAAAAACGGTATCTTTTCATGAATGTATCTAATATATCTTTATTTTATTTATTTTTTTAAAAAATTCATATACAAAATTTGTATATAAGGCGGACTTAATGCCATTGGCATTCTTTACCAGTCTACCTTTAGGTGATGCAGAGTTTAAACAAGACAGGTGAATTTATAAAATATAGCGTTTTAATTTGAAATAAAAGGTAAAGAACGACAATACAATTAGTGAATACATAATGAAAATATATGCGTAAATATATGCATAATATCTACATAACAAAATACTATTACTTTATTTTTAAACTTGTCACTTATTTATGATATTGTCAATATTGCAGACTGCAGAAGGAGACTAGCAGCGACCAAAATAATTACAAATTGTACAGTGTAAACCTTCGTTTTCCTCATCAGGCACATGCAAGAAAATTTTTTTGAATAAAATACATTCTGACAACCAAAGTATTTTATAATGCACGGGGAAGTGAAAGAAAGATTAGTCTTTCACTAATTATATTTATTTTTATATTGAAGTGAGCTTACAAAATATGTTTAAAACAAAACAGCGCGTCTTGCTAGACAAATATGACAACTTTATACCATACGCTCCCATGACGTAACACCATCGATTCGCCAAAAGCGTCATTACACGACACACAAAATACCAAGACGTATGGACTCAGAATACTCAATGAGGTGTAAGAATTATTGCAAAAAGTGTGTTGATAATGCTTTGAAGTCTGCGGTTCAAAACTGATATGGGGTAATCGTGATGGGACTTTTTATAATGCATAGATCAAAAGACTTTTTAGTTGACCTAGTGGTTAGCGTATAGACTGCAGCTCTATAGGTCTCGAATTCGATCCTCAGGTTGGGCAAAAGTATTATTTGGAATTTTTCGTAAGGAAATTGTCACCAGCAGCACGTAGTCTGGAAAGGTGTCCTGTAGCTGGTGAATAACACACTCCCTACTATCATAAGGGATCTTAACTGACTCAATTGTGGCTGCTATACACATCTATCTCACCTTTCTTGGTTATATAGGCGTGATGTTATGTTAAGTTAATGAAATATACAAATGAAACGTGACGTCACAGATTGAAGAAGAGGACACATTTATTCATACTTAACGTTTAATATTCACAACGAGTATGTTCCTAATGGTATGCCATTTTTATTGTGAGAAAAAGTTTTATTGTCTTAATAGAAGCGGATGTATAATGTGTTTTATCAATGATCTGAAGTAAAAGACGCACTAGAATGTATTAATAAAATTATTTTACTTATTACTTGGAATAAAATGAAAATTGAACAAAAATATTGCAAAATGTTCTCCACTTAATTTTTTTTTCTTGCCATAGTTGTCCTGCCGCTGGGCAAAGGTCTCCCCCATACACGACCACAATTTTCTGTCTTGGGCTCTGTCTGTCCAATCCCTCTGAAATGAGACCAAATCCTCCAGCGCTTTTAGGGCCTTCCGCGTATCTATATGAATGAAATAACGCGAACTCCCCTATTTTCATCCATTTATTTAATCATTAAAACAGCTCAATAAAACCAAAACAATGTGGTATATTATCAGTATAACGTACATAATTCAAAAACCAAACTAATAGTTATTATTATACAAAAGGGGCATGTGAGTTTGACTATTAGAAACATTTTTTATGTTTAAGTTACATTATACCTACTCAATAATAATAATATATCTATCTTACATTAAACTACTGGATTATACTTTATTTCACTCATTCAATATTCTGATCTCGTATTTCCACTTATTCTACTTTTTACGATTTGAGGTAATAAAACAATCGGACACCATTATCGCCTAGGATATACTGTGCTCAGGGGAGGAATTCAGTCTCATTAGGTTAACGCACATGCTAGAAATGGTAGAGCTTTTGTGAATCAGCTCGCTGCTTCGCTTTGGTGTTACAATTTGACCTTGAAATTACCGGCACATGAGGTATTTGTGGGTTGTGGAGATTGTGTGCTTCTATATTATCCAGAAAGGTGCGGCAAAGACGTACAACACCCACATTTACCTGGTATGTTTATGTATGTCCCATGGCGTGGACTAAATGCAAAAAAGTAAACAAGATTTCCAGTTTGTTACGAACTCATCTTGATGAAGGCTCGGGTTATAGCACTATATTTTTGGCTCTAAGAAGAATTGTAGATAGCCTCTGTGGTGATTAACCGGCCAGACACTGCGTTACTGAGTTACTTAGGGACTCAAGTTAGCCGTTGTAAGATCAATCTGACCAAGTGGGGTTCCACAAACGAACACGAGACTACCTGTAAATGTGGTGGCTCACCTACTCACCTACCCGTTGCTTCCGTCTACCAGTACATAGAAGACCTAATGCAGACTAACGAAAAGTGGTTTGAGGCCACCTACCTGGTGAAAGGTGAAAACCATTTTAATAGTTAACAAATCAAAAGCTATGACACGAAAAGAAGAAAAAAAACAGTATTTTAGTGAATTCATTGTTCATGGTTTTTATTTACTAAATAAGGATAGACTGCAGGATAGTTTCCTCATTACGACGTATTTAAAACAATTACTTTACACCCTCAATGTCGTATAACCTTTTCCAAATAATAGCTGAATCACGAGCGACCGTATCCAATAGTGAATCAAACGTCTTGGTCATCGCCGATTGTTTCATGGCGGCCGCGAAATTTATCTATGGTGTTATGTCATCCGATCTGTGTCTGTCTGTCCTTAGTGAGTTATTGCTACCTTTATTATATTAAGTCGGGTTTGTGTTCTAACTTACCAAAATAAATTGAATACTTAAAAACTAATTCTCTATACAACTTATCGACAACTTTTTAGGATAAGATGTATGAAAATCCTTATTATACAAATCCAGTAGCTGACTTTAAGGGTTAATTGATGATGTAAATCCTTGATATTATATAGTGGCATTGGATGGATAATATTTTCGATAGTCATTCGATGCGACAATACATACCAAAACAAAATATAATGACCATATCAGCCAAAAGGGTGTAGCAGAAGTGCACAACAACCTCATCAATTGCGCACAATGCTAACTCTGTGTTGTTATTGGGAATTTACTGAAGGAAAATCACAAATTAAACTGTATCCGTCCCGGGAATCGAACCCAAGACTTCGTGCTGAGAGGCTGCATACTCTAACCACAAGACCAACGACAAATCAAAACATCTGAATTTTATTGTATTGCTGACGTTTGGCAATTCGGTATCTAAATTATTAACAAGCTGTGTGTTATGAAAAATTCGTCGATTGACGCAAAACAGCGCGCTGCGCATGCGTGGTGCGCCCTTATTGGCTCTATAAAAGTCAAACGCATCGATCGACGATCGATGGCCGTAGATGTAAAAACACCCTAATTAACTGATGATTATGATCAAATTTTTCTGAACAATATTATATGTTACATGAACTTTAATATACTCCGTTTGGAAATTGAAAGCAAATGTCTTTTTTTCATAAAAATAAACAATTATTTTAGGCATATTCTAATTACAAACTATTAACTTGAATTCCAACTAATAAAATAGCTCTACAATTTCACAAATTGCATATGAGATCATGATATAGGTGGTCTTAATTAGTACACTAAACGGAACACGGTAGCCACTACACCGTTGCCGCTATTGTTTATTCGTTCATAGAAAGAAGCCCAGTTTCCTCATTAGTCCATGAAAATCTATAACTTTAGTCCCAACAAACATTCCAGAAGCACTACACCGACAGGGCAAGTTGAGCATAGCCAGGAATGCGTTTTTACCGCAATCAACCCTCTCTCCCAAGGCCACATGACACCATACGTTATACCCATGACATAACAGCGCACAGTAGCGCAGTGGGTCGTTCGCCACGCGTCAAAGCTTCAATACTATGACATTAGGCCTGAATGACTATGTACAGACGGCTCCACATTAATCTATACATGTCCAGCATAAGGTCTTCCGTTGTATAGGCTGCCTGTGCAACGCGATACCAGCTTATACTTGAAATGTATAGGTTGATGAGTAGCCGTGAGTACAGGTACATAGAACCCACATTATAGTATTAGTAGTCAGTTATTACTACGAATTGGGTTAAAGAATCAAGGTGAGTGAAGATGTCGTAAAGACTGAAAATAGTTTTGGAGATTTCGAGAGCTTGGTTTGTAATAAAACATACGACCTATGTTTTATTTCACACAAAACGTACTGACCAAACACCAAACCTGTCAATGAATATTTCTTTTTGGAATATTGGACGGAGGACAACCGTTTACTAGACTACCGGTTACTCAGTGGTTTTAAAAAATAAAGTTGTTAATGTTTTTATAGTTACCTTCTTACTGGTGGTAGAGCTCTTGTGAATGAGCTCGAGGGCGGCAGCACCACCGTCTCACCTTTAACCTGCCGCCAAATAGTAGTGCTTCCATTACTGTGTTCCGGTTTGGTGGTGAGATCAGGCCCTAAAATTACTGGCACATGAGGCATACCACCGTAGTCCTCAGCTGCAGCGACGCATCTATAATCTGCTTTTGTGGATTGTTGATGTCCATGGGCTGTACTCCACTTACCATCAGGTGGACTACACGTTCGTTCGCTGTGGGCGTAGTATAAAAAAAAAACTACTGAGGTGTCAAGGGACACCCGGATGGAACGAAGTTCGGTAATTCCAAATAACAACAAATCAGGATTCGCACCCGAGATTGCAGTAAAAGGTATGCGACCTTAACCACTAAACAAATAAAACAGTCTAATAATAAACTAATTATACGGTAACAAAAATTTAAACCAAATTAAAAAAAAATAAACATTAAGACAATTAAATTATCAAGCGTAGCAAGCGTACACACGATCATTCAGAATCACTTAATCATTCTCTTAAAATAATCGAATGATAATTTTAAAATCATTGTCGAGATATTTTCACAATACTCCTATAGGCTGAATGGCTTACATAACAATATTTCCTGTGCCTTACACACTCAATTTCAAAATAATTCTTATCTTCGAACTTTCGCGCTATTCGAATTTCAAAATATCAAAAGCGAGGTTCATTCAAACACACGCATAGACTTATGCCTAGATCAATAAACTGCTTGTATGAATTTAAGTATAAAGTTAGACTAAAAACAGATTGATTGAAAATTATAATGCGCCGCTTGGCGGACAGACAAACTAAATGAAAATCTGATAAATACCACAGAGTTACACTGAACTGAAACGGCACAATTAAAGTGGCTTCACATTTCATGCGTGTACTCGGTTTCTAGGAGTAATAGTTCTATGATCACACATAACAAACCTTATCTTTAACATTATTTTTCTGCGATTACCTTGCTTTCTTTTAAATTGTATTCGCAAGTTTACTCGCGATATAATAATATCAGATCTCATCTCATCACCAATCCCAATGACATAATTAGATGTGTTCTAATCGGATATTTCATGAATATAACAAAATTAGTAAACATTCTGTGGTAATATTAAAAAAATAATTTGCTTTTGAATTTAATATAGTTATGACGCGTACACTTGCTAAACACACAATAATGGAGAGATTATAACGCGTATGACTTGGTTAGCACAATAGTAAAGAAAGGTTTTAATGCGTACTTGCTAAAATACAAAAGCATTTATTATTGTCTGTATAAAATCTCTACTTACCTAAATCCATCAGCAATATCCGGAACTTGTGCAGAAACACTGTCAGGATTCATTATTGTTACTGTTTACGTTAAAAAGGTAAACGAAATCATATCGCGATTAATTAATTATACTGGTCGGATTTTAGTACCAATTTTGCATCTAGATGGCGTTAGCGTCGAATTAGAAGGCGATATGGTTTCGTTACCAACACTGGTATATAAGGAGATGGTTTTTATTGTTATTTTGTGAGCAGCAAGTCAGTACTGTAATTACGGTGTTCATTAATTGTGACTAGTTTACTAAATTCAGTTTGATTTATAATCTCTCCCGCCGACCCTCGAACTTGGTCCTTTGAGTCGGATTGGTGGGAGTGTGTTTTTGGTAGTATTCAGTAGTGGTGGGTGTGGTAAAGTTACTACCCTACGCGTTAGTACTGGGCAGTGGATCGCTGTCCAGAGCATCCCCTTCATGGATCGTGTACGCCTGCGCGGTCCTATCGCAGCGCGCCAGCGCCCCCCATTTTTTTAATAACTTTTTTTTTTTTAATTTTTTTTTTTCTATAAGCTATAGCTGTAACGTAGCATGTAATTACTACGCCGCTACGAAAATTGCTACGAAAAGTGTCGTTACAACTTTTCGTTCCATTTTTTTCCGTCTAGCCCCCTTTCGCAACGCGCGATAAGGAACTTCGTTCCAAAAAACCGTTTAAGTTCAGAATGTCCAATTCCCAAAATGTCCAACGGTTTCAAAATGTCCAATTCCCGAACATTTTGGGAATTGGACATTTTGGGAATTGGACATTATGGGAATTGGACATTATGGGAATTGGACATTATGGGAATTGGACAATTCGGGAATTGGACATTTTGAAACCGTTGGACATTTTGGGAATTGGACATTCTGAACTTAAACGCAAAAAACCTACCATAGTTATTCCCTGCATCATGACATGCATTGATGGCAGCATTATGTTTTAGCATATATTTTAAGGCTAGATGTGACGGTATGTTTTGTCCACTTTTCCTTCTCACAATAGCAAATACTGTACAATTCTAGCCAATTACACGTTGAATGACTGATGACTAGATATCAATCACTCTTCCAAACCGCATTGCCTACACTTCTAGTGGGAAACTATGCCTGGCAACACTCCAATCTATTCTAAGATACGATACTGGGAATTGATCGTGCAATTTATCTGTTTTATATAAAATACACTTTTACCTGCTTGTTTGATAAACATAAACTTACTAAACCTTACCAAAATACGCCTAATAATTCATTCTGTATTTAATCAAATTAACGTTTCTTTAAAAAGTCAGTGCAAAGAAGATCCAGCAATAGTATTGCTACAGAGATCAGTCAGGCACATTCGTGCTTGTATAAAGGCAACTTATATTAAATTACTTTATTATCAAAACATATCGGCAACACACTTTAAAAAAAAACGTTCCTCATTGACAATAGGCTGTGGGAACTAAATTGAATGAAACATTGTCTTTGATTTGTACTTTTAACAACTTAAACACACGTGTCGATTTCATCAACGACGTGTTAAACTCAAGATTAACAATAAGCTATTAAGTCAATGATCTTTCTGTCCCGCTCAAACATTAAAAGAGTGAGAAAATATAAATAAGGGGTTATAAACGATAGGAATAATCGTGATTTCGGGTTGGTGAATTCGCCTCACAAGACAATGTTTTCTAAGGCTTTGTTTGTATGCCTGTGCTATGGAGACTTCAAACACTTTGATTTTTGGTGGGATTCAATGGAGTATTGTTTTATTTTATTAATCAATTTGTATTAAGTTATATTTTTATTTATTTAACGAATCGAAATGCTTATCGGGTATAATACAATAATATACCTACTCATCCACAATAACTTACAGTATGATAAAAAAATAAATAAAAAAATCTTACTAAAAATATGTTTTATGTTCGTATTCTAAAGGTTTGAGTAGGGTTCAAAAGTCAAATTGAGGAACTATAAAGTATTTATTTTAAAATAAATAATAGAGGAGATTTATGGTTATCGATTATTTTTAGCTATTGTGGTATGATAATACACTTTAGATTTGAGTAACAATTAATGAAACATGATCAATGTATTTTGCCTATATTCCTCTAATAACTCAGACCAGAGTTGTTATTTAATTTGCAAAATAGTAAAACTAAAATATAAATTAAATCTTGAAATATATATTTTACCAAATATGTAAGGATTTATAAAAGAACTTATGATAACTTTTTTCGGTACAGTTAATTACTTAAAATTAAAAGATCGTCCTAATTCTATTTTTTTACACTGTACAAATTAATCTAAATCTACAACTACCGCCATCTATTACAGGTACTGTTCAATGGGTGCGTAATCAAGCCCGTCGTGATGGTGAGCGGCGCCGTAGTTCACCGATCGGCCGCTAGATGGCAAGTGTCGGTTGAAGTAAGCCGCGACATCGCCGCTCACACTACCGTATGGGATACCTCCTGAAACAGTTCGTTTTAATATTAATATTACGCAGTTATTAACAAGCTTAAATTCACAGGTTCCTGTAGTCCTAGTTAATGAAGAAAGCTATTAGAATGAAGTGTCCACCTCGCCGAATTGCCTACTGGCCAATTTCAACAGACATCAGCCAACTGTGCGGTACTTAGTGCTAAAATGTCTGCGCGTATAACTAGACCAATATCTATTGCCACACTCACATAGCCCGATGAGATGTGTCGACCAACACGCCTCAGGAGAGATCAGGTGCAAGAGCAATGGCTTTTACCTGACTTCCGAACCACGGGGGCGATAACACCGACAACACTGTCCGGGAATCGAACCCGAGTCCTCTGTGGGGCGTGGCATTATTGAAAGAATTAATAGAATTTATTATGACTTTACCCTTGCCTATCATATTTACTTAGCCCCAATTTGATTGTTAATCAAATCAAATCAAATCATTTATTTATTTGCATAAAATGTGGTAATTACAGGATGTCAATATTATATTTAAAGCAGGACACATTTCGCCATCTAACCACAGCATGCAAAAATTTTATATTAAATTATTAGTTTAATACAAACATAAAAATAATTCAAATTGGAATTACACATAATTTAAAAAAAATATAAAGTGCGGTGGGCTATTCCACCGTAATACAGTAATCTTACTAGTACAGGGAATAGTGCGAATTCTACTTATGACAACTACCTACTTTTGTGACAAAATTCATTATTATTAAACAGAAACTCGCTTGCATTTGTAAAGTACCAATGATATTATAGAACTATAGATATGTTACGTTCATAGAAATTACGATTTAAATCCGTTCCGAGCTATTCCAAATTGCACACATTGACAAATGTAACTGATAAGTAAAACAAAAGATACGAAATAGCACGCAAATGAAAGAGATAGCTATAGTTTTAATGATTGCACTTCAGTGGTACGCACGTGACTGCGCTCGACGCAGGCCACACGCAAACTAAACACAAGACGTCCCAATTGGGACGTATTTGAGTATTCACAGCGCGAGCGCTTATAACATATCTGCTTTTGTTTTTATATAATATCATTGTAAAGTACGTATTAAGTAAACAACAGTGCTATATTATTAGTTTTTTTTACTAAATTTCCAGTGTACCTAACTTTGTTTATCTAATTTATTAGATGTAATATTTGCGAGTGCTGAGTTGTCCACGGTCAGTGACCTTTGACCAGTAGACACAGCACTGCATAGTGCCTAATTGAATAGTGCTAGAAGTAACCACCTAATAGTGTAAGTGCAAATTTGGATTGGATCACTAACTTCAGGACACACGCATACCCTTCCACCTTGATTATATTTTAGCTTAAGTAACGGTTGTCTTTGTAATCAATAAGTAATTTCTAAATTTAAAAAAAAAACAAAAAAATCACCTAAACCGCCGTGTAAAACTGAGCGGTGGTTTTGGATTTGTCAGTATTGTTCAAACGTTGAATGGGAGAGAGATCGAAATACGGATTTAAAAAAACCTTAGTTTAAGGATTTTGGTTAAATTTGGGCTTACCTACTACATATTAAAGTTATATATATTTATATTGTTTGAAGAAAAGGTAATTGACTAGCTACAAATTAGCTTGTTATGACTTTATTTGTAAAATAATGAACGTTTTAAACGCATTAATTGTTTATGGTAAATACCGATTCACCATCCAAACATGGTTATTACAACACCATTCCGCATTAAATACTCAAGATCAACCATAATATGTCACGATAATCATGATCTGTTGGGTGAGATCAGTCGTGATTCGTGATATCTTTACATACATTATGTAAGATGAAAGGGATTTTTTTCTATTTATAATTAAGGCTATTTTTAATGAGAGATTTTAATTGAATGTCCACAGCAGCTGATATATAATCTTGATACCCACACTTAACCTGTTTTAATTAGGTTACTGGTAATAGGGGGTGAGCCCTATTACCATCTACCGGGTACATAACCACCGGAAAGAAATATTCAAAATAGTATTTTACCTGATCCGGGCATCCAATCTGAAATTTGACGATCAGCAGTCGATACGCTAATCACTTAACTTACGGTGATAGGATTTTTTTTGGAAATGGTACTATTGATGACTTAAATAGCGCTTCCCTTCATTTAATTAGAAGAAAAGTACCTACTGGTTGTTCTATATTTAATTAGTTTAATGATAATTCTTATCATATACTCACCGTAAGAGAGACCAGGACCAGGTAAAGCAGGCTGGCCAGCACTGTCAGGAACTGCTGATGCCATGACAAAGATAGCACACAACGCGCTCACGAGTAAAGATAACTGAAAAATTTAAGAATTTATATTAAATGTTATCATTTTTTTTGAAATAGTCTAAAACATAACAAAACATCACGAAGACATCACAAACAACAAGGCATTAATTGATATTTAATATTGAAAAATAATGATGTTATTAAAACCCAGTCTGAAGTTTTATCGCTGATTTGAAATACTATGATTTGACTCATGACCTGTCTTTGCATCTTAGATGATATCAGATAGAAGATAATAAATTTTACTAAATACTCACAGAACCTTTAAACATTATAATAATAAATAAAATATTTCATATTATATACCGTTACACCAATTACAAAACCATAGGTAATTCACAACCATAACTAACATTAATCACAATTGGTAACCTTGTATTTACTACACCCTAATTGCTTGAATCTAATCGCCGCATATTAGCAAAAGGAAATTGTTTTTATACATGTTTATATCCGCATAAAATTTGCACTACAACATTTGTATAATTTTATGACGTCTTTTTGGCAGCAGTTTTAATCCATAATAAAGTATGCACACTCAAATAGTGACAACCTTTGAGAAGGACTAAATACGCACAAGAATTTGTAGCCCATAAAGAGAACATTGATATTTGTAGCACAAAACAGTTCGCGAAGCTTAAAAGACATGAAATTTGACTTCTGCGCATCTAATGACAATACTCAAGTTATGGGCCGGGATAGCTTAAATCAAAGATTTTGGCGGGTCGTTTGGTTCACGCTTTGCGTATTTCTCAGGTACCGTACATACGTTTTTTTTTGTTTTTTTTTTACGTACGTTTGGTATAACTGTACCAATTTTCGAAAGTAGCATTATACGATTTAAGCGAGTAGAAAGCTCAAAAATCTCAAGGAAACAACATTTATCTAGAAATAAATGGTTTCAGCATAATACTCAGCGAGCTAAGCAGCGATAGCCGAGTGGGAGACCGTAGGACTACTAAGTCAAAGTCAAAGGTCTCGGGTTCGAACCCAGGGCACACACCTCTGTCAATAAATCGTTAAGATTTTTATTTTCGAAGAAATGTGTATATTTGTCATATAAATTATCGCTCGTTAACGGTGAAGGAATCATCGTAAGGAAAGCATCATGCCTGAGATTGCATAAACAGCGCTCGAGGGTAGTGTGAAGTCTAACAATCCGCACTTGTCCAGCGTGGTGGACTATAGCCTCATCCTTCTCATCATGAGAAGAGGCCCGAGTCCAGCAGTGGGACTTCTATTAAATACAGGGCTGATATTATTATTATAGCATCTACTCTAGATGCTGAACCATCTGATGGCCCGTACTTTAAACGGTAGTTTAATGAACTTAATATTAACTTTTTTTGTTACATGAAAGTATTTAATTAAAGGTCATGACGTCATTGTAACCCACGTCATTTCTTTATCTTCATGTAGTGCAACTGGCATTTTGTGTGATTGAGCCTTGAATGGTTTGTTTATACATTTGCATTTTTATTCAAGACTTGTGTTGTTGCCTTACCGTTCCCCGAATTTCCGGAAAAGTTCTGTTGTAGTTCTTAGCGAACTTAAATTAAAATAGCGGCTGCCCGGTATGCAGATGTCGCAGGTTCAAATCCTACCGGTCCCATAATTTTTCAACTGTTTCTTAGTATTATTTTGTAATAGTTGTTTCTCAGTTGCTTGAAGAACAATTTAGAAAAAAAGACATGTACAGTTGCAAATATTAAATAATAAAAGCTCATTTGATGACTGGTTAAAAGTTCTTTCGGCTGATTAATATAAATAATATATAAATATCAAATCATATAAAAATAAATAAGACTCAAAAATACTAATGCACATTATGCACAATATTAACATATTAATACGTTACTTTCAAAAGATAAAATGATATCCAAAACTCTAGCATTCCAATTTGTAATATTATATTCTCGATGTAATACAAGATGAATGTACCTAATGTTATCCTTCTTAGTAGTATAGAATATCACTAGGACACATTTTGGAAAATATTTTAATAGTTCTTGTTTTATACCTTATTAAACAAGAACTAAGACTATGATGACTAATATGACTTAGAAGTTTTGCCCTGCATACCTAACTCGTTTGCCCACTGTACACGTGTAATTCTTATATAACTCATGTCAACACTTACATAACATAACAGATGTAAGACAGATTGCATCTGAACTTGATCTTGTCAAGTTACCGAAGGTTAACTTAGAAATGTTATTTATTGTCACTATGTGTTAGTCATGCTGACTTCAATCTGATAAGGATTTAGGGACCCTGAAATATCTAGGATATGATGGGGTTAGATTTTTTTTGACGGAATTTATTCTACCTACCGGTAGTGGGTAGTATAAAATGTATAAACTATTTTGTTGTTTCCTAATTTAACCGACCTACTCTAAAAAAAATAAAATAAATAAATAAATTGCCGCCTATTGAATTACCACGTTTTGACGGCAGTACAGAAAAATGGCCTATATTTTACGAATCATTTAAGGCCAATATTCACAATAATGAAAATCTGTCTGACTCGCAACGTGTGCAGTATTTGATAGGTAAATTGACTCATAACGCCTTGAAGATCACCGCCGGGATTGTTCCGACGTCTGAAACTTATTCCATTTTATGGAATAGTCTGGTAAATAAGTATCAGGACAAAAGAGCGTTAGGGATTCATTATTTAAATAATATTTTAGATCTGAAACCTTGTAACAACTCTGCTAGTAGTCTTGGTACTTTTATTGACAAATACTCAGCCTCCATTGCAGCTTTGAAACAACTTGATATAAAAAATTTAACAGATTTTACCTTACGTCATTAACTATTCATCCAGTGAGAAGAGGCCAGAAAAGGATTGCCCTTGGAAGGCGCTTTCGAGCTGTTGCTGGTGAGTAGAATCCAAATACCACCAGACTATATTATCTATTTCTTTACGCCCTACTAATTATATTTATTCATTCATATTATCTCTTAGTGTCATTACCTGGTAGTGTAGGTTACAGCGCGCTATCATATTATGGTAAACAATAGCAAAATGCCTAATCAACGCTTCTCGCGACCAGAGGGCTGGTTTTTACTTCGCCCAGCGAATAAGCATTGCCATTCAACGTGGCAATGCTGCCAGCCTTCTGGCCACTGGAATTTTATGACGCATAATGTAATTTATTATTTTATTTCAAATTATTAATTTATTGATTGTATGTGTGTGTGTTACATAGTTTTATTATTAGTCATTATTTATTTTCCTGTAAATTTCCTGTATTATATCATCCTACTCTTGTGTTATATGGGTTATTGGGTAAGTCGACCTAGATCCGTTAAGAGGTGGTAGTTCCCATCATTTCTGACTGATCTGACTATGAAACACCCCACCCTAAACCTAACCGTTTTCGAGATATTGGACTTAGAAGGTTTTTTTAAAAAATATCCCGATTTCTTAACTATAGCCTATTTTTTTTGTATCCTATGCCTTTTATTTTTTTTTAATTCTGATTTTTGTGTGCCAGATAAGTTTGTTTATAATTCTCAACCCAAAAAGTGCAAGTATCTGAACCAATGGGATCGTAGTAGACGATTGATACCGTAAAAAAGTAATTAATTTGAAAAAAAAAAATTGTTTCTTTTAGTAATATTTAAAAAAAAAGGCGTCGAGCAGACCAAGGCCGACCACGGATCATTGTTGATGATGAAGATGAAGATAATCAAATAGTTCAACGGTTTAGAGCGGATCCAACTACTTCAACTAATGTTGTTGCCCGAGAACTTGGACTCTCGCAGTGGAAAGTGTGGTTTACGGTGAATACTGCAGGCCTCTACCCCTATCACTACACGCCAGTACATGTTATCGAAGAGGGAGATCCAGTGAGGAGGTTAGACTTTTGTAGATTTATGCTTCATGGAGATTTAGAAGACCCAGCATTTTTAAAACAAATCTTGTGGACAGATGAATCAAAATTTGATAAAGATGGAATTACAAATTACCACAACGCTCATTATTGGGCCCCAAAAGCGCAAAAAAATCCTAACCAGAAGAGGACAAAAGCCGCACAAAGAAGATTTAGTTTAAATGTCTGGATGGGAATCATAGCAAACAAATTAATTGGGCCCTTCTTTCTACCTGATAATTTAAACGGAGAATTTTACGAACATTTTCTAAGAGAAGAGTTACCAAATTTATTAGAGGATTTACCCCTAAATCTGATTAGAAACATGAAGTTCCAACACGACGGTTGCCCTGCACATTACAGAAGAGGGGTCAGGGAATGGCTAGACAACGAGTATCCTAATAGGTGGATCGGAAGAGGTGGACCCATACCGTGGCCAGCAAGAAGTCCTGACCTGACTCCCATGGATTTTTATGTGTGGGGACACATGAAGACATTAGTCTACAATGAGAATAATCCAATTGAAACTATTTACATATTAAGACAGAAGATTATTGAGGCTGCTGACGAAATTCGAAGAGACTTAACGACTGTAGTAGTTAAAAGCGGACTAAGACACCGAATGAGAGTGTGTGTGCGAAACAGAGGCGGCCATGTAGAACAAGATTTATAAATTTAAATAAATGTTGTTTAATAATTATTTGTATTGTTTTATTTCGTTTCCTGGCCCAAAAGAGAAGTTTAATCTTAAGTACCATTGTTTTTTTTTTACTACCTGGGAGCCTTTTATCGATTTTTTCTCTATGAATTGTGATAAGACCCTAGCTTGTGATACCTTGTTGGATAGCTAATGGAACGTAGATATTATTTAAAACATCTGCAGAACTAACGCCATAGATTTTTTTTTAAATATTACTAAAAGAAACAATTTTTTTTTTTCAAATTAATTACTTTTTTACGGTATCAATCGTCTACTACGATCCCATTGGATCAGATACTTGCACTTTTTGGGTTGAGAATTATAAACAAACTTATCTGGCACACAAAAATCAGAATTAAAAAAAAATAAAAGGCATAGGATACAAAAAAAATAGGCTATAGTTAAGAAATCGGGATATTTTTTAAAAAAACCTTCTAAGTCCAATATCTCGAAAACGGTTAGGTTTAGGGTGGGGTGTTTCATAGTCAGATCAGTCAGAAATGATGGGAACTACCACCTCTTAACGGACCTAGGTCGACTTACCCAATAACCCTGTATATAATATGTTATATATAAAAAGTTTATATCAATAATCCAATGCAATAACCTGCCGAAAATATCCATTCTATTATGTCCATCTTAAGCTTGCTTGCTAAGCGATAAGGCCCTTTGTACATTATAGTTTTAAGTACCTATTTTTTTTATGTTCGATATAAATTTGATGTGCAAGTAAAGTTGTCTCTATCTCTATTTATCTAGCTATATATATATATATATGTATATAATTGAATCTGGATTACAATAGATAACAACTGGGTAGTGAAAGCGTTGATATCTTTAATAGGAAAATTATTATGCTTAATAACAATTTGACTTGTGTTGACGGTGATGGATTTAAACTTAGCTTTATACTTTCAGTAATCTATTTAGATATATACATATATAAATAATAACATAATTTAACGCCTATATTACCCAGAAGTGTGTGGCAGAGGTGTACAACACCCACACTTCACCTGTTATATTGAGATCTCATGGCATAGGGGGTTATTATTATTGGGAAGAGGCTTTAGGTGTTCACGTCGACCTCCGTGGGTCTATTGTGATTATAGCCTCATTATAGACTCTCCTTTAGGCCAATAGCCTCCATAAACTGGAGCAGTCGGCCGATCAGGAGTGACTTGACATCATCCGGATCCAAGATATGGCGTCCCAGGATGATGCTTTGTCTATGGATCAGTGGCTCGCAGTCGCAAAAGAGGTGCAGCGGTGTTTCCGGTTCCTCTTTACAGAATCTGCAGTAGTCATCGTCCGCATAGCCCATACGGGAAAAGTGCCTATTTAGCTTGCAGTGTCCTGTGAGGGATCTAACGGCAAGGGACACCTTGTTCCTACTAAGTGCCAGCAGCTCAGTAGCAAATTTGTTCGAGAAGCCTTCGATAAGGCTTTTGCTGTGATCCATCCCTTGACTCTGTTGCCAGAGTCGTGATGAATCCTCGAATAGCTTTCCCTTGAGGAATTGGTAAGCCTGGTTTTTTGAGATAATATATAATAATAGGGGGTTAGTCTATTGCCATATACCGGGCACGATTCCAACTCAGTGCTGCTATTGTGAATTTTCTTACGGAAAGTTCACAAATAACACTTTTCCCGACTTGGGAATTGAACCCAAGAAACCGTGGTGATAGTCGATTACGCTAACCACTATACCATCGAGGCAGTATATAAATAATGATTTTGTGTAATTAGTATTGCCCATAATAAGTTGTCGTGGCAATAATAAAATTTCCATTTTCTACTCAATTATTGCGACAAGGTTCAAAATGTTTTAATTTCAAGAAACTCTATCATAAATACGTAGGACATTTGAGTGGCCTTAAATTAATACAAAGTGATCCGCTTATGTCACATTGTCAAGGTAGTTTTTGGTACTGTGAAATATTAAGGTTTTAAATCATGCTCTACATACCAGTTAAAAGTAAAAGTACTAAGAGTGACCTAGTTCATTGTCACGTATTAAAAAAGTATTATTTAATATTATGTCACGTATTTTTTTGACATACATACTTTTGTTTACCTATAATATAATAGTAAATTAGTAAAAATTCTATAAATAATAAAATTATAAATTTTAAAATAACTCGTGCCTATTTCTTTATTGGTTACACTTTTCGCCACTGTGCCTGTGAAAATATGTATATTGGGGTGTGGAAAATGATATTTATCAAGTTATCACACAGCTTACAGCTAGGCTGACATCTCTCAGTACGCTTATCTTAATCATATTAATGATTAAAATCACGTCTCACGGTGTTAGTTATCGAACTCCTCTAAAAGGACAAACCGTGTCCGATTATTTGTTTTAAGCGAATCTAGCTAGGTCGACATACGACGCTGGTAACTTATAAATTTAAGTAATTTCCAAGAAGAGAAACTTATCGTCACTTGTCAACATTAAAGGTAGGTACGTATATTGAAATATTTGAATATATTATAGACTTTAAAAAAAACTCATTAAATGTTACATTATACCTACCTCAAGTGTTACAATTTTAGTACCACTTTCATTTTTAACGAAATCAGTGAAAGCTGGTTAAATTAGGTAATAAGGATAAATTAATTATGTCATTAATATAACTATTAGTGATTAATGGTTTATAAGTAATAACCAGTTTTTAAACCAACCTTAAGAGATTTTTTTTATCTTCTATTTGAAAGGTTTTAATAACGTTTTTAACTATTAATGTAATAATTGTTTTTAATTGCTGTAATGGTACTAATTTTCAATGTACGTAAGGACTGGACCTCACGATACAGGGACTCCTAGTGTGGCCCAGAGATATGTTTTTCTTTTAGCACCTAAATGAGATCAAAGATAAAGATGTTATAATGCATATTTATAACAGAAGTGAAAATAAGATTCGAATAATAGAAAATGTGAAAGGTTTGCAATTAAATTTTGTAATGTATGTGCCAAAATGTTCTATAAAGAATCCTTAATTATTATATTTTTTACAATCTCCTCAATTTAAGTGACAATGAAAACATGATGTAACGATGATGAAAATTATTATCAAAGTTTATGTTGGGTTTCAAATATTTAACTATTGCTAAAGAATTAATGTGTATTGGTTAATCGAGACATCGAACTTGGTTTCATTATATTGAATAAAATATAATAAAGCTGATGTACCCTAAATATACTTTTATTGGTCATTGGTAGCTATCGTGTAGCTAACACGATAGCTTCCTTCAACTAGGATGACTCGAGTATTTTGGGTAGAATTTACATAATTTAGGTAAATAGTATAAATTGGGGACTTTAATGATAGTAACTTGTAACTACACTAAATCATCAAATTGAAATCGTGTTATAATAAATAAATAAATAAATATCTCCCAACTTACACACAACGCCATCTAGTCCCAAACTAAGCAGAGCTTGTACTATGGGTACTAGAATAACTGATACTAATACATATATACTTTTCTTTTGTAAATACATACTTATTATACATAAAAACACCCAGACTAAGACAAACCCCTATGGTCATGCACACAAAGATTTGTCTTAAGCAGGAATCGAACCCGCGACCTCGGCGTAGCAGGCAGGTACACTACCCACTCCGCCATCCGGTCGTCAGTAATAATGTTAAACTAAATAATTATGTTATCCTGAAGATTAAAAACCCATGATTGATCATTACGAGTATAAGTTGATTTTATTGATTAACCAAGCTATATTAATCGAGTAGATAATAGGTATACAATATAAATAAGGGCATTTACAATAAAACCATATTCAGAACTAATTAATCATCTAAGTAATAAATAATTGAAATAGCTTACCCGTAAACAAACCATGATGTTAACTAGCACGGTACTAGTGAATCGCGCGCGAGCACACGCGATATTTATATACTACTTGTTAACCGTCAGCGATCTGCGTCTTGTATTGTATTATGACGTTTATTGAGAATTGATTTGCTCGATAGATTGATAAATATATTATGAAGATTATTTTTTTTCTAAACCTGAAGTTAGTAGCTTAGTTTGAGAACTTTATTCCAGCCCCCTTAATAGACAGACAATGACGTAAATATTTACATAGAGACGTCAGTTTCTATTGTCTTTTGACGTTTCTTTGTTGATAACTACGTCATAGTCGAATCAAAATGTCAAGAGTGGCGACCCGGCTAAGAGGACATTCCAATTTTTTTTTTCACGGCGCCCGTACTTTTACGTAAAATATATGAACAATCGATAACTAAAGTTTATGAATATTCATGAAAAGTTGCAGATGCAGTTATTTGTTTTATGGCCAAGCTCAGCACTAAACTGGAGCCTAGAAATGGCAATGGATCTAACTGTAAGGTTTATAGGCAAGCATGAATCTTTATCCAGAAATTATGCTAAAAAAATCTCTAGCAACCAATTTTAAATCATGGCTGTTTTATGAAATGTCAACGTATTTAATTAAATCTTCGAACTTTCAAAAACGAAAAATTTCAATTTAAAGAAATATTCCTTTATGTTTTTACAACATACAAAACAAATAAGTTTCTATTTCAATAACAGTTTTTATTATTCTGAAGGTCGTAGTCAAATTTACCATGAATAAAGCTTAATTTTTATTTTGACTTTATTGCAGTCTCTTGTTTATGTTACCATGATTGTTATCTAAACAATAGAAAAACCACAACTTCAGTGTTTATTATACTTTAATTGTAAAAAATAGTACTTTTATAATATCAGGAGCTAATAACGTAAATTATTGTCTGTACATTTTTTACAGGATTTTGAAAAAAAAAAAATCATTTGTACCCGTATTGTACACACTTGTTATTCATATCCAATAGATGGCGATAAGTTAACCTTAACAATTGAGTATAAAAGCCTATAAACGAGACAAAAGATAATTTGGTAATGTTGTAATTATCTCATTTGATTAAATCTACAACAAATTGTTTAAAAAAATATATAAATCTTTCTTTGTATTGATTGAACCATATTCATCATAATCAGAAGGTTTATTTTTGAATTTAGTTCATTGCATTCAAAAAGCTTGCTAAAGACCGAAGTCAATAAGTTTAAATGAAATATCAGAGATGGCGCTGTTTAAAGAAAAGGCATCCGTGGTAAAACTTTACATTAAGAACTGGACAAACTCACACGACATACGAGCAATTAGTAGGCTTTTATTTAATTTGAAAGTGCTAAAGTTTTAGGGAAGTGATGACTTCACCTTACATTAAAAATAGTGGTGAAGTAGATTCTGAAATTACTGGCATAATATCGGGGACCATAGTGATACATCTAGAATCTGTAATCAGTAGGTACATTATCTACAACTAATTAATATGTACCAGGAATCATATTATTATTTATTTTATTATTTCATGTATATTTATACGTGCATATTCTATAAATGGAATCACACGACATTTTCATTTCTGTCAATCAAATATCGACCATATAATTAAGTAAGTGTAAGGATATGGTAGATGTATAGATACGGTTGCATAAAATTTTTGAAACCGGTAGTTGCCCCTACAGAATCACTTCACCGATTTTGTGTCTACCGCTTAGCTCATATCTAAGATCTGAGCTCAAAATAAAATACCTTAGACGATACATCCAACTTTGGAACTTTGATTGTGTTAATATCTTGTCTCAACAATTTTTAATTTTATTTAAATACACAACTACTCATGGCACTGACACTTGTCCAATACGTGCAATTTACACTTCACTACCCAACCCTTCACAGTTCAACATATAGGTAATAATTTGACAGCAAGATATTATAAAAAGGTTAACGGTTAACTCAAGTCGGGTCCACATCTGGTAAACAAAGGCCAATGAACGCTTTCGTTGGTTCCTGTTTGGAGTAGTTTGGACGTAGCCGTCTTCCGCCGATCGTTCGTTGGCGTCCGCCGGCTATTCGTGGCGGCAACATCAAGGATTTGTCAGTGTTTGCTAAGCCTTCCAAACTTCCAAAATAGTACCAACAAATGCGTACGTTGGGCCTTCGTTTGCCAGGTGTGACCTAGCTTCACAAAAACTCTCTTCTAGCTAAAAACCCAAATTACATACCTTTATTTTTACTTCAGACCTCTTGTTGAAAATTATATGATCTCATAAGCCCTAATTTCACAGGTGTTAGATAAATCTTATTGGCAGGATAAGCATATCACACACTTAAATGATAGTGACAGCTGTGTCACTATTTTTAAGTGTAGCTTCTATAACTTTTAAATTTGGTTCGGTTATATTTTATGGGTCGGATAAGAACTATCGAAACCCTCAGAAACTGGTCCTTAATGTTTTAATCATCCGGCACTTAGCAGAAACGGCAAGCCGAATAAATTTGAGAACACGGCTTTATTAATAAAAAACGTTCCCTTTAGGCTTTTTGCATATCCAATATTTATACAATGCAAGATAGTAATCTATTTGGTGATAATAAAAAATCTTTGACTGTTCTTCTTTCTTCCTTTTTTACTTTCATCATTATGACATAGCTCAATATTATAATGCATAATATTGATATGAACATAACATCACGCCTATATTGGGTGCACGGTAGGTGTAGTGGTTAAAGCGGTCACCTCGCCGCTCTGAACTTCGCTGGTGGTGTGAGTTCCATCCCCACATAGGACAAAATAAATCTTTGCAAAGATTTGTTATGATTCTGGGTGTGCTTTGTGTGTGTGAAATGTATGTTTGTGAACACACCCGCGACACAACAGTGAATGTATGTTTGTATACCTAAAACGGGAGTAATTGTTATTTTAAACAAAAATAGTAATAATATATTACCAAGAAGGGTGTGGCACAAGTCTTTAACACCCATATTTTACCAGTTTTGATTAGGTCCGATGTGATAGTGGGTGAGCCTAACGCCATCCACTAGGCACAATTCAAACTCCGTGCTGCTATTGAGACTTTTTGGTCGGTAAATCTCAGATAACATTTTGCCTGACTCGGGCATCGAACCAAAGATTTTGTAGTGAGAGGTCGCATACTCTATATCATATCACTAGACCAAAGAGGCAGTCTCAAGACCTTGAGCAAAAAAAAAAACAACAGTAAACTCTAAATTATTCCTTTCTAAATATAATTTAACAAGAATTAATAAAATTTACAACAAATTGGTAAATAAAAGTAAGAGCTAAAGTAAAATAAGTTGCATAACATTAACTTGTTGGGACAAAATTAAATGATTCTCAGTAGGTCGTTCAATTTCTTACCCGTGTCATTACGTTTTATGTCCCTTTTCACAAGTCCTACATTAAACACGTTCAAAGCACAAGCCATACGAAGTTACAATTTTAACAAATTGTATATTTTCTAAAGAATATATTTCTAAAATTGTATCACTCCTTATTCTTAATTAAACTACATTTTAAAGAGTTTTGTGAAGAAATTTTAATATCAAAGTAACGGACACGTTCAGTTAATTTTCTACAAATTACTTTAATCACTATGTCAGAATTTATTCAGCAGCAAACTGAGAATTATGTATTTATCGTGCTTATTTCATCTAATTGTTGCAAAAAAACACTGTTTTTGGCATTTTATTAGAGCTTATCACGATGATAAACTTGTCCGTATAATATCCGCTGCAACTTACATCTTATACCATACAAGAATACGAGCATGTGGCCGAAAACACGATCCTTCCCCGATGATTGACCGAGAACATAAAAACCGTCCAGTAGCGCGACGACCTGGTTCAGTCACCAGCCAGACTTCGCAGATACTGTAATGTGAACAGAACAATGACTTTTAACAAAGCCATCGGATTCTTACTGATATTGTGCTGTAAAGTGTATTCGGCTACCAATGCCTTAAATAGTTGGGATGGAAGTGATTATGTAAAAAGTGGGCCAAGTTATCATTCGGAAATTGAATTGCCGCAGAATATGGCAACAGTTTATCAGTTGCGACCAACAGCTTTCAAAGCTATTCAATACAATGAAAAAAAGCCAGCGATTGCAGAGGCTAAAGATTATTCAGAAGAAGAGAAAACATTGCAACAGCTTTATACAGAGGACCCCAGAGAACCATATGCCGATAGACTTCCTCCAGTGCTGCTTTTCCGTCAACTATTTGGTAAAACGTCTATATTGAACCAACGACAGCCGATAAAAAGTGAAGAAACTGTAAATCATGTACTACCTACAATTATTGCTACCAAAAATGTAGACGTTTCAGTATTACATAGTAATAAAAATATTAAAAATGGTTTAGAAGATTTTCTACTACAAACAGAAAGTAACAAATTAAAAACAAAACATGTGATTTCTAAACGAGAAGACAATTCAACAGTTGATGAAGATGTAGAAACCGAAGAAGAATCAGATAATGAAGAAGACGGAGAAAATGAACATGAAAAATCGGGCAAAAAAGCATCTTCTAAGGAATCTGAAAACACGTCTAAAACTAAAGTGAGCATTCATTCTTCTTCGTCTAACGAAAAGAACAAGAAAAGTAATGAAGAAACAAATAATCAATCACAGGCTGCAAAAGAAGCAAATGTTGTAAATTCAAACAAACATATTAACGCGGAGAATGGCGAAGAGAAAAAAATTTCAACGACCTTCACTGAAGAAGGGCAACAACAACAGAGTGAAATAGGTAGTGCTAAAACTAAAGAAGGGACCAAGAGTGCCACTACAAAAGAAAATTTTGGCACTGAAGGAACTCAAACCGATACAGCTACTTTAAATGAGGCTAATACAAATAACAAAGACACTGTAATAAAGTCCAATTATCAAGCAGAGGAAAAGTCTCAAATAACGACAAGAAGTGATAAAATATCTAAGACTGAAAGTAATTTACAAAAATCAGGCGATATTTCAACTGATGCCTCCGGATCTAATACTGGAAGTAATTCCCAAAAATCAGGGGATATTTCAACTGATGGCTCCGGATCTAATACTAAAAGTAATTCCCAAAAATCAAGGGATATTTCAACTGATGCCTCCGGATCTAATACTGAAAGTAATGCCCAAAAATCAGGGGATATTTCAACTGATGCTTCCGGATCTAATACCGAAAGTAATTCCCAAAAATCAGCGGATATTTCAATTGATGCTTCAGGATCTAATACTGAAAGTAAATCACAACAATCAGTGGACGCTCTAAGTGATACTTCAGGTTCAATAGACAATTCAGAAGCAAAGAAATCATTAGAAAGTCGTAAAAAAAGAGCAACCCCATCAGACTATGAACCATACCGGGCGATAAAAGATAGTCTTATTCAAGATTTTATAGGGAAATCAAGCTCTAAAAAAATACGTCAATTAACAAGACAATTACAGCTAAGCCGAGTTATAGACAGCTTATCTAAATTGAATACTGGTGAAAAACAAATCATACCTAATGACTATAACCTCAAATACAAAAACATAAACAAAAGTGATAGAGCAAGCTACAACGACGATCAAGCATTCGTTAATGCTAATATTAACCAAAACATAAGCGGTCCTCATCTTAAAATCAAATCAACGAGTCAAGCGTACGCCTCAGTTGGTAATCAGGCAGTTATATCAACAGAATATTCTAAAAAAACGACCAACACCGACGATAGTACTCAAGGTAAAGAATCAAGTATAATTGAAAAAATTGTAGCTTTAACGGCATTACACTCAGCAAACAAAAATACAGAAATAAATGCTAATGTTACCGTTGTGAAAAATAAATGTATAAATAACAGTGATGAAACAAATGTATCAAAAGTAGAAGAGACAAACTTTTTAGTTGGAGGGAACAATTGCATAGCTTCTTATCAAAAAGGAAATATATTAAATCATCAACCATATATTAAAGTTAAAAAAGAGAGTGACGATTGTGATGATGAGGACAGTGAAGATTGTAAAGCACATCCACCACTACTAAAGTTATTAACTGTTAGTAAACAAAATAGTAGTAATGATGGCAGCAAAAGTATTGGTAGTAGTAGTAGACACAATGATAGTAGTAATGATAAAAATGATAATAATCACTTGAAGATGCAGATTAATCAAAATAATAATAGGAAGTCATCTAATATTAATAAACATATCAGTAGTAGTAGAGTTCGAAGTAGGAATAGCAGTGGTCATCGTAATAAAAGTAATTTTAGTAATGATAATGATACCAAAGACAACGATTGTCATATTAATGATGGTAGTAGCAATGGCCACTGTAAAAAAAATGAAAACACTTACAATGAGAGCAATAGTAAACGTACTAGTAGAAACAACAATCGTATTACTGGTAAAGATGATAGTAGCGATCATAATACTAGTGATGATAGTCGAGATGACAGTAGAGATGACAGTGGAGAAGACAGTAGAGATGATAGTTGTGATAGCAACAACGGTTGTAAGGATAGTGATGATAAAAATGACGATGTTAACGATGACGGCAATAGAAATGATTTAAGTAACAGAAGTGAAAGTAATAATGATAGTAGTAGTAATAACAGCAGAAATAGCAACAAAGGAGTTAATCGCAGTGGCAGAAGTGATAGCAGAAAATATAACAACGATAATGATGATGGCAGTAGAAACGATGTAAGTCATAAAAGTAATAATAACAGTAACATATATAAAAGTAATGATGATAGAAATAATGATAGCTGTGATAGCAACAACGGTTGCAGTAATAGTAATGATAGCAAAGATAGCAACAGTAGCAGTAATATTAGAAATAATGACGATGATGATGATAATGGTAACAGCAACAATGATAATATTAGAAATGGGAACAGAAGTAGTGAAATAGGTGACGATGGTGATACTAGTAATTTGGGTGAGAGTGGTAGTAGTGACAATAGTACTAGTGATGATGGTAGCAGTACAGACAATGGTGGTAGTAGCGACAATGACGGTGACAGTGGCGGTGATGATGATGATGATGATGATGATGACGATGACGAAGATGACGATGACGATGATGACGATGATGATGACGACGATGACGATGACGATGAAGATAATGACAGAAAATCTAAAAAGCGTCCACAAAAAAATATAAATAACTTTGAAATGAGTATTCTGCGTCTCTTACAACTTTTAAATACCTGAAACAAATTCATATTTTTGTTGTATAAAAGTTAATTTTACTAACTCAAATAGTTATTTATTTTGATGTAACCAAAGAAAAATAGGCATTCAGGTTTCTACTTCATTAACGTGTACATACATAATTCTGAAACATAATGATAAAATAGTTATGCGAAATAGTAGCAGCTATTTTATTTATCGTCAATAGTTAATCAGATAACGTTTTTTAACATTTTATATTTTTCTAGTTGTTATGAAACATTTGATTGACATGTTTTTTATAGAGTTAATTATAACGTTTTTTTATAATATTTTTAAGTATTTTCTTCTTCTTTCTCAAAGTTCCCTTTCTCTTTCGCAGATTTACCGGAATATCATGGATCGCCTTCCCAACGAATTGAATGAATTACTTTTTTTAACAGAGAGTTTACAAGAATATTTAGCAGAGTAAGCTGTCACTCACAATCAAATTTGTTATTTCCTATAGAATAAGTAGTTTATGTATGTTTTCAAACTTTCGCGATTTGAGAACATTTAAAAAAAAATTGACAACAGGTCTAAATCGTGTAATTATTATAAAGGTAAATAAATAGCCAGTCGGCTCGTTACCTCGAATGATGCTAGTCATTTCGAAACGTCGAGCATAGTTATTTATTTACCTTTATAATAATTACGCGATTTAGAACCGTTGTCTAATTTATTTAATAGTAGTTTTGTATTAAAACCAACTAAAATAACATTCATGGCTATCAAAAACTGGTGAGCGATTAAAAGCTGCAGCAAGGGAACATGGTATGCCGGTGGAGATGCACATAAATGTATGATGTCCACAAATGCTGGGAAATCGTTATAAGTTTAAATTAAAATACATAATAATTGTTTTTTCCTATATAAGTAATGTTATTAGTTGTTAAAGTTAAAATAAATATTATGAAAAAAACTGTTATTTTCATGATAATATGTACCTACTCCATATTATTATTATTATGATCCTGTCTCCTATCCCTGGAAATAATGACCATTGTTTTCATTCAGCCCATTTCCATATTTAAATTTTACATCCCATTACATTAAAAAAAAAATTTAAAGCTTCTAGAACACAGTTAATATATTTGAATTTGTATGTGTTAAAGTAGTTAGGTATTTAATTATGATAACAATAAAACCTGTACGGGTTTTATTGTTATCATCACACATAATGCAAAATACTAAAATAATGCAAAAAAACATTGAATTAATTTACTTCATGTAAAATATATATTTTTTATACATAAAAAATCATATACAACAGTGTTTATTGGCGGAATTAATGCCTAGGGTATTCTGTACCAGTCTACCTTCAGGTGGTGCATAGAGAGTAAAATAATAAATTATATATGTTTATTATTGATAACTTTATTTATAACTTCGTCTTTATTTAAAATTTCTGGGTCGAGCAAAAGTGTTATTACTACTATTTGCAAATAGTAGCACTGAGTTGGAATTGTGCCCGCTGGATGGCGATAGGCTTTGTGTTTAAAGATATTTATTTATTCTCAAAAGAACTACATAGAAGTTCACTTAGATGAGATGTACATTATTATAACCTTATACTATTATATAATTATTATATTCTTGATCTGGCATGCATTATATAAGATCAAGATAAATATCTAAAATAAATAATTCTATAATATTTAAATTAAATCCATAATATTATCTACGTGTTCCAATATTTTAAATATTATTATACGACTTCCGACCATCACCTGTTACCTAAACATAACAGATGAAATGTGGGTGTTATACGCCTCTGCCACACCCTTCTGGATAATAATATAATATATTAGGACATGATTTTGCGTTCCATTATGTAAGCTTTTACCCGCGTTACAGGTTACTTACTGCTCCGCTCCTTTTTGCGACATATTTCACTGCTGCTCCACTGTAATTAATGGTAGCGCAATGTTTTATATCTTATAACCTTTGGTAATACATCCACATTTTACCTAATATGTTTAAGTCTCATGGGATAGGGGATGAGCCCATCGCCATCCACCGGGCACATTTCCAACTGCGTACTGCTATTGTGAATTTCTTGACAAAAAGTTCACAAATGTTGTAATCTTTCACAAATTATTTTCCAGGCTTAAAATTGGACACTCAACAGTCTTTTTAGGGTTCCGTAGCCGAATGGCAAATAACGGAACCCTTATGGATTCGTCATGACATGTCTGTCCGTCCGTCTGTCACAGCCACTATTTTCCGTAACTATAAAAGATATACTGTGGAAACTTGGTAAGTAGATGTATTCGGTGAACCGCATTAAGATTTTCATACAAAAATAAAAAAAACAATAAATTTTTGGGGTTCCCCATACTTAGACCTGAAACTCAATATTTTTTTTCATCAAACCCATACGTGTGGGGTTATTTATGGATAGGTCTTCAAAAATGATATTGAGGTTTCTAATATATTTTTTTCTAAACTGAATAGTTTGCGCGAGAGACGCTTCCAAAGTGGAAAAATGTGCCCCCCCCCCCCGTAACTTCTAAAATAAGGGAATGATAAATGTAAAAATAATATATGATGTACAGTAAACGCTCAAAACTCCATAGGCATGCTAAGGATTACATTGCTATGAACTGTACGAGCCCGATACAGCCAGTACACACAATAACGAAGTCGCGTGCGTGTATAACAGTTTATAAGATAACACACACTAATGAAATGTTGTCGCATTCGTACTAAACGCGTCACAGTGGCGACCTGTTCTTTAAATTTGCATCTATCTATCATGAGCAGGTAGCTATATCGGGTAAGCATTGGAATCACGATCAACTAAATCTGAGTTTGAAGCTTAGTTGATTTTTGCTTGTATTTTGTTTTGAAGAAATCATAATAATATTTATAATATTTTAAGCACAAACTTGTAAGGTATTTATGCTTAAATAGTTGCATACAATACATAAATAGTTAAATATTAATATAATAACTAATAAGTTAAATGTCACATTCCTACCTAAAAAAAAAAAAAAAAAGTTCCCTTGTAACCGTTTATAAGATTTTTGATTAATATAATAACTAATAAGTTAAATATGTTATTATTATTCAACTATTTACATATTATTTTTTTTATTGTCATTGTTGTAAGGTAGAAAAAAAAAGGCATGCTGAATGATGATAAAAATGTTTATTCGTTTTATTTATTTATACAATTAATAAACTTTTAAAATAATTGTGGCGTCACATTCCTACCTAAATTAATAATAAAAGTGCCCTTGTAACCGTTCATAAGATTTTTTATTATAACCCTCCAATAATTTTTTTTTTTTTTTTTTTTTAATAAAAGAAATCAATTATTAAAATTATGATATCTTATTTTCATTACAATCTAGCCTATCAAGACTAATAAGTAATATTATGTTAACCTAAATTGCTACGTAATAATGTAATCTAAGAATGCGTCCATTAACACTTTTCTTAGTTTTTGTTAAGGGGAAGTCACTTTGTTCATGTGTTCTTTATAACGACACTTATCGCACTAATTTATTTGTCACTTATCACTACACTAACTCGAAAGGTTTCGTTCGTTTTAGTCTTTTCACTAGTTCCGTGTTATCAAGGAGCTGGATTGCCTCGATGTTGACGTGATCATGAAGTCTTCGTTCGTGAGCTTCTGCATATTTTTGTATGACCCTGTCAACAACGTCTATATTGAGGTCCCAGTGAAGATCGCTGTTTCTTATGTACCACGGGGCATTGACAATGTCCCTCAGTACCTTGTTCTGGAAATGTTAAATAACTTGACGGTTACTCTGACTGGTACAGCCCCACAGCTGGATACCATAAGTCCAGACAGGCATCAATACCTGTTTGTATAAAAGGACTTTGTTATGTACTGATAGGGGTGACTGTCTACCTAGTAACCAGTACATTTTCCTGTAGCGTATGTCTAATTCTTCACGTTTCTTCTTGACATGTGCCTTCCAGCGCAGTTTGGCGTCAAGCGTCATGCCGAGGTACTTGGCCGTGTTGGCGTACGGCACCACCTCTTTGTTTACAAACACTGGTATGTACCGAGGTTTTTTATTTGTGAAGTCTACGTGTGTTGACTTAGTTTCATTTAGTTTGATCCGCCATTTTTTAGTCCAGTCTATTATTGAATTAAGGACTATTTGTACTTATTCTACAGCTTCCTCGTGTGTGTTTCCAGTCGCCATTATTGCTGTATCATCAGCAAAGGTAGCGATGAAGTTGTTTTCAGGTACTGGAATGTCGTAGGTATACAATAGGTACAGGACCGGACCTAATACGCTGCCTTGTGGAACTCCAGCTTTTATTTGCCTTATAGTTGAGTAGGCATTTTCTTGTCGAACTCGAAATGTCCTATTGCAAATATAGGATTCTAACAACTCTGAATATGGTGTGGGCAACATTATTTGTAATTTGTGCACTAAGCCTTCGTGCCAGACTTTGTCGAAAGCTTGTGCTACATCAAGAAACACTGTCGAACAGATTTTCTTTTCTTCTAGGGCTTTTTCAATAACGTTACTTATTCTGTGTACTTGATCTATGGTAGAATGGTTTGGAAAATAAATGTTACTAAAATGATTCATCATGATAACAAGGAAAGGATGTTCTAATAAGAAAAATATAATTGTTGATACACTAAACTTCAAAAAGTATAGAAAGGACTTGGCGAGATTAGATCTCACGGCCCATTGCTAAATGCATTTAACTACACGCCTTAACCGCTCTGCTATCTTGACTATACTATGTAAGTGAAATTATGAACTACAATTATTTGTTAACAACATGTGTCTATTTCTTGGAAATAGAAGGTCGTAAGTAAACTACACTTCAAACTATTGCCTTTTGAGATTGCCTATGGACTTTTGGTCGCCACTGTACATAACCATGCAAACTTCCACCGAAAATTGGTTTGAACGAGATCTAATAATTAGTTATTTTTAGTACGTTATAAATCGTAAACTGCATTTTACCTTTCATTCAATCAACTCAAATAAAATAAAGTATAAAGAAAAACATTTATTTAGATGTATAGTGGTACGAAACCCTACGTGCGCGAGTCCGACTCGCACTTGACCGGTTTTTAGGGTTCCGTAGTACCTACAAGGAACCCTTATAGTTTCGCCATGTCCGTCTGTCCGTCCGTCTGTCCGAGGCATAGCGACGAAACCGTTGGTGCTAGAAAACTGAAATTTTGCATAAACATGTATGTTAACTATACAAAGAAAGTCGTAGAATAAAATTTGGAAAAATATTTTTTTTCGGGTAGCTCCCCTACATGTAAAGTAGCGATGTTTTTTTTTTTTGTCGCCTACCCCATAGTGTGGGGTATTGTTAGATAGGACTTTTAAAAACGTTTAGGGGTTGCTAAGACAACTTTTTGATTTAGAGATCCGTTTGCGAGATAATTAACTTTAAAGAGCAAATTTTTATTCGAGTAGAGCGTCCCTCCCCTCCTCTAAAAGCTAAACTACTGGATCCCAAAATCTGAAAAAAATTGTGTCGGTAGTACATGTAATGAACTTTAAAGAAAAACTATAGCGGATAAGTTCACTTCATTAGTTCAAGAGGAATAGGGGTCCGAAATGTCAGATGCAGTTACTCAGAATATTTCGTTCAAAATTCTTGAAACATAAATAAACATACATAATACATATATAAAATCACGCCTTTATCCCACGGGGGTAAGCAGAGACGATGGAACGCCATGTGCTTCGCTCCTGACATACTTCTTTCGCTTCCTCAACATTCATACATCTCGTTATACGTGCTAGCTGGTTTCGTGTACTACAAACATTTTCTTTCTGAAGGACGCCATTTATCTGGTCCCTATATGTCTTTCGAGAATAAAATAAATAATTTCGAGGATAACATAAATAAAATAAATTAAAAATAATCATTACATATCTAGGTCATACATAAGATCACGATTTTTATCTCAAGACGAACTTCTAGAACAGGTTGAGTGAAAAATATAAATTATTTTACAAAAGGACTCGATAGATGGCGTTGTACTCGTTTTCTGAATCGCGCTATGGTTTCGTTATGAGCTAGGGTATAAAAGGAAAGTTATTTGTTTAATACAGATAGTAAATCCCTTTTAAGTCGAAATATGTTGTTACGACTAGATACGGAACCCTACTGCGCGTGGCCCGACACGCACTTGGCCGGTTTTTAAAATATAGATTCACGAAAGAAAATAAAACTTGAAATAAATCTTATTTTAAGCCCAATAGTCTAGTCGACAAGTTGAAAATGGTACAAAATAGAGATACTGCTGTTAAAATTATGTGCGATAGCTCATTGGATCCGGAATGACGCCTAGAAAAATGTGCCAAAAGCGTGTATTAGCACATAAAAAATTGCAAAAGTTAAGTTAACAATTACACATGAAAAAAAAATGGTATTTCGTTTTTTGCCAATATTTCATAAACTATTAATATTTAAGAAATTTCAAAAAAAGATTCTGAAAGAAGAGGAAATTTCCAATAAAAAACTACCATCTCCTGAAACTTTATCTCCATTATTTATAATTTTAATTTAACGCTGAAAATAGGTCTGCGCGCGACATTTTTAGGTTGCACGTGTGGCGTCAAAAGCGAGTACGGCACATTAATTAATTTATTTAAGGTATTGAACATTTTATTTTAAATTTGAAAAAATTATGGTGTGTGAACACTATAAATAATTTATTCCCGTTGGAAATTTTACTTAAAGTTAATTTTTCAACAAGTTAAACAATTGTTAACTAACGAAATTTTCTCGAACTACCGTTTTAATTGTAAGTGAAAAAAAAAATGTTTCAATAATGGTCGTAAAAAATTTTCGCTTCGTAGAGACTTTCTTACATACATACTTAACAAGATCGTGCCATAAAAGTTAAAAAAATATTTATACTTTGTTTATAAATTTTTTTTTACTTTAACAACATTACTTGGATTTTTAAGTTTTTGTTCAAGTGAAAAAATTGTTATAAACAAAGTATAAACCTTTTTTTTCACTTACAATTAAGACGGTAGTTCGAGAAAATTTCGTTAGTTAACAATTGTTTAACTTGTTGAAAAATTAACTTTAAAATAAGCATCACCTAACTTTTCATTCGACTCCATAACCATTATGACATCTCTTGGTGTTGGTCAGTTATTATCAATACTGATGAAAATACCACTGATTTAAAATTTTGCTATCTATGGTCTCAGAATAATCTAATGAATCGCTGGTAAGTGGCTTCGTCACCATGTCATTTACAACGTCGGATAAGTTTTCAGTTATTTATTTTGGTACAAACTCGCTGGTAAAGAACTATAGCTTTAATCGATCGGATCTTATGGAAAAGTAGGGCAATGACCTCTTTTAAGTTACAGCACTGCAAAAAACTACAGCACTGCAAAAAACTATAGCCAGTAATAAGTAGGTATACAGCTTTTCTTATGTAATGAAAAATTAAAACATTGGGTTTAACGTATATTGTATAATCGTCACTCAAATAAAATGGTTATAGTTATTGAGAATGAGATCATTTACGTCGGTAAAGCCGTATTAATAACCAATAAAGAGCAAGGCGTAGTTTCTCTAACAGTGTTCCGTACCCTCTTTGAAAAAAGCCGTTGAAATTGATGACTGGGCTAATTATGCCACTATCATGTTCACACCTTATGGCCTGCTGCTTTTTAATCCATCATATATTTTTTTTAATTCTAAAGATGACATTAATTGGTACAAAATTTGTGGTCTGCCCATAAAAATACTTGTCATCTACAATTTCAATATTTTTTGGGTTACACCACACATACAATTTTTGTATCAGATTATCCTAAGTTACCTACTAAATAACTATATTTCTGGTACATATTCAATTATTTTTGTACCGAATTATCCCTAATAAGCTAAGATCTGACTATAACACGATACCCAATGCTTGATAAGTTTAATACTGACAATATTTAAAATAATATAAAACGGAACCGGTTAATTTATTACATACTAAAACTTATGAATGTATTTTGGCTACCTCTTTCATTTTTTTCCCACGCCAGTATTTTCTTAATTTCTTTATGGTTTGGTACAAGTCATATAGTTTCTCCGTTTAATTCTAGTACACGAATACATGTACCAAATTCTGTAAACATTAACTTTATAGCCCACCAACTCAAAAGTTTTATTTCTGATGTGGGTTTAAACAAAACATTTATTTGCGTATTTATGTTTTATATTTTCTTTTCACTTTTAGATAATTTCGGTATTTTAGCTGATGTCAAAAATAATTCAACAGTGAAAAATGTTATATGACTTATTGTCGCTATCTTATTAAGTGCAGGCAGAAATCTGATTTCATGACGTCAATAAATATCTATTTAGGAGTTTGTTGCAGTATTATAAAATAACACTAACTAAAACTCACCTTTAATTCTCTAGCATACGCCGTAAATTAACACTTTGTTATAAGATATCATATTTTACGCCTTTGGCTACATTTTAAGGCACACGTAATGAGCGCAGCGGCAATAAGGCGATCGGTCCGCAATTGTCGATCAAGGAAATAAAACGTTCGGTAGCAAGTCGACCCGGTTCAGTAAACCGCCAGACTCAGTGTAATTCGTGATGTGAACAATGTCCAAAAGCAAAGTCACGGGATTTGTTGTGCTTTTGTGTTTTAAACTGTGTTCAAATAACAAAATCCCTATTTTAAGGGATGGAAGTAACTATAAAGAAGTAAACAATGGAAGAAATGATGGAAATTCAATCGTCAAGCCTGAAGTTGACCACAAGCTTGAGCAGTTCAAACCATCACCGATAGATTATTTTCTAGATACAACACAAAAAACTCAGATTGCTGATGACATAGCGGTTTTTCCGGAACTAAAAAACGTGCAGCAATATTATGAAACATATTCCAAAGAACGATTCTCAGAAAAGAACGAACCTGTGCTAGAGGTATATAAACTGATTAATTCAACAGAAATACCTTATCAAGATAGCCCATCAGAAAACGAACATCCAATAAGATTTGAATATCCACAAGCTACAATCGATAATAATATAATCCGTTCTAATAAAACAGATAATCTAGATATACCAAAAAGTGGGACAAATAGTCACACTATTGTAATTCAAGAAACGAGGCCCCAAAATAGGCAAAATGTCAAGAATACCACGGAAGAAAGTATATCAGTGCACGATTTCTTTCAAAATAATCATGATTGCTTTGGTCATAAATGTGAAGTTGGTATAAAAGAAATAATTCAATGTCTAACAAACAAGACAAGCAAAGATTATATAAGTAAACCTTATACATTAAAAGTAGCAGAAGTCATTTTAATATGTTCTTACTTGATTAATAATGAATCTGATCTTATTTTGCCTCAAAATACAAGAAAAACGCGAGCAATTGAAGGCAAGCCGTTTGTTTACGAGCCATATAAAATTATAAAAGATCATCAGCTACAATTATCAAAGAAAACAACAGTAACTAAGAAGTACTCAAATAAAGATAGAACAAAATACGATATCAATACGTCAACCGTGGCTCAACATAACCAGATTAGGGGTAAATCTCGATCTAAGATTTGGCTGAAAAATCCCAAGTCAGTTCCAGGAAGCAAAATAGTACCAGTAAAGGGTCGTAAGTTTCACTTTCCTACTGCAAAAAACATAATAAGCATTGAAGAAGCTACTACACCTTCCCTTGAGCAAGTACTTAAAACTTCTGCAGTAGATTTAGCTGTATCGATTAATAATATCGGAGAAAGTTCCACGGTAAAAAACGAAATGATTGAATCAAATAAAAAGCCAGAACAAGATCTTCGAACTTCCCATTTTGATATAACCATATCCAACAATAACAATGCTGCAAGTTCTGCAGTAAAAGAAAAAACTATTGCATCCAGTAAACTAGTTGAAGACATTACATCTACTGTAACATCAATACAACAACAAGGCAGCCAAACTAATGTCGAAAATGGTTTTGCAACATCTATCACGACATCTGTATCTAATACAAAACAAGAGAACGTTGAAGACGCTACGAGTATATCTGTTAAAAATTCAGAACAAAAACTTAAAGTAGAAGAGGTAAATGGAAAGAATAAAAGTGATGAAAACAATTTTAGAACGCCATCATTAACTTCAGAACTAAATAAAGAAAACAGTGAAGGTGCTGAACAAACGATAATCAAACCTGATACAACATCGGAGGTAAATAACAAAGATAATAAAGATAATGACAATACAACAGTATTGCTAACAAAAGAAGTACACGAGGATGATGAAGATATAACAATGAAACCAAATACAACATCAGAGCTTACAAAGAAAATCCATGAAGATGATGAAGATATAACTACTAAACCTAATACAACATCGGTTACAGATAAAACACTTGAGGAAGATGACGAAGACATAACTCCTAAACCTAATATTACGTCAGTTATAATTAAAAAAATTGAGGAAGATGATGAAGATATAACTCCTAAACCTAATATTACGTCGGTTATAGTTCAAAAAGTTAAGGAAGATGATGAAGGCTTAACTCCTAAACCTAATACAACAACATCGGTGCAAGACAAAAAAGTTGAAGAAGATGATGAAGACATAACTCTCAAACCTATAATTCTTACAGAAGCAACTAAGGAAGAAGAAGATGACGAGGATATAAAACCCCCAAATCTAACGGTGACGCCAAAAGACAGTGACATTCAACCTAAGAAAAAGAAAAAGGAAGTAAAGCATAAATCAGCCAAAAAGAAACATGAGCAAGAAGAGGACGATGACAACGACGACGATGACGGGCCTGAAGAAGAAAAAGATATTGATGGCAGTGGTGATAACGATGACGACGATGATGAAGATCCAAACAATGGCTAATAAATAGAAGAAATTGTATCTACTTACTACATTACTAGTGGCAAAACTTTAAGAAGCACCACCGTCTTGCATTTAACTTGTTTAGTGATGATATTGGGCCAGAAATAACTGGTACATGACTCATGCCTTAGGTGTCTTCAGATGTACCGACGTATTATCGACCTAATCTGTGGATTGAATATGTTTATAGGTATAAGCTATCACTCCACCATCAGGTTAACTTAGATACAAAATCAGCATAACTTTTAAATATGGGTAATAAATGAAAATGTAAATAATGAAAAATGCTTGATAAAGAAAAACAATCTTTATAATAATATATTATGAAAATCGAGTGGCCATAATATTAGTAAAGTAATAAAAAAGGCATTCAAAGCTGTAATTTGCTTTAAAAAAAATTACATGTATAAAAAAGGGCTTAAATTTTTTTTTTTTAAATAAAAATACAACTAAAGGTTATTTTATGTTCTATTATGTATCTTTTCGAGGCCTAGACTAGAAGCTAACCCCAATGTTATCGAGAAAAAGACTCGGTAAATTTATCTTTTTGGTGTGCAATAAAGATTATTCTATATCGACAGTCCCTACGTACATAAAGACATGTCAAAAGTGGTATATTTTTTTCCTGGATATAAATATTACATATGTAACGTCTTTTACAAATCGTATAAGAGAACAAGTAATATATTTACAGCGAATAAGTGTCGTAGATGCGGATATCTATACGTATCGTTTTCTACGTGGATTTTTAAATGCGCGCCACTCGCTGCGAAGACGGTCATGTCTGACATAACGTCATTCACGGCGGCGCGGCGGCGCTTGAGTTCCTCAATAAGTCGTGTCGATACTTGTCCGCGTCGTGATATATTTTTGTTTTGATACAATATTGCAGAATTATTAGTCTGTTTTTTAGTTAGTTATTATTCATAATGTTAACTGCAACGTTCTAAAAAAAAAAACAAATTCCACGTGTTCATAAAACATTTTATTTATATTCTATTTTATTTTATAAACCGTTTTCTTCTTTCCTGCGTATAAAAAGCTATCATTGACATGTCTGACATGTTTTTATTTTAATATCGGCGTTTGAACATTAAAACGCTCTCCTGTAAACCTAGTTTTTAACATGTCTTTATGTACGTAGGGACCGTCGAATTATGTCTATCTACAATTTCATGTCACGTGTTCATCAGGCTTTGTACTTACTTATCATCATAAAAATCATATTTGGCCAAGCGCTTTGCAAAGTTTCAATGATTTGCAAGCGTAATTTATTTCTTTTATTTTTGTAAAACAGAGTTTTTCGCCTAAGATACTAGTAGTAATTACGCAACCAACGTAAAAACCTAGCAAATACGTTATATTAATAATTATCTGCTTCTGCATAAGATTGTAAATATATTGAATATAAATAATTATAGTTCAAAAGCTTCTTATTATACCCCTTTTATCCTTTTCCGTATGGTTCCGGTTCCAAAGCAATTAAGCTCAGAAATACGTAAGTATTCTGCTCGATGATTTATTTTGATATGTTACTATCATGTTATGGTATAAATCATCCCTAACCATTACCAACTTTTACTCCAGACAGCCATCCTTAAACTTTCATAATTTCGGAGAGTTTTAGAGTGTCTGTCAGGGATTGGAACCATGTTTAAAGTCTGCCAATGATATGGGGTGATTTCTTCCATCACCAAAAACAACATAAATATATAAAAATACGCTTTGTACTAACGTAATTACTTTACAATTTTTTTTTCATAGCCCTCTCGATCCAAATTCGATATTTGGTAATCTGTCTTACCTATGTTAGGGACACACAGGAAAACTTTCAGCTTTTATAAAATGACGTAAGTCGGCCACCTATGGGATCCTGTGCCAGACCGTCGTACAGTAATACAACAGTGTTCCTATATGTAGGTCGATTACAAATAGTCTCTCTTCCATGTTTTTAGTTAGCGACAGGACTTTTTTACACTATATATATATCTCACAACTTACACACAACGCCATCTAGTCCCAAACTAAGCAGAGCCTACGAGCATACACACACAAACAGACAAAAAAAAATCAAAAATATGTTTTGGTTACTACTGCTGTTATAAAGTCCCTAAATAAAAAAAATAAAAATTAGCCATGTCTGTACCTACATTAAAGATATTTTTGATTATTATTGAAGTCAAAACAATGATATAAATATTTCTGGTCACACAAACCAAGTAACAAATTCACTATAAAAATATTTGATTGTAAAATTATTGTACTTGACTTACAATTTTGTAACAGTAAAGCTTTTGTCCAGTATTTCATAATCATGTAAGATGATTGTGTTAAAAAATTAAGCACATTAAAATTAAGCAAAGCATTTACGTAACACCTTTTTGTTTAAATATGGTATTGTACAAAACTTTTTAATATTTCGTAAAATTATTTATTTCATTATCACATGCAAAGAGGTTGTAAATAACTCTTTTACACCTAGAGGGCCTATGAATGTCAAAATTCATCTGTTAATGTCAAAAATGCACCTATGAATCTAGATTCATGTATGAATCAAAAATACATACACGACATAAAATCAATTGTGTTGGTCATAGACAAAGCATCACTCGCTCCGGTGTTGGTAGACACGCTAACGTTTCATATAAAATAGACAACTAAGACGTTTATCTACTTCTTGTTTTCTCTGATCACATGCCATTCAACAACTTTGAATAGTATTACCAGAAATAAAGGCGCTTAACATTGGATACTTTTTATTGATGTTAATCCTTCGATTGTATGACATGACACATATCATAACATTACGCCTATATTACCTAGAAGGGTGTGGCAGAAGATCATAACACCCACAGAGCACCTATAGTATGATGACTCCGTGCTATTGAGAATTTCTTGATGGCAAAATCCAAGATAAGACTTTAACCTGACCTGGGTATCGAACCCAAAACCTCGCGGACTCATGTAAGTTTTAAGTTTGTTCATGAGCTTTAGTTACCAGGCGGACTATTACGTGTAAAAAGTTAACTGAATTTTGTAACTTAACTATAAATGAAACTTGTTATTTCATTCAGAACACTATTGAACAAGCATTACCAATAAGGCTATTGACATGTTGCATAAATTAATATTTATTTTTAACTTTATTTATGAGGTAAGTAGAACTGTTGTGAATGTATGTTTATGGAGTAACTCGTAATCTGGGGCTATTACTGAAAATTTAAACTGTCTTAGCTTTGGCGTTACAAGTAGGTATGTGTATGAGGCATTATTCAGATTTAGAAAATTACCATTTTATAATATTATCTTGGATATCTACCAGAATTATATTGTCTTGTTATCTCCCACACTTTCCCAACTAACCTAACCTAATCGAAACTATAGGTAACCGTAAGTTCGCTTTAGATATATATCAGATATACCTAAAGTTAAGTTACTAGTTTTACATGAAATAATTTTGTTATTTTACATTTTAGCTCAATAATAAAATATTGTTAATTTATTTTTAATTTCATAGCTTCTTAGATGGTCTAGTTGTATAATTAGTAACGTTTTAGTAATATATATAATATTTATTATACTAAAATATAGCATTCATTAAAACAGATATCAAAAATTTCAAAAACTTTAACTTAAATGCGCAGGGGCTGAAGATATGACTTAATCAAAATTTTTAACGATTGTTTTTGGTTTTGACCAAATACAATATAATATTACTATACCAAGGCGATTCAATAAATTTGAAAAATCTCCGCCGCAACGCTTATCGTCGAATCCTCGCATACAAAAAAAAATAAGCATTTAACAACCTTCTTATTCTATGACTTAAAAAATAATTAGCTGCTCTTGCATACTCTATGTACTTTAAACTATTAGCTTAGATTTTAATTATGAAGTACCATTAAATAATATTTGCATAATAGATATAATTATATCACATTGCTTAAAACAAGTTATTTACATTCGTGATAAATTTACACCTGTTTCGGTAACATTCAACCCCCTTTTATTTGTAAAGGAGGACATGGTGTGGTACAAGTCACAAGATATATGATGTTTATATCCAGCTGGTCTTAATCTGAAATTGATAGAAACTTGATAGAAATAAGCTTCTTTGCCTCTCGCCGTGCGTCAAAATTAACAAATTCTTTAACAAGAACTTTTTTGGTGACCATATTACTATTTGGAAGAAATTGATTTTGATGTTAACTTTGAGTGAAAACGCTTTAAGAAGAAGTTATTGACGATTAAATATCTGTATAATAACAAATATTATAGTATTGTATTATTTTCAAACACATAAACAGTAAACGCTTGTGGCATACATTTGTAAAAATACCTTGGCCGCCACAGGTCACTTCTTAGACCACGCGCCATTCGCAAAGCGAGCGGCTGAAAAGAGATTGTTTTGTATTGGGTAGCCGAGGACATAAAAATCGTTTAGTACCCTATTGATCTCGTTCAGTCTGCCACCAGCCACCAACTGCCGTAGCTACCCCTAGTTAGAACAATGTGCATGATCAAAGTCACAGGACTACTAGTGTTTTTGTGTAGTGAACTGTGTTTGACAATCAAAGTCCCTGTTTTTTGGGATACGAGTGGTTATAGTCCAATAACTGAAGAGCTATATCCTGTAACAGAATATATAGAGATAAACAAACCTGTACTTAATCTCTACCAATCGCCAAATGAGAATGCAGCAGTATACCAGTTTTACCAAAAAAGTGAAGAGAAAACCAAAGAAAATATGAACAAACCTAAAAAATCTACAAACTCAGAGGTGTTCCATATTCCCTACTCACACATGTTGCCATTGCGCCGAAGAATAAATGATAATCCATTTCTACAAAAATACTTGAACTATAAATTGCAAGCCCACAAGGAAGACACAGGTAAACAAAATTATTTTTATGATGCATATTTACAAGGAATATCAAGAAAGAATGACAAGGTTTTCTACAACAAAAACAAGCGACACGACAGTATATATTCAGATGTTAACAATATAAAGCCTGAAAGTCTGAAATATTACGTATTGGCACCTGAGTTGCGACATAACCTGGGGTCCGAAATATTTACGAAGTCAGTGGGCACCTATCCAAAACCACATAAAGTAGAAACCGATAAAATTGATTACTTGAAACAAAACAGTGTCGACGATGTAAATCTTTTTAAAGATGATTTAAATAATAAATTAAAAGCAGAAGAATACTACAAAACAGGAATCAAAAATAATACAACCAATAGAACAGAATCAACAATTATAACTTCAAGCCCGATTATTAAAAACTGTAGTGTAATCAAAAATGAGACAGTTAATTGCTTAATGATCACAAATACTAATAAAATGAACACAGAAATAGAGACAAATAACAAAAAAACTATCTTCAATATTTATAACAATTCAACTAAAATAAATAAAAATAAAACGAAAACAAAAGAGGTACAAAAGAAAATACGGAGAAATTATCTCCATTATTCTAAAAAGTTAAAATCTGTCTTTAAAAAATATTCACGGAAATTTAAAAAAATAATAGTTAAATGTCTTAAAATTAAGAAGAACGAGATGAAGTTAACTAAAAAAAGTCTTAAGAAACTCATCGAAAAAGATGGCAAGGAAGACGAAAAATCAAATGTCAAATTAGAACAGCAATCGAACACAACAATAATAGTCCAACCTAACTCTGGCAACAAAAATGGAAAGACGAAAAAAAAGGAAATTAGGTTGGCAAAAACAAATATGAAAATCAATTTATCACTAAGACGCTTAAATAGAGGATCAGAATTATTAAAAAACAAAGACGATGTGAATGAAATATCCGATGTTTTCAAAAGAAACAACCTTGTGAAACAAAGTAGAAAGAAACGTGATGTTCCATTATTTTATGAGCTTCTCAAGATGGTGACAGAAGACGTAAATCCAGATTTGCAAGAAAGAATAAGCCCAAACAATATGAGTACTTCAATAGATCAATCAAAACATGAAAAAGAATTGTATTCTGAATCAAGCAGCTCCAAAATGGAAGTCAAATCACACATATTTAACCCTACAAAGTATTTAAGTTCATACAAAATAGAAAATGCAAAACACGATACAAATGCAGCTCTTACAAATAGCACAGTTACACAAAAAGAAGATAAATCAATACATAAATTCAAATCAATAAAGTCAAAATACAAGGCAGCACTAGCTGAAAAAGAATATAAAACTCGCGCTCTTACAACGACTGAAAACAACATGCTCACCAGTAAATTATCAGTCTCAATCACTCCACCATCAGTCATCCCAGTACAAAGTTCAATCCATGAGAAATCATTAATAAACCCACAAAACTTAACCACATCAAACACATCAAAGGAATCTCCTATTTCAAAAACAATATCAGCACCGTTGTTTAATAAAACAATAACATCACTATCAAGAAATAAAACAAACACTCAGCAAATAAGACCCAAAATCGAAGATAAGGGAGAAAACGTATGGATGAAGATTACGAAATCGATGACAGTGAGAGAAAATAAAAAAGGAAGTGATGTCAAACCAACCCAAATGATAAAATCATTTAAAAATTCTAACGTGACAGACACAAAAAAACCAAAAGATAACGGTAATATGATGGTAGAAGTTAAAGTGGAAGAGGATATTCTAATAGGAGGAAAACAAGGAATGGATGTTTTAGCTCTTTTAAATGATAAAGTTCTAAAATCATCTAAAAAGAATGACGATGATGATGACGAAGATGAAGATGAAGATGAAGACGAGGATGAGGATGAGGACGAGGATGAGGATGAAGATGAGGACGAGGATGAAGATGAAGATGAAGATGAGGACGAAGACGAAGACGAGGACGAGGATGACGAAGATGAGGATGACGATGACGACGACGATGATGACGACGACGATGATGATGATGATGACGATAACAATAAAAAATACAAAGTAATATGCTCAGCTATCAACCCAAAAGTTATGTTCACACATTTCCTAGAAACATTCAAGAATTTTGAAAAAAATCTAAAAAATTTAGATAATTTAAATAGTGGTACAAAAGGAAAAAAAGAATCTAGACCTGCTGAGACAAAAATAAGAGCTCAAAAAGATCGCCAAAAGCTGCTTAACACTGGATTGGGAAATAATATAGTAAATAGTACAATATTGCCAAAAAATGAGACTGTTTCACAAAATGAGAACATGAGCTATGCCAAAATGTTTGGGTATAATTATACGTTACCAAATGCAACTTTAAAATTATGAAGCTCACATGACGATATTCATGTTCTTGGACTTAAAAAAGTAAAGTATAAGTTACGAAATCCGAAAGTTGATATTCTAAAACCTTAATCTAAACTAAGCGGGGCGGGTAATTACTATTAAATGTTACTATTAAAGGTTTAAAAGTCTCAAAAAAAATATTTTTATCTATACTAAATCAAATTCTACAAATATTGAATTTTTAATTAGTCCATTTCTTTTCTTAATAATTTTGAAATTTCGCTGTTGTTTGCAAACATTTTGTAAGGTCATCTATTTTAATGGAAAGTCCAATGTGATTGGCAAATATACTAATAACTAAATATTGACCGTTCTCTTTTATACATTTTTGGCTAGGACCTCGGTCATATTTTTGGGCTCGTGCGTGTTACGTATATTTTAATATTATGTTGCATTGTTAGCAAGTTCCTTTGTGTGTACTTTCTTTTTGCAATCAAAGTTTTGAAACAACACTCGATAATACAGCTCTTAGGAAAGGTACAACAAAAATTACCAATTATATAATAACTGGATATTGCATTATCAAGCTGACTTGATTTCCTGCACAAAAGTACTATGCCCTCAACAATTATGTACTTATTTTTCGGTCGAATAAGGCAGGTAGCATATAAGGCAGCTTTTGCTCTAAGTTGACGTCTGATAGGAAGCTATGGAAGGATAAAACATATTGCGCCTACCCCAATAAGGATAAGGGCAGGTGGATGATGATAAGACAGGTATAATTAATGACCAAGCCTAATTAAAATTACATGAGTGAATACGCAAGTGGATTTAACTGTCGGTAATTTAGCTCTTATTAAGATAGTTGCGGAGGAGCCTAAGAGGCCTAGCTAGTAGTGCCAGCCCAGTTCTGTCCAGACTCCATCTAAGTCGTCGTTTACAAGCTGTCGTTCACTGTGATGCTGCACTTCACAGGCTATGGAGGATGACTACCTAGCTGTATAAAGTGACTTCAACACCGAAAAATGCACTAAAAAGTAGGAAATACTTCCAGCTACTACAACTATCAGCATCAGCTCAGTAAGATGCTGACTGCTAGATTCAAATATTCGAGTAGCTTTAGGTAATACACGAAAACAATATAGAAGCCTTTAAAATTCGATTTCTCTAGGATCCCATCATCAGGTCGTGACCTGATGAAAATGGGACCACATAACAAGTATACTCTTTTAGACAAAAAAATAATTTCTCAAATCAGTTCAGGCGTCTTCGAGTAATCGGGAAATAAAAAAAAAATCGTATTGAGTACCTCCTCCTTTTTTTAATGTCGGTTAATAAAGATGACATCAATTTCAATAAAATATTTCCTCTTCCTTGAAACACAAAATTAGTAAAGAAACGTAGCCTTAGTAAAATTAGTTATAATAATATATTTTTCTTGGAACAAGAAGTTAGATTTTTTATTATAAGACAATCCCCGGATGCCGTGGAATACCGTTTCTTTCCTTACATAGTTATAATGGATATAAGATGCTTCAATATAGTTGTGTATTTTGGTGATCTCCATCTTATATTATTATTTATTGTTATAATATTAGTACATTCCTTACAATAAGCTACACCACGTTTATTATTTAGTTTTATTTAGTACATAGGTTATGTTTTAGCACAAACAATTGTCTTTGGTTTAATAATAAAGTACACTGTTCTAGTGATATAGCCGATTATGTTTTTACTTTATTTAGAAATGATGTATGTTTTGATTGTTGCTTGTTAATGGAAAAATAAATTACTTGTTAAGTTATTGGGCTTTTATTTCCTTTAAGATTTTCCTAAGAATGATTGATTACTGTATAAATAAAAAGGCGTTACACAGTTTGTTCAATGTCCATCTTTGACCATCTTTATAAATACATTAAAATATATGATACACAGCCTGGTGTACGTTACATATTGTCTAATACTATACCTTGCGAGACGCAACGTACATCATGCTCATACTATTTCTTTAGAATTTCAAATTATATTTTTAGAAGAATCCGAAAAAAGGCGTGCTTACAGCAATCTTTTGTAGGTACGTTACAGCTTTTATCCCGAATTCTTACCAGGTATATAATATATTAAATTGAGTACAATGCATTTCAGGAAATCAATAGACATTATTACTCGTAGTAGTACATACCTACTCCCTTGGAAATGAATCGACTCAATTCATGCCATTACGCTCTAAACACACTGTAGCACAGCTCATTATCAGCGCCTGTTCAGTATCTAATAGCTGCTCTCTCGTCGGCTGTTTGCTATTGCACCAGTACGGACATGTAATTTAATTATATTAATATTGAAATAAACTGCCTAACGGTCTAGTGGTTTGCTTTGGCGCCTCTCACCGAGAGATCTTTGGTTCGATTCCCAAGTCAGGCAAAGTGTTATTTGTATACATTTCGTCAGGAAAATCACAATAGCAGCACAGAGTTGGAATTGTGTCCAGTGGATGGCGATTGACTCACCACCTATCCCATGGGGTCTAAACATAATAGCTGAAACATGGGTGTTGAACACCTCTGCCACACCCTTCTCTAATATAGACGTAATATTATGTTATGTTACGCATAATTAATGTTTTACAAAAAGCAATATTTCATTTGAAAGCTTGGCATTTAAGCTTTTTCTTAAACATGAGATTTTTAAGGCCAGCCCGTTAGAAACCTTTTGAAAATACAGATGTCCGAACTTCTAGTGTGAAGTAAAACTATACTATACTGAAAAATGGCTAGGGGGTGAGTCTATCGTCATCCACCAGTTACAATTCCAACTCTGTGCAAAATTCACAATAGCATTGTGAATTTCCTGAGCAAAAATTCACAAATAACACTTTGCCCAAACCGGTAAACGAACCTGAGACTAAAATATCTACCAAATATTAATTTTATATTACAACTTCCAAAGTATTACGTAGCAGTAAAATTTGCTATACTAAAATTATAAGGTGCATTTGCGCGGATCAAACGTCCATATTGTAAATTTAAGAAGTATTCTGGCATTTATGTTTTACCGTGGGGTTTTATCGGTAACCACCATAACTTATCTTTATTCCGCAACTTACCTAGGAAATGGTAAGTACATTGAAAAGAATGACTAATTACAGTTTAATATGTTTTCCTTTAGTTCAGTCATGTAGATACACGTATCATTGAATAATGAAAATGCCAACTTTAAAGTGAAAAACTACTAAGAGGTAGTAAGTATTCTAAGAGGGATAAAATGCGGATAAAATGTTGATGAAGCGTTTTTAAAATTCACTTCATTTGTTTTGCATTAAGCTTTCTAAATAATTTACCGACGATGTAAATTTCAGAAGAAAGCACAACCAAAACTTTAAAGATAGCTTTAAAAAAAAACGTTATTTCGTGTACAAAAGTATTCTAATGAATCTATAAAAAAACGAGAACTATAATATGCCTTTATTTTCAAAACAATTTGGGTAATTTAATTAGTTTCACGAAAATCTTACAAGAATAACAAAAAAATAATTTTACTTTTACGAAACACAATTATGATTGAGTAAAATTTGATAATATTTATTAGGCGCTTTTTTGATTCGTACTATTCTTTTAATTTAAGACTAGACTATACGCGTGATATATCGATAAAAAGTAACCTTCGCCCTTCTTCAGGTCTGTATTTATCCCTATCCCTCATCCAAATCTTGCTCGTGCGTGTACGTGTTAGCAATACAGACAAACAGACAAGAAGGAAATTAGGACAAATGCCACTATGTTCTCAACTTTGCTATATCATCTAACATCGAGCAGTATTGTGAATCTCCTTCGATTAGTGCTGTTAATCCATTTATCTCATCATAACATGACATGTTATGATCAGTAATCTCGTATAGCCGCGGATCTATCGATACAAGGTGTACTTATTTAATAAAGATGACAACCCAATAATTTTGTCAAATCTTGAATAATGAATATGAATTGCCAATGATTGACGGTTAAAAGGAAATTTAAAAAAAATTGTCGGCTTGTCATCTTTATTGAATTGACTGATGGTTCAAAATTACGAACAACGCTGGAACTACAAACGCATTGAATGAAGCGTCCTTACCACGGGTTTTTACGAAGTAACTTAAGTTCACTACAGGTTTGAAATAAAGAGTTCGAGTTGTTAGTCAGAGATGGCGTTACATACTCGGTTAAAAACAATATCTATAAATAATGTAGCAGTCTGGCATTCCTTACCATACTTTCCAAAGTGCACAATACTAAATAAGATACACAGAGGGCGCTACTGTTTGCCTCATGAAATAAACAAGTAACATTTTGCGACAGGTTATTGACCTGCTATCATTTTGCAAGTGGTAAAGCTTTTGCCAACGAGTTGTTTTTACTGTTGTTGTTGTTTGATGTTAAAGATGAATCAAAATAGTATTGCCATTCAAGATGCATTTAAATTTTATTTGTTATCATTGTAAACAAGATTTTGCATAATACATACCATCATGATAAGGTAAGGGCCTAAAATGATTAACATTAAAACTACTATTAAAAATTGTGGAATGCTGTATACCTATAATTAATATAATTATATTAAGTATGATTTCAAAACAGCTGGACCAATGTGAATATTTTGATGAATATCTGATTCTGTATAAGGTTAATTCTTATCATTGACCAGAAATTTAAAATGTTGAGTTTTTAAAACAGTCCAAGGAAATTAAGAACAGCTTATTTCAGATATATATTCATTACTGCATTTTGAAATGAGACCTGCTTGATATTAAGTAAAAGCAGTGCGTAGGTACGAGATTTCATCAGGCCATGATATTTGTGTTTAAACAGGATTGCCAACAAATATGAAAAAAAATATAGTAAAATATTTATTTTCACTTTTTCCGTTTTATTTTAACCATACCTACATTACATACCCGGTTAACAGTAGCTTGTATAAATATTTATATTTACAAAGGTTATTTATAGGAGGACTGAGAATTCATCATGAGTCAACTTAAGTGTCTTTTACCATCAAAACAAAACAATTCAGTGAAAACTCTAATATTCAGCGAAAAACAATTGTGGAATCATACAAATCTTCCCGACTCGCTTTCTAATCGTTTTTGAATAGACGTGATGTTAAAGATAACAAAAATTACCAACATTACAAAACTACTTGAAATATCTGATCTAACAAAAATTTATTAAGAAAAAGTATAAAATTATTAACAATAGATCTTATTTTCAATCCTAGGAGTTTCAGACTTTCAGTTCTTTTCTAAATTAGACACGTTACAAAACCTAACATGTAAAAAACTGCAGATTTCCTTGACTCAGAAGTTTCCAATGTTTCAACAGCTCCAAGTTACTAAATGTAAATCAAAGTATTATAGAATGATATAAAAAATATCTCGTTATTTTATTCTAGTTCAATATTTTCTACTTTATCATCGACGTATTACAAATTGAGTTGTATTACACAGGAAGTATTTTGTGATTGTTATGCGTAATGAAATAATAGACAGGTTACATATCTGTTCTAGTTACCTCCTTCTTTAATTGTTGTTAACATATCTATTACGTAGAATCAATCAATGAAATAAATCGGACAAATTAGATTTTTGGGGCTTTTGAACGACACGGTTTGCTTCATACAACATAAGCACTATTACTTCAAATAAATAGTGTCCTTATGCTTTATTTCCCAGCGTCTTACCTCACAATCTGAGGAATAGGTATGGTTTTAAAAAAGTGAAGAGTGATAATTTTTTTTCTCGTATTTTTTTTATTTATAAGATCCAGCAAACAATCACACATACTGACCATTATTTATAAGATCCAGCAAACAATCACACATATTGACCATCTTCTTCTTCGTCGTGTCGATGGCTGAGTCAAATTTTATTGGTCCAATAAGTAGTCACTGTTATGGCGCTCTCGTCGGCCTTCATGAGCGCCTCTCTTGTGCAGGTGGTAGGGCATTTTGGACAGTCAGTAAGGTGGTCAAGGTTTTGACTTGCCATCGTAGTGAAAGGATTAGCCAATTCGCTTTTAAGAACTCGCGAATTGCCCAGGGTGCGCCGGACGTAGGGAATTGTTGTTCACGTCACTCGGGGAGGCTCCTTTCATGCACCCCATTATTATTACAATATTGACCATTATTTTTAGTGTTGTCTCAATATCGTTTTGTACACTTTTAATGAGTACTAAAACTAACACCTTTGTAATGATCTATAATATACGCAATTAATATTATTACTGAAGGATTGATCCGTTTACATAAATAAAAACAAAACAAAGTAATTTTCAGAATCTGAGACACTTAATTTAAATCAATATGTATTTATGGTGTAAAGTGAGTCATCATTATGTGGTGAACTACTGAAAATATAAGCAGTTTGTAAGCATAGTACCATGACAACTTAAAACTGGAAAATATTATGCAAAAGCTGGTGCAGTACTGATAGAGAGAAACACACGGACATCTACAATCTCTTCTAGGCCTGTTATTGCAACAGTTATTTCAGGGCTTAAACGAAATATTTAATAAGTGAATATTATTGAAATGCAAAGGTAGTTAAAATGCAAATTATAGGTTAAACCTTCTTATCTCTTCACCAATTGGCTTATTCTTTATCATTATATACATCCAAATCGTGTTAGTTGCACCATTTATTATTTGGAAAAGAGTGAACAGTACACAGTTCTGTTAATCAAATATCGACCGTATTTATATGACGATAAAGATGCACTCAAGTTTCAAAATTGACCGTTTATTTACAGAATCGCCCCCCTGATTTGAGTTATTTTATTTTTTCTGATTTTTATTAGCTCTCAATAGCAGAAAAGCTACTTAACAATCAAAACAACGTAGAAATTACGATAACGCATCATAATACATGGATTATGTCTTGGTGGTACACAGTTTGCCGGGTCTGCTCATTTATTAATATAATATGCCTAATTTAATAACTAAATCAACTAAGACGACAATGATTCAATCTTCGTCTATTATTACAAATCATTACGAGGCACTGTTCAATGACGATGGAGCACCATGTCTTACCGTCAAACTATTTACTTAACCGTTGTTACGGAGTTGTAACACTTTTCGTTTTTTTTTTTTAAGTTTCTGCTTGACTTGGTTTTGATGCTTTGGTTCAGTCGAGTTTATGGGTTGTGCTGATATCTGAGCGGTTGAATTTAGTTTTAATATTTTTTTTTTTATAATACTTCACAAGTCACACACAACGCCATCTAGTCCCAAACTAAGCGGAGCTTGTACTATGGGTACTAGAATAACTGATACTAATACATATATACTTTTCTTTTGTAAATACATACTTATTATACATAGAAACATCCAGACTAAGACAAACCCCCATGTTCATGCACACAAAGTGGGAATCGAACCCACGACCTCAGCGTCGCAGGCAGGTACACTTCCCACTTCGCCATGTGATTTTAGGTAAGGTTGGTAGCTGCACTGTCGCTTCAGGTTACAGGCCTGTAATTATATTTGTAAAGTTGAAATAAATAAATGTTAGGGTGTGAATACTCATATCTACTGCGTATTATGTCAATACAGAGCTAGGAAAAAAAACCCTATGCAAAACACGAACTTGAAAAATGTTAATAAACTGCTGATTATAAAAATATGTCATCTAAGTTGAAAGTGATGAATTAATTAATTTATTTGCTTTTCAAAAACAATAACATTAATAAATTAAAGAAAAATTTATGTTTTACTTTATCATCAAACTACATTGCTATGACAAAAAAAATAAAGGTTGTCAGCAAACTTATTTTATCGATGCTTATGTCGATTGTTTTTATAGTACAATGCGTAAAAGATGCGCATCCCTGGTGCGTAGGGTGCGGGGTAGCTCTAACAGCATCCTGAAAATGATATCAAGCAGAGAAGACTGTCCGTACGTGGGTCGCTGCGACGCCATTTCTCATGGGATGGCGCCGAGGCGATGAACTGTGTGCTCATCTCGCTTTTTTATAATAAGTTTCCAATTGTATCGTTTACTAACATAGTATATAAGCTCTACTAACATTATGAGTCATTAGTCACTTGATTAAATATATTTTATTATTATTTATTATTATATTTAATGAAAACCTACTTCTTAAAGACGCCGTCGCGGCGTCGTTGTCTCTTCTAAAAATTACATCAACGAAAAAAACAAACTAAGTGTTTCATTAACCGATTGCAAATGTCGTTACGTAAGGAACCCTGATGAGGTTTCAAAACCTATTATTGTATTACAGCCATTGCGTTATATTTTTATTATTTGCAATTAGACACGATTGGAAATTAATTGATAAATTGTAAACGTTATTAATTTGAATAGTAGTCAATAATGGGGGTAAATAAATGTAACTTTGAATTTGCTACACTTTATTACAATGAACTTTAAAGTGTTTTAAGTTTTAAACTCAAATAATTTTGCTTGCTATTAGCATTATGCAGTGCTAGCAAAAAATGAGCGGCATGTATAAAAAAACATTTCTCCCAATGGTAGAGAAAAAAAACATAATAAATAATTTTCAAATATTAGACAGTAGGTCTAAATCGCGTAATTAAAAACGTTTAAAATAAAAAAAATTAATAAACCTGTTAAGAAAAAAATATAAGTAAACAAGACTACTTCTTCTAAAACTGATCATGCAAATATTAAATATTATTGTATGAAACATTCATAAAGTTAACAAATCGTGTCTTTAAGTCCGAATATTTTTTACTTGTGAGGAACTGTTCGGATGCCAAAGAATCGTGTTTAACTTACAAATAAATTTGAGCAAGCATGTCGTGCAAAGTTACGCAACACACAGTCTGGTTTAAATGTATAGTTTACTTGCACTGGCAGTAAACTGGTCCGGTGAGTGTCCCGTTAACAGCAAAACAGACTTCATTCTTTCAGCCAAATTGTTATTGCAGATACGAGCAAATATTTGTTTGGATGCAGTCTAAAAATGTTTGTTCATGGGGAAGTTTTAAAATTGTCGATGATGGTGCCGGGTGGATACAACATAAAAGCATTTATTCAAAACACAGATTTGCTCAGGGTTAAAAATGCTGTTTTCTAACAATGTTTAATCATAATACTAAAAAACGGGTTTTTTTTTTTTTCGATTTGTTCGACTTCTTCTTAGTATTAAATTGCAAAGCATGGCTAAATGGTATATACATAAATCAATTAAAAATGTTAAATCAGTTCAGGAAACGTGATAAGTCTTACGTAAAATTATCATCAGGTAGGTTGTAGTCCATTAAATAATAGTCAAATAGATATCTATCATATAGGAAAATCACAGAATAAATCATCAGGCAACAAAACTGTATCAGGCAATAAAATTAAGACTCCTTGTGTAATAAAATACACAAGCCGCGAAAGCTTGTAAACAAGTATAGTAATTAATTACAATAAAAATCAAAAATGTACGCAATCGATTTTATTACTGGCCTTGTAATAATACTCGATTATATCCAGTGAACTTTGTAAATATCAAAAGGTGCAGTTTCCACTACCAATAAGGGCCAGTTTCTGAAGTTCCAGATATATCTTATCCGACACGTAAAATATAACCTGACCGAATTAATTTATTATTTTATAAGAACACAGCTGTCACTTTAATTTATGTGTGTAATATGCTTTTCCTGCCAATAAGGTTTATCTAACTGTATCCCTACACAATTAAATAAACTTTCGTGACTCCAGAAACTACTGAACATATTTTCATGTGGATTTCTCCATTAGATAGTCTGATGCATGCGGAACCTACAGGTGTGATTTTTAAGGTTTGACTTCGCTGGTGAGATATGTGTGAAGGCTTGTAATATAATATACTATCTGGTTAACTAAATACAATATTTCAAATTAATATATATATATTGTACATTGAGTAAAAGATTTTGATGAAATCAAATTGTCTGTTTGTGAAATGGATTTTCAAGATATCCATGGAGCGTGAACAGTGACATGGTTTCTCACTGACATTTCTAAATGGCACTCAGTACCTACTAAGAATTAGGAAACATTACATTGTTAAGCATTTTTCGTTACTAATATGTGACAAATTTTCTTGACACTTGTTTGAATAGGTGGCATGCATCACTTATTGCTTCAGGGTCAGACTGAAAAACAATCTCATGTACTGCAGAACATACCATTTAGTGACACAATATTATTTACACTACACCGGTGAAGTAGAGCTTTCTTCATAGTGCATATACGAGCTTCATTACTTTAACCATATTCAAATGAATAGGAAATTGTTTATAGATACTTTCTATCATACTTATTAAAGTTTTGTGCTAAAAAATCTTTTGTCAAGTAAGAGGCAACCGCTAAATAAATTATAATTTGACTGAACATAAAAGTGGCATTATTCAAACATAAAGCCAAATACAGCTGTCACTGCAATTTATTCGTGTTACATTTCTTTAGAGTAGCGTATAGATAGAGGTCCTGAATATACACTATTTTCATTATCCTTATAAGTATAGAACCTTCATATCATCAACTATCATAAAAGAGCTAACCTACACGAACAGGCCTTATGCCTTATTAAATCAGGTCAAGGTTTAAAATACTCATATTATTGTTAATTACACTTTCTTAATTTCTTCACTTACTACTCGAATTCCTCATTATTTATTTTTTTCTTTTTGGCTTTGTGGAATGCCAAGCTATCTTAACATGCTTACCCGTGTCGTTTACATGCAATACTACCAAAACTGGCTATCTTAAACCGGTAATTAACTATGTGGAGTAAAACACCAATTATCGGCAGAATAGACGGACACTGTTGCACTGGAAGGACATCATCTTGTATGGAAACATTATACGCAATGACCATAAACATTGAAATTTTTTTAATGCGTTGCTCGGTATTTAAGTTTGTCCCTCTGGGTCCTGTTATTTCAGGATTCGATATTATTACTGAACCTAAAACACGGTTGTAACAATATATACATCACATGAAAATGTGCAGTTATTACAAAAAGTTCTAGTTTATTATTACGTAAATTTATAAAAGTACTTACAATAATCATAATCGATTATATTATTACTGTTGCTAGAGTTTTCGCACACCTTACACATTCTTACTACACAAGTGAAAGTTGACATTGACATGTACTTATTTACCAATATTGTGGGATTATTGAATCAGCCATTCGACCACCAAAAATTGTTTGCTTAGTATTTAACACTTGTATTAACCTGCTAGTTTTCGCTCACGAAAACACCCGCTTTTCACGTCGGTTAATAAAACCTCTGGGGCATTCAGTTTAGTCCAGCATCCCAGCATCGGTAAAGAAAAAAAATATAATTGAATAGGTGGACCTAGACATTTCCCACAAACGAATTCATAGCAGTTATACAATAATATTAAAAACCAAGAATGGTATGCAGATCTTGGATTATCAAATTAATTCTAAGCTTATCTAGGGAATAAGTGTAACGATAAAAAAAAAATTAGAGAACGACATACATTTTCGGAACAAATTAATTTTATGAAATACGATGGACACAATTTGAATACCTTTCGATAGCTTAAACCACAAATTTCCCAATACAAGTAGTCTATATATATTGGCTTCTGTACAAGCTACCGGCAATGAGATATGTATGCGGCTGCTTCAAAATTGTGCAACGCACACTGCCTCTGAAGGAGCGGCGACAACATTGAATCTATTAGGGCTACCTTACTATTCACTCCATCTTATTTATGCAACCAGGTTTGTGCAAACCTTAGTCTATCTACGTGCTCCATCTTACTTGCAAAAACAGTTTGTGCAAATAGATAATTTTACCTTCTAGACATTTCATCGTCAGTAATGGTGCAAATGAATTTGCATTTACATTATATAAACATATGAAATCTGCGCAAATTGTTTGTACAAACCTTTTGATAAAAGTAATACGGAGCGTCTAGCCAGATTATAAATATTAAAATATTTTTACAGAAGTGTATAATATTCTCACTTATTACTTGCTTGTTAAGTTATTTGATAAATTCTTAAGTTTTTCACTACCTGACGAATAGTAGATATTGAAGTATGTTATCTAGATGAAATTCATACCGTATCCTCCGACAGTTTCTTCGAGATGATATTCAGACCGGTAACTGTAGCATTAGTGAGTAAGTAAACCTATTAAAATCAACCAAATAATATGAATTATAGTAAATATGGGATAAATTAACCATTCTGCAAATCACAGCATTCAACTTAATAAGTTGAATTGCAAATTTCGTGTGTTGCGATTGAAATCCTTGTTCAAGTAAATATTTTATCCATTTTAATTGTAGGGTAGGGATCTCTCCTTATCATATGTATTTGTACAGACTAACAAATTATCTTCAATATCCTACTCCTACTAATTATATTATAATATGCGAAAATACGGTAAAATGTTTGAGAGTTTAAGAAAAGATTTGGAATACAGATAATAATAATCTGGATCAAACTTTTGGGTGGGATAGGTGCTTCGCGGGTGGAGCCAAGAGTTGCAAAAAGTTTATAATATATATTTGCTGATGACAGATTTACCAAATGTAATTTATACTTGTTTTAATATAAAAGGAAAGAGAGAGGCGATGTGATATACGTATTTCTAGACCACCATGCAGACAACCTAAATAAAACTGGATTCACGAATGCCACACGCAAAAGCGTATCCCATCACAGTTCAAACGTGATTTAAATCATTAATGTGACAGTAAAATCAGCTTCACTCACTGGCGGTATAGGTATTGCGAGCAAGGGATATGATAGCACAACTGTCACTTTTTAAATCTGTCGTTAAAAATTAGTGCTTTTTTACAGGCGTGTTCCATTTTGGTAGTGAAATTAGGACTTAAAATGTATACAACTCATTCCTCGCTTATATTTTTTGCATAAAAACGTGCAAGCTTTTACCTACCTGTACAACATAAAATAACATAAGATCACGCCTATGATACCTAGAAAGGTGTGGTAGAGTTGTATAACACCCAAATTTCAACTGTTTTGTGTAGGTTCCATGAGGTAAGGGGTGAGCCTTTCGCCATCCACCGGGCACTATTCCAACTCTATGCTGCTATTTATAATTTTCTGACGGAAAGTTCACATAAAACACTTTGCCCGAGCCGGGAATCGAGCCCGAGACCTCGCCAGACCTATTCACAACAAATTTATTAAATTTCACCAAGACATTAATCTTCGCAATACTACACCTGAGTTTCAAAGAGAGGTTTCTATTAAAAACAAAACATTACAATGTGCCTCTATATGATACAATAGACATAATGATAGGTGTCAACACAAGTTACATCATAATAGCACAGATCAACTTCTTACTGAGGATTCATTTGCGTTAAACGTGACTTCAACGCTCTCTGGCATCATATCCAGAAGTTAAATATCCTATAGACTTGCTCCAAAATGTTGCTATCGAATGCAAAAATAATGATTGAAATCCGACCAGCAGTTCCAGACATTAGCACGTTCAAACATACGAACTCTTTAGATTTATCATATTAGTGCAGATACGATACATCATAGGTATGCACGTAACAGCCTTTGAAGTTCTAACATCCGGCTGTTTTGTCTTAGACATCGGCCATTTATCTGTTTCGTTATCTTTCATGTACCTTTTTTCTTAATTTCTCCATCGAACTAGTTTTTGGCCCAAGTTATGAAAAAATTTACATAATAAATATTTTATATGTATACGTTGTATTATCACTGTGTTTATTCATTCAAAATTATTTTTGGTATCTCTATTATTCATACGTATCAATTTTAATACCATATATACAATGTTGAATCAAGTTGTTGATTCAACATTATATACAAAAATCGAAAATGAATAATACGTTACATTTTTATTATTATATAGTTAATAATGATTTATCAAGTTTACTAAGCATAACCTAGTCCCCGTGAAGCTTTTCTACACTTTACTAGTAAAATTTGATACAATGTATAATATCTTTGGATTCCGCTTAAGCTCGTGTCTTAATCGGCGTGCGACAAACAAAGCGAGTGGCCGGCAAGCAATCGGTCCGCAACAAACGACCGAGGAGATAAAAACCGTTCGGTAGCCCAACGACCTGCTTCAGTCAACCGCCAGACTCCGCCACGATCCGTAATGTGAACAATGCACATAAACAAAGTGACCGGACTTTTAGTGCTACTGTGTTGTAAAGTCAGTGTGACTATCAAGGTCCCTACGGCTTGGGACGATAGTAGTGATAGTGCAGTGAAAAATGAACCGGACGATCAAGTGGTCAACGATCAACGTCAAAATGTGCGGACGCTTCATCAATCACAGTCGATACCGATTGAATATTTTCAGTATACTGCACAGAAGCCCCAATTTGCAGCTGACATAGCAGCCTTCCATGGAGTTAAAAATCCTCAGCAACATTACAAGGCATATCCTGTACAACCGTATACTGGTAGAGACAAGCCAGTTTTTGGTGTACATCAGTTCCTCAACGAAGATAAACCAATATTTCAACCCTATCAAAACTACGTACAGAAAACTAAAGAAATAAGAAATCATGTGCATCCTATATCTACTGGCTACGAAGTGTTTCATCCTTATAAAAATGAAGAGCCTGCATTACACAATATATATAAAGATCCAGTGTTATCACAAATAAAAAATGACTTGCAACAAAGCAAACTAAGATTACAAGAATATGAGGAAGATGCAGGTCAAGTTAATATTTCAAGTGATGAGTATTTAGAAGATAATCAAAAAACTGATGAGAAGTTGTTTCCTTACAAGAATAAACCAGCACGATATGAAATTCACAGACCTGAGAAACGTCCCATTTACTACGATTATCGTCCACCTAGCAATGATCATATTCAAAAGTTAAATTACAGATTTAAGCACCCATGGAACCAACAAAATGCTAAAATAAGGCCAGTGCACTATAAACCTTTACATAATCATATACACAAACTAAGACAACAACATGCTTTAAAATATGATGATGAACGAAATGAATATCCTCAAGCAATTTTGACTGAAAATTTAAAAGAGCCACAAGAAGGTTATGACATTTACGAAAAAGGCAAACAAAAATACCAGCATCTTCGAAGCAATGCCGATGAATCTATCAATAAAGCAATACAACAAGATAGACCATTACGTTATCAGAAATTAGAACTTCAAAAGGCCGAACCGCAATCTTACGAGGAAGTAACTGAATTTGTACCAGTTAAAAATTACGCTCAAGTAAGAAAAACAGAGACATTTAAACATGTTCCAAAAAAAGCTGCATTTGATGACGCTGAAACTTATGAAGAAATTCTAAATGCTCCGCGACTACGTGAAGCTGTTAAAAGTACTAAAGCGCAAACTGTCTACAGTGAGGAAGGGTACGAAGATTCCGCATATGACCATGCTGGAGAACAAAAACACGCCTCAGATCACGAAGGACATGGAGGTTTTCTTAAAGAAAATGAGAAGAGCAAAGGATTATATAAAATTCCATCCGTTCTTGGTAGCTATCAAGATGAAAAAGGTTCGGAATTCAGAGATAAACTTGAACATGGAAAGAAATGGAAAAATAGTAAAAAAGACGATAAAGAACAAACTGATGAGGAAGATTATTCTAAAGTAGATAGTAATGAATATGCTAACGTTGATATTTACAAAGATAAAGATTCCAAAATTGCAAACCACCACAAGAGAGAAATTGAAACGCACTCAGGTAAAAATATTGGTGATTATGCCCAAAACACTTCCAATCTAAAAGATACTGCAACAAATGAAGATGCAATAGTGAAAATTAATAATCAAGAACACGAATTAGGTAAACGAGAAGTTACGTTTAAGGTTCCAGAAATCAATTTAAACTCAACATACTTGACGGAGGACGAAATCCTTAAAATTGCTAAAACGAAAATTTTACCTCAAAAAAGTAGCAGGAATGGAATTGAAGATAAATACCCATATTATTTCAAACATTTAAAATCAATCAATAAAAATTCCCCGTTGAGATATGCTGAAAATTTTCGATTGATGCCTAAAAAATCTAAAGGTGGAACCGAATTCTATGATTCTCGCTCAGTACTTGAATGTCCTGAAGTAGATGATGACGTAGATCCGTTGCCTGAAAAATTAAAAAATGGAGAAGACCCCACTGAAGAAGACTATGAAGACTCAAACGAAGAATCAAAAGGAGAAAAGAAGTTTGATACGGAGGGCAGACAACCTCGCCTTAAAGGTCTTGGCGATAAAATTGATTGTTTCAAGGCTAAGTATTTTGGAGAAAACCCTTTAGACAGTCCATTTTTCACAGAAGATATCATACCAAATCCTGAACCGATATCTGCACCAAAACTACCGATACACGAGGAAATCAAATTAAAAAAACAAATTGATTCTAAGGGATCTAAAGTGAATAATGTCATTGGGTTGTTTCCAAAAACAAATAATAACATATTTGTTTTGCTTGACAAGCTACGCACTGATCAAAGTCAGGTACTATATACACGTGATCAACCAATTAATGTGAGTCAACAATCTTACCCAAAAATCATAAATAATATTAAATTTGATCAATCTCCGTTAAATGTGACTGCAAATTTAAATAATAATGATTCAAATTTCATGACTTACAACGAGTTCCAAAACAAAAATATCATTACAAAATCACCGCCAACACTTAGGAAAAAACGAGCTGTACCATTTGTGTATGAACCATACAAGATTATAAGAGACAGCCAGGTTCAAGATTCTAAAAAAACGACTACAACCAGCAACATAAGTCCCTTAATACGACAGTTGCAAACAAGTCGAGTTGTAGACAGAGTTTCAAGATCAAATAACAATGATAGACATGCCAGATCAAATGGAAGTAACCGCAAATATGTGGATATAGATAAAAACTACAGGACGAAATCCAATTCCAACCCAACCATCGTTGATGTAAGCATTGACCAAAGAAGAGGAGAACCTAGGTACGAGATTAGAGCTACAAACCACAAGGCAGAATACACTCCTGTTGAACATCGAAAATCAATATCTCTCGAAGATTATAAAGCTCGCGCGTCAGCAGATAAACGCAAAGATTTGAGTCCAATACCATTCAATCACGCAGCTCAGTTACGTTCATACAGTAGTGATCCATTCATATTTTCAAATTTTCAAAGCGTAGCCGCATCTAATGCAATAAAAAAATCTGTAACCACAGACAATGAAGAGAGCAGTAAACAGCATAAACGAAATGAATATCTAACTACTTCATCTACCACAACGATTGCGCCTTCATTCAGAAGAAGAATGAAATCTACTACAACTACCCAAAAACCGCATCCTACGCATGAAGATGAACCTGAAAGACTTAAATTAGTGACACGATTTAGAAATTATAAACCTAATGATAGACCCGAAATTATTGGGGATATCACTAAAGAAGATGTTGATGATATAATGATTCCAAAATATAGAGAAAAGAAGAAAAAAACATCAAAAACTACTTTAGTAACGGATACAAAAAAGTATGGAGATGATGTAGATGCAGAAGATAATTTAAGAGAAGAGGATATAGATGCTATGATTGGTGTCAAACAAGATATGAGTGATTATATGCCTTCATATGAAAAAGAAGAAGACTTCAAGAAAAGTGACACAAATTCTGATGGTCAATCCGACGACTCGTATAATAGTGAAGAAGATACAGATGATAGTGAAGATGACGATGATGAAAGTGGTGATGATGATGAAGATGATGAAGAAGAGAATAGTAGTGAAGAAGTTGAAGAAGAAGATCTAACAAATGAAGATGAAGATATAGAAGTGACAACGCCTGAACCTCAAAAACGCTCATTAGTGAAAACAACTGATGCCCCTTCACCTACGGTTGCTTCAAATATAAGAACAACTGATGCATCCTACACCGCAAAACCCGATGTTAAACCTATTGTGACAAAGAAAAAAATTGAAATTCATAAAGAATTACCCGTGGATAAATCAGCACCACACGTCACGCAGTTTAAACAAGATATTAAAGAGATAGAAATTTTAAAAGAAATACCAACGATGCCTAAACGAAAACCTAATGAAAAAGAAGTTCTCCAGTTGTATAAAGATGATAGCCTAGCAAAAGACATCAATAATTTAGGTGATGTAGAAATATTTAGAGAGAATCTTAACTTAGACACTAATCCTAAACATGGTGGCAATTATAGAAAAGCCACCAAAGAAGACCTCAAACTGCTAAAACTACGATCCGAACATAATTTAAAGTCTCCTAAAGATGCTGAAGTTTCGCAGAGTCAGTACAAACATGTAGAATTATTCGATCCTGTACCTTCACAAATGCATGGAGGTAATTTGAAATATAATAATAAAAGACCCAGTGGAAGAAGAAACGAAAAATTGATAGAATTGGATGAAGACCGAGATGACAATCGCCCAATGCGAGATGATGATTACAAATTATCATCACACAATTCGAGGCACGATAAATTACATGGAGGTAATTATAGAAGTGCAAGGTTAACAGTAGCAAACGACAAGGCAAGTGGTGACGAGCAAACAAAACTGAGAGAGCCGAGAAGAAAAGGAAATAGTGATCAAAAAGCAAAAGATACTGGGCGAGACTCTAGAATGAGAGCTTTAAGAGCAAAATTGACGGGCACTAAACCAAAAGAAGATGACGCTTTGAAAATTAATTTGCCGGTACCTAAAGTAGACGATGTTAGAGTACAGAACCCAGCTAAGGAAGCTAGAAGAAGCGCTACGGATCTTCTAAACAGTTACGTCAGGGCCGCACCGATACTTACTACTACCCCAGGTTACATCTTAGACCCTAGTAAACGAATGTATTACTACGTTGACAAATAATTACCAAAATAAAAGGAAAATAGACACACATTGCTTGTGTCACGTTCCTTATAACATGTAATGCTAATATGATAAAAATGTGGTAGTTAAACTGTCCATCGTAATTACATTGTATTTTATGACGAATTATATTTTACTGATTTTAAATATTCAATACGAATTAAATGTTTACTGTGTAGTAAAGTTAACATCGTATTGAAAATTTTAAGGCTTTATTGGATTAGTCGTAAATAACAAAACATAACATTTATAACATCGCACTTATATTATCCAGAAGGGCGTGGCAGACGTGTACATCACCCTCATTTCAACGGTAATGTTTAGGTCCCATGGGGTAGGGAGTAAGCCTATTGCCATCCACCGGGCACAACTCCAACTCCGTGATGCTATTGTGAAATAACACTTTGCCCGACCCGAGAATCGGAACCGAGACCTCGCAGTAAGAGGCGCATATGCTAACCACTAGATCATCGAGGCAGTTATAAGTCATAATAATATATAAATCAAAAATATTAACGAACGGGTGTAGAATTTGTATATTATGGGAACAAAAAATGAGATTTTAAGCAGATGAAATGTAGGTTTCATAAAACTAAAACTATATTTTATTATAGTTTCGTAAGTTAGCGACTTGAATGTATTGGAAAGTAATAAGTATATAGTATAGAAAGTGCCACATTACGTACTGGTATCGCTGGACTATTGTCGAAAGTGATAGGGTTTGTTATCTAAAATCTATTGTTATTGTTAATTTAATTACTGTGATAGATGTAAATGTTAATGATAGAAACTTATTTATATAGTATTGTTATTTTTATAAATAAAGATGTAAATTTAAATGTGAAAACGTTTTTATTTTGATGTGACAAAAAACTTATGAGTGGTATTTTAAAATCAAAATTGTTGTTAACGAGTATTTATTTTGTGGAAAACATTAAACATAACTCTGATATCTTCAAAGTCATAAGTAAATCTTACTTAAAAATTGTTCCACCAATTTAATTTTAAGAGGTTGATTGCAACAACGACAATGGATTCAATATTTTTACACATTAGCTACGGTCTATTTTAAACTGTCATAAACAATTAAGTTTTCCAAACATTAAAGGTTGCAAAATCAATGATACGTTGCTAAAGATTCCATTAAATGTTATCACACAATACCTTGTCTCATTGCACATCTGGGTTGAAGTGTCACAACACGTTTTTTGCGTGCTGTTACAGTTTTCTGGAGCTTAAACGAATGATAGATATCTTCACGTAGTACATTCAACTTTGGTGGCTTTCACTTTCAATGCTATTCAACTGTATCAGTTAGATTTAGTTTGAAATCGACAAGTTTGTAAGAATTTTGGTTTTGAGTTTGATTAAGTACTATATTGTTTAGTTAACCGTTTATTCAAGACAACTCACTATTGATGATTATCAACAAATATTCATAATGTTTTTTTATACCACTTTGCACTTTAAATGTTTTTATGTTGATACATTTTCTTTATTATCTTATACTTTATTTGACAAAAGTAGTACAACTAGATTTCTAATCTTTATGTTTTTTTATATCAAATTATTTGATGGGGAAGCATAAAAACTACAAGAAATTGGAAATATTTCATTTATTTCAGTGGCAAGTCTTTGATATCTTACTAGTTATGAAACTTAAAAGTAATTGAGCTATACATAATTTAAATAAATAACAAATTATAATAATTTAAGAATAAATATAAATAATGTACATTACAACTTCGTTTTGGTTTCGTTCAATCAATGAAAATATACAGTATTGCTTGGCTTACACGTACTTAAATAATTACTTTGCTACCTTAGCTAATGTAATAATACAAAATTATAAAATGACACCTTAAGCAAGCTATCAATTACAAATATAATAATTGTCACGTTCGTTTTTCGAGAAATTAATACTTTTTATTATTATTTTCCTAACTAAATTAATTTTACACCACCACAATTATGTGGGTTTTTTTCTACCAACAGTGTTTGTTCTCGTAGTTGGGTGGTTAATAGGTTTCCATTCAGACTCTAAGACTGGTATATACCCTGGTTCACTATCTTCTCTGTCAATGGATTCATCCGTTTCTATTTCTTTTTCGTCAAAGAAATCTATTATAGGATGGTAGTTGTAATTTATTCTTTTACCATTTGACGTAAAGTTTTCATTGTTAGAATTAGATTCTGATCGGGTTGATGATTTGTGTGCGGATTCGTCTTTTTCTGTAGATATAGCTTGCAATTTGGGAGAAATGGTTATTCTAGTTTTTGGAGTATTATTTATCACGGTAGCTTGACCAATCTCAGGTTCTTCGTAGTCTGTTATTTCTTCTGAAGCGTCAGAATTGCCACTTGGAAAAGATTCAACAGTTTGGGTACCTGATGATATTAAGTCTTCAGGCCCACCAGATATTTTCTTCCTTATAGGACGACGGCTTGCTTGGCTTGGTCTTGTTTGAGCTCTTTTAAATTGATTGCCGGGCAATTTGAATTTGGGTTGATTCTCTTTGACAAAGTTAAATGATGATGTTGCTGCAGGCGTAGGTGGTTCCAAAAAGCTTGGCAGTGTAACGTCATCAAAGTTTTGCGAGGAAGGGTTTCTAGCAGACGGTAATGATGGCCGCTTCACTTGTCTTACATTACTGTTACTCGCTTGGTTAAACGAATCAGGAAAGTAGGTGTTGCCATAAGAATCGATATTATTCGCAGGTAAGGAATCATCGTTATCTTGCTTAATAAAAGGACTACCAGATATTAGATTTTGACTATCTGAAAATGGTGGGAACGATTCCAAAGGTTTCTTATGATTGAATGGTGGAGATTTTAATTTTGGTTTGAGAATAGAAGATTGCACATTTTCAAATGCATGGTTTCCTTGTTCTGCAGATAGGTCTTCTCCCGGGAAATGTTCGGATGAAGTTTCTTGAAGTCTGTGTCCGAGAGGTGGGAAAGCAACGCTATATCCCTCAATGTGACAAGAACAACAGGTTGGCACCTATGGATTTAAAAAAATGTTATTTATGGTACTAGCAAAGAAAGGTTTTATATTTCTGCTGTAGGCGCTTATTTTGAACATAGCTCTCATTTTACAAGCTTATGTAACTGAAAAGATTTGAGCAATTAAATATCAACAATTACTAAAAGAAAAGCCTGAAAGAGATCACTTTATAGTGATAAGGCCGCCCATTGTACATGTTTCAATTAGACTGTGTATCACAATTATGTACTTTTCTATGTGTACAATAAAGAATTCTCTATCTATCTACTATCAATTAAAATCGTAGTAAATAACTAAGGCAATTTTACCTTGAATATATCCATGTGAAGACCGTTTTGCTGATCCCAAGTCAACAGCCGATGGTAGTTGTAGACTTGGACGCATTTTGACTTGAAGTTATCCGTCAAGTAAGTGCAGGGCTCCTTCGGTTTCCTGGAAATATTTAAAATGTTTGGAGTCACATAATTCACATCATGAAATTGTTTATTGATACGAATTCACTAAGCCCAAACCCGAAGGGTCTGCATGAACCAGAAAAGGAGAGCTATTGGGTATAATTGGATTCTAGCACCAGCTCAATTCTTCAATCCCATAATCGTTTGATTTAAGCACGAGTGCCAAATTTTCACCTCTTCACTTCTGTTGAAATGTGAACGCAACCCATAGATCTATGTTAATAGTTTTTTTTGGGTGCTATTTAAACAGGCTTCTTTTTAATACCATTATTCGCCCCCAAAAATGTATGTTGCCTTCTAAATTACTAAGTCAGCAACCTAACCTAACCTAACCCGTGGCTGAGTTAGTAATTTTGACGATAAAGTATAAATTTTGAAGCTTCACTTATTATTTCTCGTTTTTTTTTATCTATGACAATTTGGTATTGTCTATGATCTTATTGTAAAATTAATATTATGGTGTTCTTGTATTAAAACTCGAGTCATCGTAACGCACCGCTTTTTATTATAATCCCTAGATTGTGTCTGGATTTACAAATAACAATTAGTTTTTATCAACTTCCGATAAGAAAAACTGGCTATAACCAATTTAGATGATTTGACCTGTATGTACTGAGAATCTCCATACACACTTATAATCATAAAAAAATTTAAAATCTAATTTTCTCGAATATGAGACCTCCTATTTTATTTTTTATTTTATTTTTTATTTGAAGCCTAAAATCTTACTTTCTGAAAGTTTCATCAAAATCGTAAGAGCTGTTTTTGAAATCATCCGGGCATACAAACATACAAGAATTGCTCTTTTAATATACTAAATTTTATAACCAAAAAACCTGTGCGTTAAAATTACAAAACTTATTTACAAATATTCCTGATGATTATTGTCTTTTTCGAAAAAAATGTTATTTTGCAGGCGGCTATCAAAAATTTATAGAATGAAGAGATTTTTAATAAGTAATATTTTCATCTATTATTCACCAAGGCATCGCTAATTTAAATATCTGGAGTTTCATAAGTTACTAACGTTACTGCAACAAAACTGCAGAGCTACGTGTTTATTTAGATAGACATGATTGCGAATTCATAATGAGATCACGTAGTTGACAAATAAATTATTATTGAGGCTGGTGGGTCACTTAATTCATCCAAATTGCTGGAGATATTACTTCTTCTTGCTAACCTTAACATTACATTTTCTGGCGTTTTTTTAGATTGTCTTGTTTTTAGACTGCTAGTGTTTATTGAGAGACAAAACAAGATTTACTTTTGTAGTAGTTTAATTTACGGGGTAAAGTGGTTACCTGTTATGCAAGCTATTGCATCAATATATGTAGTAAAGTATGTATAAAGAATAAAAAAAAATGTTTTTGCAATGTGCCTTCTATCAAGCACAATTGCGTTTGTCTCCTAGCGTTGACAATATACTTCCACTGGCTAGGCCCTAGCTCATTGTGTCCTGAAATACTTTGCAGTTCAGAAACTATTGTTATATTACATACAATAAAATTAAAATGCTTCATACAAAGATTTCTCAAGTCTCGACGTCTGCATATTTTCAGTGTTTACAATGTACTACTACTGGCCTGATGTGGCACTGGCTCGCTGTGGCCTGCCGTACTTCACAGTACTGATACTTTATTTTACAGCCAATTAAATTTGCTTTTTATAACGATTTCTCAAGTGTCAACTCCTGCGTACTTATGTTCCCCAATGTTCCCGATGTACTTCCATCGGTCAGATGTGACTCTGATTTGCTGGTGCCTGGCGTACATAACTGTACTGGGAAGTGCGATTTTTATATTTAATGAACTTGCTACTTACAAGCATTTCTCAAGCCTCAACGTCTGCGTATGTTCTCCTGTGTTAACGATGTACTTCCACTGCCCTGACGTGGCCCTGGCTCGCTGAGGCCTGGCGTATTTCACTGTACTGGGACACATGAAGCCAGCTTCACCGGCACTGGCAAAATCACGATTTGCTGTATCACCTCGCCTGGAAATTAAGAAAGACCTTTACTGTCTCGTTTTACCTTAGCACGTGTATTAAACGACAGGTGAAAATTAAGAGAGTTATGTATAAGACAGCTACTTTAAAGGAGAGCATATAATAGACATAAGTTCTTAGTACTACAACATACTACAAACTTAATACAAAATAACCTCATAACGTTACAGCTTCAGTTCATTATAAGAACTAAAAGGGAAACTATGTACAATAAAACGTAATAAAACGTAAAATAAATACGTATTTACAAACTTTAATTTACTTGAAATAGTAATTCTCTTCTCTTATTATATTTATTTTACAACATATTGCTAGTTGCCTGCCTCTACATTATGCCTATACATAGTAGGGTTATCTGCTATTTATCTTTTTATTTATATTAAAAAAAATGTTTTTAATTAACTGTTTCATTAATATTTTATAAAATTCTAAAACTATTTATGTAAATACATGAGACAGTTTTAGATTATAAATAGTGTGAGACGAGTATTGACTCACAAATATATATATAAATATGAATTAATATTTTTTTAAATAATAATATTCAAAGCAGCGCTTACGCATTATTCAGTTAATATTTATCTGACAATAAAGAAATAACATATATAGATACCAAAATACTGCCTATATTTTCATTATGTTTTTATAATAGTCATCTAAAAGTACGTACCCAATGCAACGGGTAAAAACGGAACTCTGTTACTAAGACTTCGTTGCCCGGCGGCGGCGTATCCAGGCTAAATCTCATGAACCGTGATAGCTAGATAGTTGAACTTTTTACAAACTATGTATAATTATTGTTGCCAGGACAACAAATACTAAAAACCGATTAAAATAAATATTTAACGTGGACATATTCCCATTCCCATCGTTTTTGCTTGATGATGATAACGGATACAGGTAGACGCTTGAAATATTCACAAAATGTTTAATTTTATAGTTACTTCAAAATTGAATAATTAAATTATAATAAAATAAATATTTAAGAGACATTTACACAACAGACATGATTTTTGCCGTTCTTATAGATAATGGTACGGAGTCCTTCGTGCGCAAGTCCAACTTGCACTTTGCACTAGGCCGGTTTTTAAATGTATTTATACCGTTGGTAATTACCAATGAGCTATTGTACGCATTTACATCGTGCGGTTTTCCAAAAAAGGCGTACTTGTCTCATTTGGCGTCTGAAAATTACAAAAACTAAGGTGATATTTGCAATTACATTTTGTCATGTTGTTAAAGATGATAACACACGAAATAACAGATAACAACATTATTAATAATGTTCATGTACAAAGGCGAGCTTAATTCAACATGAATTTTTTAACAGCAAACCTTTGGGACGTAGAGGAAATAATGTTGGAAAAGGTCAAGTCAAGTGTACAACGCAGAGAAAATAAATGATGAAAATTACACTTATTTCTACCTTAATTCTACATTATTACCATTATTTATTATTATATTTTAAGTAAATGTATGCAATAAACTAAAAATCGCAATCTTTTCATTTTGGTCTTTGCATAACATAACATTAAATGTTCTTTTTGGTCTTTGGACGCATCGATTAAAAAAATTAATAATAAACAAGATAATATTTATATTATAAGAAAATTTATTGGAAATAGTTTTCACGATGATCGATAGATGGTGTTGCCTTCATTTAGTGGGCTTTATCCACAAAACTTGTTAATATCAAGTTATCTAAATTGTAAAAATAAACATTTATAGATATCAATTGAGTTTCGTAAGCAATGCATTAGATTTACTTATACGTAACATCTTAATTAGTATTACATCGATAATGGATCTATTGAAAATAAGATCCGTCTTATAAGCTGCCGTTATGGGAAGTAATTATAATGAATCATATTTTAATACACACACCTACTTTTTGCTAGTTGTGATTAAGTAATTATTATGTAAAATAAGTAGCTTTATTAATTATGTCACTTTCAATTCTTATTATTTTTTTTAATTTTTTTTTTATTTAATTTATTAAAAATGAGATTGAATTGATTGACAGATAAATAAATAAATATTAGTGTATTTTGTAAATTATCGAATTCTAATTCAAAAACAATATTAAAGTTAATTGTTACCTACTCTGACCGCTATGAGAAGATTGTTGCTGATATTCATGTACCGTTAGTCCGTATGTTTTTTTACCACCTACCACCAATTATTTGGCATACCACTAAGGTATGCCAAATAATTTCATCCTGACATACCTGTTAGAAACTAGATAATGTTGTTCATTGTACTTCGCCTCCTGCGCCGCAGTGACTCCGTCAATGACACCTTCAGCCGGGTCCCTGTAGTCAGCCAGTAGAGCCGCGGCTGCTGCCTTGTTCCTTCTGATTGACTGCACTATGGCCTCACTGAAAATTACATATTAATGTATGTTATTACTCTTCTTCTCAAAGATAAGATTGTTAATCGAACGACACATTTTATTAATTTATTTAGTGTGGTACAAGAAACAAACATAATTACCGAGACATACGTTATTAAAACTGTCACCAATAAAGTTTCTAATAACTAAATTACACTCAACGGCTTAATTAATCGCACTAATAAATATGTATAGTGGATAAATTTGAAATTTCGTTTACGTGTATTCGTTTATATGTTATGTGAGGAGCTAAGTGGCTTAGTCTAAGCCGTACGGACAGATCAATTTATAGGTTATTGAATGTTCACCACATCGACCGTTGGATGGGTGACCATCATAACATACCGAGTTTTCCTCTGTGTCTCGGAGAATATGTTAAGCCTTTCTCCAAATTTAAACTCGCTCAGCGAGCTATGGAGCGAGCTATGCTCGGCGTTTCTTTGAAAGATAAAATTCGGAATGAAGCCATCCGACAAAGAACCAAAGTAACCGACATAGCTCGCAAAATAAGCTCGCTAAAGTGGCAGTGGACTGGTCACGTATGCCGAAGGACCGACAGCCGTTGGAGTAAACGAGTCCTAGAATGGAGACCGCGACTTGCCGAGTCGCGGTCTCCATTCTAGGACTCGTAAGGTAGGACGCCCCTCTGCCAGGTGGACTGACGACCTAAAGAAGGTCGCTGGAGGGGACTGGATGCGGCAGGCGCAGGACCGGGTTTTGTGGCGCAAATTGGGAGAGGCCTATGTCCAGCTGTGTACTTCGAGCGGCTAAATGATGATGAAAAAATTATTGTCTCAGTTACCACTTGAAAATACGCAGTCGCTACGTACGGGTAGTTTGACAACTAGTCTAACATGTCACTTCGCAATAGTCGAACAATGTAAATGAGTAGACTCCTGGAAGCGATAGGGAAGGCACAGTTATAAACTTTTAGGGTAGAATCCCAAACGCCGTGTTTTCATATGGGTTTAACTTTAATATTAATAAGTTTTTATATATTTTTATATTCAAACCATATCCTAAACACTAAAATGCATGTTTGTTCGTAGCGATTTTGTCAAAATTGTTTTAATCATGAATCATTACAAACAAACTAAAAAAAAAAATTCTAATTGTGAAAAATGTGCACCGGCAAACATGCATTTGAGAGTTTTAGGTATGATTTATATATAAAAATAAATATTTACTAAATAATATTACATCTTAACGCATATTACTTGTGTATGGAAAACAGCCAAGCAATTGTTCCCTCTTACAATACCCGTAACCTGGTTGGTTGTCAGATTATAGTATCAGTAAGGGCTTTAAACCATACAACTAATTGAATGATGAACGAGAAATAATACCTTTTTTTAAATAATTTAAAACTTACCTCTCTTACTGCATATACATTTTATCATGGATGTTTACCGCAATTATCATTTTCATCAAATTTAGTTTATTCACATACCTGTTGGAATCTAGTGTAGTTCTATGTAAATATGTACTACTTGTCTAAAATTAGTAAATAGTGACATAATCTTTTTAGAAATCAAATACTAGACTATAAAACTAAGTATTCTAGACTAAAAAGAGAAAGGAATATCCGAATATGCAATAAATTAAAGGATATCGGAAATTAAATCAGATTCGTAGATAGTAGACCTCGATTTAGTGAATGAATTATATTTTTACGATTATCATCTGCGTGATCTAATTATTAATATTTAGATAATATGGAATCAGATCATTCATAACCAAAACTACGTCAGTAAAGTGACGTTTGATATTTTTATGATTATTCAATCGCAACATAAACTTGGTGAAAACGTTTTGTTTTATCCATTTTAAATAAAAAAATGCAACTTTGTTTAATTATAATGGTCTTTTAACTTTTCATCGTTAACGTTATTTTTACTTTTCATACTTTCTAAAAGCAATATCTTTTTATCTTCTTATGAGTTCCTTGTAATACTTTTATTTGTTTATTTTTACATACAATGTAATAAAATTGGTTTAAGATTTTGCCGATTATTACAAGTATTATAACTAGCAAGATACGTGTACAAAATCATGCTGGTTGATACCTACTAATATATAGTTACAATAGGTGACACGAGTCTTCCGGAAAGACGTGCATCATACAAGTCAAAGATTCGTGGATTTGGAATGTGGCTTGGAAGAGCGATGGGACAGAAATTGGAATTGGAAATTGTATACCTGAGATTTATACGAAAGTAATTTTATCCTAGAATTTGTTTGTTTGAAGGCATTAATCTCTGGCAACGATGATTGGATTACAATATTGCTTTTTTAAATAAATAAATAAGTTATAAGAAAAGGTCCCAAGCTATTTAAAACATCGCGGTAACGGACAGGAGCGAAGCAGTATTGTTTAACGTAGGTACTAAGTTGCTAGTTTTTGAGAATACGTAGCTAAAAAAGGAGTATCATTTATAGTTGGCAACATAGACATTTTTGTTTTTTTTTTGCAACGTTTTGATATTCATGAAATTGGCCAGAATCCACAAAGATGTCTAGATCATAAAACAAACGGTCACGCGTATCGCACGGCGCGGCGGCGTAAACCACATGACATTTGCAACCACGTGAGGTAAAGAATCACTTTCGCTACTCTTGCTTTCTATACAATCCTTATGCAACTCAGATATTTAAATTCCAAAATCAAGTTCCAACAATTCAAGGAAATCTTAATTTTGGAAGAAGTTGCTTTACTGGTTTACAGTTATTCATGGTTGCTATTATGTTGATTTGATGATCGGTGTTATGAAATAGATCCTGTTTTTATTGGTATGCAGATTTCTCTATGATGGCATAGCTAATTGGACCTAATACATAAATTTGTTTATTGTATGCCTCTATGAAGTGACAGTGATGCTATTGTCAAGATCATTGAATTAGTTATAGAACAATATATAATAACCACTGCTTAGTTCTTGTCGTCATTTTTCTCGTCAGTTCTGATGTTCTTTGCCACATTTATGGGTACAACTTTGTTTGTGCTAACAGTTATTTTTTTATGTTACTAATAAGTTGACAGTACATATTTATATTGCCTTCAGTTTGCTTTTCAAGATAATAACTGATATTATTTACACTGAACATGTGAAAATAGCATTGTCTACGAATTGCAGCTGGTACAAGTATGAGACTAAATACTTACGTTGGATAATCCTCAGAGTTCAAACACAGCGTGTTGGTGAACAGTTCACACTTGTTCAGATCTGCAGCTGTCGTGGGCAGTTTCCTCTTGGTAGGAACCTGACTAGGCAAGATTGGTCTTCTTCTAGTCATTGGCTGAACTGGTGTAGCTGGCTCAGGGGTCGTGCGTCTTGATATCGGAGATGGGACTTTGGGTTGATAAACGCCTCGACGGAAAGCTCCTAGAAGAAACCAAATCATCCTTATTACCTGATCCTAGTTCTAGAGAAGCATAGATCACAACTTGATGCTGTGACATCAATTGCACAAAGTTTTCGACACGGTACGACAGTAAGCAAAACTTATTTTTCGAAACAGATCAAAAACAGAACCTAGCCGTTGAGACAACGACTGTTTTATCATATTTATAGTATTGAATGATAGTGAAGTTACACAAATTATCAATCTTAATTCTGTTTACTAACTTTTATGTCAAAAATTTAATTAAGTATGTAACTATCTTGAATAATTTACCATTTGCTAAAATTTTAACTCACCTTTCCTATCCGTATATCTACTTAATGCTCTCAATTTCTCAGCCACGGGCAAATCTTGAGCCAAAGTCTGATTTGTAGAGTCTGCCATCAGATCCGTAGTTAAGTTGTCTAGCCGTGATATGTTCGAGTATCTAGAGTAGCTTTTGTTCAATGGTGTCATTGCTTCTGTTGTTGACGATGGTATTGATGTATTTGTCTGAAATATTACATTTTAGTTTATTAGTTTAATTCAATTTATTCTTAAAATATTCCTGTTTTAAAAAGTGCACTAATATATATTATACTAATATAATAATATATTAGTGCACTTTTTAGCGACATTATCAAGTTATATACGAATTCAAATTTATCTGATAACTAAATTATGGCATTGAAACAAATTACATTGATTTATAGCATTGATTTACTCCATGCTAAATAAACGTAAGTATTGTTTTACTTACATCTCTTTTAGCGTTGGTTGTATTAGTTATAATTTCTTTATGTGTAGTTGTGTTCTGTATGGTTCTATTGTCAGTCTTGTTAGTGTTTTTTTGTACGATCCTACGACTGTCTACAGTGGTATATTCTACTCCCATATCAAATGGTTCATCATCTAATTCAATGTCTTCAGTGTCTGATCGTCTTAGTAACTGTTGTGGTGCTGGTTCGTATGGTTCTTTCACCTCTCTTGGTTCCTTCCCTGACCTCACAGCTCTTCGGATTAAATTAGCCATGTCTAAGAGTATTGGTAGCATTAATTCTGTAGTGTTGTCACTGTTACCGAACATTGACCTCACCTGGAATTTGAAAATGTATTCATGTAGAACTAAATGCTTTGAGTTTAAGAAGGCAAGTTTAGTGTTCATCCTATGTGATGAAAAGTGATGAGGAGTTTGAGAAAGTTTGTGATAAAGATAAGTTTGTTCAGTGTTATGTAGTAAGATAATGTTATGGCCAAGTGAAGAAACTGCACTACAAGAGCAAGGTAAAAAAGATTATTAAATAAAAATTGTGTAACTATGACGTATGATAAAAATAAAAAGGTTGAATGAAAAGGAAGTGAAAGAATATTTAAAGATCAAGATCAGGGAAAGAACCACCAGTGAAGGTATTGTTATTTGGTTAAAACATTTTCATAATAAGTAGAAGTGGAGTTTGTTAATGTTATGATTAGAGAAACGAATAGTCTACAATGGTAGTAAGACTTAAGTAAACTTTAAAATTAAACATCATTGTAAAAGTCCGAATGCAGCTTTTATTAGAGTAAAAACTATATTTTATATTCTCTTGAAAATAGCTCAAATAATAAGTGAGACTATATATAATGAAGTAAAATGCCGAACCAAATAAGTGACAATAAAAAATGGATAGTCTGAACATTATAAGATCGCGAACTTTGAAATTTTTTTTAAAGTAAACTAAGTTAATATTATTATTAATTTAACTAGAATACATTTATGGATTCTTTAAATGTCAACAATAAAATTACGCAAATTAATTAGTCATTAACATTCCCATGTCATAAAATCTAACAGCTCTATAAATCTGATGATATTAATGACGAATTGTTGTTTTGCTTTACAAACTAGTTTTCAAGCCTCGTAATAATAAAATTTCACGGCCATGAGAAGACCTAGTTCCAGTTTTGTGAGAGACCCATTCTTTTAGGAGATTTGTATCTCGTGCACTACTGTCCGTTAGATCGGTAGATTTTTTTGTTTGTGTATTTTTACCCACGACTGACTGTGTGCAGCTTTTGAGGGTCAAAGATGCTGTCACGGTTAACTGATACTGTGGTATTATTTAATATAGTTACGTTATTGGTATCGTTTCTAAATCTATTTTTTGTTTTGGGAATGTGAGAATTCTGGTTTGTTTTTGTTAGACCATTGTATTTTAATAGAAATGAAGTTGCCCAAGTTTAAATACAAATATAGATTCTGTCATTGCCTAGCAAAAAGCATCCTCAAAATTTCACATCAATACAAATTTGGCTTAGAGCAAAGCCAAGTTTGTCAAGACAGGTTCCTAAAATAATATGCAAATTCTAAGCCATTTCACTCATAAAAGCTCCATGCTTAGATAACAAACAACTTATTACGTTCCACCTATGAAGTAACAAAAGAAACCTATTAAAATATCCATCAGCAAAACAAAAACTTAGTAGCTCACAGACAAAACAAAACATCTATCACCTTAAACGCCTTGAGGCTATGACGTAATCATGGTAACTGTCCAAGATAAAATGCCATCAAGAAGCGAAAGTCTTGACGCGGTATAAACACGAAAGTTATTGGAAAATGAGTTGAAATTGAGCTCGTGTCTGACAACGGTTGCGAGAACATTATGTAGTTTCGTGCTAGCTGAATATGAGGAGATGTCATAAGGTACTGACCTTATGACGTCCTGTCATAGTGATTTTTAGAGGAAAGTCATTTGTTTTGCTAAATTATGTATTATTACGTACTCGCACGGAACTATCTGATGCTTGCAAATTCTTCTACATGAATTTTAAATGTATGTAACGTGCTTTAATATTCTGTTTCCGTGGGGCAAAATAAACCTTTTGTCTATGTCTCGATGAATATAAATGTCTTGCAGTATGTATGTCATAATTAATTTTCTTCTCAACTATCATGCGTCATAAAATGTCAAGACTCTTTGCTATTTTAAAAACACGCTAACACCATAATAGGTAATATTTCTATATTTTACTACGAGTACGTGTGTAAGCTTGTTTCTGGCAGCTACTAGAAAGGTTCTGCTTTTTCTCTACTTGTTATTATTATGTGATGTCAAGGGTCAGATTAAGTGACAGTCATTTGTTTTCTTGAATGGAATGTATCATGTTTGCACGAAACAAGCTGACAGTTGCGATTTCTTCTACGTGAATGTCAAACATAAAAACAAATAGTAAGTTCTATGAGTGTAAAAGAAAGCCATATGGTGAGACATTGCTGTCTGTTTTACAGTCTCTGTGTCACAAACTTCTACTTAAAATCCCAATCGCGTCGTAAAATCTTACACCCGCTACTATTTGTTTTAAACAAAGCATAAATCACTATTGACAAAGCGTCCGACACCTTGACCGACACAATGATCAGGTTGTCGACAGGAACTGATCACTATGTACAAATGATCGGTTTCCTGGATCCAGCACGCGATTTAATCAACACGCATGATAATTGCATGTGTTGTATACAAATCATTGGATTATGCATGATCGCGCATAATTAACATGCATATTATTAGGCTTCTGTATCAAAAGTGGGATTAATCGATGTTATTCCGATGTTGATGGCATTGCCCGAACGTACGAGATCATTTGCGTTATAAAATACTTTTCTCTTAGTAAAGTGCGGTAAAGAATATAAAACACTTGAAGTGTAATAGTTGGCTTATCTCCAGCAAAAACAAAAAATAAAAGAAAATCATTAATATGTATAGTATTTTTATTTTTTACGTTGAGGCCTACCTTATCCAGACTATAATGCGACAAAAAGGGCATTCAGCTAATATACTAATCTGTACCTAAGTACTTAAATATTTTCGAATCTTAAGTTGTGATCGAATTCATAATATATAAGGGCATTAATAAAATTGCTGAAAAATGTATGCTTAGCGAAGAAACAAAATATTGGATTATTATGGTATCAATGCTAGGACAAGGCCAAATAAATGCCTAGTTTCATTAACAAATAGATATGGGTCACGAGTTTATGAACCACGGGAACTAGGAGAAAGTGAAGGACAGTGTTTTATTGCACCAACGGAGTCATGTTTACATGCATAAGTATGTGAGTCATTTGATGGTATGCTAATTGCCTATTTTTATGTGGGTAAATAGATATTTTTCTTGCTTATCCACACATTAAATTTCAAAAATATAGTTCAAATTAACGAATATCGTTGGTCTTAAATTAAGACCCGTAACTGTCCCTGACTTTAAATAATGTTATATTTAACTACTTTTTGCTTGCAACTTTATCAGGTTGGAATTTTTAATTTGCTAGCTATTTCTAAGAAATTGGGGAACTTTTCTCATATATCCTTTATTTGCGCCCTCTGGAGTTGAATTTCAATATTTCCTTCAACTCATTAAAGCCATGAAAGAAATCTATGAGCACAATTTTGTGCAATTTCTATCAGAATTAACAAAATTTAGATTGAAACTTACTACTAGTGCAAATTTTCCAAAAATATAACTTATACTTCATTCACGTCATGTAAGTGTGCGCAGAATTTCATGCAATTTCCTTCAAAATGGACGCACCTTCCATATAAACTTGTTAAATTGAGTGTACTCATTTGATGAGTGTAATTTACCCTCTTAGGGATAAAATACTATAATAAAACATATAGCACTTTTTAAGTTAGACATGCATTTCATTTCATGCAGTATTTTTTGCGTGATACGCGTACGAACATACAGAAAAACAGACAAAGAATCTACAAAAATATGTTTTGGCTGCTACTGCTTTTAAAAAATATTATTTTTCTTTAATATCTTCAATGTCACATGGCTGTTTTACAGTTTTATTATAGATGAAGATATAGTAAAGAAGATAGATAAAGATTTTTCAGCCTTGTATTTGTTATATTAGAGCTCATTTTTGTTAAATAACAATAATTATGTTTGTATAACAGTGTTAAAACTAATTCACTTGAGTAGTGAAAGTAAAAGGCAATCAACCACATAACCATTGCAAATCTTCATATGAATGGTTTTATTACCGATGCGGTTATTTCCTAATTGCTGTATACGTAATTGATATTTAAATGTTGAATTTAAAGCAAAATTAGTGTTCAATCGAATGGATATATTAATATACCAAATTAATTGGTAGTTCGCCAGATTCTTCGTGCCAACATGAACAGACAGAACAGTCCACTTTATGGTAATAGTCCAGTTATGGTAAAGTTCGACTAAACATGGCGATAGGTAAAATTTACAGAAACCCTACAATAGTGGATTCAGTGATTACTGGGACTAAAGGTTTAAAGGTTTCCATAATTTATTTTCTTGGGCCGCAAGAGGCACTCAAAAATGTGATGGTGATGATTTGTCAGGCTTGTTGGGTTATCAAATTAAATTAATGACATATTAAAATTTATAATATTTGTGTGTAGACTTGTTAACAAATTATTTTTAATATTTATTAATGTAGGTGTATATAAAAATACCATGCTACACACGTACCATAACGATTGGTCCTGCGCATAAGTGCTGGTGCAAAAACACAACTTTAGAGCCTAAATCACCGACCTGATTACCACGCTGAACCCTGTTTTTGATTTCTATGACTCGTTCAAATAATAAATAAAAGATAGAGATCGAGAACCAACTTTAGCGTTGTACTCGAGCCGATGTAATTGGCCCTAAAAAACCTCATTGTAAAATTGCATTACTTGCACATGCTAGTATATGGCGGACCCGACGGTATTACACCAGCGAAATATTTGCTAAATTGAATTACTCATTACAATGACAATTCGCAGAAGATTTTCTACAGCATCTTAATCTGCTGATGACAATAAATATTCATGTCAGCATAGCAGCAAGGCAGTCAAGTGCATCGGAGCCGGTGGATCGGATGCCACTGCACGACCAGATATGAAAGTTGAAGACTAGTGTATGCAACTGGAGATGAAAGGACTCGTGTTCGATTATTGGGTTGTTCAAATTTAGTTTTTGGGTTCTGCACTATCATGTTATTGTTAAAAAAAGCAGGGAATCTGAATTGTGCCTCGAAGATAGCGATATTCAGATAGGCCTTTAATACACGGGCTACTTCAAATTTTATTTAAAAATCTATATATGCCAAGCCAAATGTAAGCACAAAGTTCCTACTGGTCCAAATTACTTATTTAATCCCTTGATCCCCTACGAGCGCTATAAAACGACAAAAAAACACTTAATTTTACTAAGAATTGTCTTTTTACATTAAAATTATAATTTTGCTGGTCAATTAACTGAAACCTAGGTGAGGTAGCCATCGTAAGAAATCCATTAGTATAGTCTGACTATAAATACCTCATCTTACGAAGTATTATGCAAAATTAGCAACAGAGAAAGTAAATCTTCACTGCAAATCAATTATTAACATAAACATAATAGAGCTTCCATGAGATCATCCTGTCATTATAATATTGTAAGCATAACTGGGTGTCTAAATTTAGAAGATTAAATCTTTTCAATTTAAGTTTTTTTATGAGTCATCCTATTAGAACACGGATATTTATTATAAGTCTAATAATATTTCTTCGGAATGAGGTACCCCAAAATAAAAAAAAAACAAACAAAAGTAAGAAACACAAATTACGGAAATTTAGAATTCATTATGACAGTGTGCGTAAAACGATGCTCTAGTCTAGTAGAAAAAATATAAAAGAGATAAATCAATGGACAATCAATGTGTTTTTTTCTTTTTCAAACTTAACAGTTTGTTAGGCTTGACCAAATAATACTTCTGTTAATAATAATACATTAACGTTAGTAAAAAGTAGTTATAATTAACGAACTTAACTTTGCTCATTTACTCACTTGTCCATCCTAAGGTTGCCTGTAAGAAATTGCTTATAATGTGCAACATAATTTTTAAGTGCAATTGCTGACAAAATTACCTTTGTTAATATTGGTGTACAATAAAGATTACTCTATCTATCTATCTATCAATATTATATCTGCTACAAAGAAGGCCTATCATTTCATAAACCGAGACATTTCCTCCAAATCGATTCGCCACAGATTATGGAAACAGGTGTTGAAAATGATTTCGCAATTTTCTTTTTGATTTGAATTGTACCGTGACATCGCCGTGGTCGATTTGAACTGTTGACCCCTGGTTATTGACTAAAATAAATTGTAGGTAGCAAACAAATAAATATAACAAAGGCAGCTATATATTTTTTGTTGAGTCTGGTGTTGCAGTTTAAGTTATTTTTTCTCGTTTTTAGGACCACGAAATGATCTGTAGAATAGTGATAATATAAGTTGCCTGAAATTATTTTACGAATTACATTCAGATATAAAAACGTTTTTCAATTTAAGGTTGTACATTAGGTAAAATTAGCATGTGTCATCTAGTCGTTTAATTACTCGAGCAAGTGATATCAAAGTATGATAGTCGAGATACTCAATTCAAATCATAAAAACATAAGTAAAATTAATTATTTATTTCACAAAATAGGCGTACATTATCAAAACGTGTAACATACCATACATACATAATATAACATCACGCCTATATTACCCAGAAGTGTGTTACCCTGTAATGGACGGGAAGTTCACAGACAGAGACCTCGTATTGTGTGGCGTATACGCTAACCCCTAGACCTTCGAGGTTATATTAAAACTACAGGTAAGGTAAGGTATTGTATATTGTGAAATATTAACGGAAAGTAAATAGGCAAATATTAACATTCTATAATTAAATATAACAATAGCATTAAAACTCGTAGTTATTCCATAATGAATGTTTCCATGTCGATCGAAGCCTTTTCTCTTCACAATTTATCTAGTATTATAAAGTGTAATGCGTGCCGTTCTCACGATATTTTCTCTCGTCTCAAGTAAGTGATAATTACACAGTACGTAACAAAACATCATGTTACACAGTTTAAATTCATTATAGCATAAATTAGGGATTCTGCAACATGTATGAACACAAGCTTTATCTATGTGTTAAATCGGGTACGTATCGTTTTTCATACGACATATAAGACATAACGTGTCTTATCATCTGATGGTAGATGGTAACTTCTGGCCTATAAACTTCTTCTGATATTTTGCCCCGCGTGCCACCAGCAATTGGCATTCAGTAGTGAAAGTCCTTTACCCATTGGCAGCAGTTCTGTCTCTGTAGCTTATTCACAAAATGCTCAACAACAGCAAATACTATCTTTTGGTTGTAATTTTATACAATCCTTTGCCTAATGCTCAAAGGAAGAAATGCAAATAAAATAAACCATTTGGACAGTTGAAATGGAGATTGTGAAGATCCAATGGAATTTGCTCGACGTAAAATACTGATTTTCTCAATGTAATTGAAAAAAAGCTCGGCAAGTAATCATGCCGTGCTTACGTATACAATGGGGTAAGTGCGAGAGACAAACAATAAACATAATAGACTTAAAATTACAATAATATCTATGAATAATATTACTTAAAACAAATGCAATACGCAAAGGTCACGATTTACCAGAGGTCAACTGATTTAGCCAACAATGACACGCCCTTGTCCTACATTACGTAAAGCTAAATATTATGGTTAATGAATAATTAAATAATTTTAAAATGACTCCATAAGGTGTCAATGCCAGGTTACTATAATATTTAACAAATAATAATATTTGTAATAAATATTTCAAAGGTTGTATTCATAAATGATGATTGAGTCAATCATAATAAGCCATAAATGCTAGAGTTTTCTTATAAGATCTCATTACTTAGCCCCAATTTGATCATCGTGTTAAACCAACGTTTAACGCTAAGCGAATGTTTTAATATCTTTGTCCTGTACAGTCCCGTTCAAACATTAAATAAGAAAGATTGAATCCAGTTTTAGCGCTAACCGCGCATAAAGAAGTTTTCATTATAGGTATTAATTTAAGTTATATAAATGAAAATGAAATGAATGAATGAAATGAAAAAAAAAAACCGGCCATGTGCGTGTCGGGCCACGCGCAGTAGGGTTCCATAGGAAAATATTTTTAATTTTACTTTTTAACTAAATGGCGTCCTTCAGAAAGGAAATGTTTGTAGTACACGAAACCAGCTAGCACGTATGACGAGATGTATGAATGTTGAGGAAGCGAAAGAAGTATGTAAGGAGCGAAGCACATGGCGTTCCATCGTCTCTGCCTACCTCCGTGGGATAAAGGCGTGATTTTATATATGTATTATGTATGTTTATTTATGTTTCAAGAATTTTGAACGAAATATTCTGAGTAACTGCATCTGACATTTCGGACCCCTATTCCTCTTGAACTAATGAAGTGAACTTATCCGCTATAGTTTTTCTTTAAAGTTCATTACATGTACTACCGACACAATTTTTTTCAGATTTTGGGATCCAGTAGTTTAGCTTTTAGAGGGGGGGGACGCCCTACTCGAACAAAAATTTGCTCTTTAAAGTTAATTAACTCGCAAACAGATCCCTAAATCAAAAAACTGTCTTAACAACCCCTAAACGTTTTTAAAAGTCCTATCTAACAATACCCCACACTATGGGGTAGGCGACAAAAAAAAAAACATCCCTACTTTACATGTAGGGGAGCTACCCGAAAAAAAAATATTTTTCCAAATTTTATTCTACGACTTTCTTTGTTTAGTTAACATACATGTTGATGCAAAATTTCAGTTTTCTAGCACCAACGGTTTCGTCGCTATGCCGTGGACAGACAGACGGACATGGCGAAACTATAAGGGTTCCTTGTAGGTACTACGGAACCCTAAAAACATTAAACATGCCTTAACCAAATTACAATGAGTCCGCCAAACTGCATAGCAGTTTGTTGACAGTATATTAACGAAGCGTAAAGGGAAATGAGAATTCAAGGTCCGATAAGTAGTTACCTTTTACTACAGGAGTAATGTAAACAATTATCATAACGCAGCGTAACTCATTTAGCACGCAAAATCCAGGCATTCATCAAACCGGCACGTCACATCGCCGCGTCGTGGTCACATTTTTGTATGTTTTGAAAAATAATGGTACGTGCATCAAAATAGTCTATTTTAAAAAGAAAACAATCAACACTGCTCCACCAGTTCTAAAGATACTAATATCAAAATTAGCGCATCATGAGCGAACCAAAAGTGTAAAAAATGTGATAGTAACATTAAAGAATAAATATTTAACTATAAGTGATGTACGACATAATTGCTACATCCAACTTAACACATTCAAGCTATTAAGTCATTATATTAAGTACCAAGTAGCCAATTACGTAATTGAAAATATCTCCTACATCACAAAAACATAATGTATTGAATGATGAATTGAAATTGAAAATAATAGCGGTTGTCTATCACATTACACATAAATTAATACAAAGATGTATCAATTCGTCATGGTAATGATAAACGATCGTCAGTCATACAATGTATGACACGTCAATGATGTATTAGTGTGGAACTTTTATTATTAAACAACGTAAACACGCGTCGAGGTGCATGCCTCGATGCATCGGCCGTCAGCTTCGCGTCAGCAGTTTTGTCGCCGGCACCGCATGCTGATTCTGCGATATGCGCTGCGCGTGCGTCACGTAACCCCGCGCCTGCCCCCGCAGCTTCTCCCCTGCTCGAACAACACAATTTGCTGACTCACCGGTCATTGCGAGCACTCCTACTGCTCCACCGGTTAAGCATGCGTCTACACAGGCAACAAATCGGGCTGAAGAGGATGGCTTTGTGACGGTGCAAAGGAGGAAGCGCCGTTCACGCAACGTGAAGAACGGCTATGGCAAGGCACCTGTAGACCCGAAACATAGGGTGCGTGCCGCCGCGCCGAACACCCCGGTGTTTATATCGCGCCTGCACTACACCACTGAGGCAGAGGATATCGCGAGATATGTCAGCCAGAAGCTAAATCATGTACTAAGAGTGCAGCTGTTGGAGTCGCGCCACAACGTCAACTTCAAGGCGTTCGTGGTGAGAGTGCCGACATGTTTGCTGGAACAGGTGCTTGATGAAAGTTTTTGGCCGCAGGGTGTTGTTTTCCGTCGCTTCCGCGGAACTATACCCCAGGAACGCACCAAGACTTAGTGCAAAGGAAGTAAATTTATAATTTATAATTATGTATTTTTAGGTTAAGGTATTTATCTATGGGCCTATGCAGCCTGAAATAAATGATTTATTATTATTATTATTATTATTATTATTATTATTAGTGTATACAAACCTGTATAGCAAAAGCTTTTTTGGAATTTAGAACCTGTACATTTTTCAATGTCAATGTATTTGCTGATCAAATAAGTTCGAAACGAAACGTCATCATTACACAAAAATATGATTAAAATTGTATAAGACGTTTATTTAATATAATATTTTTTGTGTTAATAACAAAACAATTGAAGGACCTATTTTAATTTTTATTTATTTATACTTATCTTACTACTATAAAAAATATATGGAAGATATGGATGGAAGGATGATAATAATAATAAAATATATTATTACTAGTATTAACTATATTTTTGAAAAAGAAAACCGTTTGCATCTCAACTACTATACAATACGGTAAGAGAGAAATTACAGTGCATTACAAAAAATCGACCCAGTTCCGACTATTGAATCTCGAATGAAATCTCTTCATCACTGATTACGATACTTGCAGAACAATGTACGGGGAATGTGGCGTATAATAGTAATTAGCTAGGAAAAAAATAACTAGTGAAACTTCCGCTACCAAAGTTTCTATAGAATCTTTCACTTTGAACTTACATTGTCATTATGTTGTCATTGAATGACATTCATGAAGCACTTTCATAATAGATACATTTAATTAAAAGTCAAATAAGATATGTAAATAATATCTATTCTCGAATTTCTTTTTTAAATTCTCTGTTCTCTACACAGTACTTTTGTTTCTTTTTCATGTTTAAAAATGGCGATGTATGCAAGATACGTCAAAAAGGTTTACTAATAATAGTAACTGGGAAGGTAATGTGAAAAATTTGGCGCAAGTACGGCCGGTATTTTTTTTAAATACCCTTCAAGAAAATTCAGGACAAAAACTACTAGCAGAACTAAACAACATTCCAGAATCCGATTCTGGATATAAACATTTTTTTCATTTCAGATATCATGTTTCATATAAATAATGCAAATTTAATTTTGCAAGTCGAGCAGTAAAAGTTTTTTCTTAAATATAAGTATGTATGCAGTTTTGTTTTTACTCAAATCAATGTCATAGTTCTTAAGAACAGGTTTATGTAAGTTTTAAAATAAAAGACCCATACTGATCGATATAAATGAACCACCCTGTTTTGAAAACGAATTATTTTACAACTCAATTGGATAAATTCATTTTTCTACATTCATGTGACGTAGAACCATTTGAATACAATGCAAATCCGGAAATATAATCAATTACAGTTTCACAACAAGCTCTCCATAGATTTCCGCAAAGAAACAGACTTATAACGGAGTGTTTCCATACAATTATCCGATACGTTATGTAGGTTCACATGCCGCTAATTGCAACACGCTTACACCAGAGAAACGGAAAAGTAAAAACCCGATAATCATGCGAACCAATTCTCTCAGGTATTGTGCAAAATAATGTGCAGCAAAATATTAGTAGATAATGTAGACCACTTTTTTTGGCCGCGAGTGTATCACTGAAATCGTGTAACTAATAAGTACGTACAAGTTATTTAAATTAGCTTGTTATTATTCTGGTACTGAGTTATAAATCAATTTTGATACTGATTTGGCTTTTATGCTAATTTTGATTATCTAATGCTTAATTAGAGTGGAAAAAGTTGAATTGTGTGTTCAATTTTAAATATTGTCCAAACGCAATTCAATTTCCTGCTAAATTATACTATTTCACCCTTTGTTCATCCATTCATAACCGAAAATCGAGTGCACGGTTAGCGTAGTGGTTAAAGCGGTCGCCTCGCCGCTTTCAACTGCGTAGGTGTTGTGGGTTTTATCCCCACATCTTTGTGGATCACACAAAGATTTGTCCTTACTCTGGGTGTGGTTTGTGTGTGTGAAATATAATTATATGTTTGTGAACGCGACATAGGAATTATTCCTAGTTTTTTTTAAACAAATAAGAAGAAAATGAATGTTGTGACCAATTTTCAATACATACGTACAAATATTTTTTGTAAATACCTACCTACCCACCTACAACTTCCTCTATCATACGTAGTGCACAATAAACAAACTATTTAATTTAACAATGAACTCTCCTATATCAATAAATAGAAAAAGAAACGTTATTATCATTGACAATGCACATTGAGGGAACAAGATGAAATTTCGCATGCCAATGTGAAGTTTAATAACTTTCTTTCAGATATAAATTACCATTTAGCTATTGAACGTGGTTTCTTAACAGTGATTACTATGCATTATTGAATTAAACAAACAATATCAAAACAAGGCTTGTCGAGCGATGGATTGATTTATTTAACGCTGAACCCAGTTTTCGATCCCTTTCTCTCTCTCTCTTTTTTTCTCATTAAGTTTTTGTACGAGACCGATAGATGGAAGACGTGCGTTGAGTGTTAAACTTGGACTGGTGAAATTATAATAAGCATAAGTTTACTAACTTTTTTATATTATCAGCCAAAACTAAAACTAAAATACTTTCCAAAATGTCGGTCTTTTTATGAGGAAAAAAATTAACTTAACACGCGAAGTTATCTTATGCGAGGCATTACATAACTAATTTGATCATAAGCATTTACTTAATTGATCGCATCCATTTTTAATTTACTTGGTTATTAACACAAGCCGTAAGTTTTTAGAGGTCGTCAGTATTTGGAAGGACATGATGTAATTCTGAAGTATTTTAAAGCAAGAAAATCGACAGTTTTGTAGGAATTATCATATTATCACAATATTATTAAGTACAGGCTTATTTTCGTTTTACCAAAGCCCTTAAAGTGGTTTGTTCAGAAACAGTAACAAAATCTAAATATTTTACTAGTTTTTAAAGAAAAATAGAAAATAATTTGTTCGTAAAACGATAAATTTATGTATTATAAATATCAAAAAGTGGAATGGATTCTACTACGAATTCTAAATAAAATGTTTTAGGATTCCAGTTAAGTAACAGCAATGATGATTATAATTTTACCGCATTGTGACTTATTAAAGAATTCTGCTGAAATCAGCGAAATCAGCATAAAAAAATCTTATTTACACTCTTATACAATGACACCATTCACGACCAAAGGTTAAAAGGCTTCTTCTGCCTACCACAAAACAGTTGAAAGTCGGTATTGTCTTGTCAATGACGCTAACGAATGGATGATGGGAGTCATTGTCAAATGTTACACAGTATTTTAGCAGCTTCTTACACTGTTCTATTGTATAATCACGTACTTGAGATTTCTTAGAATCATTAGATAAGTTTAAAGTAATAGAAGAAACATAATCCTCCTTTAGCCTGCCAGCAAAATTCCTGCAAAGTGTTGTTCAAGTAATTTGTATGCTTATCAGTCAAAAAGTTTTACAACAAGCTCTTAATCGATCAAAGCCTCAATGTATCTCATTTTTGTTCTCATAACAATTAGGTTGTCCGATTGTTCGTATTGTAGGTATTCGATACAACTTTGAATAGCATAAGAATTTAGGAAGCATATAATAACTGTATCTACAATCCCTTTTTGAAATAGAAAATATAGATAGCGTATAACGTTTATTTAACGTGTTTTATTTTTTTTATATGTCCACCATTTTTTTCTCATCTAGTGAATACATAGCAGCAGCTCTGTGTCTCCCACTGCTGGGTTAGGCCATAGTCAACCACGCTGGCCAATTGCGGGTTGGTAGACTTCACATACCGTCGAGCACTTTTTAGGCACTCTAAGGTTACCTCTCGATGTTTTTCTTCACCTGCGAGCAATAAATTAATATGATACATGTACATATCTTCAAAAGACGAATCTTGACGGTTTATTGACAGAGGTGTGTGCCGTGGTTTTGAACCCGAGACCTTCGACTTCACAGTCTAACGGCCTTCCACTCAGCAATGTGAATACATAAACAATGAATCTAATTTTGATACAATATTGGACAAATCATCAAAAAATAGTTTAAATACTTTAGACACACTTTTTACGTAGTCGGGTTATAGTTTTTAAACTTTTTTATTGTATTACTATTTCGTTTTAAACGTATATTTTGACTTTAACAGTATGATAATTATATACACATATTTGTAATGTGCTAGCCAAGACCTATCATTTGATACTAAATATGTCGAGATTATCTCATTACCTCTTTTTAGGGTTCCGTAGTACCTACAAGGAACCCTTATAGTTTTTTGATATTTCAATCTGACAATTAAATCCGTTATATATTTTTTTTTATAAAATGTTTATAGTCTATGTTACCCGGGCTATTCTTACGAATATATTGATACCTCAATCATTAAAATCGGTTCAGATGGTTCAGTAGTTTAGGCTCTATGGTGGAACATACAAAAATACATACAAACAAACAAACATACATACATTGTATAGACTAAAATAAATGCCCTTCCTTTTTGCTTCGCCGTAGTCGGGTATATCTTTAAAAACTCGTTAGAATCTATTAATAAAATTCATATTATTATTTAGGGTTAACAAGATCATAATAATATCCTTAAGACAGATCTCTGTCAGAAACGGAATTTAATAAAAATTGAAATAATATTAATAATTTCTTTAATTTCGGCAAGAGTTATATAAATTAAAACATTTATGCACGAGAAAATCCTATGAGAAATTTGATCATATCGATATCTATTGAATAATATATTGATTGTGTAATTGAAAAAGTAGATCAAAATCCGTGTTACGTCTCGACACTTATTATAAAAATTGTAGTAGTTTGAAATGTATTTTGATACGTTGAAAGTACTTCCAAAAAAGCACTATTACATCAATTTGCTGATATTTAGCTGAATCCGTTAGTAAAAGCTGACTCTAAAGTAGTTGAGAAAAAGCTTGGCGACTATTGACCTTTATGGGATAAGGCCTCTATAATTAAAATTCTTTCTGATATTTCTTATTGTAACAATAATAAATTACGAGTCTCGACAAACATCTAAAGAGACTCGCGTTGGGTGGCTGGAACAAGGGTTTGATGCAGAAGGCGATGCTACTCGAAACGGTACGCATTGTGAGGAGGTTCCTCTCTCAGGAGCCCTAACCACCGGTAGCTTGGTCCCTGCATATTTTTAAATGTTTGCTTTTATAATTTATATTTAAACATGTAAAAAATGAGAGAAAAAAATAATTGAATGAGGAATAAATTAGATATATTATATTATGTTGTTTGTCAAGATATTTGTTTGTTAAGTTAAATAAAATAGAACCTGTCTCGAGGAATCTTCCGTTGTTATGTTTTCCGCAAAAACATCTAAAATATAAAATTATTTTTGTGTTCCGCAGTGGACAAAACATTATAGCTTATTTATTCAAATTATGACCAAATTGTTGTTATTTTAAGGATACTGTTACATTAGTTGGTATTGAAGGTTCCAGAAAAATGTGTTAGAATGAATGATTATAGAAGTTTTAAGTATGTTTAAAGAGTAGGTATAAAAATATCTAAAAATACCAGTAGTAAATGACAGATACTTATTTATTACATTATCAGTGTTAGTAGGTTATTGAAACCTTAGTTCATTCAGTTAAGTGATGTTATAATGAATGTCTCTTTTTTTTTTATTCTACGCCCACAGCGAACGGATATGTAGTCCACCTGATGGTAAGTGGAGTACAGCCCATGGACATCAACAATCCACAAAAACAGATGCGTCGCTGCAGCTGAGGACTACGGTGTTCTGCCTCATGTGCCAGTAATTTCATGGCCTGATCTCACCACCAAACCGGAACACAGTAATGGAAGCACTACTATTTGGCGGCAGGTTAAAGGTGAGACGGTGGTGCTGCCGCCCTCGAGCTCATTCACAAGAGCTCTACCACCAGTCTCTTACAGTTCATAAATATCTACTTAACATAAAACATGTATTAACTGCACCAAGAAACTACTTTGCTGTTTCCTGAGCATTTCATGGATGTAATGAAATATATCGAGATTTAAATGTATATTTTTGAATTATAGCTGCCGTGTGTGAACTGCTTTAGACGGTATTTTCAATTTATAATTTCTTCTTACCATTTAGGTCGAAGTAAAGAACTAAATACCCTTAATTATATTTTGAAATGTTTATAGACTATAATGTGCCACTACAGAACAGCTTTATTGCATAAATAGCTTTTTCCTGCAACGTCGTGCTCGTGGAGTTCGATATTTCCATGGATTAAAGAGATACATATTATGACGTTACATTCTCAATACATTTACGAAAATTTAATGTACGTTCACAAAAACCAAACGAAATTTAGGAAAAATAGTGATCTCCATAAATTAAATCTAAGGAACAAAAACAAACTCGCTGTGCCCACTACTAGGCTCCATAAAATCTCTAACTCGTTTCCAGGTCAATGTATACGCTTTTACAATAAACTTCCTTTAGACGCAATAGAATTATCAATAGGTAAATTTAAAAAATATGTTAAAACTAAATTATGTCAAAAAGCTTACTATAGTATTTCAGACTACATAAATGATAATAGTATTTGGAAATGAATTGCTCTTCTTATGTGATTTTTTTTATGTACTTTTATATTGTTATATTTTTCATTTTAAAAGATGGTGCACATGAGTTTCTCACCAGCTCTTCTCATAATGCAATACCCATCGGAGCTGGTACTTGGATTGATTTTAATTCGATTCTAAACAGTTTGATTAAAATTAATCTAAGCCCCGGTTATTCAAATCATTGTAATTAGTATAATTTAGTATTATTTATTATTTACTTTTATATCATTTTTTGTAATGTTTTGACGTGTTCAAGCGCCTCCTGTGGCCTATGAAAATAAATGATTTGAATTTGAATTTGAATTTGAATTTGAATTTCCTAAAAAATTGAGGAACTGCCCTTTTACACATTCAACCCCAAGTTTACCCCTAGGGGACTTTTTTAGGGGGGAAAAATAACTATTTGTTAAATAATGTCTTGTAGGGAAAATATGTGCAGAATTTCATGCATTCCTTTTAAAATTGACTAACTTTACATATAAAATAACAACTCTTAATTCATCCCCTTATATTTGTGATATTTAAAATGCTTACACTTACAATTTTTTCTTAAAAATCTTCAATGTACAGACATGGCAAATTTATAATTCTATTATAAGAGTATAGATAAGAGATATTATTTACAACCAAATAAATAACTTACCTGCACAAGATTCAAAGGCGCTCTTCCAGGCGGTGTGCTAACCTGGCTGGCGACCAGCGATGCCAACGCTACCCTTTGCGTCCCCGACATTGCTCTGATGATAGGCAGGATCTGCGCAAACTTCCCCACATGGTCCTTCCTCTCCAAAGCTCTTAGAACAGTATCCTTCACGACACTCTCCTTTGCCCTTATTTTACTCGAAGACTTATAGTTCTTTATCAAAGAACGTCTCGGTGAAGTATTTGCGGTCTCATCTACATTGTCAGACCTATCCTCAAAAGAGTCTAAATTATACTGTGGCCTATGAGAATTGGTCACTCCCGTGGGCTTTACTATTAAAACGGGTGGCTTTACAATGGTGTGATATTGCCTTGACTCCTGCGCGATCATCACTTCATCAGGATCACTGAATACAAAGTCCTTTAACTCCTCTTGCGCTTTTACTACAAGAACAAATGCCGCGAAAATTAAAGCTCTTGATAAACGAGCCATTTTGGCTGTAATTAGTCAATTATCACTTTAAATTATTGTACAGTTATCATAGTAACACTTTGCACAAACACATGCTATAATTTTTTTGTGTATATTTTCTCCGCGATGTTTTCCGCCCGATGCGCGCACGCAAACCTCTGCGCTTCGACGTCGAATGGACGCATGCGCGATCCCCACACACGCACACAAACATACTCTCTCATCTTTTACAAGTGTCGGATAATACCGGAACTCGCAACTTTCACCATCTTGAGGTCACTTTTAGCCGTAATCTGATAAGTTCTCTTATCAACAATTTTGTAATACATTATATAAAATAAAGCTAATTTTGCTGTCGAGGTATTCCACCAATCATCGTGATGCTATATTATGTAAGTAGATGGGGAATGGATACAATACTGTGATTAAAAGAAGCGATGATAATGCAATTGTAATGTGTCGAATGGAATAGCTTTCTCATTGTGGTATCGAATTGTAAGATTGTTAAAAAATCTATCATGGTATAATGATTGACAAAAAATTATGCAATAAAAAACTATGCAAGTAATTGCCGGCTATATTCATACCTGATTATGATCGACACTACATTGTAAGATTAAACAGCAATTCCATTTTATTCCATCTACCGTAAAATGTCAAATGCTTTCCTAATTTCTGGTTGGATGAAAAGCAAGCCCCATAACTACGAATAGGGAGAATAAGGAGTTTTAAGTCAATGATAAAATATAATAATAATAATATATATTAGGGGAGCTTCTTATTTCTTTTTATTTTTAATAAGTCATGTGGAATATGTCATGCTGCATGAGTGCTCTATTTATTTTGTGGTATTTGGTGCAATATTTCTGGTGTTGAGTGCAGGTTGGCGTAGCCGTTAAAGCGGTCGCCTCGCCGCTTTCAACTACGCTGGTGTTGTGGGTTCGATCCCCACATGGGACAAATCTTTGGTGATTCGCAAATATTTGTTCTGACTCTGGGTGTGCTTTGTGTGTGTGAAATGTATGTGTGTGAACACCCCCGCGACACAGGAGTTATTCCTAGTGCGGGTGTCGTTTTTAAAAGAAAAAAGAAAAAAAAAAAGAATATCCCTGTTTCCATAAAAAAATATTATTAGATTACATTTAATAACAATAATAACTTAAATAAAATAAAATCATTTTATACTAAGGACAGTTGGGATTTGAAACTGTGACTATAGGATTTCAGCCAAAAAAAAACTACTGATTATAAGTATTAGATAAGTATGGCTAAGTGTATATTTAAAATTCAATTTTAAATTAAAATAATTGTTTTTTTTTATTCGTAAAATATACAATAACCTTGTTGAGAATTCAAAACTTTTTTTTATTTTTTTTATTATTTTATTCATAATAGGAGAATTTACAACTTAAACAGAACAATGCATTTTTTTTTTACATAACAACTTTGGACTTATAGGTAATGTTTCCTCTTCTCATGAGAACAAGATAGGCGATAGTACACCACGTTGACTTAGTGTGTCTAATGCATGTTGTTTTATAATTTGCGATATATTAAGCAGATTTAGTAGAAGTAAAGACAGAGTAAATTATATATAACTGAATTGCACTAGGTTGTATATTCTTATTTATCCCTTAAATCTAAACAAAACGTAATTATCTATGTCAAGTCATATACTTTTCATCTAAGCGCTGCTAATGTCCATGGTTGTTTACTGTTTGTAAAGAGATACGTTATACTGATGTAGAAAATGTATGGGAATATGTTTATGTATACATTCACGCTCTGCTTACTCTGCTAGACAAATAACGGCTCAAGTTTTTATCACGAGTTTATGGTCGTTAATTGTTGGTGTAAGTGATGATATGACGATATAATGCATGGGATATAGATATTCAGTTAATGCATTTAAACCCAAGGCCAATAAAATACGAGTTGTGAGTATGATAAAAAAATAAAATGAAAATGAAAAATAACACCATTTAAATATCATCCGGCGTCATCAGTTATTATTTTTTTTTAATTTTGCTGAGCACGAATTGGCGTGTCTAGATAAGAGTAAACTATTATTTTTAAAGCAAGAAACCTAAAATATAGTAAAGGCACCTAATTCCGCGATATTTTTATTTACTAGAAAGTATTTCCTCTACGCATAAAACTTAATAAATATATTATGAATAAAATAATGTATCTTGCAAACACCAAAATCTTGTTAATGGCTTGCAAATGCCGTTTTTTAACAATACATCGAAATTAGGTTAAATTTTGTGAATCCTTCGAAATTAGGTAAAAATGGCTGTACAAACATATCTTTTTTTTTTGTTAAATTAAAACAAAAGCGTTTAGGTATGTTATAAACATGGAAAGAACCTTTGATGTCTCGTATTAATCCGGGACCCTTTCAACCAAAATACTTGCAAGATACAGAAAATATTAATGAGTTTAAAAATTCTGACGTCAAGTAAAAAAATACTTGTATAATGACTGGTTATTCAGAAAGGAAAATGTGAAATTTTCTTGCACACTCTTTACCATTTTCCTCGAAAGGATCCGTACTCTACACAACTGATAAATAAATCATAATTCTAAAAATAGCTGCCTTGTCGGCAGTGTTGGAATCATTCATGTCTTTTTTGTCGTAAATAAAATGATAGACCGCTTTTGCTCCTATTTACTACTAAGAATAGCACCAACGGCTTAAGTTGATGTAAATCATTAACGCTTGGATACATTCTTGCACTATATTTTACGTTGCAGTCGACTGCATCGCTGATCTAGTAGATGCTACCATTTGTGACTACTCACTGCTCTAGCTAAGAGCCAAAAGCCTTTTAGAGTCATTGATCTGGAAAAAAAGAGTGAGATAATCTTCGACTTTCTTTTGAAATGGAAATCAGTTTCGTAGAGGCTTAATGTTCATAAAGTTATCCATTTTTTTTTGTTAATAGTACCTAATAATATACTACTATTAGTATATGATTAGGTAAACATACCTAATCATATACTACACAGGGGATACGGTGTGGTTCTGTGGGCCCTTCACCCACTAAAAACACCGTCGCGTGCCATCGAACCGCTCGTTGGTGGCCGCTGAAACCGCGAATACGCCATCAGCGACCACTGCAGCTATGCCCGTAAGCGTGTCCTCCTTGGAGCGAGGGGCAATCGATGCCCCCTTGTATTCATGGCACATATCAGCCCCTCTGTGGTCATGCGGGTAGAGGGCTTAACCCTTATCACTCTAACCGCGACCTCATTTGGTGGTCGTGTGGAGAAGAACTCCACTCACCTCACTTGGTAGGACTGCAGGCACCCAGTAGCCCACAATCCCATCAAGCCCACCCTTGTTCCACCACTGTATCCCCGCTGATCAAAGGGACATGCACACGGCCGCCATGTCAGAACTCGCCACGAGTTATAATTCTACCCCGGGATCACCGCTGCGCTGCTCACCCAACGATTACCCCATTCGGGAGAACACCATCTACCGGCCCAGAGTGCACCGTCCCTTGAACTGCCCGTTATCTACTAGCAGTCAAAGGGCACGTGGGGAGGTTTCTAGCGCACATTCCATATTTATCTGGCCTAGAATAGAAATAGAAGTTTTTTATAGAATTATATCAGGAATAACGTGTCAGAAAAAACTTCTGTTTAATAATAGCAGCTCTGTCTAATATACATATCTCACTGCTGGGCACGGGCTCCTTCCATGAGCAGAAGGGTAAAGCCTTGGTCTATCACGCTGGCCAAGTGCGGATTGGTACACTTCACCCACCCTTGCGTACTATAAAGGTACTCTCAGGTGTGCAGGTTGCCGCCTGATTTTTTTGCTTCACCGTTAGCGATCCATCATTTTCATGATGAATATTCACATATCTTCGGAAAGACGAAATCTTCACGATATATTGACAGAGGTGTGTGCCGTGAGTTTGAACCGAGACCTTCGACATAGCAGTTCTATGGTCTCCCACTCGGCTATCGTTGCTTCTGTTTACCATATACATTATGGAAATGTTGCAAAATATGTTCACTTTTATTATTTTAAATACTTATGTTAAGGCATAAAATATATATTTTATAGTCCTACTATTACGCGAAAATGAATTATAATGAGATTAGGTACATAAAATATGCACATTTGGTGTGTATAATATGCTCAAAATAGCAATAAAATGGTTATTTCATTAAATATTAAAACAAATGCGATTTTGTGACGCAATAGACCAAAAACACAAAATTTTCATCGCACCTGTTTTAAAAGGGAAAGTTATCATAGCAAAGAAGATATTGCTCAATGCGATTCCAAAATATGTCTAACCACAGCGCGGGGTGGCATCTTCATGAAGCAAATAAACGTGTAGGATTGAAACAATCATGGCTGATCATAGATCATGGTAACAACTTTCGTTAACCACAGTTTCTGTTGCTTAACGCGTTTGTTTCACGTCCTTTGTGAGATACAGGCTGCTTGATTTGTGCACGCCACCAAATTATAGGTAGCGGCCGTGGTGCAATGAATAAGGATGAATAATCGACCTTACAATCGAGAGGTCGTGGGTTCGAATCCTGGCTATTACACCACGGACGTGAATTTTCTCCTAACACAAGTGAAGTAAGTTTAGCTGAAGGGGGTCAAGAACAATAATATCAAGGTCTGAAAATGGTAATCTCTCAAACTTTAGACATTAGATTATAGGTTAGTAGTAGTATTAGATTACAGGCATTACACGCTGCCCCGAAAGCCTAAGCAAGCATGGTGTCTTGGAAAATGTCTTGCCTAGTTGTTTACTCATCTGACTAGGAATGTTTGAGTATCATCTGACGTAAGTCTTTTCCCATGACCACAGATGACCTTATTAACAAGCCATATAGGAACCGCAACCATCAAATAAAGATTATTTGTATTTGTATTTGTATCTTCTTGAACGGGCAACGTATTTAAAGCAATTTTGTAGTTGCTAAAACATTTCCATGATTTTTTTTCAAGTACCTTATGCTATAATTGAACTTGTGATGCTAATACAGTCCCATACATTAGAAGTATTAGAACCCATATTCTGGTTTTAGTTATTGGCTGAACGGAGAAATGTGCAAGTATGTTCATCATATCAAGTAAAAAAACATATTTTTTTCATCTACCTGGAGACGATCCCCCTGTAAATAGCAGTGTTATGCACAGCGCACAACAGTTCAATTCAATCACTAAGAAAGTCACAAGTCACAAACCGCACGCTTTAATCAACGACTTATTTCCTTCTTTCAACGTACCATTACTTTTATAAGTAACTTCTCTTACTGATTATGGAAGAGTAAAGTTACCGAATTAGGCTATTCTAAAAACATTAACAATTGCCCGGTCACCTTTCGTATTTTCCGACATAATTTTTTGAACCTTGAGCTACAAAATCAATTTCCTAATCACTGAAAACTGTTTTCGCATGTTTACATGTCTTGATTTTCTTACGTATAATTTTTTTCCAAAATTCTTCAAAAATCTTATGTGAAAAATATTTGTAAACATTCTTCGTCACGATTGTATTTACATTCTATATAAAATTATATTATTTGTGATACCAGTTAATACTTAGGTCGCATTCCAGGTGACAGAGGGCGAGCTTATTGCCATCTACCGGGCATAATTATATCCAGCATCCGCGCTGCTATTGAATTTTTTTTCTCTTGCTTAACACATTGTGATAATATACACATGGTGAATGAAGTGATTAAGATGTTGTAAAATTTTCAAGATACCCTACGGCCTAACTAACAATATTGCGATGTGGTTTGTAGTTGTTTACATAGAGACCTACGCTCTAATATTGTCTGTATGTTTTGAGAAAGATATTAGAAACTGTTAACGCCATCTGTTGACTATTTTTCAAACTTCATCATTTTCTCTATCAAAACAAATCAAAATGAAATCATTAATTTCCATTGGAACTAGAGGGCGCTTGAGCACGACATAACAAACATTAAAATACAAATTACTCTATACTTGTATAACTATCGGACTTTCTAGACTATCTGCTGGTGAGAAATAGATGTCGTTCGATGGCTTTGAGATTTGAGATTAAACTGACTGAAAAAGGGTATCCAGTATTTTTTTTTACCAACCAGTGCGACGCCTTTTTTTTAATATTTTTAAAACACAATATATTTTTCTCTTAGATCATTTGATTATGATAAAACACAGGTGAAGTTTGTTGACATGTATTACTTAAAAACATGTAAGCTGTATTGTTTTTGTGTTTTGATATTAAAATTCACATTTTGTTATTTTTTTGCATATTTTTGCCCTAGTTGAATACTTTTATTTGGCATTTTTGTCGTTTCACATACTATTTCTTTACGTTAATACTTTTCTAATGTACAATAATCATGCTGGCGGCTGAACCCTAACCTATTTTTACTCATAGGTATATTAGTGGTAATAATGGTGAATGCATAATTATGTCTACATTTTTTTCTACATAAACAGGGTGCGAATGATATCGCGTCAAAGCAGCTATTCAGTGATTTCTCTTCGGAAAATTTGTCATGGCAGTGCATTAGAAAGTCGCAAAAGTGTAAGGAAAAGTTTATAAAAACACTTTTCAGAGATTAAGTACATAGTCATGATTTTGAAGCTATGATGAATGCGAACCTTTAAATTAGCGAAATCAAACATTTTTAAATTTACATCCGAAAATACCCAAGTTGACCAGAAAATTTCAAATGTATTGGTTTCGCTGGTTATATCTGTAATTAGTTGTGTAATGTAATCATGACAATGGTAAGGGACTTTTTCACGACGTCATTTATACTTTGTATTAGGTTTGTAAAATGAAAAACTGGTTTAATTTTTTAATACATTTTATATTTATAATAAAATAGTTCTCTTTAAACTTACAATAAAATCAGATCTTACTACAAACCAATACTATAATACAATCATACAAATTTACGAGACTAGACAGTAATATCGAACTGAGATATGGGACAGAAAATATAACACCATGAAATATAACACTCTACAACATGTTACCTAACACTCGGTATAACATAACATCTGATATTTACATCATAACTTTCATAAAATTTCATAGCACCATTATGATCCAACATTTTTACAGTAATTTTATTTCTTTATATTCTAAAACCTTACTTGAAAGAATTGATAATAGAAAACACCAATATTTAAAATTTTTGGCGTTCAATAATAAGTATATTTTTTTAAATCTACTTCTAGGTAAAAAAAAAAACGGTAGTACTTTATCATAAATCCCTGATTATTTATTCCGGAACAAAAAAATATCTGGCAGAAGTGTAATAAAATGCGGGGAAAACATAAACTTATCCATATAACACATTTACACATACAACAGCAGTTCTTTATTTACACTATTCAAAAATAACCACACACTTATATAAAAATACTGTTATAAATTAACAAATTATTTACAATTATTAACAGTTTTCAAGTTACAGAATTTCAATCGTTTGAAATTGAAACTTAAAATGTCATGTATTCACACTTGTGCAAAATATAGTGTTTTGTCAAATCAGTGCTTATGTTTGGCAAAGTAACGCCTATAATATACACTTTTATCTACATACACTTTCAGTCGAGATTTACTCAGAATATTTGAGTATGACAAATTTTAAATCAGTAAGCATGCTAAGTCATGTCTATCTGGGATTCACTTTCGCATTCAAAAGCAAAACATTTGCGCAAAAAGATCCTATAAATAAAAATCTTTATAAGTCTAATATACAAAATAATACTAATACAGATATTAGAAACTTGTAGCACATTAATCACGCTTTTATATATACCAGATATACAAAAGTCTATGATTTATTCACACACCATAAACTCACTAGGATAAAGACCTTTAAAAGCCTTACTACAGTCATCAGCCCAGACTACATGCCCTAATCATGCTCAATTCTTCAGTCTAAATGTCACACTCAAATTCTGACACCCTCTTATTTCTACCGTCTGGTGCCATTTGAAAATGACCATCCCTATCTCTGGTTCCTCCCACTCTGGGGAAACCATTAAAACTGTTCCTACTGACCAAAGGATTCTCCCTTTCTCTTTCTCTGTGAAAACTGGAAGTAGAAAGCTTTCCATCTTTTCTATCATTAAAATTAGTGTCATTGAAATTTTTGTCTGTAAAATTTCTCTCATTGAATTCGCCGTCGGAGAAGTTTCGGTCGTTGAAGGGAATGTCCCGAATTCCGAAGCCTCCCATGCGAGGAGTCCCGATGCCGAATTTGTTTCGAAGTTCTTCGTCACGGAAGTTGAAGGAACGGTTCTCAAATTTGGAGGGGCCGGTGCTGAGCCTGGTAACATAAATGCATGTATGAGTCTTCGTTTTAACTAATATTACTTACATCTCAAAATGATCAGCTTTTTGAAAGAATATATATTACAGCTTAAGTCTTAAGAATGTAAAAAATAGATGAAATTTAAAACATCTTGCATTGTTATCTTTGCGTTTTTTTTTCTTGCAAATCACATGAAATACTAAAATTAAAAAAAAATAGTTTTGTACTCCTGAAATCTCTTTCGAGAAACTCACTCTCTAAAACACCGCCTCTCCCTATCATATTCCGCGGACAATCCTTCATCATCATTGATAATCGCTGACGGATCACTATACACTGAAGACTCTTGATAAAACGAGTCAAGATCCACGTAGTTTCCTTCCGAGGGTTCATTGTCCAGCAGTTCTGCAAGCTGACCCTTGAGAGCGGCAAACGTCGGTCTCTGGGACGGATCGGCGTGCCAGCACGAATGCATGGCGCGGTAAAGCTGGGGTTTGCAGTGAGGAGGACGCTCGAGTCTGTAGCCTTCGGTGACTGCGGCCAGGACCTCGCGCCCGGACATCGCTGCGTATGGCGTTGAACCTGGAACGTTTTATGTCAAATTCATAAGAGAATATTTTTTTAAAAGTACTCTAGATAACATTTATCAAGAAATGTCAATTAAAAAGACAGTAGTAACGTGGCATCACTTACCAAGCGTAACAATCTCCCACAGCAAGATCCCAAAAGCCCATACATCAGTATGATGACTGTACACATTGTACAACAAGGCCTCGGGCGCCATCCACCGCACCGGCAATGCTCCCCGCGCGGCCCTCGACCCAGCGCCCGCGCACCGTGACATGCCAAAGTCTGCGATCTTGCATAGCTTGTTATGATCCACCAGGACGTTACGAGCGGCCAAGTCACGGTGGACAATCTGGAAAATCAGTAATCGTTATGATAAAGTTCCCAATTAAAAATAGTTACAAAGATATTTTGCCTCACAAATGATTACATATACAGGATGTCCTATAATTAATGGATACTCCTTTACCTGCAGGTTGGGGGCATCAATTATGGGTGTCACCTTGAATAATAATAAAAACAACTTGTTGCAGGTTATCCTGAAAATGAGTAAGGAGGACTCATATTGAGGATAACCTGCAACAAGTTGTTCAGCTTTGCAACACATTCGAATTAACATTCACCTGTATTTTTATGGTGTTTGGGTGATTGATTTCTGACATCAGCGTAATGCTTAAATTAGAATGACAATTAGAATACTTTAGTACTTACGCCTTTAGAAGCGATATAGTCCATCCCTCTTGCGACGCAGTACGCAAACACGGTCAAGTCTCTGGAAGTGAGGGCGCCGCTGCCACTGAACCGATCTGGTCGCGATCGGCGCTCTCGAAGGTAAGTCAGTAGTTTACCGCACATCACGTATTCCATTATTAGTAGATAGGGTTCTGGAAAAATAAAAGTGAGGCATATTACTAAACATTTTATATTACTAGCACGGGAGACATAATAACTCTTTGATTTAGCAGTATGTTGTGCTTATTGTTATAGGACGTACTTATCTTCTATATTTACAACATAACGACTTAACCAGAACCAGCAAACCAACGTAAGCTTCTTTGGGTGTCGGTGGAAGCTTTTAACGATTAGTCAATTTAATTATTTGCTGCCTATAAATACCTTGCTCTGTGCAACAAGCGAGTAACGTCACAACATTGGGGTGTGTGCCAATCTTCTGCATGATGTAAATCTCGTGAAGTAATTCTTGCTTCTCCTTCTGTGATGCCGTCTCCTTAATACTCTTGACTGCTACTAGCCGCGTCAAACCATCATGCCCATTAAGGTCGTCCGCTTCAGCTTTCCACACCTTGAATATTAGAAAAGTATATTTCAAATCAAGGAGCTACATTGCAAACATAGTAAAATATTAAAACGATGCGATAATGCATCTCACTAAATGATTCTGGTGTAAGAATGAAAAAAAATAACAGTAATTGTCTTACCTGACCAAAGTTTCCTTGCCCTAACAGTGTCTGCAACCTAAGTTTACCTCTTGGAAACTCCCACTTTTGATCAGGTTTATTAGTTGGTGTTGGTATTGGTGGCCTTGCAACTGGCGTTATTTGCGACTCCTTCTTTATGTCACCATCGTCGAAATATCCTTCATATTCCGTGTCGATCTCTTTAGTTTTTTTATTCAGAATACTTCTTAGCACAAAAACTATTATTGCTGCAACTGGCAAAAAACCTAATCCTGCTAACACATAAGAAGCCGTGTATGTCTTTTCTGCTTCTATGACAACCTCTTCATTTTGAGATCCTGGGTCTTGAGCATCATCACTGGCAGTCTTATTTACAGACTTGCTCGGTAAATTATTAGTTGTACTACTTGGTATGACAACTGGTTTTGAACTTGATTCCGAGGATGTTCTTGATGTAACTACAAATGGTTCAAAGGCTGGAGTAGTTTTTGGTGGTACAGTTGTAGTAAGAATAGTAGAATAAGCTAATGTGACGTGGGTACTGGTGGAAGATGGTGCCGTAACCTTCTCCGTGGTTGGTGGTGTTGGAACAGGAGTCGTAGTGGTCGTTGGACGTCGCCTTTTTAAGATATTTTTGGTTATCGGAATTGTACCATTTGCTGAATCGATATGAGTCTGCCGGAACAGACTTGCTAATCGCTCTGATATTTTTGATTCAGATTCGTTACGCGCATAATTTTTTTCTCTCGTCGTTAACATACTGGCTTGTGGTGCTGTATTGGGACTAGAATTGGGATTCTCGGTAGTCGTTGTTCTGATTCTTATTCTATGTCTGTAAGGTCGAGGAGTTGGTGGATTTGGTGGAAGTACTGTAGTACTTGATGTATTTGGTGGACTTCGCGAAGTTGAGAGGCTAGACGGAGGTAATGGACTCTGAGAACTTGGAGACAAATTTGTGGTAGTTTCAGTTTCATTGAGCAAAACTGATTTAATAGTAGTAGAGTTTTGAATTTCAGGACTATTAGTAACTGTGGTATTATCTGTGACAGCCGGATCAGTTTTGTTTTGTCCTTTCATGGATGATGTAATAGATACTGAAGTTACAACTGCCGTATAAACTGATGTAGATGCTCTTTCAGTAGTAGCACTAATTGGTAACGTAAAAAGTATCATACTTTCAGTGCTAGTCGCTGCGGTAACTCTCAAAGGACGCCTTCTGAGATTATGATAAGTCCGTGTAAAGTTTCTAGGAGCAGCTGTCACATTAGTTTTACTTAAAAAAGTTTCCTTAGCAGTTATACTGCTTGTATTTTCTTTTGGCGCTGAGTTATTTAGTACTGTACTGTTATTGTTTGTAATTGTCCTATTACTGTCTTTATTTATATCTAAAGAACTTGGTGTCACATTTTGTACAATAGGTTCTGTGACATTTAATTGTGCTATACTTGGTGATTTTGTAGGAGTAGGTACGGTGCTTGAATATTTTCTATATGCATTAACCAATCCTACATGCCTAGCGGGTGCAGGCCCTTTCACTGTATTTCTTATTTTATTTTTCTCTATTATATTTTTAACTACTGATACATCCATGTCTTCATTCACTTCTTCTTCTTCATCAACGCTTGTATTTTTATATTTTTCAGTAGCAGAATATCTTGAATTGAATTTTCTCTTTTCCGAAGGAGCCACAATAAAATTAACTGATTTAGTTGACGCGGATAGAGATGGAGAGTTTGTTAAATTATCGTTTATGACTGGACCACCAAGTTTCTGACCAAAATATTTAAACGGTGCCATTTCTTCATCGCCCAATTCAGTTTCAAGTGGACTAAAATGATTATAAATTTCATCAGATATAAATAATGTCCGATTGTCTTTTTCAATTTCAACTTTTATAAGCTTTGTGCTCTTATTATCTGTGGTTGTACTATTAGCTATGATGTTTGTTTCAGTTTTTTCTTCTGAGTCTTTTTCTTCGTGAGTAACAGTTGTAGTTTCTTTGGGGGCTTCGCTTGTTTCTTGAGTAGTACTTTCTAAGATAACTGTGGTATTTTCTTTGTCTTCATTACTAATAGTGCTATTTGCATTCGTGTTTTGGGTAACGTTTTCGACGTCAGAATAGTTAAGTAAATATAGTCCATGATTTGATTCATCTACTTGAAATACTTCTTCTGGATCTAGCTCAACATCTTTATCAAGATTTTCGAATTTTTCAGGTGGAACGTAAACTACGCTGGGTTCTGTAATTTCAATTCTTCCAGGTGATGTGACAGACTTATTGATTCCCTGTCTTCTTCTATTATTCATGTAACCTGCTCTACTTCTGTTTTCTTGATATAGCCTTGGTATAAATAAATGTCTGATTTCGTGTGGTTTTACATCCTGTCGTATTTCCCTCATGCCATCAGACGTAACCAGCTTTAGCGAGGGTAGTGGTCCACTCGAGTTATTATCAAACGTTATCTTCTTTACTGTAGAGTTGTTTGCGTCTCGTATTTCTAACTGGGCGAAAGTGGTGTTTGATCTGAAAATTAAAAAAATAGAGATTACGACTTGGCTTTAATCACTTCAAAATTTAAAAAAGATAAGGTTGGGATAAAGGTTTAACTTTTCTTTTTCTAAGAATTAATTAAAATGAGTTTCTTAGCCAAATTCAAAATATAATGACTTAAAAATATCTTTCGAATCTTTGCACAAGATAGTACTTACTTATTAGCCTTTTGTGCTATTGACGCTAGCGTGCTGATGTGTGTCGCCAGTCTCCCATGAAGGAGCTGTCGTCGGCGGTCGGCGAGCACGGAGAGCAGTTGCGAGTCCCTCGTCGCGTTCGTATTGATCTGTTTTGTGGTTCTCCGTACCGAACCTGTAAAAGATAAAAAATGGTGATATAATTATAAAAGAAATAGCAATTTGCATTTCAATGGCGCTTTACGTAGGCAGATCGCAAAGATTAAAATATTAATCAATTATTAAAAGAATAAATAATTTTGTAACAGTTGTGTCAAATTAAACCTATTAAATACGAAATCTTCTCAGCACCTATAATGTTGCACATAAATTTGTAAAAACAAGACAATGACATTTCCACAGCATTGCACACAACTAAACACCGTATAATTGTGCTACTCAAAACATCATCGGATTTCCTCTCAATAAAGCGTATTATTTACAATTTCCAGTTTTTGCAACATCCTCATCAGATAGAGCCTTCGGTGGTATAATTACTGCATCTACATGGAGACATCCGACCATCAGACAATTACGTTGGTCTGACGGTCAGACAATTACGGACCCATATATACGACAGATGACCACAATAGATATAATTGCACGTAATCAAGTAGCTTTGATACAAGATAGACCTTCACCTACTCAGGATTAAACTACATTGTATGACAATTTACAATTTCATATTAATGTGCGTAATTGGAATTGAATAAGACATGGAGTAAGAAAAGGTAAAAACGGTAGATTGTAGCACAACAGTCACACCAAAAAGGTAATTTTTAAACCTATAAATGATTGACCTATTTCTAAATTAAGAGGCATCAGTAAATCTTTTAAGCGATGACAAATTTAATATAATTTAATTTCTCGAAATGCTGGCTTATATTTCGGCCAGCGACTTAGTATCGCAATACAACGCGGTAATGCTGCCAGCATTTCGGGAACGAGGCCTTCTGACAGTGACTTATTAGGTTTAGATTAAGTTATTGCACTAATTTAATTTGGGACCCTATATGTATATTTTCCTTAAAATAAATGTATTTTAATTTAAATTAAATTAAAATAAATTATTTAATTTAATTTAAATTAATGTAGATTGCGTAAGGTGAATAAGAAAAGTGTAGTCTAAAATATGGCAACTAAAGTTAATCCATTTTATTGTAGTTTAAAAATAAATCAATAATATATTAACAGCCAGTACGCCAAAACCAAGGAAAAAGGGAAGGTGTAAGGCAAAGGTGTAAAACACGCACATTTCACCTGACAATATCAGGTCGGACCTAACAGGATCTAGACGGAGAGTGATCCTAGGGCCATCTGATTTTCATAATCTACGCTGTTACCGAAAATTTATCGATAAAATAATCCCAACAGCCAGAATGGTAACACTAATTATTTTAACAATAAGTCACACTTAGGCCTACATCAGTACTTAAATGCCGTTGCATGAAGCATCACACCGTTTAACACACATACTTTCTCTCGTCATGTCAAGGTTTTCCATGCTTCAATGCTCAATGCTCATGTACGACACGTTATGACTGTTTGTTTTATTTGTGTGCGTGGGAGATTAAGGTACTGCCACCAAATTATAAGGTAGTACTGGTGAAAGGACATTGAATTTGACGATGTGTGATGATAGTAGATATTATTATGTTAGGTTAAGTTTACGTTGTCTTGTTGGTGTGATGCAATTAACCAGAGTAGTTATAATAGTGCTAGTAGGTACTATTAGGGTATGTTTTACGATATTCAAGTAGTAGATACTCATAGGATAAAATATAACCCACAAAAGTGACAGCTGTCTTCGATTTTAGGTTTGAATTGAGTCGCTTTTATATTCGATGTGTACTTCTTCTTCTTTTCGATTCAATGGTCAAAGTTTTTATACAACCCCCGCCCAGTACGTAGCCACGGTAATAGCGTTCTCTGTAGCCTTATTTAGGTCATCCAACGCGCAGCTATCAGGGCAATTGGGGATGTGTAATATAATGTAATGTTTGGTCCCATTATACTTTATCAAAAGTTTTAAGTACCTAAGATAATTTTTTATAATGCTCCATTGCGTACACAAAACTTGCAGCAATATCTACGTAATATTATATTATCTATATATATATAAAAGAAAGTCGTGTTACCGTGTAAACCGGGAGAAGGACATAGGATACTTTTAAAATATTTTCGAGGGCAAAATTTTATCGAGGGCGAAGCCGCGCGGGGCAGCTAGTTTTATTGTAAAAATATAACTTAATTTATATATTGACTAAAGTAAACTAAACTTAACTATGCACTGAAGTATTTATAATCGAAAAGCTGAAATCTTATAAATATGAGACTACTTAGTTACTGTTACCATGGTAAAGTTTTAATTTAAGAAGATAGCAATCAATGTTTATTTTGACCAACATATTTAAATTTTGGTTGGCAATATGATTTCCAAATTGAGCTTGTCTACGTAAGTGGGAACCATTGTAAGAATAGTTAAATATTTCTTAAGTAACACACAAGTATCGTTTACAAAATTTTGTAACAGATAACCATTTTTGTCCAAAACTGGTCATACTTTTAAAATAAACAACCAATATCAATATCACACTCGATTATAATAAAATGACTTATTTCCGTATAACCCATACAAGTACTTATTTGAAATACATAACGTTACATAAACAAATTCGTGCTGTTGTGTGTGTGTAATCTCACTGTTTTTGATTCATATTTTATAGAAACTTGTATCACGATTTTAAGGCACTTTACTTAAGATATAAGTTATTTGAAATGTTTTTATACTTCACCTACGTAGAAAGTATCTCATTCCAGTATGTCACATGTCATACGGAGAATATCTATGTGAAAAATTAGTTTTTGGGCGAGTTTTGAACAACAGAGCTTTCCCTACTTTTCCTTTTCCAGAGCGCAGTGGGAGAAATCTTTTTCTCTTATTTTATGATTTATTATTTGGTAATTTTTGTAATATTTGTCAGTTTTTGGTTAATTTTGGTAGTTTCTGTAATTAAAATACAAGCACCATTTATGAAGTGTAGAGTACTACATTGTCCTTTAAAATATGGTCATCTGATTCACAACACAAATTAGCTAACTTATTTAACTTTTCTGATAACAACTGCAGTTCTACAATCATATATTATGACGTGAAAGGTCATTTTACTAGCATAATTTATACTTTAAAATACAAAGCCAGATATAATTGACATGAATAGTCAATTATTTCAAAAGAATAATACAACAACGTCAAACAATACGCAGCCTGCGCCGAAATGTGTTATTATAACTTATCATAGGCCGAAATGAGTAATTACAAAAACGTAAATTAGAACAGGTTTAATACAGCTGTTGATTACAAATTACAGTTATAATAGTAATCATTGTAACACGTATTGATTACAGCGTAATTATTTAATTACCCACTCATTATTTACCGTTTAACTACCCGTGATGGTTGTCATCATCATTTCATGTCAAGGAGTATTGATTGAAACAATGGATTTCATTCTAAGAAATGAATATTAGAAAAATAGTTTTATAATCGTCTGTAAAATGATGATTGTATAATATTAATCAATATTGTTCTCATGACCTCGGTGGTATTATATAAAACGATAAGTGCCCACTGAATATCGAGACCAATGAAATAAAAACTAAACAATAACTTACTACGTATTAAATCAATATAAAAAGAAACAATCAAATAAAAAAAGAAACAAAAAACAAACTATACAATTGTTTTTTATTTATATTTACGTAATATCAGTTAGCGTGTTTTAAAATGTTACTATTACATAAATATATTCTGTACTAATAACGTTATAAACGTTTGAATAACATGACAGGTGCAGTTGCATAACCTGATATTTTCAGTCAAAACACGCACTCATTTAGATGTACAGAAAACAAATTTAGCTTGGATTATAGTATAATACATTTAATATGTTATCAATTAACCAATTGCACAGCGGTTTATTATTAAACTTCTGTTAAATATTCTGATATAGAAATAATGTTGGAACGTATCTCTTCCGTAAGGAGCTTACAATAGGTATAAGGAAACGGGACGGCAAATCTTGGAGAACTTGGGGTTTTTGAGGTTCCGTTAGATCTTATCCGGCCCATAAAATATAACCTGACCGAATTTAGAAGTGACATAAACTATACTCGAAAAAGAACACAGCTGGCTTTTACTAATGTGTGTTATATATGCTTATACTGACAATAAGGATTATCCAACAACTGTGTAATTAGGGCTTACTCTTAGGGCTACTCGTAAATAATAAATGATGATAAAAGGATAGTAAACTGCAAGCGTATTATTAATGCTCTACCACATAACTTAAAGAGATAGGATAAACTAAACAACCTATTGCAAAAGCAAAGCAGCAAACATGAGAAAGATTAGACATAAGGATAAATAGAAGGGCCTAATTAATAAAGTATCTCATCTAATTTCGACAGCTGACCTATAGTCGATGACCAACTATCCCGTAAAGAGTTACACAACAGACAGTGCAGTCGAGAGCTTAGGACCGAAGGCTGGGAAAATTTACCTTTCGTAACAACAGCCTTAAAATGTCACTGCACTTTACTGGGGAAAATATAAAATGCAATGCTGTAATTTTTTATCAAGAAAATGCTAGATTTTTTTTTATTTGTGTTGCTCTTACATTACATTTAACTTTAATGAAAATCTAAATTCTTGATCTTCAGATCAATTTTAAACATGAATTGTGGACTAATACGGAAATAACGTAAAATATCTAGCAAGATTAATATTTTAAATCATACTGTTAACGGGTAATGTATTGGGTGATGTTTTACTACCTAAAAATGCTTTAGATGTGTGTGATTTAGAATGACTAAGTCCTTTTAGATCTAACGTGCAGCATTTTAGCCCTCTGGATTAAGCGGTCAGTTAGCGAATGCCTAATAGCGAATCTCAGCAATGTGTGCCTTTCCAAGTCACTGAACTGTTCTCAAACACAGCCATTAACAGAAACAGTCTGTTTCAACCTGCGTAATATCTTACTGAGGCAATCAAGTTTCTAGTGTTGATTTTTTATCCTTCAATTAGAGGAATTGAATGGACGAAGCAACTCATTTAGCCCACCTACATTACTTTTAGTACACATTGTTATATTAAAAAGAGATTTGACTAGTATTGCGAAGGGTTTTGTAATTATAAGATGAAAATAAGGAAATTTTACTAATCGGTCCTGTAGAGGTCGACGCCTCTTGTCTGAGAGACCTGACGATAAGAAAAGGTATTGTCCGTGGTGTACATACAACTGTAACCGAATTCCATTAAAACATAATTAGCTTTGACGTCTAGTAATCATAATACAATGCCAACTTAAAGGGCAAAGACTTTGCTTGCAAAAGCACAGTTGAATAAGTTTGTTCTTACGCCAACTTAACGAATTATTGTTGGACCCCTGAGTCCCCTGACTGAACGGATATGTTTTTAAATATTTAATCTTTTCCTCTTATCAGACTCCAAAACGTCTAAATAATGATGTTAAATTGATTTCATAAAAATTTGACGTTTTAACATATTGCGTTAAAACATCAATGAAAGGGTTTAATATTCTGTCTTATGTAGTCTAAGCTGACTCAATTTTACTTCACTGGTCAACTAACTATGTAATGTACAAATGTAGCGATTAAGACATGACAAGTAAGTTTCTCGCAATATTGGCCTCAGCGCTGGCCCCTGCGGCACCAGCATGTTCCCAGCATAATTGTTTCATGCGTTCGTTCCCACAGATAGGTGTACATTTGTAACACTAGATTACATGCCTTTTTCCGCGATTTGGCAAAAAGCGCGCAACTCATACAGTTGCACAAATTACGCATTGTTTGAACTAAGTGTAAAAAAAGTTTGGAAATCTTTGGAATGCCTTAATTGTAATTGAATTAATTAATTAGTTGCTGCATCGAAATTTTATCAAGAATTTGCCGAGAAATTGTGGGAAAATGCAGTATAATAGTGAAAGTTAAATCGCTAAAGAGAAATTAAATTTCTTAATTATGTGTTGCTTTTATTAATTAGCGCTTTATCTTAAAACAAGTTGATTTGATAAAAGCATCATAAGAATAACTTCCGTGGATGCATTTCCCATTTCAATATTTTTTTTTAATAATGAACAGATTAGTAGACCTTCTGACTCAACAATTTCTCTAAACAAACAATTAACCGTTCACCGATTAACCAGGTAAATTACGAGATAATGATTAAATCATTTAGCCACTAAATAACATTTTACAAATACAACTACAACTTTCAACTTAAGGTTAACCTAATGACTAGTATAAAATAAAAACATAACTTATACAAATATAACGCACCAGCCGAGATGAAAATATTATACCTAACTCAATAGTACGCTAGTAGGTGGACGAGTGCACCGTTACCGTACCAACGAGGAAAATAGATATCGATATTTTTTTAATAAGGTATGATCCATGATTTATTAAAGTTTTGTGCAATAAGTACAATTCAGTCAAAAATTTTTTTATTTATTTCTATCCGGAGTTAATCGATTACACAAAATAAAAAATAAAACTCAAATTTTATACTTATGTTTCATTTCATCCTTGTCTCGCAGCTGAAAATCAACCTCAACTTCAGACAAAACATTTTTACGACCAATCGAATCGCTGATTCTTGCTAGCTTCCGTCGAATAAACTTTAATTTCATACATTTTTTTGTGTTTTAGGACGTAGAAGACCAAGTTTTTGTTAATTTGGTAATAATAGTTTAGTTAACTCATCCATACTGAATTGCTTTCGATATCGACAACAATTCGCACACCAGCACCTGTAGCCTCTTTCCCCCGTACAGTGACCGGCAATGAGGTCGCCCATGCACACACTATGCACCACATATGCGTGTGCGCATGTTTGCATGTGGGCGTGCTATGTGCGTGTAAGGTTTGTTTTAGAAGCCTTTGTATGTTGAGTGTAGGGTTTAGCTGGTGTATGATTAAATCTGAAGTAATAACTGGGTCTTCTGGCTGGTGTATATTTGTGTACTTAGGTTTATGTACATATTATAATCAAGAACTTTACGATATTAGACTGACTGTGTCTGAATATACATTTTTTTATGTGTATTTAGATATAATATTTTTTAAACGAGCTCAAAATGAAGCTCCAATAAGTTAGTAAATAGAACCCGCATTAATATATTTTGGTTCTTTATAGTACTTTATCTAAATTAAAATGATAAAAAATGATTTATTTTGTTTGATTCTCGATAGGATCTGATACGAAGCTACTATCTGGTACTATGTAAGTATCTTGGTAAAAAATACAATAAGTTTAAAATCTATAAAAATGAGAGTGTTGTACACCTCTGCATCCCTTTTTTGGATTATATAGGCGTAATGTATGTTATGTTTATAATCTATAATTGATTATAGCCTGAAAAACACAGCTAGCTTTTTATTTTAAACCAGTATCTATAATGCCAGTATCTCATTATTCTAAATTACACATTAATAACCTATAATAAATCTAACACAAAAATCTTTGACCGATATTACGAAAATTGTAATAATAGAAGTGTCCCTCTAAAACTCAATAAATAAGTTTCAAGGCCTGATCTAACACATTACAACCAGTTTTAATGACTTGAAGAGTCTGTACCAACCGCATCCTAAATAAATGTAGCACAGAAATATCATAATGCATCGACTGCTAATGCAACTTTCTAATCTCTTCAGAACTTTATCTAAACCTGACTACAAGGTCTAATCAATTTCTTCAACACCACTCTAAATAATACCTATAAAATTTATTCATCGATTTCTACGAACTAAACAATATCTAAGTTAAATAAATTGAGACTTATTTGGCTTAACACAATACATGAAAGGTATCCTCGACTATTTTATGCATTATCATTATCTCGCCGAACTCTTTTACAATTATAACATTCAGGACATTTAATTTTATTTAGGGTTGACTTATAGTCTGACGGATTCTGCTCGATATCAGTATTTTAAGAATTTCTGGCCTCCGACTACTCGTAACGACTCTCATAGATCTTCAAATGTTGTCCTCGAACACACGCAACTCTTCGTAGCATAATTTAATAACTTTGATGCAACTTAATTACATATTGTATTTGTAATTGCATGAAACCCGTCTCCAAACTCGATCTGCCAGCAGGATGTGATTTCAAAACGAACCATAGTTAGAACCAGACTGCATGAAATTAAAATTTACAAGACAAATCTCATTCCGGTGGATAACAGGTGGCAATGATACAGTCGTTATCTATACATCAGAGATATACAATAGTATGTGTACATAGATCTTAATAGATTGAATTTAAATGACATTTTGTCATCGTATAGTCTTATGTGAAATGTGAGACAGTTTTTGTAATAGTTAACAGAATGTGGTATATTAAGTTGTAAATGTTGTATTTTGCTTGACTTAGCGAGGGCATTTCCGTGCTAAAAACCTGTTTAAAAAAAGACTTTCTACAGAATGCGCTATCAAGAGAAAAGCTATCAGCAGTAAGGATTTTTAATGATACCAGGATAAATACATAGATAAATAATTGAACACTCTCATTAAATTGACAGAAGTTCGAAATTCTACATCCGTGGGCTTATTCGCTATTTGAGATTTTGGTTTCTTAACAAATAGTTTCTGTCAATTAGTAATTCTTTCACTCAAAACATGCATTTTTGACATAACGAAACCGCGGATTACTCTCCTGGTTACTTGCCTGATATTAATACTTACGCTTAAAAACTCATTTCAAAATAGCAAAAAATCAGAGTGCGTGTTATTACTAATGGCTTACGACAATAGGCAAAACTAAATGGAAATGACCAATTTGTAAATTATTAACTGATATTAAATTATTTCTTATTTAATAGGACGAGGAATATACAAATTTATCCACTTTTATTGTTGTGTTATAGTTTTAATAGAAGTAAAAATTAATTTGTTTTACAGTTTTTTACTGAGTTGTGGCGCGCACTCTATTAGTTAATGATGTTTTATCTGTGGTTGAAATAACAGAGTTGAAATAACTTGAGTCGTAATAAAAGGTTTAATAGTTTTATGAATAATAGCTAATCCATACATATAATAAAATTTAAAATTATAAATGCCTGTTTATTAAAGACATTTAAGAAAAATTAATAAGAGGAGACTAGAACAGCAGTAGAAGCCGAAACATATTTTTTGGATTTTTGTCTGTCTGATAATCATAATTATGCTCCTTACAAGTAAATAAAATAAATTTTGTAGATGAATTTGAAATAGATTTTTTGGAAATTTAACTCCCAAAGGGGGTAAATTAGGGGTTGCAAGTGTATGAGGAATGTTTCTCAATTTTGAAAGATTATAATAACTCAGAAATATCGAACTTAACGGGGACGAAGCCACGGGCAGAAGCTATTTAACAATAAAATAATACTTTTTAAACTACATTTAAAATTGATGTAAAGAGTGAAATATAACTTCAAAATTTTAAAAATATATTTGCAGTGAAAAGACGCCATAAAATTGCTGACTGCCACTTAGAAAAAAAAGAAAGATATTTTTAGTATTACCACAGAGGTAAAATTTGCGGCCGCTTACCGTGAGGTTTCGCCAAGTAGCTATAAAGAGTATAAACACAAAATCATAAATTAAGTTTTTGGGCTTTCAATATTTAACTTGAACATCCTCCATATATTTAATTATATAACTACTTTGCCCGCCACCTCGTTTGCGTGGCATTCATAATATTAGTGATAGCTACGCCCACGTTTTGACCCGCATTAAACCTTACAGCTCCACTCCCGTGACGTTTAGCGTAATCTCAAATATCAGTTCAATATTCAGTAGTTCGCGAGAATAAAATAATAAAATTAACGAACTGACTTCCGCTCGCGGATTTGTCTGCGTGGTAGCTAAATAAATTAAAACTAGATTTTATAAAAAAGTATTGTGCAAATAACTATAACATATAGTAAAAATATTGTTGTTTTGACATTAAAATAAAAACAGACAATTTAATTTTATTTATTTGTATTGATAAAACCTTCTTGTTGACACCTACTAAAATGCATTTTTACTCTGTGGCAACTAATGTCTTTGACTGAAGAAAATTGGAACGTTTCATTACAACAAAAAGCATATAAATAGCTTTAAACTGAATTAAGAAAGTTACAAATTCAAACAATAAAATTCAAATTATTTAACTGATTATATAAAAAGAAAATTGTACACATTATAACAACAAACACAATATAAGTCATTATGGTAAGTGGTATTTTCGGAGAGATTTTCTCTTTAGTGTAAAACGAGTGCTTACAATTAAATAAAATAAGAATGGAACGCGATGTGATGGAAAAAAAAGTTATCCTCAATACAAATACAAAACAAATATCAAAGATCAAAATAATCTTTTAAGACTAGTATAAAAACAATATATAAATGTGATTTTAACTCTTTGCTACTGCTATGTACTAGAAACAGTGAGTATGCGTTATAATTTCTACTTAGTCCTTCGTGACACGATGAAATCACATATAAATATCTCTCACTTGTTGACGTATAAAGTATGGACGCGGCTAACGCGCGATAAATGGCCTTAACTTTTTTGGTGTCAATCTGACTACAAAAAGCGCGTAGTCAAATTGACTGTGGTTGGCTGCCTCCGTGAGCGGTCAAACACGACAAAATGCCTAATTGTGCACTGAAAAGTTGTACGAACTACCAAATTAGACACAACAAAAAAGATTATGGTATTACATATCACCGGTAAGTCACAAATATCATATTATATCCACCTCTTTACATTATTTTATCAATTTTATTTGCTAAAACTTTTCGTTCCGACGCCATATTCCTTAATCGTGAATATCCGCGTGACATGACTTTGGAACTGCGCAACTGCTCTTAGTTGAACTATGCCGCGGGCGTTCAAGAGAATATTTTTGGTAATTTAAAAAAGTATTTGTTATGAATTGTCATATCATTGTGCAATGTACTGTTACTGCGTAAACTTGTTATAACGCTAGAGATAATATATGTACAGTCAGCAACAAAAGTAGCTAAACACAATTTTTTTTTAAGTAAGTACCTAATTTTAATAGTCAAGAATAGTCTATAATTTTGTTAAAGTTGATGAATTGAAAAAACTAAATAAAAGCTTGTAACAAAAGTTCAATGATCTTTTGGCCTTTCACGGATTATAGAAAATGTTCACCAAATGATTTAAGTACAAATTACATTTAGTAGTTTGTACTAATCATTTATAAACATACCACGTGGGCGGAGCTACGACCAGAAACTAGTAAAAAATATTTCTTACTATAATATAACTAGGAGTATTTTTAATTTTGTAATAATAAATATTTTACACTATTGAAAGAATCACAATTTTATTGTACCTTCGGCAAAAAAAATGCTAACGAAATTTCATCACGCCCTTACAAGGTTCACATCGCGTGAATGCAAAGTCATTTACATGGTAGTTCAATGCAGATGGCGTTACTGATCCTGCTATTCATAATGTCAAATTTGAAGGGCAATGTGTTCGGACAAGCCATTTCTATAGTATATATTTTTAGGGTTGTAATGTTTTTTGTCTTTCAGGTGCAATACACGAATATAGCACACCTATAATATAATAGTATTATGATAAAGATGATAGCGGCGGGTGATTTCACAGCTAAGCATTTTTTAAGACTTAAGTTTCATCAGTGCAAGCCTAGCGAACATTAGAAGAAATGTTCCTGAAATTCTGTGTAATAATAAAATTTTTCAAAACTTTAGATTTTTCTTTAATATATTCTTATTTCTCCCACATAATTATTATCATAGACATAGACACTACGTTACGTACATAAGAAATTATAAATGTAAACTCCAAATAAAATAATAATCGTGAATACAGAATGTAAGTAGTTACATTATCTGGTGCATAACCTGTATTGTCCCATTGTTGGGCAAAGGTCTCCACCATCCATGAAATGGAATGAATCAGGTTGTTCATTTTTTATTAAAGTATGTAACTAGATTTGAACTACGTCTAAAAAGGACTTACCCGTGTGCCAGAATTCATTAAAATTTGTTTAGTTTGGCGAGAAAGAGGAAGCCTACAACCTAGCTACATAATATTATTATTGTTTCAATATTTTGAAGATACATTATTTTCATTTAGTGCTTTTTATATCCCAGACTGGCATAATTCGTGCTACTACTTGTCATATTTATAAGTTTTTGTATGAAAAATCTTGAGATCTATGACTGAAAATAATATGACCTAAATTCTATTGCATTACGTATTTAATTAGTATTTTATGACATACATAGTATTAAACAGTTATTGATTTGTTGTATAACGTTAATCTGAAGTAAAAAAACCTTTTAAATATCATTATTTTATCTTGCCAAAGTACAAGAAATCACTAAGAAACTGCTCCACGACCAGTTTCCGATTTTGACATAAGAAATTGCGTTACTTGCCTGTAAAGCTGTCAAATCTGCAAGAGGATCGTAACTGGCAAGCTGTTATTTTTTTTGCCAAGCAGTTATCAATCGTATGTGTATGGAAATAAGGATGCACTAAAACCGACATGAACCGGTTACGATCGAAATTCTTAGTCGATTTCGAAAGCGACGGGAAATTAGTCACATTTACAGAATAGCATAGCCGGTCTTAAACTTTCAATTGCTATTCTAGCACAATCAGTCTCATATCAGATTCAATTATGAAAATCTAAGAGTCCAAAAATACAATATAGTTTCTTATCAGTTTAAATTGAAAGTCACTAAAGTTTATTACAATCATAACTTTCATCTTCAAAAACTAATCCATAACACCTTTTGACGGCTTAGATCTAATCTTTTTATTAGTCGCATTTGATAAACTTAATTGAAAGTAGTGTAAAGAACAATTGAATTTATGATTAACTGTGTTTTCAATCTTATTATTCGATTAAATTAGAAGGCGTTGTTTCAATTATGAATATGTCAGCAGGTGGCAAAAGAAAATGTGTTTATGGTAACCTGTCTGGATTGACGTTTGCTTGACTTTGAAAATGAGACTCATCATCACAGATATAAATAAAAAACAAATACCTACATTCGCAGTATTTATAAAGATAATTATAATCATAATATACATGTCATATCATATCAAACCTTAATCCCATGGGGGTAAACAGTGACAATAAAATGCCATGTGCTACGATTTTCATAAATTTTACTAATGGTAGAGTTCTTGTGAACGTGCTCGAAGGCGGCAGCACCACCGTCTCACCTTTAACCTGCCGCCAAATAGTAGTGTTTTTATGTCTGTGTTCCTGTTTGTTGGTAAGATCAGGCATTAAAATAACTGGCATATGAGGCATAACACCGTAATTCTCAGCTGCAGCGACGCATTTACAATCTGCTTTTGTGAATTGTTGATGTCCGAGGGCTGTACTCCACTCACCATCAGGTGGACTACCAGATCGATCACTGCAGGGGAAGTATACAAAAATCTACATCTACTCATATTACAAACACTTTTACTGGAGTTGAACTATCTTCACACCAATTTTTGATTATTAATATCGGTCTTAAAGATTCGTGGCCTATTTGGTACAAACAAAAAATATTTATCTATATACAATATTAATATCGATACGTATACCTACTATACTATTTACCAAAAACATTTGATTGACTAAGATGCGTGTATCAAACCATTATTGTAATGATTTACATCAGATTCTAAAGATAATCAATATCATGTAACTGTTAGCCTACATAGTACCTTAGCCCAGAACAAATGTAGTACAGTATGTCATGTCGATTGTATGTATTGGGGTAAAACAATCATCGTGCGAGTGTAACACTTCGTTAATTGTTTGTACATGTGGCTGAGAACCAGTGATTATTGCTTTTAAAACTGACACGAGAATTTCGAATGCGTTTCATTTGTTACGATGTTATGGGAATCCGGTCTTTCTCAAATGACATAAATATTGATATGATAACTCGGTAAGTCATTTGAAACGGCCGTGGCGCAATGGATGAGGCATCGGACATGCGATTGAGATGCTGTGGGCTCGAATCCTGGCACCACGGAGTGAAACTTCCCCTTAACTCATGTGAATTAAGCTTAACATAAGGGAATTAACACAACTACTTTAATAATAGAAGCCCTAAGCTGTATCTAATACATGTTCCACTGCTGAGCCCGGGCCTCTTCTCATAATCAGAAGGATAAGGCCATAGTCCACCAGGCTGTCCAAGTGATAGCGATGTTTTCTTCTACTTGTGTAGATTGTATAATTGATGTAGGTACTGCAACATGAGGGCCACGTTTCTATCTATGGAAGTCTGACGAAAATCGTAGGATAAATTGATTGCACTTAAACTTAAAATAAAAAAAAATGTAAATTAAGATGTTGTAAAAAGTAGCCAGTATTATGTTAATACACGCTACGAATGTGTCAAATATCATTAAAATCGATTCATCCATTCGAGCGTTAAGTGGAAAAAAAGTTTCAAAGTCAAACACTCTTGCCTTTATAATATTACTTAGTGTGATAAATCAATCACAGCACTAGTGCCCTTGTATCTTATTCATTGAAAACCATTCAGTTTTTCCTCTATAAATAAAACGAGTACTAAGTAAACATTAAAGTCTTCTATAACACATTACGTATTGTTTTTGTCCTTTATATCATTTGTCCTTCAGGCCCTTGCCGCTTGTAATCTATTCAACTTGCGCGTGCGACGCATGGCGATTACAATATAAACTAGTGTAAGGGAAAAATAGGTTCTTAGAATTATAAATTAAGCTTTTTTACATTCATAAATGTAACGTTTTCCTTATTCGGTTTTGTTTGTTTAAATTAAAATATTTTTTGAATTGAGTAAGCTCTGATTAGTTTGGGACTAGATAGCGTATGAGTATGGTTTTATATTTATTTATTGATTTTGATTTTTTTGATTTTTAAATGTCTTTATTAGTAAACATGTAGGTACATAAGATTTACAAATGATCTTATTCTATTTGCAAACACACATAAAATAAAATTGTTTTGCAGGCTGACTCACCTTTTAAAAACATTTTGACATCACGTTTAAATTAACACTTATCACCATAAAATTGTTTGATAAAAAGAAAGTTGGTTTAAACTTATGTAAGGCTTGAAGACCATAACATTTACAAATTGTATAAAAACTTATTATCTCACAGATCAACACAAACATTATTGATCACAAGTTTTCAAATATTCAACTAATTTATTATGTTACACTTGAAACATACCAAATTAAACATAGTATATAAAATTATACTACAGGTTAAAAATACAGCCGTAACTTAAATAAAGGAATGTGTTACAATTATTTAGTGAGGGTAATAGTGCCAAAATCGTCAGTCGAACAAACTACGGCTGCGCGCCCGACGAAGTCAATCTACCTTCGACTCGTTTATAAAATAGTGATGTGGTAGTTTGTATCTGTTGTAACTAGTAGCGTATGGTAAAGTAGTTATTCTGGATTTGCCGATACTTGAGATGAGCGGATTACTATGATATGGATTTTTGTAAAAATAAAAGATTTTCGCAATTTTAAGTATAAAGTTTTTTAGAAGTGGGAATTTTATTTGCACATGTAGATTTTTAAGGTTTGTTTTAAATCGTGTGTTGTAAGCTATTTTTAATGCTTTATTTTGGATTATCTGCAGTTTAGAGTAGTTTGAGTCTGAAATGCTGCACCACACAGGGGCTGCGTAAGTAATACAGGGTCGTACGAGCGTTGAGTATATCCTTAATTTTGTGGGAGAGCTCAAATTTGACTTTCGATTAAGTACAGGTCTTAATGCATTTAGTGCTTTGGCGCCTTTAACCATAAGTGCGTCAATGTGTTTAATCCAGTTGAGTTTGATGTCAAAGGTTAAACCTAAATATTTGACATGGGTGTTCCAGGGAATTGTGTAATCTTTAATATGTACATGTCTTGACGGCAACGATCGTTTCCTTGTAAATAAGATACTTTCCGATTTATTAGAATTTAATTTAAGCTTCCATCATGTGAAGTATTCCTCTAATAAATCAACAGAGTATTGTAACCGTCCTATTATCAAATCAGTGTCTGGAGAGGACGCATATGTGGCAGTATCATCAGCATAGATTGCTAAGTGGGTATGCGGTTGTTTAGGTATATCATTGATGTATAATGTAAAAAGATATGGACCCAATATTGAACCCTGAGGCACCCCCGCAGTGACCGTCCGAGGGGAGGAATAGTGGTCGTCTATGTGGACTGAAAGGTTCCGATTTGACAAATAGCACTGGATTAGTTTAACCAAGTCGAGGGAAACTTTGCTAGTAATAAGTTTGTGTAATAAGCCAGAGTGCCAGACTGTGTCGAAAGCTTTTTCGATATCTAATAGTATCATGCCGGTTGATTGACCTATATTTAAGAAATGAGCTATATGTTCAGATAATCTGGCAAGCTGCTGAGTGGTAGAATGAGCACGACGGAAACCAAACTGCTCCGGTAGTAAGAGGTGTTCAGTGGTGGTCGATAGACGACTTAGGATAACCGACTCAAAAAGTTTGCTGAGGCAGGGCAAAAGACTGATTGGCCTATAGCTGACGGGCAAGGAGTCATCTTTGCCTGGTTTTTTATGGCTATAACCTTGGCAGATTTCCAGGCAGTGGGGAAATAACCTAGACTTAAGCAACCATTAAATATTTTTGTAATTAATATTACAGCTTTCTGAGAGACATTCTTAAGTAGTGAGTTTTCTAACCCATCAACTCCTGGTGCTTTGTTGCATTTTAATTTAGTAAGCAGCTTTCGAATTTCTTTAGGGTGTACGGGGCGATCAAGGTTGGTAATTGAATGCGCATCTAACACTTGGCAGGATTCGCGTACTGACAATTCAGTGGCAGGATCACTATTCCATTGAGAAGTTAGTTTAGTGTTAAGAATAAAAGTAGAAGCTAAGATCTCGCATTGGTCCTGCGTAGTACTAAAGATTGTTCCATCTGTGGTCCGAAGGGGCGGAATGTTAGTAGGTTTCCGGTTGAGAGACTTAACGACACGCCATAGGTCAGAACTGGGATTGTCAACCCTAGAGAGTTTTCTTTGCCATTTATCATCATTGTATTCGGCTATTTGTATTTTTATTTTTGCTTGTAAAGCGTTAATATTTGCACACAGAGCTTTCTTTAAAATAGGGTTTTGTTCGTGGCATGAAAGCCTACGCAGCTTGTTTTTATATCTGATGGCACTTTTGATACGTCTAGGGAGCTTAACATTTGTGGTTGATTCAACAGAAGGTATGCTAACATCGCGAGCTACAAGCAATGACTCTGATAAATGTTTGATATTTTCGTCTATAACCGTAATTTCGTTAAAAGTCTTTGAAGTAAGAGAAATATGTTTGTCTAGGACTGTTCTAAACTTCACCCAGTTGGCTCTGTAATAGTTGAAACGTTTTAGGTCTTTATGAGGATAATTACCTGAAATGGAAAATGATACAGGTAGATGATTCGAAGATAATGCGGTTAACGTCAAAGGATCTGATAAATTTGCAACATTTTTTGCCAGGATAAGATCAGGTGTGGTTGGTGTATGAGATGTGTCATAGTGAATCAGGGTAGGTGTACGAGGCGCTAAAACGTTGTATTCATTGTTCATCATATGCTCGAATAAGGTAACACCATGAACGTTAGTGGAAGAACAGTACCAATATGGGTGCTTTGCATTAAAGTCACCCATGATCAAAACATTTGAGTAGGTATTTATTACTTTGTTTAGGTCATCCACGAGAAGAGCCTTATTTGGTGACTGGTACGCGGATATCAGAGTCAAGTTACTACCTGCAAGTTTTATAGATATACCGACACACTCTAGAGTTTGGGTTTCTGGCAAGACTATTGGCGAATGGTATAATATTTATTTATTGTGTTTTCACTTCCATTAGACGCAGTAGAATTATCGATGGGTAAATTTAAGAAATATATTAAAATCAGATTATCTCAAAAAGCTTATTACTGTATTTTAGACTACATAAATGATAATAGTATTGTAAATAAACTGCCCTTTAATGTGACTTTCAATATGTATGATAATTGTTATATTTTATTTATTTCATTTGAAAAGATGGTGCACATGATTTTCTCACCAGGTCTTCTCATAATGCAATACCCATCAGAGCTGGTACTTAGTTTGATTTTAATCTGATTCTAAACAGTTGGATTAAAATGAGAAATAATAAGTTTAGCTGCAAAATTTGTACATCACCATCAAAATTACTAAGTCAGCCACTGGTTAGGTTAGGTTAGGTGGCTGACTTAGTAATTTAGAAGGCAACATACATTTTTGGGGGCGAATAATGGTATTAAAAAGAAGCCTGTTTAAATAGCACCCGATTAAAATTAATCTAAGCCCCGGTTATTTAAATGATTGTAATTAGTATAATTTAGTTTTACTTATAATTTATTTTTATATCATTTGTTTGTAATATTTTGACGTGTTCAAGCGCCTCTTGGGGCCTATGAAAATAAATGATTTAAATTTGAAATTGAATTTTCTATTGGTAACTTGTACTGATTTGCCACACTGTAACCGACGAAATCGCAACAGTTACGAGTAAAACCGCGGGCTAGCTAGTGTTGGTTGCTTACCTGTTTATCAAAATTTTTATGAAGTAATATATCATTAGGTGAAGAATTATGTAACAGTAGTTTGTTAACGAACAAACGCAGGTGAACGCGAAGGTCGTCGGTTCACGAACTTCTAACAATAAATAATTACCTCCTGGGTTGCTAATTAAATTGTCTCGTCATATCTGCGAAGCGAAAAATTGTTGTTACACGAACAGTCAAACAGACAGATATTATTATTTAATAACTGACAGGTTTGTAAAGAAGAGGTAGTCAAATGTGCAGCATTTAGAAACTGACAGCCTAAGTATTTATTCATCGTAGTCGGATGACTTGATAACGGCATTATCAAGATAATAATTTATTTCCTGAAAGTATTTATCACATTATTGTTGCATAGCAGCAATCATTTACTTAGTTTAAAGTGTATTAATCAAATAATGGTTGTTGTTGGCAGGCAACAAGAGTTTACACCACTCCACAGTATTCATATCAAACCAATTCAATCTTATCTCTATAGGAAAGTCAGAAAAATGATTCGTTTTTTCTATATACGATTACGATGTTTATAGCAAACGGACGCGTAGTCCATCTGACAGTAAGTGGAAACTCTGCCCATGGACATCAACAATTCTTAAGAGCTTCTTCTTGTTGATGCGTCGTTTCATCTGTGGACTACGATGTATGTCAGTTATTTTGGAGCCTCACCACCAAACTGGAACGAGCTATTTATAAACCTAATACAGAAATACCATTGGACAACTCTTCTAGATACAGATAACACTGCTCATAGAAATCTCTAAACGTAGACAGCACGTTTTGCCGAAACCTTCATTTTTATTTTTTTTTGAAACTGCTGCCGCTCTAAGAATAACTCCTGAGTCGCGGGGGTGTTCACAAACATACATTCCACACACAGAATTAATAGAAAACATTGTTTATATCTATATATCTTAGTCCATAGAAATCACTGTCAACAGAGATTCCCATTTATAGAAAGCACTTCTTACTGGACCTGAAACCTGAGCAATAAATATCTCGCGGAATATAATAAAAAAAATAAAAAGCTTATTTTCCTAATTTATTTTTTGTGAACCAGAGGTCCTAAAACAGAGTTTGGCCAGCAAGCAAAACCACCATCAAAATATTAGATAAGCACAATCAAAATTGATAGATTTGGAATTTATGTTTGTATTTTTAAGTTATGTTGTTACTTTACTAATGGCAAGAGATTCTGCAATACACAAAGCTTCTATCACAACATGCAAACTGACGACGCACCTTTTAAAACTATTACAATATGAAGTTACCTGCTTAACGAAGCTCATGACCTTGCAATTATTTTGAAATGCAGTTGCATATTTGCATTTCAAACAATAACTTACAATCAAAGGTCGTAGGACAGCCTAAAGCCGAGTACAGATTTACTAGAAACACAACATGTAATGTAACGTGCAATGCAACATTTTCCATTAATTCTATACATTTTATGAGGTCATTACGCGCACCGTTAACATTGTTTTCGTGTTACATTGCATGTTACGTTGCACATAACAGGTATACACGGCAACACATAAAGCTGTGCATTTCCAGTATAACCGATGGTCTCGCATAGCACGGGAAGCCTATTAAATGTAAGATCATCTTATATTGGCAATATATAGCTTGAAGTGACACAGCCTTATAGGGCCAGCAGTCTAATAACTGTAATAAATAAGATAACCCAGTACACTTTATTTGCGATAGGAAATGCTACTCTCGTTCCGTACAAGTAGCGGCTTCGTGATAGGTTACTGATTGCGTAAAGCGCTAATCACCATGTTTCCAAAGAGATTGATGACTGAAGTAATGTTATGTACGCTGCATGATTTCAGGAATTAATTTGCCACTTAGAGATAATAAATTAATAAAGGGTGCTATTTAAACAGGCTTCTTTTTAATACCATTATTCGCCCCCAAAAATGTATGTTGCCTTCTAAATTACTAAGTCAGCAACCTAACCTAACCTAACCCGTGGCTGAGTTAGTAATTTTGACGATAAAGTATAAATTTTGAAGCTTCACTTATTATTTCTCATTAATAAATAATAAGGTAAATATGTCTATTTAACTTGATACTGTGTGAAAAGTTTAAGATATTGCAACCTTTTATATGGACTAATTTAATTTAATGCCATAGCAAGAATTAAGTTTATTTAGCCATTCAGTTTTAGTTGTAATAACTTACACAAAGAATTATTGTCAAAAAAAACAAATAAATATTTTTTGAATTAGAAAAGATTATGGTGCACATGAGTTTCTCACCAGCTCTTCTTCCCATCGGAGCTGGTACTGGAATTGATTTCCATTCAAAATTTAGATTAACGATATCATAGAGTTTTAGCTTTAGACTCTACATCGTAATGGCGAATTATGTTATTCACTAGAAATTGATTAGTTCAACATAACATAACACGCTATATTACACAGAACGGTATGACTCAGGATTATAACACCGACACTACTGTGCCTCTCACCATACACCGGAGAGAATTCAAACTCCGTGTTGCTAATTGAGAACTTCTTGACGAAAAATCCCATATAACACTATTGTCCGACCCGGGAACCGAACCCAGGACCTCGCAGAGAGAGATCGCAACCCTAACCACTAGATCAACGAGGCAGTTAGATTGAGTTGATTAGTTTGTTATCTGGTATATGACCTAAGGCACATTCCACAACAATTAACCACAACTGATCTCATGTTGCCGTCACCACACGAACTTCCAAAGTGACAGCATATTTATTCTCAAATCTCACGACAATATCGCATAAATAACAGGTACTGCATAAATACTAGGTATGCCTGTATATTCGTGCGAGTACGTATCGCTATTCCATAAATACTAGGTATGTACTAGTACCGGTATATGTAATCAATAAATAGCTATTTGTTGAGGTCAGGGAGTGCACGCGACGCTTATCTTACGTTCATGCTATAAACAAAGCAACAGGCTGAAATATGTGGTTATTTGTTATTTGTGAAACATTACGTAACGTTTACATCGGAATTGTTACGTTATTTTAAACTTAGAAATTTTTTTTTATTCGAGATTGCAGTCGAGGCAAATGACTTACAGAGGGCGAGCCTATGGATAACCGTCATACAAAGCTAAATATTTCTATGAGTACGCCTCGTAAAGTTGTAAAAGAGTAACAAAAATACATACCTAGCGTAATTTTTGGATGTGTTTGTCATGGTGATAGAATAAATCACCAGCACCATTGGCAGACTTTCAGCATAAGACACCCTTATTTTTGAAATAATACCTGTCAAATGGTTGACACCATGCTGTCTGCTTATGTTTGGAAATGATTTCTACCTTCAACTTGTATGCGCCGCCGTTTAAGTCAGCCGCCCACAAGTTCATGCATCTTTATTCTACCACCAAATTCAGAACACATTAGTGCTAGTGTACTTATTGATGGTACTTTAAAGCTTTGAAATGAACTGAAGTTGTGGTGCCTCCAATCTCACACATATTCACAAAACTCTACAAATAATATAACTTACGTACTCTATAAATAGCTTACAAGTAAATAAAACAGATGTTTTACAAATTATTATGTATCAGACATGTAATCTAGTACTCAGGAGCCGGAGTCAGATTACGACCTTTTTTATGAGGCAGTAAATCTTTTCTTTCGTAGCGAAGAAGATCGACTTTATCCTTGATCTGTTGACAAATACAAGTGGTTTTACTACAGGGTCCACCTCGGAGTACACCTGTGTTTGATACGACCTATTTTTGTATGTAACGAACGAAATTGTAGACGGAGGTTACTAAAACTCGTAAATATTCGTATAGGTAAGATTGCAAATATGACAAATACAAAGTATTATATTTGTAAACATAGGTTAAAATGTGTTATGTTTCTACTTCTGAAAATCAGATGTATCCCGTTGTAAAATAAATAGAAATTCAATTGAAAACTACGATATTATTTCTTTTATGCCAGTAATATAAACTACACTATAATTTTTTGCTACGTCAAAGAAAAGACATAGCTGACTCGTTTCAAAAAGCTATATTACCCGTAATATTCTCTACTATACTCAAGATTTGACCTTATAACCCCAACGTTCACCTGCTTGATAACCTAGCTGCCTATAACACTACTTATATCTACTGCCATAATTCAGTATTTGTCGGTAACGCCCACTCAGAAATACCAGCGCAGGTTTCCAAAAATAATGACTAAATTAATTATTGTTATGTTAATTACTACTCACTGGTTTATTGACTGGAAAAAATATATTAGTTTTAAAGAATTTGAGGGAGTTAAATAGGTAGCTTATACGTTTTTCGTGACACAGTGATTATCATTAAAATTATCTTGACATTACGCATATACATACTACTGCAAAGTATGTGATTGAGGTGTTATAACAGCCAAACTTCAACTGCAAATGTAATAGAAAACGACCCCATCGTCTAGTTCTCTAAGTTTGAAAGAAGAAAAAAACAGAAAATTTAACCTGAGATGATCACCAATAGCTAAAACTTGCGCTCGCTGAACTATAAAGACTTACAATTTAAAATCGTTATTACATAAAATAAATATATTTTACTAAAGCAATTTTCACGCACCATGTCAAAGGGGAAATAATGTCACTGTTACTTACGTAAAAGTTATAAAGTACAGTCAATTACACCAACATTTTGTCATTTTACTTTAGAGAAAGTTACGTCCACGTAATGTAGTCCACGTAAGACCTGAGATTAACCCAAGGTATAATGGCAAGTCATAATGCAAGTCATTTTGTTAGCAAAGCCAGTTAGTACTTATTTCAGTAACTAGGTATTAGGTAAACTGCCATCAGTTACAGTGATTTGGTATAATCTTCTTTAACCTTTTCTAATCCTATCTTTCAAGTTAAACTTTCGCTGATTTAGTTTTCTCTTCCTAACTTTGCCCCATCTATGGTGAGATTTGCATAAAGTGTTGTTTGTTCCACATTGCAACTATAATCGAAAAGTAGTTCCAGCTGTCTGTTGGTTGAGATGTCTCGGCAAAACCAGATGCAACTGGACTAATAGTTGGCTTATTTTTACAGTCAATGCACCACGTTGACAAGGTAACTGTTTTTGTAATATTGCAATTAAACGTGTTAATAAACCAATAGGTAGGTATTTCTTCGACAGGTAATATTTATGATTAGCCAGGTGCCGGACAGTAATATGCCGGTAATACATAGCACATAGTATAACTATGTATGATACATAGATATAAATTAATGTATAAAGGCTTTATAATTTTAAATGATTAAACAAACATGACCCTATACCCTCCATCTCGCTTTTATCTCCTCTCCCATCTACCACAAAATGACCCACTCCATGTAACAGATATCACCTTCACTTCACACCACGCCTCTTACACTACGAACACTATCTGATATTTACCAACAAATACAACATTGACATTTAACTGCCAAACTAGCAATATACTACTCTATCTATTGAATTTAATTAACTTATAATTAAATGTTGTCATTTAATCAATCATTTTTCAAACGTTTATGAAAAATATATGTTTTTTTATAAAATAGGTTGAATAAAACAATAATGTTCTCTTATATTGGAATAAGTACAATACTTGAATACTTGATGTGAAACATAACATAACATCACCTATATTACCCAGAGGGGTGAGGCAGAGGTGTACAATACCCACACTTCACCTATTATGTTTAGGTCCCATGGGATTTATGTTTAAACGCTTTTAAAATAGGTTTTCATCCTCTTCGTATATGTAATTAATTAATTATAGAGACACATTCTGAAACATTTTTTTTTAATACAAAGTTGCTATTGCGGAAGCGACCATGTTAATTATTACCCTAGACAAGCCAAACCTTTTGAAGTCGGTTATAAAATTAATTGTCTCTTAAAATACATTATTTAATAGAAGATGTATTGCTTCAAGCTACAAAAAGTTAAAGTTATCAAAAAAATAATCTTAAAACACATTCCTCCACCAACACTACCATAAATTGTCTTTTCAATACTCCATTATTCATAATTACATGCTTATCATACAAATGGCTAAGCATTAGTACTGTTAAATTCAAGGTGTTTGTCATTTGTGGTATAATGACCGTATATAAAGGTGGTTCGCGGATTATAATGGCAATGTTCGATTTCACATGGCAGTACCTATAAAGGGATAACTGCTAAAAGTTATTTATATGATGAGTGTTTTTTCGGTCTTGATTTTAATAGAAACAGTATTAAAGAATTCAAATAGTTTTGGATACTTATAAGAATATATATTTTATTTTACCAATAGATCGACGATCGACCGATGATGGCCGAAAGGTACAGAAATCAACATCATTGGTTTGTTTAATTAAAGAAAACAAGTTGTCAGTTACGTTATTACATGTTAATAAAAAAAATACTAAGAAAAGAAATAATTAAAAAAAAAACAAATGATCCGTAAAAAATATTATATCTCTAGGATGTCGATAACTTTAACGTTCCTCATTCCAGCAAAAATGTTTATCATAATAGTATAAATCCATTAACATAATCCGTCAGTAACTCGAAGGTTGGACCTCCCCATGCACCGAGATTCGTCACAGAATGGTTGTGTGACGAATTCATGAATGTATTAACAAGTGATTAGAACTAAACCTTCAATTACCTTCACACGTACTAAGCACATTATTAATAACATAAATGGTCGCCCTGGGCACATTTTTTGGTCGTTAGTAAATTGATTATTTGACTGAACACGGAACAGCTTGGTACTGGGTCCGGCAAATCATAAATTAAGTAAAGACATAAAGGCACAAACAATAGCTGGAAATTTTAATTCCACGAACTCTTTGGAGATATTATTATAGTAAACTATATCCATATTTTTCTTGCGTTGAAATTTTCCAAGATTGCCCTTTTGAAAGAGGTTCCCAAAAGAGGCTTTCTACTGAATTTGTAACCTAAATAGACTACTACTTACTACCTGCCAGTTATGTATATAAATTAATATTTGTGTTTTTAAACGTCTTTAAATACCTTCAGGCATTTTTTAAATAAATGTTATAATTCGTTCCGGCATGTCAAGACTTTGGTGAAAGACGGCACAACACGGTCGTTCTTGGCCGATATTAAGGGCCTTATCATACTAGCGGGCGCGCAACGAACACGCCGCGCATTCGCAGCGAATTCGTTGCGGACGCGCGGCGTGGACGCCATTTTGTACTGTCTCGTACAAACGCCAACCAACCAACTTAATAAAATATTTTTTCAAATGTCAAATCATTTTGCATCATAACGGATTCTTGTGGGATTTTATCTTGCTTAAATATTTTGTTTGTTTTATGGTAGGTAGGAACGAAATTATTTAGGATTATTTTTTAATCGTTTGCAAAACAACACAAATTAGTCGCTCTCTTCCATTCGATTAATTGATAATGGATCTTCCCAAATTCGTCGATGCTTTCGTTTTCGTCGCCGGCGTTTCCGAAGTAACAAAGCCAACAGCAGTGTTTCCTCGTCGGAATCAATTTTGTTACTGAGTGTATTGTACGTCGTAAATTCGCTACAAACACGCGACGAAAACGTAGCGTATTCGCCACGCGTCCGCGACGTCTCCGCTGCGCAGCCGCTGCGTGTTCGCGACGCATTCGCTGCGCGCCCGCTCCGCTTTGAATCCGCTCGCAATCCGCTAGTATGATAAGGCACTAAAGTGGTTTTCAGTTTTTATAACGATGGCCTTTTGTTGGTTGTCGTAATGTATTTGCGATAATGTTTTTTGATAACAATATATAATACAATAATTTAAACTTTAATAGAATTTTTTATTTGATTGATTACCTAGTATATTAAATTATTATTATGATAAAATTTTGAGGGTGTGTAAAATTTAATTGGTGCAAATATAACGTAATTATATAAATAAATAAAATAAATATAAATAAATATTTCACAACTCACACACAGCGCCATCTAGTCCCAAACTAAGCAAAGCTTGTAATATGGGTACTAGAATAACTGATACTAATACATATATACTTTTCTTTTGTAAATACATACATATTATACAGAGAAACACACAAATATATGTTCAAAATGTAACTTTCTTTTTTATGTAATAACATTAATAACATTCATAAAAGGGAACTGTCATGCCCATTCGAAACATTATGATTAAGAAGAACACAGTGAAAGGTTACTGGCATAACGAAGAATGCAAAACCTTTGGTTAGAAAAGATTCATCTAAAAGTTTATTTGAAAATCAAAAAAGTTAATACAATGCAAACAAAAACATGGCATTATACCGATTGAACCACCATTTCACTCACCATTATCAATCTTACAACTACTTAAAATCTGTAAATCTGTTTAAATTTACGAGCGTACAAAAAACCGTAGCCACAGAACAATAATTCACGTTGGTATCTCATCCGGTGTTCAGTAACTGATGATCATGTCAGTTGTCACGCTACGACATCAAGGCTAGTATTTACTCGTATTTCCTTTATGAACCAACGAATTATTACAGCGATTACAAAAAGTACTCGGAACGTAATGATTAATACTCGGTCATGCATTATACTTGGTACAGGAACTGTTATTATTCATTTAGTACTTGTATGCATGCTGTGCTTAATATGATTTAATGGTATTTTAATCGAGTGTGTAATTCTTACTCTTGGTTTTTTTTTATTTCTCGCCCGTGGCGATGCTATTTGTTGCAAAGAAATAAAATTCATAAAGCCACATTCAAAAATATAATAATTGTTGTTACAACTGTAAACTCTTTACCTGCTTTTTATGTTTATTCTGTCAGACTTATGATAAAAATTTAAAGAGTAACTGTAGCCCCTGACATGCTGATATTTTGATGATACAAAACTACAATGTCAATTGTCATACAAAGCAGACAGCATTCCCACACACGCACGGAAACGGCTAATTGGACACAAAACAAAAATAATAATTTGAGTACGTTTCCGATGTTTCCATTATGCTATAAATAGCATAAATGACCGTGTCACAATTCAATGCTTTGTCAGGGTAATTGCTGAGGACGATTTTAAAATGAGCTATCTGTAATAAAGATTGGCTTAGGACTGTGGAGTCAACTCAGGTTCGAACCCACGGCACACACCTCTGTCAATAAATAGATAAGATTCGTCTTTTCAAAGATATGTATGTATGTATCATAAAAATTGTAAATTATCGCTGGCTAATTTCGAAGTAAAACATTGTGAGGAAACCTGCATGCCTGAGAGTGCCTAAAAGTGTTTAAGGTTGTGTGAAGTCTACCAATCTGCACTTGGCCAGCGTGGTAGACTATGGTATCCCTTCTCATTATTAGAACAGGCCCGAGCTAAGCAGTGGCCAACATTGTTGAGAAACAGGGCTGCTATTTTTAATAAAGATTGACACATTTTAAGCATTTTTTTTTTTGGAAATTTATGTAATGCTATTTATTCAAGGTTCTTGCCCACACCTCTGTTAAGAAAATAAAAAATGAGCAAATTAAATCAACTATCACTTAAACGTATTGTAGTAGAATGAGTTGCAAGTAAAGATATGATTATTTTTATTTTTCAAGACAATATATTATCACTAAAAAAAAATATGATTTAAGAAAAGTCTTGAAGATTTTGAGCACATTCAAAATATACTCAAGGGTTTTTAAAAAAAAACAACCGCAATAATTTTTATTTTGAAAAAAAAATCATAACATGCATTTAATTGTTATAATTCAGGGAGCGTGTCAATCCAAACACGTAAGATTAAACAACCAAATTGACTCACAACTTCACACAAGTAATTATACATTCCAACATTCCTTGCATCACATCCAATTTAAAACTAAAGTGTTATTATAACATCAAACCTTCATTGAAAGCAACAATACTCACTATGTAAAAATTATACATAAATACTGCTTACTATCTATATAATTTAAAATTATATGTCCGATATATGCGCTAGAACCACTTATTATAATGTTGAAGTGTTAAATTATATAGCGCTCAGTTTTGAGAGCGTTCGGCCTTTAAAAACATTCGCTTTAAGTATTAATTTTCTGCTTTGAACAATTTCATTTAAATGCTTTTATAGAACAATGCATAAAAGGTGCGCATCCCTGGGGCGTAGAGTGCGGAATAGATCAAACAGCAGTAGACTGTCCGTACGTGGGTCACTGCGATGCCATTTCTCATGGGATGATGATGGGGCGGTGAGTTATGTGCTGATCACACTTTTATTATAATAAGTTCAACATTTTATTTTCCACTAACATAGTATATAAGCTTTAGTAACATTATGAGTCATGGTCACTTGAAAACAGATCTTATTAAAGATAAATGGAAGTAAATACAGTGATTACACTATTATTTTCTGATTCAGGGATAAGCTTAAACCCATTTTCCCAGCTTTTCAAATGCCCATAATATCGGAAATGGTTTTATAGCACTCATTGCATGTGGAGCATGTGTGGAGTGGGGTGCATGAAAGGAGGATTCCCTACGTCCGGGCAATTCGCAAGTTCACCTAAGCGAAAATCCTTTCACCACGATGGCGAGTCAAAATAAAACTTGACAAGCCATCGACACGACGAAGAAGAAGCACTCACTAATTGACATTGTGTGATTGTTGTGGGCGTCTGGGTGGGATCATATCCCAATTACAGGTTGATACGTCAGCCAGTCAGGGAGCTATATAACTATGTGCAAGAATGGAAAAACTTGACCAGCTATAGCCAAAAACATTTGAATGAGTTATTTTTTTTCCAAGTAAGAGGATAAGGTCACACAGACATTCAAATCTCCACGGGCCAAGTATCAATACAAAACATATAAATCCTTAAAATTTTTCACACAATATATTATCATCCATCAGCTTCCATACACTCGCATACAAATGACAATACGCTGGAATTAATGAACTAGCTGTAGTGGGAAAAGATGGAAGATAAATAAAGCCATTGTGACTGTTTCAAGAAAATCTTTCAAATGTGATGTCATAGTGTGTAGTGGTGGAGTAATAGCTGGAGACTGTTTATGGAAGGACAAATGTACAGATACACATACATATTTTAAAGGCCTGTATGGAACCGTCACGTTGATCTATATGAATTAGGAACGTAGTTTCATTATTGATCATTGCAATTTTATAATTATATACTATGACTGGACTATTATGACATTTTCTACAACTACACTGAAAACAGTGGGTAACTGTTTGTTAAAGAAAGACAAAATGGTATGTTAAAGACGTTTATATCCTATTCCTTTTTGATGATATAAATGTTAAACCTCGATCGTTATAAAAAGTACTACAACAGCACTAAGTTTATGGTTTTAGTTATATGTAAATGTAAAGCTACCTACATTTTAGTAACTGCACAATAATTTCCGTGCATATTTATTTATTTAACATGAGAATTTTGCGCGGAACATGACGTGGCTCTATGACACATATCAAGAATACTAATACTTTATAACTGAGTCACTACACCAGTACCAAAGACTATTTAAACACGGTACTTCGGATCATGTAATGGTAAAAATATTTACAGATTTACCTATACATTGCCAGTAAATATAAGATGGGCTCGCGTCGTATAGGCTTCCCGTGCAGTGCGATACCAGCTTATACTGGCAATTTATAGGTTGATCGGTAGTCGTATGTACCTGCCATGAATCATCAAGGCATTGAACTAGCAATAATACAACGTAATACACCGTTTACATTGTTAATTAATTAGAGCATGCAATTTATTAGATAACTTAAAAAAATCAAATATGACATTATTAACTTAAAATATCTTTAATGGCAAGTTGGTGTAATTATTGTGGAGCCTTTTATTTACCTGAAATTGATCGCGAAATGTTTTTCTTCTACTTTTTAATTTAATATGTTAATATCATCAACTTACCGACACATAAAGTTTAACTTAACATTGTATTTCCTCATTTTAGTAAAACATGATTGATGTTTTGAATATTTACGTGCATAAGCTGTGTAAGTACCAGCCTATCGAACAGCTAGGTACAAAATAAATGTAAGCACATTATCTAGTACCGCTATAGGTATACATATCATAGCACTATAAATGATCTCTAAAGCAATGAACTTCACATTAATAAACATAAACAAGCAAAAACGTCAACATACGCAAATATTTATCATTATGTAAAGATACATAACATAAAATCAAAGCCAGGTATCACCTCGACCTACTCAAATATTTAACACATGTAACTACATCTAATTAATCTAACTACATCTAAATGCGCTAAAACAAAATCGTCGTTGTTTTTGACGATACTGTTATCAAAGACTGCCTTGTTTATCTAGTTAGGGTTTAGCGTAGTTATATCACAATGACATGTTCACGGTAAAGTCCTAAATGAGATTTCTAGGCCAAGCAAAAATTTTGGATATTTTCCTTCAACAACTTTTCAGTAGCTGCACAAAGTTTAAATTTGAGTACAGTAGATGGCGGCAGGCTCACCCCCCTTTAAACTAGACTTTTAAAAGAACAGGTCAAATAAGGGTGTATACTAGCGTAAACAATTACATTTTACAAGATTTAGTCCAGTACTTGACAAAAAGTAAAAATATTTGTATTTTTTATAGTAAAATACGAAAAGAATATTGTATCAAACATTTATTATAAATGCATGATTGTTTTTTCCAGACGGACTTTAAATTGGTTATTTTCAATAAGTAGATAGAGTATTTTTCACAAAAAAATACAAAATTTCAAATCAAACAAAATGAACCTTCGCATTTTCAAATAAGACTGAAGTGTATACAATAGTGTTTACTCTTCAGTCTAATTTAAACACAACGATATATTGTATGATTTTATTGATGTCAAAATATAACCAAATTATCTTACTTAGGTATGTAATGTCATGCCACATTATGTTAAAGTTCATAAGGTCGTTTGAGGTCAACTTATAAACGTAATATATGACATGACTTCGCTAAATTATGGTTGACAAATGTGTTCACCTGTGATCTTTACTTTTTCAATACGAATGTGGTAAACGAACCTATAGTTAACTAGAAGTCAAATTGTTTGTAAATTACATTATAATTTACAAACATTCAGGTTATAAATATATGTGTAAAATACTGTATTTGTTTACCTATTTCTTGTATATACCTGTACTTTTTGGAAAGGTAAATGACCTGTGGTAGTTAAGTTAGGTAGTTTTATAAGAGAGCTTTCTTTTCAAAAATATTCAGAATTCTAGTTCTGAATTTGCAGCCTCAAAAATATTATGTAAGTCTTCCTGTTCATGTTAACTAAATCAGTGTTTTTTACAACAATATTAAATGTGATCTATAAATTATCTTTATCAAAATCTGCATCTATGAATATCAAAACATGTTTTAAAAAAGCAATCTTAATCCAGGTCTTCTTCTACACTCTTAACATAACTTAAAAATCATAAACCGATCTAGATCATTATTAAAAAATGTATTTAAAATGATGGTATTAGCGAATAAAATTTTAGGGTTCCCCTCGGTTTCCCTGGTATCCCATCATCAGACCCTAACTTGGTGCCGTAAGACGAATTCGCAAAGATACTCTCCCCAACGGGAGAAAAAAAATCCATACCGGTCCATAATTGACGAAGAATTCGGTGGAAAAACATTTAAAAATAAGAAAATTACGCCCCGAGTACATAATCTTTTCTTTTTTTGAAATCATTTAAAGTAACGGTCCCTAATATTCTAGTATGATTTCCTCATACGCCATCTACAGTTAAATTTGCATAGCCTTTGAATAATAACTATAAAACTAGAATACTCATTTTGCATTATTTCTCATTATAGCAGTATTGGTAGTTTTTAATATGCCGTTTTTTCAGCTTTTGAGACTTGTATTTAAATTGATGAACTGTTGGGTTTCCTGGTATTAATAAGGATGGTAGCATCTTTCTGGAACAGGTTTAAGTTATAATAGACTTCCTAGTGCAACCGTTATTTATGAATTAAATGTTTATTTTACATGTTATGTATATTACACAACCTAATGCAGAACCGTTATTCTTGGCAAAATATTCATGTAATGTTCACTCGTTTGCAAAAATAAACGATCAATGTTTCTCATAAATATCATAATATTTTTCTTATATAGCGTATTATCTAAAAATATTAGAGCACATTGTCCAAGGTACTTGCACAAACAGTTGGTGCAAACAGGTCTTTTCAGCCGCGCTCAACCTTACTTGGGATAAATTAAAATTTTCATTAATTTAAAATTTGCTCAAACTTGTTCCATTTTATGCAGCCAACAGAACCGGATTCTAGGTGCCGAAATTGCAAAGAAAGTTTTCTAACAAAAAGTAACAGCATCACTGGACTGTAACAATTACAAAAATGCAAAGGTTCAAAGGTGCAATACTATGCTAATATTAAACTGTATTTAAATCCTTTTCTCACGCAAAACAGTTTTTTTAGGCTGTACCGAAAACCCAGTTCACTCGCGAAATCAAATCACGATTTTTTTTTTAAACAAAATGTAACTCAAAGCTACACTTACATATTCACAGTTTAGCCCAGTATAATACAAAGAAATAACCTTGCAAGTAGGCTTCTAAACCAACTTATGAATAAATAAACATGCAACTTCACAACGCTAGATGAAAAGGTACAAGCAGAGTGATTGTACATTTGTGTAAGATACGCTGCGTTTAGTTACCGTGAGAAATTACAACCAGATAAATGTAAATGTTTCTATGAATAATTGATGAGACTGCGACAGGCAGCTTTTCAATTCTAATTTAACTATTAATCCAGTATACTAAAACTTAATGGACATTTCGCACCACCAGTGGAAAAGTTGTTTTGATATAGACAAAAAAATATGTGAGCACAGTACATTACACAATTACAAATACCACAAATATCAAACTTAACGTTAAACCAACCAAACAATGTTTGAATACAAATCTTACTATACAACTGCGACACGCAACGTTTTTACAACTAATCTAAACACTACTTAAGACAACAGAGGCTTGCAGTATATGCAAATGCTGTCACACCGACACACACAGATCGACATATCGATAATCTACTGGTCGACATTGAAGGCATGTGAAATATAACAAATAATATATTGTATATATACCTATAATACAATGTATATGGCTGAGCTGTTGTTTGACGGAACTATATGCCAATAGAACTTAACCTTATCACTCATCTATTGCCTTATCACTCATCTATTGCCTTATCACTCATCTATTGCCTTATCACTCATCTATTGCCTTATCACTCATCTATTGCCTTATCACTCATCTATTGCCTTATCACTCATCTATTGCCTTATCACTCATCTATTGCCTTATCACTCATCTATTGCCTTATCACTCATCTATTGCCTTATCACTCATCTATTGCCTTATCACTCATCTATTGCCTTATCACTCATCTATTGCCTTATCGACATTGGATTTAGTGATAAGGTTAAGTGAAATATTGTGTTAAGTATGACGACTAAGATAATGATTTTATTTCAGGTTTACATCCATAGCTTCTTAGTAAAATTTATCTTATGATCTATGTTAGTAATTATTATTATCTTACGTGAATGCATGAAAAGAGCCTCCTCGAGTGACGTACACAACGAATCCCTACGTCCGGCGCACCCTGGGCAATTTGCGAGTTCTCCAAAGCGAATTGGCTAATCGTTTCACCACGATGGCAAGTCAAAATAAAATTTGACTCAGCCATCGACACGACGAAGAAGAAGAATTATCTTACAGTAAATATTATTATTTTACCGATATAGCACTCGATTTTGTTAAACCAAAAAAAATAAGTTCATACAGTTCCTTCTCTCTAACTTTGTTAGAAAGGGACAGTATATTTGGACAGTACTTAAAACTCACGAAAGCGATAGGTTTTAGTTAGTTTTGGTCCCATCAAACTATAATTTGTCGTATTTCCCTTTCTAATGAGGCTAAAGACATAAAGTAGTGATTTAATAGTGTCGGCGTATTTTTCTACATCTAGTTGTAGACACTCAAGGATGTCAAGATGTTACAATTTGACTGTGCATAACAAAAAACACGTTTTTATGAAAAATACAAAATAACGGTTTAAAACACGATAATTTATGTTCTATTCGCAATAAGGAAATGAACAAAACTGTCATCTTATCATTCCACAATGATTTACTTCATCCATAAAAATATTTTATAAAGAACTCTGGAAAACGGACGAATAATCTAGATATTATTCAAATTTGTGACTTGTCATCAAAAAAACATGGTAGAATATTTTGCATAATAATTTATTCATTAGTTTATCATGGCAAAAATATTTTATAACTGCGTATTATGGGAAATAAATATTATTGTAAACTAGAATCCAGGGTAAATGGGACATAGCGACATTTATTCAAACGACAGTTTCTAGTCAAGGTCAGTGTTTATTATCATCGGATTTTTTACCCACCTTCAAAGTAAATAAATCATAGATAAATAAGCATTTATTTACATATTGCACCACATATAAGTATTCTGACTTAACTTAAGTACCGTATGACATTTAGAACTAATCTAGATTCAAGTAAAAAATAAAGTAATGATTATAATATTCTAAAATATGTACATATTGTTTAGGACGTGTTTAAAACTAACGGGATTATATTATTGCAATAATCATATTTTAATAAATGATTTTATAATCAAGAACCGTTACAAGATGTATTGAGGAATCAATTTAATTAGTTTATGTGGGAGGACGATGAATAATAGCAACCCGGAACTATTGGTGTGACTATGTGGATATTTTTAGTTGAAATTTAATCAATATAGCGGTATATTTACTTATTACCATTGTTTTTGTTTATACTTGTGCAAATACACTATAGACTGCTGCTGGCTTCAGATGAGTTCCCTACAACACCCCGGATATGCCTACCTACTATGCTGAAAGCACTCACTAATTCTTTTCAAAGGCAGTAACAAATTTCATAGTACAACAGATTACAATTCACAAAGCATAGCATTGCCTCACTGACCGACGCGGCCGGCGATCGATGTAATCGATTGTAATCGATATTCCCTTGAACCGATCTACTCGAAATAATCGCTCACATCCTCACCTCACTATGAGGACTAATATATTCTATATTACATGCAAAACAGTTATAAACTTATGACTTCCAATTGGTATTAGATAGCATCAAACGTATTTTAAACTACCACAATAGGTTTAAAGAGGATATTACGTTACTATTAGTGATGCTATGCAAATACCGAATATCAGTAACGTATAGTTGTTTGTTTTTATATGGCATTTAGCCATGTTTAGCAACCTGTCGTGGATTTAGAATGTGGCTTAAATAGCTCAGATGGAAGAGTGATAGGACGGAATCCTAATGTCGCAGGTTCAAGCCCCGCTTCAAGTCCAAAAACAAATTCGACATTTTCTTAACGTATGCTCTGTGTTTGCCAAATAGTAAAATAATATTCTAAAAGAATAATGGTTGGATCTACCATCTTCAATAAACAAATATACATTTTGCATAAAATTTAAGAAACTGTGTAGTTTCATGCACAATAATACTTAAAATTCATAATTTTCGTATTGCTCAATATTTAATTATGGAGTTTATTAGATCAACATTGCATTTCAGCTTTATAAACACTTATTATCAATATACCTAATAGTATTCATATTCTTTATTATTGCATGGTATTCGTTGCAATGCTACACTAGCCAATACGGTTAACGAATAGATTAACAGTGAAGTGTATGTAGTATGTAGTTTACATCCAATACAATGCACAATGGTGGAATGTTTCGACATCAAAGGAATGTATTTGATATCACTTGTATGTTTATACGATTCTGAAGGTGATACAGCTTTTTAAATGTAATGGGAGCAAAAGTTTCACGGGACAACACTACAAGTTGCCTATAATCTGGCTGCCTTTAGTGTAACCTATAAAAAAAAGTTTGCTATAAAAGTGTCATGTTTTTTTTAAATAACTGCTGATCATTAGTTTTGGCAATTATACAGCCAAAGTGTTTTGCACGGCAGTTGAAATTCCTGGGTGCTAGCGTTCATGCACGAGCGATACCTGGCACCCCGTATAATCACGTGGACGGAACACACTGGGTTTTAGTCCGTGACTAAACCCAGACTGAAACCTGACTCGGGATGCGTCAGGCATTTCCCAGTAAAAAAAAAGATATATTAAAGTCCAAATAGCAAAACTTCGTAATAATAAATCTAAAAAGAAAATAACACTCCTGAAAATAATGAAGTTGGTAATTTAATGAAGATGATAAATACATTAGATATGAAGTGAAAGGTGATTAATTTTTAACAACAAAGGGTTCGTAACGTTCATAATGGGGCATAACAAAGCACCAATAACGTCTCATTTGACTTTCCCTACACAAAACATCGCCCTTCTACCTACTCTCTTGTCCATTGTCTCCCTCCACTTGTACACATGAAGACCTTATGCAGGCCACTAGTAAGGGAGTGGAAGTTGCCACTTATTGGGTAAGAACAATTTTAATTCAAATATAGTCATAGCCAAGTTAAAAGAAGCAGCAGGAGGAATATAGCAATTATATTTTTTTACAAAAGTAGCTGCTTTAAGAATGTATGAGTTAATGTTAAGTACCCATATTCCTTAAAAAACAGTCTACAAGATATATGATTTTCAAACAAAAAAAACGTTCCGTTAAAGACTATAGATTAATAATAATAAAAAAGATAAAAATCCACCAATATGTTTAAGGGTATTCTAAGGCTACACATAATATGTCCCTGTAATATCTTAAAAAATTATAATTTCAAATATATGATATATCTTGTAGACTGTTTTTTAAGGAATATGGGTACTTAACATTAACTCATACATTCTTCAATTCATCTTTTCTAATCAAATTAATATATTGTTTTTGGTAAATAGAAACGACTTGTTCAAAGGTCAATCGCAATTTAATAGTCTAGTCACCTCACTAAAAAGAATATAAATATGTTTATCAGTTTGTAGAGGAAACACTATTATTTGAATACTTTTAAATGTTTCTCAATGGTAGCCGCTACGGATTGATATTATGTTTTTTTTATTTAATAGTGTAATTTGAATAAACCGTGGGTGTAATGTTTTAAAGATTTAGATAAAAACAGACATAAGGTTTTTATTTTATGTTTTAAGTTTTGTAACGCACAGCTGTTATTATCATTTGGGATGGGTTTCCGGTTTACAAAATACATTCTTCAAGACGGTAGTCAATGACTCAGAGATCTTATTTCAAATGATCAAATAAATTATTGCAGTCTTTCACAACATTATTGTAACATTATAGAATAATGTGTTAAGTTTTTATGAGTCAATAGCAAAGGATTAAACGGAACAGTTGGACCCGACTGATAGTAGGTTAACAAAAATACAATTTAAGACTTGCCTCTGCTAAACTTCCATAAATTGACATAAAAAACAACAAATTATAATTTCAACAGGCATATTTAAAAATTGTATTATGGATACGTATACGGAAAATATGTATATGGATACGGAAAATCGAAGAGGAATTAAAATATTCCCCTTCCATTTTCCGATATATAAAAATACCTAATGAATAAAATGAAATGTATTACTAAAACCAGTAATCTAATGGGAATACCTTAAAAAATATACATTTAACAAGCCTATTAAAAATTAATAATAATTTTATTTTAACAAAAGCAACTACTTTAAACAAAGAAATTAACATACATAATAACATCTACAACCAGTTTCATAATGTTCATATTATTTACTTATTTGCCTGTTATGAATAAAATATAAAACGGTAATTAGAAAATGTTTATAACTCTATCTTGCGCATAGAACGAAAATTATCAAAAAACATAACCGGTTTGAAACACCAGCGTTCTAATTACATTTCAATAAGTTATTCATTAGAGATTGTTAATTAATTAAAATGTATTTGGGATAGCTTTTTAATTTGTTAATTTTTTTATCTATTTGGCGAAAGAGCTTATTTATGTAATGAGTAATTTCATTAATAGTTTGTATAGTTATGATTTTTATTATTTTATCTCACTACCGCCTCTAAATTATTTTTCGTAATAAAAAAAATTTAAATAAATAAATTTTAAATTATGTCTTTTGAAAGAGATGGGAAGAAAAGTCAAGCTCAAGGACTTGTTATTTTTTTTCTCATGAAGAAATTTGACGATTGAAAATCAAACCTATGATGTAACTTTGACCCGTGTGCACACGACACACTGATTCAGAATTGATGTTACTTCATAGATAAAGTTACCTTATAAGGTGGCTACGAGTTTTTTTTAAATGTCGCTACATTCATTAATATTATATGACGTTGTTTTTTTTAAATGGTGTATTTCAAATCCTACTCTTTCTTAAATGGTTATGGCATTTCAATTTAATTCTAATTTGCCTAATATTGTTAGGAATTGATTGTCATTTTGTCACGATTTTTATTTAATATACTAATGAATGAGCTAATAAAATTAATTAAGGTAACAGTCAATATCAGATATTTATTTTTATTGTTTTTGTTTCTTTTTGAGGTTTGAGGTCACGCATAACGACCTTTTTGAATAATGAAATCTTGAACCTACACCGTTGAGGTATCAATATGTGGATTGTAGTAATAAGAACATTTTAAAAACTACCGGTGATAATTTATTGACATTCCGATAGCGGTTATTTTTTCCACAGCTTTATACTTAATAATTGTAAATTAATTGACTGTCGTCCTTATTTTCCTATGGTCATAAACAAAATAGTGGTTAATATATATAAATTACTACACTAATTTCTTTTTAGACGAGTGCAATTGGGAATAAAATACATTAATTTCTGTATGTTGCGGCGAGTAAAAATACGCTTGACGCATCTCAATTAAAAAAATATATATTCCCAATGATATTGAATAAAGTTTAATAAAATCACAATAGAAGGTTTTTCCTCCTGCAATGTTCCATATTCTCGCATTCTTGGAAGGCTGCCATAGAATCGATGGTGCAAACGGATTATAAATCCTCGTAATAGCAGTATTTCCACTGATCATTCAACATTGGAATAAATCTGGGAATCATTAGTTTATTTATTTATTATTATGGGTAATTTAAGTTTTTCTATTATCATTGTGTATTTACAGCAACAAAGAATTAATACTGAGATATTAATGAATTTGTTAAAAACAGGGACTTGTTATCACAAAGAGTCTGAACATGATTATTCAATCAATAAAAAAGTTCATGTATGAATTGTTTTTAAAAACAAAGAGAAAGGTTACAAAAGAATATAATTTTGCTAAGAGAAAGTCACTATTGTATACCTTTAGTATCAATTACTTGTAACAAACTTATGACTTTCTAGATTAATAAATAGATAATTAAGATGACTCTTAATCTATTTTTATGTTGGTTCTTTGTTTTGAATAAAAGGTAAAAGCAAAACATCCGTAACGCAGTGCTTTAACTATTGGTAGTAAATTTGCATATTTATCTACAATTTATCTTTAACTAGCTGAACCGGCAAATGTTGTTTTGCCTTATAAATTTCCTATTTTTATAAAAAAAAATAGATTTGCCATAAGCTCAGCAAAATTTTAATCAAAATAGAGTGAAAACAAAAAAGACGATAATTGATCAGTTATCGAGCGGGATGATAAATTATTAAATTACTAAAATGGCTATTTAAAAATAGGGGTTGGTGATAAAAGAGTAAAAATTTAGGGTTGTATGTATTTTTAATGCCACATTATAGAAAAATAAAAACAAAAAATAAAAAAAAATTGTAAGGGTGAACAACCCTTATCACTTAGGGGTACGAAAAATAGATAGTAGCCGATTCTCAGACCTACTGAATATGCATATAAAATTTGGTAAAAATCAGTAAAGCCGTTTCGGAGGAGTAAGGTAACTAACATTGTGATATGAGAATTTTATATATAAGATAATGTATTATAAATACAAGTATAATACCTACTTCCGCTTGCTCGGCAAACAAACGCCACAATTTTTTTTATTCATAATATTTTACAATCGTTTTAAATACTTTATAGGCTAATGGGAATTTTTTATAACAATTTTTATCATGTTTTTTTTCTTTTAAACTTTAAGGTTTTTATTATTGCCAATTCTTCGCGTCTTATACTTTTACAGTACTACAAACAATATCAATAACCCAGTCATACAACCATACATACACAGGCAACATCGTGTGCGTTCTCTAGTACGACATTGCGTAGTCGAATCGTGCGCACCGTTCTCACCGCGCAGTCACCCATGCTGGTGGCCGGTGTAGTCATGAATGAGATACACCGATGGGAACCATGGTTGACTGAACTGGAGTACTCAATGGTTCTGTGTTATAGGTTTTATGTATTGTTGTATTGTTATTAACTTTAATACGCTAGCTGCTGATAATTGATGCGTGTATGTGTATCATAATATCTGTGCATTTAATTATTTTGCTGCCCCGTTGGTCTAGTCGTCAGCGTATGTGCCTCTCACCGCGAGGTCTTGGGCTCGATGCCAGGGTTGGGCAAAAGTGTTACTTGGGATTTGACAGTCTGGAAATTTTCAGTAGCAGCATGGAGTTGGATTTGTGTCCGGTGGATGGCGATAGGCTCATATCCATTAACATGAGAGCTAAACATAACACGTGAAAATTAAATGTGGATGTTATACACCTCTGACACACCCACAAGGGTAAAATAGGCATGATGTTGTTATGTTAATTGTAGTGCCGGTTAGTGTTGTGGTTAATTATAAAGTTGAGTTGAGAAGACAGATTGGGCACAACTGCATAACATCTGATACTAAGTCAGAGGGTAAATGGGAAAACAGCCTTATTTAAAAGTAATCAAATTTATTGCCAAAGCCAAAGAATACTTTACCAAAAAAGTAAAAGAGCCCATTATTAACAAAAAAATCGATTTGTAACTTTGGCTGTCTAAACCTTAATGAAATTTGGTATCAAGATAGTTCAAGACATGGAAAAGGACAAAGGCAATTTTTATCGAAATACACAGCGGGTAGAACTGCTGGTTAAAGCTAGATAATTTTAAAGTTAATTAGCTGTCAGCTGATCGCACATCGGGGTCACATAGAATCAGAGCTGACAAATTGGGCACAGCTGAATATCACTTGATGCGAGTAAGTGGGGCGAGACAACGCACTCGGTAATCATGTGGGACGGCTTGCCAGGACCTGGCAAGTGTCAACTTGGCCAAAAAGATTGGTGTTTGTGTTCTTCTCGATTAAGCTTTCACACGGAAGTTGCGCTTACTTAGTGAACTAACAGTTTCAACTAATACGTACAATATATACTATACGCTATACTAAAGCTGGGTAGTTTTATTTAATTTATATCTGTACATTTGTTGAAGTTTATGAAATAAATAATATTTTACTTTGACTTTATTTTACTGGTAATAAAGGTTTTGCCAAACGAGCTTGGGAAGTCGCCAGTAGAACTAAGTAGACCATCTTTTGTTGTCTTTTTGTTGAGTTTAAGCTTAAAACTCATTTGCAAACCCTTCTGGATCTCGCATAACATGCTAACACATTTTAACAATATTTTTGAAGAACGATCTAACATTATGCTCACGAGAAGATAGCAAAATAATCCATTAAACGTTGTAAACGGTTTTATAGTGCCTTAAAGCTCTCATATCCAAATCGCCAGTTTGGCCAATTCAATTAAAAATCCATCACAGAATGAAATTATCATAATGTACTGAAGTCCACACTATACGTGGTCACTTTAAATGCATGCATGTGTTCATTTCATGGTCCAAATAAAAGCGGTATTCATTAAAACCGGATGTTCAAGAGGCAACATTGTATACCTACATGATAATACAATGTACAAACGTTTACTCTGTATGTAATTTTGAAATTATACAACTCTATCATAATTTATTCAACTTAAATAAGTTTGTTTGGAAATGGCGAAATTATTTGAACTATCTACCAGCGCCCTACATTTGAAGGAAAACAACATTTTTGTTTCTAAATTATTTTGTAAACTTTGTGATTACCTAATTACTCGTTTTATAATTGCCATAGCTCTTATTTGTTTTTTCTCACATTTGTCATATTGACACACTCCTTTTAATTTTAAGGCTTTCTCCGTAGAGGACAATGCTAGGATTTATATAAACTCTTGTCCAGTCCTTCAATTATTATGTATCGCACATCGCTTTATATCAAAACGGATTCATATCTAGAACTTGGCTTTACAAACATTCTAAATCTAAACTACATATCCACAACTTCATAACATGTTGCCAGCTATTCGAGAAAGTAGCCTTAAATTAGAACCGATCTTTCATGCTAGGCTATTTCAGAGGGGGCTAGCATTATTTTTAATAAATATATACGACATGAACGCGACAAAATACATCTTACGCTCGTTATACTACAGGCTAATATCTATCACTAGATAGAAAAGGTCATATGGAAACGTTTCTAATCGCTTGTAAAAGGAGGCATGACCAGTTAAGAGACTAAAGCCTAGCTCAGATAAGTAATAGGATGTAACGGACGCATTAACGAAGCAGCTTTCTATATTAAAGGTCAGGCAAGACCTCTCACTTTGCATAAACTTGCATTAGTTTATGTCCATAACATGTTTTCTATTCTGAATCATATAACATTTTAAATATCCGTGTGTCTGTACTACAACATGGGTCAAACAATAAAACATAATGTACAGGGTGGATGCGAAATAGTAACATTGATTAAAATCACAGTTTCAAGACATGGTCAGTAGACATTTACATCGGTTAAAAATATTAAAATTTGCCTAAATTTTTTTTTAAAGCCTAAGGGTGTGTCCCACTGCTGGGCAAAGGCACTGTTTAGATTATTAAATTTTCATTAAATAAAACAAATCATTTTCAGTTGAATGCATTCGACTTCTACGCTTTACCGTCATTCATTTGTCTATAACAGCGTCAGGTAACAAAGTTCAATGACCTGCAATCAACACTTATTCTCTCTCGCTCACACCTACATTACTAACAAAGCAAATACCTGAAGATTCCTTAGAAAAGGACAGACTTCTGTTATTCATAATTTGTCCATAGAAATATGAAGACGGCAACCGCTTTCACTTACCCTCGCTTATGTAATAATAACTTACATACCCTTTATGTTATTTTCAACTTTATATAGATGGCTTTAAGGTGGATTTTCGTGGAGTCCTTACCTGTAAAAGAAATAGGTGGTCATTAGATTAATTAAGACTATGGCTGCAATTTTGCATCGGTTTTAAATAATTCGACGCGTCTGACTCTAAATGGATGGTACAGCCGAGATCATTAATGTGTAGAACCTTATTTTCCTCGCAATAAGATTTAAAACTGTCAACGTAATAATCAACTAGATTTTACGGCTAAATTCACAACAATGGGCTGTAGTATATATAGTATATAGCTATATAATAATAATATAATAATGTTTATTGGAACCAAAATACATTTTTCACATATTTAATGGTTACGGTAATAGCTACGATAGTTAGAAATAAACTGTGTTGCAGCTATTAACGCTCACCTCAAGGAGTTGAGTACATCAGTGGTCCTGTTACATATTATTTTATTTGAAACATGCTTTTATTTTTATAATAGAACTTTCTCACACTAGAGGCTAGGTTAGTCAGTGAGTATAGGTGTATTGAGTGTACATATGTGTGGATATGCGTGTGTATATGTAAGCGAGCGTGTGTTGTATGTATGTGTGCGTTGTGTGTGTGTGTGTGGGTGTAGGTGTGTGAGTGTGTGTGTGTATGTAAGTGTTGTGGGTGTGTTTCTAATATTTTTATCTGCACTAAAATACAGAAATATTTTTAAATTTTGACTAGAATTTCAATACCATCGTAAGTTTGAGTAGAAAGCCATTTATCAGTTACGGATTTACACTCTCAAAATATATATTTATATATATAATAACTAATAATGCATTTTTGTATGCGGTATAACGAATCTTGAAAAACATTTGCAAAAAATAAGTGTACGGTAAATGGAAAAGTATAATGAAGCTATGATGCATATTTTTACTTTTCTCTGACCAAAACGAAATTTTACAGTAACCTCTTTAGGTATCACTAAATATTTTGACTACTTTTTGCATTAGGCCCCTACATTAAGAAACTCAATTCATTGCACAGTATTCTGTAGTAAGATAATATAAATAAAACAATAAATTATTCAGTACAACACTCGAACCAAATAGTAAACGTATTTTCTAATAAAAGAAAAACCCTAGTAATTGAAACCACAACAATGTAAACATAAACGACATTGATTGTCTATTGACTTAATTTTATTTTTCTTTTGAAGCGCGATACCTCACAGCTACACACAATAAAATACAAACTTTAATACTGCTTTATTGAAGCAACAAAAATAGACCAGTGTTTATTTTTGCAATAGCGCCACTTATTTATTTGTTTTTACGATGAGAACAAAATAACTGAACGTGTGTGTTGAATGTTTGTTTAATAATGCAACAATGATATATATTTATTGTTTGAATTTAGCTTTTAGCGCTACATTTTTTGTAAGACAATAATATGTGTAACAAATACGTCAATGGGTGCTCAGTATCAAAAATTAGTCGTGATTTAATTAAAATGATTATTGTCACTGGTATAAAACTGGTATTTTTAGTTGCAACCGAAAAATTGGTCGCTTTTTAAAATAATTTAAGAATACGAATTAATTAATAAGTTTAATAGTAAAAAGGTGTGAAAATTAAACTTAAATCAACTCAAGAAGCTTTCACAAATTGAAGGACAAATGTCCCAGATCTTGATTAAGTTTGAGATAGTTATCCACCTGATAACTCTTTACAAATTTAACATTAATGTTTCGAAAGAGTTTTAAATAATCAGGGACTTATCAGGAACCTGTAAAATTTGCCCATACGAGTAAAATAAAATTTATAAATTTGCAAAAGCTTGTGTTTACAGAATGTTGATTTTTCAACAACACAAGCGCCATGCCGTGGGTGATCCCTTTAACGCAAGTGCCAACTACATTTCCACAGCATGTAATAAATCCACTCATTGTATCAATTTTTACGATGGCAACTAAAATAGCTGAGCGTTCGTATAATATCAGTATATTGTCGCGTCCTCGCCTACTAATGAGGGAGGACAATGAGTGACGCCACACTCACGCAACCGCACGCATACTAAATGTAATGCAATAGTATACAATTCAAACTCTGATGTAATGTTACTGATACTATTTATGATATTAGTGAGGCTAAGACGGTCTAGTGGTTGACGTTTGCGCCTCTCATCACGTGGTCTCAGGTCCGATTACATTTTCGGGCTAAAAATATTATTTGGTGGTTTGCTGTCAAGAAAATCTCAATCGTTCGATTCTTAGTCACGGAGTTCGATTTATGCCCAGTAGATAACGATAAACTCACTCCCTACCACATGGGACCGAAACATAACATAGGTAATGTAGTTGTTATACATCTCTCACCTTTCATGGTAATATAGGCGTGATGTTATGTGAGACGGTGATCCTATAGTGGCAGAGATCTTGTGAACGAGATCGAGGGAAGAAGCACGTTTAACTCTCTTTTAGGCACATGAGGAATAGTCTTGTAACTCTTAGGCGTCCCCCAATGACCCCCACATTAGGCGTGCACGTCACACGGCAGCACCACGCTACGCCGTGCGTGTGTGCAGCCAGCGAGCCCACACGCTCGTTGATCGCGCGTGCCTAATATGGGGTCAGCTGTATAAAGATGTGTTTACATCTAAGATGTAGACACATCTTCATACTTTTGCACATTAAAGATTTCAAGACGTCTTCAATAGATAGTTACCATCAGGTAAAACGTCTGGCGGAAACTACTGAACCGAAATTGATTAAATTAGACACACAATCTATTATTATAATGATTAAAAGTCAGGCTCGTTTGATAAACAAAATTGTCACTGTGACTCTTGTACTTTATGACTTACACTTTTATCGCTCTATTAAAATTTGTCACACGACTAAACAATACCGCAAAAAATTGATTTCACAAATACTTACGAAGCCCTATGCTTTATAAAAAGCGGCCTTATAGTGAAAAAAAAACTACGGTATTGAAAACTATTCATTCATTTTCCCTAGTCACCGTTCAAACCCAAGACAAACTTATGGAACATGAGCATTGGTCGTGGACTTAATTTCAGTGACATAAAGTTGATATTTCCGTGATTTGGGTGAATGTCGAGTTTATAAGGTAAGGTTCTGTATGTGGCAATATGGACGACAACTTGTAACCGCCTATTGCGTACACGCATGCGCGTTTTCCAAACAGATAATTTGAAACACCAACGTGCGAAGCATTGTGCGTTTTATTGCAAAAGTATTAGGGTTCTTAATTAAATGCAATATGTTTAGAAATGTTAAAGTTATTTCAAATTTTCTTGGCTGTTATTGTTTTTGAAATGAGAGAATTTGTAACGGCTCTTTTTGTTTGAGATTGTGAAGTTTTTTTGTGCCGCTAAATTCTACAAAAATGTGTAACGCGTTATTTGTTGTAATAATTTTGAACTTTTCTTAGATAATAAATATGAAACCATGCGGCAAGAACTGTTCGTATAAATTGATACGACCAATACAATCATATTTCCAATAAGAAATGTAGATCCTAGCATTTTATTCCAAGTTGATACCTACATTTCAACATCAACACACTTCGTTTGACAAGAATTTCTCATTCCAAGACAACGCATAGCTTCACCTAAGTGAGTCGAAAGTCAGATAGCCATCAAATGTACACACAGGTAAACTAGTCACATAACTGAAGATCGTGAAACCCACTCGACAAAGTTAGAAGAACTGTCACAATTACCAGATGATTCGAGCCATAAAAACAACTGACATATCATTTTTGCAAGTTATAAAAAACAATTCAGGAGTCTCAGTAATGGCAGGGGCAACTCTGAAATATCGTTAAACAATCGGCAAATATTACTTGTAGACGAAAATGTCCACACCTATTTTTTGGTAGTAAAATGTTCTTGTCCGCATACCACACCGTTTGGAGAGACGATGTGGACATGTGGCGCTCGCATAAACTAAGACACCACCGCGTCTTTTGGACAGGCTACTAGAACTATGACTTACATCAGTGAAGTATGTCCACACCTACCAAAAACATGCATCGAAATTAAACAAACACAATTTTCAACACAACCAAATCATTATAAAATCAGATCAAACAAACATAACATATAAACATACACAACGCAACAGTGGCAGAAGAACAGATGGCGGCAGACACATCAACCTTATACATTTCCATTATAAGACGATCTCGTGTTGTATAGGCTTTCTGTGCAATGTGATACCAGCTTAAATCGAAATGTATGGGTTGATCGGTAGCCGTGTGAACACGAGTGATCATTAAAACATTGCTTAATACATCATTGAGAAATGATGCAAAGGGCCAGTGTTGACAAATGACCGATGAGAACTCTTGCTTAATTATTCCGTTAATTATTATTGATCGGTCACGAAACTGCGATTTGAATGAAACAACATTGGCAAATTGTAAAAGCCTATTTGTTTTAGACGTCAATGGACTCAACGAACAAAGTGTTGCTAAAGATTGAATGAATAGATAAAAGCTCAATTCATTGCTTGTAGCAATTACGATTTACCAGTACGTGCTGTTGGACATCAATGTCATGTATTTCAAACGCTGATTTCTTCCTGTTAATGCGTTTTGTAAATTAATTGTAAAATTAATCAATATAAGTACTTTGTTAAATATTTCAAGATAAATCAAGATATGGCTCCATGATTTTTTTTTAAGAAACAAGATGCTTTGTTTTTACGGCGTAGTTCACCTGATGATAAGGGGTCACTAAACTATAGCCTGTGAACATCAACGAAATATTGCAGGTTAAGACCCACCTGAGCACCACGGTTACCACGCCCGGTGTCACTGTCAAATATTTTAACGAATAATTGACAATTACATACGAAATATGACAACTTGACTTGGTCAATAACCATGTCACCACCACCATCTTAACACTAAACCGAAGCACATTAGTGCAAGCTCTACTATTTTGCGACAGTTATAGGGTAAGTGCTACCTGGTGTGTGTTACCATCACCTCGTTTAAATTATTAGTGCGTTCCGTTCGCTCTGTTATGAAAGAAATTTTAGTATTTTTTTGCGTTATTGCAAAATATTGATATAATTATCATTATTGATTACATTTCTATTCCTTTAGTTCGAATGGAACAGGAATATGATCAAAAATAACGAACATTGTGAACTAGTATAGAACGAATACAATTTTAAAAGTCAACACACTAACGGGGTCTAAAATAAATCTGTACATTGCTAAGGAGGTCACCAGACAAATACTTAGTATACAAGTTGTACCAAGCTGTTTACTTAACGATTGTGTTCGACAAACCTACTAATGATCGAACATTGAACATGCACATTTTTGTTGTTAGTTTGTTACTGAATTGAGAAGTGAAGAAGAATGAACAACGGTTTAAAAATATGCATAGCATAGAAATGTGCATGCAGTTTAGTGTATTGTTTTTAAATTAATTTCATTGCAGTGCAAAAATTTTCTGTTTACGTGTTCTTATTATTCTCATTAACAAGGAAAATCATTACGCTGAAAAATTGACTTATTAGAAGCGTATTTTGAAAGAACCCTGCAATTCCAGGTTTTTCAAAAGAATTGTAATAACCTTTCTTGTTGGCACATGCCGCAACGAATACTTATTGCGGTACCACACTAATGCAGCTCCCGCATTTCGATTATTGACAAAATACGCTTCTAATAAGTCAATTTTTTCACGATTAGAAGACATTTTAGCGAAAATCCTTAATTAATAACTCATACGAAGTTTCTCAGCTGAAACTAAGTATAACACACAGATTTTCGAATCAAATTCGAAATTTGAGGGTAAAAATTCTTTTTATTTACTTTACAGTCAATTCTACCCACTTCCAGGCCATAACAAAAAGTTAGACCATCGTAGAAATTCGTTTCTGTTGCCGAAATGTATGGGAAACGTTTTTAGCGATTTCTGTCTTTTCTAGTACTGAAAGCTAAAATGGTCCCATAGAGTTTTTTGATCCCCACATGAAATAGAATCGATTGGCATAAAAAAAAAATTTGAACTTTTTGCATTTTTTTTGCTAACTGTAAGTTTTTTACAAAATCTGTGAATGCAGTTCAAAATGTCCCAAAAAGTTAGGGAAGGTCTTTTAAGAACGTTTTGCTGTAACTGCAACGGTTAAGGTACTTGCCCTTACTGCCCTGTTTCAAAAATACACCCTGTATTTTAATATAACGGCAAATTAAAAGGTTTCAAGAAAGACAGTTCGGTAGTTTAAAAATGTGCAAATTTGTATGAAGGGTAAAATTATCATAAACAGGAAGCATATTATGATATTTTTTACAGTACAGTACTGAAAATTACAGAAGTGAAAAATATTAGTTAAGTCTTAATAATATTAAGCAAACAAAATTGACTTTAAATTTTGTCGACATAAGCAACAATCTACCGTTATAACGAAACGCGTTTAACTCTTTTGTACTAAGCAAGAACTTACTCAGTAATTATCATTGAAAAATTATCACATCAAACATTCAAATGAATGTTGATGTATTATACAATAAATCAATAACTTTATAACAAGCCAAAGTGAAAACCAATTTGACCTTTGCAATAGCTTGTCGTATTATTTTGTCACCTATTAGTTAATCACTGGCTATCAAGCGTATGTGACACATTACCACTACTCGCTAATAGTGCTAAGTATTACAATACGCGCGTCACACTGCATGCTAAGTACGCATAATTTTATGACGAGCGGTGCATATTACGCAATGAAACGGTGCATTATGAAATCATCGCATAATTGGGAACGCCTTACTGGATTAGGTTCGATTGATGCGCTGGTTCTGATTTGTAGAATTGAAACGTGTTTTTAGTATCATTGAATAAAATTTGCAACAAGTTTTTTTATACACAAAAAACATTAAATAAAAGATTGCTTTTTTTTCCACGAGTTGCGTCGCAAATACTACCAAGACTATTATAATTGACATACATAGCGATGAAACTGAAAATCAACTAATCTATTACAGATAAAAATCTCAATCATTTTAAATGAAAAGCAAAACCACCAGCTGCAGCTCACTTGTAAAATAAAATAGACGACTTCAAAAAGTAGGTAAACTAAAAAGCATAAAATAAATTTACTTCGCACAAATAATACGTTTTTTCATTTAGTTAAATAGAAATTATTAAATAATTATTTTATAATTCTGAAGTCGGTGCCACGTAAATCGGATAATTAAGAATTAATATTCAGTCAGAAAATAGTTGTTAGAAAGATTTATACTTATTATCTAGTTATTGGTTACTTGGCACCGACTTCAGAATTATAAAATAATTATTTAATAATTTCTATTAAACTAAATGAAAAAACGTATTATTTGTGCGAAGTAAATTTATTTTATGCTTTTTAGTTTACCTACTTTTTGAAGTCGGTTTTTGTTTTGTTAAAAATTATTTTATTTTACGATTTTAAGTGATGGGTAGACCGAGCAAGAATGTTTCTCGAATGAGGAGACGACGGTTACTTGAGACGGAAACTTATTAATAATAATCCCCGTACTCCTAACCGTTGAGGAGTTGTACCTTCCAGCATCAGCTCTGCAACTTAAAATGCAAATATCCAAGTAGTTTTAGGTAATATACGAAACACAATATAGAAGCTTGATTGACCCATGATTTCTCTAGGATCCCATCATTAAATCATGACCTCATATTATGAATATACATAAGTAATATTCAACGTCTCGCCTCATCTGTGTATAACTTGAAAGAATACAGTAAACTTCCTCAAGGAGCCTATATTTAAAGAATTATCCCCGTACTCCTAACCGTTGAGGAGTTGTACCTTCCAGCATCAGATCAGCAACATAAAATGCTGGCTACTAGATGCAAATATCCAAGTAGCTTTAGATAATATACAAAAAACAATATAGAAGCCTTTTAAATTTGAGGGTTGCCCTTGATTTCTCTAGGATCCCATCATCAGAACGTGACTGGAAAAAAATGGGACCACATGACAAGTATATCCTATCAAACAAAATAAGAATTTCTCAAATCGGTCCAGGCGGCTTCGAGTAATCGGTGAACAAACATAAAAAAAAAAAAAAAAAATACAACCGAATTGAGAACCTCCTCCTTTTTTTGAAGTCGGTTAAAAAACTAGGTCCCGATTGCAAAAGAAACTAACCCACAAATTATCATATTAGTAACAAGATCTGTTCTTCCGTTGTTGCACATTTGATACAAATACATACAAATAAATATACAAAACGCAACGGAAATGTGCTTTCACAACTAAATCTAGCTGTGGTAATAGTAAGAGAATGGATATTGTAGCTGACATTTCAAATACTTAATTGACTTACGCAACTGCAACATGTACTCTTTGCTGATTGAGTCTTTTTGAATTTCAGAATATTGCTTCTTGTTTTTTTTATTTACAATTAATAATAACTAAAGCAAATTTTAAAGACATGATTAAATCACATTGAAGGTACATAATACTTATCCAAAATTAAGGGCCACCCGAAATTCAGCAGCATTTATTAAATTCTACAACTTTTGGTAATAACTTTCACATTACCTCCAATTAACATTCATGCCACTAGATGCCAGTACCACATTCCAATATCCATAAATACTAAGTTAAAAACTTAAAAGCACCATATGTCTTCCTAAATAGTACCGAATATCTGCATGGATCCTTCACGAAAGATGAAACCCCGGAAAACTAATCATAGCCTTCAATACCCATCAATTACGAGCACCATAATAAAATTGCTACCAAACCGTATTGTTTATATTCCTACCTTCAGAATTTAAAACAAATTTAATATGACCGTCGTAACCTCGACCTTAGCTTGACCCCTTCTGGCGGGTCGTTCTGTACCTATATTACGTATATTGTGTTAAACAATCCATATAAGACACTTGAAGGTGCTAGTAATGACAAATTAATTATATAACTGATTTGTTTACGCGAGATATATGCTTGGGTGATATTAACATCATTTTTTTTATGTTTTGAGGTTAATAAAAGTGACTATAATCTTGTGCAAATTTTGTTATACTTTTCTTTTTCACAAAACATACTATAAATTAGGAGGAAAACATGCATTTAGGATTGTTATACAATTTAATCACCATAGTAACTGCCTAGCTGACTTAAAATACGCTATTTATTGGGTATATTATCAAACCACTCGTAATCGATTGTATAATTAAAAGCGTAAATAATTTAACCAAACTGTAGCTAATAATACCCAGTAAGGAGGTTTTACGTGAGGTTTTTAATCGATGCTTTTAAAAGTCAGAGGTGAGGTAGGTGTTAATTCTAACACATGTTATACAATGATTTCTCACAGAGCCAGGGTCGGTGCAATGCCAAATATTCTAGGTAAGGCTCCATGCATACTGAACGCATGATCATAGAACACGGCAATAAAAGTTTCAGGCAATTGATCAAAAATTTTATATGATTTATATGATTTTATATGATAATATTATTATTTTTCATGAAACATCCACTTAGCTTGGTGTTGGCTTATCAGTTATTATTTGAGAATTACTGAAAAACGTTTACACACGCAACACATTGGAGCTATTTATTACTAGAGTTGCATTCGTCTGTTTTATGCTTTTCAAATTTGATGGTGTTCTAATAAAAAAATAAAACGTTACTTTACTTTAATCAATTATTCACTTTGACGAAAACTTTACTCTCTCAGGACTGTTTTTTAGCATCTTCAATGTACATTTTAACTGTTTGCGTTTTAATGACGCGACATTACGTTATGGCCGCAATGTTTAGTGTGAAGTGAGCACAAACGAATGTAAAATAAAACAATTACATTGTTTAATTGTTGTTTAATTAATGCATTGTGCTTGAATAGTTTGTATTTATTGTTGGGAACCTTGTTGATGGTAAGTGAAGCATTGTAAGTTTATGATTCGTTCATTTAATTGTTTTATGTTACTCATCATAGTTATGGTAACATTTAATTTGACGATGGCAGTTAAGACTTCTGGCTATAATTAAGTTATTAACTACTTACTACCACCATTAAAAAATAAGTAGAGGTCCCAAATAAGTCATTGTGTACAATTTATTATAGCTTATGTTATTATGTTTTATTATGAAAATATACAAAATGAATCAAAGCTATAAAAGCACTTCCGACTAAACATTTAAGTTGCACATGAAAAACATCACACCTATAATACCCAGAAAGGTTTGGCAGAGGTGTATAACATCCACACTTCACCTGCTATGTTTAAGTCACATGTATTGGGGGTGAACAGTCATCCCCACATAAAAAATATGTAAATAAAAATTAATATTTTATTTATTGAAATCCAGTTTAAGTTCATTACGACTCATACACACCTTCATTTACGTTTTACAATTATGTTATTTATATCAACGTGATTTCTATATTAAATAAAATTGTTAGTTGACTATTTATTTCTATAAAAGTAAAAACTCACGATTTCAAGTTAGCTTGAGTCATTTATTTCAGACTAAGCACTTAGTCGTGTCTTCCATTAAGACAGTACAACTTGAATCATGATGAGAATTCTGTAGTCATCCATATTCATTGCTACTAGACGTAATAGCATAGCAACTAAGCTTCTTATTTAGGTAGTAGTACCTAGTTTTACAGCAGTACCTACATTCACCAAAGCAATTTCATTTAAAAAATATTATGATTTATATTATGAAACTAATATTAAAGATGGTTATTAACTAATAATTTTTAACCGTCAAATGTATTTTATTTCTTCATAACTGTGTTTAATGTTAATAATGTATGTCTCGTACTAATACTACTGCTACAGACAAGAAAATTGTAGATGATTTACCCAATCGTCTATATTAAACTATTATTCTATTTTATGAGATAAGTGTCACTTCCGTTTTAAAATCCGTACCAAGTTATTATCCCCAGAAAGATCTAATCATCTCATTCCATCACCAATCTAGGACAATTTTCTCATTAAAATGTCCACTTCCATTCCCATTTATCACAAGTATTTGCTATCTGATCTGCCCAAACGAGTTGCATGCGAACAAATTCCTTCAAGACATAAACAGGTACCTCATTTAGTAAGATTTATACTACCAGTGTTCGGTAACGAGTAGCTAAATGCACTAGAACAAGACGGTGACCAGTCACGTACTACAATTGGGTTTTGAGATTGAATGCTGATTAGAAAAGCTGGTTGGCATGATGAGACACACTTTTAAAAACGGTTGTTTTTTAAATAACTCAAACCTTCTTTAATTGTGGTCATCTCTCGCTTTGTTCCAAATGTAACGGATTCAGTAAATATCAGTATTTTATGATCACCAAGTGAAAAGATACCCAACCTAAATGGTGATGTGCGTCGTTAAATAGCTGAGTGTTTCTTTGCACATTTTTTATTTTCTTGATATATATTATTTTGCAGATTATGAAGATGGTGACGAATAAGAGTTTTCTGCCTCCCTCCTATTTTATAATAAACTAATGCTATAAATATATCCCTGAATCTCAATCAATTTTAAAGTGATATTACTTTGAAATTGTAAATGTAATGTTCGTCGTCAGCGTCTTAGCAAGCAAAATAATATTATTTATTCTACATTTTATGAAAATGTTACAGCCCAAGTTCATCGTTGTAAGACTTGAATACTTCATAACATTGTTCAGTATTGCAATGCATTCTTCATCCAGCACCAAGCATTCAGTTGTGGAGTGAAGACAATGCAGATTAGACACAGCTTTGTTCTCATACTCCAACCTGTAATCATGTCATGGCGAAGCATTGTTTGCTTTTGGCGATAGATTTCTACGTGCTGTCCGTGCTGATATGTGGAATTGTGAATGTAATGGTGTAAGTGTAAGTGCTTGCTAGTAAAGAATTACACATCCTTGTTCCTTCATCCCTATTTCACCATCGGACTACTAGCCAAACCGGCATCGCTTCATGATAGATATTCCTAAAATACCAAGCGTTTCGCTTCAGCATTACGTTTGCGAAATGCCAGAGAACAGAATGCTCTGCTGAGTCTGTGTTACCTATTTCAAGAAATATCTGAAATCAGTGCTAAAAATCATCACGGTAAATGTCTCGTTTTATCAACATTAAACGTAGAAGAATTTTTCTGTATTTTTATTTTCCATGGTGTGCAATAAAGCTTTTATTATTATTATTATTAAGAATATACAACGTAATTTATTCGCTTTTGCTTACATACTTTACAATAGACCTACGGAGGTTGACGTGAACAACCAAAGCTTCGTCCCGACAATAATAATAATACATACTTTACAAGCGCGATCTAGCATGCATTGTAATAAACTAAATAAAACTTTAAAGAAAACCTCAGAACATACCTTATCTCCATTACAATTATCAAGATGTAACAATCACAACTTCATATCGTACTCAAGAACTCATTATCCCACTTATCATAATTGAAAGCTCAGCGCGAACAGCCCAGGCGATTTCACAACAGAGGCGTGTAGCATTCCTAGGATGCCTGAGAAACCTACGCGAACAGCTGGTAGCAATATAGGGCTGGTTTGTACTCACACAAAAAATACTATGCGAGAATTCTTGTGCCGTTATACGCGGCTTGAAGATGAGTAAGAGGTAATTAAATCATAATTATAATAATTATGAGTGTACAACACTTACATGACGTCATAGCGTTGGACATCTAAATCATTATTAAAGTGTTTTGCAAGTTTATTTTAATTGTGGAAAATTAAGTTGTGGTTATCTCAAGAAAATTAAGAAAGTTGTTATGAAAATGCTGTCAATTAAGTTTAACTACGATTCTTTATTTAGTTAGGTACCACACGAACCTGATAGGTACCAATGAAATAGATGACCTTGCTACAGATATATCTTAACTAAATGACTACCTAGTTTCTAATACCAAATGTCAACATTCCATCGGAGCATATTAACACTAGCATACCTATATTTCTTATCAGGGTGTGCCATTGGCCAGTATGAACCAATTTACATACGGGCACATACAATCTAATCAAAGACATGTAACTCAAACTGCAATGCAGTCAAGGTACCTCAGGCACAGAGTAGAGCTCTGTGCTTAAAGTATGCAAGTAACTCATTTACCCACGGTTACATATCAAACCATACATATCTAGTATAAGCTGGCCTTGCATTTATACTTTGTCCATTCCTTTATTTTCTTTTTGACAGATCACGCCTATGAATTACCGTTTCTTTTTGTCAGATTAATGTACTACAATAATAATGTACTTTATTGACAAGCGGCACTTTTTAGGGAAGTTCACTGTTTGTAACAAACAACCACAGACTATAAATCAAATAGTGAAATGAAATAAATCGATGATTATGAAAAAGAATAATTTGGCTTTTTTTTTTGTATTGTCTGTATTTATATAAAAAAAAGAATATAATAATAGTATCATGATTCCATGAATCATTATTTGCAAGAAATTAAGTCGAAATCATGGAATTAAAAATGAAAATGTAAACAAAGGTAACTAGGAAACCGTCATAGACTAAGTATGTGACATTATTATTATATTATTATTTTGTATATACAAAAAAACGAATAATTAATAATGAACCATACCATTTCGATGTAATTAATCGATTGAAAGTTCTTCTTAGACAACATCGATTATGATTTTAAATCGAATCAGTAACGTGTGAAGGCATCCCTAAATGTAATATGTCAAAAAGAAAATAAAGAAATGGACAGAGTATAATAGGCATCCCGAGCAATGCGAGACCTGCTTATATTGGAAATGTATATCTTGATGTGTAGCCGTGTGTACTTAGGTACTTAAGTACCAACAAGTCAAATAGAAAGGACGGTGACAAGTTGAGCCTTATCGAGGTCACACATGGACATTGCGGACTTGAGGTATAGGTTCTATACGTACGTATCTATCTATACTTCAAGATTTCTTCTTCCTGTCCTTATCTTTTATACTATTTGAAGATTTTTCTGACTTGATAAGAAAATACCGTTGTAGAACACATCTCGCAATTGAGTCATCATATAGTTTTTTTTTTATTTTATTTTTTATAACCCCTTAGCCACATTATTTGAATAATATTATAAAAACAAATTGCCAATCCATTTTGGTGGTTGCAAGTGCCTGCCAGATCAGCATAAAGGATCTTCCATAGCGATGCCACTTGCCAGTCGTCGCTGTTTTTTTAAATTAATAATTTCAAATAAAGTGTTAAAATTTAGTCTATTATCTTTATGCCTTTAATTGATAATTTTATGCTCCTTTATAAAACGGTTTGAACTTTCAGATAAAAAAGAAGCATGTCTTTCAGATAAGCAATATTTTTGCAATCTTTTGTAAAAGAACATTCACTGCAATAACTACTAACGATAAGGTAAACCGCATACTCGTTTGCAAGATCGTCCACATACAAAATATATTATTATGGCTGCATTCACTGTAAATAAAATTAAACGGAAGGAAATTATGAAAACTTAAAATATTATGAAATTTATCATTTAATACAGCATAGTGCATTTGTCCTGGTTCCTAATGTATTTTTAATGTCGAATTGACCGCAAGTAAAGCAGCAAACAAAACCTCGTTCGTAGTCTGTATTTCAGTTTATAACATCACGCCGATTGTAACGAGGAAGGTAGGCAGATGTGTATAGCACTCACACACTTGTTTTGTTTAAGTCCCATGATACTGGAGGAGCTTATCGCCATCTACCGAAGTAATTCTAGACTCCGTTCTACAATTGAGGATCCGGTAATTGAAGCAGAGATTTTGCGGGGAGTGGTTGCATACCCTAATCACTAGACCAACAAAGCACGTATAATAAATCTAGGTAAACACTATAACAAACAAATAATGAAATAAATAGTTCCCTACCATCATAATAAATTTGTATATTTGTGGTAGTAGTTAATATCTTTTCTTTTCTTTCCAATCCTAGACAACTTTGCAAGCTCATGATTTAAAACCACACTCAAACGAAATATCAAACTTTCACTAGTACCATAAATCCTACACCTTTTGCACCTACTCACAGCATCACCCAAAGGTTGACTGGTAGAGAATGCCTACAACATAAAGTCTGCCTATGTGCGATATTGTACATTAAGTTTTTAAATAAAAAATAAATAAATAACTATTTTGTGTCAAATTTCTTTTTTCTTTGTAAGTTTCGTTCGGAATCCCTAATTCAGGTATTTTCTTGAAATAAAAATCTATGAAATAATATTTAAAAAATAAAGGTTTATTCATTTATTCCAATATTTAATTACTGTTATTGAGTTATAAAAATGTAAAAGAGTAGGTTTTGATACAAAAATCCTTTACTTTTTTTCGAGAGCCTTATTATTGGAAGGATATTGTGTTTCAAAATTTGAACACTTAGCCTCACTAGGGAGTAAAAACGACTTTAACACATTTTTACGGGGTATTGTAAAAAATGACTTGCCATCGGCAATGACGCGCAAATGTTGTAAACAGTAAGCTTGTTTACTATGCATTTCTATATTTACTCAAGTGTATAAGAAATTTATTGTTTCGCTCTAGCTGTAAAGGTGATAATATGTAATGGTTAAGTAAATATTATGCGATCAAACGCACCTGTATAACATGAATGCAATAGCTGACTGCGACGGATCCGTCGTTTTACCTTCATGATATATTTATAAATATATACATATATATGATATATAAAATATGGATCATAACTAATTATAATAATAATTATAAAAGAGACTTGAAGGGTATGAACAGGGTATGTACTGTATTATGCTACGGCTATTTCTTTATTATTTTAAAAACTCCGAGAGAAGTCAGTCTTAAATCCACCTTCATTCAAAGGTTTACGGAATGCCCTTTTAAAGATAGTTGTATACCAAAATGGTTAACAAAATGTTTAAGGTTTATTATCATTTTAAAAACTTATAGCCAGTTTATTCACTAAAAGTAGGTGTAAGCTAAGCTTTATTTTATAATAATTAATTTGACTGTCCAAATAAATATATATTTTAAATAAAACACTATTTAGAGTTTCAAGTTGACTTATAAAGAACTTGTATTTTTGGAATTTGCAAAACCGACACGTTTATATTTCAAGCTAAATATTGCTTGAGTGGATTGGGCAACTTGGTTGGAATGGACAACAAAAGTATAATTCATTTGTAACTCAACAAAAATACAGCTCATTCTTTGAAAACTGCATAAACTCATTATATCCTTTAATAATGATCTAACGACACTCAAAATGTTGGTTGTAGCAGTAATTGTCACAATATTAACAACAATTTTGGTTAACCGACAAAAACTCTAATCGTAATAATAATAATAACAAAGATTGAATGTTACAACATTTTCATACTTAATCAACCTAAATTAGTGCTCCTAATGGAGTTAGGTTTTTGTTAGTACTTGTGATTAATGGTCTATGTTATGCATTAATATTGGCCTAATATTTAGGACACAAATAAACATAGAACCATGCCTGTGTTTCTCTAATGGGTGTCTTACACAGGCAGGTGTTTGAACCACACTTAACCCGTTATGTTTAGCTTCTATACAACACAATTCATCTAAACTCTTTGCTTCTAGGTAGTAATTAAAGAACAGTTACGCTCCTAGATTTCACAATCAACAGTCACATATTGTGACCATTTCACCAACAAAGCAAATTCTTCCTCCTAAATCTTTGTACAAATACCTGCTTAAAATAAATAATATTTTTCTCACAATTAATTCCTAAATCAAGAGAACCTTTGAAACAAGATCTCAGCAAAATATGGTTATTATGAATAGTATTATTAATCATTCATAATAAATGATGTAAAGGGCGTACTCGCCGACAGCCTAGCCTATGTTTCAGTATATTGCACAAGGCAGTCTACACAAAATCAGTAATATTAAGTCTAAAGTTCATCATATCTGCCTGCCACGAATCTAATGGCGTAATGGGAGTGAAAGATGAAGGTATAATAATATAATCGACGATACTTTTGCCGAAACAGTTGCTAAATAGCAAAACGAATGCTACGCTCTGTATATTTTGAGTTTCATACAAGTGCACCTGTGCTATGAACCTACTACGCGTTATAATTATTCGGTGCAGTAAAGTGTATGGCATGCAGTATTTTTTTGATGACCATAGGTGACTGATATCACTTACTTTCACTAGAGTTTTATGTTTTAGTAACATTCATTGTTTACTTTTTTAATTTCATCTAAATAAGACACAAACCTACAAAAACTGCCATTAAAACACTTAAAAAATTCATTACATTGGTCAATTGATGCTTAAGTACGATTACAAAAATATAATTTAAAAAATATTTAACTTGTTTATCCGGTTATTTGCGACTCTATATAATCTCAGTATCTCGGTAGTGGGTAGATGAGTAATGTTTCCAAACTATTGACATTCGAGGGAAGCCCTAAATCACACCGTGGGAGATGATTAATGATCTGTTCTACAGCATCCTAGTGTTGTGATGGTGAAATTATAGAACTCTGTGCAATTATTTGTTCGGGTCGAATCACCAAAAAAAAAATAGATTAAAAATAAAACTTGAAATAATTCCGACTGCGTCACGGTAAAAACATAAGCTGCAAGGTAATTGAAAATATAATTCATCTTTTTTCAGGCAGAAAAATTTAATACTTAAATTATACTTCTGACAAGCACATTCAAAACTATTGATCAATGAAATTGGCTCTCTTTAAAGTTTCTTTAAAAGATATATTATTAAAAAGATAAGTCCTTGAAATTATCAAAGTTACCTGCTACACAGTGATTCCACGTAGGTTCAAAGTTCTCATCCATCAGATTAGGATTTAAATAAATGTCAAAAACCTTCTTGTTATAACGCTACGTGATATTGTTCACAAGCTGTTAAGACTTAGTGAGAACGCGCGTATCTTAAATCAAGTGTGATAATACTGACAAAATACAAAACGTTTCTCAAAAAATTTGTTTTATGTCGTGTATTACCTTCACGCTAAAAGTGATTGTGGCATTTAATTAAATTTATTTTGATGCCTCTATCTCTTCTTAAGATTACCCACGTCAAAAATAAATGATATCGAACTGTAATTTAAAAAAAAATAAAAAAATTTGCTGTGTACAGAATTAAGCAACACTTCACTCAGATCATATTTACAAATTTGTAGAAATGATAATATCAGCTCTTAAGAAAGACCTGATAGTAGCTGTTACACCTCTAAGTGTAGTGTTTGATTATACTATTACGCTATATAAATGAGTATTTGTAACCCTGATAATCTCATAAAAACATCTAATACTAATCAAGTAATATAAAGTAAAGGCAACATTGCGTTACATTCTATTGAAAGGTGTTGGCCTTACACTTGTTTTATTCTTCCGTCGTTCACTAACTTGTTATTAGATAATACTGCTGACAGATATAAAGTACCAACTGCAGTCCGCAGTTTTAATATCTGCGTGAAAATCACTTCTCCACTTCTGTGGGTCTTAGCTTACGCTAAGACCCACAGAAGTGGAGAAGTGATTTTCACGTTACAGTTTATTATATTTAATTATATTTTAGTGTTGGATAGCCCATTTATTGAAGAAGACCTCAAAAAATGGGCTATCTAATACTTAAATATTTTTCCTAAGCAAATCAGTAGTTTCTAGGATCAACGCGTATAACTAGATAAATTCTTGAGCTTTATAATATAAGTATAAGGGCCAGTTTCTGAGGTGCCGAATAGATCTTATCCGACCCATAAAACATAACGTGACTGAATTTAAGTGACATAAGTTTCACTAGAAAAAAGAACACAGCTGTCACTTTCATTTAAGTTTGTTATATCCTTATCCAGCCAATAATATTTATCTAACACCAGTGAAATTAGGGCTAAGCCTCTTTAGTTAGCGGTGAACTAATTCGTAAACCTTGGATTAAGTAGTTATTGAGATCCGTTAACCGCAAAGACTACATTTTTGTGGTTTTTTAAATGTAAACAATACATTCTCAAAAGACGTTTTTTTCTTGCACTAGACGTGATTTGCAATCCGCCAGATTGTAGTCCCAAATCTAATTCAGATTGTAAATTGCTACACCAAACGACTGTGATCTCGATCTATGTATATGAGCATCGATCTAGATAAGTTTAACCCACCCAAGGTTACGGCTATTAAAACAACAAACTTCACTAAAGACGGTGCAGTAGATTAGATATTATTTTCGTAATTTAAATAAAAAAGAAAAAAAAAATAGCGTAACAGACATGGCTGATTTTGCATCTATGACACTAGTCTGTAAGGACTGATGGCTGGCCCCGTCTCCAATGTTCCATATCTTTTATATAAATGTATCAGCAACTCATAATAGAAGCTTAGTCAGCGCTCCAATGTGTAACCTTTGAGAGTAAATCAGTCTATCAGACCTTCGCAAACGAGACCACTGCACAATGTCACGATACTGACCGTTTCCCGACAAAAACTCAGTACAACCTTTTATAGAATCTATAACTAGACTTCAGACCACACCCTGTGGCTTTACATTAAAATATTATCTTACAAATGGAAAAATGTATTCTGTATATGGAAATAGTCCAGTCTATATATCGCTTTGGTATAGTTCAAGACATGATATTTATACTAAGCTGCTGGAATTAAATCGGTTTTGGTTTTGCGTGGGTTGAAAATATCTAAGTGGGTAATATTATCAAAACGCCTTAAGGTTGATTCAAAAACTTGTATTAGATTACTGTTTGTTACCCTAGGAGAAATCAATATTGCAAACAAAAAACATGATATTAAAACATTGAGGAACTAAATCAACACGCTAATGATTTCCACTGCGCAGTTCTCTTCAGTCCAAAACGACATTACCTAATCAAGACAACCGGTAGGTAGGTATGAAATAACAGAGAAAACTACTTACTTTTCAAATAACAATACATTTGCTGATCAAGAGCAACAAAACAAGAATTCAACATTATAAATAAATCCAAAAATAACTTCCGAGGAAGAGTTTTCGCTGCTATATTTGGAAGGACCTCGGGCTGCGGTCACGGCGCGGCGGCGCACGCGCACCTCAAATAAAGGTATGACGTATTACTGCACTTGCTTCAGGGAAGCTGGTTACAATGGATTTAATTTATTGAAGATAAGGACGAGTACTTTATAGTGCCTCTTTAAGGCGGTTTCCGACAGCTACTGTCATGATTCTCTGGTTTGTGTTATCTGGTTAGTGGTTACTTTAATCATGGTATACCTTTTTAGAGCCTCGTATTTTAATATTCTTTAACGTATAGAACTGTAAATTATTACTTCTACTTTCAATATTTCGGCTATTCTTTCGCTATGGGTGAGCGAAACCTTGTTTTCTTTACTTTTTGTAGAAGGAAACTCGTTAATACACTATCGTCGTTAGAGATTATATAACCAAAAATATAGCGTAATAAAAGAAGCTCTATCTCACTCAACACTGGATAGAAATTGGCTTATTAATATAGGTAGGACATATTACACGTAAACAAACTATTTAATAAATACCTTCATCGCACCGTTTTTTTTTCTGAAAACACGCTATCGGAAACAATAAATCAACTTATGCCTCGCGTGTCTGCCCCCAACTTGAATGGAATACGTAATATCTTATGTTATGTGTTTTTAACTTAACAATTTAGATGCTGTTAGATGATATCATCCTTAGGTCAACGGACCTGACGTAAAAAATTATAGGGTTCCGTTTCGAGTTATCGGTATTCTCGTTTCTAACTACTTTAGTTATTTTATACATCAGCAGACAGAAAATAAAAATATTATAATGAAAATAGTAAATTGATGACTGATGAGGTACAGATATTGTAAAATGCCTAAAAATAAAGGCGTTCGATGTGTTAATTAATTTAAAAAGGCAATGGCTTTAAATATATCTTTTTTTTTTAAGATCAACCTTCTCCAACCTTCTCAACAACTTTAATAGAAATATTAATTTTGCACATTTTATTTTTTAAAACGGAACCCTTTAGTCAAAATTTCCCACACTTGTCCAATTTTTTTTTTATAGCTGGTGTGGATGTTATGTGAATATTGGTAGCCGGTGTTTTTCATTTGAGAGTAGAATTTTATGACATGTTTATTTGTTTTGTAGGTCAGTAGCTATATATAGTCAAATATTAAACTAATGATACATTTAATTAGTTCTTTTAACCTGGCCATTAATCGCCAGCGAAGACACAATATGAATGATTATTTTAACGAATTAAAACAAAGCAAGCATATTTCAAAGAAAGTTGACATCTTGTGATAAATTACTGCGATGCAATAAACTATACGCCACACAGCTGGACATTAGGCAGGTGGGCAGTGGCAGGAATGAGTTAAGTGCCAGATTAGAGAAATGGACATTATATTCTAAGTGGTTTATGCGGATGAGGTTTTACTATGTAGTACATAGATCTATGAAAATATAAAACCTCATTTTTATTTAACCTGAACCGTGAAAGTAGTTTGATTTTATAAATGAATAAAAGAATCCAAACTACTAGATTTTACGAAATAATACGGAAAAAAGCCACAATTACAGCAGTCAGTTTAATTAATTTAAACTTATTTATAAAATTCAGCAGCAGCGAGAAATGCTTCAAAGATAAGCAGATCGAATCAAAACTGCCACGAAATCGTGACATGAAATTGTCATAAATGTCTATAAAACCGTGATTATCGCCAAACGCGAAACATACTATCTCAACGTGTAAGTTAATGCTTAGATCACCTGGCGACAGATAAATTAAAATAACTTGGATTTGGTATCCGACCTATTGAACTATCGTGGCTTTTATACAATCTTTTCCCAATTTACTTTCGAGTCTGCCGAGCCTGTAATCTATGATTGTAAGTGAAAACTTCGTACCATGAACAACCACTAAAGTTTTATTTATACTACTATGCATTCTGTGAACCTGTGCCTGTAAGCTCAGAGCTACACATAACTACTGAATCGGAATCCAATGCAAGCGCTAGGTAGATAGGTACTTTTTAATTTTACTGGCAGATTAGAAATATGAGATAGTCAAGTTCCTTCCCTCGTACTCATTTGTAATTAGCTCTACCACCATTTATTTAATGGAAAATTATTTATTACAAGGTTACTTACTCAATACATTCAGCGGCAGGTTGCAGAATCCAAAGCCTTATTTCGTTGCCTTTGTCTTCAACGAACTTCGTTTGCATAATGTTGAATTTATAATTACCTGTAAAAGAGAGAAAAGCAAATTTTAAACGAAGGTGCTATTAACCAACATCATAATATTAATTTTAACAGTTTTTTAATCATTTAAGATATTTTTAGCCAATCTGTAGTAGGTATTGTGTATTCCTGATAAGTCTCGAAATCCTGCATCGGGGATGAAAGGAAAATGTGGTTTAAAAAGCTCCAAATCACGTCCCAGAGCACATAGGACATGACAGGTGAAGTGTGGAAATTAATCCTTAATTAATATACATCTGTTTTAACCTTTATTATGTACAAATAATTACATTATAACAAAGTTTTAATCAAGTTTTAAAACTCGGATGTCCGAAAGAGATTGTGTTTGAAGCCAATATAATATCCTTAACTTACGAAACAGCGTGCATGACACATGAAGTCTTTGACCTTATCTTTGTGCGAATTATGAAAGTTCTCGTTTTCTGCATAATTTGAAGGGTTATTTATTATGTCCGTGTTTGTTTGGATATTTATAGAGCCTAGCTTTCAGCTTCATATTTCAGTAGAAGAAACGAAAATTAATTCAGGACCTAGTTTAAGTTAATTTTTGTTAGCGATAATTTCAACACATTATTTAATTATGTATCCGATGCCAAAATATTTATAACAGTGACCGTATTCACAGGTACTTATTGACATTAAATTATATTGACACTTTTACTTTTAAATGATCTTAAAGCTTGGCATTGTGCACAAAGGGTTCCGTACCAATATCTATATGAATGGCAAAAAAACAACATACCTGGAGCCTCCCATAAATATTTATTTTATTTTAATATATATTTTTTATTTTTAAAGTACATATTTTACTGCATATTTTGTGAATATTTAAAGCGTCTACCTGCTACTGTTATCAATATTTAATATCAAGCTGAAATGAACAAAAAAACACGTTTGTTGTATGGGAGCCCGTCTACTTAATGTTTATTTTATTCGGTTTTAGGAATTTGTTGTTATAGCTGCAACAGTTATAAATCATCATTAAATTTAAACTGTCTAGCTATCGTGGCTAATGAATGGTGACAGACAGACAGACGGACAGCGAAGTCTCAGTAATAGGGTTCCGTTTTACTCTATAAGTACGGAACCCTAAAAAGAATCATGACAATTGCATACAAAAAAATAACATAAAAAGCAACCACATAGATACAAATAGCTGGGTAAATACAAAACCTGAGATAAGTACACTTTGATCACTACAACCAGCTTGCTACCAGCTTTCTCCCAGGTATTACTACATTAGAACGATTCTACAAACATTTACTCTTAAGCTGCCAGTCATAAAGCACCTACACCTAAAAACCTTATCCATAAACATTCTATTACACAACTCATACCGTGCGTCGATAGAAAATTTCTCTATACAACCACAATACTGCCCACATATTTATAGTAATAATACCAAACATATAATATTATGGTCCACATATACATATAGATATAATTCCATACATATCTGAGTCAGAGAAAGTGTTCGTGTTTCCTTGCGAGTCATTGTTCGTAGTGTTATTATAAATGGTTCTCCAATAAAAATTGAATATCTTTTAGTGAAGTAAGTAGAACAGTTATTGTTTAAGTGGTAAACAACGACAACTCAAACAATTGTGTATAATAGAGACATAACGAAAGTTTACCTTACAATTACATTACCTACTAAAATACATACGTACGAAATTCGTATATAATAAGGTATTTATACCATTTGTACTTACAACACTTTAGCCTGAAAAAGATGTTTTTGTATGAAACAGTTACAATTATTTATTTAGGTATGTAATTCCACTTTTACAGGTTGAAATAAGTTTATGAGAGCCCGTCTACTATCTAACTATTAAGTGCCGATAAAATTTAAAATAATTTATAGCTTATTCTGTACTTATTAATATGAAAAATATTTCGTCAGATTTTTCAAAATAAAGATCTTTAATTTTGTTGTTGCAAGAGATAAGTACATTTATATAAGTATTATGTTTCGAAATGTGTATCTGGTATTCCGGGAACTGTAATAATAAGAGAAAGTTTTGATGATACACAATATGAGAAAGCATACATTTTTGTAATTATTTAGAATTCAAGAGGAAATTACGTCCACCTTAAATGATATATGCGTGGTCTTGAGCTCATAATGCTTGACATTTTCAGGCAAATCAATAAACTGATATATCTCCGTTTTTCCGCAAGTAAAGTCCTCAACATCAGGACGAATCATAAAATGTCTTGGAGAAACGAAGTAAGGAGTCCTTACTTCGTTTCCTCATTTATATTGATGACCTGTGCAAGATCAGCCTTCCTACTGGCAATATTTATGCCTTCGCCGACGACACCGCCCTCTTGTTTCACGCAAATACATGGGAGCAAGTCTTTACACAAGCCCAATGGGGATTCAACCTGGTGTCAAATTGGTTGAGAAGTAATTCTCTCACACTAAATTCTGAGAAAACCAAATATTTTCCGTTCTCGATAAAAAGCGCTAGTCTTCAATCATCTTTAGCCTACTCTATAACAGCACACTCATGCCCGGATCCACAAAACTCTAGGTGCTCATGTGTAGTTCTACAGAGAGCCTCCATCATTAAATATCTCGGAGTATTGATTGACTCTTGCTTGGGCTTTCATCCGCACATTGAAGCACTCGCCAATAGAGTACGCAAACTGATGTTTGTCTTTAAGAACCTTAGACATGTCGCAGATGAAAGTCTAAGAAAGATGGTCTACTTTGCTCTCTGCCAGTCTCTGATCACTTATTGCATTACAACGTGGGGTGGCACACATAAGTCGACCCTCATAATCTTAGAGAGAGCTCAAAGGGCCGTTATTAAAGTGATGCTCTTCCTACCATATGATTATCCGACAGCCGAATTATATAAAAAATGCGGCGTTTTAACCGTTCGGCAATTGTGTATCTTGCACATCATTGCCAAACAACATGCCCTCGTCTGTTATAACCAATCAGCTCCACACGAAGCGCGGCGCCACAACCCTGTCAATCGTTTTACTAACCCTCTTTCCAAACAATTTACTAACCACTTCTTCTGTTTTCTTGGAGGCTTTCTTTATAACAAAATTAATAAAACCCTTTCCCTCTATATCCTTACCAAATTCGCCTGTAAGAAAAAAACAACAGAGTGGCTACTGACTCAAGACTATGAAATGACTGAGTCGCTTATAATTGTTATAAAATAGAGATTTACACATATAATTAACACTTTCAATATCACATTCCACCCACTCAAACAATTACACTACACTCACAAACACACATACATACACCCTCAAACACGTACTACGCTTACACCTATATCCTAACCCTAACGACACCACGAAAATTATAACACGTTTTACTACCATGCTAAAGATATTTGTATTGTTTTTGTGAATTGTAAGCCAGGGTGGTCAACTGGTGACCTGAAACACAAGCCTCGGCTTAGCTTGGGCACCAGTCTCCCACAAAACGAATTTTACTGTACTTTTATCTTAGTTAATGACTTTCTGTATTTTAATTTTTGTTGTGGTGAGAAAAATAAATATATTGTCTATTGTCTATTGTCTATTGTTTCTCCAATTTCCTCTTTGCAAGATTAATATGTATGCACAATATTGCACAGGGTAATTTTCGTTGCTTGGCAAAAGGTGAGCTTGACCGGCTTGATACATGGGGTATTTAAGTTTATTATCATCCAACCTTAAACAATAAGATATTAATTATTTAGTGAAGGGGACAGCTAATATACAACTATATACTAAATCATTGAAAATATGTTCTATACATTTTACTCCCAACACATTGAAGGGCAAGAAGAGACCGTCACTGATCCGTCACATTGGAATGCAACATTTACAACTCCTGCACGACCCATTAAAACATCATCATCACAACAATCACCCTTATGTCCTGTAACAACAAAGGTGATATTAGCATGTTGTACCAATCGGTTAGAAAGCGGTCGTCCTTGGAAGTAAAAGTTATCCAGTGAAAGTGGTAGATACAATGTACCTTTTTATATGGCATTTGTTATGACTGCCGTGGGCGGATTCCTTATGAGATTCATGAGAATGTTAAACTCATCAGAATAAGGATATAACTTGTTATAAAACTTCGCATTTCATCCATCGACGCTAAGCTTTATCTTTCCTTTATAAAAACAGATAACTATAATTATACATAAAAAGCTACGTATAGCTTACAAGAAATTAAATTTTCTACGTGTACGATGAGATTATTATCATTGTAGGCAAATTTTCAGACAGTGTTATCGTGTATAAGTTTCATCTTTTCAATAGTATAAGTTGGATAGCTTGTTCTGCACTGGTTGCAAATTTTACAAAAAGCTAAAATTAGAATGATCTTTTAAATTGTACGTAAAGGCGTGCTCAATGGCTTACTTGCATCTTTTTGCAGTCAGCATCCTATACGGTGTCATCGACCGACTCTGAATGTTATGTAAAAACATATCGAAAATACGAAAAAATACAGGTTAATTTATAATGCATAATAAAAAATATCGTTTAATAATCTAGGTTAAATACAAAAATGTTAATGCAGGAAGGTGAAACAATAAAGTAAAAAGAAATTATGCTGAGAAAATTTGTATTTCAGATACAAACTAAACAAACGTATTGCATAACGCCTTGTGCTAAAAAGCGTGTCTTAAAGTTAATGTTTTGCAAAAGTGTTACGCACGCACGAAATAATATAATAACAATAACTACTTTTACTAAAACAAGAATTAATTATTTATTATTTACTCAAGAACTAATCTTCTTCTTACGAGTCAATGGTCAAAGTTTTTATACCACCCCGGCCCAGTAGGTCAAGAACTAATACATTTTTAATATACACTGATCATGAAAAAAAATTCACCACTTTTTTTTATTTTGGGGTATTTAATATAATGAAAATTAAACACCAATACTTTTTCAAACAAAGTAAATTTATTTTATTTAACATTTGAATGCCCTAAAACAAACAAAAATATTTCTCTTAAAACGAAAAAATCATTATACAAAAGTCGTGCATCACTATTTTTGATTAGTGTATTATTTGTTCTTAAGTAAAAAAGTTCTTAAGTAAAATACTGAAGAAATATTGGAACGGTAAAAAAAATCTTCCAAAAAAATGTATATGCAGTCTGCTTGCATAAATTTTTTTGAAAGATTTTTTTTACCGTTCCAATATTTCTTCAGTATTTTACTTAAGAACTTTTCTTCAGTATTTTCCCTCCAGAACTTAGAACGAGGTGATACGATACTCTTGTTAGACTAGTTATACTAGGGATTCTGTGTTCTTTTGTGGGATTTAATGAGATAAATCTGCATTAAGTCAAAGAATACCTAGCTGATAAATTAATATAGAATGAAATTTTATTATCTTTGATTTAATTGTTATTGCATTTAATTGATTGTTATTATTATTATATTATATTTTACTTTTCAATTTTTATACTTGACATGACTTTAATTATGATTTTGTGACATTTTCTTGAATGTAGTGATTGTATTTCAATGTTTTTTTAAATTATCAATATTATTTTGCATGCTGACAGGCTGATTATGGTGATACTCATCTATCATGTAACAACATTGTAAAACCCATATTCGCAAATAAATAAATTGAATTGAATTGAATTGAATTAAATCGTATTGTCGGCATCCCTATGCATATAAACAAATACAGGTTTAATAAAACCGTAGCTACAGAAGTTTGGGGAAATCGCGGCTAAAATGTTACTTTAACGTAAATAACACCACAATTAAATCCAAGTTAGTCGTCATTGCAGCTCTGTTAACTCCATTTATCACTACCGTGCCACAAACCCACAACCATGAAACAACTTGGAAGTAATTTACCAAATAAAAGACCTGAAAAAATCTCAACAGGCGAAGAAACAATAGCGAGCCAACAGTAATCATAACAGTTTAGTATGCTTGAGGAAGAAGCACGTATCCGGCGACGTATAGTAGCGTAAGTAAAATGTTCCGCATTTTTATAAAAAATCTAATTAAAACGTAACTATTTCACTAGCCCTTTGTGTGGCAGAGGAAGCTTTTTTTCTGTTTTGATTTATTTTACCGCGAATTATGGTGGATTTAAAATCGTTTTTTGGTGAAGTAATTTTGAGTTAATTGATTCAGTCGGTAGTCATGCCTTAATTATGGAAAATATGTATAGTACAGCTGCTGATTCATTCGTTACTCTTTACCGTGGGATGAAGGATGATTTCAAATGAGAGCACAACCTTGGGGTTTAGGTGTAAGGGGTCACCTCTTACACCTCATTTGCAACTACTTTATGTATGTACATTGTACATACATAAAGTAGTTGCAAATGCAGTCAGGAGTGAAAGGTGCTTGAAATATTTAATACCAATACTTTTTCTAATAAAGTTAACAGTCAGGAGTGAACGGTTCTTGAAATATTTTACTGATTGTATATTTTTTAATATTGCCTATGTGGTAATTTAAAAACTAAAAATACAACAATAAAATATAAACCATTTTTATTTTTTTTATTATAATAATTACATTTTAATCAACATTATTATCTACATTATCAAATGTACATCATTGTACAACTAATATTTTCATTCAACAACAAGCAGTACATTTTGTAGTACTTAAATCAATCAATACGAAACGTTCATGACTTCACAACACAATTTAGATCATTAAAACACCGGAAACCACAACTAACTATGTACATTCTAAACGCAATATTTACACAAATCAGAGCCAATTGTAATATCTATACAGTAAACAACGTATATAAAAATAAGTGCACCAACAAACATCCTCGTATAAAACCTTGTCGAATAATAAAAGATTTATCACTTCCTATAGGAAGGTTTTGAAGATTCCTCATTGAATATGTAATAGTGTACGATCGACGAATTTTGAGAACGCAATGTGTTTTAATAAACGTGACCTACAGAATATAAAGATGAGTTCGATTGACGATCTTATGTGTACAATTTTCTTAATATTTCCTTCCCTATTGATTTTATTTTTACAATGTCTATGTGTTGCTTGCATATCATTAAAGCTTTCAAGTACTTGCAGAATTCATTTTTAATTTTTGTAAGTTATTGCGTAACCTGAAACCGTAAATATAGAAATGAATTTATAAATCCACCTCCTATTACTATCAAAAAAGTTTACGCATTAAGGGTAGACAATAGCTCACGTATAAAGGTATTGCTGTCTTTATCGGCCTATGATATAAATGTGTGAGTGAAAATACGTGTTGATGTTCAGTTGTTACTCAACGTTGAAATACCTCGGATTTGTTGTTTGATAAGTCTGCCGATTTTCAACAAAACTTCGTTGCTATGGTAACAATGACGAGATTTGTATGAGGAACAGGGATGTTTACTGTGCCGCATTATGCACAAGTTGACCGACAAGTCGACTAAAAAAATACTAAATATAGATATTCTATATTTTAAGCTGTTTTTACAGGCGGGCAGGCAACTTGAAGAGATTACAGATTAATTATTATTATCCCTTTTTTTTATTTTTAAACTTATTTTTGAATGAATATTATATCCGCATTATCATTATTATGTATGAAGAAGGTTTCGGGTTAAAAAGCATTTAACGATTATTTTTGTCACCCAACAGTTACACTTTGTAACAATAGTACATTTTGATTCTAGCTCCTTTTGACAATTTATCTAAATAACTATAAATAAGTTATTAATGCATAAAACAATCATTATTTCAAAGAATCTTATTTTATTTCTGTTATACATTTTGACTCTGGTATTTTTTTACTCATAGGCAATCGGACCATTTGGACATTCTGCCATGGGTACAGCTCTGCCCCTAAACAATCATTTACATAAAAAATATAATTAATATTAAGGATCAGCATTGCCATACAACGTGGCAATGCCGCCAGCCTTCTGGGTACGTTACCTGCGGACGACATCGATGCGGACGTATTTTTTGACAACATAATTTTATACGAGTTTTAGTTTATTTAATAATTTTATATTTTTCTTTTATTTAACGTATATATAGTTAGGTATTTTTTTAATTCGTTTTAAAATTACATTGTAGTTAGGTTAGTAATGTAAATATTTAAATAAATTAACAAAACTAGTAGATGCTTATTGGAATATTAATATTTATTAAGAATGAAAGATTCTGCAGCTAGATCTCGGACTATAACTTGTTGCAGTCGTGAATGTCAAAAAAGGTTCGATGTAGTTCAATGCATACTCTCTGGTCGGTAGACTATGGTATGTCATAACTCGGCTTGGTTCGGTGCCACCCCTGCCGCACTTCCGAGTAGCTCGAATGGCTGCCTCACCCCCGTCAATGAGTTGAGATAGATATTGAAATTTCCTTTAAATTGTAATATGGTATTTGATTAATGAAAATGAGGTACTTTGATGAAAATTTTATAAAATAGAAAGTTCATTATATTTACGAGGTTCCTTCGTTTTGAAAACTTGTAATAATCTGTTGTGTAATACTGAAAAAGTCACATTTGTCTGGCAGTTCAAAACTACGGATGTTTGGATGCCTATAATTTTTAAAATAGACAGACTAAAGATAATTAAAATCGAAGGAACATAGATAATCATGTTTTAAATTGTCTGTGCAAAAATTATAACATTGTGATGAAAAATGTAAAAGATACAACCATACTCATTTTGTATGAGAATTCCAAACCGATTGTTCCCCCTTAAGGTGATAATTGCGTAGCAACGCTCGTGTAGCGCGCTGTATAAAGTTTCTTGTTGCACAAATACGCTTCACTAGAATATTTTATAAAGTGAGCATGCGTAAACTTTTCTGATGGTACATCTGTGTCGTTGGGAGGTTGCTTCCCACTCTTTCTCTTTCTCACCCACAATTATTCCACTATACTGCTATCACAATGTATACTATTAGTACTATAGTGGAATAAGGGAAACCGTAATCAGATTAACTAGGCCCTCGACACACTCACCCAAATGCATCAAATTAATAAAATTGCATAATTCCATAACACTTTATTTTGCCGGTGACTGACATGATCGAATATTACCCATATTTTATGTTAAAACGGATATTAACCTTATTACATGAGATTACCCACATCCTACAAAATAAAGTAAGTTAAAACTTTGGTCATGTTCCCACGACCGCATTAGATTACAAATAAGGATGTAAAAGCTGAATTGAAAGTGAAAATCCAGCGCAATACCGCATTAACATTCAGTACTACAATAATAACTTTGGATAATGGAGTCTAGATGATAAGCTTGCAGAATATAGTTACTTTACTATTGCGTACAATGTTCAGTAAACGGTTTGTAATACAGTAAACTTATGGATAGATGACCCCCTGGAGGGCACTTCTTACCATCTTTACACTTTAAAACAGCGTACCTTACCTTTCTCATCCTCCTAATTTTAAGGGGACGTTAAATAAGATAAAAAACTTGTTGTTAGTAATTAATTAATTTTCTAATAAATTAAATAATTAATATTAATAAATGAAATAATAATAAATTAAAATTAAATTAATTCTTAATACCGCATTAAGTAACTTAAATATTATATCAATATTTTAAGTTACTTAATGCTGAATTATATTAAGTGTCCTAAAAAAGTTCACTAAGCAAATTAATTAATGTTTTTTTATAATGAAACCAATATTGCATTTGTTCGGATAAGAATCGGTGAACTCGTATAAATAAGTTATGTAATGAGACACGTGACATAAACATTACTTATGTGTTTAAGTTATGACAGTAATTTTAGTAACAGGTGTATTACTTGTAATATTTTAAAGCAAATTTTAGCTTTGCTATGCATTTATTTATTTATATATTTATTTTCATTTAGGTGTATTACTTTTATCACCAATAAATTGAATTAAGGCCGTTAAAATGAGAATTATTTGTTTAATTGTGAGAACTTTTTTGTGCAATTAGTAAGTAAACATGTAAAACAAATAGTTGTATTGGACGAATGCGGCTATTGTTTACTTTTATAATTTATAGAATTTAGTGTTTTAAAATATTATATAAAATTATATTAGTATCTTCTTGTTAATAGTGCTCAAATTCTTCTACAAACTACCGTATCGTTTATTTTGGGGTCAATATTGGCTCACCTAAAGTTCTTTACCCGAAATTGTTCTTCCGAACGATTTGTAATCCGAATGATCACTCTTCCTAAAAAAAATCATCCGAAAGTTTACCCACCACGCTTTAAAGGGCTGTAGCGCTGATAAAAGAACTAATAAAAAAGCGGTATTCTTCTTCTTTTAGAATTAAAAAGTATGTATTTTTGCAAAGTGTAAAATAACCAAGTTTAAATTATCTCGTGGCAACATTTACGTAAAACAAATAAATTACTGCTGTACTGATATGATTAAGGTTAATAGAACAGAATGACAATATTCATACAAAACCGTATCGAATTGGGTAACTACACGAATTAACCAATGATAATATTAATTTATTCAAATATAAAGAGCTATACTAAAAGTTAATAACTGCGACCTGAATGAGGTATTTCAATAACTTAAATGCTATTATATAAAATCTTTGATGAGGCAATAATTAAGAATATTAAATACAACAGATGTTTATCTAGGCCTACTTTCACAGTCCTAATATAATTAATATTCACTATTTTTTCGTTCTCAAGAGGTCACTGTTTTAATTAACGATTCATACTTCCGATAGTGAGATGATATAACTTCCTATAATTAAATTCATAATAATTTTATAATCGATTCAACAATTACAAGATTTGATTGATTGTCTTTATGTTATCGGTAGAACATAAGATAATAAACCAATCTACTTTTGAATCTTCTGATAACTTATTAAATTTTGCAGTCGACATTTAGAAATCGTTTATGGGTTTAGATGACTTTGATAATAATAAAGGTCTATTACGTTAGCTTTATGGGGAAATCGATCGATTGCAACATCTTGTAGAAGTTCATCATTTATCATAAGTATAACATCAATATTAATAATCGCCTTACGCCCAGGTGGTTAAAGGTTTAATGTACAAAGTCTTATTAAAAATATTGGTTAAAATAGGCTTTAATTAAAAGTGCAGGGCTCTCCTAAGAGAGAGACCCATGTCCATGTCCAGTTGTGGACTGCAACGGGTTAAGGAAAAGGAGAATCGGATACAATCTGATGATACAAAATTAGGTACTACGGAAGCCAAGAAAATATTCACTTCTTAAACCCAAACGTATCATTTACAGAATAGAGCTGATCCGTTTGATTTGAAGATAAACCAAATAACAGTACTCAAATTTCTCCGCACAATTTCTGGCTTACACAACGAACAATTTTATCTACGCCATCATCTCGCTGTATTCCCATACAGTTACATAACCTCAATACTCCTGAGATATTATCAAGATTGATCCCCTGACCTGAGTCTGCATTACACGCCAAATATTATTGGTATTGTTGTTTCGTCATGTTCAGTACTTGATACTAGATGCATTTTTGCAACCAAAACATGAATCGGGCACGTGTCGTCATCAAGTCGTATGTTTGTAGCATTGGGTGATTTTTAACTTGCCTTATGGTGACGGAAACAGTGCTCAAACAAAGCAACGGCAAAGACGCTGTTCCATTAACGTCGCCGTCATAGCGGCGGCCCACTAGTTTTATTTATTATATTTATTTTCAGTTTCTTTTAATATTGTCAATTTCTTGACACAGTCACCAAATTACTGCCCCTCTCTTTCCATAAGAGACGCTGTAGAGTATTAATAGTGGTTAAATTTCAATACGATACTTTAAAACTGGTTAAAAATACCCTTTTCTCTTTCAGAGCTCGTAAACAAATTAATTTCACGTTCAAGGCTAATCGACTGGCTCGGAGCACACCCAAATTGATTCCGAGCGCATAACATACTCGAATCGAAAATAATAATGAACGTGTACGTCCATGGGTGTGGCGAATCAATGAGCGTAGCGTACCAAATCGATTCAACGATGTACCGGTGCCGCCCTCTATTGACCTATGCCGATCCTTGATGATGAAATGGCGGACTGCGCTTGCATCCTCCGGCGTTGTGTGAAATCAATAGGGAAATCTAGTCAAATGTCACTCTAGCCTGTAGCTCTTTGTTGTGAAAATTAGCCGCTGCCGGTTAAGATTAAACAACTAATGGTGCATTGTATCTTACACATAAATGCGATACATTCATGCATGTGAGTGCTCTTTCAAGCAAAAAAGTACTGGATGATCGTTGATAAAATATGACACACATGTAGCTTGTCGTCTAGATTAATAGCATATATTATACGTTATCGAGTACTACGTGAGTGCAGCTGCAGGAAGATTAGGACCACGTATCAACAATATTAAACCACGATGTTTAAAAATAAACAAGCTTTAGAAGTAGTATCCTTGACGCGAGCGTGCGTGAGGAGAGGGTCAAATTACAAACAAAGAATTTGGGTAATTAACCAGAAGATCTATCAAGTCAATTGAATGCAGACAAAGATTGAACAATTAAAGTTAATAGACACATCAAATGCGTAGCTCACGCTGATCGCATGCTAGTTGAAGGGGTTGAAAGACATGGTAAAGATGGACTACTCGATCGTGACGGTCTTGGCATTAGATGACCTGCTGAATTAAATACGCTTGCCCGAATAGATGTGATGACAGGTGGAGGCGAGCCTTGACCGAGTGAAGATGGAATTGAAAACGTGGGTGAGGATAATTGAGAAGGTTTAAACAGTACGTCTTTATAACAAATAATATCTCGTGATCCTGCATTATAGTATTGAAAGGTTTATTTCACAGAGCTACTTAATTGTGGGATCAGGTATTTTTTTAATAAGGGAAATATACTGTAATCACAACAAGCCTTGCCTTAACATGGTGACCAGTAACCAGGGACTAGTTAACAATAATATTGTCAAATTATTATTAATAACAGCTTTAACAAGGATCGAGTGCCGTTCTCCTCGATCATGAAATAATGTAATTAATCATAAGTGCTCTATTTGCTTCGTTAATCATGTCAGTGCAACAAAGGAGAGCAATCGAATCAATTTGTACCTTGTTACTTCAATAATAACTGTCGATACATTTCGACCATGGCTATAATGGTTCAAACATAATGTTTTTCTAGCATCCGCCCACAACTTCATTCGTATGGTATATGACGATAAAATTTGCCTTTGTCTTCCCGAATCTTAAGATTCATTGTAATGTTGGCGTGTGATTAATTTTTCTATCCTATCTTATCAAACCCACTCACCGCCCGCTCTGTGCTCAGATATCTGCTTGGCAGCATCATTTCTCTTTCCAAAGATTGTATAGCTTCTAAGATACCTTACCTATGACTCTACTTAATCATTGCCCTGTTTTACATTACGAGATGATGCTCTATGAATTATGACATGTCATTATGTCAAAAGAAATTTGTGTTAGAAATTATTAAAAGATACGAAAATAATGTTATTATCAAGTTCAAAGCGATCTATATGGGAAAATATACCTGTGTTCCTAATTCTTCATGTATCTATAGGTATTTATATCTATGAAATGATGTGTGTACTGCCGAAACTCGTCATAATACTGAAAATTGGTTGCATTGAGCAATGGGTGCTGATCTGCTTGAGCTCTTTGTGGCTTATTAACGTTTGTGGCAATATGATAAAGTGTATCGTCACGTCGGAGCTGAATATGAGAGAGACAATGTACAGAGGTATGGATTACTGCAAGCCTTGCAGACAATCGCGACCAGCAAACAGTTGGCATTGCAGGAGATGCAACGTGTGCATCGTCAGACGTGATCATCACTGCAGCTTCTTTGCTTGCTGCGTTAACATCGATAATAAACGATACTACATCTTGTTTCTCTTTCACACGGCAGTGTCCATGATTATGTCTACTTATTACAATTATTTTATGGTAGCTTCGAAATTTGAGAGTAACTACGAATTGCTAGTGTCTATCGGACGTGTTTTGAATCCACTTATATTATTTATGGTACCTTCGACGGCTGGAAGTAAAGATTTGTACACGATGTATATGATTTTGAATTTAGCAGGCGGTTGCTGGGCAGGGGGCTTACTCTATTACCATTTTAAGAACACAATGATGGGAGTTACGGCGTATGAGAATAAATATAGACCTGAACTAAGGAATCTTAGAAAATGGAAGCAGAATTTAATAAATGTGTTTGGAATAAAATGGTACTGGGCCATAGTATGGCCGTTTTGTTTAAGTCCTCGGCCGTGGTATATATAAAGGATTGATATATACCACGTGGATTAGTTAAACCGTAAATGTTTGCCGTGGAAGTCTATCGGAAGTCTAAAAACTGGTTAGACTACAAGCCATGAAAGAGATTATATTAATTATTAATAAATGTTCCTTTATTCATTTTTATCCCATATGAACGTTGTTTTACTTTTATTTTTGTAAATGCGTCTGATACCTAAAAAAATTTAGACATTTATTATTTCTGCGTTATCTGTAGACATTAAATTCGCCTTTCTTTCTTTATACGTCGTACTTAGTTAGTGAACGTCCAGTTCACCTGATGGCAAGTGGTAATTACAGCCTATGGACTGAGGTCCACAATTGACAAAAGCAGATTGTAGATGTGACAATTTATCTGAGGACTACAGTGTTGTTGTGTGTCTTATGAGCCAGTTGTTTCAAGGCCTGATCTTACCACCAAACTGGAACACAGTAGTGCAAGCACTATTACGCGGCAAGTTTTAGATGAGATAGTGATGCTTTCACCCACAAGCTCGATCACAAGAGCTCTACCACCATATCAAAGAGCAATTCAATAGGCAAATAAATTAACAATCATCAGTTATATCATCACTGTCATTACCGCGCACCCATCTATCATTATTACCTCATGGGAACTACTTTCCCATGGATTCATGTTAAAATCTGATAACCGTTTTATGGCATGTCATTTATTTTCTATTATACTGTTTAAATTTCATAACGTCTTGTTTAGAGCCGGTGATTTAGTTATATGGAATTATGCGTCTTTATTAACCATGGTCTATTTTTTTAATGCAGTAGATTCACGATCTAATGACATGGTTCTTAGTTATTAGTTACATAACATTTAAATTAGTATCTTTGTATTTTTCTTGTTCATAAAGGTAATCGCACATGACTTCAAATGCGCTGAGCAAATCAAATTACTTTGGTATAAGTTTGCCGAGCCTTCTCTCGAATCGGTAAAACTAGACAATGAAAAATTACTGAGTCAGCCATGAGATAGGTAGAGTTGGGTTACTAAGTAATTTAGAAGGCAATGTATTTATTTTTAAAAAGCAATGCTAAAAAATAAATTAATTTAACTAGCACAAATGCGATGAATTCTAACTTTCTTTAGGTTAGATCATTGTCGGTGTATATTTAAAGCCCACACTCATACTACTAGGATTTGCATATTCCTTAAAATATACGGTAACAATAAATAAAATAATATAAATAGAAAAAGCATTTTTCGACACAAAGGTAACACAACGTTTATTATGCATAATAATAGCCCTGTTTATACCAAAATTAGGTAGAAAATGAATCCAATTACCACCAAGATAAGGTCAGTTACACCACCTGAGTTTCAACACATCAATTCATACTACCATCAAGTAGTTATCATTCGTAACCGAAATACTCGTATTGGATGACGTGATCGACTGTCGATTGGATATCATCACGTGTTACAAACAATAGTCGTACTTTCGCATATGAATTGTAGAACAAAAGTATTCAATGCTAGAAAGCGTAGCGAAGGGCGTGGATGGAGATATGATGTACTCATCTTACAGTCGCTTTCACGACACCGTTCTGTGAGGAAGCGATAATTAAAATCAAAATGTTTAAATTCTCAATCGTAGCATGGAGTTTGACTTGTGCCCGGTGGATGGCGATTGGCTCACCCTTCATCACATTGGACCTTAACATAACAGGTCAAATGTGGGGTGTTTGTACCCTTCTGCAAAATGTAGGCGTGAGGTTACAACTAAGGTCTCTATTCAGGACTTGGAAAATAAAATTGAGAATTTACAACAAAATATTGGCTTTGACAATCTCGATAAAAAAAAGTCACATCATTTCTCACTTTTACCTTTTTTCTTTCCCTCAAACTCAAACCTGAAACCGTTCAATTCTTTGTCAATATAGTTAATGTGGCAACTCTCACAAAATTTAATCAGTAAACGATTGAGGAAGGAAACCATGTCATGCGACCAATCTATAGAGATTCTCACTTTACAGTCTGATTTTCCTTTTCCTTCTTCTTTTAAACAACTAATAAATAAAGTTTAAACAAGTTGAACAATTCTGTTATACATATAATTTACATTTTAAATGAGAAAGTAACTCTGTCTATCTGTCACGCTTTCATGGCTCAACTACTAAACCGATCTTGATAATAATTGGTAGCCCCTTGATAAATAGTGGCTTCAGGTCTAAACTACTACTTACATAGTTTTAGACCTGAGACCACATTTGCCGACATCCACGCGACTAACCGCGCCTAGAAGCAAGTTCTACATAAAATAGTACAGACGAATACCTACTCTATATAATTACGTATGCTACTGTAATGAAAGATCCTGGTATAATCACGCAGGTGACAGTCACGCGTGACAAACCACGCATTATCTAGCTGTGCAGCTTTACTGAACCGAATCCGGTACCAATAATTAAAATATGTGCACTAGATAATATTGTCACGTATTTTCCTATACTTTTAGATAGCAGTTGCAATACACCTACATATGAATAATTATTCCTTTAGAAATTTTGGGCAACACTGCACTTTTTAGCATCGTGACATGAGCGAGCACAGTTTCGATTCGTAGAATAAGTATCTCGATAAGATATTTTCAATAATTTATTTTGTATAAATAAAACGCATAGCGAATGTTTAATAGTATATTTTTGCTGTATGTCGTTTCAACAAAGATAAGTCTAAAGAAATGAAAAGACCTACCTGCTACCTCTTTGATTTTCATCAGTAAAATTGATAATGCTTCCAGGTAGAAGAATCTGTTGAAAATTAGTCATTTAGATTCACTTTGTAGACCTTAGTTCACAAATATAATTAGTGGTTTGTAAATGTCTTGCCCCCGGAGATTTATACGTGACGTTTTTACATGGAAGTATCTCTAGTATTGCGAAACACAATTTTAACGAATTCCGAATATATTCTGTTAGAAGCCGTACCTTATTGTGCAACATAACTAACCTTTGTTTTCCTATTAAATTCAATATTTCACAAACTAACCCAGCGATCATCACGTAGATCGGCCGTTTGGGCGCCCGCGTCGATGGACATGTTGTGCAAGATGTACCTACGCTTAGAACGCTTTGAAACTATTTTGACATTAAAATGTACAGTCATCAACAAAAGCAGCTGAAGACTTCAAAAATTTCAAACTTTTATATTTACAACTCAGATTTCTCGCATTAAAATATGCCTTTTATAAAATAATGCACATATTATCGATAACTACTCGTATTGGTTTTAATTCATCCAATCATGAAATTGCTGATTGTACTTAAATAGGTACGTTTTAGTTGTATCCAACTAAAGTCACCATTAATGATATCCACTCTTGTAATTAATCTCGAGGAGGGGAAGCACTGCCTTCTCACATGAAACCTGACGACAAATGGTAATTTTAAGCTCCGAAATTATATGAATCCATAATTTTCAGATGTATTAATGCATCTTTATTTTCATTTCTGCTTGTTCATGGACTATTATTACTACTTACCTTTAGGTAATTAAGCCTGTGTGTTACAGACGTCTTATAAATATAACAGGTAAAAGAGATATATTCGGGGCAATAAACTTGATAACCGTCACGGTTGTAAGCACTAATATCAAGAAATCATTGACCGTGTCGTTGAAGAGGAAAGACTAAAGCAACATATGTATACTTACTATAACAAAATTACTTAATGTGAGTTTGAGACATTCTCTTACTCGTCATCTGTTATCCAATATATCAGCAAATTATATACAAGTAATATGCTAGCGAATTTTCTTCGTTGTGTCGATGGCTGAATCAAATGCTAGCGAATGTACAACCATTTAATAAAAATCCCTTTATAACTTTTAGGATTCTCAAGGCGGCTTCCAAAACAAAAAAATAACCGGCCAGTCGCGAGTCGGGCCACGCGCAATATGGTTTCGTAGTAGGTAGGTAGTCGCTACAACATTATTTTGGACTTAAAAGTGAATTACTATTTGTAATAAACAAGTGTCAACTTTATACGTTTTTGTATTATGTACGAACTATTCCAAGTGACTATACTTTACAATTTAGGTCGTTATTACTCATGAAATAATAAAGTTAAAATAGCCACTACAGTATTCCTTGAAAGTTTATTTTATATGCCAAAGCTTTAGCTTTAGGACTTACTCCAGCAAAAATTTGCTCTTTAAAGTTAATTATCTCACAAACGGATCTCTAAAACAAAAACCAGTCTTATAAAGCCCTTATTTTTAAAAAAAAGCTATCTAATGATACCTCATACCATAGGGTACACGAGAAAAAAATAATCATCTCCACTTTACATGTAGGGGAGGCACCCGAAAAAACTTTTTTTTAATATTTATTTTAACACTCTTTCGACATAGGCAATTTACGTGTTCATGTTACATCATTTTTATTTTCCTAGCACTTACAGCTTTGACGCAATGCCTCGGGTAGACAGACAGACGGACATGGCGAAACTATAAGGGTGCCTTGTATATACTACGGAACCCTATAAATCCATCATCATCTTTGTCATAATAAGACTTCTACCAGCAATCTAATATTTATTGCCAAAGATAAAATTACAACTGTTGACTGACTTGGTAACTCCGTTCCAAAATGGTAATCATTCTGAGGCCATCATAAGTTTGCCCAAGATGAATACCAATTCATTCGTCCCTCTAAAGAAATTGCGATCCATCTTAGACTATGTACTGCATTGCTTCATTTACTGTCTGTCACGACACAAATGAAACAATTCAAAACAACATTTAAACAGTCGCTTTTCACCTCGTGAACACGTATTGACATTTCCAGTACCATCATTTATCAATATCGGGCCACTTCATACCATCAATTCCTACTCCAACATTTCATCACTTATATTTGTCTTAATTTGCGACCTTATTCACTTCAAATAGGGGTCATTATACCCAATAAATAACAATAAAGAAAATGGCTATTGTTCTTTAGCGTTATCGATCATAGGATAAGTTTCTAATGGAGCCTTAATGGACCAATGTAATATCACTCATAAAATAGCCGCGCAGAAAAGGCTTTATTGTACTATCACCGATGACAGACCAAGGTTTGCTATTATGGTACTTTATAGAGATAAAACAACGAACATAAATCTTAAAAGTACAGCCTGGGAAGTAATTACATAAAGTATTTACAGAAGTGTATAAAACTCCTATAAAATGTGGGCGAAAAAAAGAGCAGATAAATAAACCGTAAGCAAAGCTACTGCAGCAATACAAAAACACAATTCCGTAAAGGAAATGAAAATGACCATACAAATTTCGAAAAGCTTAATTCGGTCAATCGGACTCTAACGAATGTGCTCCTTTTACTTATAATTCAGCATGAAATTAAAACTCATCTGAATATCGAAACGCCTTTCATAATCATGATACACATCTATCAAATCGATCAGTAGCAATATCAAGCAATCATCTATTGAGAAATTTCGATAATTTGGTCATTTTAAGATACGTTGTTCTACGTATTACGATGTTATTATCGCATCATTGACCTACATAATGATTGACATGTCGACGCCCCCACCGAATACTATGGCAAAGTCACTTTACTGTAAAAAAATGTTATTGCATATTTGAATACTACAGACTTAGTTACATCTGATAGATTTTTTTCATAATATTTGCGTTGTATTTAGCAAAGTTATTAAGAAAAAATGTTTTATTCGGCGGAAGGCACACACAATTTATATACACGAATAAACATATTATACCTCATTACCAATTACCGACTACCTCTATTATCCGGTAATATGCGATAACAATAATATTCGAGCAAATATACTACGTAATGAATTCGGCAACAGCTTTTTACCATTTTGTTCGTGGGTAATTTTAATTTGATATATTTTGTAAAACGGCACACAATATTTAAATTTCAGTTCTTAATATCGTAAGCGTTCTTTAGAAGAATGTTATCAGAAACATATACATTATAAAGAAAGGGTACGTGAAATAAAAATACAAAAAAATAAAATTTCGATATTAGTATTATTTTTACTATTGCTATATTTGTCTTTTTTTTATGGTGAATAGGCACTTGTTTGACCACGATCTCACCTGATGGTAAGTGATGATGAGGAGCTAGCTAACCTATGAGATACCTATTAACTCTTGGTTTAAAGAGATCCAAGTTGTCAGTCATCCACAGACTCGAGCAAGGCATTCCATTCTTTGGCAGTTCGCATAAGAAATGTAAAGGTGAAAAGCTTTGTGCGTATTAGTGGAATATCTAGTGCCGTTTATCTTGTAGTCCGATGGTGAAACGGGGATGGAGGGATAAGGTTGTGTAGTTTCTCGGCACACTCTCCGAAATGTATCGTATAAAAAACCGATAGGCTGGCAACCTAGTGACGGTGCTCCAGACTTTGTAGTCGAGTATCCGCCAGATCGATATCGCAAATGATTTTCTTGACTGACTCGAGCGCCTCAAGCTGGTATTTGGCTGAACCGTCTCACAGATGAGAACTGTACTCCACACACGACCGGACCTACGCTTGATAGAGGTCAAGCAACTTGAGGATGCCCAGCTTTTTGGCGGCTAGTTGAGCTTTCGACTCAATGTGGGAGCTGAAATTAAGTTTCAAAGTTAGCGAGATACCGAGGAGCTCATGACGATTGGTTATTGGAAGGGATACATTTCAGAAAGTAGGAGTCAGGATGAATGGAACGCCTGAGTCTTACTAGCATTGATCGTTACTAAGTTAGCTTTACCCCAATTAAAGACTCTCTTAGATACACGTTCATACGTTCGACCATTGACTCTCTGAGCGACTGTATTTGTACACCACTAGCTCGTGAGTTGGGTATATAGCTTTCAAAAACCGTTGTGTCAAACGTACCTGGCATTAGTAGGTAGTTTATGTGAAGCAGGACAAGCGTTGCTGAGAGCACGGACCCCTGAGGGACGCCGGCATTGATTGCCATTTGATCGGACGAGCTGCCATTAACGACAAACCGAATCGATCGGTCCCTCAAAAAGTCTGATACCCAATCACAGAGACTAGTGGGTAGACCGAAGGACAGTAGCTTGCTAAGAAGGGCTTGTCTAACGTATGCGTATGTCCGACATAGAAGTCACGCAAACTAGTGAACTGCCAGTAATATCTAGCCGTGAAGATTCTGCGAATATAGAAGCGAATAAGTTCGCTTTCTCCTCAGAAGTGTGGGCAAGTGACCCATCAAGATTCAGCAGTGGAGGTAGTGAGGTGCGGCAGAAGTTCCATTCGACTGATTTTGCTAGGGACCAAAACGCTTTACTCCCTGTTGGGAGTGTAGCGAGTTTGTACCCAATGCGGCGAATATGGTCAAATCGAGCCTTTTGTAGAGCGTTTTTGCTGGATTTGGTGCCCTGTTATAGGCTTTCTTCTTATCCGTTATGTCGCTAGCTTTACGGTTTTAAGCATCAGGAAAGCCTCGTGTCCTCGTCCACGCTAAGCTCCAAACCAAGGCTGTGCTTTGCTAGGTGTGCTTGCATCGGAAAAAGGACTAAAATATTCCATACCTTGGCGCAGCACATCTGTTATAGCGTCCGCGCATGCTGAAGGATCATCCGAAGAGAAGCAAATGGGCAACCACGAATAGGATGCAAATAATGAGCGCATCCCATCCCAGTCTGCTGACTTAAATCGCCATAACCGCCTTGTGCTTTTCGGGTTAAGGTTGGCTGGAGAATTTACCGGCACAGACTTCACTAGACAGTGGTCAGTGCTGCCTAATGGTGCCGACGCTGACACTGCATAGTGATCCGGGTCGGTAGTCAGCAGAAAGTCCAGGCAATTGGCTATATGGCCGTCGACATCTAGAACCCTTAGACCAGCTGAGTGAGATTTAAAGCCAAAGCGAGTTTGCGCATCTCTCTCCCAGCATGGTTAGTGTGCTGGTACGGGAACAGTTACTCCTGGTGGTGGGCATTAAAGTTCCCCAGTAACACTAGTTGACGACTAAAATGTGTTTTTATTGTATAATATTATCTTATTATATATTATAATATATTTATTATAAATAAAACCCTACCTCTCTCAACATTAAACGTTAATTATAGTTACTCTTAATCATCTTATAATTACTATCAATATATATTTACGTTCATACGATAACATTTTAATGTAACAATTTATGTTTCTTACTTTCTTAAATGTGAATAATACCATTAAGAGATTATACATTCGATATGTGACATTAAAATATGTGAAAGGTTACACGAACAAAATGGTATCATGATGGTGCGATTACTATCCGTTAGTAAAAGTATCAACGAATATTAGTGTATACTTCTATTGCAATATCATAGATAATAAAAATAATCACACGAATAAAATGGTAAAAGCGTTTTATGGTAAACTGCACGCAGGGACACTATCGGCAATGTACATTTTTGTAAATAACTCTTTAAAGTTTAATATATTTCAATTTATAAATAAATGGCTAGAGAATAAAAAAATATACCTTTCATTTGATATATAACACAATACCATTGCTTTTTTAATACGCGAAGTATTGAGAAAATAACGTTTTTTATTTTTCCTGTAAAGTTAGCGATTTTCGGTTACCATTTTATTCGGTGGGGGCGTCGATGTATATTTCATTTCGACGCACTCTTTTGTTGATTTTGTACAAATTATGCAAAGACTCAATTATATAAGGCCTTGGAGAAAAGATGGTAACAGTATTGGCTCATCTTAAGTAAATAAAAGTATCATTAACATTTAATAACAGTGACTTATGAAACATTGATGAACAAAAAAAAGCTAATAAGTGTAATAATAAATGAAGGCTTCATTCAACATCTTTGATTATAAGAAAGATTACATTACCAAGTACCAAAATAAATTAGCAGGTATTTAAATTCAACCGAAATAAAACAAAAACTACAAAAATCAAAGATACCCAAAAGCGCATAACACTTAACCTTCAAAGGCACGAACAATCTGGAAGTGTAAAAACGTTAAATATTTCGCTTCTGGCAGATTAGTGTCAGGCTGAAGTAAAGGGCCGAAATGCCAGGATCGTGCGCGGGCGCCGCCTCGCAGACAATTCTGTAGTAATGGCGGGTAATGGCTTGTACTCATATTTGACGGTAGTCATGAGGATGTAAAAGGATTTATGGGTGGTATCACGGGTGTAAATAGTGATATTGGACCTAGAGAAAAAGTTACAGTTAATGAATCAAAGTAAAATACAATTCCTGAAGTTTCTTAGCATCACCCAGAGTGAAGCTACCGTAATGATTACTTTGATTTAAGAATAGCTTATTCCATAGTGTTGCTTTCAAATGATCAATCAATCAATTTATTTTATTTGCTTAAAATATGGTACATTAGATGTTTATATAGAATATTATAAACACATATTTTGCCATATATGGCGTGCAAATATTTTTGAATCCATCACATTAATTAGATAGGGTATGGACATTTTGTTCTTATAGTTAAAATAGTCTCAATCTTAATTTATTTCCATGCAATTTTATTGCATGCATTTAATTTTATTTATATATATTGGATTATTATTACATTAACAATTTATTACATAAAATCAACTCATACTATAATTATAAACTCAATTAAGATTACCTATACCATAAATTAAATTGGAAAAATGTCAAATTAGAATTATATATAAAATTCATTATTAAAATTAAATTGTAATATTATAATCTTCTAGATTTTTTTAAGGCAATAGTATGTTTTATTTAGTAGTAAGTTAAAGAGTTTTATTTATAAATAATGTCAATGGCAGAGTTTTAAGTTATTTGGTATATGATTATATATTCTAATACACATGCAGTATACATTTCTTTTAAATAATTGAAGTCTCATTAAAGGAAGACAAAGTTTATTTCTGTGCCGAGATCGGCTAGTTTCTACGTCGCTAAATTTTCTAAACAATAGAGGATTATTTTTTACGTATATGCTAATTTCATAAATGTATATACATGGAAGTGGTAATATTTTCAAATCCGTATACTCGATACTCTCATCCTTATAATTTCGGCGGTATATAACTGCGTCCAAATCTGCTATTCAAACTATAAACAATTGAGTAAAACTCATTCTAGAGTTCACTTGTTTATGGCCTATCAAAATGAAGACATCAATGCAAGTTGAAGAGTGTCATTTTGTTAAAGTTTACAATGTGTTTGTTTTTTTGTATCTTTAACGATGGTTTCATAGAGTATTACTTACATGGTTTACTGCTTTAAATGATGAGAGCGTTGTGTTATATATCCTGTATGAAGCAAACACACTTCACGTAGTTTTTAAAATGGGATATTATGTAATATTTCTTTGTTTATCTCCAATGGTCTATACGTTCCAGCTGATGGTCGTATTTCCAATTATGGTAGAAATGGTGGAAGCAGGTCCTGTTAAACAATGTTTGCACATCTTTCTTGCCACAATGTGTCTGATCAATGTCTGTGGAAACGTTATCATGTGTGTTGTGAGCAAATTGTTTAAAGGTGTCGCAGAAGATAGAAGTTACTGTGAACAGTGTAACGAACCTCGACCAGAAAACTCTTGGCACTGTAGAATATGTAACGTGTGTATTGTAAGAAGAGACCACCACTGCCCCATCTTCAGTCGCTGCATCGGCGATCACAACAAGCGATACTACATCTTATTCCTCGCCTACGTTATGATTTCCATGATCTATGCGATGTTCTACAACTATTTCTGGATTGCGGCTAAGTTTGACGAGAACTATGGAATGCTTCTTTCTCTCAGTTGTTTCGTGAACCCAGTAATTCGTATTGTAATAGGACCTGAACCAGGAGTACGGGATTTGTGCTTGCTATATCTGTGTATTAATATAGGGTTTGCTATCTGGGCAGGTGGTCTATTTGCTTATCATTTTATGAACGCCTATAGGGGAGTGACGGCGTATGAAAATAAACATAAGCCCATGCTTAAGGATTCTACAAAGTGGAAGCAGAACCTAGTTAATGTGTTTGGAGTGAATTGGCAGTGGGCTACAGTGTGGCCGTTTTGTTCTAGTCCTCTACCGCAGTATTTAAAAACAGAATAAATAATTTAAATTATCTTTCTCTGGTTTTCAATTCTATTTATCCGTCAAACTGCACAATGGTCGATTCATGGCTATACCTGTCCATATCATACTGTTCACCTAGATTTAAGCAATGCAGAAAAAATAGATTCAATAAAACTAAGGTTACTCATGTTAATATGCTGTTCTGTCAAGGATTTTAGACTTATCTTTCTTACAAAATTCCGAATTTAATGCAACGAATAGCATAAAACACATCCTGCACCAACAAGAACCAGCTTTTTATGTTTGATTATCTCCTTTACAGTTGCATTTATTTCACGACTGGAACAGTAATTATTCTCTTAATTAAACTGGAAGTCTGATACAATCGAGGCTCGACTTCCATTGCTCTCGATTCCCGTTATTGGAAGCCAGTGGTGCAATGAATTCGGATATTCGTTGTCTTCGAATAGCAAAATGATATTGGTATCCAAATACTGCAGTGGAACGGACTGCACTTGTAAAAAAGTCATTAGGGAATACAAAATGTGCTACAAAAAGATATTTGTACATAACATAACATCACGCCTACATTACCCAGAAGGGTGAGGCAGAGGTTTACTACACTTGTTATGTTTATATAGGATATAACCATAACAAGTAAAGAGTGAGATATGGCGTAAGCCCTGAATTTCCTGATGGAAAGTTCACAATATTCATTTTTATTGAACTCCATAATGTTACATATATATCTTAAAACTCTCAGATCTCAATAACACTTTGCCCGGTCGGGAATCGAACCCGAGACCTCGCGGTCATATGCGCATATGCTAGCCTAGTGGTTGGTGTAATCTGGCCTAGTGGCCATCGAGGCATTTATAATATTTTTACATCTACCAATTAAATCGTAGGTTTGTTTCACAATGTCAAGTTAAGACCTGAATTAACGCATACTTTGTTCAGTATTTGACAACATTTCCACCCTTATTACCCGAGTATTCCTAGAATCTACTATGCATATTCGCAAAAGTGGTACTCATTGCAACACTATTGAAAACGATAAGAATCACACGAGGAATCGACATTGCCCACTTGTACAGGTTACATTGCTGCCTCTACAGGGCTATGGATGTACATAACCGTTATGCAAGAGGCGATAAAACGCGACATAAGCTGCATGATAATGTGTGATTGCAGGAAGTCAATATGATGAGTGTTAAGAGTGCATAGTGCGTTCAAATAGTCGGAGCGCGTGTTTTGAAAGTGTTAAAAGATGAGCGTTACGTAGTTGGATAACTTCCAGAGAGGAAAAGGAAATGGGTGAGGTATATAGGTTACGTATCGAGCTGTTAAATATTAACTATGACTTGCAACACACACAGGAAATAAAAGCAAACCCGGCTCTAAATGTGTTTCTTTTATTTCCTTACTTTTACCGATATATGCCCGTTAAATCAATATTCAGGCTTGATTATTTTCTTACGTGATTCAAACGGTAACTATTTGTAGCAGATCCAAAAAAGACTTAAATAACCAGCTGTTCCAACAGCGTCATTAGCAGCAACTTTCTATGCCCCAGCCTGTGAAAGATGCTCAGTTGCTAAACCAAAAACCTATACAACTTCGACTTTTGTATTTATTGTAGAATTCATCTTTTGAAATCATATACACGAAAATAAAAAATGGATCCCTAACTTTTCAGCAAATCGTTAAACTTTCTTCACTTCATACATCAAAGTTTTAAAATTCTTTGCACTACGATAGCCAGCACGCCAGCTGCGCTAGCACGCGACGCGGCGACGCTCACCGTTACGTCGTGGAACCCGTTACTGCAAGCGATTCCTATTACGTAACTGTTGTATTGTATTGGTCATTTTGTTTTGGTGAACTGACGATAGAACAACGAATAAATGTAAAATTCATTTTATTTTGGTTTTAATAGGTCGTCTAGAAACTGATGGTATTTAAAACTTTGCATTTAGTTGGATAGATGGTAAAGAAACGTGTATGACTGATAAATTCGTATGTCTATTTGAACGGTGGAAACGCTAATTATTTCCTGCCAGTTATTTCTAAAATATGCAAATGCTGTTAACCGATATCTAAAATATAGCGTTAGCTGTTTAATAAATAAAACATTTCAGTGAAGGTATTTAAACATCTATACCAGTTTCGAAAAATGTAACATCAAGTTGTAATTATCACAAATGAATTATTTTGACTTGAATCACGTTTTTCAAAATCATCAACTGAAAACGTCATGTTGCCTCTTGATACATTGATCACAATTGCCCATAATCATTGTATCGCAACATAAACTCTAGCCATACCCAATAACCTCCAGAATACAGAGGTCACTGGCTCGATCAATAGTCTTTTGCTTCTTTGAGACCATCACAAAGGGTTTCAATATTTGTCATTCGGCTGACAACTTCGCAAACTTGTCGATTGCAAAACTCGGTATCATGATGATGACGATCCATCATGTTGATAGTACCGTCACGAGTGCAAGTGGGGCGAGGTTCCGTCATTATGATAATGGTGATGATTTTAGTTGAAGCACTGTTTATTCTAGCGGCACGATCATCATTCGTCATATCAATGATAGTGGACTGAACTGGACGGTGCTACGCTAATTGAACTGGGTGTGGGAATGTGTCTAAAAATACTTAACACGTAGTTAAATAGAAAGAATGAGAATTTAAATTAGAGAGGGAGAGAATTTATTTATTTTTGATCCAATAGAAATAAATAAGACTAGGACTATTAAATGTTTACAGGCATCCATCAATAATTGATCAAAGTTTACGAGCAGAAATCTCTACATACTTTTAATTTTTCCTGCTTTATTAGGCAGTGAAATGACATATTGAGGTTCGATAGAGACTTATTTTTACCCAAGTGAATCAAGTTTACTTCAGGTTATTTAATTGAGTACTCAGAAATGAAACAGCATATATAAACGGATATGCTCATAGAGCTGTAATCCTAGTATCGCTCATTACCCACAGGATAGAAACGTACGGAAGCGTTAATATCGTTCTCAAATCGTAACCGCAGCACAAACTTATCTATACAGTTGTAAACATTAACAACAGAACATATTCTTTAGTCAAATATTATTTCACAACAGCAAAATATAAGTTTGTTTCATAGTCAGTGCAGGCGACTTTCGCTTCAACTCATGTAATTTATTCAAACGTATGTAATATTATGTGGCGATCATTAAGTGATAGTGTATAGAAAATTTCTAATTTTATTGATGGAAAATCGTCCATCATCTAGTGGTGATACAAGTTTGTTTCCTGTGGTGTAAGAGGAAGGTGACGGAAATGATAGAATGTCGTACAACAAGCTATGTAACGGATCGTAGTAGAAACTCTTGCACCGATGGCTGTATTATAGTCCCAGGTACCAATTGATTGGGGTACATAATAAAGTATTACCTAGGTAACAGCAGCGATAGCCGAGTGGGAGACCGTAGGACTAGGAAGTCAAAGGTCTCGGGTTCAAACCAACGGCACACAGCCCTGTCAATCAATCGTTAAGATTCGTCTTTTCGAAGATATATGTGTTTTATTATTTATCATATAGATGATCACTCGCTAACGGTGAAGGAAACATCATGAGGCAACCTGCATGCCTGAGAGTGCCTAAAAAAAGTACTTGAGGTTGTGTGAAGTCTACAAATCCGCACACCCGAGCCAGCAGTGGGACATGTATTAGATACAGGGCTGCTATTATTACCTAGGTACACAGACCCTACGATAAACATTGAATCTGTACTTACGGCAGATTTTTCTAAAAGTTCCAGTTCCAAGTTTTGTCAGCGTCTTGAAAGTAATTTTTTACTCTTTCTGACTACACAAACTACGAATAAGATCTAATACTTTATACTTTTTGTTGTAGTGCCGAATTCACATGCTCTTGGCTTCCAACTGCCTGACTGATGGTTTACCATCTAAAAGTACATACTACACCTATATAATTTAAGCAATGTATTTAAGCAAAAGCCCTAAATATATCCATGAACTGTTTAGTTGGTATTGACACTAAACCCCATCTTTATACAAAATCGACGAGCTCGGTACGTTTGTGTATCACGACTTTATGGCAAAGATCAAAGGGCTATGGTGAACGGCTTCTCAAGGAAAAACGAATGGTGTAACTGTAGAATAATGTGTGATTAAACGGAACTACGTAACATCACGCCTATGTTACTAAGAAGGGTGTGTCAGAGGTGTTAACACATTACATCTGTTATGTTTAGGTGCCATGTGTCGGAATTCAAGACTCCATGCTGCTACTGAAAATTTCCTGACTGAAAATAAAACTTTTGTCGAGCCGGGAATTGAACCGCCGCCAGTCGAATACACTTTTAGACCAACGAGGCAGTTAACTTGAAAGGAACTAATACTGAATAATGCTATTCATTTTAAGCATTTTGTAGATGTATTTTTGTGTCATTATTATTGACATTCAAAGCATTGACATAATGTATAGCTATATCAACGATAACCTGCTGTTGATATTATTTAACAGCCTTGGCGACAATACATACAAGATCACTCTATCATGTTGCCGACAACTATTATTTAAAGTTTAGAAAACATCTCGTTCATAAATATTTGCGATACCTTGTGCTAACTACTGAATGATAAATGAGACCATTGCCTTTTAAGGTTCAGAAGATTTAATTCGTTCATGAGAAAATTATATTTTTTATGCATAAAACAGATTTTGAGTTAGTAAATGACAACTTAATAGCAAAGGGAAAGAGTGCGATGATGTGTACTTAAACAAATCAAATGAAGATGTTTTGTCGACTAAGGTTGCTACGTGGCCGGGACATCTGGAATGTGTCCCGAATTTTGCGTCCTGCCCCGTGAAGTAAAGTAATTAGAGTAAATTGACCCGGAATCTGAAAACGAATCACGATGGCTGCCTGCTTTGTGTCTGTTCTTCACTCTGCCTTCACGACCTACTTGCTATCTAGCAAATCTACCCAAGTATGGACTTTAAGATAGTAAAATTAAGTCATTATGGTAAACAATTGCTGCTATAAATTCATCGTCACAAATTTCTGATACATTTCCTCAATACAACAATTTGTTACGGCAATTAACATCACCATCAATTCCCACAAAAAGCATCGATACGTTAAATGACGTCATATTCAAAGCATCTTTCCTTAGCAACGAATCGATTTCAACATCCATTATGAAACAATCGATTTCCGATAACAATAGATCGAGCGATTATGTCAGCGAAACCAAGATGAGTTTTTGATTCGATACAAATTGCTTGTCAAAATATAATCAATGAAAGCTTAGATAACTCTTCTAGAGTTTTTATTTAAATTTTTAAGGTATATTAGTAAAGGTTTAAAAATTTACCTAATAAATAAGCCATTTTTAAGTTTTAAATTACGAATCTGACAAATGAAGTAGGTAATAGAAAAACTATGTTGGTCCAGCTACAAGCTCTATCTTACTTGCACAAACAGTTCCTGCAAACGGCTTGTGGAAATTTTAAATGTAAATAAATTTAATTTTTCCCAAGTATTCACGGTGTACCTGCAATACGACCTGTTTTTAAATACAGTCTAGAGTCTCTTTCGAAGGTAAACTCTTGAGCGTGTTGCCGGCAACTTATTTATAATATTAGATACGTATTTTCTTGACAACTGTAGTTTGTTTATAATCATAACTCTGTGAAAAATATTATTGTACAGATATAAATACTAGTTTAGAATTATACAACTACGAAGTATACTTCGTTACTAACTAACAATAGAATGAAACAAAAAAAAATCGAAATAGTATTGACTTAACACTTATTCCATTCATATTCCAAATGCCATTTTATTAAAATAATATTTGTGAATAGAACCATGTCCATAGAAATCTTAATAATAAGGCAATAGAAATGTCAAAGACGCGTGACCTTGTCGCCGCGCATCTGTCTAGTCAAACACAAGTGCGAGTTGAGGAATTGTCGTCTTAATGTCATCGCAAAAAGAATAATTTTGTTTGCAGGAATACAAGCGCATGAGTCTAATCGAACACAAGTGCGAGTTGAGGAATTGTCGTCTTAATGTCATCGCCAAAAAGAATAATTTTGTTTGCAGGAATACAAAAAGTGGTATTTGAAAAACGGCGACATGCGTCCCAGTGTTAAAAGATAGTCGATAGCATTTCTATTGACTAGTTATTAAGATTTCTATGACCATGTCGCAACATACTTCAAAATTCAGAAGTAGCTCATGCAATATAATTTTTTTGCGACATTTTCACAAGAACTTTTTTAAATAATGTTGAGCTAAGCACTGGACATGTGAAATACTAATTTGTGAAATACCAATTTGTGAATTTTATATTAATTAAGGAGAAAACTTTACTTTAAGAGAACATTGTTTTAATTAATAATTATTAAATAAACAAAAAACCCGACTGCTTAAAAAAAAGAACTGAAAAGATAAAAACAAGTATAGCATTATCTACATTAAATTCATTAACAACAAATGAAATAGGTCAAACTAAATTCTTTATGATGTTGCAGGCGGTGACAAACGAACCAGATGGCGGAGTGGGTAGTGTACCCGCCTGCGACGCCGAGGTCGTGGGTTCGATTCCCGCTTAAGACAAATCTTTGTGTGCATGAACATGGGGGTTTGTCTTAGTCTGGGTGTTTCTATGTATCATAAGTATGTATTTACAAAAGAAAAGTATATATGTATTAGTATCAGTTACTCTAGTACCCATATTACAAGCTCTGCTTAGTTTGGGACTAGACGGCGTTGTGTGTAAGTTGTGAGATATTTATAATTTATTTAATTTAATTTATATACCTAGTAGTAACAAAGTATTGTTTGTCCCCTAGTACTACCTAGTAATAACAAAGTATTGTTGAGTAATCAAAAGGGGTATGTAAGAATGCAATAGTGTTCTATTGTATCTGCCTACCCTCATGGGATAAAGGTGTGATTTAATGTATGTATATAGATGTACAGAATATTTGGTATACTTACATGAAGTTTCTCTACATTGCTGCAAGACTACGACTAATGTTTACCTGAAATAAATAAAAATACTTATTATTACTGTATAACTTTACAAAGAAATAAATAAATAAAATAAATAAATAAATAAGAATAAATAAAATAAATAATTAAATATCTCACAACTTACACACAGCGCCATCTAGAACTTGTACTATGGGTACTTTAATAACTAATACTAATACATATTATTATATATATTTTTCTTTTGTAAATACATATTATTACTATTACTAAAAGTGAAACACACACACAAGTAGACTATGAATATAAACATAGATCAAACTGCAACAATTCTGTACCCAAGCAATAATTTTGTCTATTAATTTCGCAACATTTTTGCTGATTTCCAATTAATTACAGTTTTAAAATCAATAGTTGCAATAGCAACCTAAACAGTGCAGTTTTTTATTAACATTATTCAAAATGATAACTTCTCTGAAGAAATCACCTGAAAACCAACCTTGGAAACATTTCATAGTTTTAAAACGTTTCATAAGCTGCTAACAAGCGGAGAATACTAAAATTTCCGTATAATTATTTTTGAGTAATTAAATATTACGAAACAAGTTACAATAACTTAACGGCTTAAATTAAGTGGATTACATAAAGTGATGATGTTATATAGTAATTTCACACGAACTATTTAACTAAATTAATTATGCTTTCTTTTTCTCAAGATAAATCGATAAACTATGTCTAAACACCATGGAACACCAGGCCTCAAATAATAGCGATCGGACTTGCGGAAAACAAGCCCATCATTATAGAAAAATTGCGTGATTCCCACATGGGTTTCCGCTACATGAGGGACCGGACGTCATTGAGACGATGGTAATTTCATACATTGTAATAATAATCATTTATATTTGTATTAAAATGAAACGGACATTCATATTAAAATGCATAAAAAATATAAAAACAACAGAATAAGAATTCCAAAAGAAAGATCATTATCATCCGCCCATCCTTATACTAATTATTTTTATTTAATTCTTCCATGCCATCTTATCAGACATCATTTCAGCACTCACACCCATTCCAGCCAAGTTATCTTTCACACAATCCACCCATCTTTAGTTCGGACTACCTCTCCCTTTATAGCCTTAAACATCCATTCTTTGAATTTTATTCATAATATTACTTTCATCCCTTCTCATCACATATCCGTACCTTCCTTACCTCTCACTCTTTAATTTATATGACACTGGTGCTCCTTTCAGGCTTCCCCTAATATAATCATTCCTTATTTTATCCATTCTTGTTCCACCTCAATATTCCAATAGAAAGATATTGAAAAAAATGCAAGCATCTGGAGGCACGGGAGTGCTGCCCCGACAAGTCATGCTTTTCTCGAAGTCATCCGGCCATTTCTTTACAGATTTAAATATTATAAAAAAAAACATTTTAAATATTAAACCCACTATATTTAAATTTGTAATTTATTTATTAAACTTTTTGCACAAAAAAAATAGTACAAAGGCGGACTTAATGCCTCATCGCATTCTCTTACAGTCAGTAATCAACGATGGAGGCTCAAGAAGGATAACATTTTAATGTAATCTTGGGGCTATTGTATTAAAAGTGAAATAAACTTAATGGCAAATTAAAATTATGAAGTAAACTATCATCTTAATGTAAATATTATGACCTGCTCATTGATTTTAATTAATTTTATGCTGATGTGAAAAATAAACTGGTTATAACCATTACTTTTATAGCACAACCTGATGGATAAAAATACAGTAAAATGTTATTGTACGTTTACATTAGTATCGTTTTCATTTTTAATTTGTGGTGATAACAACAATAACAATTTATCTACATTTAAATGTTCATTTTTAAAAGGCGCTGCTGTAAGCTGAATGGTACAAAAGATGGTAGTGGTGTCTTCACAAGAGGTTAGTGACCTAAATAATCTGAATCCTACTCGTTTAAATATCTGTATTCATTTATTTACGTCATAATGCTTTAACTAACAAATAATGTTCTAGGAAGTACGATATTCGATGTTTTTATTTAATCATTTTTAAAATCAAATATCGTCGAAACGTTGTCGTCGACAACGTTGACAACGACGCGTATAAAGCCTATAATGTTTGATTGCTGTCCAAGAAATAAAATTAAATTTAACACCAAACTTACTCTATATTATTTACGTCCTGGATCAAATTTCTGAAATGAAATATGACTACCACCTCTCTAGTAAGTTTAAGTAATTAGTATTAAGCCCCATACACTAGCTTTCCCTGCTCACTTAGATTATTATGTATGTTAAATAATGTAAACGGGTCATCAGTACGCCATTTACAAATGTAATTGACATGAGCACATTCTGTGCGAGCAACATGCCATATAGAACGATGCGATGTGACTAAGATGTGTTGCAAACTACACGTCTATCTAGGTTTGTCACCGAAGGGAAGAGGTTCATATTCGATTAAAAGTCTTATGTATACTATGTATTGACTTTAATATACGATCTCTGGTACACACAAAAGTTCATTGAGAAGCTATTCAATTTAAAGCAATAAATGAGACTGCTCCATGCGGCCATTGCCAGCTGGCCAGCATGGTGGACTATGGCCTTACTCTTGTCATCATGAGAAGAGACTCATGTCCAGCCGTGTAAAATACCTATAAATCTAAGACTAGGCTTACATGTGACATTAGAGCTGACAGGTGACATGAGTGTCGCCAACGTTTTAAACCGACATTTTGTTAACCTAATCGATTCTCCGTCTTTTATTCATCATTTGAAAAGGACAGAGAGGTCGAAAGCTGTATATAAGCGTTAACCGTGGATTGAGTGGTAACATCAGCACTATACAGGGCTGCTAATTAAATGAGACTGCGTTTCATTCGCAGCTATAGCGCATTGCAACACCAAATAGTTTGAAGCGATCGTCTGCTCAAGAATGCTTGCGGTATCATCGAACGGTGTTCAATCTCCACGCTTGGCTGCTCCTAGCTACCTACACCACTCGCGTGGCCAACCAGACCTAGTTCAGTTACGTCACCCATTGTATCAGACTGTTGATGCAGATATTTTAGATACGGACTTTTTGCGTTCTAGAGGTCGATGTCGGTTGCTTTAAGTTTTGTTTTTATAAACAGCTCTCTTTTTGTAAATAATTCTGTATTGCGAGTATAACGGATTGCAATGAGTATAGAAACGTCTAGAATAGGAGACTTTTATAGACGTCTTTTCACGTTTATGATGTCCTTAGCAGCTCGGAAAGGCGTTCCTTGTTGTGTGAAAACAGTGTGCAAAACACTATTTTGCTTCGAGCGTAAAGAAAAATTACTTAGAAATTTGAAAGTTATCGATGTCATTACAGCGTGCGCAGCTTCTAACACAAATTTAGCGAAAATGTGACATACGATGATTTTATTATCTGTCTTTGTCTTTTTAATTTCTAATTCGTGAAATAACGAATAAAATGGATCACATGGGATAGGTATTTTAACTTACTGTAAACAGTAAGTAAATAAGTATCTAGTGACAAAAACTTATGACAAAATAAATACCTCAATCTGAGGATTAATTCCTGCTAGCTACGCCTATCAAGTAATCGGCTTATAAATTCCTTACTAATCTGATAGGAGGCTTAGTTACCGAATGTTAATTGTTTATTCACATCTCAATAACGATTCGAAGGTTAGATCACAATCGTATGGCTCTACTACGTGCCCGGACTGACATGCAAGCAAAGACGCACAATCAATTTGTTATGATATTATATATATGGATCTATTTTGTTTTTTATACAACCATAGGAAGCAATACAGCTTGGAGATCCTTTGATTAGCAGCGACCATAACAAAGCTTTATTATTATGATTATAACATGTTTTTCAACTAGATTTTTTGCTTACACATCGCTTAGAGTTATTATGTCTTTATATCAGAATTAACTTATTACAAACTAAGGGCAAATTAACAGTAACATAACTAACGACTGCCTAAATTACCAATTTTGTCTCTGTTTTTGAAAATTATTCATATCAATTGAACAGAGTATAGTTTAAACGTATTTATTTACTTACCAATATTTCGAAATCATCATCGTTGTCATAATATGTAGATACGTTTGGCAGCCATACAGCGAAGGCAATTGATAGTAACACATTAATTCATTTAGATGGAGTATTTGGCGAGTCTCCACGGCTGCACCTGCATCGTACCTGATGCAGCGCCAATGCTTCCTGCAACCTCTGATGGGTCGCCGCGTGATTAGAATTTGGAAGTTTTCCTACACTAGTCAATGAAAAACATTCATTTTTGAGTTAAGTTCACCTTTTGTAATTTTATTAATGTAATTTTATGTGTACAATAAAGTATTAAACTAAACTAAACTAAAAAAACTGTGTAATAGTGATGTAATCATAATGAGAAATCTGAAATCATCAATTTATAGTAGTCCCTTAAAATAGTAATGCATCTGATCGACTGTAGTTGGACTGTTGTCATTACTATCCATCAGGTTAGAAAGGTGGCTGGTTACAAAGGCACTTGATGTCAAAAATTATGCCAGCGTTGTTTGGTTTTGATGCGGAAGACCACTCAAAAACACATAACGATCTGACCCATCAATCACATGTCCAAAAGGCGTTGACAGAAGAATTTCACTAATTACCCATTCGAGTTAAGATGTTATACAACGCGGAAGTTTGGAATCGTGACGGTCGATCGTGACTATAGTGCGCCGTTAAACCTATCCGTGCAATAGTTCATTGGTAGGTAATATCAGTGACGCAGAGTGATATAATATATCAGATTTGATGGGCGTCGGCTGACGGTTACAACGTGGGCATCTGTCGCCTGCAGCTTGGTATCTTACTTACTTGGAATATAAGCTCTTTTAAACTAAAGGGTAATTGAAATTAACCTTTAAGGTGTACATGTTCTTGTTTGCGTTATACGAGTAGAAGGTGATAGATGTAAGCCAGCTTTGAAGCCCAAGTACATTATTAGGTAAGCAAAACAAAAATCTAAACTGACGTGCATTTGTCTATGATTTTTGATTTTAGACAAATTATAGGTAGACTTTTGTAAAACAAAAGTGATTTTAGGTACTTTAAAATATAAAATAAGAAAAGTAGACAAAAAGAGTAACCCTTCAAACTTGTAATTATTATCTTAAAACATTCAAAAAGTTTAAATAGATAACTCGTTTTACAACATGCCATTATTTTAATTCAATTCCGTGAGCGTTTGTGAATAATATAACAATTATTTTTAAAAATATTCAATGATTCAATGGGATAGTCCTCAGGGCAATTCCATAGCAAACCGATAATATTTGCAAGAATATAACGATGGATTTAATTACTAATGTTACGCAGATTTACCTATAATTTGCATAAGATTAAAACATACTATAAAGTTTAAGACATTATAAGCATTCCAATCCTCACATGATAAATGATAGACTTAACACTTAGCACGTATCATTTGAAATATTGTTTGCTCATATAATTCGGTGTGGGTGTAACACTTGTTTTTTAGGGTTCCGTAGTACCTACAAGGAACCCTTATAGTTTCGCCATGTCCGTCTGTCTGTCCACGGCATAGCGACGAAACCGTTGGTGCTAGAAAACTGAAATTTTGCATAAACATGTATGTTAACTAAACAAAGAAAGTCGTAGAGTAAAATTTGGAAAAATATTTTTTTTTCAGGTAGCTCCCCTACATGTAAAGTAGGGATGTTTTTTTTTTTTGTCGCCTACCCCATAGTGTGGGGTATTGTTAGATAGGACTTAAAAACGTTTAGGGGTTGCTAAGACAGTTTTTTGATTTAGGGATCCGTTTGCGAGATAATTAACTTTAAAGAGAAAATTTTTGTTCGAGTAGGGCGTCCCCCCCCTCTAAAAGCTAAACTACTGGATCCTACAATCTGAAAAAAATTGTGTCGGTAGTACATGTAATGAACTTTAAAGGAAAACTATAGCGGATAAGTTCACTTCATTAGTTCAAGAGGAATAGGGGTCCGAAATGTCAGATGCAGTTACTCAGAATATTTCGTTCAAAATTCTTGAAACATAAATAAACATACATAATACATATATAAAATCACGCCTTTATCCCACGGAGGTAGGCAGAGACAATGGAACGCCATGTGCTTCGCTCCTTACATACTTCTTTCGCTTCCTCAACATTCATACATCTCGTCATACGTGCTAGCTGGTTTCGTGTACTACAAACATTTCCTTTCTGAAGGACGCCATTTAGTTAAAAAGTAAAATTAAAAATATTTTTCTATGGAACCCTACTGCGCGTGGCCCGACACGCACTTGGCCGGTTTTTTTTTTATTAGAAATAATAGGTCCATTATTCATCTTTTTGCTCATAGACAATTAAATAATAGAATTTTTGACTTGTATGGCAGAGTTTCAATGCCATAGACTCAAATATAACATGATAAGTTACAGCAAGGCAAAATATATTATGACTAGAGTAATACCTTCCGGCAGGATTGAAAATAAATTAATTAGCTGCGTGTACTTAATTTACATTTGGCTGTATTGTTCATATTCTATGATCTTTTTCTCAAATGCAAAAAGAGGCAAGGGCTTTTTCAAAGTGTTATCGTTAAATAGTTTTGATTTTATCGGCAGAAATTTTGTATCTGTGACATTTGTCTACAGGTGTATCTAAAACTTTAGGTCAGCCGCATACACGCAATACAACAAACAAAACTTAACTAAAAACGTGAAGCTGAGATTCACTCACATAGCCGCCCGTATGAAACGGTAACCTAATTAGTTTACCCGCACATCTTAGTAGGTACATTTCTTGGAGTAATATTATAGAATAAAAATGTCGCCATATGATACCAGACTACTGCAATACCTCTTAAAGGATCTGTCATAGCTACAAATACATGAATCGTCTCATACGAACTATGTTATTCGTGACTTATATAATATTAATGTTTGATGTTCCCAATTAATTTTATTTTTTATTTTTATTAATGATATAAGTATAAATTTGTGTTAAAAATGGTTTATTTGTTTGAGTGTAAAGTTGTTATACATATTTAATGATCAAACGAACTTACCTGTACGTGAAGTTCGATCATAATTATATGATCAGCTTCATTTCGACGCGATTGGTTTACATATTGTAGTTGAGCTCCCAGCCTCCAGCCTTGCACGGATTTTTAGAGTAGGGAAAAACAAAATTCCCTACTGGCCACACTTTTAGTCTAGCAACTCACACTCGCTGCGCCAACGTTCATTTAGTTTAAAGCCATATTTACCTTATTTTCACAATTTTGGGGGGGATATATCTACCAGGGGGGGTTATTATCAATCGCGTCGAAATGAAGCTGATTAAAAGACATTATGATTGGTTATAATTTCTCGATTATAGAATTTTGCAAAAACTAGGGATGATTGGCTCCAACCGGCAGTTTTGCGAATCGCGTCTAAGTTTAACTATTCTAGTCCCCCTTCTAACTCAACTATGTAACCTCTGCATTAATGCAGGGGTATTTCCAAGAGCCCTTAAACAAGCAATTGTGCACCCCATCTATAAAGGTGCAGGGGTTAAAGCCAAAGCTGAAAACTATCGACCTATATCTGTACTAAATATCTTCTCTAAAATTTTAGAAAAAGTTTTAAATAAAAGGTTATTAGATTTCCTTGAAAAAGAAAACATACTTTCAAATAATCAGTATGGTTTTCGAAAAAATAGATCCACGGAAGACGCTGTCCTCCACTTGACTGAAACCGTCTCAAAAACACTAGATAAAAAACTAAAATGTGTTGGTATATTCCTTGACCTAAAAAAAGCATTTGACACGGTATCGATTCCTGTTCTCTTAAACAAATTAGAGAACATTGGAATTAGAGGATTGGCACTAAAACTTTTCCATGATTATTTGAGCGACCGGACACAGTGTATAAAAGTCGATACTGTCACTAGCGAGTACGCCAAACTATCCTTTGGTGTTCCGCAGGGAAGCGTTCTGGGACCTACACTCTTCCTGATTTACATAAATCAACTATGCCAGCTTTGCTTTGCCGGGTGTTCAGTAATTTCCTACGCAGACGATACAGCCCTAATAGTAGAAGGAATGACGTGGCAAGAAGTGCAATTTAAGGCTGCAGAGATTATGAAACTAGTAACTATCTGGCTTTCAAACAATCTACTTACCCTAAATATAGCAAAGACAGTGTACGTAACATTCGCCCCAATCTCCAGCTGCTTACCTCCCCCAGACTCGATCTGCGTCAGGAGGTGCATGAAAGGAGCCTCCCCGAGTGACGTACACAACAACTCCCTACGTCCGGCGCACCCTGGGCAATTCGCGAGTTCTTAAAAGCGTATTGGCTAATCCTTTCACCACGATGGCAAGTCATAACCTTGACTACCTTACTGACTCTCCAAAATGCCCTTCCACCTGCACAAGAGAGGCGCTCATGAACGCCGACGAGAGCGCCATAATATTGGCCACTTATTGGGCCAATAAAATTTGACACAGCCATCGACACAACGAAGATCTGCGTCAGGGCCCATACTAACTTGACTGACTGTGCAGGACTAGAATTAGTGAGATCTTCCATGATAAAATACTTAGGGGTATATGTAGACGAAACGCTCTCGTGGAAAAAACAGATTGAAACTTTAAAAGCTCGCACTCGCAAGTTAATGTACATCTTTAAATTGTTACGGAACTCAGCGAATGCCACCATCTTAAAAACTGTTTACTTTACCCTTGCACAGTCATTGCTAACATATTGTATACTGGCGTGGGGAGGAGCACACAAAACGACTCTGCTACCACTGGAAAGAGCACAAAGGGCTGTAATTAAGGTGATAAATAGGAAGACCTTTAGATACCCGACCGACCAACTATATCGTAATTACAAAGTCCTGACAGTTCGTCAACTTTTTATGCTTAAAGCAATTTACCATACTCATACAAGTCTTGAGTATGATCCTATCGCCTACACCTTAGCCCGTAGAAAGGACGCGATATGCGAGCCGGTTACGCATAGAACTTCGTTCGCGGCTCGCCAGTGTTACGTTCTGGGTCCAAGACTTTACAATAGAGCTAATAGAAGCATAAGCCTGTACACTAAATCTAGATATGAATGCAAAAAAATGCTTACAAATTGGTTGCAGCTTCTGAATTACGATGAAACAGAGTATTTGCTCGAGGTTTTAATTTAACTCCTACGACCAAATCAATAAAATAGTAGTTAATCCATAATGTAGTTTGTAGTTTGTTTCTTATTGTTTATATAACAAAATTAAATAGTAATAATGTACTCGTTCCTACTCGTGTTTACTGGTTGCGTGGGTTTCCTGGTGACCTATAAATACAGATACACACTGTTGTATCTAGTTTAGGCACCAGTCTCACAATTACAGTTTTTTGTATAGCCCCTAAGATACACTAGAAATAAGTTTTATTGTTGATATTATTTATATTTGTATTTTAATTGTTTGGGAGAATAAATATATTTTTATTTATTTATTTTATTATTAGTTAACGCCTAAGGCTTTTGCTTTGGAAGTGGCTGCATGCCGAGTACTATGTGCTGAAAAAACAGAAGTATCTAGACCGCTGCATTTTAGTGTGTCCTTAATCCACTGGCTTAGTCTTTGTGATGACAATTGTGAAAAAGGTTTTCTGTAACTAATTAATAAATTATCTGATGTACGCAATGCTTTGGTTTTTTCTAAGTATGCAACTAAACACCTAGCTGGGCATATTTGGGGATTTTCATTAAAGAAAGGTAACCTTAAAACTGGCTGTTCAGTGTTCAAACGCGATGTTTTAATACGGTCCGGTATTTTAATTATAATTTCGTTATCTTCAATTATATTTATATTGTTTATTTTAATTAAAGATAATGTTTGAACTCGGTGTGCAGTCACTAATGCTAATAATGTTGATAACTTTTTTGATAATTTTTCTAAATCGAGGGTTTGATTGGGCCATAATTGGGCTAAGTGGGTTAATACTATATTAGTATCCCATGTCAAATTATACTTTGGAGCGGAAGGCTTGAGATAATAGACTCCTTTCATAAATCGTTTTAGAGACTCATCATGAACATAAGACGATCCTAACAGGAGAGAAATGGCCGATTTATAGCTATTAATCGTGCCGTACTGAGCCCCCTTATCAAAAAGCTCAGACAAATAATTTATTATATTGGCGATTGAAGGATTTTGATAATGAATTTGATTAAATTTACAATATTTAAGCCAATTTTTCACACAACTATCATATTGTTTATAAGTATTTTCTGCAAGCGAGGACATTATTATTTTAATGGAGTTATCATTTAATGATTTATCTAATAACGATCTCCTGATAATTTCACGGCAATCAAGGCTTATGTCTTGCTCAGGTTGTGGGTCAATCTGAAAGGAGATTATAACAATTGGTCACTTGGTGTATATATTGTATAACATCCGAAAAAAGCTGCTTTTAGTTCCAACACATTAATATGCTTTTCAGTTTCATGATCTGTCCAAAACTCAAAAGTCTCCTTGGAACCACAGCAGGCACCCCAGCCACTACGAGATGCGTCGGAGAAGATTTCTAATTGAAAACATTAAACCGAAATGGGTTACAGTTAGATTCAATATTATTTATCCACCAATCGATGTCACTGCCCAGATGTTCTGGAAGTAAAATTGTTTGATCGTAGCTAGGATTATCTAAAAGAAAAAGATATTTATGTCGTTCAAATTGTTTAGTATATAGCCAGCTGTACTGTATTGCTGGGCAGGCCGATATTAAAACACCAAGAAATTTGGCAAAATAACGCAAGTTGCATTTTTGATTGTTTTAAATTCAAGTAATATTTTTTTTTTTTTTTTTTAATTTTAACTATTTTTGTTTAATATAACTTCAATGACATATAATCAAAAACAAATCCTAGGGATTTACATTGTTGTCATGGTTCTAGGCAGCTTTTTCATAATTTAGTAAGAAACCAAGACCCGAGGAATTTCCTTATGTGCAATACATTTTGTTGACATTCCAAAAATGTTCTAAGCACACAAATTATATCGTCGAGATATATGACGGATATTAAACCCCCTTGACCTCAAAAATTCCATCATAGTCTTTAAAATGTTTGTAAATATATATGTTGCGGTACATAAAACAAATGGTAGACAATTAAAATCATATAAAACATCATTATATTTAAATCTGAGAAACTTTTTAAAATCGTTATGCATATTAACTAAAGAATATGCGTCTTTCATATCTATCGACGCCATATAGCAGTCTTTAGGAATAAACTTTGACGCCGTTCTGTAGTCCTCCATTTTAAAACGGCAGGTTTTAATAAATTTATTTAAATATTTCAGGTTTAATATGAATCGCTTGTCCCCATTTGGTTTAGGTACTAAAAAGTACTAGATAAGAACTCGTCTGTATTTTTAATAATGATTTAATAGCATTATCAAAATCAGTATGCTCAAGTTTTGATCTTGGGTGTATGTTAGGAAAATCGTAACGAAAAGGTGAAAATATAAAAGGGTTTTTTATATCCCCTTAACCAAGACAAGACCGTGTGGTTTGTAATTTGTTCCCACTTAGAAATAAAATATTAAAGACGTCCTGAATGTACCTCGCAAGTCATCGTCTGCTGAAGTTCGCCGAGCCCCTCGTCCGCTCCGTCTCTCGAGGACCCCGCTGCTTGAGAGCCCCTGTTCGTCGATGGCCGCAAGTTCTGACGAGTTTTGCCCAGGTCTGTCTTGGGTGTTATTTTTCGAGGCACAGTTTTCCAGTTTAAACGGTTGTTTGGACCTTTATTGTGATTAATAAAATTATTTTTATTAAATGTTTGTGATTTATCAATTCCAGGTTGCTTGAGATCAGCTGCAGACCTTTTTATTGCTTTTGCTGACTTCAATTTTTCCGAGATATTTTCTCCAAAAAGCAAATTATCTCGTTTGGTTTCAGCGAGAGTCTCTTTCATGTCAGCATTAATAGATGAAATGATAAACCCACGTCGCGTTCTACTATCAGTGCAGTGACTATCACAAAGCAGTCTACAGGCATCGCTTATGGGTTTTAATATCTTTGTGTGACTTTCCTTGGAAATTATTAATTCAATCGCTTGATTAATAGCAGCTATAGCAACAGATAATTGTTTCTGTTTTGTTAAAAGAGACATGTCTCTTTTAATCATGTTGTCAGCTAAAGCAATCTTTACTTCAGGGTTAAGCGATGGCGCTACAAGCAAATAGCAATTTTCAGGAATCAGATACTCCATTATCAGTTTGTCCTTTAACTCTTTAGAAAGACCTTTTTCAAGGATCTCTTGCCACCTAGATGCTAATTCTTTATGTGTCGGCTTACCAAATTTGATATCAAACTTGGGTGCGTCACCTAGTAAAGCGAGTATCTCGCTGTCTAACTCTGCTTCTGCCGAATCATTTATTTCCGCAACAGGTTCTGCAGTATGCGACGTTGACGGTAAGTCCTTAAAAAGAGGTTCGGACAACCCTAACTGCTCTTGAACAGGCACAGGTAAATTAGTAGTGTGACCGTTGTCATTTGGAACTATACAGATTCCTAAAACAATCAAAATATTGCTTTTATTACGTGACAGAGATAGCCCAGCTGGCGTCTCGCATCACAGTATATAATATGATTAGGTAATTACAATGTACGTGCAGTACAGGTTCGATTTTTGCTGTGAAAGAGGTAGCCCAGTTGGCGCCTCGCATCACAATATGTTCCTCTTCATTTTAAAACTTACATAAATACATATAACATGACAGAGGTAGCCCAGTTGGCGCCTCGCATCACAATATGTTTTTATAAGTTTTATGTTACAGTCGATAATCTCCACATAAACAGATATTATACCACGTGACAGAGGTAGCCCAGTTGGCGCCTCGCATCACAGTAACATTTTTAATTGGGGGTAGATTTGAATATTTGTTCAGCAAAAATAAAAAATATTTTGCCGCATCCCTCACGAACTGCATATAATATTATCGTATAAAACTATACCATAAAAGAAGTAAGAACACTGACCTTCGATATTTGAATCTGATTCATCTTCACTATCGGAATAAATGATGCACCGACTACGTTGCTTTGTTTTTTGCTGCAATTGTGATTCTAGTCTTCTAATTTTACTTTTTATCTGTTCACTACTTAAATACTGTTTCCTTTTATTAGACATTGTAAAAAATAAAACCGTTAAATGAAATTTAAAATCGAAATGCGCGTGCGAAGGCTTGGAGCACGGAAACACAGAATGAACGTTGGCGCAGCGAGTGTGAGTTGCTAGACTAAAAGTGTGGCCAGTAGGGAATTTTGTTTTTCCCTACTCTAAAAATCCGTGCAAGGCTGGAGGCTGGGAGCTCAACTACAATATGTAAACCAATCGCTAAGAAATGAAGCTGAGAAATAATAAATTAGATTTTCTTAGGAATCTACCCTTTTTTTTCGTATTCAGTTATAATAACCCAAAATTACTACCTAATACTTTGACGCACAATTACTGTTGTCCAGTGATATTATTGACGTATATTTTGCAAATTAACTTTTTCATAATGCTGTTAATATTGTCAATATTATTACATATTCGGCTAGCCTTTACGTAGATTTTCATGTGCAATACTTCACTACAAGTGGTAATGCAAAACATGTAACTAAAAGATATAACTACCTGCTGATCGGCAAGGTATAGCATCTTCAAACAACATTGTTACTTATCTCATCAATTACTGATGACTATTCAAATGATGTTGTCCATACGCTGATCTAACCTGTTTGATGGTGATGACACTGATGACTTTGCAATCCATCACACTCTGTGATTATCATCACGTTTCATCATCACGTGGAAGAAGGCTCCATCACCGATCAACAAAACGTGTCTAAATGAAAATGATTTAAGTAAAATACAGGAATTTTTGTTCATCTGATTCGTAGAAAACATGTTCATATATTATAGTTTTTTGATACATCAAAATTTGACGAAGGGTAAATGTAAATGACAGGATAAATCCTATTAGAACAGAATTCATGGAACTATTCATGATATCATTGAACATGTAGTCATCGTAGGTCGAGTTTCATTGCAGTAGTTACTGCAATGAAACTCGACCTACGACGACTACACCACAGTATAGATAAATATGTACAAACAGTATGGAAACTGCCTACAAACGTTCGAAACGGCACGCATAAACATGCACATCGACGAGACCCCTAAGCGATTGTCGCGGTGCTGTCAGTAGCGAGTGCCGCGTGGAAGCGAGTGGTCACGTTTAAAATTTCGCCGACCACCAGATGATTTTGTTCAATATGTCGAGAAAATGGATGAAATTTTTCGTTATTGCTTTAAAAAAACAACACATAAACTGCAAAGTACCTGAATTCATTTACAAAGCATTAGACAAAATCACTTTTATAAATAGTACCCTGTCCTTGTTTATTTAAAAAAGCTGTTTATAAGAATGAGAATTTTTTACACAATAAAATTTAATAATAAAGAATTTCGTACCTGTCGTAGCAGACGAAAGTAGGTATTTTTCAGTAAATAATTTGTAACTTTTACCCTTCTAGCCCTCTCTTTTATTTTAATTTGTAATGTTATGTTAAATTACATTTTGTACGCCGCGTGCTGTAATATTTAGATAAATATCTACAAAACAAAAACAAAGATCTACAAGTTGTTATGTGTCAATATTAAACTGTGTATCGTATTTTGTTGAGATTAACCGATGCTCTGAGATTACCTATTTAAATTTTATTTGTTAACTAGTTATTCCAATACGATTGAATGATCACTTCTTCTTCTTCTTCTTCTTCTTCAGAAGAAGAAGAAGAAGAATGATCACTAAAAAACACTTTTTTTTGTTTCATAAAAAGTCAATATTAAAAAGTTTGAAAGTGTCAACCCTATAGCTTCAATAGAGCGTAGGTAATTATCTTATGAAATAGGCTTAGTTTCCATACTGTTACATATTTATACTGTGACTACACCAAACGAACGACGAATTACACCAAATAGCTAAGAACTAAATTTTTAAAGGATGTATGTAGCGAACAGACATGTAGTCCTGATGTTATGTGGTAACCACAGCCCATGGACATCAACAATTCACCAAAGTAAAATATAGATGCGTCTCTTCATCTTAGGACTACGGTATTATGCCTCTGTGCCAGTTATTTCAGGGCTTAAATTCCTAACACCACCAATGTACCAAACCGGAACACAGTAGTGAGAGCACTTCTATTAGGCGGTAGGTTAACGGAGATACGGAGGTGGTGCCTACTTCGAGCTCGTTCACGAGAGCTCTACCACCACCATGAACACTTTCTTGAGATCATAATAACGTATAAGTAATACTATTTTTATAACCAGCACAATAGGTTATATCATTTAATTTTAAGAAGTTACAGCTAAAAGCTTAAGTAGAAATAACTGATACAATAAATAAATGATTCAGGCTATTGATAAGCAACAATTTCACGGCATATTATCAAATGACGCACATGTATCACATGAAGACAAACGTGCTCGAGAGTAAAAAGATGCTCTCCGTGATATATTATTAATGAATAAAGGCAAATCAAGAAGCAAAAAGTGTTCATTAGCTTTGATTACTTGACAGTCACGACGTGGGATAAAAACCTATACAGAAAACGTGATAGTCTTTGTATGAGTATTCCGTATAGGTATAATATTTATATACTTCGTGTTTGATATATCGGCGGTTGACAAGCAAAACTCATTAAGGTAATTTTCCGTTGACAAAAAAAAATAGTTTTGGTTTTCATTCAATATTGTCACTCTTAAAAATTATAGAAATGCTTATATGTTGCTTCCACTACTATTAACTGTTGTTTGCAAAGCCACTGCACACAATGCTCATTGTAGGCAGCTCAAATTTGGGGTACTATTACGCAGAATCAAACTCAATAACACCTATAGATTCAAGTTCCAAGATTTTTTTCTTTCGAATCATAAAGATTGACATCTTGTGAAAAACGCAATTGAAGCACTTACAACGATTTGCATTTTCCCAAAGAACCCAATCACAGCACTTATGAGTTCTGAGAACGATAGTTTTTGCTCAAGACAAAGCAATGTCTGACTAAAGCTTAAGTACAATAATGAGCGTTTGGCGTGATACTAATCACTGCAAAAACTTTTCTTTTGTAACATACCAGAAAGAATCACAACTCGGTACAGTCTTCAATGTAATTTTATTATTCGAAAAGCCATTAGGCCAAATAATCATTATGCGATCAAAACATTTTGCAAAATGATAGCCATCAACAAGTGAAATAGTATGCCAAAATGTGAAATAATATAATGCGGAAAAAGAGGTCCCATTAATAGAATATGAAAAAACACAATAAAAAAAAATGTTTTCTTTCTTACTGTCATTTTTAAGCTCACGAATATTATGATCGAGCTTACGTACTGAGGTCCACAGATCATCTTCGACTTGCTTCACTATATCTTCTGAGCTTTAATAGTAATGCTAAAATACTAATTATCAGCAAGTAGAAAATCGGTAGTGCTTCATTACCAAAACCTCCTCAAAATATATACAAAGAATCTAGAATTTTAAAAATTATGAAACAGAAACATGACATGTATGCGTAGAATAACCAGTTGAATATTCAGCAGGACTACTTAGATAATAAATTGTTTTATAAAGATACGGCCTTTGCATCTGGCAGCTGCCAACAATGTTAAGTTAAAACAGATTGATAAACAAGCTTCGTTAACTGTGTGATCATCACCTCTATTCAATTATTTGATGTATTTTACTCAATAAATTAACCAAGTCAGTTCTGCGACCTAGCAATTTTTATGTATCTTTAGTTATAGTTGACATTCTGAAAACCAACTGGTATTTTTCTGCCTGGAAACTGTAAACGTAAGCTAAGAACTATAAATCAATATAAAGTGCTTAATCTACAAGCTTAATACACATTAATTATATTTGTAATCCTTCTTTCGGTATTTCTCCAGTCGGCAATCTTCAGTTAAAAAGGAAGCATTGAATCTGGTAGTAGAACACAGATCTCCGCGATCAATAGCTATCAAAGCTTGCCATAGACCAGGAACGCAGTCTATCAATATGGCAAAATATTAAATAGCTCTTTACGCACTAAGTTGTTTGTTAATTACACAACATTGACAAATTGATGAGTAATAGTATATTATTTACTTATCTTTGATTAATTGATGACACCCTAAGCACGTGCAAATAAATGCGTTTAATGCATGAATGTTAATTTATTCATACGTTTCTCATAAAATTAAGTAAATGCAATCAGTTATTTAAATCATAAAGTAAAACCAGTTATGATTCATTAATCAATACATTGCAAAACTCTTCCACATAATAATCAGCAATAGAGTACCTACTTATAATAGATGAATTAACATGGAAAGAACATGAATAGAATCATTAACTTCAAAGATATTTTTTTAATAAATTCAACCATTTACAATCAAAAGCGAGCATACAATTTAGTTATCCGTTTCAAATCGATAAACTACTCTTAATCGTGAAAATATTAACCATTTAAAAAAAGTGTATCCAATCCGGCAGTTGGACCCAATCTCGACACTCGAAAGCCTAAGTACACATTTTTATTATTTTTAAATCTAAGAATAATATAATCGATTATGTAAACTTTGTCACAATTATTACCTCATTAATCAGGTATTTTTTTACTCTACAAGTAAATTAAATTACAATTCAGACGATTGTCTTTTGGAGGTAATATTATTGGCAGTGTCCGCTTGAGTACTCGTCTGATTTTTTCAATACGTATTTGTATTGTCCTATAATAAGTCCTTAGCCTAACTAAAGAACCTATGCATGTCTTATTGTGTGCTTTTACAATTATTTAATGTGAATTGCGATGATCTATGACTTACAACACTATAATTTACAACATTTAACATGCAATCTCGTTAGAACAACACATAGCTTTCAAAAATGGCCGATGCCAGTAAAATAATTTTGAACAAATGAATTACACTTTAGAAATAAAAACTTAACGTAAAAGTTCTGTAGGCCATGCTCCAGACCCAGACATTCTTGACGGAGCGCATACGCCTTGCTTACGCCATACGATTAACAAAAGTGAATTTCATTTGGAAAGGACGCAGAGGCGAAAGTAACTGGATAATAAAACTCGCATATTATTAACATATTTTATTGGGGACGCCAACCTTCGGTGTCAAAGCATAAGGCCTGAGTTTTGTAAAGTTCATTGGTTCTTTAAGCTCAAAAAATAACCAAATATCTAACAAAAATAAAATATGTACTACAATAAAAATATGGTATGTTTTGGTGTTAAAAACAAGTTCAAAACTTGTTATTAAAAGTTTTGGTAGAATATGAGTTCTTTGAGCTCATTTTTCCATTTGTCTTTTCATGCTTGATTAAACAACAGCTTTTTTCCATGTTTTGTGTATCTTGAATTGAGTTTGTTTTCTTTGTCGCGTTAACACCCACCAAATCCATACAACTCAACTCAAAATTCCTTGACTCAAACATGGCATAAGTCAAAATTACCCTTAAAATTGAACAAAGAGGCGGGTAAGGACCTCAGACAGCCTCAGGTATAAATAAAACCTCAAATATGCAACATTCAAGGTTACTTAGTGCTTATGGTGTTTAGACACCGACTGAGGGTCGAATTCACCAACTTCTTAAACTACAGGTTTAATAAACCCGCTTTTGCATCTTTCTCTGTCTTTAAACAGTGTGAACAAACAACTTTTGTGGAATGCGCTCCCTCTCGAAATCAGGATGTCCACTAACCGTCTCACATTCAAAATATAAAAGTTCGGAATCGTCACATCATTAGGTTACCACGCTATGTATGATTTTATATTTATCATCCAATATTTCTATTATATATGTATATATGTTTTATGTATTTATATATGTATATATGCTATATGTATTTATATATGTATATATAATAGTTAGGTATATTAATATAGTATTTGATTTATACTTTAGAAAGTATATTATCATTTTATATTATTTATTTTTACTTGTAAGTTTTGTTTGTTTTGTTTTTTTACTTTCTTTACAATTGCACCTACCATGTTAAAGCTCTGCACCACCCTAGGTTGACTGGTAGAGAATGCCTTTGGCATTAAGTCCGCCTCTGTACAAATTGTGCATAAAGTTTTAAATAAATAAAAATTAATAAATAAACGGATTATTTGTACGGAACAGATAAAAAAAACTGTAGCTTAGTATTAAACCTAAGTTAAACACGTTGATGCAATCGGCACTAAAAATTCAACCGCTTTAAGCGTTTTATTTTTATTCTCAACGTAAAAGTATGTGATGAAAAATTGTGTTTTCAAACGAGCGACGATGGGTATAATTAAGTAATAAATGGGGACAGTAAATAATTGATATGTTAACAAACTGATTTGTTTTAAATATTATTAAATTAAAATCTTAATATTTGAGTATAATATTATAAGTCACCGGTTATTTTTATTAATGGACAAGAATTATAAAAATAAGTTAAAAAACTATTGTTTAAGTTGCTTAGTTTTATATTATTTACCACATCACTTAATATTGTCTAATCTGATACAAAACAACAAATAAAAATCACAATTGAACACAAACACAATAAATTGTTTATATTTATTACGGAAACATATTCATACAAAGATAATCTATTTTATTTGTATAAAACTGTCATAAGCACTTCCTACTAACGGTTATAACAATAGTTTTATTGTATATGGTTACCAACCAGGCGATTACTGCAAGTATATAGGAAATAAACACAATAGACATACACTGTAAATGCAATTATATATTTAATTGTTTGATATGTGATGTGCGTCAATGTGAAATACGCTGATATGAGTTTAATTTTGTGATATAGGATGGTGAATTGTAATTATTACAATTTTGAATAATTTTGAGCTTCTTTGAACGAACTCACGAGAGAAAGTATCATTGCCTCGCTCATAAACAACTGTCATGAAGCTATAGTTCCTACATAATAATTATGTTCCAGTTAATTGTGTTGTCATTGATCGCTTAATTTCATAGATTTTTTAAAAACATTCAAACTATTACAAACAATACTTAATTAAATTATTTACAAAAACCGGCCAAGTGCGAGTCGGACTCGCGCACGTAGGGTTCCGTACCACTATACATCTAAATAAATGTTTTCTTTATTATATTGGAGTCGATTAAATAAAAGGTAAAATCCTTTTTTCCACTTTGGAAGCGCCTCACGCGCAAACTTTTCAGTTTAGAAAAAAAAATATCATTTTTGAAGACCTATATAGATACAAAATAGATATCATTACACGGAACATCGCACAGAATCAAAGGCATAATACTTGCACGTCAGTATTAGGCCTTCGTCAATATTGACAATAGAACTTAGTCACGTCTACTGAACGAACAAATTTGACCACAGAACAAAAAGTCGTACAAAAACGAAGTAACGTAAATACGATTAAACAAACAAGTGCAAATGAAGCGTAAACCCTGAGGTTAAACTATCAATGAATTTGCTTCAAGACGTATGCCGTACTGTAACGAATTTAAGGCAAGACATAACAAAAAAAAAATTCTCAAAATGAAACTTTCATCATTAAATGACACGCATAAATAAAATGTAGAAATATAATTCAATAAACCGATCCTGACTAAAAACAAAACTATGTACAAAGCCCTATTCTAAAAATTCAAAATGAAATTAAGTATATTATAATTTTGTCATTCTACACCAGACAAACAAGAATAGATAGCAGATCATTATTTCAAAGATAAGTACATCTAACCGCAACTGAAAAGTTTTATTTGACTTCTACTAGGGTTTCAGTACATAAACCAAAGACCAAAAGCAGTAGGTATTACTAGTTATTTTATAATTTTCTATCAATAACTTACTTATACTTACAATATTTTATGTCCTCGTCACCAGATGCTACAAATGTTACCGCCACACATTTGACACGAGTAAGGACAAACCCTTGGCTTATCAAACGACCTCTCCATCGCTAATTCTGTTAAGGTCACTTGGGCATGAATTGCTTTTAACTTAGTTTGTTTTGTTTGACACTTATTTATTACAGCTATAACTAGATTAGAATAATGAGATATGATGAGGTCTCGGGGTTTATTTATTTGCCAAACTATTGCGCTTGATAAACTATCTGATCTGATTAATAGTCATTTAAATAGGCTGACCTTTACTTACTTATAGTTATGAAGATCTAATTTATCAAACTGAGTAAGCCTTGATCTCAACAAATTTCTTTTAACCATCAAGAGTATTATTAAATCTGCATTTGCATCTCTCTCTCATATTACTTTGTATTGTTAACACAAATTGGCAATTGAAAATAGTCTGCCTTAAGTTTCTTGCCATTTCTTCTCAAGAAGACCCTATCTACGGAACTGACACTTTCACTTCAAGATATTATGATGAAAGTTTAAGCTGCGCGAATTTAGAGTTGATCTATTTTTTTATGACGATTATAAGTGCTTTGTGAAGTTTAGGGAATAAAACCATTATCATTTAATTTTTTTTATCTTTTGATTTGATTTTAGCTTTTGATCTCTCGGATCAAAAGCTAGCATAGAATTAAACTTAAACCCAAATGTTTGTTGAATTCGGCACTACGAATAAATTAGGATCCTTTAGTCCTGTTGTACTGCTGATCTTTAGCACATTATGTGTCAGTGAGTGCGGCTGATACATCTGCAGTCTTGGCTGCATATCACGGTAATGTAGGATCTGTCATACAGTACGGAATCCTGTTTTGGGACCACAGTGTAGATAAAGAATCAGTTTTTAAGGCACAAAAACGGTGCATTAGATCTATCTGTCATCTAAAGCAAACGGATAGTTGCAAAATCCATTTCCAAAACTTAAAAATACTAACAGTTCCATGCGTTTACATTTTTGAGGTGATAAGTTTTGTGCGGGCAAATATAAACAATTTTGAGAAACATAAAAGTACCAGGCATAAAGATAGAATTTGCTTTCAAAAAAATAAAACAAGTCTATTTAACAATAGTATATTTTGCATGGCACCTCGCATTTACAATCATTTGCCAAACTCTGTGCTAGAAATACCATCGCCACATGTATTTAAAAAACCATTAAAAAGTTTTTAATTGATAAGGCGTATTATAGCGTGTCAGAATACCTAGCAGATAAGCACCTGTCAAATTGTTAGACTATAGTTATATTAATTTTAATTGGAATTTGTTTTATTTATTGATCAAATGGTTTTCTTTTTATAATATTATTATTTGACTTGACATTTTTATAATTGACAAACTTTAATGAATTGTTTTCTTTTTATAATATTATTATTTGACTTGACATTTTTATAATTTACAAACTTAAATGATTATAATAGAAAATTTGAATTAGGATTATTTTTAAATTCTTGACAAACACAAATACTATGTTTTTATACCTACTGAGTTGCATGCCTTATGGTGAAATGTGGTGATACTGTCTATCTATTGTGAACATCTTGTAATCTACCCATATTTGCTAATAAATGAATTATTATTATTATTATTGTTGGTTACGGTTTCGTATCTCGGGACTATGGAGTCCCGGACCTTTAGAAGGCATGCGTGGGGCCGAAGCCAACAGCGCAGAGGCCTGATTAACCATTTGCTCTAAATGTGATGGGACACAAACCGACGACTATCCCTGTTTACACTATTGAAATGCACCCAAGGACAGTCCCCGATTAGTGTAGGACTATTGCAAATTATGGAAATTAAAATCAGAACTATTGCATTGAGGTGCTAATGGACCGGAAATCTGATACTATGGGTAAAAACTGACGCCTGCCCTAAAACACATGTTGTACACGGAAAAATCGGCAGACGGTGACTCGCCAACTCACTATATGGGCCCCCTAAACGGTCACCTAAGGCAAAGCCATACGGGTCACAGGGCGCAACATTGCCGTGAGCGGCTTGGGGTGTCGAGCGGTGCGGCGCCGATTTCACCCTCGGTGGAACACCTAAGGTTTCCTCGTAATTATACCCTTGAAATTGACACTTCCACCCCCGAGCATCTCTGCTCTGGCGACCCCTCTCTGACCGGCCGGTTAAGGCAAGAACAGAGCTGAGAGTCCTGCGGGCGCTCTTGGGTTATTATTATTATTATTATAATGTCAGTCTAATAACATCTACAAAAACCAACAGACCATGAGGAGTACTACAGATCTCGCTACTACCAATCTTTGCTACATAGGTTGCATACAAATGCTAAAACAAACAAAGTAGAATTATAACCATTGCTTAACAGTATATCGTCGTAATAAGTATTGCCTCGATATCTATTTCCATTCAGAATATAAGGCGGTGGCTCTTCTTAAGTTCAAAAAACTCTATAGCCTTTTTATAATGATTCTCTCAGGTAAAACTACCTGAACATATAAATATATTTTTTGTTTCTCTTTCGTCAATTCCTTAAATGTTTTATTAAAGACACGTATTGTATATTTATGAGACAGGGGGCTGTCCTGTATTTTTGGCAACTAATTAATATTCTAAATTCGATGCCCTAACCCTCATAAATTAACATTTTTATTCGCGCTTCGAAATCAGAGGAATGCTTAGTTTTCATAAGTTTTGTGAATATAATAAATTAAGGATGCATTCGATACTTTTATGTATTTACATAACATATTCAATCTTATGAGGATGTACAATAATGATTATGAACCGCACAGCGACACTCGATGCATGAAATAAATAGCCAAATCATCTTAGTTTCTTTTGTAAACTTTCATTTACAAAACTCATTTCACACGATCGGATGGCTGCAAATATTTTAATTGATCTATTAATTTATAACCGCATCGTGATATCCAACAAAAGAAATCGAGCAACAAACACGTTTTGAAACCACCACTTTTGTACCACAACGTTTCATCTAAATGGTTATTTGGACATCTTATTGTAACATAAATTCGTTCCATCCATTACAATCTCTGAAACAAAATTATGAAATAAAGATAAAAAAACTTAAATTAGGTATGCGATGAAACTTTTTTATGAAACACAGTAAAGTAAAAAAAATGTGACATTGATTTACCTTTTTAGAGTTTCGTAGTATCTTATAGTTTAGCCAAGTCCGTCTGTCTGTCCAAGGCATAGCGTCAAAACCGTTGGTGCTAGAAAACTGAAATTTTGCATGGATATATATATATATATGTTAACAAAAAAATGTTAAAAAATGGTATAATAAAAACTTGAAATTTTTTTTTCGCGCACCTCCGCTCCCTGTTAAGCGGGGATCGAAAAATCTGTAAATAAATCGTGTCGGTAGTACATATACTAAACTTTAAAGGAAAACTATAGCGACTTTAGACTTTAGCGAAGGTACTTTGCAAGTTCAAGAGTAATAGGGTTCCAAAATGTAAGATGCAAGTTAATAGGAATATTTCGAAAATTAAAAAAGCTATTGAAAATAATGACTTGTTTGATGCTGTTTCGTATTCGATACTGGTAGTAGACACTTTGTAAGTCCGTATGCTGCAACGACTGACTACGGAACCCTACATTGCGAGTAGCCCGACACGCACTTGGTCAGTTTTTAACTAGTAATCCTCAGTTTTTCTTTGAAACTTTATGAAGAACATTACTGACCATGAAAAGCTAATTGAGTCGATATTTGATTTTACGCCATCCAATCAATTATCATAACTAATGGAATATATTTTTTAAACTAAATCGTGTTGTTGCCTGGTTTTTGAAAATTAATGTTTCTAAATTAGAGTATTTTTTTGCTTGTTTCCTAGTTCATTCGACCAGTTTATTCTTAACAAGTGTTCATCTATTTCAGTATGAACCAATTTAATTATAGTTTTAGTCCGTGGGAATTTATGCCTAGTGTGTTTATTTTCCGACTGAGCACTAATTCAATAGGAAGGCCATGTTTAACATTAAATACATAATTAAGTGCAAACTATTAAATTAAGGAACACAGTATAATTGTATAAGATTTTTTTTTACATATTCATTAGATGGACTTTTATCACGTTATTTTTCACTAGTTTATCTATAAGTTGTCCATGAACTTGGAACTCATGTAAATGTCCCAGTAACACATTTAGCCGGCCCGGGGATCAAACCCAAGACTTTACGATCGGTATTTGCATTCTTGATTTAAACAAATTTCAAAAAGCTTGAATTCTATATAGAACATAACAACAAGGGTCATCATACATCTTCTCTGGATACCTCCACTTTTTGCATCACCCACCACAATGAAATCCTAAAAAGCATCATTAGTTTCGCCACAAGCCCGAGACAGCTCAATCGTTACTTTTTCTTAGCAGCATGTGTCCTATGAAGTAATGTTACTAATGTTCTTTGACCCTGTGACGTCACAGCTTTTTTCTGGAACTTTTTCTGAGTATTTGCTTTGAATAGATTACGGGTATTGAGTTTTTGTTGGTATATAGTTTGTACAATTGAATACAAGAGTGTTAAATCTGGATGATATTATAAGTTTTATGTATAACAATTGTAACTGCTGGATGAAGACATATTTTGTTTTACAAAAATATCATGAAATACTTTCAGGTAGGTATGTCAGCATTACTCAGCATCCTTTCAAAGTTTTCTCTCGCCTTTTGGCGCCGTTCGGATCCAAGCGGAGTTGCAGGGGACAGAAAAACAGTAGATTTGTTTTAATCGTGAAAAATTTTAAAAATCTGTACATCTCCCAGGCTAAAAAGCTCGATCGGAACTTTCTGCATCGCCATTCGAATAATTTGGTAATATTTAAGAAAAACAATCCTAAAACTCATGTCAAATTAAATTCAAAGACAAACATTAATGACTGTACTCTCTGTACTGTTTTTGTTCATGATAAATAATTTGCATAAGTGTTGACTTCCTTCGACAATTAACTGAAGGCAAGTAAACGTGACGAATTAATTACATTTATGATATCATAAGTCTAAATTTACACATTTTCGTAGAAAATCTATAATTATGTTCGTATGAATCTTGATTTAAACTTCAATTCTTGTCAACCTGAAACACAGTTCTGCTTTTCAGTAGTCAGCCACCTACCCTCCAAGTTTTTAAAAGCTCTATCTGCTCCTAAAGTGTATTTACAGTCTAATAGTGCTGTAATATTATCTGGTCTGGTAAAAACTGTTTATTTTTGACATTTCCACACAAATTTGAGCAGCTCAGTTGGGTCAGAGTACTTTGCTATATGTAAAGACATCTGTAATTTTATCGACATGTTGATTTTAACCTTAATAGTTAACATTGAAAAACGTTTCTTCAATCATAATTCTGTATCTAAAATTAAAGCGCGCATTCTGGTAGCCTTGTGCTTTTTGCTAGCGAACAAATTAGTGAATACTAATTATAATTATGAATGGTCGTGCCGGTGCGTTTCCTAAGAGGATTCACTTTTTGTTTGCATTGTGACTGTTGTTTGTTGATAAATGTTTCAAAAGAAGCGTCTATTAAATATTTGAATGCGCAATTTATTTATTATAATGTGAAATAGTTACCACAATAGATTACTTACGGTATAATAATGTTGATGCACGGAGTACCTGATGGATGGCGATAAGCTCACTTCATATCACATAGGACTTACCTTTACATAACAGGTGAGATGTAGGTGCTATAAATACATACAATTCTGGGTAATCTTAATAAGATTATACCCTGAAAATAAACTCGTACATTATTATGATCCTAGTTTTCGTAGCACCGTAGCGTGGACCCCATCCCATGCATTAGACATCAACGCGCTCGGTACCAAATAATGTTCACTGTCATTCATTTGGGCCATTTAGTTGCATCATAATTCCAACATAACAAAAAGATTATACGCTGAAAAAAGCTTAAAACAAAACTATAACATATTCACATCTTGTTATTAAAGTTAATGTCTCATTTAATTGAAACTGTTACCAAAGTTCGTTTGTGATGTTTTTAAATAAATAATTTGTATTTTTTAGATAATACTTTCATGCTACTTAAATAAATCACTTTCAAATTGAAATAAATTTTACAACGTGATCAGAATCAAAAAAATCAAAAAACAATTTAAGCAACCGAATCAGTTGGTGACCCGTATCAATCAACTAATTCTTGAAAAGCATGAAACTCATAGAAGAGGTGCTGTTTTGCAATCTTCACCTGACTAAACGGACTGAGCAGAAGTATTAGCCAACAGAGGAAACCGGAACCGGATTATTTAGTTTCAGAATAGGTATGCAACGAATGGTGAAAATCTAGACTGAGACAATGAAATACCTTTTCAAGTATAAAAATAAAACCTTTTCAATTACGATTAAATAATCGGTCCGGCAAATTTGATGACGTTTTTGTCTTTAGTTTCATGTTTGGCCTTAACGTTGGAGGGTTCTTGTCTTGAAGGTACAAAGTTATTACCATAACAGGTTTAATATTGCACCTATGTAGACACAATTCAAAACTATATTTAAAGAAAAACAAGCAACATTTTCTTCAGTTACATTTGTAAAATAATCTGTTGTATACAAGTTTTGAGACTAGACATGGTTATTTCGTTTAATATTTACTAACTCGCTACGACAAATATACATGGTAAATATTACGTTATACCTAATAGTTACTAATAATAATTTGTTGTGTTGGGATTTTTTTTACCACTTACGCCTAATGAATCATTGGTTGTTTTTTTATTAATTATTGTATATTTTTTAACTTCTTCTTTGATAATGCTGTTAATAGTTTAATTTAGCACAGCCACTTATGACGTTGAAGCACGAATTTCGTGCGAGCAAATTATGTATGCGTTCATCAAACATTAACGTAAAACTTTACAAAGTGATCAATCTAGTAGTCGTTTTCTATGAAAAATGAGTTTTTTTTGTCCAAAACCGGAAACTAAAAATATATGTTTAAAACACGAAAATATTAAACGCAAAAACATGAATAGCTATTTAAAAAAAAATTGATAAAAAGTGATATTTTTTTTTACACGTTCAAAGGCCTCTGCCGTCTCTGTTCGTGACTGTTGTGTTATTTACAGATACCATTAATTGCTCATAATGTGTCTCTATTTATTTCTAAGTTGATTTGATTAGCGGTCATAATGCACAACAAGTGAGGCAAAAAATCGAATCGAAAAATATTACTAACTGACTAAAATCTTAGCTAAAAACAACGTACCTGTTAGAAAGATTCACGTTGGATTGGAAACATGAATTTATTTTTTTACATAGTCGAAAATTAATTAGCTTTTATAAGTAAAACGCATTCTTTGAATTACATGTATCTTGCAAATTTCTTAATTCTAGGTCAACGAAAAAACCCTGTGAATTTTAATTAATCAATGGAAATGAAAATATGTTGTCCAACTGGTTGTTTATTAAGTGGATTAAAAATCTTGGTTTGGTGGCGAAAGATTGTAAAAGTATTTAATATTAATCTCGTGTTTATTATTTTACTGAAAGGGATCTTATACAGATATAAAACAAATAATACTTTCGTTCATACATATGATTTTCAGTCAATCTAACTTAAAATCTTATAAATAACGTGATTTAGGCAAATTATCTTGCCATTGAAATTAAAGAAGTGTGCAACTCCTACATAGCCATGCTCTCCTAGTACTCATACGACATTGACACGTTGACCAGTGATCCATGGCAAAATGTTGAGACCCGGCCTGACACAGCGACTCCTAGGAAGAAAAGTCTACTATAATCTAATATTCATGTTTCCCTAGTATTCACACGACATTGACCGGTGATCCATGTCAATTCCAAGTCACAGCCTGACACAGTGACCCCTAGATAAACAAGTCGTGCTGACATGTGTATGAGTAACACGAATTAGTCAGGCTAATCGGTCTAGCCATCGCGGTTCGTGAATCTTGTAAGGAAAAGAAATTAAGAGCATATTTTGTATATCTCTATAAGTTCGTTGCAACATACCTACATGGATTTTTAGAAGCAAATAGATGCAAGCTACTTGACGGTTAATACAGCCTTTTAGCATCCTATAAAGTAATCAAATGCTCGCTACATGGAAGGTCTATGGTATTTGGACTCTAATCTTGCAGATTCTAATCTGACCTGGACTCACCCCTCACCAAGAGCATTGTAGCAGTACCTACTATTTAAAATCAAGAGTTGTTGGGAAGTTAAAGCTCTCTCCCTAAAGCTTTAATAAACAACTATACAACTTTCCTTTGAGTTCCGTACTTTCAACGAACCCTGAAAGTTACGCCATGTCCATCTGTCCGTCTGTCTGAGGCATAGCGTCGAAACCGTTGGTACTAAAAAGCTGCAATTTTGTACGGATATGTATGTTAACTATGTCAGCTATGTTAACTAAGCTTAAACTGTTGGCTAGAAAGATCTGAATAATATCATGGTGGTAGTATATATAATGAACTTCAAGGAAATCTAGCGGTACCGTAATTTAATTAGTTCAAGAGTAATAGGGGTCCTAAGTGTAAAATGCAGTTACTTATAATATTTCGTACAAAATACATAAATCTTTAAAAATAATGACTTGTTTATATATTGTATAGATACTTAACTTGTTTTGAGTCCATAATTATGTTGTAACGGCTGATTACTGAACCCTATTGCGCGTAGCCTACTATTTCGTAAGGATATAATAATAATCAATTATTTATCTGGGAATATTAGAATTTACTGCACTTACAAAGATCCATGCGGCTAAATTTTATCAACAAGTTAGCGGTCGAACGCTATCATTTTTCAACATCCATCACACAGTAAATTAAGCATGCAAGCAATTACTACCGAGTCAGCAATCAGCAATTATTGCAGTACGTACTCGTGCATAGCAAGGGCCTTCCGAAATCGTGCGTACAATCATGCAGACTCGCCGTGGGTGTTCGTCCTTATGTTATGTACTTTACTACCTACATGAGGTAATATAAAACCACGGTTTACCATATTTTGTGATTTTTGAAGGCGTTGGTGTACCTTATTGTAATGAAAACAAAGGGTAGAGTATAATTTATTGATAAAAGGAAATAATTTAAATTCCCAGAAGAATGACATTTTCATATTATTTACAACAAAATACTATGAACAAATGTACATTTTATATAAGTTTCTATTATATATTCAGTCAGTTTCGATAATAGAGACAATAAGATAGGTGTTAATGGACACATTCTTAGCATAAATTAAATTAATTTAGTAACTTAGGTCAAAATTAAATTACTCATTAGTCTCTAATTTTATATCTAGACTAGATTGTAATCTTGATCAAGTATCTAATAGTTTAGACACATCATAAAAAAAAAAAAAAAAAAAACAGTTTCTAGGTACAGTTATACTGCGGTCACCGTCACACACATAGCTATGACATTCATTTAAATAATATGTTTTATTTGTCGTATACGCGAGGCTATCTATTGCGATAACATGAATATTCCTTAAGCGATGAGTGTGGTCGAAGAATTTTTAAACCGCCCAAATAGCTCCACAATATTTAAACTTATGTTATAGATCAATGTTGTTATGTAAAACCTATATTGCAGGATACCGAGCCGTATTTTTCCACATAAACATTAAGATATGCATTACAGCTTCCCTTAATCATCATTAATAAAGAGATAAGAACTTAATAACTACAATAAGTCAGCAAGGAAGCATAAAACGTGTATAAGATGGTATCAATAACTATATAATGAGCCCTAACCATTAATCTATACATATTATAGCAGTAAGAGATCATAACATCTTCGTTGAGTAAATTATGTACAACATTATTGAGGAAATATCATCACGATTAAATGGTACATACAATATCAATATGAACAACATTATTATATTGATTGGTTTAAAATAATCTTCACTTAATTACTAGACATTTTTATTAACAATAAGTGACTAATTAGCAAGAAGATTCCAAATTAAAACGTGAATCACTTGATAAATAAACAAACGATACTAACATCAAATCGTTAACATAAGCCATTTTTGACGCAAGGGACATTTTGTCGTTTTAGCATTGAAAATAAATTGTATCTAGAAGTGTAGTCCTTAGGAGCATTTAGTTTCGGTTTCAGTGGGGACATGTACCTCCTAATTCACTGGGGTCACATGCTGTCGCTCTTCAAACTTTCATCTTTCTTAATTTCACGGTAGTGAAACGCGGTATGTGTCCGTCTTTCTTGCTCTTGTACGTACTAATTCACTACGTTCTCTGCTGCACTTATTTTTTTTTCAAGCATTCATGTTCAAAAATATGAAATTAGATTTCGTTCAATATAAATAATGATAAACTTCATTAGTCATCGTTAATTGCAATGCAATAATTATTATATTTCCATCAAAGTTTCTTATCGCAAAATATTGTAATTCTTTCTTTATTATGAACGAAGTATTGTTTTATTTAGGTATGACCATAATTTCGTGCTCAAGACCTAGGTATTCCTTACAATATAATTAACATCACGGTTCACTTAGTCTAATCGACGAGCATTAGCCATTACATACACGATGCGACATGTAAACTATACGCAGAACGGTCAAGGTTTGATTCCCGGGTCAGGCGTTAATCGCTTTAGCAATTAAGTACAGCGGTTTATGATTGAATTTTATTGATTTTTCGTCGCTTCCTTATTGATTAGTCAGTGGTTGAAGATGTTTGGTTTGGTTTTTTTTGGTCTTGTGTTAGGCGTAGGTGGGTGTTATGTGAGATGAAGTCATGGTATCGTCATCGCAATTTAATGGCTGGTTTTCTTTGATAAGATCGTTTGTTGTTAAGATGTTATCAGTGTAACAAAGGTGTAATAATAGGTATTGTTAGATGCAGTTTCATTACTAGAATATTTACGACACAGTTTATTAACACGCTTATATTAGCTTCACCTGTATGTTTGTTTGTTTGTTTGTTTGTTTGTTTGTTTGTTTGTTTGTTTGTTTGTTTGTTTGTTTGTTTGTTTGTTTGTTTGTTTGTTTGTTTGTATGTAACCGACTCCTTTGGACTCGATTTTGACCCACTTTAAACGGACAGATTTAATTCAAACTTTCTACACTTGTAAAGAATCAGCGACAATATAATAATTTCATAAATTTATCTCATTATCCTGATTAGGATCGCCAGGATTAAAAAAAAACTAAAAAACACGCTTTTAAATAACATCAAACTAAAAAGTGAAAAATAAATATAGTTTAAAAAAACTAAAAAAACACGCTTTTAAAGCACATCAAACTAAAAAGTGAAAAATAATTCTTATTATAACCTGAAAATAATAATAAACGAAAAATACTAGTACTATTGTGAAAAAAAGCGTGGGTCGCTCGATAGACGAAAAATATAAAAATATATATAAATATAATAATTTATTTTATGAAGGATTTTTTCAAAACAGGTACAAATACATTTAATATATCGCAAGTTGTAACATATCTGAGAGCCAAAAGGCTTAGGGCCCCCGCAAACTTTATGGTCTAAGCACTTTTACAAACTGATTATTTGATTAGCTCTCAATCAGCATGAAGATGGATAGAAGGCCGTGTGTATAAAAATAAAAAGCGCTTTAAAAATAAAGTTTGTTGTCAGCAAAGGCGCTTCACTAGTTTAATTGCTCCAATTTCAAATCTAAGCTTTATTTTACACGGACAATTAGGTACATATAGGTAATTAAAATTTGTTCATGCAGCGGTCACAAACCATAGAGCCAGTGTTAAAAATAAAAAAATAAAAAATACATAAAATGTACTTTACATAATGTCCAGCAAAACTCATGGTACGAGTAAAACAAGTCACAAAGTTACGTAATCTTAGAAACCAAGCGAAAAGCAAATACCGCCACACAGTGGGCTGAAATTGCGAAGTAGGGACTTAGGGATTACTTTGCACATTTTTGAAATCTACATACTAATACAATCATTTTATGTTACTACACTTTTTTTATAAACCTGTTAATTACAGAGTTAAACGTATTTAAAAATTGAATGAAAAAATTATCTGCTATTGCAAAATATAGTTTGTTTTGACATACCTTTATCATTATTGTACAAAAAAGTATGTATTTTTTTAAATAATAGACGTTTTTGTAGGTACAATCAATCTTCCGCGCTTTTTCCCAATTACATAGGGGTCGGCTTTTTTATTGTAGGTACCCCTAAGAACTTTCCACACCACCCGGCCAAACTGGTTTTCTTATCAGTAGACGCGTAGAAATAATTAGTGAAGTGCACCAATCAGAGGGCAGTAAATATGCAGACATGCCGAGCAGCAACGTCATACAATGACTTAAGTTCGTTGTTACGATTACATACGGACTACCTACTCTACTAATTGGTGTTTGTGAATTATTATTATTTGTGAGTTTTTTAAGTGTTAGTGATTTTCATTAATTGTATTTCAGTAAAGTGATATTTATTTTGAAAAAGTGTCTATATGATTTTAGATAAGTCATTATTTAAGAGTGTCATTGTGAAAGTGTTGTGTTTTTTATAAATTTGTTTTTTGTGAAGTTATAAGTTATTTTTATGTGAAAATGTTACCTGACTTAGTGACTAATCTAGATATGTTCGTGAAATTGAGAGAAGCTGGCAGTATTAAAGATCATCACTTATTGTACAAGGAAATAAAGTCAAGAATATCTGTATTAAGCTGTGATAATGATAAAAAGCTTAAGAAGTTCTGTACAAAGTATTGTTATAATTTGAACCGGAAATGGCGAGGAGTTAATAGAAAGGAAGCAGTATTCAGAAGCAATCATGGTGAGTGGTTAGAGTCAGACATATTATGGCCAGATTATGTGCGAGCATTGGTGGAAAAAGACAAAGAACCCGTTCCCAGTACATCTACACAAATTGTGATTCCATCTCCAGGGAAAGCATCTGTTGGCAAATCGACCGAAATAATTTCTAGAAAACCATTTACTGAACTAGGTCCTAAGCAAAAAACAGACGTGTAGAACATGCTACGACAGCTATGTCTGCAGAGGAATTATCACATGCTTATATTTCGAAGCTAAAAGCTGATCGGAATGACAGTATTGCAGAAATATTGGAGCACTTACTTATGAATCCACAAGACGAGCAGAAAGTGAAGGATTATCTTTTTGTTAAAAGAAGAAGGACTGAATTTGCACCGGACGAAGCTATTTTTGTCACTAAAAATGACAAAGTGGCAATATAATACGCTACGGAAAAGCACCCACTAAGTAACTAGTGTCAACATATTTCCCTCTTACTACGCACTACAGAATGAAAAACTAAAATGCCATCCACCCAAAACTTCTATTACAGTAACAGACACCACAGCAAAAATAGAACTGCAAGCTCTTTTGGACACTACTGTAAGAAGACTGATTGAATCAACCTCAATTGAGGAGACGTGTAAAGAAATGACAATGATCAGTAAATGGGGTTTTGACGGTGCTTCCAATCAAGCAAACTACAAGCAAAACATGTATTTAGATACCACAGAAGAGACCGATTATGATGATTCAAGTGTTTTTATAGGTAGTTTGATACCCATCAAATTATTGACTACTGATGATCGACTTATTTGGGAAAATGATTCTCCTAACTCTGCTCATTGGTGTGGTCCACTCTTTTTCCAATTCGTAAAAGAGAACAAATGTACCATTCTACAAGCAAAAAATGAAATCGAAGCAGAGAAGAATAATTTGGTAAAGACAGAGATTGGAGAAATGAAAATTTCACACAACTTGATATTAACCATGATAGATGGAAAAGCAACAGCAATACTTTGCAATACATCATGTCAAAAATGTAACATCTGCAAGGCTACTCCAAAGGAAATGAATGATTTGCCCTTGATTTTGACAAAAAAAGTTGATGCTGACTTATATCAATATGGTCTATTGTCGTTACACATTTGGATACGATTCATGGAATGCGTCCTTCATATAGCATATAGAATACATTTGAAGACCTGGATTGTTAAAGGAGACAGCAAGGCTATGATGCAGAACAGAAAGCAAAATATTCAGGCAGCTTTTAAATCACAAACAGGGTCACGGTACAACCAATGACGGAAATACCGCTAGAAGATTTTTTGAAAACACAGAAATTGCGGCATCAATTACAGGAGTCGATGAGAACTTGATAAAACGATTTAAAACCATATTAGAGGCAATTTCTTCTGGTCACCCAATAGATGTGATTATGTTCAAAGAATATGCTGAAGCTACCATGAAATTATACGTTAATTTGTATAATTGGTATTACATGCCGGCAAGTGTGCATAAGGTTCTTGCACACGGAGCCGATATAATTGAGAATTTGGGTATTGTGTGTGAATAGGAAAATTATCCGAAGAAGCAGCTGAAGCTCGAAATAAGGATTTCAGAAGATATTGTGCACATCATTCAAGGAAATACTGTAGAAAAGCTACCAATGAAGATATAATGAATAATTTATTGATTAGTTCTGACCCACTTATTTCAAAATTACGTCACAAACAGTTGAGAAAACACAAAACCCTCACAGAAGAGGCAAAAGCTTTGTTGATTATTACGGACACATTTGTTGACGATAATGATGAGAAGAACGTTAATTTAGGTTCAGGCCCATCTCAGCACAATGAACCAGAATCTCAATTGTCTGAATGAAGAATTAAGGATGCCTTTATCGAAACACGAATGAACGTTTTTTTATAGTGGATAAGGCCTATTGGGGATACCACTGTTAAAAAAAACGCGCCCAGTTCTCTACCTCCAGGGTGGTGTGCAATGGAGAATAAAAACCGTCCAAGTGCGTGTCGAGCCACGCGCTATAGGGTCCCGTAGTCAGCCGTTGCAACATAATTGTGGACTCAAAACGGGTTTAATGTCTGTATAAAACTTTAACAACTTCATTCAAGCCTTTATTTTTAAAGATTTTTGTATTTTGTATGAAATATTTTAAGGAACTATACTTTACACTTTGGACCCCTATTATTCTTTAACTAATAAAGTTAACGTAGCGGCTATAGTTTTCCTTGAAAGCTTATTTCATATACTACTACCATATATATTTTTTGATTTTTACAGTCAGTATTTTAGTTTTTAGAGGAGGGAACGCCCTACTCGAACAAAAATTTGCTCTTTAACGTGAATTATCTCGCAAATGGATCTCTAAACCAAAAAGTTGTCTTAGCAACCTCTTAGTGTTACTAAAAGACCTATCTGAGGATACCCCACACCATGGTGCACGCGACAGAAAACAAATTATCTCCATTTAACATGTAGAAAGGGAAAGGCGAAAAAAAAATTGAAAATATTTTTTTTTTCGTGTACCTCACACGAAAAAATAAAATTTTTCAAATTTTTTTTTCTACTTCTTTTGAGATATAGTTGACATACATATTCATGCAAAATTTAATGCCTCGGACAGATATTCAGACGGACATAGCGAAACTTCTTACTACGGAACTGCAGGTACTGCGGAACTCTAAAAGTCAAGCCTAGCGCAATACCACACTATATGTTAAAATAGGTTAATAATTAGACATTTTCAAATCTTTAAGTTTTGTTATGAGGCTACTTGAGACTTCCGAGATTTTTATGAATTTATATTTTTTTTCATACAATTTTATTTTCAAAAATTCGTAGCTTTGAAAATAATGATAAAAATGACAAAGTGGTGGAACATTATCGATTTGTGTTAGTTAGTAGATTTCATTTCCATCATTAGTTTTTCAAATATACTCAATCAATTTTGGTTGATCCCTAAGTCTTCTACGGTCGAATTTCGTTCCATCGTGCGCCATGTTGCTTCCGGCGATGTATGCCAATAAACGAGAATAAAACACCTGCTCTGTGGGAGGCGACAAATATTCCAAAGTAAACAGCTTAGATTAGGAAATTGATAATTACTCGTTTCTTCTTATAAAGCTTTGCGTAAGCGAGGCGCTTTACGAAGTGTGCGGGGGAGCGCCAACAGCAAGCTGGCTGTGCTCGCTGAAAGACTAGATGTCCGAGGACTTTGTGACATATGTATTTACTTGAATGGAAATACAAGAAAACATATTGATTGAATTATGTTTAATAGAATAAATAATTATAATTTGTTATTTTATACTGAAATAATGTTGCTATTAATTTTATGTATTGTATAATATTTAAGTCTCTTTTGTTAAGCACACAAAAAAAAACATTTTAAAAATAATTTGTAATTGTTAATATTAATGATTAATTTTATTATTGTCAATGCATGAAAAAAAAAACTATTTTATATTTAAAAATAATATTGTCACCTCACGAAAACTTAATTATTTATTTTTATATAAAAAACACACCTCAAAATGATAATAATTGATTATATTGAACCATTGCTTTTTTATGGAACACTTTTACAAATTTAGATTATAATTACGAGTATATTCATATTGATTATGCAGCGGTGAATTTGTAAAACTTAATGCTAGCAAGAAATTAAAGTCTATTTTATTTATTTTTAATATTTTATACTAATGAGTGACTAGTGATGATTATAATATTAATTTAATAATAAGTGAATAAATCTGTGAAATTTGATAAAAAAATGATTAAATTTAATGGAAAATTTAGTGAAAACCCACGCTGTAGTTATGTTTCATAATATATGAACGTTTGGATACACAAATCACATCAAGACTAATTCCATCAACAAAATGACTGTTGCAACCATGCATAATATCTTTGATTTACTAGAATGATCACAATAACTCCTAATCAATGACGTTATCACTATCCAATTAATATTATAAATGCCAAAATTTGTAAGGATGTTATTTATTTTAATGAGATTTGCTACACTTGCTTCGCTGCAATTTAAATTATTGCCTAGATAAACAAATAGCCTATTTTTTATACATTTAACAATATCAACCTGATAATGCATTTAAATCCTAAAAATTATCAAATAGTTAATCACAATTCTTTTAAAGTATCCCAACTTTTAATTTCGTGAAAATCTTCACTTGAACGAACGGAACAAACACACGCAATGCACCTCATGAAGATTTGTTATTCAGATTATTTTGAGCTATTCTGCGAAGTTAAGGAAAAACTGAACAATATTGCCTTCCATTTATCATTGTATTTGACAAACATGGTGACTATGTCATACAATTCTTAGGAGGTACCCTTGACCACCATAAAACATGAGTTATTGCTGCAATATTTATTTTAGCTGCAAAGTTGACTTATTCACTAAGACTCATAAAATATTTTCCACGAAAGGAAGTGCAATAAAATTTTACATAAAATGTACAACAATATTTCACGGCTATATAACCGAGAAGGATATGACACAGACGTATTACCAGCCACGTTTCACGAGGGGAATCGAATTCGGAACTTTATAATTTGCAGTTGCATACGCTACATTTTAAAGATCGAACAATAGTTTTGGTATTTGTGGGCTCTAAAGGTTGAAGTACCTACAAACATTGTATAATGTAGGATTACGTTAGTATCATTTGTCAATTCTTTGATGTTTGTGTAATATTATGTAAAGAGGTTTGTACACAACAAGTAAATTCAAAGAAATAGAACCTACTCTAAAGGCCATTCATCAAAATTTCGAGGAAAAACTAGTCTAAAGCCAATACTTAACACCAAAACTGTACTCATATAGTTACGTTCTAGAACCTGCGCAGGCGCCGCCAATCCCATTGAAACACGACGGCCTCCGGAACTTGCCCAACCACTTTCATCTTTACGTATGAAATTCATTAAACGTCATTAATATGTTAGAATCATCTAAATAGCGGATGTCGTTCAAAAAATTACACCAGTTTTGGGTGCCCTACATTTGTTCACTTGGCATATATTAGCAGTTTTCGTAAATGTAAGTACTTTTACGAAATAAAATATGTACGCAGGATGTGTTAATGATAAAATACTATTGAAATACTTTGAAAATACTTAAAATATGAATAATATTTGAATTAACTACCAATATTATATGTTAATATTTTGCTTGCAGCAATTTTTACACATTTCAAACCAGTACTAATAAAAGTGTACCAACAATATGAGAATAATTAATAGCATTATAATTAAATATAAGCTATTAATCTTAAACTTGATATCTGGCTGATCTCATTACACTTGATAAATTTTATATATTATTGACATAGATTCTCTCAAGCTTTAAAAAAATATAACTTGTTATTATAATATTAATATATACCTTATATATTATACGGGGTGGATGCGACATAGCGACATTTATTGAAACCACAGCTTCTATACATGGTAAGTATCAATTTCCACCGGATAAAAATTCTCTGGCGAAAAAAAAAAAATCACGTTCTCCGAACAATTTGAACATTGCGATCGTGCAATTTGTTCGGAAGACGTGGATTTTTTTATTCGCCAGAAAATTTTTTATCCGGTGGAAATGCATACTGGCCATGTATAGAAGCTGTGGTTTCAATAAATGTCGCTATGTCGCATCCACCCTGTATATGACACCCAAAACTATTTTGACTACGACCTTGACATATAAACATCTGTATAAAAAGTTAACAAACAAGAATTGTTAACTATTCATACACTTGAAGGGATTCAATACTAAAATATTTAATTAGGTAATTATAAAATAATAATAATGATGATTAATAATTAATAATGTTACAAATTTCATACCTCTGTGTTATTGCCATTATAGGACGTAACATACTAACTGTGTACTATATAAACATAAAGCTGAAGAGTTAGATTTCTTTGTTGCTTGTTTGTAGGCACTAATCTTATAAAACTATTGGTTAGATTTGCATAATCTTTTTTGGTATTCTATTTTTAGTTGATAATCTCTATATAATTAAATAAGTTTATCTCGATCTCAATTCTTGGGAGGGGCTTTTTAGCGTAAGCTAAACGCAATAGACAACACTAACGTAACACCCAGGTAAAATATTCAAACAGCTAGTTATTAAATAAGTTATCAATATGATGGATAGGATGATAACAGACGACTTTGACCGACTACCCAACGAACTTGGAATAAAGCGTGAAGCGAGGGGTCATTCTCCAATGGCAGAGGTCAATGGTACTATACATTTTACGGATGTGGTATATAGTCAATTGAATAATTTTATTGGTGGGAAAAGGCGAATGCCGATATTTTATTTATTTATTTTTTTATTTTTATTTATTCGGGAAACAAACAGAACTATAAAAAACTAAAAATACAAAATATGGGTTTAACCTAATCCAACAAAGTTTCCACTGTAAATAATAACATACACGAGCAAGTGAACAATTTCAAAGACAATATGCGCATGCAAAACAAAATTAAAATTATGAGATACAAATAAAACATAGAAATTAAAGTTAAATTCAAACACAAACAACTTTTAATCTACAAACATTAAAAGAGTGTTGGAAATGAGACTAAAAACTAAAATAAAACTAAAACTATGACTAGGTTGGACCAGGAGCTTCACTACATATAGATTTAATTATTGCACTTTTATAATTTTCTAATGAAAGATGGAATATATCTATATCTGTAAAGTTAGAGTTGTACTGACGACAAGATCTAATAATAAAAGAATTAGACCCATAGTTTGTTCGGGCAGTCGGTGGCTGAAAAGTTACTTTTTTTCGTGCGCTAATCCGAGGACACCGAAGAGCAATCCTTTCTATAAGGTATCTAGAATCATTAAAGTTATTAAGAATTTTATAAAGAAATATTTGGTCCCTAAGCGTCCTCCGATCAGCTAGTGACATTAGTTGAATTGGTTGCGGAGAATCACAGCTAGAAGTCCGGTAGACCAAATGTTTTACAAATTTGTTTTGTACCCACTCCAGAGATTCAGAGTAGACTTTATATTGGGGATTCCATACAACTGATCCATACTCCAAAATTGATTTAATATAGCAGTTATATAAGAGTCGCAAGGTGGATGCATTTTTAAAATCTCTACTTACTCTCAATACAAAGCCCAACATACGATATGCTTTATTTACAATCTCACCAATATGTGTATCAAACAAAAGTTTGGAGTCCAGATAAATACCGAGATCTTTGACTACATTAGATCGCAATAACATTTGCCCATTAATGGTATAGTTAAATGCAATAGTACTTTTTTTACCTTGACAACCATTGTATATTGCGATGTAGCTTCAGATGCTTGGCAAACAATGGCAAACAACAAACACCTAACAAGAAAGCCAACATGTGGACGTGTGTTTGCCTGTTTTTGTTTGTACTCGCCGTGTTCGGGGTCGGTGTCGGTTTTGGTCAGTTTTCTTCTGTTTGCGACACACAACCAGCTTCTGGAGCCGGTATAATAGTGTACCTATTTGCGTGTTATTTTTACAAACGTTATGTTATAAACTTGTCAATACCAATAACACAGAACTCGTATACTTTCAGAAACAAATAAGTACGTTCTCATAACGCTAAAACTACACATTGAGAATACCGACATGATAAACACAATAGCAACAATACCTTTGTTTTTACTGTAAACAATACAACAGTACTTCCTTGTGGAAGTTCAACACAAAGGCAGGTTCCATACAGCACACACTAGAAATGACTAACAACTATGGGGAAAGTGACCAAACAATAACCGCAGGTAATTACAATGAGTGAAATAGGTTTGACAAGTGGTCACATCGGCTTTGAATAATGAGAATGACTATGTTCTATGATCTTGATCTATTGACAATTTCATTATACGATTTACACCGTTAGGTTATGAATTTGGTTAATATGTAATATTGTCAATAGTAAAACAAATTTCTCTTAAAAAAGAGACTAAATGTTTCACGTCATAGTATACAAAGATAAAAAATGTTAAAGTAATGATGAGCATGGTAAAAATGATGACGATACATGAAAAGATAGTTTTAAGGAAAAATCACATATATATTCTTAAAATCAAGATATAGCAAACAAATTTTATTTAATAAAGATTATGCAGTCAAAATCAACATAACTCAAACTTAAAACACTTGACAGTATCACATCACGGCACATTGACCTCTGTTACGTTAGCGTCAAACATCCAACAAACATTGTATAACCAGCGCTGAATGCCATTTCAATATTGATAGTCATCTCACCTTTCTCGCTTCAAGTTTAACATTAACAAAACTAATAACAATTTAGATTTCCAACAATTAATTGAAAAGGTTAATTTATAGATACATTATGAGATAAATCGATGAAGGTGATTAATCCGTATTAACGGATTTGGCCTGAATTAATGCCGTTTGAGAATTCAGTATCGTCTGGGAAATAGACTGTAATGGAATTACGTAATGTTGTGTCTATTTACCTACTTCATTCTTCAACATAATAAGCTTTAGATCCGTTCTGTGCAATGTTCGTATTACTTCAATGTGTTCCTGTTTCTATAATAAATAAATAAAGCTATACTGATTGCCTATTCGTTATTATATAACATGTTATTGCCATTTATAGTGTTTACACCAAATATGGTTCCAGTTATTCTTTGAGTCACTGTTTCTGCAAAAGGTTAAGTACGTGATATTGTTATTGTGTGTTTGTTTGCAGATAAACAAGTTTCTAGCCTAACTCTTTACTTTACTACCAAGTATTCATCTTATTTTATTATTATTTTTGGTATGTACACGTTATAATAAATATTATAACGTGCAACAAGAACTACATTTTAGAGTTAGAAGTAAAAATATTAGCACGGTAGAAGGTATCTGATTTCCCATCTTCCTTTTATACTATTTTTAAATAAAAACAAGTAAACAAATAACAAACGATGAAAAAGAAGGCAAGTTCACGTAAAATAAGAGCTAAATTTCACCTAAAGAGAAATTGACCCTACGCTGCAGACCCAAAAAAGAAAAGTTTGTTAAAAACGACTAAAACTCTAATTACAAGTATAGTAAATACAAAACAGAAGCAATTTCGATCAATAAAATATAATTTACGATGTTTGCAGACGCAGCGCGGGCGCCGGCACTTTCTCCTCGAAAGTAAAAGTGGTTGGACTGCTCGAATATCACGCGTTTCTTGCGGATTATCTTACGGTACGTTCACTTGATCGCTTCGGACAATACAGGAATTCTCGTTTAGATCCTGCTCATGGAAAGTAACACCTTTTTTACGTAATAGGTCTTCAGTTCTATAATGTAGATCTCACTTTTCGAATATGCGTCTTCTTTCAATTCTGGGGCAGTGAGCACTATCACTTTTTAAAATTGGTACGTACATTAATGGTAAGGCCTCGAACCTTTCAAAATTGGGACGCTTTTGAGTGCCCTTTGATGATCTGTCAATACCGATCCGAAAGCGATCTGTTTCAATTCTTGTTGTGTATTTTGGAGTCATGGGAAGTTTTGGATTTTTTTGGTTTTAATGTTGCCGTTACATAATTTAAAGTAGCTTTAACAAAACCATATCAAAATGGGAATCTTGCTGTGCCACTATTTTCTTGTTATCTTTGTCATATAAATATAAAAAATTCAGAACAGTACATTGTGCTCTCATGGGAAACAGATTATTTATATCAAGATCTATTATTTATATCTTTGCACGCACTAAATTACACCTATTTAGCATAAACAAAGTCTTAATAATGTGCGAATAACTAAAAACTGGGGTGAGTGAGTACATAAGTGGTTTGAGAGTGTGCCGTGTGACTAGAACCAGTGTTCTTTATTGCCTATATTATCTAAGAGTAGGGTAATATAGTGTCAGTCGCTGTTCGGTAACATCCAACTTTTTGTTATTGATAGGTTTATGTCATTTCTTGTCGTACACTCGTAGTCAATAAAGCTATTGCCTGAACAGGACATAAAGTTTAGTATGATAGAAAATAGTTGCTGGGCTCGTTAGATATGTATGTTACAGGCCTAAACAGTCTATATTACACTATTCAAACATGATTTAAGTAGCGTAATCACTAGTAATTATCAATCACAAATGCAGGCCCTGTTCAAATTACTGCCTTGTTGACTGAATATGCTTAGAAAACTAGCTTTGTTTGTTACAAAAACAGAATTATAAATGTTTTAGAATTACTGTACAAGTTTTATTGTGAAGTTATTTGAATGCGGATTTCTTCAAAAACAGCCTAGCAATATGAATATTTATTTCATTTACACTCACGGATACGTGAAACTAGTATTTTTATTGTATGTACGTAATCTCTGAACATTATCTAGGATATCTATTATGGAAATGGATGCACACAGGTCAGCAAAAATATTACTCAAATGGTAGTTTAAAATGTAATTTTCTATTTTTCAATAGTTTTGCATAACCCAAAGGTGATAAACAGAAAATGTATATAGAACTTTCAAATTTAACAAATAACAAACCTAGTACTTTTACAATCCACTGCAAGATTACACCACGATGAATTAAACAACTAAACACAAAAAACAATACATACACTTTCATACAAACAATAAGTGTATAGGACAGGCACATATTATGGAATGCCGTCAATGTGAACAAGTTGAAAACCCGGCAGTGAAACATTTAATGAGAAAACTTGTATTTGAGTACTTTTATGTATGAACTTTTGAGATGTTCGTGCGGAGCTGTGAAGTTTAAGAGTAGGGTCGTCGGTAACTTTAAGCAAAATGGCTTTATGTAACTAAAACTAACGAACTCATGACATCATTATTACATTGGCCTAAGTAAATTTTATAATACTAGATATTTTAGAAGATAAATATTGAAACCAATACTGTTAGTAAAATCAATCAATCTGATATAAAATAGAGTTGTGTATTCTTGTATTATTCAATCAAACTAATGCTAATTTTAAGTTATTGTTCTGAACTACTTTTGTTTCAAAGCTTCATTAAAGTTAAAGATCAAAATCTCCAACCTGCGTCAAACGTCAATTCATAATAAAAAAAAAGAATTTACCTGGCTATGCTTAAAAACAAGAAATATGCAATCAAGAACACCATTTATAAATTAATCAAATATGTTAAAATTCTCGCTACAGGTGCCAGATCATAAAATATAAAAACTATATATTTTTTTCATTAAAGATGATACACACGACAAGAAAAAAATAGTTTTGATTTTGAGGAAATAAAGTTTTGAAGAATATTGCCTTTTAATTTCGACTATAGCTTCGCTTTACGTTTCTACAAACCTCTTTTGCACCAATCACAGTCAATAAAATTACCTGCAACAAATTTACTTTTATTAGACACGTGTATATTTTAAAATTATGATAAATTAAACATGGATTAAATAGTCGTTAGTACCGACGAATATCCGTATCGCCTTTCAGAAATGTCAGTGATTAGAAATAAAGTCTTAGTATAATGAAGTAGAAGGTAGAGGTTAGAATTTTTTTTCTCTTTCTTCTTTTTTTTTAAACTACCTTCGCACTTGGAATAGCTCCTATGTCGCGGGAGTGTTCACAAACATACATTTCACGCAGACAAAGAACACCCAGAGTCAGAACAAACCTTTGCAGATCACACAAAAATGTGTCCCGTGTGGGGATCGAATCTACAACACCATGCACTCAATTAACCAGTATTCTTTCTAGCCAAGTCACAATGCGCTGAATCTGTTCGTTATCGATTTATACTTCCGTCAACAAACTGTTTCGCGTTCTTTCTCAATGAGGTTAACAAAGCATAGCACTTTTTATTATACGCCTCTCTCCGTATCAATTACAGTTCTCATAAAAATGATCTGCGCGATAAAAACGTGAAACGCGGATATTTGTATGTAACAACAGAAATATGAATAAACCGCTCTGTACCATCGTATTACAGTGTTAAAAATAACACCTTGTTTTTATTTAATTAAAGTGGAGTTTTAATTGACACGGGCCGGGAAAGCCATGTTCGTGTCACAGTACAAATACGGCATTCAATTAGGCGTGCGCCGGCGCTTTTCCCGAGCTGGCTTCGGCTTTCTAGCGACCCGTGCGTGACGGAGAACGAAACGTCAAACATATAACTATCCTATTCCATCCTATAGCGTTATCTCCTTCTACACTAGAGCGCGTACCTGAGTTTTCATAATACTTTAACTGTGTATGCGATTAAACGTTCCATTGAGGTACTTTGGAGTTATCAATGCTGTGCACTCGCCTTGCGTGTCACGTACTCAGTTCGTAAAACTTGCGACATGCTTAGAAAATTCATATTTTTGTTCCATAATAAGACCAACTTTTAAGGGATTCTACTCAGAAAAGGCTACTGACTTACAAGCTTATCAATCAATGAATCTGATTGAATTATTATACTCATTTGGAGCTTGTCCAAGTGTTTAGCTAGAATGAATTGATTTTGATCCAAAAATGTGATACGCAAAACTTAGAGACAGCTGCGGCATTGTCAGCATTTAGACCATTTCGTTATAGCTGAATAAGGACCCGCTGGAACTGGTGATGCTTGTCTAAGTTAGTTGGATAAATAGTTATCTAGCACAATGACATCTATTCTAATAAATCATGCATTTATTAGAATTTCAGCACTCCGGATTGCCAATTAAACATGAGTTTCAAGTAGGTAGAGTTACCAGTGCAGATCCTGAGCGTTGAAATCGATGCACAAGATTTGTGTTTAAGATAATAATAAAATATACCAATTAATTTGTACAATATCTGTCAATTAATATCATGGAAAATAGGTGAGATAGAAAGCACATACAACTCATGTCTCTACTGGCATACCTTGGCCAGATTTTAATGGTAGCAAGATCAATAAATGGTATATCGTCCGTTGACAACCAACACTCATTAATTCCTTTTGTTGCAAACCGAAAATGTACTTTATCAGTCAATTTATTAAGTGCCTGGATAGTCTGGTGGTTAGCATATGCGCCTTTCACCGCGATGTCCCGGGTTAGAAAAAGTGTTAGCTGAACTTGCCGCCAGGAAATTCTCAATAGCAGCACGGAGCAGTAATTGTGCCCGGTGGATGGCGATAGGCTCACCGCCTGACGCATGGGACCCAAACTTAACAGGTGAAATGTGGGTGTTGTACACCTCTGACACACACTTCTGGGCTTATATTAAGGCGTGATGTTATGTTATGTTCATTAAGTGCATTTTCAGTTGGAAAAAATTATGTTAATAATGAGTTTTGGTTGACAACCGAGTGTGATGATATATTGTTTGATGTAACCAGATGAGCAATTAATAAAAACTTTTATTATCGTGCAACATTATACAGACGCGAGGTCTTTGTAATGCTGCTTGATATTTACAAGACAACAAGCATTTACTTTGCAGTCGGAGGATACCAGCAATTAGCCACAATGCAGCCGTTCTCCTTGATTACAGGCGTCGATCTTATCAATATTACAATAGCGTTAAATAATAGCGACTACCCACGGACACTGGGTAAATGTAAACAATGGGTGACATTGCGGGCGCCTTGACCTGGCCTTACCTCTGACCTATTTATACATTTGGACCCTAAGAAATGGCTATATTACTCGAAGAACGATTAGGTCATTTTTAAAACCGATGCAACACAAGATGAACACACACATAAGTTACTTTGGCCAATCTAGCGGTCGAATAATACATTTTTATCATTTCACCGATCTTAACGGTAATTTGCCTAAATAATAGCTAATAGTGTGAGTAATTAAAAAATAATAACCAAGCAAATCCCTCTCATTTATATGTAATCTGCGGTTTAACTTCAAAACATAGCCTGTGGACAGGTGAACCTGTCATCAAAAACACTACGATTTACCTGCTGGAAAATTGTCTTACGAATTGTCAATAACTTGCTAACAGATCGTGTTTTATAGCAATAAGTTGGGTAAAAATCTTCTCTTATTAACAAAGTGCTTGTTATAAATCTATTACATAATTATCATTTAATACATTTAATATAATAATATAATATAATAGTTTGGCTTTTATATACATACTAAAAATATATAAAAGCCAAGTTATTTTTTTTTTGGAATTTATCAATAAGTCTCTATCTCAATCATCTTTAAAACCTTTTCTTTTAAGTTGTCTTCAAAGCGAAAACTAAAACTAACTGTCTAGATAATATTAAAAAAAAAATAAACACTTCTTTCTCCTTACATTTGATTTTACACAATGTTTTTGTCTGAGTGTAAATCACCTCTGAATAACTGATTTACATAAGTGATGTAATGTTCTTAATTAGTGCATTAAGTTACACTGCTTGAACACTACTTAGGTTACTTTCAAACACTTGAAATAACATGAATGTATTTTAGTCACATTTTAACTACAAATGAATTTTAATGATGTTGGTTCATTGTATTTTACAGCGAAATCCATCATCCTGATATATAACTCCTATATATTCTCCAAGAACAATTTATGTGCAAACTTAGTGTCTTGGTTTCATGAGTTTGGGAAATAGGTACTTATATACGTCTAAGTTTATTCGGAAATCATTAGAGAAATGTTTTTATACACTTAAGCATAACAATGTGCTTACAATGCTTTACAGTTTAAAAATTCAAATTTCTAAGTTGAATTAAAGTAAATCTAAGCTCCGTTGTCAAATCATTTTATTGCAATAAGTAATATAATTTAATTAGTTAAGTTTTTCTTAATTTTATATTTTTTGTATTTTGATGTTTATTTTGACGTGTTCAAGCACCCCTTGAGGCCCATGGAAATAAATGATTTGATTTGATTTGAATGTTCGGTGCTACTTACCGCTCACTTAAGAAAAATAATATATTAAAGTAAATAGCATTATTTTAAACGTACATAATTTGCTTGCACGCTCACTAGCCTCTCCGTTTTCCGCCGAACAACCTCGGTGATAACATCTCCATAGAGTCTTAAACCTTACCTTACACCTTTAAAACCTCCCTTATATTAAAGGAATAAAAGCTATTTTTCTCTGCACATTTTGGTACAAAATCTGAATAATTTGCGTTGATGTACGGACTTTACTGTGTACATAATTTGATGTGTTTAAACGGCAAACTTCATAGAACTTATACTTTACAATATTTGTTTTTGCATAAAGGGAGTTTTAAGCTTTATTTTTTGAATCATAAGGTTGGTTATTGTTTGCCTATCGTCCATTAATATTCCCTTGAGGAACATATTACGTAGTTCTTGTGAAATAAGTTGTACGCATTAATAAATATACACATATGTTAATAGAAACGCGGTGGTTTGGTAAGAAGTAATAAAAATACCAGTTTTGTGTCTAATTCTATGGCAATCACCGGTTTTACCTTTCAATTAGAGATCAAAACTCATGTGAAATTGCAATTAAATGACATCATTTGTTAATTATGTAACTTTTATTTGATACACGTGTCTAGAATTAATATATATTATATTCATTATGAATTGTTATTAAACTAAGGACTTGAATTTATTAAGAATGATTTTCAAATAAATGTACGAAAATCGGAAGGCACAAGCCAATCTTACGATAACTGGGTAGTACGGAAGAATCATTTCTTTTTAAATTAAGTAACTGCTGTATTAGGTTATCAATTTAAATTATTGTTATTTAATGCTTATTCTTAAACTCTTATTTATCGCGAATGAATATGAATATGAGTATTTTATCGCGCCAATCCCGCGCCGAATAATAAGGAAACGGCCTGTCTTCATCACGTACTGCAAAACAAAGCCATCTCCATGTTAGGCCTCACAAAGCCATTGAAGCACTTATTAATAAACTACTACATGTTAATTACCATCGATCGACTGTTGACTCGTTGTTCGTGCTTGTGAGCCTACCATCAATGTTTCTTAAATTGATGGATGATTTATCTTCATGATCTATGCAGTGTTTGTTTTGGATCCTGGTAATTTTTTTATATATTGTGTATTTAAAAAAAAACACTTCTAGAAGCACAACCTGGAAATCATCTTTGTTCTAGACGACTTAGATATTATATCTACAAAGCGCGCGAGCTCCGAGGAGACTTTATCATATTATTATCATCAGTTACTTATGTTATGATGTAACTAAGGTGAACCTCACGCGCGGACAGTATACGCCTTGCTTGTATTAAATTGTAACTTTGTCAGTTGTGCTGACTTAAACCTTAATAACAACATTATTTTGTTAAGACTACAAGGTACTAAAGGTGAACAAGAAGAAAATATCAGTTGAACTCAGTCGATGTAATAATAATAATATAATAATAGCAAACCCGTATTTAATACATGTCCCACTGCTGGGCTCGGGCCTCTACTCATGATGAGAAGGGTTAGGCCATAGTCCACCACGCTGGCCAAGTGCGGATTGGTAGACTTCACACACCCTCGGGCACTTTTTAGGCACTCTCAGGCATGTAGGTTTCCTCACAATGTTTTCCTTCCTTCCGTTAGCGAGCGATAATTAATATGATAAATACACACATATCTTCAAAAAGACGAGAGGTGTGTGCCGTGGGTTCGAACCCGAGACCTTTAACTTCGCAGTCCTACGGTCTCCCACTCGGCTATCACTGCTCATAAAGCCGATGTAAGTAAAGAAAATTTTATTAAACCTTTGAGTCCAAAATGATTAATTGATGGAACTTTATCCGTCTTCGTGTGAATCAATCAAAACCAAGAATAATTAAACAGTATTTGATATACTGTACCAAAATGTATCGCCAAACCAGTAACTTTACTGTGTCACCCAGATCTGTCTGCGGTCGGCACCTCGCGATAATTTACACAGCCGAGTAACACGATTCCAAATCGATTTCTCAACGGTAACCAGATCTGCCGGTATGTATGTGTATGTATGCTCTTTACGATTCTAGTGACGTTGCTCAAGATTCGTGTTTTAAGTTTATATTTGGACAAACTTGTCGGCATTCCTCGACTAGTTGAATGTTGTGACTCTTATTTGGTTGTCATGATAATTCGTGATTTAGGAGTCTAGCCAAACTCGTAAAATATAATATTACGAATAGGGATTTAATATTATTAAAAAATGTAATGACCATAATAAATTTTAATTATTCAACAGAAGGAGAATCACATAGTAGACAAGTAATATTATGTTTATACCAACATTAAAACTAGCCATCAATTAAATAATAAACCTTCTTTCAAAAGCATAAATGTAAAGTCTAAATAAATTAAATATTTTGATGACTTCTTAAACCAGTCATTCAGGTTTCTGCATTTAAAATCTTCTAAATCTACCTAACGAAATTTGGCTCAATTTTACCCGACTGTTTCAGAAAGAAAGTTATGTTTTTAGAGCGTATGCATGTACTTATATTAGTAACAAATAATTGTTTGTCCCCGACTGCAGCACCATAAATTGTTATACTTGTTTTTATCTTTTTAAGCAGTCGGATTTTTTGTTTCTATAATATTTTTTTAAATACCAATCGCAAAAATAGAAAAACCACCTTCTTACACAAGCAGCACCTTACGAAAACATTTATTTAACCTAACCATAGACAATCATTGAAGCAACGCCATACTCTATGCAAAAAGCTGCACGTTTCCCATTGAATTAAATTGTGGTTAAAAACTTTTTCAATCCGGATTGCCGAGCATCGGACGTGTTCGAGAGGAATTGACGAAAGAAGTTAAAGACAAAAAGTAACCAATTAATTATTTCTCAAACAATTTCACAAAGCCGTTACGGATTATTCCTACAAATAATTTAAGAATACAACTTGCTGCTTCACGGTATAGTTCTCTGTTCACACCCTTTATATAACCGTTACTTAACGGTAATTATAATTATATAGTATGATATCAGAATAGTTTTTATGTAATGTATAACACCTCTCGTTGCGCATATTGCAGTGTATGAAATGTTGCACATTATATTGCGTGTGCGCATTCCGGTAAACCGCTGCGCTGATGAGGTACAGTACTTATTGGGATTAAGTGGACTAGTAGAGCAATGTACTTTTCTGATATGTCGAACACAGGTACAGGCCGGCTGGAGTTGTTTAACTAGGTCTTAATATCAACTTAACCAACAATTTAACCTCAATTTTAGGAGTTCTACGCTCTACAAATCCTAAATCTCTTCATTAATTTGGATATAACAACTTCGAATAATCGTTTAATACAAGTACAGGGTACTTTAAAATCATTAATTATCAATTTCAATCATTAAATAACATTTCCTAATTAATGTCTTTGTTTTTAAATATTTATTTTCCTATATTACCTATCGTAAATATTATGCAAATAATATTCTGAACGTACAAACGCGCAATTGTTCAAAATATTTTCGCCACACGGAAATTGCGTAGCGAAATTCCACAGAATAGTACATATACAAAACCTGATTCTTAAAATATCAAACAATAAACAAAACTATTTCTTATTGTGCGTCATTTCGAGGCAAGCCAACTATATATGAAAACATCTTAAATGCTTATTATCATCAGCAAAACATTATATTGTACATAGGTGTGACAAATAAAAAAATGCCATTCATTACATTCATAAGACAATCGTGAAAATGGAAAACAAAAGGACATTGATGTGTACGGTATTTTGTGCCAAAATGGACTCCTCTGTTCGTGTAGAGGCAGCTAAAGGATAGCTTTGAAAACAACCAAAAGTAATATGAATATGTGAGGTTTTTCACTAAACATTTTGCTACAATTCAGTTAAAGGTTTTATTTGACATAAACACTGGTATTTTATTTGATCTAAAAATAATATAATTTTAGTTTTACAAACAAATAGTTCTCTGATCCGGGATTGATCCGTTTTCAGTAGCAATATCCGCATACAGACAAACTACGGATATACACGTACAATAAAATATTTAAACAAACACAATCAAGCTCTTTCAAATAAATAATTAAATTATTTAAAAAAAACCTCACCTTCGTCCATTGAGATTATACGGTAATTTAGTATTGCGCAGTTGATTTTCGCATAATTATGGAGATATTGACGTCTCATCGTCAAGTTATATTATGCTAATAATGATCTTCATTAATTAGATTTACAATAAACGAGGATTACTAGACCGCGCGTTTTATGCTAAAATGTGGAAGGGGAATTTTCTGCAACGCTTTATGAGTAATCGGATAAATGTATAGAATAATTTGCTAGATATTTAGCACTTTTTTCATAAATTAACATTTTAATATTTTATGAATAATTTCATTTTAAAATCCGTCAAAAAGTTTGTCTGCAGCCTAACTTTTAAGTATACATTATTATTCATCGTCTATGACCGTTTGCGTTTGACATTGAATTTTAAAATAATAACTATGTTATCAAAACCTACACGTTAAAAAACATTGCACAATTCAAGCAATATATTCATTCATCGTCTAATCATCATTCCTTAAATAAATAAACACAATTATGGAATGGCTTTTGCCAAAATGTTTTAGATTTGTTCGTTTTATATGAATTTTACCTGTTTTTTGCGGCCTTGCTTCAATGTCGTTTGAATAATTATTTAAATTTTAAATCAGCCAACAGTTTTACCTTTTTAGACAATATAATTTAGCTCTTTTTCAAACGCACATCTTTGGTCTTATCGATAATAACTAAAGAGTATGTTAAATCATCATCAAACAATTAATCAACATTACAAACATAATAACTACACTTTTTGGCGACAGGTTCCACATTTTTTTAAGCTACTGCAGAAAAATAATATTCATTTTCGACTGACGATAGAAACGTTGGAGGTTCTCAAGTCAACGTGTATATTTTTTTTATATATTTAGATCTCTTATAATTTTATATATTCTAAATTTTTCCTCATGCTCTTATTAAAACACTTTGATAACTTTGAGCCATAAATCCTTCGATATGAGCTGTGGTTAAATAATAATTGATTGAGATAATCTTTTAATGTCTATTTCAATAAATTCGTCATCTTAAATGGAGAGTTATTTTTATTAAGTTTTCTATTCAAGACCATCATTATAATCTCTTAAATCATACAAGTTATCACCTTTCACACGTAGATTATCATTTTCTTTTTTATATATATTATGACGTTATGTACACATAACAGTTGGTAATGTTTTATAAACATTTACATTGCTATTAATAACTTTCACCAGTGAAAACTTTTCTCATATAACTCTTACCATGTTATATTAGGTAATAGAATTTAACAGGTGTCTTATTAAATAACGAGACTTAAAGCTATTCATAATCTTAGAATATAAAAGCTCATTGATGCAAGATCTGTTGTAATTTCTTTTATCCAATGACATTTAAAGATTTAATTCACCAAAATGAAAAATGTGAAGTCATACAAATGTGCCTGAATACATCAAAGAATTCGTTGCTACCATTGTGATAGAATGGTGAAACGAAAATATTTGAAGTAAGTAAAATTAAGAAAAAAAGTTATTGATTTACGTTTTTTAAACTTTCGCAATAAGGCTCAGGTGGAGTATGATTTGCCCATACAAACAAAATACCGCAATAGTTTGTGATTCAAGCTTATTAATTAAATACTATTGACTTATTTACATTAAGAAAGTATTCATCTATTCAGTTATTTCAGTATTTGTTGATAAAAACATTATAAATATCTACATGAATCAAAGTGTATGAGAATTAAATCTCACATATTTTTACTGCGTATTTGTCCTGTATTGTTAACATTATATTATTATCTATTATGTTTTTTGAACAAAGACATAGTTTGTATTGTTTGGATTTAACAAAAAAAAAATTAAGTTTTCTTTCATATATTCTGGCAGCCAAGATACATTTTATTTGCATTTACATTTTGAACGATCAGTGGTGCTGTCTCGCAGGTATTAATGATGGCGCGCGTGCGCCAAACAGAGATAGCACTACTCCATCTGATTTTTGCAGCTGGTTCGAATGGTAAAAGCACGGTCCGAACACCGGCATAGATAATTAAAAATTATAAGCATACGAGTTTTAATCATCACTACATAGTAAAAACAAAGTCGTTTCCCGCAGTCTATCCCTATGTCATCGCTTCGTGGTAGATATTCCTTAAATACGCACGATACGCATCATCACTTACCACCAGGTGAGATCGTGGTCTATCGCATGCCTATCCTCCATTAAAAAATATATATTTTTGATGATATTACAGATATAAAATGCAGGGGCATAGCGGTTTCGGTGATGATACTGATAAAATCAAGGCGATAATCATCAGTATATTCATACATATACTCATAAATTGTGTAGCAGTAAAGGGAGAGTGAATTCGCTGTACCGTGGCATGTTTCAAACATTCTTCGTATTTAATATGTAATGCCTGAGACTTGCGTGAGAAGAGCACTTGATGAAAACCTGTGATTTTAAACTAACAGTAATAAAAAGTCTATTTCATTGTAAAGAAATCTAGGAGAAATTATGCTGTCTTGAGAAAATTTTACTATTATCGTAGTTACTATGTAAAATAAAATAAATAAGTGCCAAGAAATAAAAAATTACCTAATGCTCAACCAATCGTATAACTTTGCTTTCATGAAACGTACCTAATTACTGTCAACTTTGTCATTATGTCAATTAATTATGTTGCTATAAATAAGTATCCATTTATAGACCATTTTGCTAACCTACAAAAACTTTTGGATGCCATAAAAACGTTGAGATATTTTACTACGAACCGTATGTAGGTGCAATATCAATCTGTCAGTCCTTTTTTGACGCATAGTCATAAGATTACGTCTATTATCTTTGCGAGACAAAGGCCGACAAATTCCTGAGCAATACCAACATCATCTCGATTTGAACAACCACGCATAACCTCATTCAACTTACGTAATAGACTAAGAGCTCGCGTCTGCCAGACCTTCGTCATTTTCATTTTATAAAAGTTAGTTAACTCGCAGTGACTGCTCGATAAGATAGTGGCAAGCAACTCTGTAAGTTTCTCTAGCAAATATTTTAACATTACTAAAGCATCCTTAACTTTTAAACTTAAGCGTTGCAAGATTAAGTAAGATCTAACGGGAATTAACGCGATCATGCATTATATATTTTTTAGGCTTGACGTTTCGGCAGACAGATTATACTGGCCGTGGTCGCAAGCAGACTGGATGATCGCGTTAATTTCCGTTAGATTTTACTTAAAGCATCCCGATTGTTAATCTTTCGTACTTTTTGAGATGCATCGATAAACTTTCTGCTTTAACCAAATGAATATGGTCTAGCGGTCACGAGCTCTCACACTATAGTCCATAGACGTATGTACACAAGTTACATAGAACATACGCTAAGTTATGTTTAAGTAGGCGATGATCTTGAGCCTCATGCGAGCATAAAGTGATACACAAAGCTGAACGTTGTTTAACTTAATTATAGGGCAAGGACTGAAGGCATGTCGAACGTGATGTTATGATGAAGTCATTGAATGCATTTTGCTTACGTCATTGAAGTTACGTGCCTCTAGAGACCTGTTTATCACGCCAAATTATCTAAAATTCGTCCATGTTCTGGCTAAACGCTCCATGTGTCCAAACAGTATGTGCAAATTTTGAATATATATTGAATATATAATATATAAACAAAACGTTTTAAATTTAATTTATTTTTACTTGCCTATGTTATTATAGGCAGGCATCCAAATTCGCTTGAAGTAGCGGAGAACTACGACATTAAGCTTCCCGTGTCTGAAATTGCTAGGTCTGAGTCTACGTACCATCAAATAAACAACTTTACAATTTACTAACCTTTTAAGAGCACCAGTGGTGTTTACCCTCAAAATGAGCCTCTCAACGACCAGTGAAGGCTATAAAAGTGTACAATTACTACGACTAGTTGTACAAGTATGCCCTTGCTTAGAATGCAGTTATGCTAAGGAAATAGAAATTCTGCCGCACCTCTGTCGAGCGAAATCCATGCACCAATACCAAAGGCTACTGCTAACTTTGCGTGTAGAATCTAGGGTTGTTTCCTGCCCTGTTTTGCATAGTGTTAGACAGGATCCAGGGCTGAAAAGGGTATGAATATGAACCAATTGATGGCCAATCAATATCCATTCTTTTTCCTATCGTATCGTATCACCTCATAATGGGCGGTGAATGGCAGGCGCTCCTCGTAAAATATAAGTATTCAGCCGTTAGACCAGATCCCTATTAAATTGGAAGATTGAATGTTTACGGGGATCGAATAAAAAGGTACTACGCTAGGGACTCAATTAGGTTGAGAACTAACCAAAATGCTGATTTAGAGAACTACACGACAAAATTCCTGAATTTTCAACAGCACTTCCAGTGACTTGGTTGGTAACCCTAGTATAAATTAAAAAAAACAGGAGGCCCGACCGGAGAAGGTTATTACAAAATAAAAACTGAACGCGCTTGTAACCGAAACCGTACGATTCAACGTTAATTGCAACAATGCGTTCATGTAATAAGAGCGTAACTTCACTACGCAAATATGCAAACACGACACAATCAAAAACACACCTTAGCACTACGTATCAGTGTTTCATTTTGATTGGTTTAATAAGTATTTAGTAAGTTTTGCGCAACATATGAGTTTAAAATCAAACGGCGTGTGCGTCTAGCGGAACACATTCTATTTTAGGGATTCAGTTTTCGTATAGCCTTAACTCCTACCAAATAGAGGTTAATATCGCTTGCATTATTCTATTGAATTCGTCATATTGTCTGCGTAGAAAAATACTGAAGTTATGTAATTAGTGAACTAAAATCGATAATATAATAGATTGAATTGTCGATCGACGTAATCAGACAATGACGAGATAATTTGTGGAGACCAGTAGCGGCAGTAGCTCGCCTGTTAAACACAATGAACGCTTTAAAACGGTGTTTGAATTGGCAAATTGACTGTTAGTTTTGAAAGTCAATGAGGTGAATAAAGACTTAGAAAAATTGGTGCGTAATTGAAAACATCTAACAAACTAGAAGCAGCAGTCTCACCTTTAGCCTCCAATTACGTATATATTTCAATTTGGTGGTTAGAAATTCCAAGGCGTAACTCCAAATGACTGCCACAAAGGCACCATCAATATGTTGCCTTAAAAGAAGCAACGCATCTGTAGTCTCCTGTGGTTGCTCGTGAGCAGCAGTAACTATTAACCATTAGGTGGACTACAATCTCTTTGCCTAACTACGTCCATAAAACATTTTGAAACAATTTAAACAGGGACAACTTGAAAGTAAGCTTATAAAAACTACAACGTCTACAGTTCACGCATCTATAAACTTCATCTACTATATTTGCATAACAAAGTATTGTTAGGAAATCTAGATAAATTGTAGACTTTAGATTTAATTGTTTTAAAACACTGCAATTCAGTTAAAATGATTAAGCGTTACAAAAAATTCAAAGGTGGCCGTGTTATATTTGTAGTTAGATATAATAGGTATTATACAAATGAAATCGTTTGTTGTATTACAAGGATATTTTCTAATTACATAGTTTATAAGTCATTTAAAGAGAAACCTAAAAAGGATAAGCAAAAAGAAATTTACTATATTTCCTATCTTCTATACTTCGAAATGACTTATATTCAAGCGTAATCCTATCTTCTTATGCTTCAAGGTAAAAATATCATAAAACGTATAGGATACAACTTAAATCCCTCGATGCACACTCTACCACCGCCGTAGCCGTTATCACGTAAAATGTCGAAACGAGGTCTTAAACCGATCAAAACAACTCATAAAACAATGAAAAGTAGCAAAAAGTATGAAAAACTCTTTGAATGGAGGTAGATACAATAGTAAAGGTAAGGCCAGTGAAAACGATCCCATACTGCTGTATTGTTCTTGGAAGGAAATTCATTGTTTTATTTGCAGGAAGGCTCGATTTGTCGGATTGGGCTCTTGTTTAGTGTATTGGATGTTGGTTTAGACACTGATTAACTAATAGTTACTTTTTTTTTTTTTTTTTTTAAAAAGCTTACTAGTAATTTGCAAATACAAATTACTAGTATTCTTGTTAGCCCCCTCCAGCTAAGCTTAATTCGCTTGTGTTAGGAGGAAGTTCACGTCCGTGGTGTAATGGCCAGGATTCGAACCCACGACCTCACGATCGTAAGACCGATGCCTTATCCATTGCGCCACGGCCGCTTAACTTAATGGTCGAACTACGCTTAACATAAATAAACAACGGTACGACACAAAGCATATTTAATTGAAAATTACACCAATCTTATAAACATAATATTTAATATAATAATATTTCACAACTTACACACAACGCCATCTAATCCCAAACTAAGCAGAGCTTGTACTATGGGTACTAGAATAACTGATACTAATACATATATACTTTTCTTTTGTAAATAAATACTTATTATACATAGAAACACCCAGACTAAGACAAACCCCCATGTTCATGCACACAAAGATTTGTCTTAAGCGGGAATCGAACCCGCGACCTCGGCGTCGCAGGCAGGTACACTACCCACTCCGCCATCCGGTCGTCAAACATATGTTTCGTTTCATACATAATTATAAATGTAATACACTGCCAATAATGTCAATATAACGATTTGTTCACATTAATTCGCACAGTTCTGATTGTTTACAATTCATAATACTGTCTGTGTTATTGTGAAAATGAGCTTTTCATTATTATGCCTACATACTTAGAACTGAAACTCAATTTTTTTTTTTTCAAACCCATACGTGGTATCTATGGATAGGTCTTCAAAAATGATATTGAGGTTTCTAATATAATTTATTTCTAAACTGAATAGTTTGCGCGAGAGATGCTTCCAAAGTGGAAACATGTGTGTGTGTCCCCGCCCCCGTAACTTCTAAAATAAGGGAATGATAAATGTAAAAATAATATATGATGTACATTACCATGCAAACTTCCACCGAAAATTGGTTTGAACGAGATCTAATAATTAGTTTTTTTTAATAATTTATAAATCGTAAACCTAATTGTACCTTTCATTCAATCAACAAAAATATAATAAAGAATAAAGAAAACATTTATTTAGATGTATAGTAGTACAGAACCCTACGTGCGCGAGTCCGACTCGCACTTGGCCGGTTTTTATTAGACTATAATAGACGGTTAATTTATTCCTATAAATGAAACATAGCCATCTTATGCCTTAAATATTACGCATAATTTCATGTAAATATAATTTATTTGAACAAGATGCACGTGTTATTTGATGTTCAATACCACACCTTACCATCTGGTTAAATAAACTCAAAGTAGGTAAGGTTTTATCGCGAACTACTCAAGAAAAGCAATAAAAACAAAATGAATGTTCCAGTTGAGGAATAAACTTACAATGCCAATGCAATGAAGATAAATAAGCAATAAAACGGATAATAGAGCCTTAGCGATAACATGACCGTAAATGGTTTAGAAATAAATAAAACAGGTGGAAAGTACAGACATTCATGTAGGTAGGGTATGTAGATATTGGTTCATGTTTGCAAAACATGTTTCAAATTACAATAAGTTATTAAAGTTGTGGTCGATATTAACGAAAACGAACTGTTAGAATATACGCATTAGCAATATGAAAAGGCTTATTCTATTGAATGCACTCAAATGGAACGTTCTAAAAGTTTAAACTCTTCGTTAGGCTATATTAAAAGCTTTAGCCGAAGATTTTCTGTGTAATAAATAAACATAAAAAAACTGCATAAATTTGGCAACAGCTTCTAAATATAAATCAATAAAATGTATGATTGCATTTCGAAATAAGCGAAAACGATGCTTCGGAAACATATGGAGGCCATTTTCTAACTATAAAGTATTGATTGATTCGACAAATGGTTTCAACACCAACTAGTTATTGCTAACAGTTAACAGTTATAGAAAACTACTGACTGGACAAGGACTATTATTTATGAACTTGAAAAAAAAACGATGAAGTTCAAATCTTAAAACCATAATCAGTCGTGTATTTCGTAAAAACTAACTATATCTATGAAAGTAACGATTTTGTGGTACAATATAAAATAATTTGCATAGTTTACGAAATATCTCTGGGTCACAGTTCACTGGTATTACACAAATTCTATGTAGTTTGTTAAAAATCACGAACATAATAATAGCATACGCAATGAAATAAATTTGTAGATATCGAGAACTGCGTGCTTGGCATTTCGTAATGACTACCGAATGAAGGAATTGTTGATGATTTCACCTAATACTTAACAAATTATTGATACTATGTAAACAAATATCGTGTTTCTATTGCGTAGTAGTCTACATGGAATGTTTATCAACAGAGAAGTCTCAAAATTCGTAAATATTGTGTAATGAATAAATGTTGTTGTTAATATTGTTGTTTGTGCAGGTGGAAAACAGGTACTCGCTTAAATCGCGACGAAACATCTACACTCCACTACAGAGCAGTTAAGCTCTGCTCAAACACTGATCCATGTCTTCTGGGGCGGCTGCGACTTTAAACCAAACAACCTAACTTCGGAGAAAACTTTTTAGATAGTAGAGTAAAGATAGTAGTAGTTAGATAATTTATCGATATCGTTTAATGTAGGTTATTTTTGGTCGCAGGAAAGCCTGTTTATTTGTAACGCATAAGTCAGTAGACACACACGGCCTCACGAGGTAATCTGGCTGCATGAGCAATGTCATCTAAACTCAAACCAAACGTGTTTAGAGGGTCATGAGACACAGATTAGTGGCTCGTAAAATATATCACAGCTACTGGTTGTTATGTTTATAACTTTTGAAGGCTCTTTGTATAATCAACAACTAAATTTAATCATTATAACAAATAAACTTGAGATGGATTTGACACTCAATTTTATAAGCAACAGTAATACTGTTATTTTTATTAAAATGTACAGTAATTGTGCTCGATAGGTGGTAAGTAGCTTATAGGCTATATACTGTGACAAAATCCAAAATGTAACAAAATAAAAGTCTTTTTAATTTTCATTGATCTACCTGACCTTTCTGAATACTTAAAAGGGTTTTATAATAACACACTCACGCTTCAAGTATAATAATAACAAAACAAACCTTTTGCAATCAATGCGACTTTAATATTAAATCGGTGGTATTTTCTAAAAAAAAATTGTATTTTTGTTTGTTTGTGCCGAATACCGAATAAGGCCGAAACTAAAGAACCTGAGAACTATAAAAAAAACATTTTTGAAAATTGGTGTGAAGATAGTTTAGGACCCCGGGAAAAGCATAGGGTTTTTTTAAAGACGAACCACGGGACGAAGCCGCGGACGGAAGCTACTCGTAGTAAAGTATACAGAGACATTTTGACTAATTAGAATAAACATTTCTTGAATCAATCTACAATACTTATTATGGTCACTGGAGTTCACACTGAATTACACACATTTAATATTTCCATACGGCACACTATTACCACAGTAGCAACAACGGCCCTTCAACTGACCAACATAACGTACACACGACAAAATTGAATTACTTAAAAGAGGTACGTAGTCTTTATATTATTTTAACTACCAGTGGCGCCAACACATGTGTACGGCAAAATTTGTCGTGTACTTAGGTTACTAAGGTACTTCGAAGTACAGCTTTGTGATGTTAATGAATAGTTCGCACGACGTTCAAGTTGCGCAAGAGTTGGCGAGGAAGGTCGATTGCCTCTGCTTATCACTTAGATTAACTGCTACTTCTGTTTTAGTTTTAACATTATGGTAAAAGTTTGCGACATCTCGTTATTTTTACTTTACCAAAAACCTGAAAACCAGAAAAGATAGTATTTACGAGAAAATACAAAAAAAAACCATCAAAAAGTGATATTTTGTTAATAAACAAATTACTTACTGAATTTTGGTTAAGAAAAATAAGCTGGCATATACGTTTACAGTACCTAATTATCAATAAATATATAATCAAGAAGATCTTACGATTAAATCTAACTTTAGGAGAATGAAAATGTCGAAATTCTGCGTAAAATAATCTGGCCTCTCAAGCCTTTTAATTTGCTTTTCTTCATATTTGAATTAAATTATAGAATAATGTGAAATACGATTGGTCTTATAGTTTTGATTCAGCGTCATATCAAATTGTCTGGGTCAAGTTTTTCTTTATTTAATTGTTTGTTTTACCTGTCCAAAATCGTTATTTTTAACTCTGTATATTTTAAAACAGATTTGATAATAAATATTTGCAAATTTGCTCACATTTCGATACTTCCTAAGAATGTAGTTACTTCCTAACAATGATAGACAAAAAGATATACTTTTAGATAACATCAATATCGGAAATAACCCTAATTTCCGACACCAAATTACCCCAAAATTAAACCTTAATCGTATTACAACATCAAACAAAACCTTGCCTTGATATTCAAAGACACCTAGCGACATTTAAATTTACCGTCATTTATCTCGAGAATGCATTGAGACGACCAATGCATTTGCCACATAATGTCCGAAAAAACCGGTTATATTACACCTCAGGCGGTGTCATGCTGTAAATATACGAGTACATAAATATATCACCTACGTATTATAAGATTGATTAAATTTGTCCTACGACAAGGTGATGTTTTGACGAATTTACTACCGTGTGCTGTTAGGCCTTAATTGTTGTGAACCTTGAGTAAATCCGTGTAATAGTCAAAGGTAGCAGAGCTTTTGTAATCGAGATGCTTCCTTCCGTTTACAAACGCATTTACAACGATTAGAAATTAGAATCAATTCATTTATTTCCATGGGCCCAAAGCGTGCTTGATCACGTCAAAACAAATATCAAAATAGAAAATATATAGAATTATAATAAAACTTAACTAATTAAATTTTAATACTTATTGCATTATTCATTTTGTAGTTATAATGATTTTAATTACCAGAGTTAAGATTTAGATCACGTTTTTATCTTAAGCACGAAATTGCTCGAAAACTGATTGCCCAATGGCCACCTAGGGTGGAATGAGCGTATTGCATGTTCGCAAAACGCTCATTCTACCCTAGTAAAAATGTCTAGCCACGTCAATCAATGACCATAAGTAACCAAATAGTACGACCGCAAGGTTGCAATGCAGTTACCACACTCTAGTAGGTAGACCAGTCACCATATTTATCGTTGGCTAGATACGTTAATATTTTTCAACCCCGAAACCTACGTTACTTCATAATTACCCATTTTTATCACGCGAGTACAGCCGATGTCTTTCTGATGGTTAATGCATGTAACTATAGCTTGTTTACATCTTTAAATCGCTGACACCTGTTTCGACTCCTCCTGATGATAATTGCGAGGCAACTGCAACTAATTACGTTTTTAGAATTACTACGTTGAAACCATAGAAATCTTAATAATAAGGCAATAGAAATGTCAAAGACGCGTGACCTTGTCGCCGCGCATCTGTCAAGTCAAACACAAGTGCGAGTTGAGGAATTGTCGTCTTAATGTCATCGCAAAAAGAATAATTTTGTTTGCAGGAATACAAGCGCATATGTCTAATCGAACACAAGTGCGAGTTGAGGAATTGTCGTCTTAATGTCATCGCCAAAAAGAATAATTTTGTTTGCAGGAATACAAAAAGTGGTATTTGAAAACCGGCGACATGCGTCCCAGTGTTAAAAGATATTTGATAGCATTTCTATTGACTAGTTATTGATTTCTATGGTTGAAACTTAGCGAACTGCTAAATGATGTCTCAAAATACCTCAAGTTGTTTCCTACTTTTAAGACACTACTTTTTAGCAGCATAAATCAGCTCTATTTCCCTTTGTAGCGTATAATTAACCAAGATTTTTTAAATTTGTCGAATTACAAAGTGCTAATGTTTTTATGGATTGTACTACCACTAGCTTCGGGCCTTTTGGGGAAAGCCTTGAAAAGAACCACGTGATAATACTGTTATGGCTCTAGGTTACTACTAATTTATTCACAATACCTACAGGTAATGTTTGAAGAATAGATGATATTGAAACTAGTGGCCTAGTATGTTATACCTAATTTATTGAATAACTTCTAGAAGTTTTATTTGTTTATTATTTACACAACATACAACCGGCCTTACAGGCTAACCCCAATGCGACAATGATGTTAAAATGTTAAGTTATATTGTTTATACCGCTTGTATAAATTTTATCGAAATAGATACAGTAAATTAAGAACATATACGTACAGAGTTTAATAACTAGTATGCAGATACCCAGATTTGCGTGTTAATGTTTAGTTGGAGTAGAATATTTTGAGTTTGTTTTGATGTCTATGTATTTATTAATCCTACACATTCAACTTTTATCGAAGATGTTAAATCCAAGATGTTCTATTTCATCTAATTTATATCACATTTTTGTAATCAAAGCATTGTAATTTAAGAAAAACTACAGAAATACGTAAATATAATTCTTGGTTCACTTAAAATATAGTACCTGATAAAAAAGATGTGTTATTTCCCGACAAATAACGGATCGGTCGAAAAACATTAATAGTCACGTTGCCACAACAAGATTATTAATTAATTGACTATTAAGTAAGCGTTTGTAATTAGTTAACTATATATGTTAAATCATTGACGTGTAAAAGATAAGTAAAGGATATTCTTAATCTTAAGATTTTTTCCTAAATTATACACCATGCAAGTCAAAAAGTATTACAAAATAAATAATACGGTCGAATTGAGAACCTCTATTTTTCTTCGTCAGTTATCAAAAAGCTATAGACGCACAATACAACCAGACTAAACTACTCTTCAAGAGACTAATTGTCAAAAGATTTTAGGAAAGTTTATTAGGTCGGATAACATATAAATAAACAATTAAATGTAACATCCGGGTCTATACGAAGGTGGTGGTACTAACGATATCAACGGGTTGTTGTGTCGGCGTCGGCAGTTAATTAACTCTGGTAGTGAGCAGTAATGGGTTTTCTGTTATTTACCGTCTTTTGGATACCGTTGTTGAAATAAAGACGCTAATGATACCTGTTACCAGAACAATTTTAATTTTGCTACTATTGTATGTTTGTAACTCTTTCATGCAAAAACTACACAACTAAATTTGGCACAATAGTAGCTTATAACCTGGGTTAACAGTATAGGCTTTTTATTGACGTTACCACGCGAACGGAGCCATAGCGGAGGCTAGTTAAGGATATTTGTTTGCTGTGCCTTTCAAATTGCACTATACGACCAGACGTACCAGTACGGAAAGAAACTTAACATATTCCTAAATTAATTGTATATGATTTGAGGGTTAATTAACTACTAAAAATAAATAGGGAAGTAATGAGTAATTTGAATAATAATTAAGTTTAGTTTTGTTGTTTCTACCTATCTACAAGATGTCCATGAGTTGCAGTTATTAGGATATTTGTGTACTTTTCGTTAGCCTTACGGGAAGCTCGAAACTTTATATATATTATAACATCACATAACATCACGTCTATATTACTCAGAAGGGTGTATCAGTGGTGTATAACACCCCAAACTTCACCTGTTATGTTCCCATGTGATAGAGGGTGAGTCTATCGCAATCCACCGGGCAATTAAATAGGTCTCTATTATGATATTGTAAAAAAAAACTTGTATTCTACGTAATTTGGCTCTCAAGATCTCAGGAGCAAAATCACCATCAGTTCAAAATGTTATATAGCTTGCATACAATACCAGCAAAGATCTCAGCCGTGTTTCCAAAATCCCTAATGAAATGATCCCAACTTAAGTAATGTGTAGAACTGTAGACAGTCCTACACATTACTTGAGTTAAAATGTTTGTATTGAACATCAAACATGTGTTCAAGTGTCTTATTTACAAGTTGACATAAGTACTTTGTCATCAGTTCTAATATAAGTTATGTTTTATGGTATTTCACGAGTGGGAGAAAATGTTTTTTGAGAACATTTTACGTGCCATAATATTGTGATCTTTGGATACCTTTTCTAGTGATGTGTTAATTGTACTTAGATCATTATGATGAATTTGTAGAAAGATCTTAGAGGCTACTCGCACACGCGCGTCTCTTGGCAAAATTATCAGCTTTGAGTAGTAAAAGTATAACAAAAACCCATCTATTCGCGAAATATTGTCAAGCGAAAATAAATATGGTAGGGCTTTTGTGAATGCGTTTGAGACAGACGAGCCACAACTTTATATCTAGAATTGAAAGAGGTAGCACTACTTTTTAAAAAATCTTATAGTAGTAAATGTCATTTGAAAGTGACAATTAAGTTGTCAGGCAGACTATTCATTAAAAAACTTTCCAATCGGCAACGGACATTGATATGCATACTTTTTACGCTACACAGGAAATCCACTGGAAATATTATTCTTTTTAATCTAGTATTTAGATTTGATACAGGTTGTTGTATTTGGTAAAAACGATATCGAATAATTTACCAATAGTTGACACATAATGCGTTTTATCGTACTAACAATTGTTAAATAAACCCGTATATCTTAAAGCACAGTCGCTAGGGAAAGAAATCATAATTATCAAACGTACGTGTAGTCCACCTGATCATAAGAAGTGGCAACTGCACCCATTTGATATTTACAAAGATCTGCAAACGTGTTTCTAATAGCCAACTCTAGATACCATTTTTATGTTTTGTTTTTAATACGGTTTATATATTTTAAGTAAACTATTTTTCCAGTCTGTATGTAATGTTATACAGGAAGGTAGCATTTAGTTGTACTATGAGGATATTTAATGAGGAAGGGTTAGAGGGGCGTAAAATTTGGTACATTTACTATTATTTACTGCCCGCTATGCAGCCAAAAAAACATCTTGGCAAGGAGGATATGACCATCAGCGTCTCCGCTCACAGTGAAATCGCATCTACGATTCCACGTCCCTTCACTTGTATTGTACAATACAAACACTCATAGGTTACCAACACGGCCTCTGTTCTAACATTCTTTACATAAATTATACGCCTCTACTATTAATTAATTCCTAGTATTATTTACAATGCCATTGGCAAATAGAATAAAATATAATATTGCCAGATTACATACCTGGTAAGAGACCTTTAGGGTCTTTCCTCTGGTCACCCTGGTCCTCAATCCTGGGGGATCCTTCGTCAGTCTCCGGCACTTCATCCTCACACCTGGTCTCACGCACTACCAGCAGGAAAGCGCACACACACACCACACCAATCCTCAATACCTCTCTCATCTTCATCGTTATACAGCACACAGAAAGTAAACAGAGCCCATTTTCGATCAACGATCGATTAAAACTCAGTACTAAAACAAACAGTCACATTTTCGTATGTTGCAACTCTTTAAAAGTATCCAATGACATTAGAACCACACGATTTGAAAAATGAAACACGAGCACTAAACATCACAATCCAAGCAGGTTATCACAAAAATTTAAACGATTAAAAACTAAAAAATTTAAAAAGAACGTAATGTTTTTCGATTCGCTTTTTTTCGAACGTGAATACGCGCCTTTCTGGTCGTCGGCGGCGATGGTACTGCGCGAGCGTTGGAGGGAGGTCGTGGTCGCCCCCACCTGCGCGCGCGCCGATCAATGGACGCTATCGAACCGGCAATAACTGTAGCTGAGGTTTCTAAGATAAGATATCAGAGAAAACTGCAGCGTAATTAACGAACCTTTGTGGTCAAGTACCGTTGTTCTCGTAGACTAGCCGGTACAGTATCTACTGTGCTAAGCAATTTGCAATTTTGCATTTTTTTTTTTATTATTGTGATGATGGGTGAAACGAAATTAATGAGACAAAAATGTAAATTAAAAGGGTCTTACTGTTCCGGATAATTCTTTGAGATTTAATATTTTATGCTAAAACAACCAACATAAAACGATACGACATTTTTTACTTTAGTAGTTTTAGTTTGAGGCAAGGAGAAAAACACATTTTAATTAAATGGTCGCCCATCCCGATGCCGACCGCGGTAAACATTAGTCTTAATCTGAAGATCGATCTGTCTGTGTGTCATCGATCAAACCACGAGCACCTTTGCTAGCATACCTGGGTAAATTCATAAAAATGTACACATACACACTTGAAAACCACATTTTATTTAAATATTTATTTTAATGTTGTGTTTTGTATATAAATGAAATATAAATTTAATATTTTAAGTATTATTTAAAATTAAGGCATTAATATGAATATTATAGGTTTTACAAGTTATTAGATAAATAATATTAGACTACACATTTTTAACTGCAAAAATAATATAATATAGAATCACTATAAATTCAAAAACCTGATTATACACATATAACATTTCAATATTTTTTTGTTGAATGTGAGGGACAGTTGAAAACGAGTGTGTGTACATTTTTTTTAATTTACTCACCTATACATTCCTAGGCCGTTTGTTTATTTATCGGTGCGGGAACGAGGCGGTATATTCGCACGCCCAGTACAATGCATTATATAAAAAAAAATCTCAAAATCGACTTTTTGTGAATAGCCAATACTTTAGCGCAAATGCCACTAAAACAGGCGTATTTATTTCTACAAAATTGTCCATTATATGGTGCGCTGATTCCATATTGATAAAGCATGCTGCAAAATCGTAACTATAACTCCGGACTATTTCTAGTTGCATCAGGGAACAGCATAAAAATCCTTTAGTGTCCCTTATGCAACGGTGAATTATTTTGCGATAGTGCGATATTGTTAAATGTAGAATGAAAATCTCGTCCGAATTGAGTAGGTATGTTTCTACATTATGTTTAAGTATTTCGTAGTCGAATATACTGTTTACTTTAAAAAATAAGTAATGTTGTGTACACATGTTCAGGAATACCGTCTAGAGCAAAACTGTTATGTTACACCTAACTATGTATCGACTTTATTCTGTTATAATATTATGTGTGTGTATAATAAATTAGTAACATTGTTTTTTTTGTTGTATTTCAGTTATAAACCATTTTTTTTTGTTTAGTGTGGAGGTCTTAATTTGTTGTTGTTAGATTTAATTAGTTGATTGATTGTTGATTAGATTGAAACGATAGGTCACTATACTCTGAATGAAACTCGTTGAAGGAGCCTCGGCATTTCCCCGAAAACTGGCTTGGATTAGAACTGTGGCTCCCAGCGGTAGAAAACAAACAGACACTAACCTGGAATGGTGACAGGACGGTTGAAGGTTGACGCTCGTTGGCAACGACGGGGTTTCTTCTTGAGAGGAACCGGCCGGTTTCCAGACTTACGAACCCGTTTTCCACTTATCACTAGTCACCGCGATACTTGAAACCACCAATTATCAGTCCATGATCTCCTAACGAGGGTTTTTATGATTATTTTGGGAGCGCGCGTAAAATGTGCACGCGATTCCTTCGAAGCGAAAATTTGAAATTTTGAAGTAGGTAGTTCTTTTTCTTTCCGTGGCGCGCATGTCGCGTCGGTGACGGTCAAGCTATTGGCGCCAAATTTAAATTAGGAAGTGGTATAACATTGGTTGGGAAAATATGAAAGGAATGGTTTGATGTCCGTCCAGTTTCATTCACTATCACTTTTTTGCTATTGTAATCCTAGACTAAATGAAAAAAGGCAGGACGTAATGTCACCTAGAAATGATTGAAGCACCAAAATGGCAGCGGTCTGTTTATGTGTGCGTGTGTAAGGGGTTACCAGACATGAGAAATATTACCCACATTTCTACAATAATTTAAATCAATATTTTAGAGGTTTCATTCTTATATTTTTTTATTTGCTGCTTTTTACCATCAAGCATTATATAGGTATTTAGGTAGTTTCATACTACCGTGGCCAAAAACCAAACAATATAAAACAACTTTATGTTTGAATTTCGAAACAACAAAGTTGTTTTATATGTCTAGCAGTCGATGCGGGCCTGCAGGTGAAAGTTGTTTGTTTTTATTTAGGAAATATGTACAAATTCGTTGCTGACGCAAGGCAGCGGAAATGGTTTAGTGCAGCTTCCCAGTTTTTGAAAAATATTTTAAAATTACGACTCCTACGGCGCTTCTTGACTCTTAGATGGTGAAGATGCTTTAGTGATATACAGGGTGTCCCAGTTTAGGACGTGAAGCCGAAATCGGATAGTAGGGTAAGTTATGGCAGTTATCAAAAAAATAAAAAACAATTCAAAATCAAAAATTCTTTATTACATAAACTATCAGAAAGTGCTTGAAAACGTCAACAAAATGTACAAACCAAATAAAATATCTAAGTTAAACTAAACCAACAATCACGAAGCTTAGATTCACTTACATGCGATTTTTCAATATTTCAAAAAAATATTGGCAAGAAAAAATAATAATAATAATAAACTAAACTAAGAAATAAAAAGTTTTAGATTAAAGTACTGTTATTTATTAATTTAATACTTTATTTAAAACAATATACTATTGTTTTACCTTTTTTGATACGGCAAAGCTGACAATGCGAATAAGTCCACCTTTTGTTTTATATAAATCAATTTTCTCGAAGTGTATACTGCAGACTACACTATATTTTGTTGGATACCAACTGTTATCATTTCTGCAGTTTCTAATTATTTTTATCCAATAATTTTTCCATGCGTCGTTTGCAGCAAGAAATCTATAAAACATAGATGAATAATTTATACTAAATGTATTATACTACTAAAAAATATTTACCCAAATTCAGGATAAATGAAAATATTTATTGACTGTCAACACTGATCGTTTTGGTATAATTTTTTACGAAAACAATATAATTTCGGCAATAAGCTGAATATATTACTTGCTTACCTATGAAAAGTGATCCCTGGTTTTTTTTTTGTCGAGGCGCTATGGTTTCGGCAGCTTTTCACAACACAAGACGGCATTTTTAATTATTTTACTTGAACAATCGAGCAACAGCACAGTCCGAAGCGTAATGGCCGTAATGGCGGGCGATTGACTTACTATTGTGTCAATGTGTGCGTTCTGTGTGTACGTGTGACTTACTATGGGTGCTTCAGTAAGTGTTTCAAGAGACTCAGCTCAGTCCTGCCTTTTTTTATTTAGTCAATGATTGTAATGTGTTTTGACTGATCGACTTGGTTTTTTTTACATGCTATAAGTGAGCATTGACATGTAACATAATATGAGATAACGGTTTTTCGTCGTTTCTAAAAAATCTGAACCCGAGCGCCTATTTTTTATATTTTACCGCGCCACTCCCGTGCCGAGTAATCAGAAAACGGCCTTAGATTAACAACCACCGCTTAACTAAACCATAGAATTAATACGCTTAATAAAATGCAAGAACTGACTATAGACCACTTAAAATCGACGAGTGCAAACACGAAAAGTTAATAAATAAATTAATTAATTTCATAATTCTGTTAACTTTGCATAAATCTACTTTATATATCATATTCTACAAAATTGCAAAAAATAATTACAAATATCCCCTAAGTTGTTGTAATTTCGACACGCCAATTGAGACATCTGAGCCTTATTTCGAAAATTGCACAATGTAAATGCGTAGGTACAACAGTTCTTAGCCGTACTACCAACAGTACTTTTATACAAATGACACAAACATGCGAACGCGTACCATTTGACTTTTTACACGTTTAGATGACTGTTTAGGTGCTGTGAATATTAAGCAGTATTTTTTCTATTTACCTGTTATTTCTTAATTTTTATTTTTTATATTATTATTTCTTACAATTTTGTTCATATTTTTGAGTCGAAACTCATTTCACACTATTTTAATTTACTTTATTTTAAATGAAACAGTTTAAGTGTTATAATAAAATATTATTGAAACGCAACTTAGGTATTAAATCAGATTTTTTAATATACCTTGTAGAAACGGCTACATAGCAGATAACCAGAAAAATATTTTAGAATTCAATGTAGACGCAGACAACTAGCAATTTCTCGTAAAAGAAACATAATAAGATGAAATCAAAATAACAAGTTGCTGTCTTTTGTAATACTAATAATATAGTAATAACGAAATTTTCAATAAATTTGGTTAAAACTGTTCAAATGCTAAGAACATTTAACTATTATTTAATTCCCTGTAAAGTAGCTGTTTTGAACATAACCTTTTTAACTTTGCACCCGTCGATAAAAATAAAATGACAGTTTGAAAATAAAGTTTTATAGTACCTACATAAAAAGTTATTCTTAAAATTAATACTTACAAATATATTTCACCTATTCATCACTCATTACTCTAAGGTTTGCTGGAAAAGAACTCAAATTTGAGTTAAGCTCGCCTTTATTGAATTTTGTGTTATGCATTGTTTAAAAATTGTTACATTGTACAAAAAAAAAAGTTTTTAAAAACCTAGCATGAGTGAGAGATTTTTAGTGTAGTATTAAAATCATTATTTGCCAAGAAAACATAATACAAAACATCAAAATGAACCTTTTAAATAATATTGTGATAAATTATTAATATTAGTTAGGACTTAGTTTAATTTAAGATGGTTTTTAATATACAGATTTGTGGATAATGTCCCAAGACATTATGTAGTATCAAGCTGAAGTAAGAATATTAATAAAAATATGTTCCAGGAGAATAAAACATAATGATTACCAAATTCTTTAAGTACAGAGATTGAGACCAAAGCGGGATGTATTATTAATCAATAAAAAAATCTTAGCTCTCTTTTACACTCTCCAGCTTACTTAAAGGCATTAAAAAAAAGTATTAAGCAAAAAATTAGTAAAGGAATCATTTAATCTTCAGTCAAAAATCATACTTGGTAACCTCACATTGGTCCAAAAAGCCTCACCGGCAGAACATGATTTCCCTTCTCTTTACTGGTATCTTGTTTATGCTTGATCAAATGTTTGACCAAACATTTCATCCTCTCTAACTTCTTTCGTAATCTCCTCTTGCCCTGCCACATAAGGTTCAGTCTCTTTTTTCTGTTCTCGGCAAGGATTTCAAGTCTGTGTACTTTGTACTTTAACTTGATTACCTCTTCCGAATCTGTTGGTTTGATGTCAGTTGGCTCAGCTCTGGAGATTGTTGGCTCAGGGTCCTGGCATGGCTGAAATCAAGATAGGTAAAGATTAAATATATCTCATGATTTTTTCAAACTATAATTACTAAAACAGACACTTCAATAAATGCACTAATAAGGATAGACAGTGTTACTTAACCTATGTTTATATAACCGTCTGCAATAATAACTGCTTACAAGCACTGCTGTGTTTTACACTGAACTAGGCAAATATTTAAGGAGATAAAAAAAAAACCAGATTGAGCTTGTCATGGTATTTTAGCTATTTCTTAACTTTCAAGTTAAGTGAAGGTTTTACTTAAATTTGTATTAAATACCTGGAATAATTTAATAACTATCACATCCATAGTAATATTTAATATACTTACAGAAATGTTAAGAACAGGCACAGCGTCAATGGAGAGCCTCCGAAGCCCACTTTCAGTCAGATAGAAGTCTTCAGATTTGAAATGTTCAGAGCAAACGGCACTGGAAGATGTAGACAACCACTCATCTCCTCTGTTCACTGCTAGCTCCCATTGTTGGCGTCTTTCTTTGTCTCGAGGAAATCTATAACAATATTGCTGATACAGTTTATTTTCAAATTGGTTGCATTGAACTGTTATTGATAAATGTTTAATAAAGAAATGGTTAAGTAAATAAAACAGATATATGAACAGAAATATAAGAAGTTTACCAACCCGCACTTGGCCAGCGTGGACTATGGCCTAACCCTTCTTATCATGAGAAGAGGCCCAGGCCCAGCAGTGGGACATGTATTAGATACAGGGCTGCTATTATAACTGACATAATTAATTCTACTAGTTTACAGTTCAGGAAATCAAAGCATTCATGAACAAACTTAAACTTAATAATTCTAGTAAATCTTAGTTATTATTATATGCAAACCTGTGGAATGTGATTCCATCCTTATTTTTGGAGATTTTAGCAGACGAGTTTTTACAATGAGCCACTGCACAGCTCACCATAATACGGATAGACATTGACGTATAAAGTAAGGACACGGCTAACGCGCGATAAATGAACTGAACCTTTTTGGAGTCAATCAGACTACAAAAAGCGCGTAGTGAAATTGTCTGTGGTTGGCTGCCTCCGTGAGCGGTCAAACACGACAAAATGCCTAATTGTGCACTGAAAAGTTGTACGAACTACCAAATTAAACATAACAAAAAAGATAATGGTATTACATATCACCGGTAAGTCACAAATATCTTATTATATCCACCTCTTTACATTATTTTATCAATTTTATTTGCTAAAATTTTTCGTTCCGACGCCATATTCCTTAATCGTGAATATCCGCGTGACATGACTTACTGCGCTTAGTTGAACTATACCGCGGGCGTTCAAGAGAATATTTTTGGTAATTTAAAAAAGTATTTGTTATGTCACATGGTAGTTCACTGCAGATGGCGTTACTGATCCTGCTATTCATAATGTCAAATTTGAAGGGCAATTTGTTCGGACAAGCCATTTCTATAGTATATATTTCTATGGGATAGACCAATATATTTTACAACGAGAACATTGAAATTAGTTTAGTTAAAATAAGATATTTAGCTAAAATTTACAACAATAATAAGCTATTGAACAGTGAATGAAAATAATAGCAAAACAAAAATATTCAAATACACTTCATTTTTTTGGAATTTCTAGCACTGAGAGACTGCGTTTCATACATTTTATTATAAAATTATTGTACTAATGAAACATCCAAGTTGTTATATTAGGCATTCTGAATCATCCAGGCTTATATGAGTATAGTATTTTGTATCGGACAAAAGTATCGGAGTATCGGATTAAAGTTGTTTTCTCGTCGTCTTTCAACGGAGCTGGAACACAAGTTGACATCTCATGTCAGAAATGACAATGACACTAACAGTTTCTAGTGTGACCATGAATGAATTTTATTAAAATTTGATTATGTTATTATTCTACAATATGTAAGATAAATACACAAAGGCCATTTTATAATTATTTTGATACTTTTATCATAATTTAAAGCTAATAAAACGATTTTTACTGGTTTAATTTAAATAACAAAAGTTACCGGTCAATATCTTTTTCATTCTTTATTATTTTAATTTTGGTTATTATTATTCTTGTGTAAATTTTATAATTTGATAGTACCTAAATAGTTTTTAAACAAATAATGATGAATAGATTTAAGTATGATCTGCTATTGCATGCCTTAGGGTAAAATATGGTGGTCTTTACTATTTTGTAACATCTATGTGTAATCATATTTGCAATAAAAATATTGAATTGAATATTGAATTGATAGGGTTTTCTTAACAAACATGGTAATTGAAATGAAAGGGTGACCATGAATTTTGTTTTTTATTAATGAATATCCACCAAATATCCACCACATGTAATTAGTCTAACTATTGGAGAACCCAAATTTACCACTTAAAACATTAATTTCAAGCAATTATCAATTAAAAGCTGTGATGAATTTTAAAAATGTTTTTTTTTGCTTATAGATCTGTCAATGGGAGCAAAAATATGGTATTACCTCCAATTATTCCCCTCTCATAATACCTAATACCTCCATCCTCATTTATCGATTTTGATGAAATTTTAAGAATAGGCTCTAGTGACAACATACTTTGAAGTCTAAAACGAATATAATATGCTTATTGTTTTTAACCTTTATTATCTCGCTTTGTTTTGCATCTAGAACATGGTATGAAAGAAAGATTCGTGCATTTGGAGCCTCCTGCTCCAAATTCACGAATCTTTCTTTCAAGGATAGCTCATAGTCTAAGAGGTAGCAACGTTTTTGAGAGAGAACTTCAGGTAGGCCAATTTTTAGATATTCTATCTCTCTCACTCTCCCGCACGTCATATGGACTATCTGGCTGGTTGAAGTGGTTGCGTTCATCAGTGCGCATCCTACCTGCACAAGTAAAATATCGATTTTCTAAATCATTTTAAGAAAAATTTTTTTTTGTTCATTATTCTTATTGAACTTTCCACAACGTAAATCTAATATTGCCAGACATTTTTATTGCTGTTTAAACTGTGCCAGACGCTAATTTCGAATGAAAAAAAAAATTTTTTTCAAAGTAATTCAGTATGGCTGAAATTTTTTTATAATATTATTTAAGTATCTAAAAACTTAAAATTAATTTGCCATACAATTATTCGGTTGTTAACCTTCAGCCAGACCGATTTAAAAGTGGAAAGTGATGTGGTATCATTTAACTTGGTCTAAAAATAGATGTCGAATAAATTAAGGAGAAAGAATTAAGAAATAATGAATAAATGTGTGGATTAATGTAGTATCAAAATAATTATTAAATTGTTGAACAAAATTAAGATAATAATCAATCTCAAGTTTGAAAATAAACAAAAACTATATATTCTAATTGATAATTGTATTACAAAAAACGGAGGCATCTTAATCATAATCATCATCATCATCTTCATCACTGCTGTCATTTTCATTGTCATCGTCGTCTTTTGGGTAGTCATCGTCTTTTAATAAGTTATTATCTGTAAAATAATGAAAAATTGAATAATCTTTCGGCAAAGAAATTTATTAGTATTTTATTTTTAATTTTTACCTTTAATAATAATGTCGGCAACTAATGATGGCAATTGCTCTCCAACAAACCAGACAAAATCATATTTATGGTCATTTATGGTCCAGCCGGAAACTTGAGGTGATAGAGATGTCGGGTGTTTTAAATGAGCATTTCTCCAAAACTTTGTAACATAACGAACTCGTAGTAAATGCTGATACAATTCACTTTTGCATGGTGGTAGGCTTGATGGATCAAAGTTACGAATTTTTTTTTCAAAATTATCATTTGATTTTTTAGACCGATAAGTATTTGAAAACAGATTGAACCGAACTTCATTGACGTACCAAGAATCACGATCTCCGTAAATATGACAAATTAACTTTTCTAAGATCATATGTTATAAATATAAAAATGAAATGATGATGATGCATGATTCTTCTTAAAATGATTTAAAAAATCGATATTTTACCTGTGCAGGTAGGATGCGCACTGATGAACGCAACCACTACCACCAGCCAGATAGTCCATATGACGTGCGGGAGAGTGAGAGAGATAGCATATCTAAAAATTGGCCTACCTGAAATGCTTGTTTTCCTGACGTTGCTAGCTCTCGTACTATCAGGTGAGAGACCGATAGACTGGAATCCTAAGGTGGCGGGTTCAAACCAAGCTTCAAGTCAGATTTTTTTTTACCGTTCATTTTATTAGATTTTTTACAATTTACAATTAGACGATTTAGCAGGATATTGTAAAAAATTCTTATGACGTAAAATGAACTGTAAGATAGATTTTTGGAAATATCACTCTCCAAGGGTGTTTATATGGTAAGTTCATGAATTTTAAAGTAAATGGCACGAAATTCTATAGATAGGTACCTTAAATGAGATAAATTAATCTATTGATAAATTTTTCGGAGCGGTTGGAAGTGAATAAGAAAATGCCTCAATTTTAAAGACAAAGTATTCAAATTTTGAATTCCACGCAGACGTAGTCGCGGGCAAAAGCTAGTACTTAATAAAACAATAAACTTAAAGGGAGAAAGAAAACCATCATGGCCAATATAGTTCAGATACCTAAATGTTTATGGAGTAATCTCAGTCTTTTATAGGTTTTCCTCAACTTGAGCCAACATTTTGTAAACAAACTGAAAGGTGTTTGAGTTATTTTTTAACCAATTCAATTACTTTATCAAGTAGGTAGGTACATACATATTTTTTTGGTTTGTTTTAAATATATATTTAGAAGTGATTAATATAGAGTTACAAATCTTGGTAGTTTAATAAATAAAGTAAGATGATGAAAAACATTTTTAAATGTCTACATTTCCAAATGATTGGCGTGTCGTATTTTTTCGATAACTTATTTATAACGTAATTATAGGGCTGGCAGTCTATTACTGAGGCGTGATACCTTCATTATTTTTTTAAACCGGGGAGCGTCGTCAGCGTGTTGTCCCGCCCACATTTAGCGGGTATAATAGAGACATTTAAATTATCGGTTTAGAACACAATGTAATCAGACTGTGAAGCTGAAATTACGGGTATAGTTTTACGATAGTGTTGGGATACAGTTTATTAAATGTCGATATTTTTATAGCTGGCGTTAAAATACCCTTTATTTCAATACTTTAAAATAAAAAAGTAAAAAATAATTTATAGGTATTATAAGATAATTTATTTCATTAATTCATGATTTGATAATAAAAAAGATTACGACTGTACGAATGCTTGTTCACTTACTTTGTTAGAAATGTTACATGGATACAACAAGTAATGATTTGCATTAATATAAGTAATGGTGTACAGTATCCATTTGAAGTAATGAAATTACTTTGTTGTGGGAATTTGTAATCCCATTAATTTTCCTAATGCTGATTATAATCTATGATGCATTACTATCCGTTCTGAGTGGAACATAAGTAATGGAGAAAAATGGTAGCATCTTCGTATTTATTATTATTAAATCTTAAAAAGTGGTATATTCGATAAATATTTTATTAGTCTCCCAAATTATTTATAAGGTTGTAAAGTATCTGATAGTCGCGAACTAAAGTTTGCTTGACCCATACAATTACAGAACTCGGTTTCCTAAGTCTTTTATACTTATTTGGAAGGTATAAGGGAGTAAGTTGAAATTATAATAACCTGGCTCGTGGAACTTATACTAAAAAATGTATGGCGCTCATTATAAAAATGAAAAGTAAATTTCTGTCAAACCGTGTCCGACAGGCAGTGATTTCCCCTTTCAAGGCGTTACTAGAGGTCGCGGGGTCATATCACTGTTCCACTATAAATATGAAGCGTACATCATTTTGTCACCACTTCAAAAAAAATCTTCAACGAGTAAAAATGAATTCGTTCCTCGAAACTTTAGAAGACCCAGAGCGACCTTTTCTGGGTCCAAACTACTGGATAATACAGAAAATGGGGCTAATATTACCAGACAACAAGCCTGCTAGAATTCTTTATATTATATTACATGAGATAGTTACACTATTCGTGATTACACAATACATGGAGCTGTACGTTATACGATCGGATTTAGATCTCGTCTTAACTAATCTGAAGATTTCGATGTTGAGCGTTGTTTGTGTTTTTAAAGTGAATACGGTCATCTTATGGCAAAAAAAATGGCGAGAAGTCTTTGACTATATTACCGCAGCTGACAAATTCGAAAGAAACGACTCAGATCCAGTTAAAGCTACGATTGTCAATACTTATACCAAATATTGCCGTCGCCTTACGTATTTCTACTGGGGTCTTGTCTTTACAACATTTTTGACTACGACGCTGACGCCTCTTATGCGATACTTGTCATCATCAACTTTTAGAGAAAACATGCGTAACGGGACAGAAGATTTTCCTCACATCTTTAGTTCCTGGATGCCGATGGATAAATACCATTCACCGGGATGCTGGATCACGGTCCTCTGGCATACAGCATTATGCGCTTATGGCGCCGCTATTATGGCAGCCTACGATACAAGCATTGTGGTCGTCATGGTGTTCTTTGGAGGCAAACTCGATCTGTTGCGAGAGAGATGCAAGGAAATGTTTGGGATTTTGGAAGCTGGCATTAGCGATGAGGATTTTGGCAAAGTTATTCGACAGCTACACACCATACACATCATGTTACTCAAGTAAGTTTTTAAAAACGTGTACAATTAATATTGTAGCGTTGTTGATATGCTATCTTTAATAAAAGATTACTTAACAATAATTACAAAAGATAATTACAAAACTATTTACAAAACTGTCAAAAGCATTTACATCAAACTTTAGGTAAGGCCTGCAAGGTAACGAAACACGAGCTTGCACTAAATTACTGTAAAAGATAATATAGAAACATCAAATCAATAAAACATTTATTCCAGTAAGACCAACTCATTAATTTCAATGCTTTGGATGATTTTTGATGTTAGGATTGTTAAACTTAAAAAAACTGGATAAAATTGTTCAAAAATTCATCAAAAATAATCTCATTAGGACTTTCTTGTTTCGCAAATGCGAAGTTTGCGATACACGAAGGAAAAAAAGTGATACAATTGAGCTTTTCTAAAGAGTCTCTCGAGGTTTTGAATGCTTACAGGTCTTAATTACTAAAGTTGCAGACGACATAACTCCGTTCACGAAAGTACTGTGTTATTGGATAGCTGAAAATTGTATAATTATGAGATTATAATCTAGTGTGGTAGATGTCACCACAATGGATTTAAAACAAATAGACTGTCCGTCAATAATTATTGACGGATATAGAATTTCACCCAGTATGAACAGTATAAAGAAAAAAGAATATTTTTGAAACAGACAATTTATTTACTTTGAATTCAAATGAGTTATAATATTTATGTTAAATCTGTTTTACGAGCTCATTTCTGTTGGCTTGCATTGATGTTTTTTCAGCTACGAATTTATGTAACAGTCATAATATGTTTTGCATTATAATAATCCTTTGCATTTAGGAATGGTCACATACAATAAGTTTACAAAATACTTTTTAGAGTCTAACCCTGATTATGAAATTATTGAGATTTTTGTACATAAGAAGTCTACAAAAAGCTACTTTAATTAAATTTAATTATTTTAATTTAAAAAGGATGCTGGTAATATTTAATCATAATATGTGGATTTGTAGTCCAACAAATCAACTTAGCCTTCTAAAATCTATTAAGTTTCAAATTTATTATTATTACATATCTTGTTTTGTAATAATAAAACTACAGTCATATACCTCAGAAAGTCGAAGCATAGTCCATAACGATGTTGAATACGTACTCGTACATAAACTTGCGTACCTAATTGTGCACAAAATAGTTGTATGAAAGTTGCTACATTTATGTTCGTTTCGTTATCCCATGAATCCCACGATACTCTGGGTCTTTCAAATAGAGCGGGTTGATGTTAATAATCTGTGGCGGCCATTTTGTTTTGGCGGCATCTGTCAAATCTGTTTTTTTCTTATTCAGTCACTGATGCCAAATCACCATGGCAAGTTACACGGTTGAGCAGCATGTGCAAATCATAAAACTTTATTATCAAAATTGAATTGGATTGATTGGAAGAGGATCCCGATTTTTGGCCGAAAAATATTTTTTAGCGACGAGGCACATTTTTGGATAAATTGTTTTGTTAATAAGCAAAATTGCCGTATATGGGATGACCACTGTGATGAAATTAATAAAATAAATTTATAAATAAATTGGTCCGTAGTTCTTCGAAAACGACCTTGGCGAGCAACGTCAACACCGTCAACGGCGAGCGCTACAGATCAATGATAAACAATTTCTCTTGGCTTGTATTGAACAACATCTTCTTTTTCTTTCGTATTAATGGTACTACAAACTTAAATTACTTCCGCCCAGTGCGTGGCCACGCCAATTGCACATTCTGTAGCGTCGTACAGATCGCGCAAAGAGCAGCTGTAAGGGCAATTAGGGCAATTCAGCAGATGTGGCATCGTTTGTTGGGGAGCACCGCAGTCACATTGGATCTGGTCTGTTAATATACCCCATTTCTCTAGATTGTGCCTGCAGCGGCCTACTTGAGTTCTCAAGCGATTTAGCGATTTCCATACAGGCCACTGCAGATTTGACCCAGAGGGCAGATGCTCCTTAATCTTCACAAAATTGGGTGGTCGTGGAAACTTTTCTTGCCATATCTTGCACTTGTTGTTGGATCCTCAATAGCGTAAGTAGAGTTTAGGAAACTTCGTCTGCTTTTCAGTCGCACTGGGGGTGTTTTATGACCGTAAAGAGGATGCCGGCTGTCCAACTCTTGAACCGATTTCTCAACGCCACAGCAAACGTCTCTTCGTACACTTGGTGGTGCAATACCTGCCAAGGGATAGAGCTTCTTGAGCGGTGTTGGTTTTAGGCAACCAGTCATGAGGCGGCATGTTTCATTGAGGGCAGTGTCGACTTGTTTGTATTGAACAATATGTACGTGAACGACATGTGGTTCAGCAGATGGCGCTCCTTGCCACACAGCGAACGACACAATAGACATTCTGCATGAACGGTTTGAGGATAGGGTTATCTCTCGCAGAGGTAACGTGAATTGGCCAGCAAGATCGTGTGATTTGACTTCGCTAGACTTTTTCTTGTGGGGTTTTCTGAAGTCGCAGGTCTGTGCCAATAAGCCACAATCGACCGTTGCCCTGAAAGCCAACATTACGCAGGCTATCACTCATATTCAGCCGGATATATGCAGCAGAGTCATTAAAAATAGTCATTAAAAACTGGACGTCTTGGATTCGTGCCACCATACGAAGCCGCGGCGGACATTTGACCGATGTATTCATAATGGCATAAATGGGCCTTTTAAATAAAAAATAATTTTCGTTAATAATATCTCACACACATCTTGTTTTATTCAATTTTAACATCGACCCGTCCTTGTTGAAAGACCCTTTATAATAGTTTAAACGTGTGATATTCTGAATTCAAGTAAACATTGTTGCTGATTTAGAATAATGGTTTTACGTATCTGCGAGAAGTGGCTACAACTTAGAACATAAATAAAGAATACAATATTATTTTATTACTTGTTGAAATTCAGTCAATGCTCAAGAATATAAGTCTACTGTACTTAAATTAGCGTGTATCTATGTTAATATTGCAACATGAATGACCAAAGTTATAAAAACCTTATTCATTTAATTTATTTCTTATTTTTTTATATACTTAGATTATTGCGCAAACATGTCTTAAAACAATTAATTTTAAATAGTTAACAGTTTATAAGATCATTAACATAATAATATTATAAATTGTTCACAGTAACTTCACTTTTTGTTATTCGAGATTCTTTTCGCTAAGCCAAGCGTAAGTTATGGATCTAATTACTTAATTAACATAGTAATAAAGAACGACGTCACACTTAATTGTACAAAAGCTTTTAAACAAAGACTCCACTAACATAAAATACATTTTTACAGCTAAATACCCCAAAATTTTATCGATATCCAAATCTCTCGCTTTCAAACACTATAGGGCAAACACAACGGAGTTAAACCGGCTGCCCAAAAGAAACAAAACAATTATTATTTATCGGCCACGAAATAATTTTTATTATGATGAACTTTGTTTCAGATATTCAAGATTATTCAATTCTCTCCTGTCACCTGTCATGTTCTTTTACATTTTGATGTGTTCCTTGATGCTTTGTGCGAGTGCTTTCCAACTAACTGTGAGTAAAAAATATTGTTCAACTTGAAATAACATGGTTGATAGCATAGTTTTTTTTTGTTTTATTAATTCTTGCATTTATTTATGTATCTCTTTTGTCAACAGTCAGCCACAAACGCAGCCCAAAAGCTTCTAATGGCTGAGTATTTGATTTTTGGGATTGCTCAACTTTTTGTATTCTGTTGGCATAGCAACGATGTACTTATTAAAGTAAGTGAATCTACCTAGTGTACCTACCTTGGTATCAATGTAATATACAATATACACTACATTAAAATATTTACGTAAATAATAATATATTTTATAATAATATAATATTATGTAGGAACAGGGTGGATACGGCAGAGCGACATTTATCGAAACCATAGATTCTAGATGTTGTTATACATAATATTAATTACCAACGGTTAGAAAACCCAAATAAACGAAAAAAAACTTTTTCCAATCAAATTGAACATTGTAAATAATTAAGATTCATTTGCTTGAAAACTATAAAAGAAATCGTAATTAATATTTTATCTGCAGAAATTAGCTAACCACATCTTAAATTTGTGGTTTTATAATAATATCAATAAATTGCATTGAAGAAAAGTTGTAACCTTTTAATTCCCCTTTTTAGGGTTTCCAAAGTACATTACCTACATGAAATCGTTATAGTTTCACCATGTTGGTCTGTCCGAGGCATAGCGTTTAAACCATTAGTGCTAGAAAATTGCGATTTTGCTTGATTATGTATGTTAATTATGTTAAGCAAGTGGTTGAATTGTTTAAGAGGACCTCCCCTATATGTTAACTGAGGATTTTTTTTTCTGTCGCCTACCCCATAGTGTGGGTATAAATAAATACCACACACAATATTCAGACAACGTCATTTAGTCCCAAAATAAACAGAGCTTGCACTAGATATCGTTAGAATCGTTTATCTTTTAAAAGCACTAATGGGTTGAAAGACGTTTTTTTTTTCGCAACATTAAAAGAAAACTATAGGCACAAAGTCAAGTTTGTTAGTTAAAGAGTAAAAGGGGTCCAAAATGTGAAATGCAACATCTTGGGATATTTCATACTAATTCATACCTACTACAAAAACCTTTAAAAATAATGAACTGTATGAGAATGATGTTAGTTTTTCATTACAAATGGTAAATGCTAAGAAACAGACGCGAGCTTGCGATTCCCTCCGTCGATTTTCAACTGTTTCTTCATATTAGATTGTAAGCATGGCTAAATGCTATACAGGGTGGATGCGACATAGCGACATTTATTGAAACCACAGCTTCTATACATCGCCAGTATGCATTTCCACCGGATAAAAAATTCTCTGGCGAAAAAAAAAATCCACGTCTTCCGAACAAATTGCACGATCGCAATGTTCAAATTGTTCGGAGAACGTGATTTTTTTTTTTCGCCAGAGAATTTTTATCCGGTGGAAATTGATACTTACCATGTATAAAAGCTGTGGTTTCAATAAATGTCGCTATGTCGCATCCACCCCGTATAAAAAATAATTTGAAACAGATAATAAAACCCTTTTGAGTCCATAATATGTTGTAACGACTAACTAAATAAAGTTATTGGTCGTAGAGGTCTTGTGAATGAGCTCGAGGGCGGCAGCACCACCGTCTCACCTTTAACCTGCCGCCAAATAGTAGTGCTTCAATTACTGTGTTCCGGTTTGGTGGTGAGATCAGGCCCTGAAATTACTGGCACATGAGGCATAACACCGTAGTCCTCAGCTGCAGCGACGCATCTATAATCTGCTTTTGTGGATTGTTGATGTCCATGGGCTGTACTCCACTTACCATTAGGTGGACTACAGGTTCGTTCGCTGTGGGCGTAGTATCAAAAAAAAAACCTATTGCGCGTGGTCCGACACGCACTTGACTGGATTTTTATTTTCTTACTGTTGCAAAAAAAATAAAAGAAATAAGGCAAAATTAAATATAAGCGGCTTCCACTTAACCACGAGCCTAATTTGTTACTAGTATTACTAACTACCTAAAATATAATGTCGTTTTGGTTTATTAGTATTCATTAATATTTAAAAAGAAATAAATAAATTTGAATTTTACTTTCAGAATGAAAACATGACCTCAGGGCCTTTCGATAGTCAATGGTGGACTGCAAGTTATCGGCAAAAAAAAGACGTGGTTCTCCTTTCAGGCCAGCTGCGAATCCAAAACATATTTACTGCAGGTCCCTTTGCAAATCTCACCCTGTATACTTTTATTTCGGTAAGCAACTTGCCAAAATATCTGCTAAATTATGGAAATTTCCAGAAAAAAGTATTATTTATTTTATTTGAACCAGTAATAACACCATTACAGCTTAGCCAATCTTCTTCTTCTTAAGAAGGAGATGGAGAAGCTAAGCCAATGCGATGTTACATAATTACATTAATCTATGATTCTTAATATTGTTGCCTTACTTTTACGACATAAGACTTATATTAAACATGTCGACATCACTCAGTAAGATCAGTAAGATGTATGGCGCGTAAGTTATTAGAACGCTACAATTACTAAAATAGCTTTTTACCAATATGAGGATAACGAATAAAATAGGTAGGACAGAATTTTTATTAAATAAGTGAAATAATTTTATAGACGCCTTCGGCAAAAGGTATAGTTATGTTACGACAAATTGTATCTTTCTGTTCCAGATATTAAAAGGCGCTTACAGCTATTACACATTGCTGAGGAAATAAACGTAGTTTATGTCAGCTGAGCAATGTCAAATTGATGTTAATTTACCACACAGTAGTTGCATGTTTTGTACTTTTATTTATTTATATAGCCACACCGATTAGTAATTATTGACATAATAAGAATCAATGTATTAAATAAATAAAGCTTTCAGTAGGCAAATATTCTTTTATTTTTACCCTATCTACTGACTAACGCAATGACATTTATATAACGGAATGGCGCGAGTCGGGCTGTAATTGCCTAGTAAAAATGAAACGTTATCTAAAAATATTATGCTATTGAAAATACGCTCAAATGGGGTAACTTTGAATTGCCTTCTAACTTTGGACAAAGTTGTAATTAACAAAAAAAAAACGACTTCAAAAAGTAGGTAAGTAAACTAAAAAGCATAAAATAAATTTACTTTGCACAAAATAATAGGTACGTTTTTTCATTTAGTTAAATATAAATTATTAAATAATTATTTTATAATTCTGAAGTCAGTGCCAAGTAAAAACAACCTTTCTACAATATCAAATTACAGTTCACACAAAAAGGGAGGCGTAGTTGTGCTAGTGCGCGGTCGCCCAGTATTGGTACTTACCACAGAAATATAACTAATATTCAGTCAGAAAATAGTTGTTAGAACGATTGATATTATCTATACAGAGTTATTAATTGATTACTTGGCACCATAGAGTACATAAAAACTTGGCACCGACTTTAGAATTATAAAATAATTATTTAATAATTTATATTTAACTAAACGAAAAAACGTATTATTTTGTGCAAAGTAAATTTATTTTTTGCTTTTTAGTTTACCTACTTTTTGAAGTCGGTTTTTTTTTTTGTTAAAAATTATTTTATTTTACGATTTTAAGCGATGGGTAGACCGAGCAAGAATGTTTCTCGAATGAGGAGACGACGGTTACTTGAGACGGAAAACTTATTAATAATAAACAAGAATTAAATCCTTTCGCCTGACTATTGAGGGTCACGACCTTCCATCATCAGCTCATTTGACACAATAACTAGCAGTAGTAATATGCGTACAGTAGTGAAAGAATTATCCTTTAACTCCTAACTATTGAGGAGTTGACCTTCCATCATCAGCTCAACCACATAAAATTATTGCGACCAAGCGTAAATCCTGGTGTAGCCTCGATTAATAAAATATGAGGGTTGCCCCCGATTTCTCCGGGATCCCATCATCAGATCATGACATGCTGACAATGGGACCACCTTTGAAATATCTCCGTTCCAACAGCTCACTTGACATCATAACTAGCAGTCTGAATATGTGTACAGTAGTGAAAGAATTATCCTTTAACTCCTAACCATTGAGGAGTTAACCTTCCATGATCAGCTCAGCCACATAAAAACACGTAAATACTGGTGTAGCTTTGAAAAACACACTAAAAACATTACATGTGCCTATAAAATTCGAGGGTTGCCCTCGATTTCTCTGAGATCCCATCATCAGATCACGACATGCTGACAATGGGACCCCTTTGGAATCATCTCCTGTCCAACAAAAAAGAATCATCAAAATCAGTTCATAAACGACGGAGATAGCCGTGAACAAACATACATACTTAATGTAACACTTAATATTACTTGTGTACTTAATAAAAAGATAACATATTTAATGTAGGTACGTTCACAAAAACCAAACGAAATTTAAGAAAAATAGTGATCTCCATAAATTAAATCTAAGGAACAAAAACAAACTCGCTGTGACGCAATAGAATTATCAATAGGTAAATTTAAAAAATATGTTAAACTAAATTATGTCAAAAAGCTTACTATAGTATTTCAGACTACATAAATGATAATAGTATTTGGAAATGAATTGCTCTTCTTATGTGATTTTTTTTATGTACTGTTATATTGTTATATTTTTCATTTTAAAAGATGGTGCACATGAGTTTCTCACCAGCTCTTTTCATAATGCAATACCCATCGGAGCTGGTACTTGGATTGATTTTAATTCGATTCTAAACAGTTTGATTCAAATTAATCTGAGCCCCGGTTATTCAAATCATTGTAATTAGTATAATTTAGTATTATTTATTATTTACTTTTATATCATTTTTTGTAATGTTTTGACGTGTTCAAGCGCCTCCTGGGGCCTATGAAAATAAATGATTTGAATTTGAATAGCCAACGAAAGTAGAAAAATAATTGTTATTCTCATTAATTCAATTCATAATTTATTTATTTCTCTTTACAAATGGATCAGTACACATTATTTCATACACTTATTCGGAAGTCATTATACATTTGTAAGAGACTAGTGCCTGAATTAGGTATATAAACACCTGTGTTACAGGTCACTAGGCCCCCATACAGTTGGATAACTTAAATAATACATAAGAAGATATTTGTGCACGTTGTTAATATGTTTTAACATAACATATAACATAATGTTAAAATTTAATATTGTTTAGAGAATATATCGATTAAATTAGTTTAAATAATATATAGTTATCTTTTACTTAGCACGTAAATTAAGTAAATTAGATAGGATACAAGATTGTCCATGTTATGTGTGTGTGTTGGTGTATGTATGTGTGTGTGTGTGTGTGTGTGTGTGTGTGTGTCTGTATGCGCGCGTACAGGTGTGAAATTTGTGTTTGTGAATGTTCCATGTTAGAGAAGATTAATATCAGCAAGTGAAAGTTATAATTTTGTCTGTTGTTTGGTAATCTAATGTTTTAAGCCAAGTGGCAACTGACAGTTTGCAAGCAGCTCTACACATAGGATAGATACTCAAGCATGTGTTTAGTTCAGTGCCGCTTCTAGCACTACCAGCGCCCTGGGCGAGATTTATACGGCGCCCCCTAACTGCAATTCAAACCCATGTGAAAAAAACCGGCCAAGTGCGTGTCGGGCCACGCGCAATAGGGTTCCGTAAATAAACATAAATAAAAAAATAAACGTAGCGATTACCGACAAATAGCCAAAATACCAACATTTTTTGCCAGCAAAAATAACTTTGTTTTTCAGTGTTTTATGGAATTTGTATCAATAACAAAGTTATAATTTGCGGTTGCTGAAAAAGTGCTATATCTCAAAAACTGCCGACTGTATCTCATTCAAAACAATTTTGGTTGAAAGTTTTTATTAAAATCTATAATATATTTATATTCTTTTTAGATTTTTCACTCCTGTGGTTTAAAAGTTAGAGGGGGGGGGGGGGACACTCATTTTAGCACTTTGAAAGTGTATATCTTTGGAACGATTGACATTGAAAAAAAATGGTTCTAGAAACCTCAATGTAATTTTTAAAGACCTATCTATAAACACCCCACACGTATAGGTGGAATGAAAAAAAAAATTGTTTCTGTTCAATGTATGGAGTATTAATATATTTTTTTTGTGTAAAAATCGTAAAGCGGTTAACAGAATACATCTACCTACTTAGTTTCAATTGTGTAGTCCTAATAGTTTCGGAATAAAGTGGCTGTGACATACGGACGGACGGACAGACAGACAGACAGACAGACAGACATGACGAATTTATAAGGGTTCCGTTTTTTGCCATTCGGCTACGGAGCCCTAAAAAGCTAATAAAATTTGACTATCCTAGCCTTTGTCGGCGAACTCTTTTATTATTTTATCAAAATCGAAGTTTTCAGCAATTTCATTCTCGATTGACTAAGTTGCCAAGTTTGTCAATCAGGATTACAATATTGTCGATCGCAGAAAGGTTTTTATCAGCTTAAGCTTAGAAAAACGCCTCTCCCCACTAAAATGAGCTGATGAAAACTAGAATGAGCTGAGTGTGTGCCGCTTCGTCAAAAATTACATAAACTCTCTCTAATTTAAACGTAAAAAACCGGCCAAGTGCGAGTCGGACTCGCGCACGTAGGGTTCCGTACCACTATACATCTAAACAAATATTTTTCTTTATTCTTTTTTATATTGGTGTGCCCAATCGGACCTTATTGTATATTTTTGTAAATAATATTTAGTTTTTTATAAGAATTTGATTTTGTTTTGACTTTTAAGTTCTATGTTAGTCTTTAGTTTTTCTTCCTTCAGTTCAGTGTTCTTTTTACTTCTTCCTATTTTCCTAATACAATTTATTACTTTTATTCCTAGTTTATTTTGCCTCAACCCAATCCACAACAATTGGAGTTGATTGAATGAAAAGTAAAATGAGGGTAACGATTTATAACGTATAAAAAAAAAATTACATCTCGTTCAAACCAATTTTCGGTGGAAGTTTGCATGGTAATGAAGTAATCATAATATATTATTTTACATTTATCCCTTATTTTAGAAGTTACGGGGGGGGCTATTCAGTTAAGAAAAAAAAATATTAGAAACCTCAATATAATTTTTGAAGACCTATCCATAGATACTCCACACGGATGGGTTTGAAAAGCAGTTCTAAGTATGGGGAATCCCAAAAATGTATTGTTTTTTTTCTATTTTTGTATGAAAATCTTAATGCGGTTCACCGAATGCATCTACTAACCAAGTTTCCACAATATAGCTCTTATAGATAATGTTTTTCTCGATGTTCTCGAGTTTCTCATCAGCTCTTCTCATGATGTAATACCCATCGGAGCTGGTACTTGGATTGATTTTAATTCAAATTTCTAAGTTGAATTAAAGTCAATCTAAGCTCCGGTGTCAAATCATAAATATTATAATTTAATTAGCTAAGTTTTATTTTCATTTTGTATCATTTGTATTTTGATTTTTGTTTTGACGTGTTCAAGCGCCCTTTGAGGCCCATGGAAATAAATGATTTGATTTGATTTGATGGTCGGGGATTCCCGGTAAAATCCCGGGGCGCCCGCGGTGCCCGCAGGCGCCCTGGGCAGGCGCCCCTTTATATTCGGCGCCCTGGGCGGTCGCACAGCCGCGCCCAACCCTAACGCCGGCCCTGGTTTAGTTTATTGTACGGATACGCACCCTGGAAACAGTAAAATCTGTGCGAAAGGCTGGTGTGACAGGGGTCGGCCGAACAAACCTTACCCTTTCTACGCTTATCTTTATTGATATTTTGATCAAATTCTATGTGAGTATGTTTTCTAGAGATTATCGCTAGTATGAAGATCTCATTAATATAACTAATGTATTTTCCAAGGTGATGTTCTTAGTATTAATAATTATTGTTCTGATTTGGAATCATAATTAAATGTACAAAACTTATTGTAAACAGTAATCTTTTGGTGTTTATCTTTTAAATGTTATTATAATATAATAGTGTTATTGAAATTAAATATGTTTAATATTTATTGTTAAATAAAAAAGTTGAAGCAAGAAAGATCGAAGACGTTTAGGGTTAGGTATATTAAATGGTAAAAAATCATAGAACAAGAACTTTAAAAAAAAGTTGCTGCTAATAAATTGATGATAACATTTTGTTCATTGAATGGGGTGACGTGGTGTAACGGGTGGAAGACTTTCTTTATTATGAAAAATTACTAACAAAATGCTCAATATTACTATCGATTCTCCTCGATCTTGAAATATGATTCTGAAGATAAGAAAAGCAGGCCGTCCAATCGATTGCTAGCTTCCATCTCTGTTTTCATTATATTTTCCTTCTTAATTTTATAATTACTTATGCTTTTCGTCAAACATTGCCTGTCATTCCTTGATCAACTCCTGCTGATGAAATAAAGTCATCAGTTCATTTAAGATATGTACAAAAATGTACACTAAACATTAATAGACGTATTCACCTATAAAAGGTTTAAGCTGCCCATGAGTTTTCAAAACAATTGTTAGAAATTGGTGATGGCAAAATACAAATCGACAGTACCAACGGATTGATCGCTGTATCGAACAATTTTTGTACAATTGCGCAATCTATTGATGAATTAATTAAATGTGTTTTGCCGAATATTCTTCAGAATTACAGAAATCATGATTGGTTAAGAGATAGCGCCATTTCAGCACCGAAAAATATTCAAATCAATGCCATTAATTTTCAAATTCAACCGAAACTGCCAGGTGTAGTCACGACATATAAAATCAATTGACAGTGTTATGAACCAAGATAAGCAATGAATTATCCAATTCAATCTTTAAATTCATTGAAACCGGCCAACCGGCTGGTATGTCACCGCATTGCTTGAATCTGAAAGTTAGTTCTTTGATTAAGTTATTGCGAAATATTAATCCTTGTTAAATCAAAAGGAGAAGTTTGTTTGATACCGCGTATTCCTATGATTCCAACTGATATGCCATTTGAGTTCAAATAATTACAATATACTGTGCGTTTATCATTTGCGATGTCCATCAAGAAGGCTCAAGGGCAAACACTTCACATTTTGTGGTATGAATTTGGAGGAATCATATTTTTTACATGTCCAACTATAAGTTGCCTGTTCCAGAGCCGATACCAGTCGTTTGTTTTATTAATGCTCAAAATGGAAAAACACAAAATATTTTGTATCCAAATGTTTTGGATTAAGTTTTAAAATAGCTAGCAATTAAGTGAAATTATATTTCTTTGTTTGAATAAATGTATTTGTTAAGCCATTTTTTTTTATTATTTGACTTTATACGTCCCTACGTATAAAGTCAAATAATAAAAAAAAAATGGCATATCAAGCACGCTAGTTTTTTTTTAATAAAAATGGTTTAACCAACTTTTAAAAAATCTCAGAATCACTAAATAAAGCAAAAAGTCAGTTAAATAGTTCTTGAAGTCAGTGCTCGAATCATAAATAACAAGTTTAAAAAAAAAAATCCGCACCTTTTTTATTTTTAGTTATTTTTCTATGAAGTCAGTTATTTTTTCTATAAAAATATTTAATAATACTAGTCTACCTATTTCTACCAGCTTTTGCATCCTGATTTACCATTTTGTCAAAATTAGATCTGACAACACTGACCCATCATTAACCAACCACCCTGAAAAAAAAAAACAAAGGCTGTCTTTCTCTTTCACGGAAGCTCTTTCTTTTGATTTCTTTCTTTACACTTTCGCGTTTGCTATATAGCTTAGAGTAACATATTTACTTATAGTATAAATAAACTAAACATATTTATAAATAAAACAAGAATCGAGTGATCAAGTACAGTTTAGAAGTAAATATAACACGATTGGACGCGGCTCGAGTTCAATAAACTGCGATGTCGAGCAGGCCTTGATATGTCATTATTGGTTTTGGTTATTGGATTCTATCGTGAATGTTTAGTGATTCTACCGTAAATAACTGTTGATGTGTGTGAATTGAAGTGTTGATATGGAAAATCAAAATCCTCCAGAGAGAGTGGCACCGGTGCAGTATGGAAGAGGATCGCGAGCTTTCCGTCAGTTTAAAAATCCTCCACAGCCTCACATGTGTATTCAAGATACCATAAGAGACACTACGGAGAAGCTGTACATAAATGTGTTGGGGTGGCAGAAAATAGCGAATCCAAAGCAGTATTCGGACCCTATTCCTCTTTATGGAGGCATGCAGGTAACTCCTCTACATATCCATTCTCATTCATTATTTCACCTGTATTTTAAATCAAGTATGCAAATTTATGTAATGAGAACTTGCTGCTCTAATTCTGAGTGATTAAAGGAAAAGTTACTGAAAAATTTAATACTTATTGGATTGTTTACCGGACTGTATAACACAATCTGTCATTTAGTATTGTGTACATATTGCTTAGTAAATACCAGTGAAGAGCTTTGTATTGGCATGTCTTGTTTTGTTACCCTGAAATCACCTTATTCTAGTATGCTTTTTCTCCTAATTTTCTGTCATATATATTATTATTTTACATTTTCTTTAACTAAATGTATAAATAACTTATTCCAGGTGCCTCAAGGATCTGGTCCGAATAGTAACAGGCCTCCAATGCTGGTGTATGCAGTCATGGTCAATCCTGACATACTCAAGGCCAATGGAAAGAATGCCAACAGTCCTACGGTAAGAATAATAATAATAAATAAATAAATAATAAATATCTCACAACTTACACACAACGCCATCTAGTCCCAAACTAAGCAGAGCTTGTAATATGGGTACTAGAATAACTGATACTAATACATATACTTTTCTTTTGTAAATACATACTTATGATACATAGAAACACCCAGACTAAGACAAACCCCCATGTTCATGCACACAAAGATTTGTCTTAAGCGGGAATCGAACCCGCGACCCCGGCGTCGCAGGCAGGTGTACTACCCACTCCACCATCCGGTCGTCAATAAAGCACTTACTATAATTTTAATGCATTATATTTACTCTGCTAACACAAAAATGATTTAGCAGATTCTTAGAGGCTCTAGGCATTCCACAGCATATTTTGATTTATTTAGATCTACTACTTTCTACACTAAAAACCAGTTGTTGTATACCAAAATGTTTCAACAGACCATTGTGAGACATGGGTTTTCATTGTTAATCACTTTAACTGAACTTAGTATCTGCGTAGTGTTTTTATTATATTACTTATCATAACTATTATTTTCTAAATTAAGTTTTGCAGCATGTCATTACAGACATTGACCAAACAGAAAAATAGAAACTCTGTTGTCTATATTGTTTTTAATAGTTATCTGACTTTGCCATTGTATAATTTCAGGATCAAGAAGCCCTTGTTAGTCTTCTCTGTGACTTTGTAGAGGCGATGAACCCTGGTTTGGTGCTAACAAGAACTCCAGTCATACTCAGAGATAGAGATCTAGCAGGGGAGCTGAAGGATGTGTGGCTTGCAGTGCAAAATAAGAGGGAAAGAGAAAAGGGAATGAATCAGGACATAATGTACAAGGTAAGAGTGAAATAAAACAGCTGAAATAAATTTGATCCATCTTGCCAGCATTAATGAAGTAATAAGGCAGACACTAAGTTTTGTTACAAAGATTTTTTGCATATAGAAATTAAGTACAGAAGAAAGATTCTTTTCCATAAATGGCTTTTTGGTAAGTTCTTATATTAAATTTATATTATTGTGTAAGATAATAAGATTTTTGTGTAAAGATGATATTGGTTTTATCATTCTGATGTAAAGGTTGAAGTACAAAAAATTACTCCTTGATCTAATTAATTCCCAATTCTTTATTGTACACAATAAAATTACAATAGAACTTATAATATAATAAATTTACCATGTTCAAAAGCAAGCTTAATTCAAAATGAATTGTCTCTCAGCAAACCTTTAAAAGAGATAAATAATATATTTAACGGGTAAGACAAAGTGTACAAGCACAGAAAGTACATGAAAAATAACTGATTATACCTAATTCTAATTAACCTAAATACTTTAAAAGTATACTGTATGTATACAGTCATCAAAAAATAATATATTATTCTCTATTCACAAATACAAAACTAACTTATAATTAAACTAAATAGCTACTCATAAATAAATATTAAAAATATATACCTACATACATACTGCTAATATATATTATATATACATCTATACTAATCTAGTTGATGGAGAGAAAATGCTCCTTTCTCCTCCTGAAAACGTCAAGAGAGGGGCTGCTGCGTATATGGTGAGGGAGAGAATTCCACAGTTGTACTGCTTGGATAGTGAAAGAGTTGTTGTAATGACTGAAGTGGAATTAAAAATGTTTATCCTTAGTTTTACTCATATCTAAAATATAAATTGTTATTCTTTCAGGTTTATGACATTGATGGTATTGGTGAGGAGAATATCAATGAGGAGGACAATGGCTCAAAGAACCAGCAGTCTGCCACCAATGGTTCTCATTGCGACAAGAAACTGGTTAAGTCCTCTAAGCAAATACTTCTAAATGCTGGGCAAAAGTCAGAGTTTGACTCCGGCATGAACAACTGCCAAATCAACCAAAATCACGACGTCAAAACTGGATCACCAGACACAACATACTGCACACCAGTGTATGGTCAAATTGTCTCAACACGGGAAAACCACAATCAAATCAATGACATCCAACAAAAGTTCTCTTCAAACGAAATTAAACCTTCAAGCTCTTTCAGGAAAGACTGGAATCCAGTGCATGGCAAAACAACAGAAGGATGGGACGAATTCTCTAAACGCAACATATCCACGATAAAAAACGAAGAGAAGAGAAAACGGTGTACAAAAGTTAAGATAAGTAATGGTAAAAACGCTCACTATGACTTCTTCCCGTATTTTGACAATAAAACGGCGGACGAATCAGCATCACAGGACGACGATTGTACAAACAAAGAACAAGATTTGAACGAAGAAAATTCTAAAATAATTATAGACCCAATGCAGAAATTAGTTCTGCATTCGACTGATAAGAATATATGTGATAATAACACAAGTGCTCTCAGCTCAATAAGCTCATAAAATAAGCTTTTACAACATTTTGTATGGCAGTTGATGTTTAAACAATGTATTCGCTTGTATGTCATTTAAAGGAAGATGTTGACGTAACAATAGCAATTTAGGAGGAGCAATATTTTATTATTTTTAATGACAATTTGTATAAATTGACAAGTTGTGTATGCATGGCTTGCTTTTTATAATTTTGTCGTTTGTTTTTATAGTATTATAGACTAAGTAAAGTAACAGAAGTCCAGACTATTTCACATGTTTGTACGGTTTAGGAGATATTTATGAAATAAATTCTATTGTACCTAAGATACACTAATTGCAGCTAGAAATGAGTGCACTTTATGAATGTTCTATCATCCACTAATATTGTGTGTTTGTAGGCTATGTTTTGTCTCTTTCATAAAATTATGACTATACTTCAAGCAACAACTTGGTATGCTAACTAAAACAAGATATTTATCACACTTCCTATCTTTTGAGTCCCTATTTCTAGGTTCACTTACATCTATCTTGAGTATTATGCTGAATTTCCATCGTATTTTGTATGAATTTCCCTTTAATCGCTAACAAATATTTTCAGTATCTACATACATCACAATAATTTATAAGAAACCCATCCCACATTCCAGTCTTTTAAAAATATGTTGACACAGCTAACAGAGATTCCTACATAGGACTGAATTATTCATTAATTTAAAATTGTTAATGAAATAATTAAATAAGTATAAGTACTGATTGAGTGAGGTGTATGATTGTGACAAAACATAATTTGTTTCATAATGAATGGGCACGACAATACGATTTTACATGCTTGTTCGTGTGTGAGTGCAGTTTTATATGGTTGTGTGTTATTCCTAATGTTGTTTGAACTAGTGGTTACGCCACGGCATTGGTGTGTTCAAATTAGGCCACTATTTATTACAAAATATTTATGTAATTTATTTAAAGAAAATGTAACAAAACATATTATAGATAGTTTCATATTACGAGACTTGCTCTGTTTTGAAAATAATTATAATATAATCCACTATGAGAAATATTCTGGTTTTTGGAAGCCTTCCTAATTTTACTGAAAAATATTTACGTCACATTTTAATGAAGCCTAAAATATTGTGACATGAATATATCACAATCTGTGTTCATCTATCCAATGTTACATTAATGTTAATTGTCTAGAATATAACTTTAAGATTAAATAAAAAAATAAATATGGGCCTAATTTGAACTATCAAACAATGTTATAATATTAATAGTTTTTATATAATGCTATATTTTCATTGTTGCCAATTTACTATATTTAAATCCTGAGCTTGTTACATGTACTTTACAATCGAATGTAAATAAGGGAATTCAATGTGTTCTGGATAATCCCGAGGCCAACTGTTGTAAATGAGAGAGAGTATTAAGTGTCGGTAGGTGGCGTTAGTGAACCGTCATCTTTTTTAGTAAGAATAGTAGAAAGAAGTCTAGAATGTCTTTTGAATGCCCTGAGTCATTAGATAACAGTTCACTTGTCTAAAAATAAGGGGTGCGCTTTTTCTTACATAACTTTTTAACTCCTAACATCGAAAGTCCGAAAATGTGTTTCATACAATTTTATTTCATAATGATCACTCTTCATAATTTTTATTTCAATAAATATTAAAACGCCAAATGAATCGACTTCATAATTTTATTGTTCATACATTTATTTGTACTCATTTTTGCTTTCATATTTTTCTTAATCAGAAGTGCTATTTATCCTATACATCAAAATTCATACTGTTAATAAACATACATCACTTTTAGTAAAGTAGTAGGTTAGGTTAGGTTAGAACTGCGACCATAACACAACTAGAATCAATCTGTTTTTAAAACATTTACAAACATACCTACATTTTAAACAGAATGCTACAATTTAATCTTATTTGAGACAACGTTATGTACACAAATAATATGAACATTGTCTCTTATGAAGAAAACTATTCTGAATAAAAAAAATATTAATTAAACACCTTCTTAATGAAAACATTATGAAATAAAAAAATATGATGACGGGGTGTTATGAATTCCGATTATAGGAATATTAATGTATGAACATAAAGTTTATGAAGAAAAAAATTATGAAGAGTGATTATTATGAACTCCAATTCGTAGTAAAATCGTAAATATGAATACAAATTTTATGAGAGCCGATATGGACCCAAAAATAAGAGATTCTTTCTTCATTGGACATAAATATATTCTGTTATCTATGATTCAAATAAGGATATTTACCACCAAATTTTCTAGTAGACTGTTGAGGAGAGTAATTAGGACAAATGAGACAAATCCTAAATTATACTGCGCAATGTTGTTTCCAAAGAGTAATCCTACAAGGAAAATTTGACGGTTCTCTAATGCTATCATATTTGAAATGTACAGATAAAATGGTTGAAATTTCAGAGTGAAGTGTGAATATATTTTTATTCTCTTTAAAATTTAATGTTTGAAAATTTTTGCTCATTTTAAAAACGAATCATTTACACTCTTGTGACCAATTTCTTGTAAAACTGAATGGTTTGGAAACGTTACTTGACAATGATCTCAGAATGTTCATTACTTTAATTGTATGCCCGTAGGCGTTACCCAACACTGCCAAATGATGCTTCAAACTACACTTAATATGGCAGAGTAAATTGTGGTAAATGTATAAGATTATAGATATTGCCATTTTTTTACACAAGTAGGTTTCAAATTATCTTAAGTTACATACAGTAAGATTTAATATCATCTCTAAAAGCTATAAACAATAGATACCAAAAAAATCAATCATTCTAAAAGAAGTTGCCAACCATTTGTTTGGCTATACAGAACGTTTGAACCAAATGTGATTAGACTCTATTGCCAGAAACATGGCTTAGCCAATACAAGTTCGTGCAAAAAAGAAATATATTTAAATCTGTGATGGATCTTGATATTTGCCACGTCTTACTCTGTCGTATTTTCAATTAATTGACTTGTACACAATGAACGTCGTTTTGTAATTCGAAAACTAGTGAAAATATTGCAAATAATGTAGATTTTATATGGTTGGTTAGTCAGTACATGTCATTACGCAGTCTTTAGATACATAATACGTCATAAGTCATTACCCTAGTGCAATCCCTTGGTTCTTTTTATTACGTATTTATAGTTTTATTTTATTTTACTAGTTGTTATACGTTTATATTAGCTGAAATGAGGTAGAGATCTCAGATTCGTCACGCAATTTTAGATCTTATTTCGTCTTACTACGTCTCCATTTTGAAGAGCTTTACACATTGATAATATTATTTACCCCATGTGTTTGTTAAACTGCCTTATATTGAGTAGCAGTCCTCACAAACGAAAGTTCGTACGAGTGTTTTCAAGCTCTATTTTGCTAAATGGGTCTGCATCAGCGGTTGCCAAACTAATTAAGCGTCATCTACAGGCTTGTAATTATAAAATTAATGTCGTAAGACGTCGGCAGACCTTTAAATTAAAGTTACAAATACCATTTTCATACAAATCTCAATATTAAATATGCTGATAAAACCGTTCGTGCTAACATTTCGTAGAACAAATAGACGCATAAAGGCCCAGTATTAAAGCAGCTTAGCAAACCAATTGTTGTAAATCCATTTGATGAATATTGAATACAAAGTGGACGCTAATGTTCAAAATATTCATACAATCACAATAGTCCAGTTGATATTTGTCCAATGAGAACCCCAGATCAATATTGCATTTAATAACAGATTTTCTTGTATATTTTTCGATGTGCTACTTTACAGTTAATTTGGTATTTTATATAGTATTCCTTTTTATTATCACTATTATTGTTAGTTTTTAGATAGGTACAATAATTGTAGTAATTTTGTATGTGCCCTAGGTACGTAGTTATGCTACACCCAATGTTCCTTTGATATAAATTATATTAATTTGTATTGAATAATCAGATAGTAATTATTTTATTCGTATTCTTTGCGATTTTGTTACGTTATTTTATTTTTGTAATGTGAAGTGAATTTAATTAAGTTTTCAACCACAATTTTTATGATTCTATCGAACAAATATGTATGAGCTTACTTATCGGATAAAATGACAAAACATATTTTTCTGTCTGTCTGTCTGTCCGTTTGTTCGTACGCGCATCACGCAAAAGCTACTGCATGGAAATGGATGCGGTTTTCACAGTTGTATAGCTAAAGGTCTAACTTAAAAATTGGTACATGTTGTACTTTCTCTAAGAGGGTAAATTAGAGGGTGGTAGTTTATATGCAAGGTTCGTCAATTTAAAAGGAAAGGCATGAAATTCTGTACATAGCTTCCTTACATGACGTAAAGTGAAGTCATTTTAATAGGTAACATTTGACAGTTCATTTATGCAAAGCAAAGTGCTACTTATGTACATCGGGAGTAGAGTCTAATTAACCGACTTCAAAAAAAGGAGGAGGTTCTCAATTCGGTTGTATTTTTTTTTATGTTTGTTCGCCGATTACTCGAAGGCGCCTAGACCGATTTGAGAGAATTCTTTTTTTGTTTGAAAGGAAATACTTGTCATGTGGTCCCATTTTTTTCAAGTCACGTTCTGATGATGGGATCCTAGAGAAATCGAGGGCAACCCTCAAATTTAAAAGGCTTCTATATTGTTTTTTGTATATTATCAAAAGCTACTTGAATATTTGCATCTAGTAGTTAGCATTTTATGTTGCTGAGCTGATGCTGGAAGGTACAACTCCTCAACGGTTAGGAGTACGGAGATAATTCTTTAAATATAGGCTCCTTGAGGCCGTTTACTGCATTCTTTCAAGTTATACACAGATGAGGCGAGACGTTGAATATTATTTATGTATATTCATAATATGAGGTCATGATTTGATGATGGGATCCTAGAGAAATCATGGGTAATCCTCAAATTTCAAAGGCTTATATATTTTTTTTCGTATATTACCTAAAATTACTTGGATATTTGCATCTAGCAGTCAGCATTTTAAGTTGCTAAGCTGATGCTGGAAGGTACAACATCTCAACGGTTAGGAGAACTGGGATAATTCTTTTAATATAGGCACCTTAAATAAGTTTTCCGTCTCAAGTAACCGTCGTCTCCTCATTCGAGAAACATTCTTGCTCAGTCTACCCATCACTTAAAATCGAAAAATAAAATAATTTTCAACAAAAAAAAACCGACTGCAAAATGTAGGTAAACTAAAAAGCAAAAAATAAATTTATTTCGCACAAAATAATACGTTATTTCATTTATTTAAATATAAATTATTAAATAATTATTTTATAATTCTGAAGTCGGTGCCAAGTAAACAATTACTCTGTAAAGATAATATCAATCTTTCTAACAACTATTTTCTGACTGAATATTAGTTATATTTCGGTGTTAAGTACCAATACTGGGCGACCGCGCACTAGCACAACTACGCCTCCCTTTATTGTGTGTACTGTAATTTGATATTGTAGAATGGTTGTTATAGCTTTTACTTGGCACCGACTTCAGAATTATTTAATAATTCTATTAACGCTATTTAACTAAACCAAACCGACGACCTGGCCAAGACCGTCAGGTGTGGAAAAGTTTGGAGGAGGCCTTTGCTCAACATTGGGCGTCCTTATAGGCTGCAAAAAAAAAAAAAATAACTAAATGAAAAAACGTATTATTTTGTGCGAAATAAATTTATTTTTTGCTTTTTAGTTTACCTACTTTTTGAAGTCGGTTTTTTTTTGTTGAAAATTATTTTCTAAATAAATAATTGTATTAAAAAAAACTGATGTTGTTTTCTTGAGTTTTATTCCTTTAGCGGGCATAAGGTATATTTTTCTTTGCATAAATGAACTGTCAAATGTTACCTATTAAAATGACTCCACTTCAAATGAACTGTAAGATAGTGTTTTTGGAAATCTCACACCCCAAGGGGGTGAATTAGGCATTTTAAGTCTATATTTGAAGTTGTTTAATTTTAAAGCCAATTTTACGAAATTCTGCATTTAGATACCCTACACGACATACATTAACTAACATAAAACTGTTTTTGTTGGAAATTCCATCCACCAAAGTGGTAAATTTGGGGTTGAAAGTGTATTAGTGACGTTCCTCATTTTTTCATTTCATCGAGTTCTACGCGGACGAAGTCGCGGGCAAATCCTAATTGATAATAATAGACTTCAAAATAATGCTGAATGATATTTTTACTTCAATAATCGTGGTTTTATTCATATTTTATGTAGTTACTGTTCTTATAAACCAAATTAATTAATACGAAAAGCAGTCCATGCCACCAATAAGCCCAAAAGGCTTATATTAGCGGAGCAAGAAGAAAACATTTTTTTGAACAAGTGGCTATTATTTTGACGCTAAATGAAATTCACTTTACATTACTCGATTGTACTCGTCTTAAAATCTTAGTGATATAGCTGTTGAAACATTATAATTCAATATTAAAATAGTATTCAGAACTACCTATGTCATGTTTTAGTATGAAATAGATGTATTTTTTGATTTTATAAAGTAAAACTGTACGTAAATTTATAAACATTGTACCTACCTAATATAATGGAATTAAAATACAGATCTCTTGTTTACAGTATTTAAAATTACATGTCATTTACAAGACTGGTTCAATTTGTTTCATTTTTATATTCGACATATCTTTATACAGAGTTGATCACATCACACAATTATTATTAAGGCAAAAGTTTGAGTTTGTTTGTATGATTCACGTTCGAACGGATGGCCCGATACTGATGAAATTGGTACTCATGTCGTTTATAATAGCTTTGATTAAATATTTCATTTTTTACCGACGACGTATTACGTTCGTGAAAGCGAGCTCTGAATATAATAAATAAATAAATATCTACAACTTACACACAACGCCATCTAGTCCCAATATAAGCAGAGCTTGTAATATGGGTACTAGAATAACTGATACTAATACCATGGGGTATCATTAGGAACATTAGATTTTTACTTCTTAAAAATTTCCATAGATGGCGTTATGTATAGCAATGCAAAAATAATAAATTGTTATAAACGCTATTGTTCAACTTTTGACCAAAATATGATTTAAAAAAAATAAAGCACGTATATATAAAACGTTAAAAGCATTCTTCAATTATTTCAAAGTGATTTGAGAGAAAAAAGAAATCTATGTCTTTAACTCCTAAGTCGCCGTCTTGGATACGGCACAAAATGTAAAAAATTCATGCGGTTAGGTTATTTGTGGCTAATAGATGGCGCTTATTTTAATTTTATTTTAACATTGTTTGAGTGTGTGAGTGTATATTGAGTTATAAACAAATTGGAGTTCGACGCTTTTGTCACTCAGCATGCTAAAATATTGGACATTCACTTACGATGACGCGTTTAGTTTCTGAGTCTACGATTGCCTTCCAATAGTACTTAGATATAAAATCATCATCGAACTTTTTAAATTATATATTAAATACATGTTTTTCTAATAATGTAAGTAATCATATATATGTATTTTATTTTTTTATAATCTAAAATAATATAGACATCAATGTCATGTGATGTACTTCGAACAGAAACAAAACGTTTTTCTGCAATGTTTATTTACAAATAAACGGGCCGCGCGTGTTTCCTTCACTTCGGTAGAAGTTTTCGGATTGTTTGTGTGCTCTTGTGGATATTTTATGTGAGATGTTTTTCAGATCTTTTTACAATTAAATAAATAAATAATTAATATATTTATATTGACATTATGGATATCAATAGAGTAAATAACGTAACACTCAAAATGAAGAAATTAATTAATTAAAAAGAACAAACAAATGTATGAATAAAAATAATTAGGAGTTGAAAAGAATGATCGGTATCATTAAGAAAAACTATAATATAAGAAAATAATAGGATAAAGATGTGAATGAAAAACAATATTATGAATGCCAATGAGTATAAAGAAAAATGTTATTAATAACAAATTCGGAAAATAATTGCGATTTTATGAAGAAATTTTTTTATGAAAAACAAAGCGCACCCCTAGATACACTAGTGGGTATTTACATACATGTTTTTTGTACTGAGTGATATGACTAAAACCTCCCTTGTCTTCTTCCTTCAAAGCAATCTTAGTCTAGCTAAGAATTTCGATAATAAGATTGCTACAAAAATACGTTTTTGCGAACGAAGACAGTTGTAGGAACAATGCTAAGCAAACATGATTGCACGTTTTTATAAACAGATTTTAGATTTTTCGATCAAACTTTACCAGAAATAAATAAAGATTACCTACTTTCTTTAGCAACTCTTTTATTGACTTAAGACGTTTAAATTGTCTTTACATTAATGTTGAAATACTTGAAATTATTATTTGAAGTAGGTACCTATATAGGCAAAATAAGTAACAACGTTAATAGATATTATATCGTCCTTGGGAACAACAGAAGATTCACTCCCTAACGAAAGTCAAGTTTATTTTATGTAAAAATTATACCTACACCTCGCCTGAGGTACCCACTTGCACCACAGATAATATAATACTAGTCTTGCACGCAAAATTGAAACTTATTACAGCGCTCGAACTGTGAATGTTCTAAGCGCGGCGATCTGTTATGGCTAGGGGTTGGAAGACCGCAGCGCTCCGCCGCGTCGCGCCGCCGCGCCGTCGCCGCGCTCCGCCGTAACCGCTTAAGCGCCAGCCCAATGCAGTACTGCTTCGCGGGAGTAGCCCCAGCTATTTATACCTAACCTATGAATTGAAACATCCTTGGCAATGGTAGGCTCCAATTTGTTAGTGGTATACCTACCAAGTTTGACAGGAACACTGAGAACCAGTTTAGCGCATAGCACGGCTACGTGCATCATTCAAGCGTGCTAACAAAAGCTCTATCATATTAAAATGAATTTATTCTTGGGTGAATGATATTGTATTGTATAACCTTAAAAATGAAACAACTAACATAAGTCTAAATAAAAATCAATTGCAATAGAAAGTAATCATTATTTTATTACATTACATTTTAAATCTTAAAACATTAAAAAATCGTTTGATATTTTGAATGAAACAGTGTTATAGCGCTGTAGAAGGTCAAACGTCATGGTAATGTAACATACTGACACGGACACGCACAAATGCAGCTATAATAATATTCTAAAACATTGACAGCTTTGGCACGCACACAGACACATTCTTACGCACACAAGGACGACATGTACCTATGTTACCTTTTGCAAAAGCTAGATGGCGTTAGGGTAGCGCGGTTGAGACTACTCACAAGTACGGCCATCTATTGGCATAAAAAGTGAATTAAAGTAGCTCACAGAAATAATTTTTTTAAGGTGGCGTCAATTTTTTGTATGAGATTGGGTATCTGTACTAGTATTATATTATCTGTGCTAATACATACATATTATGTACTTTTCTTATGTAAATACATACTTATGATATGATACATAGAAACACCCAGACTAAGACAAACCCCCATGTTCATGCACACAAAGATTTGTCTTAAGCGGGAATCGAACCCGCGACCTCGGCGTTGCAGGCAGGTACACTACCCACTTCGTCGTCCGGTCTCAAACTATATCAATATGAACGAATTGTTCAACACAGTACCTTACAAAAAGACCTAACTTTACGCCTATATACCCAAAAGGGTGTGTAAAGTGTCCCCCACATTATACCTGCGCAATAATCGGGCGTGTGGGTGCGCTGGTCGCCTTGCCCTTAGCAATCCACGCCTGTGGGCCACCCATGTCCGCGAATTAAATTTAATTGATTTTTTTATTAATTTACCTAATTTGATTTAAGTCGGAAAAATAATATTTTTTTTTAATTATTTGAAAAAAAAGAAGGGACACTGTAATACGACTGCCTTTGCCGCAGCTTCGTGTGTAACAAAATGCATGCAGGTTTCGCATATCACTGAACTCACGTTTGCGTATTAGCACAGATAATAATAATACTAGTACAGATACCCAATCTCATACAAAAATTACACGCCACCTTAAAAACTATTTTTCTGGGGGCTATTTTAATTCATTTTTATGCCAATAGATGGCCGTACTTGTGAGTAGGCTCAACCGCGCAACTCCAACGCCATCTAGCTTTTGCAAAAGGTACCTACATGTCGTCCTTGTGTGCGTAAGAATGCGTGCCAAAGCAGCTGTCAATGTGTTAGTATATTATTATCTGCATGTGTGCGTGCCAGTATGTACCTTGACGTTTGACCTTCTACAACGCTATAAACACTGCTTTATTCAAAATATCAAACAATATTTTAATGTTTTGCGATATGAAATGTAATGTAATAAAATAATGATTACTTTCTATTGCAATTGATTTTGACCTTTGTTAGTTGTTTCATTTTTAGGGTTCTGTAGCCGAATGGTAAAAAACGGAACCCTTATAAATTCTGACTTGAAGAAAATGGGACTACATGACAAGTAATAACAAACATAAAAAAAATATATACAACCGAATTGAGAACCTCCTCCTTTTTTGAAGTCGGTTAAAAATGGCAACAGCTTGGTTGCTAACCTCAGTATTCCCTTCATCAGAGTTGCTAACTGCCGAACAATTTTATTTGCTAAGAATTCTGCCATCTATCCAGCATACAGACAACTTTTACGTCAGTAAAAAGAAACAGTATTAGGTTAGTTGACATTTAATGGACATAAATAACGTTTAGCTCAAAAAATAGTGGCAGCTCACAAATATTAAATTAAGATTGCCTGGCTTAAGTAAACCTGGTCTCAGATACCAAGATTACCAAGCCGAAAAAAACTTTAGTACCGTATGTTAGTGCATTCGGAAAAAAATGTCATTGCATCCGGAAAATAGCCGTCGTCATTGCATTCGAAATTAACACAGAGTTCTGAATGAAATGAATGAAAAGTCTGATAATTACGAATTGTAACAAACAGTCAGATTTTTTCATACATTTTTGTCAGCTATAGACAAGAATTTCCCGTTCCGGAGACGTGCGGTGCGGTATGCGGTGCGTATGCGTACGTACCAGGCTTATTTGTAAATATATGAATATGATTTGGCTTTGAGATGGGCACCGAACAATTTCTACGCGCTGAACAGGTGTAACAACAACAAATCAGCAATCTCTTTACCATGATGGTGAATCTAATCGAGAAGCAATCGACAACGTCGGGCTCGGACACAAACCATGGAAGCAGACAATAGTCACTATTGTCACACACTATATTGAATAGTGTGTCCGAACGTTCTCTTTAATTCGGTATGTAAGTTATAAATAAAAAATCGTCAGATATATCATAGACAATAATAATAGAAAGATCAAACTGACAGTTTCCAGTCTATCTACAATATCTACATTATTATTTAATTAGTCTATGAATGGCAATCTGCGTGTCTTTGCCCTTGGCTGGCATTTTTGCGTTTGGTATATATATATTATAATTTTTTTAAGTGCAAAACTTATTTAATTGTCTTAGAAATTGTTATCTAAGCAAAGCGATTATTTTTCACAGTTTGTAAAACTTGCGCATCAGACATTTTATTTATTGGCATCAACCGGTGGCGTTTTAGGTTAAGTTTAAAGTAATTTGTATTCCATTGAAATGAATAGAAACCGATTTTGGAATGAAAATAAACGTGGAAGAGGATGGGGTCAGTTTAGCAGAGGTGGTCGTGGGGGAAATAGGGGATGGTCAAGGAATCGCGGCGGTTTTAACGGGCCAAATCCCAACTTTGAAGGATTTGGTGGCGGAAATCGATACCAGAAAGACTTTCATCCGAACACCGGGCATTGGATGAACAGGCAACAGAAGAGAGAGAAAAGAGATACGCCTGGAAAACGTCTGTCTGAAGATTCTATTGGAGTCACTGAGTATATCAGTAACCACGAAGGATTCAATGGAATCATTAAATCTAGGTAAGACAATACATTTATACATGTAAACACATGTTTTGTGCAGATGTTATAGATTTAGAAGAGTACATATCTCAAATGTTATGAATGTGGTTTAGTTGTGGTTACATGTCTGTACTTATGGATGTCAATGAATAAAAATCATTGTATGTGCTACAGTACTGTATTTAGTGATCACTAGAGACCAGCCCAACTGTAATGACATACTACTGAATTAAATATTGCTAGCCGTATAAATCAATGTTAAATGGTAAATATTTCCCTAAAAATTATCACACCTTTAAAGTTTTGTTGAATTTTATCTTACTGGCTCATCACTCCAATTTTAAAATATTTTTTGTAATTTATTAGATATTCAGACTTCCAAGTAGCAGAGATGAACGAGAAGGGTGAGATTGCCAAGCTGACCACCACAATGCCACCGCTCCGTCCCACAGAGATAGCTGTGGATGAGGATGAGGACCTGCTCCTTGACAAGTATAACCTGGAGATATTGCCTATGGAAACCTGGGATAAGATCAACTCTTTGACAACTGCAACTGGTGCTGAAGGTGATGATAACTGCAAAGTGGAGGTAAACATTCTTTTTTCATTTTACAAAGTTTTCTTTCTTCTTTATCTCATTTTAGAGAGCCTCAACAGTTGCTCAATCTTAAAGTTCCTAATGGACAAGGTACTAAGCATTGGTTAGGCGCTTTCAAACTGAGACACTTGAAGTGAAGGAGAAGAACTGCATAGCTTTATAACATGACACCTGTACTGTATTTATTAACAAAGTAGTATGAGTATCATCAGTATACCACATTGCCCAACACCTACACACTTATTGCTATTGTCATCTTGCTCCTTAAGTGCTTTTGACAATAAAATATCATGCTTAGCTAAGTATTAAACAAGGGAAGCAGTCAGCAACAGCATTATGTATCGAATGCTTAGATATGTCTTAAATTTAATTCCAGATTGACATGGAAGGAGTGACAAAAGAGCAGAGGACTAAGATCCACGATGCTGTGAAGAAGGCATTTGGAGAAAGTATAGTTGGCAGCACTGTCAATGTGGGAGATAAGAAGTTCATGAGATTCATCAGGTTTAGGAAGGGAGGTAGGCTATTGGTAATACTCATATATCCTTAAATTAAACCGCAAATGTGCAAACCTTTGAACAAAAATGCATGATTTGTAAAATTCTATGAGTTGCTCTTATAGTTCTCTCAAATAATTTTTATTGACTAGGTTAATTTTGTTCCAGCTCTGTCTTAATAAAATTTAAATTTATCAACTTCCTTCAAGTCAATAAATGTAGCTTATGGCTATGCTCCAGGACTTCAAATGTCTCCATATTTAATTATGTAAATTCCATATTGCCATGAACAAAGGCACTACTTTTTATATTCTGTGACACCAATGGCATTTAATAACATTGTAGCCATTTGTCCACAGTGCGCATAGATAACAGAGTGAAGTGGGTGTGGCCAGGGGAGTACACATACTTTATAGTACACAAGGAGAATTGTGACACCATGGATGCGGCTGTTCGCATCTCAGAGAAACTTGGCATGCAGTAAGTAAATACATTTATAGTCTATTAATACTTCTACTCATCTTGTCATGTTGGTAAAGGTAAAATCAAAAATCTTGGCAGTTTGAATGTTTGTTCATACAATATTTAAATAAGTATCTTTACTTTGTGTGTTTTAAGACAGACCCCCATGTTCATGCACACAAAGATTTATACTGCCCACTCCGCCATTCGGTTGTCTCGTATTTTGTATGGTTTTTAATTATAACAACCAATACACAGAAACTTGTCAACAAAGCAGCAACAAAACATTATTGTGAGTAATTATGCATAAAGGATATAAATGTTTTCCAGTGTAAAACCTGCAATGATCGGGTACGCCGGCACGAAGGATCGACGCGCGAAGACTTCGCAATGGTTCAGTATAAAACGAATGGACCCCAGCCGCATTGCCACAGCTTGCAAATATCTCAGAGAAATCACCGTTGGCAACTTTACCTTTGGAGACAGTACTCTTAAGCTTGGAATGCTTAAAGGGAACAAGTAAGGATGTCAAATTGCCAGCATATTTGACATTTGATATTACCAAATAAATTTAACAATGTAATGCTTTTTTCAAAAATTAAACAACGGGTCTGAATCGCGTAATTATTATAAAGGTAAATAAATTGCTATGCTCGACGTTTCGAATGACTTGCATCATTCTTGGTCACGAGCGGACTGGTGAAGCTCAGCGTCGTCTCCGTGAAGCGCGGATATTGTCCACTACCCTGACTTGGTCGTCACATTTTTTATTTTTATTTAGTTCGAATATCGCTTATCGTCATCTTGGAATCCGGTAATAAGCAAGTGCAGTGTTCGGCGAACAAATGTTACGCGTAAACCATCTGATACCGTTAGTGTTGTGTGTCGAACTACCGACGGTTCCGAACTAAATAAAATAAAAAATGTTCTCAAATCGCGAAAGTTTAAAAACGAATAATGTAATGCTTATGACTTTATGATCCACACCTTTGAAAAATTACTTTTGAATAATTGGTTTAAAAAGATGTTTCTTTGTAGATATAAAAGCTATTGGTATAGACATTTTTGAGTGTATAAATGTGTGTTTAAGTCGTCATGTATGCTTATTATATGGTTAACCTTTTTCCAACAATTCATCATTTGAAATCTAAATCCTGTTAGAATCTTTAGGGTGAAAAGTTATACAGATTGTTGCATAATGTTAATTACGTGTCTAATTTTTAGTAGATATTTAAGAATAATGGTGCATTCAACCAAAATTTACTTTTTTTAGTAACTTTGTATAACCCATTTTTAGTAACTTTGTATAACCCAATCAACTTGCCCTGACCTTCAGATTCCGCATCGCTCTCCGCAACGTGACGGCTGAACAGGAAGTCATAGACGCCGCGTGCCAACATTTGAAGGATGAAGGGTTCATTAACTACTATGGGCTGCAGAGGTTTGGGACCAGGGTTGAGACTCCTACCTATGATATCGGGCTGAAGATGCTGCAGGGAAAGTTTAAAGAGGTAACAATTACAATAGGGAACATTATCCAAAACTCAGCGCTGAGGGCACCCATAGAACATACAATCAAATTAAATAAACTGCACAACTTCGTATTTTCGTCATAATATTCATATTATTTTTTGTTACACCATGAACGACTTATAAAAAATTGTTAATTGATAATGCTGGTGCTTGAACGTTGAAGTCTTTAACTCCTCGTCACTATTTCGCGGGGATCGATCGATTATTGGATGTGCGAAAATGTTTGATGATTGTGTTGGTAGGCTATAGATGCAATCCTGGAGCCGCGCGAGGGTCCTTTGGAAGAAGCGCTGCAGGCCTTCGCACAACGAGGAGCCGCAGGTGCTCTCGCGTACTTACCTCGGAGGAACCACAACTCTACTCACTCGGAAGCCAAGCTCATTACATCGCTCGCAGAGGCACCCAAGGACTTCATTGGCGCACTGGCAAAGGTAACGCATGTATTTTCTGCATAATATGGTAGATAAGTAGTACTTTCTGCTCCATAACTAAATAAGGGTTCCCTATGCGTATAGCTTAGCTATGTATGTAAATATATGCATACCTTCAGTTGGTATAATGATAGTTACTCATAATATTAATTAGGCATAATTCTTTTAGCATAATTACTTTACGCATAGTTATTGTTAGGCATTATAGTCATTTGGCATAATTGTCTTTTGGCATACTAATTAGGTTAAGTATACTATACTAAGAAACAGTTGAAAAAGATATGGGACCGGCAGGATTTGAACCAGCGACATCTGCACACCGGGCAGTCGCTCTTAGCCATCCAGCTACGGTTGCCTCTTACCGGAACCCTAAATTTCTCAACTGTATGATACGTCATTTCGTGACGTAACGTTCATCCATTTGTTCCTATCTTAAGTATTCTAATTAAGTATACTATCCTAATTCAACAAAATACTTGTCGTATGTTAAATAAACAAGTTGCAACTTAGGGTAGGCGCAACTATTAACGCATCCTAACCTATATTAACACTATCATACCCATTTCAAATTTATTTTGATCTTTATTAAGCGAAAAATCGTTATGCCAAAAAACATTATAGTTATGCAAAAACTACTTCAAGTTTTCTAAGGGACTATTATGCGAAAAAAAATTGCGTAATGTGTTATGCTAATGTAAATTATGCGAAGGAATCACCTTAATAAATAAAAAAATAAATAAAATAAAATTCATTTATTTCGAACCGGAATTCATAGTGTTAGTAACAATAATCTTAAAAACTATGTTAGTAAAATATTTTAAAATGAGTACATAAAAAAATAAATAAATAACAGGATACCACTATTTCACATATTGGTTATATGTAATTGTGGTATCCTTGGTTAAATGGACGCGTGTCCAGTGCTGCATAATAGCACTGTCCACATCAAGCCTGTTGGCCACGGTCTTCAGGAGGCTGTTGGAACTGCCACGGACCCGCTGTATCAGGGACGCGATTCGGGTTCTAATGATGGATGAAAAGCTATCAACCACAGCTGTGGCCAACATCCCCGAGGCACTACAGTGTTAATAACACACTAACCATTTTTGGACATTAACTTTGTGGGCACAGTTTGGCTTGTACCCCGAAATTATCTGCCAAATTACGCCCAGATTAACAGACCTATAGGTAGAACTTTTCAAATTTCAACTCTCTACTAGTTGTAGAAACATGCAATTCCATTTTTGATTCATGTGTCAATTTGAACCTATAAAATTGACACTTGAATCACATTTAAATGTGATCGAGTTCAATCGTAATGAGTCTGCTGCTCCAAATTTACTTCTTTTCGTGTTATCATGACATGAAATGCTATGGTATAGCTATTGCTGACATAACTTGAGGCCAGGTTGGCGTAGTGGTTAAAGCGGTCGCTTCACCGCTTTCATCTGCGCTGGTTCGATCCCCACGCAGGACAAATCTTTTTGTGCTCCGCAAAGATTTGTTCTGAATCTGGGCGTGCTTTGTTTGTGTGAAATGTGTAATTGTGAACACCCCGGCGTCTTTTTATTTAAAAAAAGAAAAAACTGCTACCTTTAATATACAATTCACAAAACGGTTGTTTGTCTTATTCTAGTTGGCCCGTAACATCCGCCTGCTGTACCTGCACTCGTACCAGTCGCTGGTGTGGAACCGCGCCGCGTCGGAGCGCGTCCGCCGCTTCGGCCTGGCGCCCGCGGCCGGCGACTGCGTGCCGCTCGCTAATGTGCCAATAGAAGCTCGTACGTTATATTAATCCCGTAAAAACAGTTCTAAACTCTAATGCCAAAAACCTTTAAGTGTATTTCTACTACTCTGCTACTAGGATTGTTAGCAATCAGCTCTGTATGTCTTTCTTTAACAAGTCAAAAGATTTCACATTGATTTACATCAACTATATTTCCATGTCTACTATTATTGCCTGCGACTTATCCGAATAATAAGCCACTTATATCTTCACAAGATTTTAAACATTACTATAAAAAGTCTACGGGGCTGTCTTTTATTCCCGTAATTATAGAATTTAGCATTACCAAATTTTAATTTTCATTACTTACTCTGCATTGATAATCAAGTTACCTTATATGTACTGATTGAATATTACTCTAAAAAATACTTGTTTTTACAGAAGAATCAGACGACGAAGAGTCAGAAACCGAAGAAAATGGTGACGGTGAAGGTGAAGGCAATACTTCTGGTGCCAAAGAAGATAAAAAAGAACAAAACAATGACGAGAAGACAGAAGAAGGAAAGAACGAAGCCGAAGCTGAAAAAAAAGACGAAGCCGAAGCTGAGAAAAAAGACGCAAAGAAAGATAAGAAAAAGAAAAAGAAAGAAGTCCCGAAAGTTAAGATTCCTGTTAAAATCCTCACGCAAGAAGATATTGATAGTGGCAAATATAATCTTTTTAATATAGTGCTGCCTTTGCCGGGCGCGTTCATCGAGTACCCGCCCAATATGATCGACTACTATGAGGAGCTGCTCACGAAGGATGGACTTACGATGGATATGAAACACAAAGTCAAGTAAGTCACCTTTTTCAGAAAGATATTGTCTTGATGTTGATATGATTTTTTAACCAATGTGGATTTGGTTGGTTGTAGTTTGTTAAGTCGTCAAACATTCTAATAAACACAGGCACTAAGTTGACTGTGTTTATATATCAGGAAAGCTTAAAATTATCCGAATTCTTTTGTGTACAGTTACCCTAACTGTAGACGCTTTAGCATTAAATCTGATTCAAAGCTGAGGTATCCAAATTGTCCCCTTCAAACCATAATTTGATTTTTACTTGGTCTGGTTATTCTACTTTTTAATCGTACATAGACGGGTCTTTTTTTCATAGTACCTTTGTATTAAGCTTCATTAGCCCCTGTAATCTCTATCTCTGTATTGCAGTTAATTTGGAGAGATCCTGTATACTATGCTGCGGTTGCCAGTACCTTCAATTCTTTATCTACCTGTATCGTTCTTTTTGTCTTTTCCAGGAGTTACAACATGACAGGAGCATACCGTCACATGGTAGTTCGTCCTTTGAACGTGAGTTGGCAGCACGTGCGGTACTCCGATCCCTTCGCGGATCTGCTGCTGTCCGATCGAGACGAGCTGGACCAAAAGAAGATCTGCGCCATTCTTGAAAGTAAATTTATCTTGTTGATATTTATTACAAAATGCTTTAAATCTGTCGCATACTACAGGATTATGATATTATGCCACTTATGCCGTTTATTCTTCACCTTGCACTGTTGTTATAGAATGTAGTGACGTTTTAACAATCTGTTATGTTCTTAACAGGTTCTGGTTACTACTTCCCATCAGATTAACTACACGCCAATATGCATTGTATAAAAATATATAAAGTAATAATATTATACATTATTTCGTTCCAGACGGCGCATACAAAGCGCTTCTTCTAACAATGATCTTACCATCAAGTTGCTACGCCACCATGGCGTTGAGGGAACTACTCAAAGTGGACACATCCAGTGATAACCAAGCTCTACAAAACAACTACCACAAGAAAAAAAATCCGAAAGACTCTGCAAACAAAGCAGGAACTGAGAAAACGGATTCGGAACAGAATTCTGAAGGAAAAGGCCAAAATAATGAAGAAAATAAAGAATCTAGTGAAGAAAAGCAGGTACAAGATGATTCGGCAAAGATGGATGAATCGAATGAATCGGGCGAGAAAAGGAAGATGGAGGGTGGTAGCGAGGAAAATGCCAAGAAAATTAAAACGGATGAATAAAACACTTCGTTTTATTTTATTGTTTTATTTGGTTTGAATGCGATTGGTGACATCTGAAACAAAAACGATTTCAATTAATAATTGTATTGTCATTGTATTGAAAGATTAAAGATATAAGCCAGTAGTTTATTTTCAAAGAAATAGTTGGAACGCGTCACGTGCCTATGGCTCGGTATAAGATCGCTATAAGGGTACCAATAAAAGACGGGGATAAGGCGCTGTGACGAACGAATAAAAACAAATGATATTAACCTCCACGTAGGTGCAATTAAAATACAGTAAGTTGGCAGCCCCATCGTGTAACGCTTGATTGTCTTTTGTTATTTAAAGAAAGGGATCTAGACAGAATACTGGTATATCTTCATACATAATCTTTATCTGTGGTGTTGAGTTGTGTCTGGATGATTGTTTCTCTTTCACGCAAAAACTACAGTATGGGTTTTAATAATTTGAGTACATTTTCTGTAGCCTGAATTGCAAATAACCAGCGAGTTACAGCTTGATAATAAACTTATAGGTAGCTGCAGTTTACTGCCACAATTTGGTCGGATTTTCACAATTAACGTCGATTATTAGTCGTAATGGGTTGCCTATTTTTTTTTTTGCATATTTTTTTCTGGCACAATCTACCGTGGCATACCTATATTTGGCATAATAACAGTTACGCATTATATTAATAGTGCATAACTTTTTGACATAGTATTTTTGTGCATAATACTTTACGCATAATTATGATTACACAACTATTTATTGACATTATAGTCTTTTGGCATAATTGCCCATTGGCATAATTGTGTAAAAGTAAGTTTTGTATTTTTTGTGGTCACATTTGCCAAGTGACTATTATGCCAAAAAAAATGCCTAACGTGTTATGCCAAAAAAAAATATGCGAAAAAGGGATCCCACGTCAGTGACCTACCTGTTAAACGATCGATATGAAACAACGAGGAGTATCGAAAAGAAAAGTAGCCTTGTGGCTAGATAATAACATAAACTGCGTCATTGGATTTTTGAAAATTCAATATTCCTTACCAGGAATTAATCTCGTTTATTTAAAAAAGAAAAATCACATCATCATCTTACACCACTTGATATTTACACAAGTAAGGTACTCATACTGGGAAGTAATGATATACGGTAACGGCAAACATAAGAAAAGAGTATTTTTGAAAATGGCAGGTAACGTATCAAAATAGTTATTTGTGCAACAAGAGAGCAAATTATTTTGTATCCCAAATAAGCAAAAGACTCTATAATAGAATCACGAGCGTAGCGAGTGATTATAGGTTAGAATTCTTATCGTAGTGAGAGACCCAAAGCACCAGATGTAAATAACTTTGACCTCAGCAGCTCGAAATAGTAGGTACCTATAGTAGAAGTTCTGATTAGTTTGGGACTAGATGATGTGGTGTAAAAGTTGTGTGACATTAAAAAAAGGTGCAGTGAGGAAAACTCAACTTTGCTTCGAGCGAGAGCAAAACAGCATAATTGAGTTTGGCTCACTGTTTTGATAAACAAAAAATGACTTCGCGCTGCTGAGGTGAAAAAGTATTTTCTACTTTTTTCACTAAAATACTTACAGATAGCGCGCGAGTTGAATGCAGTCGGGGTCTGAGGTAAAGAGCGGGAGCATCGCCCCCCGCTATCCGCACGCCACACCTCACGCGCCTGCCTTGTAGTGCTGTGCCTTCCTTGTCAACTATACTATATTATTATTTTTTACATCACAATGTTACTTCAGATTTATCCCTAAAAAGGTTAAAAGTTACGGAGCTGGCGGCGGTTTCTCAGGTTACAGGGGAAGATTGGCGTGGCTTCGATGATCACGTCATAATTTTAGAAGAAAATTATTGGCAAAGAGATGGATCAATTGAAGATACCATAGATCGATTCGTCATTGAGGTCAGCGACGGCGAGGATAGTGACACCGATTTAACCGTAACTGAATCTGATTAAATTTTTTTTATTCCTTTTTGTGAAATGATTATTAAAAACGTGTGATAATTATGATATTGTTTTTTTTTCATCATGTTAACCTAGTGTAAAAAATAAAATTAAACTTATAACATTGTGTAAATTTATCGACATTCATTACTCATTGTAGTCATCAATAATTATAATTAGGTCACAGCACTACCGCATTCCTAAGCTCTGCATTCAACTCGCGCGCTATCAGTATGTGATTTTCCTTCTCAATATCAACCTTATGAAAATATCCATTGGGTTTTCTTATCAAGATGTCTGAAACAAGGAATAACTTTATTGTCTAAAACAAGGACGTTATGCAATCTCCTTGGTCTAAAACAAGATTTCCGAACGATTTTTTTTCCGGGGATCGAACTCGAAGACCCACGAGCGTGGGTGGGATGTTTCCTACCAAAACAAATGATTTCTCGCTGAGAGAGGTAAAAAGCAGTAAACTTTACAATATATATTATTTTATTGAGGAGAGAGGGAATTTTTTTATTGAAGAAATATAACTTTAATGATTATATAGCTACCAGCCTACTCCATTAGCTTGGTAGAATTACCTACGATTGAACCCTTCGAACATTGAGACGGAAACATGAAGTTTAGTGAGATTAGGGCTTAGTGCACATCAGCACACCATATCGCCGAAAAAACATCCGAACTCAGAAGAAAAGAGTATTTCTATCCGAAGTTCGACTATACCTACCATTAAAAATAGACGTATTACATTGTATGTGCATGTGTATCCAGAGTCGGTCCAGTATGGTCGGACTATGACCACGGTTGTATGTTCTTTTGAATAGTGTAGCGTTTACTAACGTACCCCGTTAAGTAGGAGAGTAGACATCTCTCCTCTGCCGGTACCTCGGCACATGCCAGTTAGCGCCATGACCCACGAGGTGAGCGCGGAGCTCCCCCGGAGTGGGGAACGAACGGGTACACCACGTGCATTTGTGGGGCTTGTTCTGTACAGAATATGTTTGGTTAAATACTGGGATAAAAGACAAATTACCAATACTCGTATATTTACACATATTTACAATTATTAATTATTAATATCCCAGTTCATCCTTCATGTTTAAATAGAAAATCACTTTTGTTTATTCAATCCCGCTTAAGTCATGTCATTTATTACTAGATAATCGTCATACACAAAACTAGAGATTATTTACTTTATTATATTCTTGACACAAGGTTGGTGGCGATAAAGTTTTAAGGCATTGCCTTTTAGTTCGCCCGGTGGATGGCCATTGTTGGCGCTCTCATCGGCCTTGATGATCGCCTTTAGTGCACGTGGTAGGGCATTTAGGGCAGTTACTTAGATGGGCCAAATATCGATTGTATGGCTCCACACTCACATTTTATGTGTCATTCAAATATTTGTTCATGTTGTCCTTTTTTCTTCCGACTTGGCTGTAAAGTCAACCTTTAATTCCTAGACTTGTCTTGATAGTTCGTGGCCCGTCCGTAAGGATTGAATTGAAATACCACAGATAACTAACTTTTCTTATGAGAAACACAACATTCGTTATTTAAACAACCTTTTATTTAACTTGTTAAAAAGAAAAAAACTGCATTGCCAAACCATGTTCACTTACTTTAGTATGAGTCATCCGATGGTAGTACAAGTTGGAGCTCGCCGTGAAGCACTTGCCGCATTCAGGACATTTGTGGGGCTTCTCTCCTGTACAAAATGTCATAGAAATTAGTCATTAGCTTAGTCTGACAACTCTTAATGGCATAGAGAATATTGGGAGCGTATGGGAACGTGAAGAAAAATGTTGGTCAAATTTACATAATTTTAGGACTCGGGTTGTAAAAAAATACATCAGAAATTGTCCGGCACTTTCACATTTTTTTTTATCGGTTTACTGACTGATTAAATTACTATATACAGAGTGTACATATTATGAGTTCAAAAAGTTACATAGATAATAAAATTTATTGATTATTTTCTGAATATCTAAATTTGAATCCCTGTTATTTTAACTGGTAACTTATCCTACCTGTGTGTATTCTCCGATGTGTATTCAATGAGCTGGATGTGCTGAATCCTTTGTTGCAGACGTTGCATATGTGGGGCTTTTCCCCTGGAACAAGAAAATCGAGAATGTCTTTACGTTTAAATTTTATAAATTGTTCTACGGAGATAAACTACTTAGTATTAATACAATAGAAGGTAAGTTTTAGTTATGATTCTTCAGAAAATCACAACTAAATTGCGTTTGACCAAATAAATAGAATCGATTAAAAAAAAATGCCATCCATTTTACTATCACCACTTTCGGCACTTTTAGTTACACGCTAACATAGAGTACACACAACATTTTTAAATTATTGCGAAGATGTTTTGAAATATTCAGATGACGCATGTTGAAGAAAATGCTGAGTTATTTTAAGGTTCTATGGTAGTCAAGGACCATATTGCTGATTGCTTTCCCTGAAAAAATATTTTATGTCAGACAGTCCCAAAACAAGGTTGTGACTGATTTCCTTCGCATTTAAATATTGCCTCACGTAATTACCGGTATGAGTCCGCATATGCCTCTTCAGCAGCGATGGTCTATCGAAGGTCTTTAGGCACACCTGGCATGGGAGCACGTTCTTCACGCCAGTGGCTTTCGGAGGTAGGTAGCTGTCCTTATGACAGACCAAGTTAGTTCGCTCGTACAACTTCACGAGGTGGTTGTTTAAACCTTCCAGGAACTTGAAGTCGATTATGTTCAGGATTTTAGCTGGTGTCTTTGCTTTTGTTGAGAGGTCCAGCGGTTCTGTTTGGATATCCATTGTTTTAAGGATTTTAAGCTTAAAGAACAAAATTACTTAATTTGAACTTATTTTCCGTTTAGGAATTTAAAAATCATTCAATTTGTTTTACCGCCATGATTGTAGATAATCTATTATTTCAAGAGCTTTTCCTTTCTTTACTACACGCATAGACCATATGCCACATTTGTAAAAAGGTTTTTTTATCAAAAAAGAATACCAGCATAGAACAACACCAGATAAATCTTTTCTAAAGGCTTTTACTATACACAGAAAAGCCTGCCAGAAACTGTTAGTAGGACACCGCAACCAATCAAACTAATTGAAAAACGGAAACTAAAATCTCGACTATCGGTTAAGATTTCCTTGAATTTCCACAGGTAACTGTCATAATTTCCCTTGTGTGGTCGTATTTAAAGGTTTGGGTGACGAGGCTAATGGCAGGGTGATATTAGTGTATTGGGTTGTATAACTGCGGAGGATCGAGTATTGTGGTGAACACAATGAGCTTGTAGAGCACCACGCACTAATCGACGTGATTGGGCTCTTTTTTGTTTGGACGTCGATGTGGGAAAGGATGAATACGGTGGTTTTGATTTAGGATGCAAATTACGTCTTTCGTCTATCATTTTACTAACTTTGTGACACAAACTTAGGTATAATGACTATTTTAGCAACATTTTACCCATCTTGATCTCTATGTTTTATTTCTCCATGCGGTATTTTTGCTGCCACTGGTGTTGCGAGTTTGGTCTGTGTATTATATTTCATAAGTATTTATGCGTGACTATATATTGTGTGACTAGATTTGTAAAACTATTGTGAAACCCTGAAAAATTATTTACTTTACCGATATAATTTGAATGTAATTGAAGGATATTCCTTTTTTTCTGGCACAACTTCAAAGTTTTATTTTCCTACGAACAAATAGGCAAAGCGAAAGTTTTAGTACAAATAAATTGTTAGCTAGTTGGGTTACATCCGATGCCCATTGTTGTTACAAACAATTCGATTAACTTAATTGCCACTGTTACTCAATTAACGCTTAGTGTCGAGAGCAATACCATATCCACGATTTTGGTCATCTACAAAAAGTATTGAAGAAAACGTAATCGCCTATAAAGGTGACAGTGCAAAGCTTTAGATCGCGCTTTGAAGGAAAGCCTCATACAAATATTTACCATCGCCGCTTTGTCGTTTGTCGTCTACCATCCAAACTGTCAATCACACCTTTCAAATTACCCACACAATTTGGAGATTTTCCGATCGGTATTTCAATAGTGGAATTGCACAATGTTTATTATATTTTGGGTAATTTTTCAGGCAAGAATGAAGTTGGTTGATTTTTTATGAGAATCCTATGAAATTACAATGACAAATTGAATGTATATATACAGCAAAGACTAATCTAGTAGAAAATATATTGATGATTTCGTTGATTTTCTTGCAGTGCCTTTTCAGTACTGAAGGTTGGCCTCATCTCCATTTATATTTTCCTATGTTTTGTTATATACTGACATTTATGACTAATATATTACTGTGTTTTATATATTATGGAAACGTACAAAAAACTGATTGATTTGTCTTGAAAATTATCTCGCTAAAACAAGTAGTACACCCTGTCTTTTCCAATTTGCATCTTTCGTCCGTGAATCCGCAATCATTTTACACAAATTTTACTTCCTCGTTTGTCTAGTGGTTATCGTATGCGTCTCTCACTGTGAGGCCCGGGTTCGATTTTCGGGTCGGGCAAAGTGTTATTTGTGAACTTTCCATCAGAAATTCACAATAGCAGCACAGAGTTGGAATCGTACCCGGTGGATGGCGATAGGCTCACCCCCTATCTCATGGGACTTAAACATAACAGGTGAAATGTGACTGGTGAACACCTCTGCCACACCCTTCTGGATAATATAGGCGTGTTGTTATGTTACTTAAATGACCTCTAAATATAAAACCTAACTTGAATAAAAATAGAAAATAGAATAAAATAGAAAATCTAATTTAGATAATGAATTGGTAAGCAAAACGGTGCTAAAACTTGCTTAGTAATGCGCTTCAACCGTAACCTACTTGCGAGCTTATTACAATAATCGATGGTGTTTATGGGGTGGTTACACACACAGACTGGGCATATGCGGCGATGGGGTGTCTTCACAATAGTCACCAATGCGCCAGTCACTTCCTGCGTTACTCGCTTATTGGTTTTAGCCGAATTAAAGCGTTTAGCCTAATTTGTACGAAATGGTGTGGTTTCTGAAGTCGTTGGCTTATCTAGTGCTGCGTCCATTAGCATGCATCGACTCCTAAGGTAGTTTTTAACGAGAAATAATAAGTGAAGCTTCAAAATTTATACTTTATCGTCAAAATTACTAACTCAGCCACGGGTTAGGTTAGGTTAGGTTGCTGACTTAGTAATTTAGAAGGCAACATACATTTTTGGGGGCGAATAATGGTATTAAAAAGAAGCCTGTTTAAATAGCACCCGTTTTTAACTGTAGGAAACCTATATATATAAGAAATTATCAGTTACATTGATTGGGTGCTTCGATTCCCGTCGATCAGTTTATTTGATATTAAAGTTTATTCCTGATATTATGCTTAGTGTTACCAATGTTAGATTTTTTAAATTTGCCGCGCTTTTACTGATCTATGAAATATGAAATGATATGAAAGTAATGATTAGGCAACTTGCGTGGAAAATTATAAAATTTAAGAATACACAACCACTATATTAATTTTCTAATGTTTTTTAACGTAACCTTAGCGATTTTGACAATATTAACTTTTTGAATGTACCTTTATGGGATTTGACATAACATTGACACAATGTCCGATATAATATATTAGTCTATGACACAATGCGTGATTCATGATGTCTATGTTAATCTTAAAATATTTTATGCTCTTCTAAACGAGGGAAATCTATAAAAAGAATATCCTGGTTGTAGCGGTTTGATATTTTTATGCATTTCAGTAAATATATTCAAAAGTAACTTCAAAGCTATTTCTAGCTTCAGATGTACGGCTTAAAATTGCTTCGCAGTGGTACTTTATTTCTACCTATTGTTGTTTTAGCAACAAGACTCACAGCGCTATTCAAATCGCGCTTTACCTCTTATTCAAATTCCTTCTCAAATCCGATTTACTCCAACTTGTTAAGAGCGCCTTGTTCTTTCTTTTATTTATTTTTGTATTGAGAGGTAAAAAGAAAGCTTTTGTTTATAGGTAGATAGCTATCTGAAGATATTAGGGACGATAGCACGCATGAATTGAATGAATTTGGGTCAGGGAGACGATTGTTTACGGTAAATTTGATGCGAACGGAGTTGTTTTGTTTTAGGGTACGCTTTATATATTTGTGTTTTTTGCAGCATTAGCGTAATTGAGGCAGGTATGTAAAATTAAACAGATTACTAAGATCCGCTTAAAATATGAGCCTTTTTTTTCTGATTACAAGAAAGTCTGCTTCTAGCCTAGTAAGTTTTTTTCTTTTCTGTGTTGAGCAGTTTTGCCAACTCCAAAACTTTCATACGCTAGAACAGAGCCAAAAGTCGCCAAAAGGTCACACGATGAGCTTTCTTTTTTCGGTCGTTAAAAACTTAATTTTCAGTCACTCTCAAGTGTGGACTTCTAATTTACAAGACCTTTACTCCCTTCAATCAATACCATACCAATAAAATGAGAAAACTGCAGAATGTCTTATGTTTTGCGCAATTTTAAGTATTTTACTATTGGTGCACCCTAAAAGAGGCCGGAGAAGTCACTAGATTTTTTTTTTACGCTAAAACGATTTATTGTCGCTAGGGCATGCCCAAAGTCCCAGATCTAGCGACGAAGTCGCTTAATTGGCAGCACTGGTATGGGTAACAACTACTGGGAGCAACTTATATTTTTTGCGAAACGTTTGCTATCATTTGATGAAGAATATACCTTCTAATAGATTATTCCACACATTAGTTGGTGTGTCTACCTTATGTATAACTTAGGAACATTTTGCTACTGTCAATATATTGTCTAACTAGACACTACAGCATCATACATAAGTCGAATTATAAGCATGCCACTCTAAAGCATTTACCAAGGAAACCAAGACCCAAAACACAACGAAATCAATAGACATTGAACCAAGTCTATAAAATCCTCGTATATTTTCACTCGCACGGCAAAAAGGTCCTAAAATCGAGAGGCAATAACTTGGGCAGCTAGTGCCTCACAAATATAAAAGTAACAAAGTAAGAAACAAAAGGTTCTCACAATATTTTCGCCAAATTACGCGCTGTATCGATCGCCGGCGCCTGATGCATAAATGCATTAGACTGAAGATAGGCACCTCGCACTATTTGGGTTTCAGCGATGGGATACAGCGAGGAACATAGCGGAGCAGATATTGTTTCTTGTAATGCCTACTGCACTCAAACAAAATATATTTGCATTATTTGAGTACCTATAATTATAATATTTTCGGCATAATTCAGATTCAGATTCACGGCATCTAGATCTTATAAAATTAAAATATAATTGCTGGATACTAACTGAAGTATGTAGTAATATGAACTTGTGCAGAATATCTCTCTTACCTATATTTACGAGACTGGACACAGTTTTGTTACGAAAGCATCCTTTGTGATATATACGGCTCACTAGAATCTTATAAGTCTATATTATGTTTTTAAACTTTCGCGATATGAGTGCATTTTTCAAAAATTAGACAACGGGTCTGAATCGCTTAATTATTATAAAAGTTAATAAATATCTATGCTCGACGTTTCGAAATGACTTGTATAATTCGTGGTCACGAGCCGACTGATGACCACGAATGATGCAAGTCTAATAAGTCTCTTGCAATTGTTTTTACTCTTTGAATTATAATACCATCATGAAATAATTGAAACAGGACAATCGTGTGAAATAGTCAACTTATCTGTTATTCTGTCTGCTTATAGTTTTGATCAGGATACATCAGTCCCTGTTGTAATCTAATTGACCAAATCATTTCAAATGCATTTTAAAATATCTAATCAAATCGCTGCACTCTCATACCTTAGACCCTCCCCCCATCGTCCTCGTCCTCCCTAAATTTATTCTTAATAAAGCTGGGAGCGGCCGATGTATTTTTTGATATCTCTCGCTTTGCGATGAAAGCTTGCAATCCACCGGTGTTTTTTCGGGATCAACTCTGTTCAACGTTTTGATCACGTATTTTCGATGGACGGATGGACGATCTCCTCTTAGCGTATATGAAAGGCCAACTCATTTTTTGGCGATTTTTATTCAGTTTGTTTTGTATTGAGTTTGGTTTTAAGATTTGATGTGCTGCAAGTCTCCTGAGTAGGTAATTTAAAAAGGTACAAATCAATGACAACTTTGGTTTTAAGTGTAATTTAAGATGGTTTGACTAAACATGATAATGATTATGATAAATTTGTGGTTTTAGGTTACAATCTACAGTATCATAATGGATTGATGGATAGTTTTGTAGAAAGACTCCATCCAATTTCATAGAGAAAGTAAGGGTTTTTAAATATTACCATAAAATTACTTAGGTTTAGTTCAAGATCTTTCTGAAACTACAATTTTGAAACAACGATGGAACGAAACAGAGGTTTACTTTGCAATGTTGATTGACATAATAATGTGTAAGTATATACATAATTTGTATGTAGCACAGTTGAGATTAAAATTAATATAATTTAATTATTTTATTGATTAAATCCAAGTACTGAAAATATTAAAAATAACAATTTTCTGTGTATTAATTAGTCAATTAATAAAAAGTTACTTGTTAGTAATACAAGTCGTTAGTTATTTACTTTTAGATACCGCTATGAACGCAGTTGAACAACTTCTCGAATTCCCTTTCAGTATCTTCCGTCCTTTTCTGACAAGATTTATGTTTACGTTTTATTTGTATTTTTTTTTATTTGTGTTTTTACGTGTTTGTCAGAATAAATATATTTCTTTCTTTCTTTCTTATCTTCTTATTAATTAATTGTATAGCATTTAGCTATGCTTAGTAAATAATATTAAGATAGTCACGTAATGATGTAACATACAGTTGAGAAATTTAGGGTTCTGGCAATAGCTGAGTGGTTAAAGCAGCTGCATGGTATGCAGAGGTCGCAGGTTCAAATACTGCCGGTCCCATAATTCAATTTTCAACTGTTTCTTAGTATAATCCCGTTCAGTAATTTCAGCAAGTAGTAACCAAAATTTGTTAGTACTTTTAATATTAATGTATTTTCCATGTACCTACGACTCGGACGTGGTAAAGTAAATCTAGCATTAGATTTCAAAAGATTTTCTTTTAAAAGTCTCAATTCAGTAACGAATGGCTACGTTACTGCTGATGTCTGCTGTTTTATTACAAAACCTCGTACTACCCATCTCGAAACTGAAACAAAAATATATGCTTGGAGCAAAATCTTTGGCAAACCAGACTTTTAGTTACATTAACTGCAGCGGAGTAAACAACTTTTATAAACCTCCTCCGCAGCTGACGTTAGCGGAAAACTAATTCACTGAAAGATAACTTAAAATATACAGTTCAAGTAATGTGGAGGCGAGTAGGCGTGGTTAACGTAGCGTTGGGCGGGCGGGTAGGCGTGGCCGCCCAACTATGTCAAGAGCTTTCTGGCTTCAGAATGGATTATTTTTCTTTGATGGCACTTACAGAGAGAGCCGTGGTAATGGAGTGGGCTATACTTTCGTAGCTGTTTAATAGCGGAGCTGTCTTTGGTTTTATTAAAGGATCTTTTAGCTGAATTGGAAACTTCTTGTTGGATTCTGAGAGCTAATTAGGAAAGAGAGGAGTGTTTGTATTTGTTCTTGACAACACGGTTTCTGTAATGGGATGAAAGCATTGAAAGCTTTAGTAGATAAGTACTTTACTCGACAAGATAGATATTAATTCTGTAGAATCTTAGCCTCGAGAGTAAAGAGGTACCTAATTTAAATTCGTAAGGGGCTAGGTAGGCGTATTTGCCAGATCTAACATAGATATTAAATAAATCTAAGACACGAATCGATTCAAGAACTATATACATAAATACACTTTGTTAAGTGGCACTCAATGGCATCTTTGGATGGAAAATGAAACTTACCTAATCTCTCTAAATTTATGATCAAATCTAAAAAATACATATCAAGCTAGTATTATTATTATATCGATATAAGGTGTAAATACAAGAATCTATATGATATTTCATATAACTACGTTCAAACTACTTACCAGGAGTGTGTATTAAAAAAAAGCCAGTTTAAAAATAAACTTAAATTGATTTTAAATCCAACTACTTTAATAATTTAGTTAGCTTCTCTGAGAATGTACTGGCTTTTTCATAACAAATTTAGAAACAAGATTTTAACATTAAATTATTTCACCAATACGAAAACTCAATTTTATATTACCTAATTAACATCAAGTACATACAGAACGATACGTCATATCCAGTCTGACAATATTCGAAACTCTCTAAAAGAAGTAATATGATAAATCTAACATTTTATGTCTTATAATTTTGATACAGTCCTACGACTTTATTTATTTTCATAAAACTATTAAATGTCTGTGGTTGACTCCTTAAATATAGTAGAATTAGACTTTAGAAAAATTACACTAAGTTGTCAAAAAACGCATCGGCTCTTTCAAATCCTGGCTCAGAAAAATATTTTAATACGGGTGAGTGTAGATGAAATCCTCACTCACCCCTACTAAAATGTTTTTTTTGGGTTCAATATTTTTTTTTTTGGTTATTTCACAAATAACATTGACAACGTAGGGACGTTTACTAGGTACATAATTTGACTGAAGATCTCGGGCACTGGCATTAGTTATTATACCGTTAACCCAACAAAATAATATAATCGCTATTATACGCAAATAGAAATGTTATATAACTTCTGTTTAAGACAGTACCTAGTAAACAAATAAGCAAATATCATACGCAGTCATACCCCCACCATAAAAACTGGCATTATACAGCAGGGAACGATTTGACCATGGGTATAACCATTCAAACGGGTTATTACGTAATTTAATTAAATCATAAATAAATCATAAATCATAATCATTTATTGCGAATATAGGTCACAAAGATATTAAGACAAACAACAACATTTGTATAAACAACTCAACAACGTTTGTATCTAAATCGTTTAGAATATTTGTACAAGGTAAAGTTAATCTAAGTAAGTAAGTAGGTAAACTGATTACTTAAATATGATTTTTCCAATGCCGTAAAAGTTTGATGTCTAATTTACTTAAAATAATAGTCTTTGCTTAGGCATAGAAACGGTATTTAGCAACTTGCTTTCTACTTGTCTATACGACGAGTCCACATATTTAATTTACCAATTCAATTCCACAACTCCATATATCATACATTTTGTCTCAGCCTCTCAGCAGAGGCGTGTAACACCCCTCGGTAATTCTTTCAATTTCATCATGTATATTAAAATGAGTTTGTGTTACAGAGTGTCTGTAAGCGCCCAAGACGTCGGCGGTTTAATATGTACGGGGACATTCTTATTATCTTGCCTGGTGAGTGTTTCCAATGTCAAACGGTATCAACCCTAAATGTACGAACAAAATGTTCTTAAAAGTCAAGGTTTAATTTCCAGAAATATAGTGATATCGTTGTAGCCGATGGCTTTTAAAAGTTAAAGTAACTTAGTTAGCATTTACACAAAGACATTCATTTTAGTACGTATATATTTTCGAAAATAAGGATTGATTAGCAACATATCTCTCGCTGTTCGTAGAAACACATTGTGGAATTAGTGATAGCACTAGAGTAAGTAGATCATAGCTCATCAAACATGCTGCAAAGCTATTTTCACCTGAAACTCAGCTTCAGCTTAATACGAGTGCTGTGTAATGAAAACATATTGAAAATACAAAATAAATACATAAATCAACTACTAATAACAAACCAATCTATGGTAACCGTTTATAGCCTGGTTATTTAATTACTAATACCAAGTTAGGTGAATAAATGTTTACCCCAATCAATGTCGTACCGCACCCATAAACGCACATCGTGCCTCTCGCCGTGTCGCGCTGTAGATTTTTTCCAATTTCGCTCGTCGACGTGTCGAGAAAAATCCTCTTTTGATTTATATTTTAATTCACCGTCTCATTTCAATTTATGGGCAAGCTGGAGGCTTTGTAAGGCATTTGTACCTGTCTAATGTTGTCTACATGCTAATGTCTCTCAATTCTATCATATATTTTAAGTAGCTCTCAAAGGAATTGTAAATTGGTTTCGTAGTTACGTATTGCGAGCTTCGTTTTGAATTGGAATACATTTGAGTAGCTTTTTGATTGGTTTGTTTCAATATTACGCGTTTTGTGGAGATGTTTAAGGATTGTAATTTGGTTTGGGATTGTTTTCCGATTTCGTTTTAATTAATGCAATGAAGAACAGCTCAAAATTTGTATTTTCATGGAAAAACTTGAATAAGGCACTGTCGACACGTGGTCAACACCCACATAGGTATACCGACATACATGACCAATTAATAGTCAATCTAGGTATTATACTAAGACGATCGACGATAATCATTTAAATCCAAAATATTTCTAAATCAAGAGCGTTTATTAAGTTAATAATTGTATAATAATATAATTACGAATATTTTTCTTGCTCAGGATTTAAATATGCGAACCTCTTTCAGATTTATCTCAAACCTTTTCAGCAAATATACCCTCTTTAGCGCAACTTATAACAGACTTTATAACCTAAAATAACGTCTTGTCCTTAGTTTTAGAACAACATTAAAAAGCGGGGGGTCCGCAAGATGGCGCGGCAAAAAGCCTGTGAAGTAACAGATGATCTTCATTTAAATATTTAGGGACATTGGGGTGTTTGAAGTACGGGCAAGGACACTAACACACTACGCGACTTTTGGATGTTTTATCTAGGAATTAAAAAAACTGGGATTTAAAAAATTTGATAGATATTTCAACAAGTTTTAGAAAACCTGGTAAGAATTCTTAAAACTTCTTAAAGGCTTCTATTTATAAATATAGATATTAATAGTTTGTGTGCCATAATTGGTAATAATAATAAAAACATGTAGGTACTGTATCTACTCAATGTTTTCAGATATTTGTTCAAATTGAAACGTTAAAATACTAAGTAATATAAGTTTTTGCATCACCCCACTGCTTTTTTCATGTGAAAAGGTTATAAGACGCGAAGACAGAAGCAAATTTTCAAAACATTTTGAAGTATAATTCACCTTGTGTGTATCCCAATGAGATGCAGGTCCCGTCAATATGATCTGGGATCAAAGCTCGCACTTCCAATATTTTTTTATTTTTTTTTTATATTTTATAAAAAAGCTTACTAGTATTTTGCAAATATAAATAACTAGTATTCTTGTTAACCCCTCCAGCTAAGCTTAATTCACTTGTGTTCACGTCCGTGGTGTAATGGCCAGAATTCAAAGCTACGACCTCGCAATCGTAAGACCAATACCTTATCCATTGCGCCACGCGGCCGCTTCCAATATTAACCTACAATGTTTGTGTTTTACGACAATTGCGGCCATAAGGGTTAGAGATCAGCTAGCTTAGTAGTAACTGCCAGAATCGAGTACTAAAAATAAAGAACCACTAAAAGTAAAGATTTATGGTACTCTTTCCATTTTACATCATCACAGACTAAAACCAGCATGATTCGTCTGATATTCTTATTAAAAATATCGTATCGCTCAGCAAGTGGCAGTTGTTATGAATTAAATACTGATGTTTTGCACATCAAGTTCTAACTTATATTTATTTAAACTACTTTTTGTATATTCGAGGTCTGTAGGTAATTAAATGTCTTGGTAAACTAAATTTAGTCAGAAACTAGTTTAGAACAAAATACAATGGATTAGATATTTGAAAGTGTTTTCTGGAAAAGAGTTAAGCAAGCAAAAACTTCAACACCGTGGTCGAAAATGACAAGACGGAAACGTGAGTTATATTTTTGCAATCTGCCCTTATTAAGAAAAAAATTTTAGGTACCAGGAATTATAGCATGCATAAAACTAAAAATAAAACCAAGAAATACATAAATCCATCACTACTTTTAATTTCTGTAACAACAACACGTCAATAAATTGTTTGTAACATTAAATTTAAGCATGTGGATAACAAAGGTATAATGCACCGTCTAACTTAAACATAACTAAAGTACGTAAAACACTCGAGAAAAAAAGAATTGGTTTCACCTGTAACTAAATGGACTTTGCTGACTTTGGATAAAAACTTATTTGTATTCTTGTATGTACATGAAATAAACTATTTATATACTAACTCCCACGACGAGTAACGGAAAAGTGCTAAGTTTGTGATGTGCCAGCCGCAGCTCAGCTCAGCTTGGCACGGGCACAGGAACGGAGGATACGAAGCTTAAATAACCGCCACCAATAGGTATTTGTTACATATGCTAAAACACTTTGAAGATTAAGCCATGTAAAATCACCTGGAACAAAAGAAACCACATATTAGGAACACTGGTAAGGCAAGAGGATAAATAGAATAGCATGAGCGGCCATCGTAAAGTAAGAATTTGTTTGGATACAGCGATGTTTTTAATTAATCGTCTAACTAAGACTTAAATGCACTTAAGATACTCAGCATGAAATAAGTTACGTGAAGTTGTGAGGTACCAGGCAAATTTAACATATAACAACAAATTTAAATAAGAAAATCAAACATTTTGCCAGCATTTCCGCCGGACTAGTCATCTTAATAAATCTAGCAGCAGGTACCAAACAGGTTTATAATACGGAGGATAGCATGGACCCTCAGGACAAGCGTCAGAATGGGTTCATTTTGCGATCACTTTTTGAATCTTGGCAATTCATTTGGACAAGGATTTTGATGGAAATTGATATATAGCAGATGAGGAAAACAAAATAAGAGTACTTACGTAAAAAAAAATAAGATGTAAGCGCGTTACTCTGCTCGCGGCTCATGTCGGAGCCGCGGCAGCCGCGCGGGCCAGCGGCGCGGGCGGGCGACGTCGAGCGACGCCGGCGCCCGCGGCACCGGGCCGCCGGGGCCTGCTGCCGTTGCCAGAGCTGCTAGTCTGCCTGCAACAAAACAAAAGGTTAAACAAAACGACATATCTTCACGCTTATATGGGTATGGCAGATGTGTAATAACCTCACTTCATCAGCTATATAAAGGCTCCATGTGATGAATGATGATGAACCCCGCAGTGAGTGGTACAGTATAACCATACTATGTAAACGCAACATAATTACAACTAAATTGATGCGGGACCGTCTACGGTCGTCAAATTGAATAAGTATTTTAGGCATTAAAATATTGATTCAATTTGACGACCACGTGCTACGAAATTGACAAGAAAGTGGTACGAAATTAACAAGGAAGTGCTACGTATTAGAATGTGCTACGAAGTTCATTAGAAAGTGCTACGAAATTAACAAGGAAGTGCTACGTATTAGAATGTGCTACGAAGTTCATTAGAAAGTGTTACGAAATTAAAGGCATGCAAAGGCAAGAGATTTTTGTAAGAAATCAGCACTATAATTTTATTTATGTTTGCGAGCTAGAGTGTTTTCGGTGTATAATATTAGCCACGTGTAATTTTAACAAAACAGGATAAAAAGAATGGAATATTTATAATAATAAATGAAAAATGCACTTACCATACCGCTACAGGTCACCGGATCGGCGGGCACCCTGGCTCACTGCAATAAATACACACAATTATTATAAATAAAAATTAGACACGTGTTCATAAAAAATGGGCTCTTGACAGAAATTTTCTGTGGTTTGGAGAAAAAGGTAGTAAAATCATAAGCCTTGTTACTACTAAATCAAAATAAACAACAGAAAAGTCCGAAAAAACTATATTTTTCGAATATTAGAACAATAGCTATTGAAAAAGCACAGAAGAGGCGCAAGGAAGTAATAACTTCAATAAAAGGACACGATAATTCAACAATAAATTAAGACTTCCACGTGGCTATGTATGAAAATCAAAATGGCGGAGAATAAAAAATACAGTTGCAATAAAAGATTAGATTACTCACGTCCCGCTGCAGCACCCGAATGCAAGGATGGCATGGTGCCGCTGCCTTATATAGCCTAGTTTTATGACACCTGATTAGGATAACCTCGTAAGTGCATATTTTAACTGTTTTGTTTACTCCTTGGATTTGAGGATACTAATATATTTAAGACTTGAGGCCTAACATAGACTTGCTATTTCGTTGATTACATTAAGCGTCACAAGTTCTAATTTGAAGTAATGAATTGAAAATAGTGCATTTTGGACCTATATATTTATGAATATTTTATATTAATAATAATTTTAAGAATAAGGCAGATTGTTTAGTGATCTAAATACTTATGTAGGTCAGTAAAATAACATATTAGTATTAATCTAATTTCATCTAAATCTATACGGGGGCAAGAGTATAAATTAAAATCATAAACTTCCATACAAATAAAATACAATTAGATGTTAGACTATTTAATTGAAATATTGGCCGAAAGTGCCTACAACCATGCGTATTAAACTCGTCCGAGTTTAATACGCATGGTTGTAGGCACTAGGGCACTAGGGCACTGTAGGGCTGTAGCACAAATAATAAGTAATTAAGTAATCATTAAAATGACGTATGATATTAAATATAAAAGAGCATTTCATAATAATTAAATGAACAATTATTTGGTGTTTTATCTTGGCAGTTTGATTTACAAAATGCAATGACCAAAAACTGTATCGCCACAAACCTGATTTTATGAAAAAATATAATTCCTTGTTTTGTGTCTGAAGATTTTCAAGTAATTTGAGATATAAATTAAAAGGGTTTTAAATAACATAAGTGATTTGCTATTTAAACATCAAAATCAACTGGTTGCTAACATTGTATTCATAAATAAATCACGTTTTTTTTTAACATTTCTTCACTAACTTTTTATGAAATTTGATTTACAATTTAAATATCCAGTTTATAAATAAAATATACTGTTTCTTCATATAAGACAACAGTTCTTATATTGACATAGCTATATAATACATAGTACCGCATCGATAAAAAATATCATAGTCATTCGGTCTCATACTCCTTTGTCTAAGTCAAGGTTAATGATCGAAGATGAACCTGTCAATGTTTGCATTACCATTTGACTGGTATTCCAAAGTGAAGACTTATTTTTTCAATTAATAGTTATTTATGGTACTAGTGAGGAAAGTTTGATATTTTTGTTGAGTGTGGCTTTAATAATGAGCTTGCAAAGTAGTCTAGAATTTTAATTTATTTAATTGTAGACTACTGAGCTACGCGAATGATTTAAAATACAAAGATAACAAAAAATGTAATCCTCATGAATTTTGCGATGCTTTTCACCTAGTAAGAAAATTGTATGTATTAAGAAACCCAAACACCACTCACGCCTCTGATGTGCCAGATATATCTCAAACACTAGAACGAATTTTTATTTGCTAAAGAAACTAAATTAAAAATTTTACCCGTCATTATTATCTTTTTGTTTATTTGTGGCTTTTTTATTGTCATTTTTGTTCGTAAAAAGTAATTTAAGTCTTTTAAAGTTATTTTACAAAACCTACAAATAGTACAGAAAAGTAACCTCACATATTTAACAATAATGAGTTTATTAAATTATTCAAATACTTTATTTCTATTGTAAAGTTATAAAAAATGCAAGAGATTATCATAGATCAAAAAATTAAGATATCTCATGTAATAGTTGTACATTTAATTAAGGATGTTGAAATGATTTATGTCTTCGTTTGTTTTAGAACTGCATGGTTTCTCCAATTTTTTATAGCCTGTACATTAAAAGGATATTGTGTTTTGAAATTTCAGCGTTTTGCCTCAAAACTCGTTTTTACTCACTAGAGTAAAAAATAGGTTCTTCTCATTGATATCGGGCATGCAAAAAAAGCCTTTTTGTGCTGAAGAGGTGAAAATTATTTTTCTCATTTATTTGCGAGAAACTATAAAGTTAAATAATCTGCTAGCTGTTGCTTGACCAGGACTGTCACTTAACCAATACAGTAAATGCTAATTTTGGACGTTAATCTTAATAACAACACAATTGTTGTGTTGTGTGTGTGTACTTAGGACTCATGATCTCATGAAATATAGTTAATATGCGTCTAAGGCTACTTTTTACTATGTAAGCGAAGCCACGGCCAAAAACTAGTACTATCTTATTTATGAAGCAGAGTTAATTAGTAGTTGTACATTATGTATCTTTTTACATAAAATGCACTTACATCATTATGCGCTCTGCGTTTGTACTAAGTTTTCTCATTACACCCTCGAATGTTCATTTAGACCTTGATCTAGAATATTCTATTTGGATGTTTACGAGATTTAAAACCAAAGTTTACCTTCAAATACTATAATGTGTTAAGGTTTTATTTAAATTGAGTTTTTAAAAGCTGCGTAATAATCATCGTCTTTCCTAGTAACATTAATAATACTAGGCCGTAGCCCAGGTACAATGATCAAAAATGTTACTCGTAGAATAAATCTGGAAGTGGCAGCTTTATTCGATTTTCATAATATTATAATTTGTTGCTTTTCTTCTCAATTAAGCTTGAGAAACAGGTCCTTAATACAATGATTTTCACACCGATTACACGGTGAAATAATACTAATAGTATTCCCAGAGTTATTTGTTATACCACTGTAATTAAATTCATGCCAAAGAATTGAAATTGCTTTGTCAGCTTTTAAATATTCCAAGTTTACTAAATGATTAATTTTAAAGAAAACGTTTGAATATGGTTTATTTTTGAAAAATCAATTATTTGTACTTACTACAAATCATTCCACAAAAATATTCAAATTCAAAATACTTAAATATTGATACGGTCTTTTTTAAGTTTTTTTTAATAACTGCCTCGTTGGTCTCGTGGTATAATTTCGCCCACTAGGAGGTCTCGGTTTCGATTCCCGGGTCGGGCAAGAGAGTATTATCGCAATTTTCCGTCAGGAAATTGTCAATGGCAGCATGGAGATGGAATTGTATCCGGTGGATGACAAATAGGCTCACCTATCCCATGGGAACTAAACATAACAGTTGAAATATGGGTGAGGTACAACTCTGCTCTTTTAAGTAATATAGGCGTTATGTAATGTTATGATCGATATTTCTAGTGCAATATACGAGCTAAATTGTATTCGAAGTGGATACAGGTGGCTATTCCGATTACTAAGTACTAGAAGCTATTATAATAATTATCGCCCTTGATAAAATACAGAATATTATCGGCCGATACCGCAATAGGTGTTGCTACTTTTTGATTCTTACTTATAGTATCTATGCCAATTTGTTGCTCTCGCATACAACGAAGTACCTTTTCGTATCTTAGTTAAGTAACGATTTACATTACCCTCCAAATAAGAAAATTGTATTTAGGAATATTCTTGCATATCATAACGTAAAAACAAAGCAATAACCTGTAAAAGCCAAAACTAAGAGAAACAAAATCCTCTCCCTTATTAACTACTCCGTTATTCTCTCAACGGACGAACTTTCCAACTACCCACAACTAAAATAAACAGACTTTGTCACATAAATATCCTGGAGCGAGTACCTAACCCACTAAATCAAAGCACATAGTCTTATATACCAGTACATAGTCCTTATATAAACCCTCGCCATTTTCCCTCGCTAAATTTAATAATCCTGGGACGGTTGCTCCGTAAGACAAATGTCCACCCCCTCCCAACCCCCCCGATAGAAAAATATTATATAACCCTGGAAAAACGGGAATGGGAGTGAGTCCCAATAGGCGTGGTAAAGCCACGCCTTACTAGTGGGAGGAGCGAAGGCTTTCACACTGTTGACGACGAGCCAAATGTTCTCCTTTATTAGATGAAGGTAGATAATTTAGCCCGAGTGGCCCAACATATAAATTGTACGGAGAAATGAGTTTGTTTGCTATTGAGCACCTGAGATTGGCTTGTATGTGATAAAAGGTAATGATTCTATTTACTACGTCTGAGCAGCCAATGTTATACGAATCTAATCATGTAATGGAAAAAAATGTTTCACTTTCCCTAAAAATAGAAAACAGGCTGAGTTTTTACCCAATGGTATGTGGAAACCACAGCTCAAAACCATATTTAAAGGTGTTTCTGAGATGTGTTGCTTCACCGATGGCCTATTTCAAATTCATTGTGGTAGTTAAAAGGTGATATGGTGCATTTCTTTCACAAATCTCTACCAACGACGTATTAAAAGATATACCAAATGTGTGCTCGTTATAATAAACTATTTACCAACAGCTGTTTGTATTGTGGGTAGTGTACAATTTATTTGAACAGAAGTAGTTTGTTAGATACGGCGTAGTAAATACGAACAGTTTTTTTTACTTGCAGAATCTGATGGATATTTAGCTGAAATTATCATATGATTCTTTATTTATTATTATTATGGGTCTTCAACAATACTGATAAACTTATAGTCAGTAGTTTACGGAATAAACCAATATAATCCTAAGAAACAGTTAAAATTATGGGACTGGCAGGATTTGCGCCTGTGACCTCTGCACCTGGGCAGCTTTTTACCACTAAGCTACGGTCGCATCTTGCCGGGACCCTATATATTTATACTATATTCCTCAACTGTATGAACGTTACGTCATTAAGAGACGGTACGTTCATGCATTTGTTCCTATCTTAAGTAGGATACAAACCAACGGGGCGAAGTTACATTCAACATAAATGTTGTAAAGAATGAACGCGTACCTTATTTCAACTTCTTATTGATTATTTTTATAGCATTTAGCTATGCTTAGCAAATTATACTCAAATTTCAAATCCTGTCGGTCCCATAGTTTTTTCATAATGAAGTTAATTATATTATCTACAGATGCTGCTGGCAGTTTGACAGATTTTCTGATTACAGGATAAGTAGGCAATTTCTGAACTGACCCCATAATTATGTAGGTATTTAGCCATTTTTGTGATAATGGCTTTCAATAACAAAATTAATAATTAATTTAAGCTGATAAAGGTATTAGATATAAGTAGCTCAAAGGTACATCTCATTAAGTGACGAAATAAGTATGAATATTGTTAGTATAAATAAGTAAGTACGTGAAGTACATATCTGAGTAGACGACTAAAATTAGCATCGATTAGGATGCTATGACACTGAAAGTGAAATTATCGAGAAATCGATTAGATTGGCGTGTCGCACGCAGCGAGCAACGTTATTCAATAGTCAATAGTAATGGAAGAAAAAATGGACAGTGAAAATAAAATCGCAGTGACACGCGATGTTTTGTAGCTATCCTTTGGCTTATACAACTTTTCAAGACGGTGTTTTATAAATGACACACTAGGAATAGTTCCTATATCGTTACATGTTCTAAATTGATGATTGCTTTTTTATCCTGAAAAATTTAATCCTCACGAATTTTGCCATATACTGACAAACTCAAACACTACTCACGTTTCTGCTGTTCCAGACATATCTTAATCACTAGAATCACTAATTCATGTTTATTTGCTAAATAAAATTGTAATTAACACTATAACAACCAAAACCAAAGAAATATTGCCTCGCAACCAATTTTGTTTGTTTATCCTATGTAACTTAAGTTTGTAATTCAAATATTTTCGTAAAAATAGAATTAACCTAAAAATAAGTATAGTTATTTTATATTTGTAGATTTAAATAGAAGATGTTAAAATTAAATAAAACCTCATTGAATAGAAATGTTTATGTCACCGTTTGTTTTAGAAGTTGTTGTGTTTACCGAGCATATTCATTGGAAGGATATGGTGTTTAGAAATTTGCCTCACTAGTGAGTATAACAACTTTTACTCTCTGATATTGGCAAACAAGTCTTTTCGTGCTGGATAGGTGAAAAATGTTAGTAAACATCGGAGTACTCCGTGCACGCGTGATTGAATGTTAAATGAAGTATAAGTTTTGCAGGCCACATCTTGTCAATTCTGTGCTAGATGAATCCAGATAGCTATCTATAAAAACAGTAGTTCCTTATCAGAGGGTCAGTGATATTTGGGAATCTGCCCTTGTATTTCAAGAATAAGCAGTTTTGAACGTAAATCGGTTATATTTTGAAGCAGATTTATAGGTAAGGTGATGTGTAGTGTTAAATCTGTCTTTTTTTTGTAATAACTTTAGACTTATCAAAGATTTTCATAATAAAACAAAACGTTTTTTATTAGCAAAGCTATTTCCATTAACAGGTCCTTTAACAAATCCCAAACAAAACGTCCTTTAACCGAATTACCCCGCGAAGGGAGAAAATAAAAACACAACAAATTAATGATCCCCTCTAACTTTGGAACGAGGGACCACACAAATGCTAATTCTTCAACTACTAAACATTTTTCGGTACGATTTCCAAAAAGAATTCGGTACAGTCAAGAATAAAAGCTTGTGAATTTTAAAGACCTTAGATCCTTTGTTGGTTATATTATAAATGATAAGATAATGTTCTGGAAATGAATACTGACGATGCATAAAAGCTGTGGTTTCAATTAATGTCGCTATGTCGCATCCTTTGTTATAATGTTCTAAACATACTGGTTAGATAGGTACATCTTGAATTACAAAACGGCAAATACAGACAGCTACCGATCAACCTATACATTTCCAGTATTAGCTGGTCTTGCATTGCACGGAAAGCCCAAACACCGCGAGACCAATATCTGACAATGTATACGTTGATTGATAGCCGTGTGTACATGCTAAAGTACTATTTTGTAAGTATAACTAGGTAGCTAACTAGCTGAAAATGAGTGACCATTATGAAGATTGAGTTTATTTTCGTATAGCACCTGACAATAAATATATAGGGTTAGGTTGTTATTATATAACCTAAATGCAATAATCTAAGCCCATTAGTGTTTGACCGAAATTTAAAAGAATAGGATTTAGGTAGAACAACATTTGTTGCAACTAGTACAATTAGTAGGCAATTCAGTCACCCAAACCTTTACCTGTTTGTGAAAATTCTTCGGTTATCCTTGTCTCATGAAAAAATGCCATCAATAATACCTTTTATAATAGCTTATACAATAAGGACCTTATTCTTATAATTTGCACTGTTTGTGTTATAATATATTTTCATGCTACACTTATTTTGTTATAAACTAAAAATAAAAGTTCAAAAAAGAATGTATCTCATCAGTGTCCTAAGCTTCATATTTCTTATTTTAATAACGCTTGGTTGCTAAGCTAACCAAGTGATCTTATTTAGATACAGAATATACCTAACAATCTGTGCACTATATGACATACCTGGTCATATCATATATAAAACAATCCGATAATATCGTTCATTTTACCCAATTTTAGAAACTCATTTTTTATTACTGTTAACTGTTTGCAACTGTATTCAGGCCCCTTTACATCTGGCGTTGGACAATTTAAAAAAACAAAAAGGTGTATCTTCGCCACAGGAAGTTAGAAAAGGTTCGGAAAAAGGACAATCTCCACCCAGATCCTGTTGTTTGTTTGCGCGCACACATATTTTTTAACTAAGTGCCTACTTTGAATAACAATGCCTCTGAACCGTTAAATGTAAAGATTTATGTAATGTAGTCTTTGTGATAACGCTGCCTTTGGACTGTTTTAGTGAGAAATTGGGATGCTGTATATAATAGATGTTTCGACTAGTCGGCCACTTTTATAGTCACCGATTAGTCGGCTTGACTATAAATGATAATAATCTAGTTTTACAAGTGCAACATAGCTTGTGCCGCTTTGAAATGATCTGCATGTTGTGGTGCAAAGAACAAAAAAAAATATAACAAGGCCCCGCCGAGGAGTCGGCCAAATTTGCTGTTGCCGACAATTCGGTCAAACTCATAGTCGGCTCATGTCTACTGTATACATTTAGGTACAGTCAGCTTCAGGAAGAATTTAGCTTTCAAGGTATTCAAAATTATCTGAAAAACAACAATTCAATTTTATGTTAGCATACAGGGTATTCAAAATGTTGTAAGCATCCGAAGTATTCCAGAGTGTTCAAAACATCTTAACAATCAGTTTTCAATATTATGTTATATATAGATAATATACCGTGCTAGCTAACATAACATAACAGCACGCCTATATTACCCAGAAGGGTGTGGCAGAGGTGTATAACACCCACACTTCACCTGTTATGTTTTAGGTCCTATGTGATAGGCGGTGAACCTATCGCTATACACAGGGCAAAATTCCGTGCTGTTATTGAGAATTGAGTAATATTTTTTTTCATAGTAAGTTTTTTTTATTGTTGGTAGTTAGTAGTTTATTAGAAGTGATATTTCTTTCCTTTTTATATCGAAACCTACGATGTAATCTCATTTTTACCAACCAACTTCAATTAAAGAAAGTTCTGTATTCGATCTGTTTGTATGTTTGTAACTTGGTACATTCGCGATTTTCTCGGCAACTAATGGTTCGATTGCGATGCTTCTTTCGGTATTCTTTTCTTTTAGCAAAAAGGAAATAATTTATTAGTGTCTGATGACGAACTTAGGATACAGACAATGGAACTCTTAAAAAATAGCTGATGTATCGTGTTACATGTTTGCAATTGCACACAATATCAATTAGTATCATAATAACATCCCTGTGTATGCTTTAGAGTGCCACGAATATTTTCTTTGATTTGCACAGGACATTCTGTAATTTCTTTTTATTTATTTTTTTATTTATTCGGGAAACAAACAGAACTATAAAAAACTAAAAATACAAAATATGGGTTTAACCTAATCCAACAAAGTTTCCACTGTAAATTATAACATACACGAGCAAGTGAACTAATTTCAAAGACAATATGCGCATGCAAAACAAAAACAAAATAAAAATTATGAGATACAAATAAAACATAGAAGTTAAAGTTTAATTTCCTTTTAGCAAATCAAATCGATTACTTAAATCGTATATAAATTAGTATTACTATATAACCACTAAAAAGACAAAAATGAAATAAATAAAAAAATAATATTGAACTGACTTCCAAAACTGAAAAGCATTGAAATAACGACAATAATTGTTTTTGATGTCAGTGCTCCTTGGATAAAATTTGGTAAAATGCATAAGCACCGACATCAAAAACCATTTTATTATTTATTCAGTAAGTAAAATAAAAAAATATGTATATCTCTTAACTTATTCTCAGTCTTAATAATAAGTGTTTGTCGCGCCATATTGAAGAACTGGTATAGCGTATTCACGTTCCATGAACAAATAATTATGTAAGTAATTCATTATTCATCATCCTTAATGCTTGGTATTTGCAAATAATAAGCAAGTAAGTAGATACTGTTTTTTTTTTGTGATTTGAGGGTACTATTGTATACTATTGTTTCTCATCGTTACACGTTTAAGATCGGTTGCTCCACTGTTATCGAGTAAGAGTGTGCTTCCATACAGCATGACTGACCTCTGACCGATGTAAGCACACCAATTCGTCGATTCGCATCGTTCCATTATTTGTCTACGTAGGGCTGAACGGAATCTTTGGTAGGTTTAAGTTTACAAAATGACGCATCTTAGTAGATTAACATCGGTGTACCTAATAACAGCCCTCGTCTTGCAGAGATGCTTCCACTTCAAGAAGTTTAAAATAAACCGAATCTAATGATCAACCTCGGTGACAAGACAAGTCGGTAGCGCCGACTAGTCGCCCACTTTTGTAGCTGCTGACTAGTCAGCCAAACCCATAGTCGGCACATTTCTAGTAGGCACACAAAAAATGTGTCACCACATACATTTCAATTAACAATTTCACCGTGTAAGCACCAACCCTTACAATGCATGCATTAGTTTCATGCAGCAAGTTTTGTAATGATAATAAGGCTTTAAGGCCAGGCAGTTCTACAAAACTAAGTATTTATTGAATTCGAACGTTTTCTGTTCCGTTGATGATGGCATGGCTTTAATTCTCGCTCACGATCTCAGTTTACGAGCAAAATCGTGACTTTTTGGTACATTTTAATTTATTTTTGAAATACTGGATAATTTATTAAAATTTGATTGATGTAATGTTTATAATTTTAGAACCATAAAGAGGCTATCTATTGTTCTAAAAAAATCATATATCTCTTGCTGAAAATCATGAAAACTTACTGAGCAATTTTTCAACTATTCTGTTCGATTATTGTTTTTATTTGTTATTTTTGTGTAATACTATCCATCATAGTTCTTTTCGACAGTTTTGAACTGCCAGGCTTAAGCTCGTCGAAGTCATTTTCAAATGTTTTGCTGAGCAAAATATAAATAATTTGGATTTTTTTCATTAGATAGAATGCCAGAAGCAATTACACTATCCAAAGTAAAACATTATTACAATTTATGATGTCATGCTTAGGTAAATTCAATTTATAACCGAGGTTTGGTGCTCATGTTATGCTATGCATTGTAATGCCTAAAATTCACATTGATAGTAGCCCTAGATCAAAGTAGTAAGGTAGTGATAGTAGATTGAAGTAATAGAAGGTTGCGGGCCGTAGCGCCCCGGGCGTCCGGCAGTCGCACGCGCAACGCTATCCCACGCTCATTTACTTACAGGCTGTTGCTTTAGCACCTAATATTCAGTTTAACAATACAAAAATAGGCAATTAAGGAAACAGGCTAGGCACATTACGAAAAACAAATGAAAATTAGTAGTATTACTAGGACAGTGCAAAAAATACACACACACGGTCACAGTAAATTTCTGAGACGACAGTGTCAAAATTTATTTATTTTTTTTGTATTTCAACATCCATTTCACATATAATATGGCAAATTTTGGTGGATTTATTATCATTATTACATTTGAACTTAGAACATGTTTACAAAAGTCAAAAAGTTTTTGTCATTTCGCACATTACTACCTAGCTACCATATGGTGTGACAAGAGGTTTATGTCGATATGAAGTAGTTTCGACCATAATGAAACCCCCTATAGATAAATATAAGCAAAAATTCGTGAACATGAAAGCGACTGTTTGCACAGTGCTTGCGATTATCGAGTAGCGATCGGGTTAGATCGGCAGTGATCGGTAAATCACGAAGTGCGGCGCCGACACTGCGCCCGCATGTTAACGTAACTACCTAAAAGTGGATGTGTTGAGTTGAGGAGGAAATTATATAAGATCGATGGGTAACGGCGATTTTCTATTAAATGGTCAGAGGTAAAGGCTATTGCGCTTTCGTAATAAAAAATATCGGAGGCACTTCCAAACTCATAATGAAAGAATGCCAAAATCAAAATGAAATAAATTCAAAACCGTCCTTTAAGTGGATAATCGGGACATTAGAAGTGGAAACCCATGTGTAACAATGACTAAATCTTTAAGTACGAGTAGGTTTTTCATTTTCAACATAAATGCTTCTGCCCAGACACGAACACTAGCCATAAAAACAAGTAAAACAAAATAACATACGACCGCATACTTAACTAGCAAACCAAATGTAAATGTCGTAAAAAGCTTTTCACGTTTAATTAGCGCCATCAACCATTTTCTTTTCTAATAAGTAACGTTCGTGTAAGCCGGGTATAAATAACCATGATTGTACGCATAAATAAAAATGGTGGTAACGATATTCGTGTGAAAACTCGTGTATTACGTGTCGTATATGCTTTATAATAATGGCTGAAATGTATTCTAGTGTGAGCTAATTACTTATTAACGAGGTTGTGCTAAAATCGGGACAATGAACCATAGGTAGTATAGCTAAGTTTCCAAAGAAATATCAATATGTATTCGTAAATTACTTTACATTGAAAATATTTGACCGTAATTAAACTGTTTTAATTGATTTAAACCGGACTTCGGGGTATAAGCTTCATCACATAATTAATAAGCTTACTTATTAAGTTTCCTTAACTGTGTTTTTGAATTTTAACTAAAGTTAAAAAGCAAGACGGTACGCACAAAGTGTACAAACCAGAAAATGCACGAAGATTATTTTAAACTAAAATACTTTCACTATAAATAAACGATTCAATTCTTATAATAATACTATACAAGTCGTGTTTGCACAGATAAATATATGAATGATAGAAGAATTAGGTAATAACATAAAACCTAATTATTTTATTTAAATTTACAGACCTTTCAATACAAACTCAAAACGCGTGCATCACAGATTGGACTATGTCATGACCTGACATCAAACCTAACAAACTTATCATAGAACTCCAAAATACATCATCATTGCAACCTACACCTTATTGCAATTATATAGAGATGATATATGATGGAGTTGGTGGCAAAACGAAGTTGGTTGAATATAACCCTATATTTGCGGGTGACATATCCAAATTCTGTGGATGCACCGTGGTGGAAAATGACGTGTCAGCGGGTTTGCGCCTCCGCTGTGACGTCGTATTAACACGAGAGGTGACACGAGAGGTATTAGCTTTAGGATTTTATTTGTGAATGCGAATGGATTCGGAAGGCACGGATGCACCTGAACTCTGTTAAAGTTTTAATATGTGGAACTTCACAGGGAACAATATTTAAATATTTGAGAAATTAACAAAATTGTTTAATACTTCTTTGCTTTATTTGAAAATCTCAAAAAGCTATGTTTGAATTATGTTCTCCATTAGGTAGATAAGTAAAGGTTTTGTACCTATCAGTATTATAGGTGTTGGATTTGATATCGCCGTTAAGAGGAGAATACAAATTGTCAACTAAATTGCAAAAATATAAGTTTTTTTTTTTTGAGTAATTGAAACAATAATAAATATTGTTAGGTAGGTTGTGGTTTAGGAAAATTTTACTCATTAATATTCGGTGAACCAAAAGTCACCAATTATATTTTAGTTGACTTCTAACGAAATAGAAATAATGTATAGAGAACGTATCCTTTTGTGATCTAAATCTGAACGACTTAAGTATATTAAAGATTTTTTTATGTTTTAACTACACCCTTAAAAATTATGCCTCAAATTATACCTACACTCAGTTTAGTTTCTTAATTGGTTGTGAATCGCTCTCGTAATGTTATTTAATTAATCTTTTATGAAACACCTTTGGTTTTAATTATTCATGCTAAATCACACTATCTAATATCACACATGTGATCTGACTTGCAGACCCCGCCTTAGATTTTTTTTTTAATCAGTCGATTTGTCTCAGGCGGAAACTGTACACAAAACACTAGTATAGAGAAGAACGGCAATGTAACTCGGGCGTTAAATACGCTCTAAAATGTCTCGTTGATGATCCAAAACAGCTTGCAAATGCACTAAATACTATGAATTACGATATGCCTTCTGTACCAGTAACCTGAGGGCATACATATAACATAGTATAATCTCACCACCAATTCGGCATATAATGCAAGCACATTTTGTCTATGATGAGCTTGTTCATAAAAGCTATTCCACTACGGAGTTATAACATTAGTAGATAATATGCAAGTATGCAAGACATGCCCTTAATTATTGTCAAGAATAGCAACTTGTTTCATTTCTCGAATCCAAATTGTTAGTCGTGCAACGGCTTTATATACAATACAATATCTATATCACAAACAAACATCTTGGTTTCGATCTTTAAGGCCATCGCATATACATTTCAACCTTCAAACGTTTTGTATCTAACTTGGCAAAAACGTATCACACATAATAAACATCCATAAATCGCTTCTAAACGATTGAAACAATAAGAAATTATTAACAGATTCCATGCAAAAATATTCAAAGCGGAGAGTTGAGGCGGCCATATTATTTTGATACCCAAATGCGACACGCACGCCGCCTAGCGGTAGCTCAGTACTCACACATCTGACAGCATCTCCAAGATGGCGCCGGAAAAGCGCGCCAACCGCGCTGTCGCGGCACTTCACCGCACAGACAGAGCAACACCACCACGTCACCGATGCAGCAATGCTGCTAATTAGCATCAACACCCACTATCACTTGGCAAACCGCGGCCATTTCACATCAGTGACACTCCGGCCACCACCGTGACCCTGGCCGGCTCCACCCAAGGTCATGTGCGTGTGCTTTGCCATCAAGTAACACGTCACTAATTAGCATGACGGAGCTATGCTTTCCCCGGCAGCGGATCGCCGAATGAAAACCTCCACCATGTTGTTACTGAATTTTATACTCCATCCCAGTCAGCAGAGCCTCCAAGTTTGCCTCCTTCAAATTCGTTATGCATACAGCACCAAGGGCTGTTGAATACCGCTCGCGTTTATTTATGAACAGGCAAACTTCTGGTGGCTGGTGGGACGTACGAAATACGTTATAGGCTCGCCTCCCTCTCGGGCCGCGGCGACCGGCCACCGGCGGCGCACACACCACCAACAATGCATACGATCGCTGAAAAAGGGCTTTTTATGTATTCAACTTCACAACTCTGTAGCTCATCTGCAAGTCGTATTATGGACCTAATTAACAAGTTAATATGGGCGATCCGGGGCGCCGCGTCTGCGCAGACCGCCAGGCCGCCGCTGGAGTCACTCATTTGAATGTTGAATTCGAGGCTAGCGTCGAACGGCGTCGACGATCCGACGCCTTTGTCATTCCGAAAGCTCCAAATTTAAATTTACCTGCGCGCGAAATATTTGAAAGTTGTGCGAAGCATCGGCGGGTGCGTTCTGAAGCGGCCGCGTTTGTGACTTTGCAATGGTAAAGAGCGTTCAGAAATTCCGCCCCGCCCGACCCCCCTATCACAAAGTATAATGATATCGTCGCCGGCGTTATTATGGCAGTCGTCATAAATATTTCATAGACGTAGCGAGGGCAGTAATGACCGAGTGACCGCCGATCCGAGCGAGATCGTGGCCATCTTACATTGCACATTATAACCTCCCCGCCGATGATGGCCAGATCCCCTCGACTATCGCCACTCATTATATCGAGATATCACAGTCATTGACCGCCCCGATATAATAAATACAACTTGTTATTGTATAGGAGCCACAACTGGCCGTTTATTGAAACAACGGCTTGTATTGAAGTTTTCTTAGAGTCAGGTCTCGTAGCACCTGCGATTCTACTGCAAGATGCCACAATGCTCTTGTTTCGTTCTCACGTACGTATAAGGCAATGATACTCAGTAGTTGTACACGTCACCGTGATATGTCGAACGTGAATAACTTACGTAACGTCACTGTAAGACTTCGGATGGTCGAAATCATACTTAGAAAGCTCTCACAGAATCCATTTATCCCGGATTAACATTTGGGAAAATGGGAATGTTGAAAAAACGCCTCCGTTTTTTCACAAAGTCTATGAGCTTACTTGATGTAGATCAAATTATTTTAAGACCATCCTAAGTAGCTCTAACATTCTGAAATATCCTGTTGTTAATTTAACTGCAAAGATGCTATTGTCAAGTTATCATCATGTATACGATAAAAATCTATATTAAAAAAACCTGACTCTTTAAATTTACCCGTTTCATTCTTATTTAGTTTTTATTGCTTTGAAAGCCTGAAAGAAAATCTTATCAATGTTATACCTCAGTATTAAATCTGTGTATAGCCGTGCACGTGCCTGCCGACCCCCAGACGTCGTCGTGAAGGTGGCTAATTACCGCCTCGGACACTGGCGTCCTTTGATCATGCCTTTGATCGACCGACGACACGCTGAGGTTAAGTGTTTGGGAGCGAAAGGGACATTTAGTTGAAGTAAACAACCAAAGCAATTTTTCTTATGGATCTGCGCCACGCCTAAGTTCCGAGATGACTTGGCAACTGGTATATTTTTGTTGGTCACTACCATAGAAATCTTGAGCTATTAAGATTTCTATGGTCACTACAGTGCCTACCGTATTATTCCCACTCCAGATTGTGTGAACACTGTTGGGCTCAGGTCATTGTAATTGCAATTAATTAAGTTTCGTTTCATTTACGTATTCTTTGATATTTTGAAAGAGATAAATAGCAGCATGTTTTATTATAGTCTGTAATAAAAAATACAGATAACTGATTTTTAAAATTTTATATGTATTTAGCATTGTTCACTCACACACATCGGTGTTCCAGAAGTATATTGCCTGTTTCTCATCTTTAACAAGTCCGCTTTAGCATGTCCGCTTCGTAACCAAGCGTACCACCTAACGGTCTCTACCGATTTCCTTTGGCTGAAAACTTGTTAGAGGTCCGTATTAAAATTCAAAAACGACGCACGGAACTCTGTCTCGGTTCCAGAAAACATTATTCAGGGATTTGAATAATGATTTTGTTTTAGTCTATGTTCACAGCTCACACCTCTCGGGTAATGTATGCAAGAAGATTGGAACCCCAAAAGTTCCTAACGTGATTTTTGGTCGGACTTAAATGGTTTTCAAACTTAATTTTGTGGGCACTCGGCTTTTACGAGAAATACGTAAAATGTGTTTATGCAAGAATCCCTTTATGAACAAAGTTTATTTATTGCGTTTCAGTTGTCCCTGGGTTTAGACGAGTTTCATATGCATAGTTGTTAACTGTGAGACTTAATTTATTTATTTTGTTAACTAGTCCATAGCTAAGGTTATAAAGCATTTTTTTGTTTTTTGCATAATTATATTATTTTTCTTGATACCACAATAATTACAAAGACCACATTGTGGCAGCTATGAGCAAAAACAGTCATTATAAATTAGAAAACCAACATGAGTGAGCACTCATCTCCAGACCATAAAATTATTGTAATCCATTCTTTTGTTCTGCACCTTGGACTATATTTTGTTAAGCGTTTCTCAACAGTCCTCAAACGAACAGAAGTGCTTTCCTCGACTTTCTACACTCAAAGTAATCTAACGAGAAAAAGAATTTGGCATATTTTATTCAAATTTGGTCGTTGCGAACAGTTGAAGCGTAAAAAATATGAATATGATTTCCTTACGCACTTTAAGAAGTTTCCTCGCGCCAAATGAAGCATATTTCGAGCCATAACACTCGCATTATTCAAGAAAAAAAACTCTTCTAAAGCTGACTTTGAATGTGCGACGAAAAGTCGTGAGGATGATTTGCGACTGTAAAGGCAAACATTTTAGTCATTGGCAGCTTCTGTATTCCATTCATGACTAATTGAATTGTACCTTTGGAATAGTTTTTTTTAATTATGTAAAAATCTGGGTGCAAGGTTTTTCACTAATAAAAAATAAAAATAAAAGTTTTTCAATAAACCGGGCAAAACTCAAATTATATACTAAAAATTATAAAGTTTAATCAATCATAAAAATTTCAATTTTCCTTAGATAAATAAAAAACTGTTATGTAGATCTTATAATACGAACGGGAAATCGCACAGTGAATGGGTGATCTTTCTTCAAAGTAAGTCTTTAGAACAGTCGAGAAGGGAAGTGCCTTAACTTTTTATATACATTTTGTCGGCTAAATGAACTGAAACTGTGTATTGCAGATGCTACGCGGAGTTTGAAAGAGATGCTGAATATGGACTATATATTTTGTCCATATTTTATTACAAAAACTTACACTTAGAAATGAGTTTGGTTACTGTGGTGATCTGTAACTGTATTGTTACATTGGAAGGTGTTCAATTAATGTTTGAGCCTACCATTCATTTGAAACAGCATGAAACGAATGGTTAATATTTAAAGAAGCACTAGCTCAAAGAGCTAATGTCAATTTTCTAACCATTAAAATTTTATTATTATTTGTAAAGTTTGTATTTCAACTTTATTTGTAATAACAAAGAAAGTGCTAACAAATAGCAGAGCAAGTGAAGCTTACACCTTATGTTTTCATAAGTTCTTTTTTCAAACATGTTATTGTAGACTGCTGCGTGATACAAAGAGGAATTTAATATCATACAAATACAATTCAGCTCAGCATTATTAGATGTAAATGAAATTCTGTTTTCTTAAATTAATAACAGTCGCATCACAAAACGTTGTACAAAACCAATTTTTCAAATGAATAAGACGTTGTTTTTGTTTCCTTAAATAGGCGTATGTAAATGCACGGGGGTGTCTTGTTCTGCCGTTTCTCGAAAGATGCGAGAGATAGCTTAATGATGCGACGAGATAACACTGTTTTATAACGTTATTTATTATACGTGAGGTTTTATTATTTTTTTGCCTAAACGTTTTTAGCGAGTTTTAGTATTGTATGGTAGGTAGGTATATTCAACGTGTTCTTTGTTACACCTTTTTTAAAATATCTTGCCAATGAAGAGCTAAAATATAAGTAATGAAAAATGACACCAAAATTGATAAAGTCGGCCAATGTTACAAAATTGCAGCTAATAATATTGAAGTTTCAAAGAAAATCATCAACAAAGCCAACATTCAACTCTGTATTTAAATTGTGATAGAAAATCCAATTATTGCTATCCCCCTTATCAAATAAAAGGTAACAAGAATTCGTTCGGTCTTGAATCAAACCACTCAAATTTACAACACAAACAAAACTGAATCTTTATGCGATCAAACAGACGTTAAATAAATTGAACATCCAATACAAAAACATAAAAAATTTAAAATTGTTGAAATAGTTTTGTCTAGAGTAAAAATAAAAAAGGTAATGTGTAATATTGATAAAGGAAAATTATAACGTTTCAATAATATTTTCAGGAATCGCAACAGACGGCGTAGATGGTACTCGTAGGTGCAGGCGGAGATCGGGGCGTAAGTACAAACTCAAATATTCTCGCATTCTATTAGTTAACTGTTCAACAAACTGAAGCTCGGCGCTGATCGGTAATGAGTGACGGTTGCCACTCTAGGACGAAAAAAACCACAAAAATTTGCGCTCATGGCAAATCGCCATAAATAACTGCTGTTACTGACTATTCATATTCCATCATTTTGGAAATGTCATCATGTTAGCTTCTCAAATTTATTTGAAGAAAACTGTTGTCTTCAGGCATCAACTTCGATGCAACTATAGAAATGAAAAATAAACTTTAAAAACAAACTTAAAATGCAGATGGTTCAAAACCTAGAATCTAGTATTCGAATTCAATTTGGTAGCACGTGTCGCCGACGTCGATACCGCGCTCAATCAGAGCCTTGCTTGAATTTTTACACGTAACTTATTCATAGACATTACTTATGCATGCAGCAAGCGAAAATATTACAGCATTTTAATGAAAGAAATATTAATTTTGAAGCGAAGTTTTCTTTGCGGTCGCGGAACGGAATTAAGGTCTAAAGTTTGCCCCCCAGACTCTAAATATGCTTCACTGAATTTAGCTGGGGCTTCAAGTTCGTTAAGATCTACATTTTATTATTTGAGTAAATAAATGAAGCTGAAGTTAGAAACGAGGTTTTTGGAGCCTTTTTGATGATTTATAAATTAAGATATTATGCACTTTTGGATGTGTGCTTTCCTATAGGTTATTCATTTTTGAGATTGTATCTTCTTGTGCTGTGTTCAGGAGTTGTTTTGTTGTTTTACATTCTTCCATCTCATAATACACGATACGCAAGTTGATTCTTTGGTTTCATAAAATTATAGAAGGTGTAGCCACCTTTTAAACTTATTATTGTACGAATTTTGACATATTTTGAGTGTTTATGTCATCAGAAGTATTATATTCACACACATCCATGAGATAAAACGAGTTTTCTCATTTTATCTCAAATTAATATTGAACCCTTCAAAAATACACGAACATGCATTTCAATTACAACCAACGACGGTTATAAAACAAAAAGATGAAATCTCCCTTAGATCATCAAACTAAAATTACTCGATTCCTTCACAAATCGATTCTCCTCGCTTACATTAAATCAAGATACCGAATCAAAACAAACGTTACACGCAGACACAATTATTTTGACTTTCGGAGCACTCATTACGATTCGTGGACAACCATCCAGACGCAACTCAAAAACTGTCTGCTATATAAAAATGGATCTTAATACTAAGATATAAAGCTTTTGTATTTTAGTCGGTTGGGTAAAAAAGTTTGCACACTAAGAGTAAGTGATTCCTCTCAGTTTAGTCATAAAAATGTTAATGTAGCAAAAACAAATAGCGTTTAATGTATGCTAGGGGAAGTGAATAAATGGGGGTTCTAACTGACTATTTGGACCATTTCTGTTGTTCGAGTCTTTGTGGAACTGACTTAATTGGCTCAGAGATAATATGGAATATTGGAGATAATTAACTAACGGTACTAACGAAAATGAAAAGTAACGGTCCAGGGAATATGCATCAGCACAGAAATTCAGACTAATAATACTAGTGTAGGAGTACTTACTATTAATTTGTAAAAACTTTTTTTTATTAACTGTATCTTAGTATAATTTACAAAAAGAAAATGAAAAGTTCTCAAAATTGAACACTTTGAACCTTTTGCCAAAATTGCTCGTTTTTAAAAAACTGGATAGAGGTATGTTTTAGGAAACATCTGCTGCAGATCCTAAAATTATCCTATTCATCGTTTCCAGAAGTAATAAAATAAAACATTTAAATTAACATCTCCTGTCGAAATTAAGCAGGATCCTTGATTACATTATTTTTTATGATATTTTACGTCAGTGGCCAAAAAATTGTGACGTTGTTAAATAACAAAACCTACAGCTTTAGTTTTATCTATCAAACTATTGCTTGGTTCTTATAACTGTATTACCATAATATCTACCCCAAGTTAAAGTAGGTATATAAGTAGGTATTTCGTTAGGATTGATTATCCCCCGGCGATAAAGGCCCGTGGTCTATCCGGTGTGTTTTCGCGGGAAAATGATGGATGGCCACGGAAAATATTGTGTTTAATCATCTGTGAGAAATACAGTGGGTGAGATACTTGCTTACTTACTATTAAATACACTGTGCTGTTGTTTTCTTCAATGTTTTAATTGCTTTGATAACTTTCCATAACTTCGAAGGGAATTCAGTAAGTAAACCGATTTCAGGTGGTATAGAAAACCTATCCATGCTGATTTTTATGTAAAAGATAGTTAAGAATAAATCAATCATAACGAAGTTTTGTTTTCTTCTACGTTCACAATATCGATGATTGTTCTATCACTAAAAATCTATAAGAACCGGAAGCGAAATTTTGTAGATTTCTTTGGTACTTAAGTTTTAACTATATTTACTAGACGCTAGATTCGTTAAGAGGCAAAAAAAATAAAATGAGAAAAATAAAAAAAGATAATAGATTAATATAATAATAAGATTACCTAATTATCCTACTCCGAAAATACTGTCGGAAATGGGTATATTTTCTGTGCCGACCACAGCGCCATCTGCGTTGTAACGGTGTGGTAAATGATGGATTTGTGCGAGAAAATACCGCGGGAAAATGCGGGGAATTATTCTAATGAATGCGCCACTACGTATAAATACTTGTTTTTGTTTTGTTTGTTGTTTCTAACTGTATAATTTTGTGTTCGGGTATCAGGACATCAATTTTTGTAACAAATTTAATGTTAAATATTTTTGGTCTTGATCGGTGTATCATGTTTTAAATGAATCATCGCGATGAAATTGAAATGATAACATAAAGCCCTTATTATCTATTTTCACCCTCGAATAATGTCTAGCAGATATACTTGTTTAATCTTGGGTAATATCAACTCATAATAATTTTCTTTACAATAGACATTTTATGTGCTAAACAGGAAAAATGTCTGGTAGACTCAAACCAATTTCAATCAGCCAAACCTTTTCCCAATTACATTGGGGTCGGCTTCTAGTCTAACGGATTTAGCTGAATATTAGTATTTTAAAATTGTGTGAGTAAATCAATAAAAAAAAAGATTTAATAATTTTGTACTTATAGACTTGCCCATGAAACTTTGAATGAAATATAATAATATTAATAAATATTCTTGATTTGGTTTCTGTTTACCTATATTTTGCTTTATATTTATTACTTCTTCAGTATCAGTCATCATCCCTATTGTCTGATTACATTTGCTGATGAATTTATTATTATGCGGATGATTTTAATATTTTACCAACGAATCTATTATTTTACTGACACATCTTTTATTGTGATAACGAATCTAAAATTTTCCTGTAGAATTTATTATTTTGCTGACGAGTTTATTATTTTGTTGATTTATCTATTATTTGCTAACAAAAAAAAAACTTGAATAAAATGAATTATTTCCCGAGCATAACCCTTCTCCACTTTTCTCGAGGGCAGCTTATTAATTCCGCAAAATATTATTTCATATTAAAGGGTTGCCTTTCATTAAGTCACACCTGCGGTCTTCTTTATTTCTTTTAAGGTAACCTTTATGGAAAACCTTTTGCTAGTGGGTGTAAGGGTTAAAAGAAAATTCTCTCCTCGAAGCTCGTATTTGTAAATTAACTTGTTATTCTACTTTCAGGAAAAAATTCATATGACCGAGTTCTTATATATTATGCTTAAATTATATCAACAAATCTGGCAGCGTTTTGGAACACAGCACATATCAAAGCATTGAATAAGCTTGTATAATATTTTGTACAACTACAGTGTAGTTAGATTTGCAACTACGGGTACACTAAGTTTGGGTTAAATGCATTCCGTAATCACTGTATATAGTAAAGTTGTAGATGTAATGACACTGTATAATGTTTGAGCTTTTGCTACGGAATTGTGCAGTAAATAACATGAAGTGTGCGGTGGCCTCAAGTTTTGTGCCTGACACGGTTTCTTTTCTTTATCACCACACATCGTGACATAGAGTAGAAAAATCAGAGAAGCCGCTTTTTATAACTTAGTTTTGTTCCGTTGATGTCATTCTTAACGTCTCACATATCATTTGAAAGAGATTAGTACAATCATAATAGGTAATAATAAATATACCTATTATACCTATTATGATTTTGCCCATGATAGTCAATTAGTGTCTTCTAGGGTAAACAATCAATGTGTAAGTGTGTGTAAAACAACGTGACAAAGCCTCTTACCAGTGATTGAGTACATGATTTCCCTGGGTGCAATAATTTTCATCGAAAATTTCCAGAGGTCGGAAAATCCGTCTTGGAAAAACTGTACACGTCATAAGAAATTCGCAAATGTAGTAATAGTACAAGTAATGTAGTAAAAGTATAAGCTTGCGTGTGTACATTTATGATCGGAAAATTCTTAAAATGGAATTTTTTTATCGGAAAATCCCAAAGTTAACCGAAAACGTTTCAAATTTATTGAAATCACAGAAAAATATTTTATCCTCGCAAAAGTCTCAGAATTATGTACTGAATCACTGGTAAGCGGCTTCGTCACGATGTAATTAACACGCTGTATATCATACCTAATAAAATATTTTATGCCGATTAAACAAAATGTAATTGTATAACTTCTATCTCTTTGCCCTTATCCTATTAGGTAATTTTGTATCGGACTATAGTTAGTTGACATTTACTTTTTTAATCATAATATACCAAAACTATAGCCAGCTAGCTAAGAAACCTTCGCCACAATACAAGTTTTTCATTTCTTCCTTGCACTGTGTCAGTGTTACCACATTATCCCCTGGCCCCCCGCAAGTGCCTCGCGTCGTAAGCTATGTGCATAAATTTGGTGGAGAGTTGTGACATGGCAACCCTGCCACCTTTGTGGCGTGTGGCATGGAGGGCTTTCGTCTGAAGCTCGAGGACGTGTGGCTTGCGACTATTGTTACACTATTTTTTGTTTTTGTTTTGAGGTCTTAGGGGTAGAAATAATTGGAAAGACATGTTACAAAATCGTCGAGCAATAGATAACCTTTAGATATATAATAACTTGAACAAATATAAAAGTGACTTATGTAATTAAACAATTAAATCGAACACTTTGATCTAAACTTTAAAATACTTGAATATTATAGGTTTTTACAGCCTTCAATATTTTTAATTTAAATTAACACAACTCTCATTATTACTTAAAACACTAGTTTTGTTGTTTTTTTTATAAATGTTTATAAATGTTAGTAAAATTTAAAATAATACTATTTATGTAAATACTTCTAAAGTAACTAAAATGAATAAAATAACATTAAAATGAAAAAGAATTGTTAAAAAGGTTCAAAATTACCCATCTTCACTGTTATAATATACGTAATAAATAATAATAATATGATATGCTTTTTCTGCAAACGATTTAGCACAAATATGTTTTACGAAATGTTAACAAATCGCTGCTACTGCAATTTATTATTCACGAAATCCTTTGTAATCAAATAAAGTTATACAGGATAGCAGCTGATCCGTCCTACTTTTTCCTTCATTTCGAAATCAGCTCGTAAATATTACCCGACTTTTTTCCGATAAAATCCACGAATTTGTATACAAGGTATCTATCAAAAGTTACTTAATTAGGAGTCAGCCGAACGCAACAAAAGTTGCAAGGACGTCTTTCAAACTTGATTGACGTTTGTTCGTATTCGGAACGCGGACAAAAAAAGAAAAAGTTTGTCACATTTCGGCCAGTGCTCGCCGTAAATCAAAGAGGTTTTATATCACGTTATTTTTTCCTTATTAAGGCGAAAGGAACGGGTTTAAGGGTGGCGTAAAAACTTTTTTCGTGCCTTTATGGCGTGAGAAAAAAGGGCAGGTGAATGTGGAGGGCCGATATTAAAATGTTTCATGTAAATTTCAGTCGTTCAACGCGCTATATTTCAGGAGTTTGTTCTGTCTGTCTGCGAATTTGGTATTCATAGACGGCTTTTACTTTAATATTGGGGTTAAAGCGACTTCTTCCTTAGTATTTTTGGAGAGGAGTTCCTTTTAATCTTTTAATTCAAATAAACGGATTGTCAGTGGTAGCAGAGAATGTTTATGAATATGAAAGAAGTTAAAAATAAATGTCGTTGAATAGTAAACGGGTATTTTCCATTTCTTTTTATAAAATAGTATGGAAATGTGCTAGAATGTATATCCTTACTGTATTTGCTAATGTTAAGAAATAAGTAAAATGGTACTACTTGTATTTATCTTGTGCGGTGTACAATTTTTAAATTTTCAGAATATCATTTTAATTAGGAATGCGATTATAAATGTGAGTGTAACTAAATACACTTAAAGCTGATTATTTAAAAAAAAACTCGTTTGCACTTAAACATAAATAGAAAACAAATAACTTCAGAAAATCTTTTTCTTGCTTCAAAAATGCTATTTATTAACCATGCAATTTTCACCGTTACAATTTTAACTCACAAAATGAAAAGAATAAATAAAGCGGTTGCTATGAAAATGAGTTTACAGAACAGATTAATAGTGAGTTTTTATTAAAAGGCCGCGGTTAATGAAAGACTGAAGGGTCGAACCACGACCAGACAGGGGTGGACTTGGTTGTTTCAAGAAATGTCTATTTGCTTGTAACATGGCGCAAAAGAGACTGCATAGAAAATACTTAATAAAATGTGTTTTGTTAAAAAAAACAACTAGGTGTATAATGTTCATTTTTCATGAAAAAAAAAACTGTTTACGATTATAAAAGTATTCCTCGCCAATAATTTGTAAATTCATAACATAACCCTCTTTGGTTTATAGATATAATTATCTATACAGGATGGATTCAACATGGCAGTAACGAAAACTACCTATTTTTGAAACGTGGAAGAAGACTTCTTAGAAGACTATACATATGGATAGCTTTTCCTTTTACTTTTCTTTTCGAAAAATTTCGATTACATTAACAGATTTTCAAAAAGTTTTCAAGAAAGTTGAGCTTGTATCTGACCTTATACCCTTCCTGTATTTTGTTTATAATATCCTGGTTCACAATCCATCTCTGCGCATTAAGCCGTTGAGCGGGCCCAGTTTGTTTTGATTGTATTAATTAAGGGTACCTCAAAGTTTTAAGATTAACACCTCTCTTTCTTTTCCATATTCATGTCGGCTACTTCGTTAAGACAGGGCTGATCATTTACATACCTTTATGATTTTATAGCGGTTTGTTTTATTGAACCATATTTTTAGACGATGCCGTTAGGAAAACAGCGTCTGGTGAGTCACGGTTGACGTTTATTTAATCTACGGTAAGTTTTCAATGTGTCTAAAACCTAAGAATTATTAACATTTTTCAGCCCAGATAGCAGAACTTTTCGAGCAGCGAAATAAATATTTTTTAACTTTTCTGTCAATGGTGTGAAACGATAATTATGCGGTAACTTCTCTAAAATGTGCTTAAAATAGCAAAACAGCGCCTGTGATGCACATGTTTTGATGAAAGATGAGATTGAATCTTGAAATCGCATTGTCCGAATTTGGAATCAACCCCGTTCCTTGCCCATAAAATATCAATTGCACACACTCTTTCGTATTCCACATATTCGCGTATTCGCACTCCATCATATCCCCATATATGAAGACATAAAGTGGGCCCCATAAAACGTTATTGCACCTCTTTTGTATTCAATTAAAGTAAGTGCGATTTTCATTTATTCGTATAGAAATTTACCTGGTTTCAGGTTACTGGAAATCTCTCTTTGAAAATAGGTAAAGAACACAGTAAATTAGAGTATTAGAGTGGGATTTTTTTCTATCATTCATCTGACTGCGTAAAACTGTCTAGCTATCACGGGTCATGAGTTACAATCCGGTGACCAATATAGAGCAAAAACGAGCAAAAAACACGTTTTTTTGTATCGGTTCTTTAATATTTATTAATTTCGGTTTTTATTATTTATATATTTGTTGTTATAGCGGCAGCAGTTATACAGAATCTGTGACTATGTCACGGTTCATGATATACAGCCTGGTGAAAGACGGATAGACGGATAGCGAAGTCTTAGTAATATTTATTTATATTTATGGTAATGATCTACATGAACCATAAAACAAATCAAAAAGGCTATGTTTTTTTTTGCCGAAGTGTATTTGAAGATGAGTGTCAGATAGTCGTTGCTTATAAAAACCTGCATGAAATTAATAACTTACTTTGTTGGATCATGATTCAAAAAAAATTAATCTAATACGTATTTTGCTTATGTTGAGCTAATGATTACGAACATCTCTTGTGACAGAAATTTGCAGCATAGAATACATACGCTGCTTCATTAAGTAACTTTATCGATCAAACCAGAGACTAAATAACTCGCCCATTCCTTATCGACTTACCGCTGATCACTCATTACCACAGAATGCCTTTCATGCAATCTATACATACAATACCTACAGCGCTATCTTCAAAACATCTGTCCGTTTATTTTCAAACCAAAACGAACCAAATAAAAACGGACCACTAAAGGCAAAAGAATATCACTCAATGCGGGTATATTTCTCCAAAGCGCTCTGTTTTTATCCTACTTGACTCGTAATGTGGTGAATTCATACATGAACAATCGCTATCTCCAGTGTTCTTTGGGGGGTGGAAGGTGGAGGGGGCGTTTTTCCTTCTTTTACAACATTTGGGGAGGAGAGAGGAGGATACAGTCGCCGCCGCCCGCGACTTAAGGCGCGGTCATCTTTGGCAGGATTATTTTGATAGGAGTACTCGTAGTTATGGCAGTGGAAATACCCGGGCTTTGTTTGTAATGGTGGTAAGGCTATAAGGGGTTCGATGGTTGTTTCAAGTGACAGGGACTGAAACTGTTAACACTGACGTGTCCGCTGTAAGAGTTTGAAATGGTAATAGGTAAACATATACCTGACAACATAGAAACATTTTGCGCACATTTGAATTATATTATCGCTGATTTGTTGCCAAATTGGTCAACTAGTATCTAAAACGTTAAAGATTTGAGAGAAACTGTCATGTTATTAGAATTGTATTTTTTGGCAACTGGCAATATTTTTGTGAATCTTATGTCTATTAAAACGGTTAAATTTTCAGGAAAATAATGATATGAATTGAACAACCTAAAATAAAGTCTGAAGATCGTAAATGACGAATTCAAAAAGTTAGTAGAGAAAATGTTACACTATTTGAATCAGATCGTCTGCAGATCTCTTAACGTTGCTGCCTCTCTCTCACTCTGAAACTACAATTTGACTGAAACATTAAAGTAACCTCCACTTGTAACAAGTATAGCCTTAAGTGGGGAGATACTCTTACGAGCCAAGATCGCTGTTGCCACTCTTATTTACCAAAGACTGCTATATAAAGTAGGTATATAACATCGAGGGAGGCAAGGATTCGTACAAGAAAGAAAGAAAATGGACTGTTTTAATTGTTGACTGCAGGGTCTGAGACAATTTTCTCTTTCTATAGAACTCTTTTATGTCTGCTCATAAGTATGAGTGTTTTCTACTCCGCAAAAGGCAGACGTCGCAGATGATACTCACAACGAAAATGAGATGAAATGTTGCATTATAGCAATCGATCATCTGCAGACCTGCAATAAAACGCTTTACTCACTGTAACACTCAAAGCGCCATTAACTTGTGAAATATTAAAGAACTTGAAACAAAGTATCTTCTTAACGGTGAGTAGATGCCTCAGCTAAGACCGTTGTGGCCGTTCTTATTTATCAAAGCCTGCTATATACATCTACTATATTAGGTACATAATATCTGAAGATACGGAGGTTTAATTGTTGGCTGGACAGAAGCAATAAGATGATTTTTCATGGCTGTCGTAGCATTTGTGGTATCAATAATGTTTGAAATTTTAAGGCACCTACTATCTTTTTTAAGGTTTAGATGTCTACTTAAATACGTGTTTATTATAACGGATTTTGTAAGTTAAGATCTGTATTTTCAACTTTGAAGCAGACATTAATTTCAGAGCTTATCTCGACCAAATGAAAAAAAACAGTAGCTTTCTACTGGATGGTGCCACGGTTAATAACAAGATGGTATTTTCTACAACATGGACATGTTATAGAAAATACCATCGTACCACAAATCGTTTTTTGAGATGGTATTTGTAAATTTTCAACATTATTCAAACAAAAATTAATTAATTTCTGAATAAAGCTTCCCCAAAACCAGGTACATCCCTGAATCTGCAAGACATAACTTTTCTTCTTAAAAGTTGGATGCTTTCCATTGAATACAGGAGTGGTGTAACTACTCGTTGCAGGTAACTAGTAAAGTAACTACTAGTTAGGTACGCTGCAGGTACTGCGCTTCACTAATGTACAAAGTTATATTGCAAGTCTGGAACAAGTAGTGCTTATTTACTGGCTGTTTCCATGTTTATTACCTTGTGTTTGTCTTATCAAGACTACTGGCGAGATTTCTTAGGGTACTTTTGTAGTTGAGAAACTTGTCATATAGTCAACATTGAGACAGAGGCTTTCATGGTGGCATAAAATAACAGTCACACACTCAATATGAAGATGACAATTACGCATAACTAATAGAATAAACTTTATCAAATGCCCGTGCCACCAAAACAAAAAAAAACCGGCCAAGTGCGAGTCGGACTCGCGCACATAGGGTTCCGTACCACTATACATCTAAATAAATGTTTTTCTTTATTCTTTATTATATTGGAGTTGATTTAATGAAAGGTAATGCGGTATACGATTTATAACGTATTAAAATTTCCCTTATTTTAGAAGTTACGTGAGAGGGAGGGACATTTTTCCACTTTGGAAGCGTCTCTCGCGCAAACTATTCAGTTTAGAAAAAATATATATTATAAACCTAAATATCATTTTTGAAGATCTATCCATAGATACCCCCACATGTATGGGTTTGATGAAAAAAAAATGAGTTTCAGTTCTAAGTATGGAGAACCACAAAAATTTATTGTTTTTTATTTATTTTTGTATGAAAATCTTAATGCAGTTCACCTACTTACCAAGTTTCTACAGTATAGCTCTTATACTTACCGAAAAAGTGGCTGTTCTGTTTTTTGCCATTCGGCTACGGAACCCTAAAAAGAGGTTAATCAATAAGATACGAAAGTAATCCAATATTTTTCAAGATTTTGAATGGGTTGCTGTGGAAACTCAACTAAAATCATGTTTATTTATTTGATCTGGAGTCAAAAGTCAAACCTCTTTAGATACTATATAAACTTAAGTGCACCACCAATTACTTAAACAAGCAATCTGTCACATTAACAACCACAAACCGCATGTGAATAACTTCTACATCATTAAACACAAGAAATACAATTAATTAAAGGGAGTATGGAGTAACTCAATCACATTAGACTCGATATAAAAGAGGATAGGGAGAGGACGACATTTGGAGAGGTCACCGATTCTTAATGAGGTGGGAGGAGTGTCAACACGCCGTATTGGAATGGTGATTTTGGAAAAGGTTTGATGGAAATTTGACGTTTGGAGTACATTTGAGATGATTGTGAAATTTTAAGATAAATCGAAGTTCCAACGTAGAAATCTTTTAATTATATGACTGTATTTTTCTCTTTAAAACATTTAAGCAATATTACATCAGCGCACTTCTATATAGGTTGGTGTTAAATATTAAAAAAAATATTTAATTCATCTTGCTGCTTATATCTACAGTAAATAAAATACTGCCTCGCTGGTTAAATGTTTAGCATATGCGGCCTCTCACTGCGAGGTCTCGGGTTTGATCCCCGGGTCGGGCAAAAGTAGTTAAGTAGTAGATTTTTTCGCAAGCAAATTCTCTATGGCAGCACGGAGTTGGAATTGTGCCCGGTGGATGGTAATAGACTCACTCGATATCAGCAGGGACGATTTACCATGTATTGGACCATTATGTAGATATAAATAAGCCTGTTTGTTCAAGTGGCATGTGTGCCATAATTGGCTATTCAATAAAATCAAAAGGTTGATTTGTGAGTTTTTTTCATAATGCAGTGGCCTACTTGTGCCGTGCGACATGTGAAATGTGGGTATTATACACCTTTGCCACACCCTTCTGGGTAATATAGGCGTGCTATGTTATTAATTAAAGAATAAATATAATTAGCAGTAATTTGGTGAACTGTTTGGTATCATAACCATGTGAAAACAATAATCGCATCACCTTAAATCGCACAGATGAAAAAGCTTGCTGAATAATGTCAATTAGGAAGTTCCAATTAGAAATCCGAGTGGTAAGAGCTTGGATATAGGCAAGCCAGCGGTAAGTGACTTGACTATTCATGAAGAGCCGCACGTTTTCATTACTTCGCACGAAAAACAATGGTTGTTTAACTTTAACCGTATCCAGCAAATGGCGCAGCTTGATATTTTTGTAACTTATGAAAACTATTTTTATTTTAAGACTCGTGTATAGTTTTAATTACACCATTATTTCTGAGAAATATAAATTAGGAAGTTCTTCTTTATCTGAGTGGTCCCTGTTGATAAGTAGGCCGGCATTAAGTAGCTTGACTATTCATGAAAAACCGCGCGTTTTCATTACAACGCTCCGGCACCACCCACGACGACCGACCGTTGTTTAACTTTGCCAGCTTCAGAAAGTTGTGCCAGGTTTTGATGTTTTATCGCAGTTTTGTTGTTTGTCTTCCAACAGTTATTATTTTTTAGTGAGTGAAAATAAGCAGTTTTAATTGAATGTTTTAATTTGAACCGTTCATTGCTAGTCCACCTTTTCCTAGTTCCTTGATCAGGAAATAACAAAATAACTCTCCTATTTTTTTTTTATAAAACTCATTACAAATCTAATTTTACCAGACGCTTTGTGGACGCCACGCCGTGAATCATTTCCTCTGCTTTCTCTGCTGCGATATATGTAGCGAACGGTGGTGCAATCTAACTGGTAACTGCCTTTTGCAATATATTGGGGTTTATTAATGTTAATGGACTTTACCACATACGATTAAGATACTATATCTAAGAACCAAAACAAAACAGAATGTTTTTGAGTTTTATCTTTTAACTATTTGAAAAATAAACAAGATCTATCCGCACAACATCAATCCTTCTAAAATCAGCAACTATTCAGCAGCCGACATTTGCACTGAGCCATATTCAAATAAGCACCCTGTAGTATACGGGGGATGAAAGTAGCAAAAACCTCCCTCCCTCATTTCCATAGTCCGTGGTAAGTTCAGGGGATGTTCGAAAAGCTTTGAACAAGAAATATAATTTAAATCTTAAGTAAATTTTGAAGCAAAATATTTAAGGTAAATAAAAGAAGATTTTGTGGGCCAACTTCTCCAAAAACCAATTTATCACAAAGTCAATCTACCATACCTTTGATCTCGTCTGGGTAGGCTAGCATATTTGTTTTAGTAAGATACTTTTTCAAGGTTTTAGAAACATTAGTGCCGTCTAACTTTTCATCAACATTCTAATAAATGACTACGTATGCTATAGGGCATTTTTTTATCAGTGGGTACATCTAACTTTACTAGCGAGAGCTTTTGTGAATGAGCTTAATGGAAGCACTTTACCTTTTTCACCTTTAGCATACCACCACCACTGACTGTTATGTTCCAGTTTGGTGGCGATTCATGAATTTCAGTAAATTCAGGGCTATATCTAACCGCAAAACTAGACCCTCAGACGTAGCATTCGCAAACTTTTTGCGGACTATGTATATTTACGGACTGTTGTTACAAACTATCATCAAATACAAGCTCAAACGGTTCATCGATCGCATGAATAGCGAAACATATATCAGTTATTTCTATACAGGAAACACTTATTTTGGAGAAAATATCCACCACAAAATAGTTTGTCACCTCCATAAAATCATACCCTCGCTTCCCGCGACCTCTTACGTAGTCTCAGCAAAAAGCATCTTCTACGCGTCTGCGGCCGACAGGCCACTTGTCATAACTAACTCTGATGATAAATCGACGCGCGACACTGGCGACATCTAGCTACGCCTGTTACTTATTGTTCCCTTGCGTATATAGAATACAACTTTAGCTCCACACTTAATAAACTATTATTCAGCAAATTTTGGACTTTATTTCATAAGCTTTAAGGTTAGATATGTGTTTTCGGGTTGTGTGATACAGTTGGTAAGTCTTGGTGTATAAGGGTGATACTCCGGTGGATTTGGAGTAATGGTTTGGTTATGTCATCGTAACGATAAAGACAGTATTTAATTATGTCTGTTGGTAAGATGTTTAGTTGTTTTACGCTTATAATGCATGGCTTGCTGTGAGTGTAAACTTAAGTCAATTTACATACCATTTACCTACTAGAGACATTACCCAATTTTGCTAGTGCCTGATAAGGATTCGAATAAAGATGACAGTTCAAATAATTAACAAAGACATGACTGTGATTGTTAACTATTTAAACGTTTTACAAAGTTTACTTTACATAAGTCAAAAAATTCTGAATAGGCTACCTAGAAACTAATCTAAAACTACTTTAATTTCTACGAGTTCAAAATACTCATTTTAATATTAGAAATATTTTTTTTTAAATCATAACTTTATTGAACTTCGTCTTAGCCCCAGTAAATTTTATATATTTACTCAAATTCTTCACATAAACGGTTTATGTGATGTGATGATTTATATAGACTTCAAGTAGATAGCCCCTTTTTTACTTACGAACAAGCTAGTACCAAAACGTAGTCAAACCGCAATCATATTCAGCTGACAACACCGATCAGTATTAATAACAAATAAGAACAAACCAAAAGCATCCGAATTGCAGCACACGGCCATTCGTCACAGGCCATAGTCATCCATCTCGGAATTTGTGCCCGACCATTATTTAGTTCCACCATTCCCCGCTAGATGGCGCGCTACTCATTTATTATGCATACTGATGACCTGCGTTAATGAGCGCGAAGCATCATGCCGCAGCTTTTCCTAAAGAGAATTTGGCAACAAGAGTTTGTTGGATTAAACGAAATAATAGCTTGATAAGAACGGATGGTTTCGCTTAATGGACGCGGTGATTCGGTTTTATATTTTGGTGGTTGAGCGGTTGTAAGCGAACCGAAGGTAGAAAAGAGCAACTGTACTTATTTTCTGCCAAAAAAATCCCTTTTGTTACGGATATAGTCTAAAGTTTGAGACTCACCCATTAATAATTATAGATAAAAAAACTTTTGTAGAATTTGCTATTTGTAAAATATGTGACATACGAACAGAGAAAGTTAAACAAATCCTTGTAAATTCAAAATACTTATGTGCAACATGTAGAAAAAGTACAAACAATCAATTAGAAACGTGCCTCATTGTAGGAGTCCATTTAAAACCGATCTGCTACCAATTTTTTCTAACCGAAAAACCAATTATTTTAAAGGAACATATTTTCAGTGTGTCCATCAATAGAATCCCCAATATCCCATAAAAATGTAAATAGTAAAACATCATTACCACTCATGCGTTAACGTTTCAGTTTCTTTGACAAACGGTGGGGGTTGCTAGCGTAAACACTCGGACCGGGGTGGCCATAAATAAAAAAACGAAAATATTTACACGTCAATAGATATTCTTGGATGGTTGGACTTTGTACGGCTATAAAATTCACATACAGACCTTTGAAGATCGGAAATCGGTTCACTTATAAATGGTAATCGGATGGATGAGTGAAGGTAAACAGACAGTGAAAGCTTTAGAATAATAGAACTGAAATAAAGAGCCTTTTGTTTTGATAAATATTAACGAACGATCTATCGTTTTGGCTTGCACGACATGTATCTTTGTGTATTAATCTAAGAAATTATTCAAATATTTAATGATGGATAGTTTTTTTGTTAGAAAGTCTGTTTTCTATCATAAAAAAACCTAAATTCGCTTACATGTTCATAGCAAATGTAGGTGATAATGGAAACACGAATGAGAAATAAACAGAAACGTTCCTTCACATTTATCATGATATTAGCTTTATCAAGTTTTCTTAACATAACATAACATCACTCCTAAATTAGAATTAATTAATTATTGAAGAGGTGTACAACACCCACATTTGATCCGTTATGTTTAGGTCCCATGGGATAGTAGTGAGCCTATCGCCATCCACCGGGCACGATTCCAACTCCGTCCTGCTATTGTGCATTTCCTAAAGTAAAGTTCACAAATAACACTGCCCATCCCGGGCATCGAACCACTAGACCATCGAATCGAGGCAGGTAGTAGGCATCGATTTAGTTTTCATTTAATTAAATAAAAGTAAACAATTTAAGATTTCGACTTACCAACTGACCAGCAATTGTAATCTATAAATCACCTAACCTCATTAGCATAAAATATGCACATAACATCTAAAAACTTCCCCTGTAATATCGCAAATAGCCAGAACAAACAGACCGCAACAATAGAAGCCGATACTTGATAAATTACTGCTGGCCCGCGAGCCGCTGCCCAATCCATCTTGCTCCCAAATTAGACGAGCAACAGTCCCCTGTGCGTTACGTATGCACCCCGTCTGTACTGGCCACCGGCCAGGGAACTGAAAATAAAAGGAAATTTATACCAACCGTTATACTTTATTGTTATTACCTTATTCTTTTTATTTTATCAATTTTCCTGTGGCCACTTATTGATAAAACCCGCCAGGGGAATGACCCGTCTATTTCATGGTGTCCGTGGTGCATATCAAAGGGTTTGGACCTTATTTACATGGATTACAGTGAGTGGAAATATTGTATCTGTTTCTTTAATATTTCTTTTATGAGGTATTTACAATCTTTTTATATAACCGACTTAAATCACAAATAAATGTACTAAAAAGTAAAAAATACTTAAGTAATATTCAACGTCTCGCCTCATTTGTGTATAAATTGAAAGTATACAGTAAACGGCTTTAAGCTGCCTATATTTAAAGAGTTATTCTGGTACTCCAAAACGTTGAGGAGTTGTACCTTCCAGCATCAGCTCAGCAACATGAAATGCTGTCTGCTAGATGAAAATATCTGCGTAGCTTCAGGTAATATACGAAAAACAATATAGAAGCCTTTAAAATTTGAGTGTTGCAATATATGCACATATTTTACTATCGTCTTCCTATTTCAGTATCTTCAAAGTTTACCCATTTGACGGATAAGGGTAGGGATTAAAGAGAAAATTACAGGCACTGGACACATGGCATCGTAATCTTTGAGTAAAGCAATTAGTTAACGTCTGATAGTTAGTATTGGTTTTAATTTGCTAGTTTGCTACTACAATTCTATTGAATAATGACCTTGATATATGCAGCAATGAATTTTAAGGAAGGTTTCACTATTTAAAAAAGAATACTTTTCTATTGACGAGTAATTAACTCGTGATACCAGTCCCCTGTAGGCTGTAGCGGTGTCGCGACGTAGCAGTAATCCTACTTCTTATCTTTTACTCGCTAATGTCTCAAATTTGCATTGCGTTACTTGCAGACTGCTGGAGGAAATTTAAGGTGCTGTGGGGTGGCCATTGAAGGAAATTACCCCATTTTAGGTCAGATCAGCTGCTGCTATAGTCGCTTGCTAAAGGATGTTTTTTTTAATAGTCTGCATTAATGTCTTTGAAGTTAAAGTAGTTGATGGGTATTATTCTATTATATTCATCTGTATATTTTGTATCTCACTTTAATTGTATTTTTTAATACTTACCATAAAAATTTAAAATACATTAATAGATAACTACTAATTAGAAAGTTCCAATGGTTTATTTTTAACAAGAAATAATCACAATAACAGCAAAAAGCCAGTGTGCAACAAAATGATGAAAACGATGTCTTTCACAATTTCTTGAAAAGTAAGGAAACGGTACCCTTGAAATAACAACCCACAAACAAATTAAGAGGACTTAACAAAAAAAGCTTACATTTGGTAGGAGCGCGATGCTAATTGCTAGCTTGATATGCAAATGACAAGCGCCCTCTCTTAGCAAGTAGAAGAACTAACGCTGTAATGCACTTTGATTTGTTTCTCGCAGATTATAAAGGATTGTAATGTAATTTGTTTTGCATTAATTTGATGTCAATTATCTTATTTTGATACAAATTGCAGTTGGTCGTAGTCGTAGAAAAAAGTATCATAGTAATCTTGGTAATACAAAATGAAAATGTGCAAAAATAATTATGTTCTTTACATAAAAACATTGCAGAAGGGTGCAAGGTTTTTTTTATATGCTTTCTTGTATTTAAAAAAAATATTTACGCGTAGAGGCAATATCTGCACGTAACATATTTATATACATAAATATGTTACGTACATTATATACATAAATATGTTACGTACAGATATTGCCTCTACGCGTAAATATTTTTTTGTACGTGTTTTTATAAATGTAGATGTGAATGGCTATTTATATACATCAGCAACGTTAAAAATTAAACATCAAAGATAAAGATAAGACCCCTAGTCAATAAACAATTTGATTATGTGTTTTCTCCACACATGCATTAAAAAAAACCATTAAAACTCACCAGAGCTTTTCAAATCAACACAAGAGTAAAAAGAAGTGCGATTTAAATTGGTGATAAAACAAACAGACGCATTAGACATGCGGTTTTTAATTTTAATTATTTTCGCCATTATTCAAATCAAAAGTACCGTGTATCAATCCTCGCTCCGACGGGAACTTTTCAATTTGAGGGCCGGAATATTTTACCAAAGCGTCAAGATGAAAATTAATAAATGGGAAAATTAAAAACGGACCATCCCGGGACGGACAAACAGAAACTTTTAAAAAATTACTTTATTATATTCGTGAAATTAGAAAAATGGCCGCCCGCCACTCAATCCCCGAGTTTGTGCGGAGTTTTTTAATTATTAACGTTGTATCGAAAGCCTGACTTTTTGTGCAAAAAAATTGTATCGGAGAGGAGTCATGTCAAAAGTCTTTCTGAGATAAGTTTTAAGAAACGCAATTTAAAATAATAGGGAAATTATGACTGACGACCGGGTGGCGGAGTGGGTAGTGTACCTGCCTGCGACGCCGAGGTCGTGGGTTCGATTCCCACTTAAGACAAATCTTTGTGTGCATGAACATGGGGATTTGTCTTAGTCTGGGTGTTTATTTGTATAATATGTATGTATTTACAAAAGAAAAGTATATTATGTATTAGTATCAGTTATTCTAGTACCCATATTACAAGCTCTGCTTAGTTTGGGACTAGATGGCGTTGTGTGTGAGTTGTGAAATATATTAATTTATAATTTATATATATTTATTTACACCTAGGTAATTAGTCTGACCTTTAGTCACCTAGAGAAGCAGCGACAGGACTGCGAAGTCAAAGCCTCGGGTTCGAACCCACGGCACACACCTCTGTCAATAAATCGTTCAGATTCGTTTTTTCGAAGATTATTATGTGTGTATTTATCTGTCTCGACTAGTCAGCGTAATTGGATGACTAGTTTGCGACTGGAAAAGAGTGCATCCTTAGTTAAAACCCGTCAAAAGTGCCAAAAAAACTTAACCAAACCTACTTTAAATTGTTACTTTTCTTTCTTTTCCTTTTTTTATTTTTAAGAAAAACTAAGTCGAAACTTCTAATGGTACTTATCGAGTAACCCTTACAGTTGACAGATGTCACTGCCATTAAACGTCATAACTGGTCTTATTATAATTTCGAAACTTTTATATCGGTTCCAGTTTCGCTTAAGAAAATGATTTTATTTCACATAGCCCAAAGTTTCGGTTCCGGTTCCGAAGCTTCTTAACATTCCTGCTTAAAACTAAGATTAAGGTAAGGTTGTTTAGCAATATTGTTCCGTACCCTTTAAACTAATTGAGACTGTATCACAAAAGGTATGCACATATCAACGACAACGCAGTATATTATGTGATAACTGTAATAAATAATTAGGTATTGAAGCCATTTATTTAAATAAGTGATTTTGGTTCCGTCTATTAATATGTTTAGTTATATACATATTACATATATAATTAAATCATTACTTCCAGATAGTTAATTTTGAAAACTGCAGACCGTACTAATCCCACGCATCCTTGCCCTGGTTTACGAGCAGGGGATATGCAGATAAGAATCAATTCCCACCTCCGAAAGTCAGCTGTTCAGTTGTACTCATCGCCGTCGGACCGTGTCCAGTCTAACGGATCCAAAATCTTTGTATTCAGCGCGAGTGCGACTAAACTGAATGACCATTGCGTAGATATTGGGGCTAAGAGAGAGTTTACACGAACTTAGCACTAAGAGCCTAGTAATTGAATATTTTATAGCATTTAGCTATGCTTAGCAAATTATTATATTTATATTTCAAATTCTTAGTAAGAGCCTAGTAGCTTTATACTCACCATCCTACCTAGTGATATAAAAAGTTGTCACGACAAATTTCCCTACACAAACATATTCATTAAAATCGGTTAATCCTGTTCGTTCTGTTGAGGAGCACGATAGCTAACGCTGGGAGAAGAAGAAGAAGAAGAAGATATTCTTTCTTCTGGTGATTAGACCACTGACACCTTTTTGTCGTGATCCCGTGGATTGTAGCCTTATACTAATACTAAATAGCTTGTAGACTTTTTCTCAAATTGAACCATCGAATGTAAAAATAACAAACCAAATCTAACAAGGAGTTTTAGAGATTAGCGTGTCCAACAAGCATACAGTTTAGTTTCATTACATTAGCATACATAGCATCATGCTAGACAGGGTTATTACCGTTTTTACGTGGTTTTAGTGGCTTAAGTATAATAAAGTTGATTTTATTAACATATTATTAGTAATGTCCTCCTTGCATCGATTGCCACAGTTTTGAGGTAGGTTTGAGATTAGTAACCTTTTCTCACGGCCATTTCGCGTGTGAAAGTGCCTGCCTGTGTTTGTTTTGGGCCTTGTGTAGAGCCGTATAGACCGTGGTCTTGGGGATGGAGTTGACTTGGTCAGACCTGGGCGCATCGGGCTTCGGCCTCTGGGTCTTCTCTTTGAAATTTTCCCAGCTACTAGCAGTACTACGTGGTTGTCACCTTCTTTTCTCGCAATGTGAGTAATATAAAATATTCTTTTTCTTAACGATAGTTAATTATGTTGTACGCGTTGCAATAACTTACTTTTTGACAAATTTCTACGATACTAAGCGCTTAGTAGCTACTAAGTTCGTGTAAACGAATCCTAAGAGTTAACTGTTTACTGTGCAATCACACATTGTTGTCGGAATCTTTTCTCCTTTGTCCTAAATTGTAGAGATTTGTTCGTTTGTTTGTTCTATTATGAAAATGCATTTCACCGTCTTCAAAAATATTGTTTAACAATGGTGATAATGCGTTTTTTAATGGGTTTGCTTCAGGAATTTCATCTACCGTACTTGCTTTAGTAATAATTTTGGTTATGTTTACTTACTTGTTTTTTTGTGACCTGTGTACTCAAGTCTGTTCGAGATGGTATCTTATATTGATGCATAAACTTTTAACGAATAGTGGGCAATCATTTTGTATTTTCATGTAGGCTGATGCATAAAAAGGCTATTAATGAATTTACAATAGCGCGTTCATTATAAGTTTGAAATTTTCAGTGTGTAAGTATAGTGTCAATATAGTTAGCAACAAAAGTTGCTAAACACTTAATTTTTTTAAATTTCCATGCAACTACGAAGTAATTAAGATTTTTAAGAAATAAGTGACTGAAACTTCTGTTGCCGACTGTACAATGCTCGATTTAATTTTTGTGTAAAGTACATTAATAATAAGTTGTAACATTTTAACTATCGAATCAGTTGTTTAAGTTTGTTTTCGATTGTTGTGCTGTTATTAATTCCATCAATACATATTTTTATGAATACAGCATTGTGTCCGGGCCGCGTCCTGCCCACCGCGACCGCCGAGCGACCCGCCGAACACACGGCGGCTCACACGCGCACCGTGCATACATTACCATACATTTCATAACCACTGAACAGGAGAATAAAATTAGACGCACATGCCTCGCTTTTTTAAAACCGTTGTTTTTTTATTTTTTCCTATCTGTTTCGCTTTCCAACGGTTTGTTGAAGCCTATTTTTGACATATTTTTGAGTTTTGAAGTCAGTTTTGACTTGGAAGTTTGATGAGTAATGAACTCAGTAGTGGTGAAGTGGTGTCGCTATTCGATGATAGATGGCGTTTATGTAAATTTGGTGATTGCTGTTCGCATGTAATGTAATAATAATGGAACTTTTTAATTTGAATGTGTCTATAGAGTCGCCGTAAATAGGAAATTTTTAAATAAGGTCCGATACCTTTGATTTTGATCAGAAATTTAGGTTCCGTTCCTAGTTTAGCTTATGTCATTTTGTTCAGCATATTGTGAGTAGCGCTAGCAAGCTACGTTGTTTGTCGTCTAAAACAAATTATGTTAATTTATTTGTTTGGTTGTTAATTTATTCCTAATAACGAAAACATTAATATATTATGGTCGGGTCGCAATCTCCGTAATAAAATTGCCATGTTTCTGAAGTAGAAATTATTCATATCTTACGTAGGACTAAATATTTTCACCGTAGACACGTAATATAAGTATCAAAACGGCACTAGCAGAATCGCGTGTATTAAAACAAATAGAACAAATAGTGTTTAGCCGCGCTAATGCACACTAATTTATGCCTCATACTACGAGTACATTATACATAATAATGAATTACATTAATGGAAACACATTCTTGTGCTGTGGTTTGAGGCTTGCTTTTCATGAACACGTTTTGGAAAAATAAGAAATATAAAATAAATGCTCAATATAAATCTCGACATGACAAACATGCACTTTCTAATATTATTCGGCAGATGTCTTTCTTTTGCATCTAAGATGAGGTTAAAATATAAACCTGATTAATATTTTTAATTATCTCTGACCATTTGCCAGTTTTAGCAAAAATTCTGTCGTCGAAAACTTACAGGTATCATACTCAGCACATTGCAGGATACCCAGTACTATCAACTGTAGATAGAATATTTTTGGGAAAAGAACTGCTTGGTCATCGCTCGTCAGTTCAGATATCACCGGCATATGGACGTTTCGTTGTTCATGAATATGCATGCATGGGGTCGCCCCCCGTAACGAACGAATGTTGTGATACCGTGCCATCGATGGCTGAGGTGTGATTGCCATCTTTGGGGAAGATACCCGGATGTTTTGGTTCTAGGATGTTGATATTTTACACATAGTACGAAACTACTGCCCAAAATGATCAGACAAATTAGTATAAATTCTTGTATCGCGGGGGTGTTTACAAATAAACATTCCATACTCACTAAACACACCCAGAGTCCGAATAAATATTTGCAAATCACACAAAGATTTGTCCCGTCTAGGGATCAAACCCACAACACCAGTGCAGTAGAGAGCGGCGAGACGACTTAAATCACTACGCCAATTGTGATTTCGCACATTATCAAAATGTTATGGCGATTTTTTTTTGAAGATTCTCCTAAAAATTGATAATGTGTAATATACGCCGTGTTACATTGAACTGTAACCTTAATATAATATATAATCTATATGCAAAAGAATAGAAAAACCTTGATCCTAATGACAAAGAAGTCCTAGAACTTTTAAGACTATTTTTAGTAGACAAATAGATCTACCTATTGGATATAACGATACGATTGTATGAGTACCTTTATTTCTAGGTACTGTGCTCATTCTAAATCTTTTTGATGCTTACACATATCTATACAATGTGAAAATATATACCTGCTTCCAATCGCGACTCGTATTGTACAGCCGAGTTCATTAATGTGTTGACAATTTTGAACATCTTAATGAACTCAACAGTACCTACCCTAATAAAAAGTAGCCTATGGATGTTTTTCTCTTTGCTTTAAGTATCCAAAGAACATCCTCCATGTTTTATAGCTTTGTTCAAATAGTCCATATAACAACATTCCAATTTGTTTTCGTTCACAAAAAATTCATCTTTAAAAACAACATGGTGCTATTGCCGTTTACACCATAACGTAATGGCGGGTGACCCATAAAACGGTACGGGTAGTACACAGTGATTATACCCCATTACTTAAATAGAGCCACGGTGTTTTCATGGGGAATGGGGACTCGTCACGCTGCTTAATTACCTGCTTTTGTTCCGAGTAAGGCACAATAGTTTATCTATGATAAAAAAATGAATTTTACGAAATATAATGCAACCGTGTACATATGTTTGCTCACGATATGGTAACGACACACACACCGAGACCGTCGCATGATCTATAAATAAGAAAACTCATCGTTCTTTATGACAATGCTATATTATTTTTCAGAAGCTGTTGAAGATGAGCGTTTGATGAAAAATTGAATTATAATGTCATTGGTTCTAGTTTAAGGTATTAATATGTAAGTGCTTGAATATATATCAAAAAATGTTTTCTTTGTTTAACTATTAGTACCAATTCTAATTACATTACTATGAAAATGTTCAATTATAACTTAGTACTGCCTCGATGATCTCGTGGTAAGCGTATGCGCCTCTAACCGCGAGGCAGGCAAAGTATTATTTGTAAGCTTTCCGTCAGGAAATTCACAATAGCAGCACGAAGCTAGAATTGTGCCCCGTGAATGGCAATAGGCTCATTCCCTATCCCATAGGACTTAAACATAACAGGTGAAGTGTGGGTATTGTATACCTCTGCCACAACCTCTCGGTAATATAGGCGTAATGTAATGCTGTATAACTTTTTGTTTCACAATTTGGTTATCTTTAAAAATACCCAAGTTACCTGTACAAATATAAAAGTCTTTCAATCAGAACACGCACGTCCAAATTTATTTTTCACGTCATTACTTCGTTTGGTAACAAATTTAAGTAAATGTCCACCGTAGTAAAACTCCACAGTATGTTCTTATGTTGTAAGTAAATACTCTGTTTAACTTAATGATCCGTGACGTTTTTCCGTGACGTAGAATGATGTTGTTTTTTTCATTTAATTGTTCTTAACATGTTTCTGTTTTCGCATGGGTATAGTTGTAGTAAGATTTATTTTTTTTGATCTTCTGGCAGCATGTACTTAGTTACTAGTCACATATTGGTGCCAAATATAAGTTCTTGTACTATACTCCCGCGCTTATATGATATATTTAGTATATAATATTGTAAGCTAGTCTTTAACTACAACGTGTTTGGAGAGTATGCACTTTAACCGTTGGTCCCGGTTCTCATTGGAAGGCTTATGACAGTTATTGCAGGTTTCTAGAAAGAAATAGAACAACTAATCTAATAAAGAATACAGCAGAAAGACTTGTTCAAACTATGTAGATAGTAGACCGTTATTGGATTGTGGAGTCACTTTAAGTATAACACTCAATATTCAGATAGTTTCTATAGACCAAAAGTAAACCCAAATGTAATTAGGAAACAGCTCGGAAAATGAAATGATCTTTATAATAGCGTAAGTTACTACAAAGTCTCGGCTTCCTAGTCTACCTTGAAACGGATACCACTCAACTTTTCCAGCCTTTTCCACTTGGATTAGCATATAAATAAAAGTCTTACAAACGATCAACTCCTCGTATTTATTAGCTATAGCCTGACAGCTTGACAAGCAGTAATGCAGGTGGAAAACGAGTTGGTTTTCAACGCGTTCTAGTGTTGGAATGTTATTAAAATGTTTGTAATTTGTTTACGATCGACGCAGGAATATGATTAGTGACTATTACTATGAATGTTGTTAAATATGGAGTAGTTTTCTGTTTATTTGATTGTTGAATTTTGTTGCCTGAATATATTTTTCTTGTTTGTCAATGATTTAATGATTTATACAATGATAATACATTTATCTATTATTATTTGTTTGAAAATATGGTGGGCTTAAGTAAATTACATAAATGACATACCTACATAGAATCGCCTTTATCCCACGGCGGTTGGCAGAGTGCGCCATGTAATACGCAAATAAAATAAGTAAATCTTAGTAAATGACATATTTATATGCAGATTTCGCAAAAAAATATCGTTTTTTTATACGGGTAGTTTCTAAGTACTTGTACATCACAAATAAACTATGATTCCTAATCATACAGTCTCGCGTTTTCCCATTTTTCGATATTTTGTTAACAAATACTCACATACAAACTTGTTAGCCAAAACATGTTTGATCCAATCACTAGCTACAACTCCCCGACAAACGACATCTAATCCTAACTTTATCAGTCGATCTGTCTGTATTACTCTGTATAGTTTTATGGCAAGTTTGTACTTAATTACTTCCATGTATATTAAGTAGGGACGTGATACGAATCTGAGGGGCGATGTGATGTGGGACAACTATTCCATGTTTTGGCAAGTCTTTGAAGTGAAGCAATGTTAAGACATTTGCTATTGTAGGATAAATTCTTTAGCTTTTACACATAATTACAAGCTAAGAGCCAGTTTCTGAGGTTCCGGATATATCTTATCCGACCCATAAAATATATCCTGACCGATTTAACAAGTGACACAAGTTGCATTTAAGAAAAGAACACAGCTGTCACTATAATTTATGTGTGTAATATGCTTATTCGGCCAATAAAGTTTATCATACACCTGTGAAATTGGGCTAAGTATTTATCAAAATATTAATGATAAGAGCGGCAACAAAAAAACTTTGCATACCGGATATACAACTGTTGTGCTTTGTAATTTTCAGTTGATAAAATCTATTTATCTTTCGTACAGTCATTGTGATAACAATCTCTGCTTCAAACATTTTATCATGGTTGATTGCTGTGAAAATTTGCCATTTCCTTAAGTTATTTTGTGAGTTATGGCGGTACCTAGCTCTGCTTTGACACACGTCTGTCTGTCGTCGTTTGCATCATTCTATGAACATGTGTTTTAACCTCAAATATATCTCTTCCAACAAAGCCAAACCATCTGACATATATTTTAGTCAACGGTTACGATAGCTGGCGTTTAAGCGTCACCGGCGCGTACGCATAATGACTGGCTGGAAGGAAGTGCGTCCGCGCCGATCCACCGATACATGCATTTGCATCTATTACCATACAGATGAGGATAAGGGCACACATTTCTGTACCCGACTTTGAGGGGTGAATAGTGGTTGGGTACAAAGGGTGGTAATAAGATTAGTTCTAGTTTGTATTTGATGTAAAGGTTTAACTGGATATTGATCTTTAGAATCGCGCCGCAAACGTTATGATAAGGCAATCTATTTCTATCGCATATTTATAGATAGAAGAAATAATTCGACATATTTTTTACTTTAATTAAGACCTAAGCGTTTTTATTCATTGTCTGCTAATTCCTGGGCCTAAAACAATGAAATTGTATTCGTACGAAAGTTTCGTTTATGATGAACTAAATTACTTTTTTCTCTTAAGGGCGATAAAGGTTACAACCGTTTTTTGAGCGATCAATGTTTAATATTACAATTTAATACTTTTATTTTAATTATATGAAATGTCTATAACCAAAACCTCTTAAATTGTTTAGTCGTAATAAACTTCGCAAATCTCATTGAAATTATATCAGCTACCTGCGGTAGGTCCCATTTACTAGGCGCAGTGGTAGTGCTATGTATGTTTTGACTGAAATAACTACAAACTGCACCGATGATGTGAGCGGTAAATTCAAACAAACTGAACAACGGGATTGCCACGTTAATCTGGATCATTGCAAGCATTTTGGAACGAATACACCACTTTATTTAAATTTATAATAGGATTATATTAAACTTAAATGTCATTATTTTTTTCACATTATCACATGTCTCATAATATTAAAAAAATCATTGAATTCATTACTTTTTCTTGACACTTACTAATACAATTTAATTGTATTCTTGTAAACCTCCTGCAGCTAAGCTCATCATTCGCTTGTATTAGGAGGAAGTTCACGTCCGTGGTGTAATGGCTAGGATTCGAAACCACGACCTCTCGATCGTTAAACCGATGCCTTATCCATTTCCATTCCATTCATCCATTTTGATTGAAGACAAATTAAATATTGAAATACATTATCTCTTCTAATAACATTTTGTTAATAGCTGTTAGCACTGAAGAAACTAGCAACGCTGATTGAGGTCCATTCTCGGAAATTAAAAAGTAATCTTCGATTGAGAGTTCGATTTGCGGCTCTGAATTGGGCTAGTATCTTCAAGAAAATCTCTCGTCAGTAGAAAGTTAAATGTCATCAATCTATCGAAAAATCAAAAACCTTGAAGAAAAGGCTGTATTTTATATTTATCCATGATCACTAAAAACTAATAATACTATACGAGTATGTAATGCAGTGAGAACACTTAGCATTCTCGGTGTCTTCGTTATGTTTCCTAGGAAGGCAGCTGGCGCTACCAGCATTCTCAGGACATCACACATGACTGGAATTTATTATTAAATGTGGGTTTTTATTTTTATTGCCTTGCCTGTTTACAGTTTAATACTGCGACCTGCGTATCCTAGAGATGTTTAATTAAATATACATAGCTTTATTTTTCCAATAGTATTTGGATTGTCAACTTGATAGCAAATTGTCACTGCGGACCATATTATTTCACAAATGAATGCATAAATTTAACAATATTGTGCCTTCTGTGCTAGTATTAATTAACATAACGGAGCTCAACATATCAATTAATTTGTTATTTTTATGTTTAATAGATATTGAAACACAAAATCACATTCTTAAGAAATAGAAACGATGTCAGCGCAGTCTCATATACCCAATAGATAGAAATAGATACTAATATGTAATTTAATAAGGCTAATAGCCTTTCGTTAGGTATTGCACCTGACCTAGACACAATAGCCCACAGTTTTTTTTCGGTAGCCATTGAGACACCGTTGTGTTAATCTCTCCAGATTTCAAACGGGATTTTGCAAAAAAATATCAATAGCTCTAGAAATCACGTTTCGATGAATGCGTGTTGTGATATTGCTCATTATCATAAAAATAATCATCATAAAAGTAATCATTATAATACTATAATGTCTTTTTTTGATTCTCTTTAATTTAATCACCAAATTTAAGATTGATTACCCAATAAATAATGAATTTACATTTTTCTAAGAATTTATTACGACATTTTTGTAAAAGTGTCTCAATGGTTAATAAGGTCTTATTAGTTTAGAAAGTCATTCGAATTAACAGAATTATATTACTGTATCCATAAAATTTCTAATTTATGCTCTCCTTCGGCTAATTATGATCATACATTTAAATCCTAGGCATTTATCGATATTAACTTTATTGCCACAAGGATTACGGTGATTTATGATTGGAAAATCAAATTAAAGACTGTCTCTTTTATTTATTATTGAAAGTGCAACTTCAAAATCTAGCTCAATCATTTAGGCTGCAAAAACTCTTTGAATACGTAGCATAAATATTTCAAAATTACCAGTCAAAGCAAATTGTAATTAAAAAAAAAGTTGAACATTTTTTTTAATACATACATAAAATCATGCCATTGAAAACGTGGGTAGACAGAGACGATGGAACGCCATGTGCTTCGCTCCTTACATACTTCTTTCGCTTCTTCGACATTCCTACATCTCGTCATACATACTCGCCGGTTTAGTGTACTACAAACTTGTCCTTTTTTAAGGACGCCATTTATCTGGCCCCTATATGTGTTTAATTTTTTTTAATACATTACATAACAATCGATCTGAAGACCTAATGCTTAGATCGTCGTCGTCGGGTCGTTTGAAATCTGAAGTAAAGCCCTTAATTACAGATACTGATTGGCTACTTTATTTATTTAAGCCCATAAGCTGTAGCTTTAATTCACGACTAAAATGTAAGAAGTAAATTGCACCAGATATGCGATATGTTAATTATTCGGAAACAAACGATCAATCTTGTAACAACGCAGGCCCGACAAATCTTCACAAAAAATATGCTTTAGTAAAAATTATGCTTTAGGCAACAACATACATATTAATGTATTGCTAATATGCCGGTTACAGTACGACCGGTAATGAGACAAGCAAATTGACGCGGCTTTACGCGTCGGGGCGCAGCGGAGAAAATTGCCCTTCCTTTGGATTAAGTAATTTTCTTCGCAGGATTTAGTCAATTATAGATTGGTTATGTGTAACTGTTAGATATAAGTGTCGGTATCTATAGCTCTGGTTAAAAAAACAGGGACGTTAGATTTCCACTCCGCTGGAAGGACTTAGGACTTTAATGTGCGTGCTAAGTATTGTATGTGCCAGGAGCTTTAGTAGAGCCTAAGTCTAACCTAGAAGTTAACATAGTATGAATATAAAGTAAAACCTAATCTATCTTCTGGTATATACAATGCTATTTTTTTGTCCGCATACTAATATTTCCAACGCCAAATTCTAAAATTATTTCAATCCTAAGTTTGCCTGGCAGAAATCACTATTAGTGATAAGGTCGCCCATCGTACTGTTATCACTAGAAATAAGTTATAATTGTAAGCTCAAGGTGTACAATAAAGTGTTTAATAAATAAATAAATATTATGAATAAACAATGCAAGTTTGACATTATTTCACCGTATGCCGCATATTATTATGTCTTAGTGAGTAGCAGTGGGACATCCATTTACAGATTTAATTTCTTTGAAAAATCGCAATATGTCATGTATTTTTAATAATTGCATCAAACCAGATACAAAGTAGAACCATCACATTTTAAGTTATTCAACCAGAGCAATTAGTTAATCAAATTACCAGTCATACAAAAGAAACGCATTTGAATACTGCACTCGGTAGGTGCAAGACAAAAAACACAACTACCTACTTATGCACCTACGTTATGAGTAACTTTACGCTTTTTGAAAATCACCACGCATTAAACAATACATTAACGGGTTTTTTAGTGTTTTTATATGCATTACGGTGCGAATGTGTAATAACTTGTTTTTGTGAGATTATGTGAGTATTTATGTACTAGTTCAATTCCGCAGTAGGTCGTGTGATTGCCCACAGTAATTATAAGTTTAATTGAAGTAGAACGTTGTGGTGTTGTATTTAAAACTTTAACTTCCTTTATTTCTAACTACGAATAGCTTACTATATACTACTAACTTCCTTACCTCAGTATCATAAATTCACCCAAAACAGTTCACGTCACCACCGCAAGCTATCAAAAGTGCTCATAAAAAATATAGTTGTCATTATCCAGTAGCGTGGTATATATGACAGGACATGACGTCACGGTGGCCGGTGGCCTATAGCCAATCAGAGGGCAGTACACAGGAAGTGGCATACAGGGTGGTGTGTCAAGCCTTGGGGTGCAGGGCGAAACGACCGGTAGTAAGTGATTTTGTCAATTAGAACTTTATTTTTGGGTAATTAAGTGGAATGGTGACAGCGGTTATGTGGGGGAGTTTGTGTATTAGCTATGCCTTATATGTATAAATTGATATGATTGAAATTTATGAAATTGTACATGTAATAATGCAGGCCATCGGCACACGTCAAAAAAAGTTTTGGTGTTGTATTTCTTGCTTTCATTTATTGTTTCACAGAATAATTCGGAAAATTTCGCAAAATCGATTCTGAAAACTACAAATGAAAACTCTCTCAATATGAACACACTAAAAATATCGGACTTGAACAATGTTTCTTCAAATAAAACTAACACATTACGAATTCCGCTGTACAATAACATAGTAAAGACTAAAAACAATAGTGCGGGTCGCGTACTCGTTATCAGCCGCGTGTTATTTCACCGCATCACGGCGCTTCAAGCAAATACTCGCCGAGACACAATTATACTGAAACACATAGATTATATTACTAGTACAGAAAGGTTTATAGTATATTACTTCTGTTACATCTTTCAATCGTAAGGTAATTCCATGGCAGTTGTGATTTAAAATTAATATTTTTGTCATAGAATTTTATATGCCGGATCAAAGAATTATGTGATAAGAAGCTCAGATACCAGACCAAGTACATTTGCAATTAATAAAAACAGACTCAATTGCATAGCTCTTTAATTTTTTCTTTACTATCAAAGATCTGCGGATAATCAACAAAATAAACTTTTGAAAATTGTTGTGCTTTATCGCTATAAAATGTTCTAGCACTTGTATGCTGTTAAAAGTTTAGTGTTGAAATTTTGCTTTCAAAACGTCAGAAGGCGTTCCTTTCGTTATAGCGGCATCTGCATTATTGTGTATTTATTGGATTCGGATCACATATTACAAAGCAATTATGATTGTAAGGATTGATCTGGAGATACCTACGGGTATAGTATTTTATTTCTTGGGCTTCCAGAAAATAGTAAAATAACACCGACGTTATTATTTTTGCTTTATTAAACTATTTGAGAGATTTTGAAGTTAGAAGTGGGTCTCTTTGTTAAAAAGACTTTCCTTTATACCAAAATAAATTCCACCTCTGTAAGTAGTACATAATCTTTGTCGTATAGTGCGGCCCCGTCGGCAGGGTATGATTCGGGAGGCTTCATGCGATTACCAGCGACACCTGTCGACGTTCTCACGGAATTTATAATTCGCCGATGCACGGATTGCCCGGATCGTTTTAATTGTATTCCCGGAGCAACCCGGATTTATTGCCATATCTACGGCTCTACGCATATTACGTACCTATAGCTAGAATCCACATTTATATTTTAAACTGCGCCGATTTGCATTGTTTTATTAAGGTTTTAAGTGATTGTTTATGATAGTTGTGACGGTTTGTTTTCATTATTGGATTTCATAGATACCTAGTTGGTTTTGTGAAAATAATAAAATATCGTTGCAGAAACGAAATAGTTGATTAAAAATCATAAAGATGTGGCAGTGGTCATGAATCACTGTGAGCAATAATTATAGCACATCAGTAGTATTAATAATAAAAGTATACGAATTCTATAAGTGGAATCAAAATTTCGTAGGAAATAGTTTCTATTAAAAAAAGCAATTTTTCAGGTTTAGACATAAGCTATTTCTTTCTTTGAAATAACTGTATCTTAATGAAGCGTAACATCGTAGTGCTTATGAGGAATCTATAACAACCTACTCTTGTGGATTTGCTCATTAATAGTCATTGCCTCTAATAATCAGGTGGATGACAAGTTGGTTTCGTTCATAACTTTTAAAGGAAACCTCTATATTAGAGTATTATATACTGAATATTTTATTAAAGAAAAATAAATGTTAACAAGATTTTAAGATTGAGTTGTTTTAGGTTGGTCTACGATAATCCTCAAAAGCTTGCGTATTGTTTTCATAATCGCTATCATAAAGCTAATATTCCATTGTCTACGTAACAGTGATTGGAGCATCAAAACAAGAGTCGTTTGTGTGTGACTTGATGTGTGAAATGAAAGATGGCGTCGACCGACAAGGGCGCACCTACTGCACTTTAAGTACTGACTGCATTGTTAGTTTGAGGTATCATTTGTATAGTTTTTGTTCATTTACTATTTTAATAAATAGAAATCAAAAGTAGGTGTACAGCACAGCACGAGGGGTGCGATTTGTTTCTCATACATTTTTTTTCATATCGTTCCTCATGCTTATTTTTAATTATAATGATCGGAAGTCATACTAATCAGAATTTATAATATTGTTTTTCATACACATCGTTTATCCTAATTCTGTTTCTCATAATATTTTGCCTAATTATCGATAGTTCTCATAATTTTTATAAATACATTTGTTTTTTACTATTTTTTTTTTGCATACATTTCTTCATTATAAGTGTTATTTGTCCGCTTTATTGAAATTCATAATTTCAATAAACCATACATTTGTTTTGTACATTTTTTTGATATTTATTGTTAAGCGTATATCAAACTAGATAGTTACTAAAAAAACATCTACAATAATCAGCTAAATGTACGGGAGCCTGCTGTTTTGCCGTACTCGGCAGAATATTACCTTTATCAAATGATTTATTACGACAAGCATTTTTTTATAATAATGCGCATTTAGTTATATGATTCGTTAGAATCAAAATTGTAACGTTGTTAATAATAAATTGATACTAGAGAATTACAATGCTTTAAACCATATTACAATATAATGCTTAACTTATTACCAACAAATTTAATATTACTTGAGTCTTAAGACAGGAATCCCTTTTTCCGTGTAAATATAACTTGAAATAACTAATTTTTATACCATAACGTAACATATTGTGTATCATAGTATAGAAATAGGTTACGCCAACATATTAATTTTATATACAAAAAATATTTAAACGAATTGAAATGAAAAAAATATCATTTAAGTAACGACATTATGAACAAAAAAGTAGGTATGATAAATGACTGACATAAAAAGTTTATGAAGATAAAAAAGAAATAAAACAATTCTTGGTAAGACTTTATAAAAAAAATGTATGAAGAAATATTGTATGAAGTAAAAAGTATGAAGAATGATAATTATGAATAAAAATGGTATGAACAAAATAATATGAGAGCAGAAGACCTTGTGTTACTTAAAACAAGCAAACATTATCTCAAAAGAAATAACAAATAAATAAGTAATAATGATGAGATAAAGATTAACGTTAGAAGTAGAGGGCTTACATAATATTTTTGGGATAGGACTGTGTGATGTGATTCTTGCATAATTTAGAAAAGAAAGACATTTCTTAAATGATGTTGCAATATCTAAAGACTATTTGTGTGTTATTATTCTTAAAGAAATATTTTTTTAAACTACACTTGATGTCTTGATATTTACAGGATCGCAATGAAATGTTATCTTATCTAATTTTTTCAGTCACGCTGCATGTCTGTAAGGTTTTATGCTCCATAAAGATTTTATAATGGTTTCAACTTGTGTTTAAACTCAAATAGCTACGGTATTCTCAATGTGCAAAAAAAACATATCCTTTCCGTCTTTTAGAATTTGCTATTCTAACGCTAAAAATGAATTTTCATGTCCCTAGAATATATTAGCCTAAATGGCAATAAAATAATTAAAGAACTTTGTGCATTCGCCCCTATATTCTCCAACATTAGACAGCCACTTATATACTCATACCACCACAGGTGTACGGCATTGTTTACATGGTACATTGTGGGTACCACATACCACATAAGTGAGGGTATGGGTGGTTATTTTCGTTCATTTCACGCGTCGCAGCACGCAAATCGATGAGAACAATGCCATGCTTGTGCCGAAGTACGTAACTACTGTACTAATTATGAGCTATTTGACTGATGCCACAGATATTAAAAAGATAAATGCATTTGAAAAATAAAAAATTAAGCTCGCCTTACAAAGATATTGCGGATAAGGCCTTTAGGTACCTTATTACTATTTAAAATGGCTGTAACTTTGTTTTGACTGTAATGGAAACAAAAGAAAATTATTAACGTAATGGTAAATGGGAACTGACGAAGAACTAATGTCAATATAAAAAGCTGACGTCACGTTTAAAAAAAATCCTAAGTGTGCAAATTTGGTTCTAATGTGGATGTCAAACCTATTACAGCAATATTTTAAAAAATATTATCGACCAATAAACTAAAGAGAAAAATAAAATAGCCAAAAATAAATATTGATTGCGTATCATTGTTAAATTTCAAAGACATCTAATAACATGTAATGTCCATAAGAAAATAACAGAATAGCTTATGGTATTCTACTTACAATGAAAAGTTTAGTGTTTTTGGTTGATTTGAGAGACCTAAGTTCTCAAAAGTCTTAAAACTCAAATGCTTAACTAAAACATTCTCACAGGTGAAGTTTCATCGAAGTAAAATAAGCGAACCAGGCGGATCACTCGCCTAAGTAGCAACGAGTACGGTGCTATTACAACATAACTTCGGTACATGAAGGTATGTAGAGTTACGTTCAACTTACGAATTTGAAAAATAACATATACGTATTACTACATAATTATACATATGTGTGTTGATATTACCTGAAGGATTAAGTACTTACCATGAATATATCTTACTTTGTATGAAACTAGATAATTATACTACATTGTTTTATGTTTAAGATAAACTGGTAACATTATTTTGTAGAAATTCATTTTAAAAGTGGATATAAATAGTCGTTGATTTTTTTACAAACTTTTTATTGCCGTTTCTATCACGCTTGAATAAATATGATTCCGTCTGTAGTATAGATCTTTAATGGTCAAACTGGTTAAGCGAATATCGATGTCAAAATTATAAAAATATAATAAACACTTAATAAATTTATTCACCGCAGATTAAACTCATAAATCAAACGCAAACTATTTCAATCACTCAATTTAACATAAACAGCGCACAAATATTTAATAAATAAATAAATTATCGTAAACGCATCGCTTATAGTAAGGTAATGTAATGATAAATGATAGTAATCGTTCATTTAGTATAATGATCGCATATGAATGAAGTAAACGTGGTGAGAACAGGCGCTGATGAAAAAGCTGTTGAAACTTTGAACAATGATAATGCCTCATGTATTATTTATCACTCTCTGCATTAATGAACCAAGGTCATTTGAATTCATTTCCTCTAGTAATACAACAAAACGCTTTCACACTTACATTCTTACGTAATTACACTAACTTGTTTATAAAGCAAAACGTTTTTTTTTGCGCTTTATACTGTTATTACGTTCAACCTCGATACGAACCTCAGTAGTTTATAGTATCGCTACTCGACACGAGATGGCGTTAGTTGTGTCAAATCAAAAGTTTTTCGTATCTCGTTTTTACGCCGACCACGTAAAGCCAGTGTAGACGTTTTTATAAAAGTTTGTTTCGTGTTTATTTTAGGCAGTCGCTTGTCTGCCAGACTTACAACAGTTTTAAATTTAAATAATTATAATTCGCGTCTTATTGTGAATGGCTGGGCACGTGTAGTCGTGGGTTTACGTTTGGAATGTTACGATCGATTATTTTGTCGTAAACAAGTAATGTTCTGTTTAAGGTTTTGGTGTAATTTCGCATTTTTATGCACATTATTAGGTCTCTTTAGTGCTGTTATTTGCATTTTTCTTTACTAAGTTATTAAAAGCCGAGATTGGCACTTGCACTGTATTTTTCTTGTTTAGTTCTAGAATTTTACATTGTTGCCGTGATGGCCCGTTAGGGTTCCTTAAATGTTTTAAGTCCTCAGTGACTTATTAAATCGTCACTTCTGCTGTTTTTTTAATGTGTGTAAATACGTTTATTTTACGTTTATTTTTCGTTTATTTCTTCACTTCTATAATTTATTGTTTGTTTTACACTTCGTATTCATTTTCTTTCTGGCATTGTGCAAATAAATATTATATCTATATAAACAAAAAAATATTATAACATACGTTTCTTTTTCATTATGTTTTACCACTCTGTTGTTTATTTTCTGTTCTACTATCAATTTTCCATTATTTAATTGACGGAACAATACCCTGAATAAAAATACAAGCAAATTGTCTATCCCCCTAAATCTTTCGTAAGGATTCTTTCTTCGCAAATGTCTTTAGTCTCATTATCTAATATTAAAATTTAGCTTTCAAGTTACTTAGTGGATGATTTTTTTAAAGAAGATAAATTATAATTACTCATGCCTGTATGTTTTGGACATATAATACCAACTGAAGAAAATTGTGAGTTAAAATAGAAATAAAGTTCCTCATTTTGGTAGAAATTGTTATCTTCAATCAAAAGAAAATCGGCAGGCAGTTTCCTAGCAATCACAAAGTCTCCGCGCTGTCGTTAAAAATAAAGTATTAACAGCCCTTAGCGAGACTGGATTCATATCTTGCATGACAAACGCTATCTTGGTACCTACATTCTACATTCATACTACCGAGTATTTCCCGTAACGCATACATACACACCGCTGTCTGTGCAGTTCTATCTACACTATATTTGTTTTTCTCTGTGTGGGTGTCATGCTCTTTCGCTCTTGCATGAACGCCCGTCTCATTTTCCAAAGCTATAGTTGTGTTGCCCGTGTTCGCCGGTCCATTATAGTCTGTTTAGCCTTTGCTTTTGTAAATAAATATTAGTTACTGATTTACGAACTTTTAAATGATTGTTTCATGTTTCTTTTTTAGAAAGTTTATTTTTGCTATGAGTGGTAGAAAAAAATGTGTAATAAATAAGTTTGTTTTGATTGTTACATGGTTATGGCATTTTCTATTCCATGTGTAATTGTTTTCTAAACACTTATTGGTGGTAGAATGATTAGGATTGTAGTAATTAATTTTATTATAAGTTCTTTAATGTGTCTGTAAGTAGTTTGTTTAAAATAACTATACGTTCGTTTTAACTGTTTGTTTAAAATAAGTTGAGAATAGCATGAAAAATAAATAAATGAAACTTAATATGGAAAACATATATAGAATAAGGCTAGATGTAATAAATTTTTGTTAAGAAATAAGTTTTGAATGTAAGTTTTTTGCTACGTTATTACTGCAAAGGAAAAGGCTTCTTTATTTTTATTTTATTTACTGTGTCTGCTTTGTCTGATGTATTAATTCTATGCTAAAGAATATTATTTAAGATAGATAGGCCAGTTATATCTTTATCTTACCTTCTACCATAGCATGTATTTTTTATGTAAATATTTTTAATCTCCAATTAATTATGTCATTTCACGACTATTTAACACCTCCATAGTCCAAAAATAAAATACAATCGTGGTAGGTTATTGATAAACATCAATAAACTGATAAATTGCCTGCAATAAATATAATTATGATCAGTTCATTGCACATTAATCAATTCATTGAGATGCAGAATGAAAATATATAAATATAGTTTGTTGTGGTTTATGTATGTATTATTTTTTGTTCAACAATCATTTAATATATCCAAGTTCAAATTGGATAAATGACCATTGCTATCTAACGAGTCCAATTACAAAAAAGAAGGCCACTTCCAGATGAATTACGTACAGAAAATTTCTGGCAGAAAATTCTTTTGCTATTGTGTTTTAGGCAAATCACCCAAGAGCTTCTCGCTCGGCAATTGAACACAAAACTTTACGAATCGCATACTTATTGCTAAGCTAATGCGCTGTTTGTCTTGCTTGTTGCAGTTTTATTTTCTGATAGATTCAGTAAAATATAGAATTCGGATGGACATTCTATATTTCCAAGCATCTTATAAGCTTGTGAAGGTTTTGTTCTTAAAGTATTTTTAAAGATAAAAAAGATAAAAGAAATTTTTTTTAAATACTTTCTTATTTTCTAGATAAGTCTGTATCAAACTTCATTACTAAATATCCAATACATCTAGGTACGAAAAGTTTTTAAGTCTTGCTTATACTTAAAAAAACTTTGTTTTTTATTATTTTTTCATACTTTGTAGAAATAGTAACTATGAAAATGATTATATTGCCATTCACGTGTAAAAATGAATAAAAAATATTAATTACTAGCTTACTATCAGAATCTTACTAGCACAGTTCTAAGTAGAATAAAGTAAGACATAAAACCAAACTCAATGTGTAGAAAAAGCCGTCAATCTTTAACAGCTTGTTTCCATGACCAATCAGACAGGACAGGATAGATTCTGTTCATGCTAGTAGTGCTAAGTCTGGTCTGCGGGCTGCGGGGCGAAGTGTGCGCGGGGGTGTACGGATGGGCGGTGCCGCGCATGCGCGTCGTTGCCAAGACGACGGCACGTACTAACCTGTGCATGTGTGTGTCGAGATGTGTATGCACGATGCTCGTATTTAATAATAGCTAAACAAGTATTCCTATATTTGATTTTGTCAGTTATTGTCTATGCTCAGTAGTGGAATTTCAGTTTAATATTGTGATTGTTTGGAAATTCTCAGGACGTAAGTTTTGCTTTGAGTCTTCAACTATAGTTTCAGGTTGCTGTGCTAACATTAGTTTGTATGGACCGTGACCAAATTAAATGATAGATGATTGATTGAATGTTTATGCTTCTTTATTTTAGTTCATTGTCTTTTCTGTGTTGCTACATACTTCAGTTATTTATCAATATAATTCATACTTACATAAAATAAATATACTTAGCGCATTCGTAAACATCCTGTGACGTCACACGCTTTTCATTTTATCTCGACGCATCATACGGCTCCCGTGTACCGCATTCCACGCACACACACCCACACTTTGCTTGTGTGTGTGCGTCACGTCGCACGCACACATACAGCGCCATCTACGCGGTACGCCCCACACTACATAACTACCACTATGTTTGTTCCAACACTCTTTACTTCAACTCGAAAACTCCTTCGAGACCTGAAAAGGAATTTTACAAGGGCGCCTTTTTCTTTTGAGCGAACCTTTAGCTGTAAAACGGGGCTCTTAAGCGTTATAAAGGGTGTATTGATAGTTAGTGGTTCCTTTGTAGTTCCATCTCACGGGACTCCCGTAATCGTAAACATAAAAAAATCCATATACGTACAGCCCCAAGAGCCTACTTTATTTTAAGTGGCAGCTTTTGGCGCGAAGTTTTTGCTTCAATATGTTATACGAGTCATTAGGTAGATGTTAGGTAGAAGAACAGCCTTGACCCACTGTGGGCCGGTGTAATCCGGAAAATCTGGTTCTTTATACTAAATGGAACTACTTTTCAATATGTAAGGTGCCTATTTTGAATATTTATTTACTAAAAATACAAATAGATTCTAAGTTATGCAGATTTGATCCGAAGGTTATCAGGTACATATTTGCTGCCGAAACTGCCCGATATGGGAGGACAGTCTGTTAGAATTTCAAATTTAAATGTCAATACTTAATAACACTTGGATAAAATCAACATTTTACGCCTTATCAAAGATTTTAGGTCGTAATCAACATGATCTATATTTCAAACGCAGACAAGATAATGTTGAATACATAACCATCGTTAGAACCTGTTAGCTTGATCAAGAAATCTACTAATCGTGGTATTAGAAACTTGACAACTATATTATATTCACGGACGTCAACTGACAGGGTTTACAGAGATGGAAACAGTTTCGGCACAGTTCTAAATCATGGATAAAGAACACAGCAACAAGTGTTGGTGTTGGTCTTGAAAGTCAACTCTTATGTGCAGCCAGAGAATTGGCACAGTTCTCAGATTAACATAAATTGATATTCTGGACTTATCAAGAAGTTTCGGCGGACGTTGACCCAAGGTGTTTCTTTAAGTGAGATACAGAGTCAATGGTATGCTTCTCAGAAGAGATTAGGAGCCATTAGAAGCAATTGCTGAAAATATCGATCGAAAAACACATGGAATTCGCCAAAAAATCGATTCAGGAACCAAATAAGAGGCACTGAAGGTCACGGCCCCATCGATCCGGCGTAGAAAGTGAGACTGGCTGCCACTACTAACACCGTCCCGTTGGCTATGCAGGCTGAATTAATCGCGCATATATTTGAATACATTTCCAGCGGCGCAGTTCGGGCCGCGGTGTCGTCGGCCCCTTAAGTTTTAGCGATTTTGTTTCGGTACACCCGTTTCGGTTACCAGATGTCTGGTTCGAAGTAGAAAAGTCTGTGGAGCGAGTCGTGTCATCCATTCGTCAAGATACGTCGATGGTTGACGACTTGTGATGACGGAGGGTATCTAGATTCAGTGACGGAAAGTTTCAGGTTCGAATGTTGCCGTAGGTCATAGTCGACTGTTTTAAGGTGTGATTAGAAGGTTATTGGCCGGAGAGGTCAGGGTAACTGACAACTTCTAGGATGATGGTAGATTGTTCTTTGATTATATAAGTGTAATGAACTATTCATTTTTAAACTTTAACGTTTGCAACACGTAACATTTATGACTTATTATGACTTTTTGAAATGTTATTTGTAGTTTATCTAGCTAGATTATGCCGTAAATATTGGTAGCCGGCTTCTCACGTTATTGATGCGCGATGCTTCGGGCTAGATACAAGGTTATGTGTCGATTTAGTGAATAAAATTTAAATTCATCTTTCTGGCAAATGCGAACCATTCTATTTCTGAAAAATGCATTGCTGTAGAACTTTCTTAATAACTTGCAATGAGAACTAAAAATATAAAGTTTTACTAATGTTGAAAGTCGCAGTTATTGGTTCAAGCATTTCATCATCAAGGATTTAGGCAGGATCGTAACCATCGCAAATTTCGTAGCCATCTCAAATTGTACCATTCTTCGAAAACAAAAAATATTGTCTCAAGGTCTAATCTTGTGGTCACGTTGAACAATTAGCAACAATAACTACGTTAGTTTTAGTGTTGACAGCCGTCTGCTGTTACAGCTTACAATTACGAACTTGGCAATTAGTTTAGTTGGTATTTCGGAGAACTATACAGTTAGAATTGAGGCTTGGTTTAAACTTTTGCAATGCAAGGGTAATCGTTATGGTTGTAACGTTTGACTATAAAATCTTCTTCAAAATTAAATATGTGTTATTAAACCAGGAGAGCTTCATTTAATAATAAAACTAAATTAACGAGCAGACAATAGAAACTGTAAATAAGTTTACTCTCATTGGCTTATCAATAGACACACATATCAATTGAAAATCCCACATTAAAAAATATCGCTGAAAAATATCTAAATTCACCTACACTCTTCGTGAAATCAAAAAGACTATGTGTAGATTTTCAAACAGCATTAACAACCTACTACACTTACGGCTTCTCTTGGTTCACTTTATATCTATGGCATAATACTATGGGGAAGCAGTACCGATGCACTATCCAAAATAAATAAATTAGAATACTAGTAAACATAGAATCTACAGACAGTTGCCACCATTTTTTTATAAAACATAATCATATTTGGCAATATATAAATTTGTAAAAAAATACTCTGAACTCTTCGAAAAACGAAAATACATAAAAACGTATTCTTTAAGACATAGAAATCGAATTAATTCAGAATTATGTAATAGGTATTAAAACCACTTAAATTCGTAAAAAAACTAATAGAAATATAAACGAATAACGGCAGCAATTGCAGAGACAGTCTGGCCAATTGGGGATTTATCAATATATCCAACACAAGTTGCGGAGGTGGACCCGGATTATGCCTCATCTTTTGTCTTGCTCTTTACTTCTGCTTGCACCCGCGAAGACCTTATGCGAGTCAACAAAGTAGAGGTTGAAGTCGCCACCTACTGGTCCAACACAGTATAATTGAACAAGCCATTGAAACGATAAGAAGAAGAAGAAGTTGCTTTGCCCGACTGACAATATATAATTATATTGAGTTGACTTATTTATTTATTTAGGATCAAAGTAGTATTTGTCAGCCGGATGAATTTTTAGTCGCAATAGAGTTATTTATTTTCTCACTTTTTTAGACTGATGTGTTTTCAGTTTTCATTGCATAAACAAATTTCTCAGTCAATACTCCATATCGAGCATTGAATATTGTTTCTTTGAAGCAACATTGTTCTTATGAACGCAAAGTTGAAATTTTTCTTCACCAGCTTCTCCATGACACCTGAAAAATAAAAAAGATAGATTTAAAAAGCAGGCAGGAGACAATGACGGTCGTCGTGTCCGGCGTGGAGCGGGTTATTGTAAGGTCCTGTCCGCCATTGGAATACGTAATGGAAGGAAAGTCGAGCTGTCACAAGAGGCCTATTACTATTCCACGGGTGTGGCACTACCAGATGTCCTGGAGCTGAGGCATTAGTGAGTGTACGGTGTGAGGGACCCGCTAATATAACACTTTTTTGTGTTTGAAAAACTAGTAAGGCGTTTGGTTTTTGCTTTTGTATGACACCTCTTAGGGTTTAGCTTTAGAGTAGGTATAATAAAATCGTCTGATTATAGGTTGTAAGTAGAGATGAGCCGACTAGTCGGCTTTACAGTAAATACCAATAATCTAGTATAAAAAGTGCTACATTACTTGTGCCGAGTTGTATTATATTGCAATGAGAGGTAAAAAATGCATTTTTACCTTAGCATAATAATCGGCCTGGCTGACTAGTCAGTAACGCCGACTGGTCGGCCAAACCCATGTTCGTGCAACAAACAAAACAAAATAAAAGGATCTCTAAATGCATTTTTTACCTTAGCATAATAATCGGTCTGGCTGACTAGTCAGTAACGCCGACTGGTCGGCCAAGCCCATGGTCGGCCCATCTCTAGTTGTAAGCATTTTTTTTTTAGCTAGATGACGGTCAACATATCACGCTGCGGGCAACAGCTAGCATTCCATAATATTTGATCCTCATTTTTTTTTTACTTTTACCAAATTCCTCCACTACATTTTTCATAGTGTGCACGTACAGCTCTCGGCCATTTTCGCAGCCTACTTACGTTAGAAGCTATCGATGTTATCTGGCGATATTGCCTTTTTACCCACCACCCGTTAGCCCACCGTTACCGAGGATTAAAATGTCCCGAATGCAGCCTCTGGCTCTCTAAAAGTTTTAAAGGCTTTGATTTAGTTTTCGCTGCTGAGTCATCAGTACTATCGTCGGTTTGGAGACGAAATTTGACTTGTAACTGTTGTGTAACATTGTGTCATATTGTGTCTTTGTCTGTTGCAATTACATACATACGTAATGGCGACGTAAGGACATTGCGTCACGTATGTGTTTTCAGATATTGTGCAATGAAAATGAAACATATTTCGGTTTAGCAATTTCAGCTATCGTTTCAAAGTGAAATGCCGACAAACGCAACGCGGACCGAAATACTTTTAGTCAGGCAATTTTCCTTTTATAGTATATTTATTACTAGTCTTTATTATTTATAGTAAGCAAACAGTTACAGAAGTTTACAATTTGACCTTCGTAGACAGTTGCTAAATTCGTAAGAGGTTTTCAATAGAAATCGATGCGTATTTTCATAATCTGGAATTCAAAGAAGATCCAGTAACATTGGAAACAATTTGAAGCCAGACATCCCAAACCAACATCTGAACTTTAATTCTTATATTTTCAGGAGATTGTTGTGTCTGAAGGTGAGAACAATGGGGAGGCGGGTATTCCTCCCCCCTGCGTCTCACCCCCACCCCGGGACGTTAACCTTGCTATTGCAATGCGGCACACGCGCTATACTTTTGTCGCTGCCAGAATAAGGTCACGCTCATTGCTGAAGAAATATGGGTGAAGAACATGTGTGGACTGATGGATGTGGTGGGACATGTGACAATCGTATTGGAGGCGAGGAAGTAATTTGGATGTAAATGTACAAGGACGTTTTGCAGGGTGGAAATCTGTTTAGATTAGAAACTAACAAGATTATTCACATTGTCGTTCTATCGGGAGTTTAAAGGTTTAAGGTTTAAGGGATAGAGTTCAATAATTTTCCAATAAAAAAACCAACTTCAATTACTAATAATGCTTATTTATTTATTTATTTATTAATCAAAACGGTACAGGACCAATTACATTGATTAAATACATGCATTAACATAAACAATTTGCAATTAAATTACAACAAGAGAAAAAATCATAAAAGAAAGAGACAATACAATTAGAACAAGGTATCCGCAGGAGCAGCTTTTTAGAAACAATATTTATATTACTATTATTACTTATAACTGAAAGAAATTTTTATAGGACCACCTGGCAGCTATTTCGCGTCGAACAAGCAACAACAAAGAATCACGCGAATCGGTCCATTAACCGCGACGTAATCGATGTACATACATATACATAGAAAAAAAACATACCGGCCGATTTGAGATCCTCCTCCTTTTTGGGAAGTCGGTTAAAAAGGAACACAACTCCGTAATTTTCGGAAACTGTTTGACATTGTTTGACATTATACAAGGCTGTTGGAATGGATTTTGAATTGCAATTCATAAGTAAAAATTTATATTTAACAATATTCCGATTTTGTTTTATTTACAGGGTAGGTAAAATACAAATGTGATAGATTCTGTGAAGTCTGAGGCCTTAAAAGCCGCAAGGTACGCGACCGGTAATCGTCATGATATATTTTCGTTACTTTCAGTTTAGTTTCACGGCCACGCAAAAAGCGGCTTTCACCAAACATCTGTGCGTACTGAGACAAACTCGAGACGCGACCCGGCCTGTATGAAAGCGTATCTTATGCATTTTACATGAGCCGAGCCAGCTATGAGGCCCCTTACCTTAGCCTTCACACAGGCGCAGCACCCACACAGGGTAGCTGACGCACACACCCACACCCCATTGTCAGCGAAACAAAAACACTCACACCACGCGCGACTTCGTCTAATTAGTTGTTTGTAAACACATGTCACTTGCACTGAGTCTGTGTGCGTGTAGATGCGTGAGGTATCATCCATGAATTATGTAATGGAAGGTGAGACAAAGAGACGTAGATCAGTGAGATAAGGTTGTGATAGGTTATTTACATTACCATTTAGGTGTTTCGGAAAAAAAAAACCGTTAGACAAAACTACAATTTAAAAAAAAACTTGTATAGTTCAAAACCCTTTTTTGCTGTGTATATAAGAATGTACGTATGTCTTGCGTTGTCCAAGCGTCACTTAGTGGAGACAAATGATCTGGACAACTGCCAGCGACGGAAATTAAGATTGGTGACTTTCAGTCGTACGAACATATTTCATTGTCGAAGTGCTTTGGACAATAAACGGATTATGTCTGAATACAAGCGTAAATAAAATTTTAAGACTGTCATAACATAAAAGAGTGAAATAATTAATTCTGGGTTTTGCTGGTTCAAGGTTAATGATCAGATGTATATGCGGATAACAACTTCTAACCGATGTCATTTCATTAAGATGATTAGATTACAAAGTAATTAATAAATTCCTTGCAAAACTGATTGTAGAAAAAAAAAATGTGAACACATGATTATTTTTAACGATATCAGGAAGCTCTGGCGTTGCTACACGTGGAGTTTTATTTAGTCTCCTATCCTCCTATACCTTTATTTACGTGATTTGATGTAGTTTGCTAAAATAGAGGTAAACATACAGGATCTATACCTTTTAGCTCTATTATAAAACCTTTGCCACATCTAAATGATAAAAGGCAAAACAGCTTTATGCCTTGAACTATGTCAGTAATGCAAATTAAATACATCTATAAATGAAAAGCTATGTTCATGAAGATTAGATCAATTTTGTAAAAAAAGATGATGTCGGTCTGTTTTACCACATTATCAAAATATACACGGTTGTTTTACGCACAAAACAACAATACGTAGGATGCGTGTGCTCCCTAACACGGGACATTACTTTTGAGCTCTACTGAAGTCTAGAAGTAGGGCGGTGTCAAGGGCCGACTCGCACTTTGCATATTTTTGTGTTTGGGTTCTACCAACGTTCGTGTGCTCCCTAAAGTTTGTCTGCTACCGGTGGGTTCAATTTATTCAGTTATGAACGATTAAGATAAGTTTTGTTGTTGAATGTTATTGTTTTAATCTTTTGAAAGTAGAAGTGATTAGTTGATAACCTTTAGATAATTATTGTAATTGATATTATTGTATAATTGGCATAGCACCTGGGGCGTTTACTCGGGGATGCAAGATCGAGTCCTGGTGGATTCTTAATTTTTCAACCTATATATTGCAAAAAACACAAAAGCTTAGCTATAATTTGCCTTAAAATATTTCAAGTACTTTCAAATATTGTAGTAATTTTTTTCAGAGACTTTAGATCATTGCTGAACAACTGAAATTATTTTAAGCACATAATTTTTTATTTCTAATACATCACATCATTTTGTAAGTGGTAAAGCACTCATAAGCTTAGCTTAAATTGAACCCCGTAATTATCTGGAAGAGAAACCTAACGTTGTAGTTATCTTGCAGACATGCATAGACTAAAGTATGCCATAAGCCATTTATCAACAAGCAAGCATTGTATTCAACACTGACTTGATCTAAAACAAATAATGTTCTGCCTCTCCTATTCCCCTATTTATTTCCGTACATGAGTCTCCTTTAATAATCTAGTCATACTTGTTCCTGGGGGTGGTCAGGAGGTGCGGTGTGAAGCGCGGGGGTGTACCCCCCTTCGGTTAATGAACCCGCAGGGATGCAAGTCGTCGGACATTCCGCAATAATATTAGTTCAGTACTGAAATGTAACTCAATGAAAGATTTTAGAGGATTCGTAGCAGTTTGGAGGGTAGCTGTTACTTTAAGTAGATGAAAAAATAAAAGCTTCCATGGGTAAGCTAAGCCTCTGAAGCAGGAGATGATCCAAAATTATGTCTGTGCCAATAAGATGTAATAAAATGAACTTCTCCTCATACCCTCAATCCTTATATTACATGGCAGATCAATTTTTGTCTAAACATAAATGACTCGATGGACCAAATTGAATAATTATGTGCTACCATCCTGTTACCCCGTAACAAACTCTAGTTTAATAAACTATTATAAGATTTTAAAATAAGAAGCCTTGTTATTAAAGAAAGCTTTGCTATGACGTACTATTAAAGTTAATTGGTATCCGAAACAAGTGAGTCTTCACCGAAAAAGAACAAGAAATTACCATTTTTTTGCGTGAGGCAATAAGACGTCATGGCCTGGCCCACTTTTACACTACCTACATTTTATACCTAACATTAATAAAATTACTGTACCACTATAAGTAAAACAATGCGTTGCGTGCTAACCCACGACGCGACGCTTAGAACAATAATAAGTTTTAGGTAACAAAGTTGCACAGTGCACTAAAACTACCGAGTGGATATTACTTTTAGATGTATGTTATAAAAATAGCCTATAAATGTATTACTTTTTATGCAAAGCGTGTCGTGAAACTAATAAGTGATAAATGCAGTTACTGGAAGGCTGCAAGGTCTTTGCAAATTAATGAAACTTGCAAACACTGCTACTAACTAGACGCCAAAACATAAATAAAAGATTTTTTTCGATCATTGTCGAGTCTTTATCATCAAAATTTAAAGTACCGTAGAATTAATACCGATGCATGCAAGCATGTACAATTTTGCATGTCCATCGACAAAAGATACTTTTTTTCTCTAATCGTACCATGAAATTCGAATATAGCAATTCAAATTTGTCACGTTGGATTATAAATTTAATATAATGTACTTTTTAGCCAACTTCCAAAAAGGAAAAGGTTCTCAATTGGAATGTATGTTGTTTTTATGTTTGATCACTGATTACTCGGGGGACGCCGCGCCGTGACCGATTTGAGAAAGTATTTTTTGTATGAAAGGGTATACTGTCATCTGACCACTTCCAGAGCTGTTTTACAAAAATTGAATTATTAAATTATTGGTAAACTTAAATTTGGTGAAGAAAGTAATTTCCATTATTTTGTTTAGCTTTGCAACATCATTTTTATTACAGTGAGATTTAAAATTAATTGTTTTATTTATAGAAATTAATATTCAAACATTTAAGAGCCAATTCCATGCCAGAATCGAATATATAATGTGTACTATTTTGCTGTTGAGTTAAATTACAGAGGGATGCTTGCTTCTTTGTCAGCAAATAAAATTCTTACTTTAAAATATCATTTTTATGTGTTAGAATAAAAAAACAGGTAAGTTACCATTGTATTATTTGATTATGGTGGGCTATGGCCTAACCCTTCTCATCATGAGAAGAGCCCCGAGCCCAGCAGTGAAGCATGTATAAAATACTATTATTATTAAGGCTACTATTATTATCTATGTATATAAAAATGAAACCCGTTTTCCGTTGTCACGACATAGCATGAAAACGGCTTGACCGATTTGGCTGATTTTTTTTTGTAGTTTTCTAATACTCTGTACAAGGTTCTTATCTATCTATATATATAAAAATGAAACCCGTTTTCCGTTGTCACGACATAGCATGAAAACGGCTTGACCGATTTGGCTGATTTTTTTTTGTAGTTTTCTAATACTCTGTACAAGGTTCTTATCTATCTATATATATATAAAACCGTTTTCCGTTGTCACGACATAGCATGAAAACGGCTTGACCGATTTGGCTGATTTTTTTTTGTAGTTTTATAATACTTTGTACAAGGTTCTTAGGAGAAAAAAAGGAAAAAAATAAATAAATTTAATTTATATTAATAAATTTTCTGTAAAAATATATGTGAAATTATTGAACCCTACGGAATAAACACTATTATGAAAATATATATTTTGTTTTTTTATTTAATAAAATTAGTAAAGTCCTTCTCAGGTATGACGAGACCAGGGAAATAGGTATTCATTTTTATATGGAGGATATTATAGATTCCAGTTCAAATTGAATAGGTACGCTAACATAAGATAGGTCAGCTATATAAAATAAAGTAGTGCATCAAATTTACGCTAAGGCGGTACGAAGTTCGCCGGGTCAGCTAGTTTATTATAAAAAAAAAATTAAGGATAAATAAACTGACTTCTAAATACCTTGAAAAACATTAAATAATGCAAAAAGTCGGGTAAATAGTTAAATAGCTAATAGAAGTTGGTTGGTGCTCATAAAATGTAATCTGAAGAAAATTACCAGCACTGACTTCAAGAACTATTTAACCGTCTTTTTGCGTTTTCAAAAGCATTCGCAAAAGTTTTCGAAAAGACATCGATATTTATGGTTGTGTGGTTTATCCAATTACTACGGGCATATTTTCTTGGGATTAAAGGAAATCCAATTAACATAAAACGTAGTCAATAAAATCTTTCCTAAATCAGTATGGCCTATAAATGTGTCTAAGTCCAAAACGAAAAATTACACCACAGGGGTAGCGCGGTACGCGAATTGTGGAGTTGTTAAACTTGTGACGGTTCAACATAATAGGTCTTTTTGTTATTGTTTACTTTTAGTTATGTGATTATCTTTCATGAAATGGCAATTCACTGTAGTTTTTATTACATTTTGTATTTTTTTATTGCTTCATGTCAATTCTAGACAGTGTCAGTGTTTATTATCACTTATTAAAAATTATTATTCAAAGATAAAACACATTTTCCGAACATATAATTGAGCAATTTTTTTTACGAGCATAGGAAGATTAAGTTATTCCCTTTTAAAGTTATCTAGTAAAAAAATATGATCTGTTATTTTTCTGCCTAGCTTATAGAAAAACGCCTAGACAGTAATTATCAACCATTATTGCATTATTTGCCAAAACTTTTTTATTGGTTTAGTGTTATTTAATCGGACTCTGTTCAGTTTGGAAACTTATACTCTTTTTCTGCAAATCTAAGAATTTGATCTTTAGCTGAAATATTGCACCAGTGGCATCGGTGTCCACAACTCTTGAACCGCATCACCGGCCGGCGCCAGATCGCACGCGTTTGGAATCTTAATGCCCATTAATCAGACATTGTGTGGAAGAATCACCATCCCAGCGCTAATCGGCCGCTGGTTCGATTCTACGACGATGTAACCACTATTAAGATGGCAGGTGGCATTTCAAGCCTTTAAAAGTTATAATCGGGCGGATAATGATTAAGATAAATTGATTGGGTATTAAATTTTAAGCGTAATTTAAGGCACCATGTCTTGATTTTACCTTCAGTAGATTTTTTTGTGGTGTGCAGAAATACCGTCAATAAGGACTAGCGTAAAAATAAATAGAACTGACTTTCAAAACTAAACAGCGCTTATAAAACATTTTTTTTAAGTCGATGCTAATACATTTTTTTCCAATTTACAATCCAGGGGCACCGACATCAAAACCTATTGTTGGCGTCATTTTTAGTTTTTGAAGTAGGTATAAATTATTTTTAATATTAATATTTTTGTCTTTTTTCAAGTCTGTTAAAAATAATGAAGAAGTCAGTGTAATTTTGTCGAACCTTTTTTTACAAAGATCCTATCTAGATTAACGCTATGGACTGCTGAGGAATTAAATTTTATTAGGCTCAAAGATAAAGGTGTTCAACCTTGAATATATTATTTTTTATAACAGTATTTTAAGGAGGTCAATTCCAAACCTCTAGGTCCAACAGTAGAGTCCCACGTACAATACATGAATTGATATACCATTTTTTTCTTCACAATATCATGTTAGCCGAATTTTTTATAGGTTAAAGATAAGTAACAGCTATTTTACCCTCCTCGAGCTAATTCACAAAAGCTGCCTCGACCGCTACGCTACACAAACGTCTACTTCGGTCGCAATCAGTTACTTCGACACGAAACAAAACGATTAACAAACTCGGCTTTAGTCTTTAAAGCTTAAAAATCCCAATAATACCGATTATTCTATTCCGTATATACCAAGACGAGCATACAATGCTTGCACACTGACGTTTGAATAGGCCGCCATATTGAAAATTTGTTCAGGCCTCGACTCCTGCGCATCGACGCGCAGTTTTGTCAATACTGTCCGCGACTGTACCGTTTAATCAGTTCTGCATTCAACTGTACCGCCTTTGACGAGTAATTGCTTGCATCGATTGAAATGTTATTTTAAAGAATTGAGGCTGCTTTTAAGAGCGGTAGTTGTTGTGTTCTAAAATAAATCTTAAGAACAAGCTTCTAATGACTCTTTCGCTTCGTAGTAAAAATTATCGTAGTTTGCCTGGATGCATGATTATAGTCCATAAATTTGTTTTTTTTACCAACCTAACATCATACAATCTTAATCTATTATTCTAAAAAATATAGTATGTAACTTAAAACTCCAGCTAAGTATTTGAATAAATCAAATACCTAACTAACATTGTAAAACCCTCAACGTGTCAAAAAAAGTAACTACAAAATCGGAATTATTCTTTATAATGAGGCTACCAGTCAAACAAACGCTTGAAAACACAAGTGGAACAAAAACACAGGCAACACTTCAATCAACAAGAGAGCAAAAACTGAACGTACCTTACCAGCAATTAAAATCGGAAATAATATCGAGAACTCGACGGACAATAACGAAGCTACCCATTTAAAATAAGAGGCAGAATAATAAATGAAGCTGTGCTGAAATTAAAAAAGAATTCAAAAAAGAAAATTTCCGTCGCCACGAATGCATAGAATATGGCGGAGGTACGGACCAATCAAAATTCTTCGTCAATTAAGTGAATGGAGATCGCAGCAAAAGGAAAATTGAAGGAAAAACTGAGGGTGGCTTTGCTAGTGATGGACAAGTATTGGTGATATTTTGTTTGTAATAAATAATTATGTAAAACCATTTCTGATGCAATATTATTTAGCATAAATATTTGAAGTCGTGTAAGGACTACGGACTACATTACTTTACATCAATCAAATTTAAAATAAGATACGGCTTTATTTTTTTTTTTGGATAATGGAAAAGTTAATTAATAATATGTAGATGTTTATTTATTTAAAAACTTCATATACAAAATTTGTATTCAAGGCGGACTTAATGCCATAGGCATAATTTAAAGCTTAACTGTACACAAATGAGAAATGTTTTGCAGTACAAACACGGTACAACACGTTAGTATTTTTAAAATGTTGTCATGTTTTAGATACCGTAGTTTACATCTTCCCCATGACGCTATGGTGTCTACGTACGGAACCCTTCCACGAGTTAGACAATAGTGAGGGACAATCAGGGGTTGACATCGAAAGGGTGGGTACTACACCTATGTAGTTTATAAGATTTGTGGCAGTAAGTTTATACCTATTTAAACTAACAGGCTATTTTTTGTCCAGGGTTAGGGGCAAATTTCAAGTGTATTTAAGGTTTAGTTTTACTAGCAATATTTGTTTGAGTACAAACATTTTCAACGTAAATTTTCTCGCATCGGAAAATCAGTCTTGAAATTATTTTACACGATCATTGGAAAATGAAATGTGCAATGAGAAGAGTGAGTGATTAAGAACATGATTTTGAAATGAAATAAAATGTTTTATTTCACGTAAATAGAGTACATGTCGTTCTTAATGTAATACAAGGTCCTTCTATTTAATCACTGTGTGGTATGTAAGATTTAGTATATAAGATAATTTGAAAAGCTTATTTTGCAGCAGTTAGAAAGCCATTTTAATATTAATAATTTATTTCACAAAGAGCAGTATGGTTTCACAAAGGGTCGCACAACCATAGATGCAGGTTCTACACTCATAAAACATATATTTAATGCCTGGGAAGACGCGCAAGATGCAATTGGCGTTTTCTGTGACTTATCCAAAGCATTCGACTGCGTTGAACATGAAACGCGTTTACGAAAACTCAGGCACTATGGAGTCAGGGATATTGCACTTGATCTGGTTGCCTCTTACCTTGGTGACAGAGTTCAACGAGTTGATATAAATGGAATTAGGTCCTCTGTCCTGCCTTGTCTCAATGGGCGTGCCACAGGGCTCAATTCTCGGTCCGTTTCTCTTTTTAGTGTAAATTAACGATTTACCATTCCATGTGCAAAATTTTTGTGATATAGTACTTTTTGCAGATGATACTTCGCTTATTTTTAAAGTTAATCGTAATCAGAATAGTATTGATGATATTAACAGGTCACTTACACTAGTCCAAGACTGGTTTACTAGCAACAATTTATTATTGAACTCGAATAAAACTAAATGTATAAAGTTCACTTTGCCTAATGTCAAGAAACAGAACATGAGTATAATATTAAATAATGAAATTATTAGTCTTGTAGAATCAACTATGTTTCTAGGAATAACCTTGGATCAAAAGCTTCAGTGGGGCGCCCATATATCGTGTCTAGCAGGGAAACTCAGCTCCGCGACATTCGCTGTTTGGAAAGTTCGTCAGTTAACTGATATTGAAACTGCGCGACTAGTTTATTTTAATTATTTTCACAGTGTCATGTCCTACGGTTTTTTGCTATGGGGCAAGGCAGCTGATATTCAAAACATTTTTGTAATTCAAAAACGGGCAATTCGTGAGATTTACAAACTCAAAGCTCGAGTTTCTCTGGAAGAACGATTTAAGGAAATAGGTATTTTAACAGTAGCATCGCAATATATATTTACTAATATTATGTTTATACGAAAAAACATAGGAACATGAAAAGCGATGTTCATTCATTAAACACGAGGAATAAGCATAAATTGGTAGGCCAATATTATCGCTTAAACAAAGTCCACAACTCATTTGAGGGACTTGGAGTGTGTTTTTATAACAAAATTCCTGTCGAAATCTTGAACTTGCCCCTACTAAAGTTTAAGAGTATCGTTAAGAATCGTCTCATGGAAAGGGGCTATTATAAAATAAACGATTTCTTAACCGACACTACGCCTTGGAAATAATATTAATTTATCTAATGTATTTATTACAGTACCTAATGTATTTATTATTTACAATTATTATGGTTATTATATTTCAAATGAATTGCCAAGTCAGACATTGTTTTATCCTATTTATAATTATGATTGATTATGGTTATTTTGACATATTATATTCTATATTGAGATTGACATAATTTATTTTTGACTAACATAATTTATAATGTCAAAAGTCGAAACTTCAATAATATGATTGTATTGAAGTTTCGACTTTTGACATTATAATGAATATCAATTGATACATTATTTTTATTATTTAATATGATGATTAATAAAAATGAATTCATAATTATATAGTTTCTGTATTAACTCATTAAATTTGATTTGTATAACCTCATTTCATGTTATTTCAAATATTGTTAAGTAAAGGCAATCTGTGTGTACTTTTTTTAATTTTTATATTTTTGGAGTATTTATAAATAGTTTTTGTTATTAGTATATAATTAATTATTATTTTTTTGTCTGTTCTGAATCCCTTATATATACAGTAGTATACACACATTGTTTTTACTCCTTTATTTTCTGCTTGAAGTGTAAGATATTGCAACCTTATATACTATGGATTTATTTATAAGTATTAATTTAATTGCATTTATATATATAAGTTTATTTTCTCTTTATAACTATATTTATTAGCTATAATGTTGTTTTGGTTGCTATAACTTACACATAGAATTATTGTCAAAAAACAAACAAATATTGTATGAATTATTTGAAAAGATGGTGCACATGAGTTTCTCACCAGCTCTTCTCATGATGCAATACCCATCGGAGCTGGTACTTGGATTGATTTTAATTCAAATCTTTAAGTTGAATTAAAGTCAATCTAAGCTCCGGTGTCAAATCATTTTATTACAATAAGTATTATAATTTAGTTAGCTAAGTTTTATTTTAATTTTATATTTTTTGTGTTTTGATGTTTGTTTTGACGTGTTCAAGCGCCCCTTGGGGCCCATGAAAATAAATGATTTGATTTGACTAAAACATATATAATTATGCAGTTTAATCATATATTAATTAATTATTATTTCATTTTATAGTTAAATTTGCAGTTCTAGGTTTTTGATCGGCAAATAGACCAGGTATTCACTCTTAGAATATTGTTCTTAATTATTTTTTAATTATTATTTTTCTATTCTTTATTAATTTCATAAAAACGAAAAGCGTATACTTACTTGGATAACTATTTCAATTTTGCCTTCTACACTCTAAATATAATCAAAAAAATACCTTGCCCTACCGCACACAACATGTCCCATCCCTAAGCTCTAGATATGAAAGCAATGGAAATAAAGTTTGTTCGGCATTGTACCGCTCTCGTAAATGGATTTTATCACTATATAAATATCTGCGTTCTTACGTTACGATCCTTACGATGCTTACGATGCTTGGTGTCACGTCGTCACCGAACTGTAACTATGTTTGTGGGCGATTTGTAGTGGGACTTTGTTTTTATAGATCTTTGAGTAATGGTGGGTAAAGATTCGTGTTACGGACTGTTATTGTTAGGCACTCGAGGCATTAAGTTTATAAATAGACTACTGTTTTGACTCTTTCGTATTGATACAATCTTTCGTATACCACGAGCATTTGCTTGTTGTGCTAGTAAAGTTACAGATTAGAATATTACACCATAGGAGGAGGCGAACCGAGTATAACAGTGCGCAACCTGAAATAATACAATTTGAGCCTTAGGATATCGAAAAAAAAACATTACAGGCGAATGCATGTCAGTCTAGGTTTGTAACGTAATTTGTGACGATACGCTACAGGCGAATGCTCGCCGGTCTGGGAGCACCTTTGTGTGCTATTTTTTTGAGGAATAGGATGAATGCCAGTGCTGAATGACAGCTTTCGGTTGTTGTGGTTGCATTGTTATTGCACTCCAATTTTCTGACTAAGAGGCCAGTCTAAACTAATTGAAAAATATTTTATCATCTGAGCCTTGAGAACAAGACAGTAAGAAGTGTATAATGAGCCAAGATTTATTTCCTGGCAATATATTGGGTACTAGCTTTTGCCCGCGACTTTGTCCACGTGGAGTTCAACATTTACATGCAATTTTCTACAAAATTAACTAACTTCACATATAAACTCAATCTTACTAATATTAGTTTTTAAGTTAGACCACCAGCTACTCAACTATGAAAACCGCATTCAATTCCACGCGTACAAACATTCAGACAGACACATTAATTCTAAAACATATGTTTTGGCTTTTATTGCTGCTATAAAACCCCTCATATTATTTTTTAATAAATATCTTCAATGTACATGGCAAATATTCATTTTTATTACATGTATAGATTTCTACGATGCTGTTTGTGACCTCAAACTATAAATTATTTATTTTAATAAATAGTCTGAATAGTTTTGACAACCTCTTCTCTAAGCTGTGTATTGCTTGTAATTTGCGCAATTTACCTAAAAATCAATCCTTGTATTTTGACCTTTCGCAGTTTTAAACCTATTATTGATCTCATTGTTCTATCAAAAACCACACTGAACCCTTACCAATAGCCATTGTCCATTCCCATAAATTGCTTCCCGCACCATAAACCGCCATGGTCCGGTCACCGGTCGCAGCCTTAAGGCTGTATTGCCCGCGAACGGCCCACGGTTCATTAGCGCTGTGATGGGTTGGTGAATGGAGGGCCTAATAATAAGGGTTAACTACTCTAGGTGGCCTTTTAAAAGGTTTAGGGAAAGTAGTCAGATAAAATGTTAACTATCAAGCATATAAGTATATTAGTCTTAAGATTTTCTTCACCTAGTTCTGAAGCTGCTATTAGTATTTACATGTTTGTTATGTTACGATTTAGTTAAGTTATTATTAGTGTATGGTCCGATGGGACTGGCATGTACTTTTGTATAAAAGTCCCTAAAAATAAATAAAGAGAAAAAAAAAAAGATTTTCTTAATAGAGCAATGTGCAACAACTGATCTCGAGTTAAAACAGAAGTTAAGGTTTAAGGTAGTTTAACCAAATTTAGCATAAACGTGATGTTATTTTCATGTTTTATTTGTAAAATCGAAAAAAGATAAATTTATATAGTATAATATATTGTTTCTGATACAACTTCCCAAGTTGAAAAGGCCGAATACTATTCAGCAGGTAAGCCGTCAGCAAAAGCAAGCTTAAAATAAAGTATCCATTTCATCCCTTCAAAATCAAACCACGCTGGGAGCACTCTATTAAAGAGAAGGCCGTATCGCCGCCTCGATGATAAAAGCCTTCGGTGTTTATGATGTATTGAAGTTTCGCAGCTTCGCGCGTTACAGCCTGTAACAGCCTGCATCGCCTCCTTCATGGGCAATCCTCTTAGCTTCCGCATAAAAAGCTGCAGATGTCCACCTGCCGTCACGGCGCGTCTACTGTCGCGGCTGCCTGCCGTGACCTGCCAGCCTTACGTATTTAGGCTGCAGCGGTGCAGCTCTAACAACTTCGTACTAAAACAGAATATCGATTACTTTCGCTACTATAATGTAATCCCCCGCCCACTTTTCGTTTTTTTAGCTCAGGATAATAATATAGTGGTCTCTGTCTAGCGCGCGGGTATCCAGGGCGTCGCGGCGGCGTTCCCCTGGGCCGGGGCGGCGTCCCGCGCCCTGCCGCGCCCCCCCGCCCCGCCGTATGTAAATGAACGTCTCATCGGATATGTGTGCGGAGCCTATAACAACACGGCAGGCAGCACACCGATAACTCGATGTTTGAGGTTTACTGCCCTGACAGCTTTTGTCCTATTTTAAATACGAATTTTGGATTGAATGCGTCCCGACGCCGACATCCGCGTCCTTCATAGATCCGTGACGGTTCTCTTCGTTCGTTATTTACGCGCGGCTGTTAGTCGCTGATATTGTAAACAGTAGTGCAAAGTCGTAGTAGACGAATACGGCAGACATGCAAATGCTCACTAACCGATGACAAAGATAACATAGCAGGGGCAGTTTGAGCATAAACTATTTTCAAATACGTTTAGTCTGAGAGACCGTTGAGAGTTGTTGAATTTTATGTTTTACGTAGGTATTTTTAGAGTTGTATGTCGGATGCAGAGAAAATGGTACGTTCGGTGCTACGTCGCTGCGATGACGTCACGTGTACGTCGAAAATGACACTTTTACGAGCAATAATTTACATTATTTCGGTGTTAAGCCTCGCGTGCCTCCCGATTGATTTTATGTCGGTCGCATCTCACATTTGCGTTCAGTTAAATCGAATCACTTGCTACACGACCGAGTTATTTTGTAATGGTGGTATCGCGTGAGCTTTTTTGACGTTTTTGTTTGTTATATTTTGTTTTTTATCATCGAGTCGCAAGTTTTGACTGAAGTTATATTAAAATGTTGCTGTAATTGTCGTAGTGTAGAGCGCTATAATATGTTTATGTAACGTTTTATAACAAGCATATTCATGAAAAAGTTCCACCTTTTTTGAATAAAGCTATCGCTGTCTGGGTATCTACTGCATTTTTATGAGACAACTTCAAGGCTATAACCCTTAGGTTGAAGGTATTCCAATGACAATACCTTAAGTCCATCATACAGCAGCAGCACCCATGCATCGAGTCGATAAGGGACACTCGCACTCCCAATTAAGATCTTCATTAGCCGCCTTCCGCGAAAGCGCCCGCGCCGATCGCCGTCCGGTGGAGGTGTAGCACGCGCTTTTGTTTAAAAATAAAACCTATATATTACGTATGTTTGCTTTTTTAATGATTTGTATGACATAGGGTAGGGTAGGTTAAAAAGAAAAGTAAAGTTTTTGTTTCAGGTACCTCGAACGCATCAAAAGTGAAATACATAATGGCTGGCTAGTAGATTTATCGAAAAAACTTCTGAAGCTAAACAGTACTGTAAAAAGACGAATCCTTACAATTAGTAGAGTAGTAGCCATTTTTTACGACTTTGTAAGCTTTTGAAACCACGTGACTCTCGTTCCATTTAGCAGGTTTATTTTTTATTGAAAACTGTTCTTTAAAAGAAAATTATTCTTAAAATAAATGAGAGCAGCCTGTAAGCAGAGGTACGGCGAGTGGCTACAGGGTGTGTTAAACTTACTGGATTCCTACAGATATGAGCTCTGTACCTGTCGCCTGTGTAAATCTCGAACAAGTACAATCGCGAACCTGAAGTGTTAACATTTAATTTATAGCCGTTACGTACGTGGGAAAGGCTAGAAACTGACGTGCTATGGCAGAAGATCCTGTATACTCTAGAAATAGTTTATATTATGTTTTTACAAATTCATCAGTCGAATAACAGTACATAGCCGTGATTAAAGAAAGGCACCACCTCCACCTTTTTCCGTTAAATTATCTCTGATAAATTTAAGAGCTTTTTCTATTTTTTGCATAGATAATTATGGGTCACATTTTTCTTGCCTTTGCAGACATTCTTACTATTTAATGTAACAATAAAGAAAATCAAACCCTGACGTAAAAATTCCAAGTCAGGTAATACTTCAGCACTCACCAGTACGCACATCGACTGATTTATCATATTCCAGCGCAGGTTGGAGCCGGAGCGACAATTGTAATGTAAAACCGGGCCGGATTTAGAACTAACTCCGTTCGAGGCGCCCCGACCGTGTGCCGTGTCGGCGTGACGCGGCCCGACGTCACGTGTACGGTCCGTTTACGTCACGCTACGAACGTAGAGATAGTAACGTGACCGTAAAAGATAATGTCATGAATTAATTGCCGCTTATGGGACGCTACAGATAAAAACGTCACGCATCAAAAGTGAAAAGTAAATGCAAATAAAGTTTTAATGAAAGCCGGCTGGAGAGGCTATAAGCTGACGTATTCTTTCTTTATTGCTGATAGTTTTGTCGCGTATTACGGTAGTTTGTAGATTTAATGTGTTTCGTAGATTGTAATGTTTAGGTTTACGCACCACTAGCAAGCCCTATTTTCCAATTGATCACTTTGCCAATATAATAATTAAACTAATATTAAATTATGCATTATTTCCTTATCAATATACAAAAACAAAATAGAAAACAGCTAAACTAAAACTCAAATACTAGTGTAACTAACGTCCAATCTTTATTATTGAATGCAGTATTCGTAATTCCCATCATTATTTTCAGGATGGTTATTTTCACTAAAATTCTAAAGTTTTGTAAAGCTAAAAAAATATCGGTAATATTTAACTTCATTTTATGTGCTTTTTCGACTTTTTTAAATCTTTGATGGATCTTTTAAAAAAAATATTGGTCTTTAGATTACTATTAGATGGGAAGCAGCACAGTTGCATTCAAAAAGCTGTTGAAATCCTGGTAGCTTAAGATTCCTCACAAATCGATCAATCAACGAAAAATAACGAACCAATTCTTTAGCTAGTACGTTTAACAATCACGATTGTTACTGCAAGCCATTTTGACTGTTAAAGAGTTCAAAATAGGGGTGAGATTGTCGTGAGTAAGGGAATAAGTGTCGTGTCGGTACAACGCGACACAGACAGGTATCGGGAACAACAATGATGTACCTCAACCAGTCCGATTGCAAGGGGTTTTTTTAACCAGTATCCTCTGAGGGCTACCAGAGCTATGGGAAAATGGATGAGGTACTTTTTAGAAAATGTATTTTTTAATAAAGAATAGGATTCTAAAATTAAGTTACTTATTCCGTGACAGATTGGATTTTTTCTTTTGACAGTCGACTTCTATGTTTTGTGTCATTTTATTCAAAATTATAATCAAATAAGGATAGTTTAGAAAACATATTAACCAATTTTGATTTCTGATTAATGACATTTGATTTGAATTGTAATGAAACAGTTATCGTTCACAAATCTAATTATATCAAAATCATCATAAATGTAACATTACCAGTAAAATACAACTGTCCAAAGTACTACTTGATAACAAACAGCAAATGACAAATCTATGCACCGATATTATCTCATTTCTCAACAGTCAGCTCTAGAATTACACACATTTGAATCAAAATTGAGTAATAAAATTACTAACAATAAATCACTAATTTATTCGAAGCAGTCGAATTGAACCAAAACATGCAGCAACCTTGCCTGTTTTAGCAGGCTCATTGGGATACAGAACCACAACTTTGGGTTCCGTTCCAAGATATCGGAACCATCGCCTTAAAAGGGACAATACGGACGCATAACAATTTTTTTTCATGGGCACACGTTACATGAGTCGAGAATCCAAATTGAGATTGCCGCCATCTTTAAAAGATCATTACTGAAGTCATCTCTGTTTTGATTTTGGTGGTAGATTTGTTGGTGTATCATCTGATGGAATAGACGTTACACATGGATTAAGACAATGTTTGTGAGATAAGACACCAGCAAGCCAATACGATAAAATTAAAAACTATGTACCGGTGAAAAGTTCGGCACAGTGTGAAGTGGAGCTCCGGACAACCCTCTTTAATTACAGTCATGGTCCTTATGGTCTTGGTTATGGTCTTTAATTATGGGTCTTAGAGTCCTATCTGGTTTATACTTCAGAAAATATTTTGTGTCAACTAGTTAATACAATAACTTATTAATAACATTTAAATTTAAATGTAAATTAAATATAAATTTTCTTGGCTGTTTAAACGTATGCGGGTTGCATACGTTTAAACAGCCATTTGCATGAATGATAAATATCCTTGATAGACCATGGCCGGTTTTGATAAGATTTGTTTTTGCAGTGCCACACTACCACATCCATTGGGGCTTGCTCGGTGTATTTGGAAGACAATGAGCGCGGGCCCACACCGCGTCACTCCTTAAACCTCTTCGCCTTATTTCACTAGCCTTCCTTTTGTTTGCAGGGCATTTCTTTATTTTGTTGTGCGATCTTATTATTTTGCTACCGTTGGTCGCATTGCAACGTTCTTGGAGTTTTTGTTCGCATTGCCCTCGTCGTACAGAAGCTTCGTTCGGAATGGAGTAATACTACCCAAGACTCTTCGGTATTGTGTATTTGGGTTCGTTTTTTTTTTTTTTCCTCAATGCCACGTCAAGTTTTTGCTCTCCGGCAGGTTCCATTCTATGTGTGTTATGTAAGCTCCATGTGATATGATCTTGAATGTGTATGTAATTATTTCTGCGTTCCAATTTGAGTTGGTATGATTGAAACGGCGGATGTGAGATAATTTGTCATATTCGTCTGTGCAATATTCTCCTTCAATGTTGTATTTGATGAGCGTTTCGTACGTCTGATGAGATACCATTATTACTGGTGATGGAGATGACGGCTTGTTTCCTGCGTTTGTTTATTGTAATTTGCTTACTCTAGATTTATGACTAGAGTTACAAAGTTAGCTATTTTAAGTCTTTGGCAAAAGTTTGCAAACTTTGTTAAACAAAGACTTCAAAAGTTAGCGAGGTCCCAAAGGAAGTTTTGTAGAAGATTAGTCGCACTTACTTCCCAGATAAAATTACAAGTAGCGAAAACCAAATAAAGCTTAATTACACGTCGGGCGCCCTTGTAAACAATACTGGGCGGTGTGAGCAACATAAAATACCAACATGGTAGCAACAAAACCAGCGGTTGCTTGGGAACACTGTCGTCTACTTAAGGCTAACTGAGATCTCCTTTTTAGGGAGGGGGGGAGTGTGAACACCGCGTGTCTGTGGGCTAATTAACTGAAACATGCGCGCGCGCCGGCGCGTTAATCACAGCGCAGTAGCGCCCCCGCCCCGTCGCACCCCGCGACGACGCCCGCGCAACACAGAGTTGCTTTTAGTGTGAGCTGTTGCCGTAATCTAAGGAATTTCAATTAATTATATTATTTCGTTAATGAGTTTCGGATATGTTTGTGGAGATTTAGTATTGTACGAAATGACTTTATTTTAGTTTTAAATTCGACTTTGTAGTGTAATGGTTTCATGATTCATTGTTTGTTTATGTTTTTAATTAAAATTAAGGTATTAGAAGAGCAAAAGGCATCTAATAAGATTTTTAAAATATATAATGTACCTACAATTGATTCAGGCTTCAAACATCATAACGATACTAAAAATACTTTTCTAGTCGAATCTATGTCAATATCCCACTCAATATCAGAGTCAAAACCGACAGTAATCTTTTTTTTGAAACTAAAGAAAATCAACTTAAAAGATTTGTAAGCGAAACGACCAATAAATCAACATTAGACGTCTACCAAATCTGATACCAAAAACGCCAATATGAACTCAAGAAATTGTTATTAGTTACAATTTATATTCAGTAGTCGAATGTCACGAAAAAGTTCGATCTACTTAATTTAGAAAAAAAAGAAAAACTGTTGGCTGCCATGACAGTGAGTTCTTTTTTTGAATGCATCGAACAATCGGCTCTGTTAGGAATTTATTGAGCTGTAGTGCAAATAAATAAGGTAGAGTGTATCGTGGTATATGTAGGAGGGCGCACGAACCCGTCGCGCCGGTAGCGAGGATTGATCTTAGACATCAGCTGTCTGTCTCCGCGTCTCGGTTTCTATACAGCATGTTGTTCAAAGTTGAGGATATTCGAGAATTTGTTAAAGTAAGACAGATAGAAACCCTGATGAAAATAACTAAGCGAAAAGCATTGACCGCACACGATGATTCGTAAAAGAAAAAGAAAGAAATTTGTTTTAGATTTTAACTTCGACCCCGAGTGACGTACACAACGATTCCCTACGTCCGGCGCACCCTGGGCAATTCGCGAATCCTCTAAAGCGAATTGGCTAATCCTTTCACCACGATGGCAATCAAAATAAAATTAGACTCAGCCATCGACACGACGAAGAAGAAGAAGACTTAAAACACAGGGAAAAATGTAAGCAAACTTCAGCATGCAACTTGGCATTCCTTATATTTATAATAAAAAAAAATATATTTTCATATTTGACATCATGCTATATCCTTACGCGCGATCACGCGAGCCAGTCACTTAATGGTATCACAGAAACATAACTAACACATCCTGTCGAGAGCAGCGTGTCTGATGTGGCTCCTGCTAGATAGCGTGACGTTCTGTTACACAGAGGAAGTCTGTACATACAGCATTATAGCATTGTGGCCATGCAATCACTTAATGGTATCATAGGTACGTAACTAATATAATAATATGCTGTTGAGAGCAGCGTGTCGGATTTGACTCCTGCTAGATAGCGTGACGTTCTGTTACGGAGAGGAAATCTGTACATAGAGTATTATAGCATTGTGGCAATGACTCATCTAATAGTATTACATCAACGTAACTAATATGCTGTCGAATGCAGCGTGTCGGATGTGACTCCTGCTAGATAGCGTGACATTCTGTTATGGAGAGGAAATCTGTACATAGAGTATTATAGCATTGTGGCAATGTACTCATCTAATAGTATTACATCAACGTAACTAATATGCTGTCGAATGCAGCGTGTCGGATGTGACTCCTGCTAGATAGCATGACGTTTATCGGAGTGGAATGCTCGTGCGCTCTATTTGAAGGAAAATGCTACTATGAATTTATTATATTTATTGGTTCCAATTCAAATATGTTTTCCTATAAAACTTTATATTTTTCTTGGTCCAGTTTCATTTGCAAAAACTCAAATTCGCGATGTAATTTCACTAAAGTTAAATTCTAAATGTATAATATTTACGTTTTACTTAACTTAACTACTACTAACTTAACCTTGAAAATGTTATTCTAATGCAATTACCTGTTTTCATTATTATTTTTGTGTTAATGGGTCACATAACTATATTAAGCACTAGCTTTTGCCCGCGACTTCGTCCGCGTGGAATTCGTTGCATTAAGTAGTAGCTGCTCCCGCGCTTTGACCCGCGTTCAACCTTACTGCTCCGCTCCCGTAGAGTTTAGCGTCATGTTAAATATCTTAAGACCTTTATTGAGACTTAGACTATCAAACTCAAAAGTAATTATCAAAATTCGCCCAGTAGTTTTTGAGCTTAGCGCTTTCAAACAAACAAACAAACTATCTCCCGTGACTTCATCTGCGTGGTAGGTACATCAATAAAGACTCAATTACAGAAAATAGAATAGATACGTACCTACTTAAATAAACCTATTTTTGATGGTAAATCCCTATAAACTAATATCTATACGAATGTCTAATTATACCTAACAGTATTATAAAATAACCTACGGTCACTACGTACAATATCAAATATACTACCTATACTTTAAAATTAAAATCTATACAGTACGACTTATAAAAATAAACCTAAATAACCTACGACAATCTCATTATTTGCGGTTCGGTACCGAACCGCAAAATTAAGTTTGTTTTTTATTGTATATAATATACTGGGTACTTTTCCGGGATAAAAAGTACCCAGTGTGGTGCCCAGGATATTAAAGAATAATTATACCAAGTTTCATCGTAATCGAACCGGTAGTTTTTGGATGATGCCTGAACAAACAGACAGACAGACAGACAAAAAAAATCACATTTTTGGGTTCGGTGTCGGTCTTGTAACACCCCCTGCCATTTATTTTCTTGATATTTTCAATGTACAGAAATTTAACTTCTACAGATTTATTATAAGTATAGATTAATAGCACAAGGACCCCTGGAGACTGAGTAACGTTTCCGAAGGTCAACCTGCAAGGGAGTCCCTGAGCGAACGACCTCCGATCATTTCTATCAGGAATGTAATAACGACTTCTAGTGGGATTTGAAGGTGGGTGTGCTGTGGGAAGCTGAAGTGATTATTTCTATTAATGGTGGCCACCTGTCTTTGCAAATAAGCGATAAATTGGCAAGCAATTGAGGTCTACGAGTCGTTGAGGATTAAGTGTCGAGGTATTTTATTTACGTGAAATATCGTTAAGTACGTAAAGTCAAATATCTCCAGGACATTAAAATTTATTTATAAAAATATATTTTAATAAAATGATTGGCAAGCAAAATCTTCCTTTTCAAAAACCTACAAGGGCTGTTTCTTTTCACTTATTGTTAAGGCGTCCTAATATTATCAACATTTAATAGTATGAACAAAAAAGCGTTACGTCGTTCCTTTGAAGATTGGTTTTAAAAACAGAATGCCTGATAGGAATCAAACACAAGATTTTCAGTTCCTTGAATACGAACCAGTCAGCATCCCACCCTAATCAGCATAACTAATCCCCATTCCGATCAAATAGTGGTCCCATCACACCAGGCCCTCAACGGCCGAGCAAATTGCCACTCACCGAAGTGTTAAGGGCCCGCCTTGCGAAAGGTCATCGGGTAATTAACAGTCCCTCAAGCAATCACAGTGTGGAGGCCTGTGATTGGCTGCAATACCACCTCCCTCACAGATCAAAGACTGCCACTTGTCAAAAGGAATATTTTAGGGATCCCTGTTTGATGTGACGATTTCGGATGTATTTTTAATTTGGCTGTATTTTTTCAGTCATACATTATGGATCAGATCGGGGATTGAGTGACTGTTAATGTTTGGATATGTATCTCTTGACGATATAGTGTGGATGAAGTAGAAATTTTACGAGCGATATATTGCTTTTAAGAATCAACTTAATGATATTTTGATATGGATAAAAATGTCTTCAAAAAGTTATTACTAAGAGTGTGCTTGTTGCGCTTTGATGTAAAGTTCCTACTAACTTTAAAAAATAAACCAGTCAAAATTCCAATGCAATGTGTCCAATTTTGACTGGTTTCACTGAAGTCAACTAAAGTCATGAAAAAAAAACTGATCCATTTCCTTTTTTATGTTTTTGGCTTAGCTATGGGTCTAACTAATCAATAAAAAAGGCAAACAATACAAAATGGTTCCCTTACTTACATTGTTAGCCTTGATATATCTATAATAATAATAATATATCTTTATTTCAGACCAGGTCCATAGAGTGTTAGTAATACAATGAAAACTTAGAAATTATGTTAGTAATACAGAGATCTATGATATGTCTGTCGCATAATACAAATTATAATTTATCGATACATATAAAGTGTCCCACGGATATGCCACATGGAGGGGAAGTATCTTAAATATTGTAGATTACAGACATTACTGAAAGAAAGAAATAAATAAACTACATTCAAAGATATTTAACAAACTTGCTTAAATGCGAATAAATAGCATCCCGTATTTTTATGGCAGCAATAGGTAGCGTAAATAATCAAGATCAAATCTCTCTAACAAACATGGTAGGTTAAATGCAATGATATCAAAGAATTGGTAAAATAATAAACCAGTCAAAATTGGACTCATTGCATTGGAATTTTGACTGGTTTATTTTTTAAAGTTAGTAGGAACTTTACATCAAAGCGCAACAAGCACACTTTTAGTAATAACTTTTAGAAGTTCATTTATTTTTATTGAAAATTAAGTATACGTAATGTCGTAGTTCAAACTTCAAAACTGACAAAGTTCCATTCAGCTGCTTAACCGTTATTTTACCTCTTTAAGAATGGAATTTCCAGAAAATCCTCTCTAAGCGCTTTCGTCATGAAATGAACTTTGTGCAAAATTTAAAAGTTCAATGCCTAGCGGTTAAGGTTCTGCGTAGATGAATCATTCAGTCGGGCGAATAATTATACAGGGTGTCCCACAGGCATGCCACGTGGAGGTGGAGTGGAAGTATCTTAATGGTAGATAGAACATTTAAAACGTTTGTCTCGGGTAAAACCGCAAGTATCAACGAATCTCACGCGCTAGACTGTGTAATTTCATACACTATCTCTTTATTCATACACAAAACTTCATTCGAGTTTAGTCTAACCAAATGTGGTCACCCAATCAGTGCTCCACAAATTGTAGATTGGATTCTCATATAATCTCGATTTGTATAAGCCTGAGATAGGATTGGAGCACTCCCAATATCGGCGATAAGGTCTTTACTGCCTATGTCTGCGTCTCGAACTATCTCTGGCTAATAATATCAGAGTCTGTGCGTCTTCTTGGAACTGAATTTATGTCATAGACCATCAAACATCATTTATATGCAGGTTATCCTATATCTCGCTAGGTTCAAATTAAGTAAACCAATAATCCAATAATAATATCATAGCATTCTTTGGAAAACTTTGATTATTATTTTCGCTGTTACTTATCTTATATAGGTTTGGCCCGTCTCAGAAATATTTACAGAGATAAAATTTGATAAACAGATAAACGACATTGACTTTCTGTATTGGCTTTAAAAGGTCTCGAAAAAAGTAACTGCACTTTTTTTATTTACTAAAAGTTTCAGTTTAAAAGACACCTTTAACAAATCTTTACAAATTAAAACCAACTGTCGCGGCAATTCGACATAAATGAAAGAAGGATGTTTGCAACGTATTTGGTTTATTACAAACTAACTTAAAATAACGTACAATGTTGTATATTCGTGAGCTCGAAGGAAGAGAAAATAAGAGAAAGAAGGTTCGATTGAAGATCGCAAGCTTTATATAATGAAATCTTGACAACCGTTTGACAGTTGTCAAGTATCTGTCAAAGTGACTTAGGAAACTGGCCCTTTGGCCTATTATGTTTAGGGAGCGTTGACACGGGCAATGTTAATGGCGTGATTGGCGCCAACATCCTCCCGGGCGTTGAAAACCAGGTTTCAACGTTGTTCTTCCTCTAGAGGCAGAGCGCATAGGCGATTGAGGGCCCTGCGCACTATGCCCTGTGATGTGGAGATGTCTGCCACCCTAGGCACACCATCAGGTCCAGGGAAGACCTTGGAGACGCGCCCCAACCGCCAGCAGAGAGGAGGCACGCTGTCCTCCTTTACGAGAACCAGGTCGTTGAGCTTCAGATCACGACACCTGGTGCGCCATTTTGTCCTTTGTTGCAGTTCAGCGATGTATTCTGCAGCCCATCGCTGCCAGAAGTGCTGCTTGACTTGCTGAAGACGCCTGTAGCGGTCGAGACTGTTGGTGCTACAGTCCACGTAGCTCGGTGAAGGTAGCGTTGTTAGTTGCCTACCAATCAAAAAGTGAGCGGGGGTGAGGGACTGTAGGTCATTTGGTGACGGGCTGAGAGGACAGAGGGGTCGGCTATTAAGGATGGCCTCTATTTGTGCAAAAAGCGAAGAAAGTTCTTCGAACGTTAAATGCGAATTGCCAAGAATACGTTTTATATGGAATTTAGCCGACTTGACCCCGGCCTCTGCCAGCCCGTTGTACTGAGGAGCGTACACTGGAGAAAATTTAAATTCTATGCCTTGGCGTACTCCAAACTCACAAATAGAATCGCTATTGGATTTGAGAAAATTAGATATCTCTTTGGCTGCTGCAACAAAATTGCGGCCATTGTCACAATATATGGTTTGAGGTAGACCACGGCGTGCTATGAAACGCCTTAAAGTTAATATAAATGCATCCCTGGAAAGCTCACTAACAGCTTCCAAATGAATGCATTTGAAACGACAGCAAATGAAGACACACATGTAACATTTGGATATTTTACATCCTCGACCTTTGCGGTCGGCGATATAAAACGGTCCAGCAAAATCAGTTGCTACTGAATAGAAAGGGTAATTAATTTCAACTCTATCATTAGGTAAATCTCCCATCATATTTGTTAAGGTTTGGCCCTTAATACGACGACACCTAAAGCAGCTGCGAGCCACCTTTCTAGCTAAAATACGGCCCCCAATTGGCCAGTAGCGTTCTCTAACTGAAGCTAGTAGTTGCTGAGGACCAGCATGTAGCAGACGCTCATGTTCTGCCTGGAATATTAATTTAGTAAATATGTGATTAGATTTTAACAAAATTGGATGCCTCTTATCATATGGATGGTTAGAGCTGTCAATGCGACCACCTACTCTTAACAATCCTACTGAGTCTATGAAAGGATTTAATGAAATTAAAGTAGATTTATTTGATAAGCCTTTTTTATTTGTTAAGTGATTTATTTCCTCAGAAAAAGATTCTTTCTGAGCTATTTTTGTGATAACTTCAAGTGAATAATTAAGTTCAGACACTTGTAAAGTACCTGTGTATTTATTTTTGGGGTTTCTACAGTTATGAATAAACCTAAAAACCATTGTGTAAACTCTATGCAATTTGATGAGTTTAGAAAATTTATCAAACTTTAAAATAATGGAGACCGAAGGTGTAACTTCCGCCGCCAAAACGGACACCGTTTTTAATTCAGGGACATCCTCTAGATCTGACTTAGTCAGAGGCCAGCACTCCTCCAACAACTTAAGATATGGAGGCCCATGCCACCATAGCGAGTGCTGATCAGCTGATGTATCTTGCAAACTAACACCTCGTGAAGCGAGATCTGCAGGGTTTTGAGATGTGGGCACATAACGCCATGAATTACTGTCTGTGAGCTCATGGATAGAGGCAACTCTATTGGCCACAAACGTTTTAAGTTTCTTAGACGTGTGAATCCAACTCAAAACTACCTGGGAGTCGGTCCAGTAGAATGACCTATTGATATTACAGCGTAGAGCCTTACTCACCGCAGAGCTCAATTGAGCCCCTAAAAGAGAGGCACACAGTTCTAAGCGTGGGATACTAGTAGCTTTTAAAGGAGATACTCGCGACTTGGCACAGCAAGTGCACTTCAGATGCACCTGTTGCGTCTATGGACTTTAGAAATATACAAGAAGCATATGCTTGCTGTGAAGCATCACTAAAACAATGTAACTCTATAAATTTAGCATTATTTATAAGAGTTAACCTAGGTATCTTTAAATTTAAAAGTTTAGGCATGTTACTAGCAAAACTTAGCCATTGAGATTTAATGTTATCAGGAACTGGTTGATCCCATCCATTAACTGATGGATGAGTCCATAAGGATTGAAGCAAAATCTTTAGTCTAATTATATAAATTGATAATAACCCTAAGGGATCAAACACTTGAGAAATTGACGATAATATGGATCGTTTAGTTATTTTAGACTCACTAGGAGTTTTGATTATGAAATTTAATTGATCTGAGTCAGGTGACCAGCCTATGCCTAATGTGCTAGTTGCATTACTAATGATTAAATTATCTAACTCAGGCTTTATTTCATCGATTGAAAAAAGATTTGGAATGTTAGACCTATATTTCCGTAGGTTAAATACTACGCGTATGCGAGTAGACTCGCTGTGCTCTCGCATCACAGGGTGATGAGGCAGAAAAAATGAATTAATAGGCCTTTCAGAAGGAGATTCTGAAAGGTGACCGAGTTCAGCATACTCGTGTATGAAATTAGTGTAAGCTATCTTAAGCTCTGGCTGTTTTTTAAAGCGTGCTTCTAGAGACAAGAACCTTTTCTTGGCTGACCGGTATGAATCACCTAAGCAATTGCGAGAGTCACGAAGAGGTAGTCCTACACAAAAACGACCATTATCTAGGCGGATAGTGTTGGTGAGGAAGTGTTTCTCACACAACTGTTCCTCCCTTGTAAAGGGTGAAGTAGGTGGGACATTTTCTAATTCCCAGAATTGAGTTACCTGGTGCTCAAGGGTGGATAATTGATCTTCCTTTAATGCAACATGACAGGCATTTATGGATTTACATTTATTAGGAAATGTAGTTTGTGGGTTGATGGGAATCGAACCCGCCACTAACCATCCGAGTTTAGAGCCGCGAAGCACAAGGGAGTTACTTCCTAAGGAGCGCTGCTCTGAGCCAATGAGGTCCCAGAACAAATCAGCACCTATTAGCATATCAATAGGGGATGGTTCATGGAAATTAGGATCCGCTAGATCAAATCTAGACAGATTTGCAAATGTGGAATCAAATGCTAACCGTGGTAGATCATCTGATATTTTAGGTAAAACTAGGCAAAACATATCTACATTATATGTTTTATTGTTAGATTGCAAATTTATCATGCAACGCTTAGTTTTGTATTTGATTTGATTGCTTCCAATGGCAAAAATATTGACATTAGATGGTTCACAAGACACATCTAGTTGGGTTTTAACAGATTCAGTTATGAATGAACATTGACTGCCACAGTCAAGTAAAGCTCTAACGTTTATAGTTTTGTTAGTTAAACAATTAGAAAGTTGAACTCTAGCTGTACATAATAAGACTTGAGAACTATGAGACAAAGCAGCAGATAAAACAACAGTTTCAGAATTACTGTTAGGCGTTATAGCATCATGTAATAAACTATTATGTCTTTGCTTGCATACACGGCAGTGACCTGTAAGTCGGCATTGATCCACAACATGACCCTTTCGCAGGCAATTTTCGCACAATTGCTGAGAAGTTACGAAGATTTTTCGCTCCTCAGGAAGCTTCGCCTTGAACTTCGCACACTCATACAAACGGTGTGACTCTTTGCAAAAAACACATTTAAATTCTACCTTCCTACTATTAGGGGCAGAGTCATCTTTAGCTGTTGCTACTAATGCTCTTGTATGAAACTTGTTAGGAGGATTACTGGCCACTGGCTTTGGCTTGTCTAATCTTTTAAGTTCGACAGACTCAGATATCTTTGACCGAGACTTGAGAAAATCAAATAATTCCTTTAAAGTAGGGACATCGGATAAAGTTATCTTATGTTCTTCCCACTTGTAGCTAGACCTATTTTCTAATTTAGAGGTTATCATTAGAACAAGTGGGGCATCCCATTGCTCAGTGGGTAAACCTAATGTATGAAGAGCCCTTAAGTTTTTAGTTACATGATCTATAACAAATAGAAAAGACTTAGAGTTTTCTTTGATAGGTTCAAAGTTAAATAAAGATTTTAAGTGATTATCTATAAGTTTGCGCTTATCATCATAGCGAGAACAGAGAAGTTCCCATGCTGTAAGGTAATTCTCATCAGTTGCATCTAAATTGCTAAGTACATTTGCAGCTTCACCTTCCAAATATGAATTTAAATAGTAAAATTTGTGAATATTTTGTATTTTGCTATTGCTATGTATAAGAGAGCTAAAAGTTTCTTTGAAAAGCAACCATTTTGAACATGAACCATCATACTTATTTATTTGAATTGTGGGCAGCTTAAAACCCAAACTATTAGGACTAATATGGCTACAGCATGAGTGTACAGATGATTCATCAGACTTAGTGCTAGTGTTAAGCTCTGATGGAGAGAATTTAATTATTAAACGTTTAGCTAATGCAATATAATGATCAAAATCTTGTTCACAAGCCTCACGGATATCCAACTCCTCCTCCATAGATGGAGATAGCAATTCTATCCGTGAATTTAAGCCGTCAAATTCTTTAAATAAATTTTCAATTCTGGACAACCTCAATTCCAACTTATTGATTTCCAACTCGGATACAGTTTCTAATTTAATTAACACATCCATGTGGTTTTTAAATTTGGTTAAACGGCCTTTAATGTTGCTGCGCTTAACACACAAATCTTTGTAACTATTTTCCTCTGAGCTGGAAGTCATTGTGGGTAGATGAAATTAACCAGAAAGAATATTCTAGAATTTAAAAGAATAAATAATTCAATGTACGAACGATACGCTCCTTAGTCCAACGGCAGTGCTGGCAGTAGGCAGGCAGGCAGTGATCAGCGAAGCGTGCACTCTTAAGCAAGCAGATGGTGGGTGAACGTCTCGTACCAGGCGGCAACTGGAATTAATATTTGTAGGCGCTAAATATATTGCTTATGTAGCAAATTAAAGCGGATTGTATCAGCACAAGGCTTGTGAAATGTTAGTTTTGTAATGGGAAGGTTGAATTCCAATTAAAAAAGTGATACTATGCAGATAGCACACTAAAATTGTTATATTTTAATATAAATTGCTTATAGTCTGATGCAGAATTATGTTAAATTGGATGACATGGCAAAATTTGAAAATAAAGTATGATGATGTGGCTAATTATTTAGCCAAAATTTAAGAAAATATTGAATTTAAATTGTTGAAAATTACTGAATCTACAATGAAATTAGCTAATTGCACAAAATTGAGTAGGAAATATGAAGGAATAAGAAAATGGAACGAGCTCACATGTGGTAGGTGCAATCAGGCATGCTTGAGGCACACAAAATTAGCGTGCACCCGCTTTAGGCGCCTGATGCGTTGGAGTTGGTGGATGCGCAGCCACGTGGCGCATGCGCGTGGCTAGGGGCCACAAAATGGCTGCGGGCACGGCGGCGATGTCACGGGGATGGCGTGCAGGCGGAATGTCACACGATGGCCGCAGGTGCTGATGGCTTCGCCGGCACGGCAAGCTAGCAGCCTTCAGCTTGATCCTTGACCTGTGTGACTTGTAGGCAGCACGCTGGATCTCCTCACCGCTGTCGCCGTGGCACATCCACAGAAGAACCGCGTTGTATAGCGAGGTCCTTGTCCACGGTCGCCAGTTTATGTCGCGGCAATTCGACATAAATGAAAGAAGGATGTTTGCAACGTATTTGGTTTATTACAAACTAACTTAAAATAACGTACAATGTTGTATATTCGTGAGCTCGAAGGAAGAGAAAATAAGAGAAAGAAGGTTCGATTGAAGATCGCAAGCTTTATATAATGAAATCTTGACAACCGTTTGACAGTTGTCAAGTATCTGTCAAAGTGACTTAGGAAACTGGCCCTTTGGCCTATTATGTTTAGGGAGCGTTGACACGGGCAATGTTAATGGCGTGATTGGCGCCAACACCAACCATTAACAGCTGTTAACTTTTTAAAATTTTTACTCTAAGTTTTGGTATTTTATTAAAAGTGTACATAGAATGTCGCTTAATAAATAAAATAACTTAAACTAACTTTATTACAGCGATAGCCAAGTGGGAGACCATAGGACTGTAATGTTGAAGATCTAAGGTTCGAATCCACGGCACACACTGTGTCAATAAATCATTGATTTATACTATCTCAACTGTCCTTCACTAAATATTTAACCATTTTATCTTAAAGCCACCTTAAGTCGATCTTGAGACGATGAAATACTTGGAAACATCCAGTTGATATCTTAGGGTGTAAACAACCCTTTTAAATAGTTTACTGTCAGGATGGCGCGGGGGTGAGCCGGCCGGCCTCGAGGAGAGAGAGGGGGGAGTTGGAAGGTTGAGGGACGAAGGACGGCCCGGCTAAATATCTTTTAGTATCTGCAAAACGTCTAATTTAGTAGCGAGGCTTTGATGTTGTCTCATGGATTTGGAAAGGAATGGAGCTGTGTTTATAAGAAAACATTTTTAGACTTTATTTTCTATCATCAAATTGTTGCAAATACCGTCAAATATAGAAAGCCTGACATGAAATACTTGCATTATAGTTAGAATGTTTTTCGTTTATTGATTAGAATTAAAGATAAGCTTTTTAGAAGCCCTTTGGCTAATTCCTAATTCTACATTTTTAATATCTAGCTGTGATAATATGACATGTTGCTAGAATTTAGAGCCGTCGGGACCTATATCTTAAACGTGCCTGTAATATAATATATAAGCTACTCCATGATAGTAAGACACAACGTATTTTTAAACATTTACGCATATATAGAGATCTAATGCCGCAATACTGATCTCATTATCTGACATAAGAAAAGTTCGTGATTAAAGTGCCAGTTGTAGGTATGCATATCTGCTACTTTAGTCCGACCGTAAATTTTTTGGTTAACAAATTTACAAAATAAATTTTAAATACAATTAAACATAACATAACATAACGTATATACATAAAATACACAAAGGTAGCTTTTGCGGACATAGAATCTTTTTTTTTTCACATCATAATATCTTATTAGCTGAAAATAGTTTGTTCTCGAATCTGTCCTTATGATCCGTAATTCCGCACGGGCACTGACGGACAGTCCGTGTACGGGAGAACCACGTGGATTCCACCCGCAGTTGCTGCAGTGCTCTGAAACGAGCCCTCAGTACGATAAGCAAGATGTTCCAAAAGTACACCTGTCAAAACGTGAACACACCTGCAAACATATCTTCACAAATATCCTTGCCGCACGAGCTCAAGCATCCTTACTTTTTAATAATTTATATGTGAGGCTTCCCATAATCAGGGTCTACTTTGTACTTTGAACTCAAACGCGGCCGAAATTCTATGTGATTACGCCAGCAATGTTATTTCAGTTAGAAATGACACTCATATTTTCAGCTCAGCTCATATCTGCTCATATTTTTTTATGAAACAGGCTCCTGGGCTTGATTGAAATAACCGCAAATACTGTCAATAATAAATTATGTGAATGAACCTAAATAGTGTATTAAATTGTTTTGTTATAAATCTACAGGATCTTATAGACCCCTGCCCTAATTTTTTGATGTTGATATACAATTATTAAGATTTAAAATTTATTTAAATGCCGCATCGACACAAAATAAAGCAATCTAGGACTCTACAGCCGACCTTGTTCTCCTGGTTGTTTGAGTCGGTCCCCGGAGAGCGTCCTCTCGCTTACTTATCCATCTCTATCTGATCAGCGTGCTCGACAGGAGATTTCGATGCGTCTCTACACCTCTACATACTTGTACGTATAGCAGATTTTCAGGTAATCAATGTTCGCGCTACGAATGCAGGATTGGGTGGCTCTATGTGACTCTCCCAGACTTAACTGTTACATCGCTTATGCGATTACGTGAAGATTATATTGGTTATTTGTGAGATGATATTTTTATTCAGAGGTCTCGGATATAGCTTTTCCGCCGCACAAAAAATAACCGGACCTAATATAAAAGTGACACAAGTTACATTGAAGAAAATAACGCATGTTATTTTCATTGATGTATGTCATTTTCTTATTCTGCCAATAAGGTGTATCTAACACCTCTAAATCATTGTACTTGTTTGTAGAGTAATAACAATGTTTAGTACATTTTAGCCAGATCCCTTTTTTGACATTTTTGGATTCAAGAACATGTTCAATTTGATTTTCAGTAAGCTTAAGCAGATAAAAGCAAATAAGTCTTTTTAAAAACAAAAAATGGGGCATGTAGCGTGTGATGGCAAAATGGCAACTCGAGAAGTTTCGAGTATTCTTCCTACCGCCTCCGCGCTCTGGGGGAAAAGCATTGGTGTAGTAACCATAAGTACAGTAATTAAGACGCATATAGGGCGGTGGTGGTTTGCGTGTGTTTTGCGTGTTGTGGTAAACTCGAGTCTCGCTGATGTAGTAATCCCACATTGCAGTTTGGTCCAAGAAACGTAATAAAACCTTCTCACTTTTAGTTGAGCACCATTTTGATTTTGGCATGAAAATAATTTATTTCTCAAACACATTCAGGTTTTCAGTTTTTTTTATCAACATTAATGTTTGTTGGGGAAAAAACTCCTCTGTCACTAGGTACTACTATTTTTTTCTAAAAATAAACGCAATAACTCTTTTAATTGCACATCGAAGGTAAAAAAAAAAAAACCATATTCTCACCAAGGATGACAAAGGCTTTAACTTTTCAACTTACTTTAATAAGAAAAGAGGTTCGCTATTCGACGTGTTTTGTTTTATAGTTATTTTGCTTTACCCGCTGATCTATCATTACTTGCACTTCACCCCGTTACAGCCTACAACTTGTAACTTGAACCACATCTTATATTCATCGCACCAAGATTCTTCAGCGATCCTCAATGGTACGTTTTAATTGTTGAATGTTTAAAGCCGCTAATGGCAACATTCAAATTGCGATGTTTTGTCAGTAAATATCATTGTTTGGTTAGTGTATAGCGTTTAGTTCGTTTTGTTTGCACGTTGTTTCAGTTATATAATTGTCGGTTATAAGCGTTTAGGTGGAACGAAGTATTCATTTAGTGCAGTTATTTCATTTGTTTGCTACGGAAAAGTAACTTATTATGAATTTTAAGATGCAAATTATGTGTGAGATTAAGACGGAAGCGATTTAGTATCGAGGGCATTGGTAATCGCAACAAATTTAACAGATAGACCAATTGGTTATGTTTTGGAGATTATTGAAATATTTGTTTTATCCATTTAGTTTAAATTCTGTTTAAAATATATGAAAATATATTGGGCTTATAAATTGAACAAAAATCTCTTATTAGTAATGAGCTTGACTCCAATAAATTCCAAGATGGAACGAAGGCACTTGGCCTTTTTGTAGCCATATACGCTACCAAAGTATGAGTGACTTTGGTTGTGGACGCAGGGGCTAGGTCAGCAATGATTCCAGGTAACTAGTCATCCGCCTGTAGTGATACCTAGCCGATCTTACGTACTACGTCTCTGTGATACGATTGGCAATCAAGCCGTCAAGCGTAGTGCCTAAGCTAATAATATTTATTGTAGTATGAATATTCAGTGTTTATTAGATTGCTAGATCTAACATGTATTTTATTTAGAATGGATAAATATAATTTATTGATAGAAACTTTACTTAATACACATTATTGGGATCGGCTTTTAGACGAACGCATTCAGTTGAATATTAGTATTTAATATATATTATAGCGACTGCCATTAGAGACGATGCAATACTATTTGTTAGTCTAAATGCCAGAGTTTTTAGTATCTGACTACCTGTGCCAACTGTCATAGATCTTCAAGTGACAAACAACAACAATTGAAAATACCAGCCAAGTGCGAGTCGGACTCGGGCACGTAGGGTTCCGTACCACTATACATCCAAATAAATGTTTTTCTTTATTCTTTACTATATTGGAGTTGATTGAATGAAAGGTAAAATGCGGTTTACGATTTATAACGTATTAAAAAAAAAACTTATTATTAGATCTCGTTCAAACGAATTTTCGGTGAAAGTTTGCATGGTAATGTACATCATATATTATTTTTACATTTAACATTCCCTTATTTTAGAAGTTACGGGACACACACACACACACACACATTTTTTCACTTTGGAAGCGTCTCTCGCGCAAACTATTCAGTTTAGAAAAAAAAATATATTAAAAACCTCAATATCATTTTTGAAGACCTATCCATAAATACCCCACGCATATGGGTTTGATAAAAAAAAATTGAGTTTCAGTTCTAAGTATGGGTAACCCCAAAAAAATATTGTTTTTTTTCTATTGCGGTTCACCGAATACATCTACCTACCAAGTTTCCACAGTATAGCTCTTATAGTTACGGAAAAAAGTGGCTGTGACATACAGACGGACAGACGGACGGACAGACATGACGAATCCATAAGGGTTCCGTTTTTTGCGATTCGGCTACGGAACCCTAAAAAGATAATGTCACCAAGTATTCTTCAAGCTTTTTGCAACTTTAGATTAAAACCATATCATTTACTTAATATCACAATCCAAATATTCTTTCAAAATATCTTTATATTAACATTAATCTTTAAGTGCTAAGTGATATTGAAACACTGCCTCCCATTAGTATTGTTAAATACAGCAGCCTGCGCAAACACTTCAGGCCGTCTCTTTGGGTGCTCAGCAGAGAAGCGAGGACTCTTCAACTGGATTTATTTGCTACCCTTAGAATATGCAATAGAAGGCTATTTGGTTAAGGGAAGGAAACGGGTAAAGATCAAAAATGTTTTAGAGAGTTTTGATCAGAATTTTCGTTGATTTTTGCTCATGAAACTATTTTTTTTTTCGAAAGATTTTATACATTTGTGGTGTTCAGTTGAATAGAACTGGATGTGGTCTAATGTTAAGTTGACATGCCTACGATCATAAGGTTTTGGTTAAGAATGGCAATGTAATAAATGTGATATTATCACTTTGAACCTTGTTTTGATATGAAATTAGATGTAAAATCAATTGCTTCTCCGTGAAAATTTCACATAATTTTGCTCTTAGATAAATTCTACAGGGTACAAAATAATACGAAAAACTTTTCAAAACTTCTCTATTTTATCTTCTATGAAAACTCGTGCTTCGTAATATGTAGTAGTAAAAAATAAACACACACCATAATTATCACATACCGATGTTAAACGCGCATTCTTCTACTATTAGGGCTAACGAAATTATGTTACAATTCTTTCCATTTGGTATCAGAAATCAGACGGCATTCCGATCAAGTAAATGTTAGCTATCAGCTTTAAATGGCTAGACTAGCAGCCTGCCCTAAAACACGTCTTGATGACTGATGATAAAATATTTTAGCAGGAATGGATGTGTGTTTGAACTAGTTACACTAGTTATGTTAATAATTAGGTAGCGCGTTTAGTGTTGATGGCTTAAGCATGATTCTTATAAAACTGGCTGAATTAAAAAGTGAATATTATCTTATCATATACTACCAATATTTGGTCTCATAAATTCTTCTCATAATGACAAAAATAACTAGCCAAGCTAACTCTGTAATAATATTTATTTAGGACTAACTTAAATAAAATTTATTGTAGATAATGTTCGTGATATAAAGTCTAGCTAGTGTTTTGTTTCTAATTCAATAACTTTGCAAGAGTACTCTTAGTGTAACTTACGACAATTTCAGCTTCTAATTTCGCTTCGAAGAGCATTTTATTATATTTGAAAAATAGCCCTGAATACATTGAAGATATTTAGGACAAAATAATACGAGGGGACTTTATAACAACAGGACAAGCCAAAACATATATCTGTAGATTTTTTGTCTGTCTGTCTGTCTGTATGTTTGTACGTGCATCACGCAAAAACCAGTGCATGAAACTAGACGCGGGTTTCTGTAGTGAATGTCTAACTTAAAAACTAGTATATGTTTCATCGTTGCATTTTGTCCAAAGTATGTATACTACCCACGTAAGGGGGTGTCAGTTTATATGGAAGGTTAGTTAATTTTGAAGGAAATAGCATTAAATTCTACACATAGGTTTCTTACATAACGTTAATTAAGTTTAAGACATTTCTTGGACACATCACTCCCAAGGAAATGAATTAGCGGTTGTAACTTAAATAGGGAGTTGGATAATTTTGAAAGAAACTGCATGCAATTGTGCACATAGGTTCCTTACAAGGCGTAATTGGGTTGTAGGATAGATAGATTTTTGGAAATTTAACTCCCAAAGGGCATAAATTAATGGTAGCAAGTATATGAGAAAAGTTTCTCAATTTGTAAGGAAATTGCATGGAAGTATTGAATTACACACGGACCATGTCGCAGGCAAAAGCTAGTAAACGAAAATAATAGATCAGTTCATCGACTTGGCTGTTTCTACAGAGCTGTACTTTATTTCACTGTTATTTATATCGCGTATCTAACTTCTTTCAACTCGAAGACTGAAAATTATCGTTGTTCTAAAACAATGTCTCGGTTCCGACCGCGACCCAAACTTCCCTCTACAGTGAGATTAAGAATTATTGCCTCTTATCTCAGTCGTGAGTCGACAACTCGTCGCCTATTCGCTCTCTCTGCGTCACACCCGATATCTGACTGAAATTATTTCGACAAACTTTACCTAACGGTTGAACACCCCTGGCAGGACTATTCACTTATCAAACCAAATTCAACTTTACATCAACAATAATAAAGCTTAATTTGAATATCGAAACGGCCGGCTTTTGAGACACGTGATTAACGAAAAGCGGGAAACTGGGAATCATTTGTGAATTTCCGAAAGGGACAGGTGACGTGATATTATGCAAATAGCCAGTGAGTGCGAGTGAGATGGACGCACGGCTGAAGTTCAGCCAAACAGACGCGTCTCGGATAAAATTTATACGTGGATGAAACGATTTATTACAAAAGCGTTGAGTAGGTACTCGAAATTAATTACACTAAGTTTTGCTTTCATTTTGTAGCATTGTGCCAGGTCTGGGGGATTTTCCTTGTCTTGTCGAGATATCGGCGGTTTTTATTACATCCTCGACAAAGGGGATTTGGAGGTGGATATTTATGACAAGTTTGTGGCGGTTTATTTTCTTTTATTTTTATTTTTGTGTATGAAATATATGTGGTATGCCTTATGCTTACGCGTTGACGAAGACATTAGGCTGTGTTATCACCGCGACGTGATCAAGTTTGTAGCTCGTTTTGTTTCAATATATGGCTGGTTCGTACAGCCCATATTTAGATAGATGGACTATTTATTTTTACGACTTAGGCAATTTCATCTAGTCACATAGTCAAATAAGTCTTGTTCGATGTAATTATGGCCTTTGGAGATTTATTTAATCATAAATAGTAGCTGTATCAAAGAATGTATTGCGAGTGAAAATTTTTGGTAAACAGCACAAAACTATCTTTAAAATCAATGTTTCAATAAGAAAGTTCGTAGTTTTTTTTCTTTTTTTTACGTACGTACACAACCAACAAATGCATTGAAATTTATGGAACTGTGAAATAAATAAAATAATTAAAGATGCTTCAAATTTGACTGAAAGCTAAAATTTAACAAATCAATTTAAAATAACAATTAAAATTATTAAAAACATAGTTGCTTGCTATGTATTCTCGTGCAATAGGTAAATCCATGGACAAATCTATTATGTGGAACTATATCGTTCGTATATATATATATTTTTTTTCTGTTTCAGATTTATCTGCAATCAGTCGTTTTCGACTATAATCAGATGCGTTGAGCGTCCATTATTTTGTCGAGTGCTGCCTCCGGTGAGGTTAGCCACTCATATTTATTTCAGCTACGATCTGTTATGTAGCTGAAATAAATATGAATGTCTGTTCGTATATATAACGGAGTTCGTATGTATCGATGATAACAGATCATCAGGTGGACGGAAGATTAATTTGCTACATTCCCTATTGAAGGAAGGTAACACAGCCTTTCTTTATAAATATAGGAAGTACATTAATATAATAGTCCAATATTATCATCGGTCATTACCCCGGTCAGGCGATATCGCGTTGCGGCGACATCCGGTTCCGGCAGGCGGCGCCACGGTCCACTTCCGGTGTCCTCGGCCGTCGTGACGTCACACCCGGTGCGTGTTACGCACTTCCGCCGCAACTAGCTGTAAATAACAGACTCTGTTTCAGGAATTCAGGAAGATTGCTTCAAACGTATGTTATTTATGTGTCGTTGATGTTAAAGCACACAATATACCTTTAAGCTTTCAGTTAATGGTGGAAGAGGTTTTGTGCCAGCTCGGGGGTGGAAGCAACAGTTTCACCTTTAACCTGCCGACAGATATGCTATCTCTGAATTGTTAACTTTGACTCTAAAATTATTTATGGAGCCATTAGGTTAATTCAGGCTATCTGTCTGTAGTAATAAGTGCTGAGTGTAATATTATTTTTTGCGTGAAACAGTAACAGACATCCATACATCTTAACAAACTTTTGAATTTATTACAGCTTAGTAACATTGTAAAATAATTTTGAAATGAGATATAATCAATGAAGACGTCAACAAACATAGTCCCATTTTATACACTCTTCAAATAATATTGATTTATATTTTAAAGATATTTTTCTCCCTTTCTTCCTGGCTAATCTACATAATCATGTTTATTCAATGTGCTTGATGTAGGTTCGGGTTGGTAAAGTATTGTTCAGGAGTTAATATACTAACGTTTTAGATAAATGTTAAGATAAATCATTGTTGCGAATACTTGCTAATAAATTAATTATAAGCTAATTAAAATAAAATAAATAATCACTGCCACTTTTAATGATGTATAGTGATTATTAAAAGAGATTTTTGTAATCAAACGATAATGATGAAGGAGCAAACTATCAAGCAAGTCAAAAACTAACAACAAGCAATAACTCCATACAAGCAATATCTTACATCGAAGAAAATGTACGGGAAAACTGAAAAATTAATACATAAATCAGACGGTTATGAAACGGGCTGTAGTTGCTGAGGTTTCAGTACACAGACCGCACAAATATCGTTCTACGTAAACGATTCCTGCACGGAGAAAGTGTAACAGGGGTGCATCCGATGAATATGTATGAGGGGTGCTACGGGGTGTGTGGGGGCGCGGAGGGTCGAGGGGGCGTCCGTGTAAATGGAAATTTCAAATAAAAATACCTCAAATATTAACATGAGCCCGATTCGTGTTGTTCCGCATGTTTTTGCCGGCGTCCACCGCGGTGTCCGCGCGGGACACGTATGATAACACCACGCAATAAAAGCAATGTTTTAGCAGATTCCGTTTTTGAGTTATTGTTTGCGTCATTTGAAGACCAGATTTCTAATGAGTTGTGGCGAGCGCGCTAAATGGACGCTTGTTTGGATAGTTTTGAACATTAACTTTCTTTATATAACTATATTCGATTTAATTTATAAATTCCTTAACAATAAATACATAGTATAAGGTTAACAGTAAAAACTTGACAAGAAGCAAGATATACCAAGATTGCACACATAATTTTATTACGATCACTAACAAAAACATTGTATGAATTATAAATTTTCTTAAACACTTTGCTAGATGTCTCTATTTAAATATGGTGGTAATAGTTCTTAGATGTAGTTAAATCATTATTTACAACACGTGAAAGTTTTGATATTATTTTAGATCACCATTTTTTACAAACGTTAAACGTAGTCACGGTGAACTGCCAAAATGAACAAAGCATCGAACTCGAACATACTGATGTACTCGTCCGATGGTACACTGGGGACGGATTGAACGACGCGACTCTACATCATAAAATATGGTTAACTCTTTTATTCACAACAATCGTTATACAATGCCACTTATTTTGAGTTTTATGTCCGGATTGATTTATATAAAGTACACACATGACTAATACGCTAACAATTCCTAATATGTCTGGAATTCGTACTTCAACAGCCATATCTTGTTCGCAGATTATGGATATTTAAACAGGAGTTTCGATACATTAACATCATAAAATACACTACATGGAAAGCATGACGTATTTTTTGGTAAAGGGTAACCAACACTGTACTTAACACAACAGTTTAATACGAAACGCCGACTTAACTACGACTATGTTAACAAAACAGATGGTATTTATAAGTAACAAAACAAATTATATACGCACGATAAAATCAACAAAATTCAACAATTTTAACGCGTTTGTTACCTTTCAGCGTCACGAACTCCTCACCGTTTAGTACCACTAATTATTTTGTTATTATTTATTTTATACAATAATTTATTGTACAAAGTTCCTATAAAAAGCACAATGAATAGCTTTTCCAAACACGCTAGGAATGTTGTAAGTAATTTTCCGTTTCAGCTTTTATGCCTCATAATTTTGACGAAAATAAATATAACCCAAAAATTTATTATTATGTAATTAAGAAATAATTATTAACTAAAACTTTTACTAAGGATCTATCTTAGAGAATTAAGAAGACTTAATACCTATCTTAAAGAATTAAGAAGACTTAATCTAAATACACAATTGAACTGTACACCATTACGAGAGATTTATTGACTGTGAACTACATGAAAACAAGCTACAAATTGAATGTAATGTTTGGAAAAAAGGTTCAATTGCAGGTCGAACCTGAATGAAAAATGCGTATCTTCTTCTATTGTCTCACATGGAAATGTTGCCTAATTTTACTAATCATCATTTTCACTAATTATCAATTATCTGCAAACCATCATCACCGAATCTCGCGACATTTTCTTCCTCCTAATCTACATTCGACACTCATTGTCAATTGCAATAGTATATTAAGACCAGTTATTTTCCCCATTATCTATGAATACATAACTACCCTGAAACTAAAGGCACCCTTACACTAACCAAAAACCGCTGCACTACACACGCCAGCAATGCTCCGGTTTTTTACACGCGTGTGTTTTATTACCGATGCGAATCTCAAGCACGCCTGCGGGATATCGTCTCTTGGATCAAGGGCTCTCTTCTAGGTATTCTTTGGCAACGGCGATTTTCTCCTAAGATCGTGATTAATGGTTTGAAACGTATGTGTTTTGGCAGGCTATGTGATCTAGACATGATATTAATGCTTTCTGACAGCCAGAATGATAAAACGTTTATTTTTCGATATGTGTTCGCAGTTTAAAGCCTTACGACGCAATGTATTACGACGCGTTTAAGTGCCCTAGATATTTTTGCAAAATTAAATCAATTATTTTCAAGTGTTTATCTTAGTCTTTTCTAATTTGTGTTTCCATGTGAAAAACATATTGATAAAAAATCTAAATGTTTTTGTTCTAAAGTACATCACTTTGTTCAGCGAGCAGGTCATAGAAAAATAATCAAAATTTAGTTCAAATCAAAGGATAATAAGATTCTATTTGACAAGCGGCAACCCACAAAGCACTGAGCTTTTTACACTTAAACGCCACACTATTTTAAATCACCCTTCACTCTTTTATAAAGCAGATATTATCATGGGACATTTAATTTCGCAATTTGTTGGGCTGACACCCCTGTGTGACGGACAGATGGATGCATCTCGGAGTATGGAGATATGGAGATCTCGTATTTAGATAAAACATTGAATTGTCATTGTGCAAGGGTGTGAAATTGAGGTGAGGACTGAGGACTTCATCATGACAATATTAAATATAATAATTCGAATTTGTTGTTTGTGGGGTTTGGTGACTACGTTCCTGTGTTTAGTTATAGAAATAGTGAGCATAAACTAGTAAAAACTGAGACTTAGATGACTGCACATTGTTAGGCTGCATAGGACTATCATCAATATGAGACTTTCATACCATAGTTATTAGCATTGCGATAACAAAAATGTCGTGTTTATATCTACTAACTACAGAGCATCAATGGTACCGATTAGAAATGTTAAAAGAACTTTAATTTGTAAAGGTTGTCGGTAAAATTACAACACAATAGACTCTGTACATGACCATGTCAATCTAAAGTGCAAAATAATCTGACCACCCTTTACTCTAAATGCATAAAGATGATTACCCCAACCCAAACCCGTTACACTTTGGTACATAACAAACTTATGTAAATAACTCTAAAAGCACTACACGTTGCGCCAGCCCGTCGAAAACCTCATCAAAGTTATCTTTTTATCTACAATTAGGATTTTGTCACCTCCCCTGGCTGTCACTACCCTGTGTCTACCCTGGCTTCAAAGGTCCTCTCATTATGCGACGTTATTGAGTTATCAAACGCCACGGAGGGAGATTAGTTCATACTTCCATACACAAATCCTATCACACAAGCTGACGCCTTCGTCAGTATCGGTGTACCGCAAAACATTCCTACTCTACCACATTTGACATTACCCATGCCCTTTACAAACTATTTTAAACTTCAGTTCAGTATTAATAAGGTCTAGAATAATTTGGCTTGACACCTGTTTGACATATTAACCGTCAAATGAAAATCAACTTTGTTATCATAATATAGAGTTTCATTTCAGATGTGCTTGTCAAATGTATGTAAATGCTAGTGTGCGTGCACACATGGATAGTTAACAAGGAACTTGCCAGCCTGTTATTTGTCAATGCAAAGGGATAATTTGGTCCCTTAATTTAAACCGATAATGAGATGCGTATTTGATTATTTTTTCCATTTTAGTTTGGTTAGTGGATATTGTGGGGAGTATGAAGAACTTAATTTAGCCATTTTTGGCAAATTGGATTGGATATGAAGTTCTTGTGTGGGTTGATGAAAATTACGAATATTTTATGGAATAAATGCAGAATAATAATAATGTAAGAAGCTAACATAGTTAAAGATTTTTTTAAATTCATGTAGATAGGTATCTGCGCCTGCTGTACAAAAAACCATAATTATCTAAACAATGATGTTCCTTCTCTGTCCAGGATCATACTCTAGTTGCTTGACCGTGAATACAATGCTTTGTCTATTACTGAAACCTGCATAAAGCTTTTCTACTTCTTTGAATACATACTACAGTTTCAAAACAGTATATTTTACACACTTAAGACCAAAATTTATAATAATAAGTTAGATTAAAAAAAAAACACTCAATACTAGGTCTTTGAAACACCTATGCAATTGCCAATTTGTATAAAATGTTTATATATGTTCATAATTTGTATTATGTAAAATCGAAGTTATCACCCATTAAATCAATGCATCTTTGCCAACGCAGTGGCAGTTTATTGATGCCCGTTCTAAAGTAATCGGGACGGGAGGCAACAAATTCTTCAAAGGCATTTTGCACTGACTCTCAGGTATTGAATTTTTTCCCGCCAAGAAGCTTCCCAAATTTTAGAAAAATTAGTAGTCTGTAGGTGCAAGGTCTGGTGAGTAGAGTGAATTACGGAGAACTTCCAATCCCAGTTCTTGCAACTTGGAGACCGGGTGCTGTGCAGTATGAGGTCGCGCGTTGTCGTGCAGGAGCAGCGGAGACGAGCGATTGACCAATGCTGGTTGGAGATGTGCCAGCTTCGCCATCATTGTGTTCAGTTCTTCACAGTACACATCTGCAGTAATGCTCACCCCGTTTGGTAAGAAGCTGTAATGAATCATACCGGCGCTAGACCACCAAACAGTGACCATCACTTTTCTAGGGGTAAGTTTTCGTTTAGGGCATTGTTTAGGTGCTGAACCAGGAACGCAAATGGATCAATATTATTTTGAGGCTAACGTCGAAAGCTGCTGCTAATTCAGCCGTAGATTGTGTATCATCAGCTTCCACAATCGCCTTTAATCCATAATTGTCGACCAAAGTCTTCGGACGACCGCGAAGTTCATTTTTCAGGTCGAAATTCCCAGAACGGAAGCGAGCAAACCACTAACAGGTGGCGCGTTGGTTTGTAGTTAGCTCCGTGAACGTTGTTGATGTTGCGTACCGCTTGTGCCGCGTTGCTGCAACGACGGTACTCATATTCCATACTCGATTTTTTTACGTATCCATGATGACGAAAAAGATTGAAATGCGATAAAAATGTAACACTAATCAATTAACAAATGACTACTTTGAAAAAAAAGTTTTGAAAATAAATTTATTTGAAGTTAGAATTCTTAGCCAAACAAAAATTATTTTGTTTCTAAGTGGCCAGTACTGCAGAACGGCAATTTCATAGGTAAAGACCTATTATTAAAAGAATTTATAGGCAAACAGATAACTTACTCGTGGAGAAGATAAAGTAACTTAGCGACTACGGCGACCGGCCTTGACACAACAACACGTTAACCTGTAAAAGGGACTTTATATAGACAAATTGTTACGAAGTTACATGCACATTTGGTTTAAAAATAACAATTATGGACATTACCACCGGACTTATCATAAGGATGTGAGGCAGACCCCCTTCAAACTAGTTCTGTTTATTATATTTTAAAGCAAATTTTAGCTTTGCTATGCCTTTTTGTATTTTACATAATATTAAAATTGAAAAATTAAGAATCCAGCAGGACTCGAACCTGCACCCCCTGGGTATACGCCCCAAGTGCTTTGCCAATTCAGCTATGGATTCGTATGCTGCCAGGCTCGAAATTTCTCAACTCTTTTGTGTCAGCCTTAGCTAGACGAACCTTACTTGGTTTTAGCGCCATCTATGTGTGTTTATAGTTCTGCTTACATTGTGCTAAAACTGAATTAATTCTTTGATGCCTAAAACGCATAGCTGCTAGAAACAATGAACTCAATCATTAAATGCTCCACAAAAATCAATTAACAAACAGAACAAACGTAAATCATAACCCTTCAAGAACGCAATTAACACGGGGCCCCTTCCGGCCAATCGCGAGGGGCCCCAAGCACCCGAGACGTGCAAATTCAGAATTGAGACCCGTTCATATCTACGCCATATCTAATATAATACCTACAACAAAGTACCTACAGAGGGCGAATGATTCGTTAGGAGTCAGTCAAGCGTTCATTCGTGAACAGGGTCGGGTAGGTACCTGTTATGTGCTGTGATAGTAAATATTTGCATACATATCAATGCGCTGTTTAGGGTTTTGACGGCGCTAGATGAATTGTATTGACGTTCAGTGTTTGATGTGCCGTCAACCGTTTTAAAAGCAAATACGTTTTGGCAACGCGACGATCTTTCATGAACATGTCATGTCAATTTTGGTGACGGAAAATATTTTTTGAATTTGGTTATGAGTATTAAAAAGTTAATTATAAAATTAACTTTGCAACTCAAGTATAAAAGCTTGGGCATTCCAACTGAAGGGCATGCCCAGGACTATCATTTTGTTGACATTTTTCTTAGCTGCCACTGAAAGTTTGTTGTTGATGTTTAAAAGCCTCCAGCTATGACTAAATTCACATATAAACCATATTTAGTAATATTTGTGCAGCAGGATAAATTATACTGGGTCTGACGCAATATAGGAATCACCTTTAGATTTCATAAAAAGTATGCATAAGCATCTTCACTAAATACCTAAATCATCAGGTTTGGACTATGGCTCAGGGAATTCGTCAACTGTTCCTTTGGAAGACAAAAAGTGCTGTTTGTACTCGAGTATTTTTTTATTTACATTTCTCATTTTGTCGTATAAGTAATACGAGTGACATGTGGAAGAGATTCGTATCATTTGTAAGCGTGGTGGAGCGTGGGCTGCAAATATAATATTTGGTCGGATTCGCGCGGCAAGTAACACCCACCCCCTCGCGGATCCGCGGACCCCACCGAAATCCGATCTGCGAATTCTCTTGGTAATTAACTACCAATTTTATTTCTTGATGTATTTTTAAAAGCGTCCGACGGCTTTTTAATGGTTATTTTATGGTGACGGATCACTTATTAAGTTTTTATGGCGGCCGTGGAGTGACAGATGGGATGTAGTTTGACACCAGATTTGAGGGCCTGTCTCGATTCCAGCAAATCGAGAATTAATGCTCGTATTTAAACAGTCGTAAAGATTTCTATGTTTGTTTTTGGATTATAGTAATATTTGATGTATTTATTGTAAATGTATGACGCCATTAATACACGTTCGTATCATCGTTACGTTAGTAGGTGACGTACGCATACAAATCTATAAAATGACAATTAGATTGATCTAGTATTCTAGTTTGTGGGTGAGAGTTGTGACTCATACCCTGCTTGATGTAAACTGTCAGAAAATTCTTATAGTAAATACCCATAGATCACTAGGCAGGTGAGGCTATTGTACATTTCGCACCTACATTTGAACATTTAAACGTTAAAACAAAACAAAATATGATAAACTATCGTTATAGATACACACGTGCCGTTATCAATATTTACTTAGGAAATTAAAGAATAACGGACATTGAATTATTATATCGCCAAAGCAAACTTTATTAATCCTTACATAACACTATCAGTCTCCCAGAGGACACTGAGAAAATTAAAACAGATGATCTAGCGGAACAGTCGACTGCGCCATAATTAAAAAGATAAGGAATATTTTCGTACGGTGCAAACCCTTCAATGCGCGGGGCCCCGTCGGGCCAAGGGACCGGTTAACCGGTTAGGGGGCCCTGGAGACCCCACACACCGAATCGGTTGCGCACAACGCTGATTAAGTAAACTAAGATAACATTGCCAATATAGTCAAACGTCAAAAGTCAACAAGGGCAGAATGTAGCGGTAAGTTGATTTCGTCCTATTCTCAAGGGTTAAACAATGTGATATTGTACGCCATTGCTGACTAGAAGGGACATCGCTTGAATACTTTTAACGGATATTATAAGAAATCGTATGTTTTTACTAGTAAGAGTGGTAATTAAATGAGGAATTTTAAGATTGTTTGGCAATTTAAAAAAATATGATTAGGACGGCGACTGACACTTAGATTCAAAATCTTTAAAATAATTACACAACACTGGGACTCGATTGTAATGAGCACCGTGTCTTAATTACTGCACAACCCCTCCCTTTTACACCCCCTAAGCATAGCTTGCCGTTCTTCACATAAAGATTAGACTATGACGTATAGTTATCAACATAGAAATTACCAAAGAAAAAAGAAATTGACGCCAAGGAGGCAACATCCTTAGTACGGCATGCCGCTCTTAACATTTAGATTCGACTATGACGTGGTCATTAATAAGTTTCTATGTTGATAACTATTTCAATCTAAATAGCAGAAATGGCGCACGATTTTGTCATGTCTTGTCTAGTAGTTGATTAAACATTGATAGTAAGCGTATTGTCAGAGTAGCTACTGTATGGATGATTGGATTGCACGACGAGACGAGAGCTTATTGTTTGACTCAGTGTTTGCCAGCGGTTATCTCACGATTTAATATACCTCCCTTTTGAGATAGTGTTCGTTTTGATACTTATCTTCTTGTACTCGTTGTTCAGAATTAAATTGAGGCAGGCCCTCAGTTAGGGCTAGATTATAGTTACAAGCTAGTCTAAACTTGTATCAAATTACAATTGTAATGTTTTCTCATTGTAATCACTAAATAGTGACTTGTATGAATATGAAGATGTTACTTGTTATAAACAGACAGTTCATCCCTTTTAAGTCCAAATATGTTGTCACGACTAACTACGGAACCTAAACGCACGTTACCGGACACGCAGTTGGCCGGTTGTTTTTTTTTTCATTATTACGGGTCAATATAATAAATAGAATTGCTAAGACAGGTGGTTAACACTTTTTAAAGTAGGTGTTAAACGTTTAAACGACTATTATTGAAATGTGCTTTGGTCAGATTTTTTACTTTACGTAATTTCATTGCGTGGCAGCACAATGTGATTGTTAAATGTATTTTCAACTAACAGTTAATAACGGCTGTAAACTATGTTAAGGTCTTAGAAAAAAAGTGTTGGTAGACTACTATAATATAATGCTTGTGCTACTACATATGTGCTTATGAACTCTATAACGTTTACGTTTATAGAATAGCCCTTACTTTTGACAGGAAAACGTTGCACCCAAAATGTCGTACCCCTATTGCACTCAAAACGTAATCTAAAAATTAGTGTGTCTCTGGTGCTGAATATCGATGGCATATCGGCGGCTGCTGCACGTGGTAGCCGAGTCAGTACCCGGCTGTTTAGTATTCTGGTCGGGCAGGCCGTGTATTGATTGCCCGCCCTAGCCGCCCGTCGTACCACGCGTAGGGCGGCCTTTTTCAAAACAATACCAACGTAATGATTTTTTTCGTATTCCTGTTTTTGATGCTTGAGATGTGTTGGTTCTTACACATTTCAGACGATTGTTATTGTTGACTTATATGCTAATAGATATAATACGGTGAAGTTTACCTACAGTTTGAGGTTACTAAACTTTATTACAAATTTGAACCAAAACCTAGCTATAGCGTTGTTGTAGTAACGTAGTGATTGTTTTTAAAATGTCACTTTTGCATTTAATTTCGTTGATGTGCATGGGATGCAGTTCTCTCTTAGCATCTATTGCATTAAAAGTTCGGTTTGCTGCAGTCGTAAAACGAAATGAATGCTATAATAAGTTGAAAAATCCAAAAAAAGTATAAATAAGGATTCAGAATAATTCTGAATCCCTGGTGAATGGCTTTGTCACCATGCCATTTACACGCTGTATTAAGACAGGTAGCAACTTCAACAAAAGTTCGCATCTCCGTAGATGCAAACTGAATGGTTTAGCTTCAGCGAATTGTGCAAACAGACAAACAGTGGCCATTCTATCGGTTCTAAAACAATGAATTGATATTCATGGTGGAGTTCTGCAAGGTGGTAACAAGCAAGTTATTCTATTGACTGTCGGAGTCTGACCTGACGTCCAAGTCCAAGTCCAAGGACTTCTGGACTTCGTTTGTAGGACTATATTGAGAGATTAGGAAGAACGATTAATTAACTGTTACTAATGAAGGGTTCTAGTAATCATTATTTTTTCGAGATCCTTAATTTCACAGGTTCTAGTTAAACGTTAAACCATGTTAAACTGAGTACCTACGGTATTTAAACTGCAATGTATTTTATGTTTCCTGTAAATTTATTAAATAAAGGACTTTGAAATGAAATGAAATGAGTTAAACGTTATTGACAGGATAGGTATGTAGCACACATTAATGAAAGTGATAGCTGTGTTATTTTTACAAGTGTCACTATTAAATTCGATTCATAAGTTATAGCCAGTTTCAGGGTGCCCGACACCCTGAAACTGGCCCTCAAAGACAATGTAAAATATTAAAAATCTGCAAATGTAAAAAGATATTACGTTTTCAGACCCACACAAATGTATACGTTAAATTAGGGATCTTGACAGGTTTGAAGTTAGCTGATGGCTGTTCGACCAATCAACGAGCACTGTACTCGACATTCTATTTGCAGCAAACCTTAAAATCATCAGGATCCCTGATTTTACCTTTAGTTGTAGGTTATTGTAAAAGATACCACAATAAAGTGTAGTTAGATTCACTGAATGGTTAAATCTGAAAGCAACAAATAAGATTCAAGAGACACTATAAGAAGAAAATACAGTTTAACCGACCATATTGGCACTCGACAACTCATACCGTTACAGAATAAGTTATTCAAAGTGTCGCGCGTCGTTGTAAATTTAGTCAAAGACATTCCCTGATCTGATATAGTTAAGAGAGGGGTCTGACCCCGGGCGTTCAAGGGCTATGCAGCATAGTGTAGTGCTAATGTTCTACGTGACTTCGGGCACAGCCAAAGTGCCACTATTTTGAGATCATGCCGATATAAATTGGCTGCAATAGCTGTTCCAATTGAATTTGAGATATTAATGCAGTTATATGCGGTCCAAGGTACCGAAGTAAGCAAGAAATGTAGGTTTAAAGTCTAGTCTTATACATGCTCCTATTTGCGACATTGAGATCTCCACATTATTGTTTACTGTGCCTGCAACTATAAATCTAGATTGTTTTGTGTCATCTATTGAATTATTTTACTGCTATGATCATCTAATTTGATTAAATTTATTACTTCAGTTATAAATGTAGACAAATCTAAAACTCGTATTCAAAACTTTGAATTCATCGATCTCGTATGATCACATGTAAAGTGAGATTCATGGTTTTGGTTGAGTGGTGGTCGTATAAGTCATATAAAGGTCGTGAATTGACAATAACATAATAATATTGTGCAAACGATTATCTCTGCGCAATAAACGGTGTCGTAAAAGCAACAGATTTGCGCCCACGCCTTTTCGAGGCAGACATCATTTTAAATTTTACTTGTAGGCCTTTTATTTTAAATTTGTCGCGTGTCAAGCGGAGAATAATATTTCAAATAAACATAATGTTTATCCATAAAGTATGACGGTATGCAATAATTCGAGTTTCAACACTTTCAAAAGATTGTGTACCAGTGCAATGATACAGGTCCGCTAAAAATCGATATTACCACAATAGGGCGAAATCCCAGATTAACGAACCTTATCCCCAATTTTATCTAAATACTGGTTATAATCCGGCCGTGTACAATGGTGACAAAAATAATAAATACGTTCGGGCACCGCCCACGGCACACTGCAATGGCCTGTGTTTCAATATTTTCGTATTGGGGCCATTAATGAAGGGGCCGAAAAAGCGAAATAAACTAACCCGCCATTGATACGGCCGGTAGGGTGACTGCACCGATTGTCGTCCCACTATAGTGTTTTATGATTCCAGCTATTGTGCGCGTGATGAATTGGCTTTGAAGATTTATTTATGGTCTATGGTTTTTATTTCTCATGGAGTAGTTGTAAATTGTAGCGATATCTGGTTGTTTGTGAAAACAGAAAAATTCATACCATGAAAAATAGTAGAACAGGTAATCAAATAAAAGGTTATCTTTGTAGATAGTCTTATTACTCAGGATAATCTGATGCAGTTTTTGACTCATTGATCTTGACTCACGGCAATAAAAGAAAGTAAAACGGTTCACGTAACATTCCTATTTGAAAAATAACAATGACTCTAAACTACCCGGGAATCAAACATAATAAGTTAGGCACAAATATGTATCGAAGTAAGTCACAGTACAAAATATTTATATCGATGTTATCAACTTAAAGCCTGTCTCATATAAAAAAAAGTAAGCCCACACATAAGCCAAACCTCCCGGATATTTAATAAAACGTAATAACAAAACAAAAACAGTGTCTCACACCTCCCCCCCCTAATCTCCTAACAAAGCGTTGTTGGTGCATTTTGGCGCGAAAATAATGAAGAGCACGTGTTTGCTCCAGCAGCCATGGCGCTATGGTGCCCATAGTGCCCGTGGTACAAAGGACACGTGTCGATGGCTATCGATGGGACTGCCAACAAAACGCATGGCCCTAAAACATAACGGATGAGTTATGGTAGTGAGAATGCCAGAATTTTCGCATGGTCTTTCGGTGATGGTTGTTTTAATTCGGCCTAATTATATGGTAATAGTTTTATTGCTGTAGGAATTATACTCGAAAGTGGAATACATATTACGTTATATTTTTATGTATATTTAGAAAGATATACTTAAAATATAAAAAAAAAAACTAAAAAACACGCTTTTAAAGTACTTCTAACTAAAAAGTGAAAAATGCGTGGGTTGCTCGATAGACGAAAAATATGGCACAGAGCGCCCCACGCTTTTTTCAGCTTATATTAGGAATTATTTTTCACTTTTTAGTTAGAAGTACTTTAAAAGCGTGTTTTTTAGTTTTTTTAAACTATTATTTATTTTCTACTTTTTAGTTTGGTTTATTTATAAGAGCGTTTTTTTTTTTTTTTTTTTTTTATATATTTTTAATTTTTTTTATCGAATTATTGCATTGTCATCGATCTTTGACAGGTGTGCAAAATTTGAATGAAATCTGTCCGTTTAAAGTGGGTCAAAATCGAGTCCAAAGGAGTCGGTTACATACAAACAAACAAACAAACAAACAAACAAACATACAGGTGAAGCTAATATAAGCGTGTTAATTATTGATTTGCAAGTTTTTTTTTAACCGACTTCAATCCGTATGTTTGTAACTTTTTAATGCTTGTGGTTTTTGGTATTTCAAGTAAGGTCACACGGTTTCACATATAATTTATAAGTCAAAGTAAATTTCAAAAACAAACAGCTAATTAATCGGTTTTGTGCAACCGTTTGTCTGAAAATTGTTTTTACTATTATATAACATAACATCATGCCTGTGCATGCCTTGAGGAGTAAGCAGATATATCGCTAACGATTTATAGTTTTATTTATTTATTTATAGATTTATGAACCTTAACTGATTTGGATGGGACTTTTTATAATTTCTATCGACATATCAAATCGATTATGTACTTTAATTATTATATATCTTATAGTATTGCTAACTTCTAAAAAGATTTATATACTTCTTCTTCATTGTCGTGTCGATGGCTGAGTCAAACTTTATTGGTCCAATAAGTGGCCACTGTTATGGCGCTCTCGTTGACGTTCATGAGCGCCTCTCTTGTGCAGTTGGTAGGGCATTTTGGACAGTCAGTGGTCAAGGTTTTGACTTGCCATCGTGGTGAAAGGATTAGCCAATTCGCTTTTAAGAACTCGCGATTTGCCCAGGGTGCGCCGGACGTAGGGAATTGTTGTGTACGTCACTCGGGGAGGCTCCTTTCATGCACCCCCAAGATTTATATAATATTATTTAACACATATAACCACCAATACTTAAAAGTATTTAAATAACGCCAAAAATAGTTTTTGATTTTTATTTTTCCCGATTTCTAATTTAGGAGCACCGACATTAAAAACTATTTTTGGTGTTATTTGAATACTTTTGAGTTTTGGAAGTCAGTTATTTTTTGTTTTTGATATTTTTTGGATACGTTCTTATTCTTATGACACGATAGCCAAGTAAAGCAATGAAGTTTGTGATATGATTGTTTAATGAAAATTCATGTAGTCTTGAATTTTACTTAATTTCAGGGCGACGCGGACGTCTGCTAGATCATTAATAATTTTCAGGCTACATTTCCTAGAAATATACAGTACATGAACATAATGTTAAAACATATATCTTTATGCTATATTCGTTCATCTGTCGTGCTAAATATGTACAAAAAGTACAACGCAGATCCTCGTTGAACTATTTAGCTATCCATTCAATAGAAAAAGTATCAGAACGACTGCACTGCGTCGACAATTATAATCTTAAACGTTGACATGACAATGAAAACATTTCAAAATCGTATTAAATTATCTTATCTGCTCACAATAAGGTGTAAACTCAAAGAGACATTGGAACAGTCAGTACAAATCACGACTGACAATATAATACAGCCTACGCTGAACAAAACAATGAGAGACCGATCAAAAGTAAAAACGAAAGCAAAAAGTAAGACACTGCACCCAAACATAAATGATCATGACTTGCATTCGAATCGCGGGCAATAAAATAATAATTATACACATGTGACTTATTAGCTGTACGTACTACAAATCATTTGAAAATAAAGCATAGAGCCAATGAAGAACTTGCCATTGCAAAAGCAACTCTGACTCAAATAGACGTAAATGAAAAATTCATAGGCCGGTTTCCAGCTTTACGATGTTTTATGTTGACAGCCGAGAAAGTATGAACAAAACAACAAAAGATTTAACAATAGAAGTACGTCGTATCATTTGTTAAACGTCCCTTTTGATGACGAACACTATTATTTTATGAATGATGCAGGGGTGTATGCGGGATCTAAATACTACATTTGTTCTGCAATGTTGCTCTTAGTTATTAAACTAATGGCCGGCCATGTGTTTTGATATTATTTTGCTTATTTTGGAAGTCATTAATTTTATCATTAATTAGTATTTAGCATTGCAAAATTTTAGCATATATCAGTGTACAGAGGGCCAAGCAGTTAAGTATGCAGGGCAAAAACTTTCACGTCACAATGACGACTGACTACACTAGATAAGCGCGTGTGAGTTACATATATTTAAGAAGTGTAATATACCGACTATTTAGGTATGTAATTTACATATTTTTAACTGGTGTAGTCAGTCTTCACTAACACGTTGCAAAAGCCCTGCATACCTAATTGCTGGGCCCACTGTACAACTATTATACTAAAGATATTATTTCACTGCATTGCATATTACTTAGTGCACGGGTCATATCTGCATCGTCATATCCTGTATGAATAAAATGCCTCGTCATCTTTACTATTTCAGCTCAAATTAACGAAATAGTATCTGTTATTGGCAATAGTTTAAAAAATAACTTGCTTTCTTAACAACATTTTGCCAGGGTTAAAGATACATTTCGGTGTTTATTTATTTATTTATTTATTTATAGGAAGATCAACAGCATGTAACAATTTGAATAGCTTAAACGTAAATAAGTGACAGAGAGCCAATAACAGATCTTCACGAATAAACTTTTGAATATCTTATAATGTGTTCTTCATAAATTAAAAAATAAGTATTGCAATTGTATTTAACAAAGGACTATTTAGCAGTAAAGACACTAATAAATAAATAACAATTGTCAAAATCGCCAAAAATAATTTATTTAAGTAGGGCAGCTCAAACACGCCGACCCCATTCATAAAGAATTTTTGATCTTCACATACGGCCTATAAGTAAAAATTGCCGTTTAATACTGAACTTTCTGTAGTTGATGGAGGGTTGTTTTTTTAATGGTAAGGAGGGGTTGGTGTTGAAAAGTAATGTCATTTGACTAACGACACCTTAATGCAGAGTATTTAGTCAGGAGCGGAATGGTTTTATTGTGCAGGAGTAATGTATCGAGAAGTTTTAATTTTGCTTTATGAGCCGAGAGAAATCTGCACCCTCCCTCAATGAACCCTTTAGAACTGGTTGCATTATTAGTAAGAGCGGGTTAATTTGTCATCTTATATATAAAAATCTCGTGTCACAATGTTAGTTACCTTACTCCTCCGAAACGGCTTTACTGATTTTTACCAAATTTTTATTTTATTAAGTAGGTCTGAGAATCAGCTACTATCTATTTTTCATATCCCTAAGTGATAAGGGTTGTTCACCCTTAACTTTTTTTTTAATTTTTGGACAAAAATTTTGTTTTTATTTTTCTATAATATTGCATTCAAAGTACATACAACCCAATTTTTTTTCTTTTTATCACCAACCCCATTTTTTTTAATAGCCATTTTTCATCCCGCTCGATAACTGATCAATTATCCTTTTTTTTGTAAATGTTTTTCACTCTATTTCGATTAAAATTTCCCTGAACTTAACAATAATTAATTATTAATGTACTTATTTTTTTAATTTGTGTTTTCTAATAAACAAATTAACTTAATAAATGCCAAAATCTGCTTATTCGTAACTGAGTTCGCCGGGTCAGCTAGTATAATATACAATAGTGAGGATTTGTTGTTGACAGTATTTCAAGGAACTGACAAAAATATTGGTTTGAATACTAAATGTCAATGGTACTATGTTATATATTTTATATATTATTTATACAGAGGTAAAGAAATAAATAGTCTTAAAAGCTGTAATATTACATTTTAATATTGAATTCATTTACTACCATGATTCATTTTTTACCGACTTCTAAAAAAGAGTTTGTTTGGTGATTTCTCGAAGACACCTGGACCGATTTGAAAAAATACTGTTACTCTTTCAAACATTATGTTTGTTTGTATGTTTGCAAGGGTATTTTTATAATGTGGTCCCATGGTCATCTGGACCTGGGATCCTAAAGGAATCGAGGGTAAACAAATACAAATTTTATAGGTTTTTATATTGTTTTTCGTATATTACCTCAAGCTTATCGGATATTTGCATCATCAGTAGTCGGCTGTTGCTCATAAATTGTGATAGAAAGAAGATGATCAGCAGTGACTTCAAGAACTGTTTGTTTGACTTTTTGCGTTATTCATAGCTTTTCCAAGGTATTTTGAAGTCTGTTTATTTAGCGTTATATCATACTCGCATTACACTTATAGAAATAATTGACTTTGACTTGACTGAGCAACATTTTTGCATAACATAAGTTAACTTCTGAATTACTCTACTACTACCTACCTAGCATTAATATCGAACACAACTGGTGTCCAACATACCAACAGTTCTGCCATTCCAATAAGACCAATCAGACAATCTTACAAGATTAGCACTAGCGGCGTAGAAAGCAATAAAGTCGACACCCTAGCCTACCAGATTAACTGTTCTAATACCATATAGAACGGCGGCTATGGGGCTCCGATCTCTGTGGGGCTCCACGGGGCGTCTTTGTACCATTTATTGGCGTTCGCGGGGTCCCCGAGGTGTATTGTTGCGAGTGGCCGGTGATTGGGACCTTCGCCCTACGGAATGATATGCCATATTTGTTAATTCTCGCCGGGGAAGTCATTTGTCGTAATAACCATTTAGGATATGAACGCTTATGGTGTTATGTGCGAAAATTGGCAGTTTTTACGTTTGTGTGAATGCTCGTTAGTTGGCTGTGACTGCTGTTAGGGTAAAAGTGTCAGTATTCATGTGGACGTTATTGGTTAGACGTGCCTGTTCTGTTATGGACTCATATCACAATATTATTTAAATAAGGTACGATTATTTGGCCATTCTGACAAAACCTTTGGGTTTACGTTAATTACATATTTTAGTAAACTGTGTCATGTGTAAGGTTAAAGTTACAATGAATTTTCATGATCAAGATCTGTATTCTATGAGAAATAAAAGACTAAGTCTGGCTAAGTGGTAAAACAACAAAAAATGTTTTAAGCTACTACATACACGATTAGCATTATACGGGTAACTAAGCCCTTAAAAATACTTGATACATTTTATATATGAGTAAGTGAAGCAGTCATCCAAACAATTTATACGGTATTGAGGTTCACTCCGTGGAACTAAATAAAAGTGCCCTACGGCTACTGACACCACTCGCAACCCTTCACACAAGCACACCTAACTTTCCCTTCAAATACTATGAAGTGGTTTTTAAACACTTCACTCTTTTATTATAAGTTATTTGATATAATTTTACAAAAAAAACTTCAATTTTTTAAAATTAAAAAGCGATATAGAGGCCTAAATTTGAGGGTTGCTCTCGATTTCTCAAGGAACCCAACAGAGCGTGACTTGATGAAAATGGGACCACATGACAAGTTATACTCTTTCAGACAAAAAATAATTTCCTAAATCGGTTAATCGGTCAAGGCGTCTTCAAGTAACAAACCAAAAAATATATAATGGTTTGATGTATCATCGAATTGAGAACCTCCTTATTTTTTCTGAAGTCAGTCAAATTATATTTTGCATGCAATTCAATTCTTAAAACGTTATTGTCAACAACACTTAAATCTAATCTCAAAACTAAAATATAAGCCCTAAATTGGCCCTTTTTTTTACATTAGATAGAACGCCAGAAGCAATTACACTATCCAATGGTCCCAATGACAAGGCCAAATACACACATTAACTCACTAAAACACACCCAGTCTCAGAACAAATATTTGCGAATTACACAAAGATTTGTCCCATGTGGGGATCGAACCCACAACACCAGTGCAGTAGAGAGCGGCGAGGCGACCGCTTAAACCACTACACCACACGTGCAGACATTATATTTATTATAGTCATTTCAATAAACTAATACAATACTATCAGTTATTTCGCACTCGTTGCCCAAGAGCAGAGTGGCGCAGTGGAAGCGTGCTGGGCCCATAACCCAGAGGTCCGTGGATCGAAACCACGCTCTGCTAAATATATTTTTTTGTATATTTACATTTTCCTGTACATTATTAAAAAATATATATCTATGCTGCGCCACCGCTGTGTTTAGTTTTGTTATTGTTTTCATGTCTACAAAAGATGCTATGAAGCGATAACACAAAGTTATGTTTAAAAACAAAGGGACAAACAGCGAGCGACTGAGTTTGTTTTATCATGGGATACTGATAATTTACAGCACGTGCCTCACTCTTCGGTCCAACCAATGTTTTTTTAATCGTCCGCCCCCGCCCGCGAGCTACAGTGCTGTTGCTCTTTTATATTTTTTTAAAACAAGGTAAATACATAGTTTTCGGTTTCACGGCTGAATTCGAATGTTTGTTGGAAAGAAAAACCTGGCAGTTGTTTTTTAGAACAGCGCCATCTGCTGGTGAGAATAAACACTAGGAAAATGTGTATAACAATATATTTTTAATTTTATTTGTAAGCTTTTCGAAAGAATAAAACTTATTAAGCTAATAAAAAAAAAATACAGCACATAAATAATTCCCTCTCAGTATTACAAGCGTTTTAAAGTCTTCGATCTTTTAAATAATACTTGGAAAGCAATATGTAATAAATTAGTTGCACATAACCTACCAGACGATGAGTGACAGTCACCCTCGCAACTTCATTACCTACCCTCGTCGCATTATTATGTAAATTCCAATTTAAAACCACTTGTTATCTAGTTAGCTACGAAAAATACCTAACTACGGGCCCCAAATTAGCCGGCGGCTGCCTATTGCACCGAAAATAATCAATAGCAATTGACAAACGAAGCGGTCTACTGTCAAATTCTAGTTTTCGACACAAAAGACTTTGCAAACTTAATATTGCAGTTGGAAACATTATTTTGTGGATAACTTAAAGGGGGTTTTGGGGATTTGGATGGTAAATGTATGATGGTTTTGTGTTGCCGTAGGTGCGTAATGGGGGTCTTGTTATGGTAATCTGTAGCCCGAGGCTGAGATGCTGTGAGGGCTCTGCAAGATTCAATATTGGAGTGGTCATCGATTGCGAACGAACAGTTGCTGCTTGGAGAATTTCGCACATGCTTTCGAGTGCTTTGTGATTTGGGTTTGTTAAATGTGGGACCATTATTACTTTAATGAGAAGAGTCTGTAAAACATAAGTTGTATTAATTAATATTCATTAGAGTGGAATTTCTACAACAATTGGAAGGAGAAGGAAAGAAGGATTACAAGAATAAGGAGTGTTATATATTATATATATATATAGGCCTTTTTCAGAGAAGGATTTTTTTAAAAATAGCTTACTGGTAATTTGCACTTACAAAAGCTTAATTCGCTTGTGTTAGGAGCAAGTTTACGTCCATAGCTAGAATTCGAACCCACGTCCTCTTGATCGTGAAACCGATGCATTAACCATTGCACCACGGACCCTTAAAAAAATGCATTAAAGACTTGAATTTCAGTAATCACTCAACATTCTCGAAAATATAAGAGAGCTGTTACATCGGAAAACAAAAATGTGAAATTTCTGTTGCCTGTAATTTAAACGTAAACCATTATTTAACGGCATATAAGGCAATGCCTCCAAGCTCGTTCTCGAAACCTCTACCATCTAATCTCCACTTTATTAATTGAGCTCTAATGAAAGGAAATTAAAATAAATTGCATATTTAAAGCACCCCTCGACGCATCTGAAGGGTTGAGTTCATGTCACAAACGATGTCTGCGTTATGTGCGATGTGCGTTCAAATGATTTGCGCTATGCGTTACCCGTAGAGAAGTATTTAACGCGCATTCTTTCATTTATTGTGTATGTGAATGTGATGCTCATTTTAATAGTTAAATTTTAAAAGGGAATAGTAATTAAGTTATTTAATCATGTATGTAATGTGCTCGTAAACGGCGATCTGTAATATGAAACTGTCTTTGTGCAATAGTGCATTTATTCTTCTTCTTATCGTCTTAATGGCTTTTTCAATTAAACAGTGTTGAAACCAATAGGGGGGTGACTTCAACCCCTACTTTGTTGGCCCACATAAGGTCTTCCGCAGGTGCAAGTGGAGGGTAGTAAAGGGCAAGACAACAGATGAACCAAATGCTACTAGGAGATCCAATGTCGCAATGTAAAACAAAAAAATAAATATTTCGCATTATGTTTCAAACCTACCGACTAATAGTAATTTAATATGGCTATCTTTTAAAACGATTTCAGGTCATAGACTGGAGCAGCAACAACCTTTTACCATAAATGGTAATTTAAACATTATGTGATCAAAACTTTGAATTTAAGAAAATGTACTTAAACCAGCCTGTCTAGCATTCAAAGTCCGAAGCAGTATTGTCAGTGACATAGAACTCAAGTGAGTCATTACATTTGATTAATCATGTCATTATCTAACCGCAAGAGCTACTGTTTTCCGTGTCGCATCAGAATCTCCAGATAGGTGAGCGATATGCTGATACCTAAGCATAATGGCGTTACTGGCACGCTACAGATGCTGGCAGTCCCGGGCTGTGATCTGGTTTGTTACATTAGTATTGTTTGTGCATGCGACTGAAGATCTAGAGGTCTCGGATTGGATCCGGGATCAGGCAAAAATGTCAATTGTAATTTTCCCGTCAGTTTCTTTTCATTCTGGTATATTGGCGGGTAAGATGGCTTAAAAAAGCGCCACCCGTCTATTATGCAGGTTGTAAATGACATCTTGACGAATCTTTTTACCAGCAATTTAGGGTTTTCAAATGAAAAATGTTCCCATTCGCAGTTTTACTAAATATATATATAAAACTGGCAACACTTGCCAAGTAAACAACTCACTCAGATTTCTAAAGTTTAAATATGAATTAATATTGTTTAATACGCATATATTACCGTTAAAAGTGATAAAAGGTGTCTACCATAACCTCTTAGCATCGGACAATAATCAATTCAACTATACCTGAACTAATCTGTGAGTAAATGTCCTCTTAATTAATTGAAGAAACGATATTCAATTTGAAATCATCACGCACACATACACAAACAGCTGATTATCAGCTGTTTTGAAACATATCGTATTATCACATGTACAAGGACAAACCAAAAACAATAACTGATGGGATTTTGACACATTGTCGATTGAATGAGTCAAGGAGTGAATGACACTTGTTTTGCACCAGTACTGCCAACATCAAGTAAATATTATAAAGCTGCCCATTCATGACCCAACATATTGGATGACTCTAATAATGCCAACACCAACAAATTGCAACACGGTCAATCTTAATATTTATAATCAAATAAAACATATTTTAAACATACATAATTAAATATTTATACCATTGCAAATAATCGGTTTGAAAATGGATGAAAACATTACTTACCGTAAGCTAAGACGAGCAAATTCATTTGATGAATTGAGAGAAAACAATTCAACATTGCATGATACTACCATGTTAAGTCTGCCAAATTCATCGTTAAATGATAGTCAAACCATAGTAGACCTACAGGAACTGCTTTCTCAGAAATCAAATGACCTACAAAGTGCCCATCAAGAAATTGAAGTACTAAATACTGAGAACTTTCGCCTCAAGTCTGATCTGCAGAAATATATTAAAATAGTTGAAACCTATAAGAAAATGTATTCCGATAAAGAAATTAGGACACCGATTTCAGCTCGTAAAAATAAAAACAAAATTACAGCAGATAAGAGTACTGCACCCATTACAAATAACAGGATATTTACCCCGGAAATCCAACACAACAACATAAGTATATCTGCCGAACCCGTGAATGATGACGTTGACATAAATGGTGACGTTGATGTACGTGTAGATGTGATTAGACATTGTGCTGAAAACACTCCAATTAAGGAAACCCAGGCAATTAGAGAAGAACTATACCCCCAAGATATGCCACTAAATGATATCAATCAAGTAACTGCAAGTCCCACAAAAATGATACCAAATGACAACCCTAAGAAAAAAATCATAGTTATTGCGGATGACCAGGGACGTCGCATTCAAAAGATATTACAAAATCTACTTGGTTTACGATATAAGGTCACTTGTTTCTGGAAGCCTGGAGCCACTCTAAATGAAGTTCTTCACAATGAGAAAACAGAGATAAGTACACTTAATAAAAGTGATATAGTAATCATCTTAGGAGGTACTAATGATAAGAACCCAGGTAAACTTATGTCTAGTCTTCATAATTTTCTTAATTTTGCTAAAAATACTAATGTAATAATATCAGAAGTGCCATATAATAGATATTTAAATGAAAGGAAACTGAATTATGTATTAAAATTCATCTCATCCCAGTACAATGATGTAAAATTCACCGATATGAATTATTCCAGGTATTTTCCTAACTATAGATATCTATCAGTTCATATCTCACAGCTAATTCTAAAAGACATCTTAGGTATGGCGTATAAACATAATTATGATAATTACATGAAGCAGATGAATTCTGAGACTAACACTTCCATAACTTCGAATGACAAATATACACAAACAGAATCAACTAATAAGGAATACGTACCTACATTACATAGAAAACCGTTTTTTCGTTACTAAACATCTAAACATAATTCATCAAAATATAAATGGGTTAATTACTAAATTAGATGAGCTTACTGTACAGTTACAATCGATCAGTAATGATGAAAATAGAAACCAAATTGACATTATCTGCATAACTGAACATAATATGACAAATACAGACACAAAAGTACTTAACCTACCAAATTTCACTTTGGCTGCATGTTTTTCACGGGATAATAGAAATGGAGGCTCATGTATACTAATAAAAACATTTTTGAAATTTAAGACTTTAAGCGAACCTAAAACTATAAGTATCGCCAATTTATTTGAATGCAGTGGTATTGAACTAATAGAGCATAGAATAATAATATTATGTGTATACCGACCTCCACATAACAAAAGAGAATACATGGACATATTTTTTGATAAGTTTACAGAACTTTTAGCAAAATTATGCTACTTGATTAAAAAAATCATAGTCTGTGGTGATTTTAATATCAATACGCTAATCACTAGTGTTAAGATGGAAGCGTGATGACTAAAACACCGGTTATTGTTACACTATAAGGATTTATTGTTTAATACACACAAATTGTTAACAAACAATACACTTGCCATTCAGCCTTAAAACAGAGAGAGCGAACCACAGACAAAACACAATCTCATCACAAGTGTCAAACGTCAAGCGTTCGGAAACATTGCAACAACTCCTTCCCTCTAAATTTGTATCCAGGGAGGTTACATTAGTAGTCGGTGAACATTATTTAATATTTTAAGTTTACACTATCAAATCTATACAATAAGTTTAGATATTAATTATTATGACTACAATTTAGAGTTAACCTTTACTAATATTACATTTACACATATCTGAAGTTTATAAATCTAAAATTTCTCTGGCCTTTGGAATTCGGCTGCTTCGTCTCAAGACAGGTGGTGATACATTAATATTAGCTTCTAATATAGGTTCGGAGGCTGGAGGCTGAAAGCCTTGATTAGGAATTAACTGAGTAACATTACGAGTGGTTAGGCCCTTAGGTGTTATTACTGAGTACATAAAGTCACCTATAGTCTCATCTATTGTTCCCTCTATCCATTTCCCCCCCTGATCATAATTAGTAGCATAAACTTTGTCTCCAGGTGAAAACTGCTTACAATTTCTGTCAGGTATCTTTTGTTTAGGAATTACAATGGAATGTTTAATTACTGATAAACGTGTTCTCAGCTGGCGTCCAAACATTAATTCACATGGTGCTTTACCAGTGGTAGCATGTGGAGCAGTTCTATAATTTAACAACCAAGATTGTAACTTAACATCTAAATCATTAATTTTATCTATATCTGTATCTAAGTTGGGCCACCAGAAATAACTACGAGCTAATCCTTTCATCTTTTGCGAACCTAAGTGTCCAACATGCAGTTCATTTAGAACATGCTCTCTTAATTTAAGTGGAATTACAACTCTGCCTCTCCAGATAATACAATCATTCACTATACTTAATTCTAACTCTTTACCTTTATAAATTGTGCAATCAGGACTGACTTTGGATGGCCATCCTTGTTCTATATATATAAAAATTTTACTTAAGACAAGGTCTCTTTGAATAGCCTTTGCAATCTCAGTCTGAGTTATTGGAGGCGATTCTAACATGATATTATTAACAAAAGGAACATTATCCTCCATATCTACCTCATCAGATTCACACAAAGGTATTGGTAATCGGGATGGAAAATCAGCACAAGCATTATGATGAGACTGCCTGTATTTTATATCATAAGTATAATGACTAAGTATGATTGCCCATACAATGGCTAATGCTTCTTTATCTATCTGTGAATATTTAGATTCAGTGTCAGTTAGGGTTCTGCTTGCAAATGCAATAGGTCTCTCAACAGTCTTATTGTTTAAATCTTTAATTTCATGAGCTAAGCATGCTCCTAAGCCATATTTTGATGCATCACAACTTAATACTAACCTCAATTTTGGGTCATAATGGATTAGAATTTGATCTGAAGCTATCATTTTCTTGGCCCAATTAAATGCCATGTCATGTTCTTGACCCCATTCCCATTTACTATTTTTATGCAATAATTTATACAACACATGTAAGTTATCAGCAGCATTTTTCAGAAATTTATTGTAGAAATTAATTGTTCCCAAAAAACTACGCAGTTCCTTGGTATTCTTTGGGGCAGGAGCCTCCGTAATAGCTTTAACATGATCAGGTGTCTTTGTTATACCTTCACTATTTATTACATGTCCACAATATTGCAGCTGTTTTAAGAATAACATGGTCTTTTCTTTATTAACTTTAATGTTTAATTTGTCTAATGTTTGAAAAACCAGTTCTAATGTCTTAATGTGACTCGCATTCTCAGGGGAAGCTATTAAAATATCGTCGAGATAACAATATACATCTTTAAAATTAAAATTATCATCCATGAATTTTTGCCAATCCAGTGGAGCAGGTGATATTCCAAACATCATGAATGTAGGGCGATAGTAGCCCCAAGGAGTAGTTACTGTTAGTAGTTTCTGTGCCTCCACATCCATTTTCCGATTCATGTAAGCTTTCCTTATATCAATTTTACTGAAAACAGTGGCCTTTGGGTTCAATTTAGCAAAAATATCTTCTATTACAGGAATTGGATGTGGTGGGGCATCAAGATGAGGATTTATGGTGATCTTGTAGTCTCCACAAATTCTCACATTAGATGGGCTTTTAACTATGGGTACTATGGGCGTAGCCCATGTAACTTCACTTGTGTTATCAATTTTAATCATTTTGCCTTGCTCCACCATCTTATCTAGTTCTGCTTTAATAATAGGTTCTAAGGCATATGGCAGCCTGCGGGCTTTGCATGTAATAGGCTTAACATTTTTATTTAGTTTTAACGAAGCTGGCCTGCCGGTGAGTTCACCGGGGGCACCTGAAAACACTGAACTAAATTTCTTGATAATGTGCTGTAATTGGTTAAAGTGGTCCTCATTGTTTTCAATTAATTTAATACTATATTCTTTCCTTTTTACCAGTGACCAGTCAAACTTAATTGCCTCTAACCAATTCCTGCCCATTAGTGCACCTTTTCCTTCATTAACAATGATTAACGGAGCTATTAAATGTTTACCTTTAATTTTGACATTTACTTTTGCCTTACCTGAAACCCTTATTGGCTTGCCCCCATATGCCTTAAGTGCTATTTTTGTTTTACCAATTTTCAAATCAGGTAAGTATTTAAGTGCCATTTCCTCTGTCATTAATGTAACATCTGAACCAGAGTCTATTTCAAATGGAATTAAAACATTGTTAATGTTTATGTTCATTAGCCATGGTGCACATTTTTTTTCCTGGATTTCAATTACATTTTGTTTACTACATTTATAGCTGTGTGACTCACCATCCTCTTTTGTGTCCATACTATTTTCTATAATATTTAACACCGAATAACACTCTTCTATATCACTTTCACTGTCACTTGCTTTAACTTCTTTCACCTTTGCCTGCCTATTATTAATATTAGACTTTTTAAACCTACATACCGATTGTAGATGACCTTTCTTATTACATGAATGGCATGTTGAATCTTTGAAGAAGCACCTGGATCGCCTGTGTCCAGGCCTGCCACAGCAGTCACATCTGCTGTTGTCCCTCCTATCTGATATTGCATGTACCTGTGCTGACGTTTCCATTGTGCACGCCAGCTTAGTTTCCTCTTCTGCCAACTCGTTAGCCCTTGCTAGTTCCATGGCCCGGTTGAATGTCAAATCTTTTTCAGTAAGGAGTCTTTTAATAATTCGTTGATTCTTCAATCCATGAACAAATTTATCCCTTAAAGCTCTCTGTAGGTGATCCTGGAAATTACATGACCGTGCGAGGGTCTTTAAAGCCAAAGCATACTCAGCTATTGATTCTCCCTCTTCCTGGACTCGTTTCATGAACTTGAAAGTCTCGCCTATTTCAGATCTAGACCCCGTCAGACCCTCTATTATCGTGGTTACTTCTTCGAAGGTCTTCTTTTCAATGGAGTCTGGATAGCACAATTCGTACAGCGACGAAACCGTTTGAAACCCCACGCACGTCAATAAATACTGCACCCATTTATCCGGCGAAACTCCACAGACGGTCATTTTCGACTGAAATACTTGTAGATAAACCGTCCATGAGCATTTAGCCGCTTCAAAAGCCGGCATATTAACGATGGGTGAAAATTGCACCGACTCCATGCTACCGGCGTCTCGCAATTTTTCATCTCGCTTTTTCTCTGCCATCACTGCCTCTTAGTATCCCATCCTCGTCGCCAATTGTTAAGATGGAAGCGTGATGACTAAAACACCGGTTATTGTTACACTATAAGGATTTATTGTTTAATACACACAAATTGTTAACAAACAATACACTTGCCATTCAGCCTTAAAACAGAGAGAGCGAACCACAGACAAAACACAATCTCATCACAAGTGTCAAACGTCAAGCGTTCGGAAACATTGCAACAACTAGTAACGTAACAAAGCATTTTGAACAATTATTAGCCAGCTTTAACTTGAAACTTACAGTTAATGAACCAACAAGATTAAGTAGCAAAACATGTATTGATAACATAGCCCATAACATTAGAGGTGCACATACAACAGTCTTAGAATTATCTTTATCAGACCATACAGCACAATTACTACGCTGCCCTATAAAGAAAACTTTTCTCATTACCCATTGGTTCAAAAGAAAAAGAGACTACTGTGATGCTAATACTAATAAATTTGTGGATTGTATCAAAAGTCTATCCTTTTCTGAATGCTACGCAGAGGACAATCCTGAAAAAGCATATGCAAGTTTCCATGATACTTTTAAATTATTTTATGACTTATGTTTTCCCATAATAAAGGTTAAAATACCCGTAAACAAACGACCCAAGTGGGTAAGTAAAGGAATAAGATTATGCTCAAGACGAAAGCGTCAAATGTTATGGCAATATAGAATATCCGCAAACCCGAAAGATAGAGCACGATACCATGGATACAGTAAGCGTCTAAAAATGATAATTAAAAAGACCCAAAGGTGCCAAAATAACAATTATGTTAATAATGCTGTCAATAAAACAAAAGCGGCGTGGAGAATTGTTAATCATTATAAAACGGTGAATCCCAAAGATGATGTTGTTGAAATAAAATTTAATGATAAATTAGTATCAGACCCCAAACAAATTGCTCAATTATTTAATAATTACTTTATAGATGACATAAAACCAATAAATAAAGAGATGACATGTAATAAATTAACATATAATAATTCTAATTCAATTTTTCTGAAACCAACTGACCCTATTGACATAATGCAAATAATTAAATCATTAAATGCTACCTGTTGCACAGGGTATGACGACATCAACACAAATATAATAAAAAGAGTTGCTCATGTCATTGCTCCAATACTTAGTCATCTAATCAACTTGAGTATGGAAAAGGGAGTATTTCCATCAGAATTAAAAATCACTATAATCAACCCAATATTCAAAAAAGAAGATAAAGAAAATATGAAGTTCTATAGGCCTATTGCCTTAATACCTATCATAGCTAAAGTTTTTGAAAGGGTAATACATAACAATCTTTATAGTTATTTTGAAACTAATCATATAATTGTAAAAGAACAATTTGGATTTAGAAAAGGGAAATCAACAAACACTGCTCTTTATAATTTTTTGCAAAAGGTAATGTCAGGATTAGATAACAAACAACATATTACTGCAATTTTTATGGACATGACGAAGGCGTTCGATCATGTTGATCATAATATACTGATAAATAAATTAGAAACCTATGGTGTCAGAGGAAACGCGTTGAAACTCATACAGTCATACTTAACAAATAGAATTCAAATCACAGAAATATCAAGACTAAATAATTATAAAATAGAGCAGAAATATACTTCAGATCCTAAGGTTGTTAAGTATGGGGTACCGCAAGGTAGTATTCTGGGTCCACTACTGTTTATAATATACATAAATGATCTGCCAAATGCTATTAGCCAGGATATGATATTATTTGCTGACGACAGCACAGCAATATTTACACAAAATAAGCAAAATGTATCTGAAGTAGGCATTAACAGTTCATTAAACTCTATTATTGACTGGTTAATTAAAAATAATTTAAAAATTAACTTAGACAAAACAAATTTTATGACATTTAATTCTAATTATAATTCTAATAATTATTCTGATAAACTGTGTATTCAATACAAAGGTGAAACAATAAAGGAGGTAATTGAAACTAAATTTCTGGGTGTCTATATAGATTCTGGACTAAATTGGAAAAAACACATTGATCATGTTTGTTGTCGGCTAAGCCAATTCTCATATGCCCTTTATATGTTAAGGAAGGTTGTAAATGAGAATATATTACTGAGTGTGTATCATGCGCATATTGGCTCCACCTTAAAATATGGTATTCTCTTTTGGGCCAATTCTACCGATAAGGAAAATGCATTTAAGGCACAAAAGAAATGTGTTCGGAGTGTAGAGCCTAACGCTAAGGTCCACAAATGAAACACGTAAATACTATGTACTAAAACGTGTAATGATATAAAAGAAGGCTACGCGCGCGGTTTGGTGGAGCCGTGTCTTTAGCCGATGCGGAAAGATCGCGAACTAACGTAAATGCTTAGGTAAAGACACGATGCCCACTGCCCGCGCGCATGTAAATGCTGACAATGCTTATGGTGTACGGTTTCTCCGTACATGCTCCCGGGCCAAACATAGGCCAAAATAAATCCAAAAAATAGCGATTTACAAAAAGCTTAAAAATTGACAATATAAAAGTAAAAACTAAGTTATATAACATCTTCAGAAATGTTTAACACTCTTCGAGGGTTAGGAGATGTTGCTGAGTCAATTTTTCGTACACTGATATCGTTTAATTGTATTGGTACACTAGAACACTGCACTTTCGATAATGCCCTTTGTAATTTTCGCGCACTCAAAACACTAACACTACTCGCGGGTGAAGCGGTTCCGGGTAAGTCTCGTTTCGTCGCGTTGCGCTGCTGCACCCGTCGCCTGCGCCTCCACAGGAGACATCCTGCTGTTACTGCTAATACTGCCATCAACCCGTAGCTAACAGCGTAGTGATGAACATGATGATAAAAATCGGAGTCATTTTCCGTAAGCTGTATGTTTTGCATGTTTTTGATCTTATCACCAATTTCTTGAAACTGCAACTGGAGTGAATTACTTGAATTCATGATGTTCTCTTGATACGTGTTTGTAGAGATGTTAATAATATGATTGATAGGAGCGATCTTCGGGCTATAAAGATCGGAGTCGACATTTACTATCGTAGATAGTCGAGTGTTATGAGCATACACAGTAAAATGTTGACCTTTCACAATACAGTCAGGGCCAAGGTCAATTATGTTTGTATACCTGAGCTTCTCAACGGTAACATGATCGCCGCACATAAAGCGTAGTGCACACTGTTCACAACAGAAATATAAATATTCATTTACTTTTCCCAGTTGAATCCATTGATCGTTGCAGGTGACCTGCATACTTGTTTGACACTTCTTCGTATCAGGGTCTAAAATGCATAAACCGTTCTCTGTGTTCAAATTGTATATCGAACTATGCATCGGGCATACATAATTCCATGAGTCTCTGCTAATACACTGCTGTAATTCATTCTCTCTCAAAGGCAAATGAGTATCCTTCTTTAAATTGATTGCTACTAAATCTGATATGGGTGTGATAGTCAACCACACATTCGCTTGTTGAAATGGGATGGACACTATTTTGTATAGTTCATAGTTGTCTCTAGTAATAAGAGGAACTCTTATTTCGAAGATGAAATAGGGATTCATCAATCTAGTTCTAACCTTGAGAAACTGATATATCTTAGCCATTTCTAGATGTATGTTATCAATCGGTAGTGACAAGTCCTTTGTCAACTGACCTGAAATGACATTTAATTCATGCTGTAATTGCTGTGCAGACAGAATATTTGGATTAAATTGTTGATTATAAATGTCAGTAATTAAATCCACAATTCTTTCTTGAACGCTTCTTAAATTAACGATTAAAGTGTTCGCTATCATTGCTGTTAAGGTAAAATCATTCATAGTTTCAATGCTTTGCATTTCCTGCTTTAGTGTGTTCTCAGCCTTACTTAATTCATTTAAGCGCTGATTTATAACCTTATGCTGCTTGTTAATAGATTCTTCAAGCCTTTGAAGAATATTTAATTCACCTTCAATCACCGACGTCTGATTTTTCCACAGTCCTGCTAAATGTTGTTGATCTGCTCTTATTCGTGAAATATCCTTCTGATATTGCTCAGCGAAACGTTCGTCTAACACACCGAACAATGTATTCGCTAGATACCCCACTCCATTGATAATACCGCGTCGTCGGCGCGTACGCGTGCTATTCTGCTGACCCAGTAGAACCTGGTTAGTGAACTCTAATTCTGCTAAGTTGTGACGTAATTGTAATGTGATTACGTCGCAATGTGTACGAGTGATAGTATTAATTAGGTCACACATGGGTTCAAGGTACTTTTGATACTTTTGTAATGCATACATACCTTCCCAATAGGGATCCATGTTGTAGTAGACCACAAGCTTCCATTCATCTCTTGCTAGTTTTAGATTACCGATTTTATCTAAGTACAAGCCTTGCTGTTTGTTTACCTTAGTAATGTTGTATAGGGCAAACGAACTACATATTAAATTCATAAAAAGAATTAGAGATATCGCAAGTGATAAAAAGCTGTTCGTAGTAATGCATCTCGTGTGCGCAGGCTTCACTTGTACTTCTTCCTTTTCTGCTGTTTTGTCATCTGAAGTTGACGACGTTGTTGATATGGGTAACCTTGATAATTTTACGACCGGTCTTTTTAATAAACCATTTTTAGTTTTGAGCGAGACGACTCTTACTAAGCCGTCAGAGCCACAATGTAATTCTGTTATTCTGCCTAGCAACCATTTACCAGGAGGTAAATTGTCATCTTGAATAGTGACTAACTCTCCGACTTTCATGTTAGGTTGTTGTTTTAGCCACTTCTTCCGAACTGTTAGTTGCGTCAGATATTCAGACTTGAACCGCTTCCAGATATCTTGTGCTAATTTGTCTGCTAGGTACCATCTGCTTCGAGCATCTTGCTCTGTCTCTATGACTGTTGTTCCTGCTCTTCCAGCTAAGAAATGAGCCGGGGTTAAGCAGTCTAAATCATCGATACTCTCTGTTAGCGCACACAGCGGTCGTGAGTTTAGACACGCCTCGAGCTGTGCTAAAATGGTGCTGTACTCTTCGAATGTCAGCTTTTGATCGCCGACCACTCTTTTGAGGTGATGCTTTAAGCTTCGAATCTGTCGCTCCCAGTACCCAGCTCCGCTTGGAAAAGACGGACAATTAAAGTGGAATTCAATATTAAGTTCTGCTAATTCTTCATAGAAACTGCTCCCTAAACTGCTTTTAAGATCAAAGAATTCCTGCTGTAGTATACGATTCGCGCCCACAAAGTTGGTGCCATTGTCGCTGTACATATGACGAGGTGCGCCTCGCCTGGCCGCCAATCTTCTTAGTGCTGCTATAAAGGCTGAACTGCTGAGATCCGAGACTAATTCCAGATGAATGGCCTTAGTAACCATACATATGAATAAAGCGATATAACCTTTAGTCGTCTTTACGCCTCGTCCCTTGCTATATTTTACCTCCACGAAGCCAGTGTAGTCGACTCCTGTATGGTAAAATGGGGCTGCTTGATTGACTCTTGCAGCCGGTAAATCTCCCATCAACTGATATTGCTGTTTTGGATCATGCTTTCTACACTTAACGCACTTTCTAACTGCTTGTTTTACTGCTTGGTTCCCAGATATTATCCAATACCTTTGACGTAAATTTGCTAATGTTAGACGAGGACCTCCATGATAAGTTAATTGATGCGCTTGTTCAATTAATAGCTTAGTTAATGTACCGCTATGAGGTAACACTATCGGGTATTTCATATCTTCATGCAACCGAGCGTGCTTCAAACGCCCGCCGACACGTAAAATACCATTGCTGTCCAAAAATGGATTTAAATTTAATAATCTGCTGCTATTCTTCCAACTTCCATGCTTTTTATAATAATCAATATCTTCCATAAATTCACACTGCTGTACATACTTTACTACAAGTATTTTTGCTTGCTTCAATTCACCGAGTGTCAGGTACTCCGATTTCTGCTTACGTTCGCTTTTGATAAGCTTCATTCTATTTATAGAACGTAAAATCCATGCTAATATTCTTGTGATCTTAACAAACGAACTGTGTTTTTCTAATAATGTTAAGATAATGCTTTCGTCCTTACTATTTTGGACAATGTTTACCTGCGGCCTTTTAATTTCCTGCTCTGTTGTGTATACAACATTTTCACCTTGAATGCTGCTTGATTTCAGCCACTCTGGCCCCTGCCACCAAAGGTTCGAATTTGCTAGTTGTGATGCTAAAAGGCCTCTGCTTGCTGCATCTGCTGGGTTTTCGCTAGATTTTACATAACGCCATCGACTTGGTTCTATGATTTCTGTTATTTTTCGTACTCGATTCGCTACGAAAGTCTTCCAACGGCCGGGGTCACCTTGGAGCCATCCAAGGACCACCATGGAGTCTGTCCAACCGTAGACTTCTATATTCTGCTTGTCCAAACATTGTAGGACCTTGTTCATCCACTCAGATAGTAGGTGTGTTCCACAAATCTCTAGCTTAGGTAGGGAAATAGATTTGTTACTCGGGACCAATCTAGTTTTAGAACCGATTAACACTGTGGACACTTGATTATTTTTGATAATACGCGCGTAAATTACGCCGCTATATGCCTTTAACGACGCATCACTGAATCCATGTAGTTCAATGACGTCACCGCGTTGATAACCGATCCATCTCGGAACTTCACATCGCGATAAGTTAGGCATATCTGTTTTTATTTTTTCCCATTCTCTGCTCATTTTTTCAGGTATAACATCATCCCACTGTAAATTTTCGTTCCAAACGGATTGAAAAAGAATTTTAAGCTTAGTTGATAAAGGAGCTAACCACCCTAATGGGTCAAATAGCTTTGAAATCTCTGATAAGATAGTTCTTTTTGTATAATTTATACGATCGTTGTTTATGCTGTTTTCAAACATAAACTTATCTTTGTGGGAATCCCATCGCAAACCTAGCGTTTTTGAAGAACAACCCTTTTTAAAATGTAATAGGTTTTGTTCGCCGCTTTTGTTTTCTATGCTATTTAGTAACGTGGGTTCGTTCGACATCCACTTTCTCAAGTTAAATCCGCCTGATTTAAGAACTTGATTAATTTCTGCTATCAGCTGTTGACCTTGCTCAAGGTCATGACATCCATGTAAAAGGTCATCCATGAACATCGCTTCTTCTACTGCTTTTGTTGCTTCAGGGTACTTACTGCTCTCATCTGCAGCTAGTTTTCGTAAAGTCATCATTGCCAAAAATGGAGCACAATTTTCGCCATAAGTGACTGTTGTTAATTTATACGATTGAATAGGCTTGTCTTTTGTTTCTCTCCACACAATCTGCTGATACTGCTGATCATCTTCGCTTACCAAAATTTGTCGATACATCTTCTCTATATCTGCTGTAAATACATACTGATACTGACGCCATTTGATAATTAAAGCTTGTAAATCTTTCTGCAGGTTAGGGCCTTTATACATTATGTCATTCAGGCTATAACCACTCGATGTCTTACTGCTCGCATTGAATACCACCCTCAGACCGGTAGTCGACGACTCTGATCTTACAATACCGTGATGAGGGAGAAAACATGCTATATTTGTCTTCTGATTGCTAGTGCTATTTATCTCAGATTTTTTCATATGACCTAATGATAAATATTCGCTCATGAAAGCTCTGTACTGCTCTGCTAAATCTGTCTGCTTTTCGAACTTTTTCTCTATGTTCCGAAATTGTGCTAAAGCTATTCCTCTAGAGAATCCTAATTTTTCCTGCTCATTCTGCTTAATAGGTAACTTGACAACATAGCGACCATCTCGCTGACGTGTCGTAGTAGCTGTATAGTAGTCTAAACACGCTTGATCTTCTGATGAAAATACTGACTGCGCCTCAATATCCTCAACTTCCCAAAACTGCTGTATGTCGCCGATATCATTCAGTACGACATTGCAATGATAGGTCTGCATTCTACCAAAAAGAATCCAGCCGAGTTGCGTTTGTTCTGCTATTGGTTGAGAGGGCTCCTCGCTCCTGCTAATACCTCCCATCTTGATAAGAGCGTAAATGTCGGAACCGAGAAGTAAATCGATTGGCCGACTTACGTAGAATTCGGGGTCTGCTAAATTTATATTTTGAATATACGACCACGATGGTTTTTCGAAAGTTACACTCGGTAAACTTTTCATCAAACTATTCATAATAAGTACATCTGTACTAAACGTGAAGTCGCTATATCTTGACTTGCACGTAATGCTCATCATTCCCTTAGAGTTGCTAGCGCGTTCGCCGATTCCGTAAATAATACCTCTACAGAATTTTCGCTTAACCCCTAATCTCTGAGCGGCATTCTCAGATATTAAGGAAACCTGGGAACCCTGATCGATAAGTGCTCTTAAAATGTGACATGATCCATTTTCTGCTATAACTTTTATTAATGCTGTTGCTAATAAAATTTCTGCTGAATTGCCCGGTGACACGTGTAAATTATTTCCAACGTGTTCCGAGTGCTCGGACGGTTTCGCAACCGTTTCCTGTCCAGGTGTCGATTTTGCTTTAACAAATGCGTCATGTAGCAAGGAATTATGTTTTCCATTGCATTTACGACATCGCTTCTTAGAAATGCATTGTTTTCCATTATGATCGAATAGGCAGTTTATACATAATTTTAACTCCTTTGCTCTTTTCAACTTTAATTCTGCAGACATAGAGTTGAAATCGTTACAATGGAAAAGTGTATGATCATTTTTGCATTGTGGACATTTGACCGAGGTCACAGGAAATGATTTATTTCCATTTTTAGCTTGAGAATTATTATAATGTTTGTTTCCAGAATTAGACTGGTTGCTATGCGAATTTTTCGTAGAAACTTGATCTTGTTTTCTACGTGCTGATTCAAGGCTAGTGAATTTACTTTCTAAATAAGAAAGAAATTCTTTTAAAATTGGTAACTCTCGTGGGTTTTTCACGGAGTCCATATAATCGCTGTAAGTATCACTGTCTAGCTTTTGCGACAAGATGTGGACCAAAAATGGATCCCAAGTTGAAACATCTACCTGTAGATTTTCGATGGCATGCAACGTTTCGAGTGTAACGTCATGCATCTTTTTAATTTGCGACAATGATTGCTGTGTTTGATTAGGTAATGCTAACAAAGTATTTATATGTGCTGTAAATATAAGCTTTGTGTTATTGTAGCGATTGGACAATATCTCCCAACAAGCGCTGTAATTGTCTGAGCTGATATGTAAATGCTGTATCAATCTCTCTGGTTCGCCACGCAATTTGCCCTTAAGGAGCTGCATTTTCTGAGCCTGAGACAAAGATGGATTGTTGTGAACAGCTTCATTAAAGAGATCTTTAAATGACGTCCACTGCTGATAATTACCAGAAAAGATCGGTATGTCTATAGAAGGGACCGATTTCTCACGGTGTTTTACTGACCACAACTTCTGATTGATTGCTTTCTTCAACGTGTTGAATTTGCTCTCATGCTTGGTGAAACGCTCTTCATACAGCCCATCTTCGCCGTTGGTTTCTATGTAGATTTCCCAATGAAGAGAATCTATTGCTGACCAACGGGACTGCAACTCCTTCAACACGTCTTCAAACTCCCATTTTTCATTAATGTTATCTAAATGGATATTGTTTGCTGTCCTCATAAACGCCATGAAATTTACGGTTTGTTTACGTAATAAGTCATCTAACCTGCTTGTAGAACCCCTCGAAACCATTCGAGTAGTGAAATCACCTTGGCGTTCTACTGCTACTTCTTCCTCTGCTTGTGGCGGTTGTCGCTGCGGCTCGGTAGCTCTCTCCTCTGCTACAGACCCAGAAAACGACGCGCCCGTGTGGGCCATCGTTTGCCTCTGACTTTGCTGATCAATAAGCTCTTTTGCTGATAAATATAACTGTTTTGTACGCTCATACACCCTACTAGTGAAATATAAATGCCCCTTGACATCAAGCTTCAAAATCCTACGATGATTATTTTCGTACTCTATCCAGTACTTTTCTAAAATATCCAACCGCCTAGTGAAATAATCTGCTGTACGTCTATCTAAACCTGTTTTTTGCAAATTGGTTATAAACTTTTGAATTTCACTCGTAATCTCCTGCTGGCTCTCGTACAAATCTTCCATTTGCTCGCTCATATTAGCTTAGTAAAATATGGAAAGATCTTACTTGAAATCTGCTTATACTGCTCTGCTTACACTCTGCTAGTATCCCTGCTCACGGCTAACCACTCGTTCCTGGTTACGCCTCGTGCTATTCACCAAACTATGCCACGTGCACTTCACGCTAAGTCACTGTTCCACGTGCACGACCACACATGCACACACAGCAATCCTGTTAGAAATCGTCCTCGACGCGCGAGGTCCAAGGTTCGAAGGACCAAAATGTAGAGCCTAACGCTAAGGTCCACAAATGAAACACGTAAATACTATGTACTAAAACGTGTAATGATATAAAAGAAGGCTACGCGCGCGGTTTGGTGGAGCCGTGTCTTTAGCCGATGCGGAAAGATCGCGAACTAACGTAAATGCTTAGGTAAAGACACGATGCCCACTGCCCGCGCGCATGTAAATGCTGACAATGCTTATGGTGTACGGTTTCTCCGTACACGGAGTATACGCGGTCTCAAACCAACTGAATCATGTAAACCATTGTTCCGGACACTAAAAATATTAACATTACCATCACTATATATTTATGAAGCAGCAATTACAATCAAACAAAACATTGATGATTATGAAACCCTTCGGAGTGCCAGGCACAAAAATATATTAAACGTAAGGAAATGTAGGACTACTCACTATTCTCAAAGTATATTTGTTATGGGGGTAAAAATCTATAATAACCTACCAGATGTCATTAAGAATATTAATAATATAAATAGTTTTAAATATAAGCTTAAGCAATATTTACTGGAAAATACCTATTATTCCATAAATGAGTTCCTGAATAAAAAATAATTGTACCTAATTGTAGTATTTGTAATGTAATTACTCGGTTATATATTTATCGACATTTATCATTCTTAATAATAATAATAATGACATGTAATAATTTTGATATAATGACTATGTTTAAATATTGTACGCCTTATAGGTATACTGCAGCAGTACTAATTAAATTGTAACATCTGTATTTTTTACCTGTGGTAAACAATAAATGAATTTGAATTTGAATTTGAATTTGAATTTACCGATTAAAATTTACACACTTAGAGCCTTAAACTTATGATTTTAATCACTGGGAAGTGTTTTCGCTAGCTTATTCGATGATATGTGTTTTTAAATCTTCGTAATTTGAAAACATTTTTCAAAAATTACACAACGGGTCAATTTCATTTTAACAGACCAATTTACTGATACTAAAAATTTGTACCCAGGGTCTCAGAATCATGCACTCGTCGATGTCATTACCCCGTATATGACCCAAACATTTCTGGTGAAGTGTGGGTATTGTACACCACTGCCACACGCTTCGTAGTAAGATAGGCGTGATGTTATGTTAGATTTATCTAGGGTTGCCAACTTTTTTTTCGTTTGAAAGGGACAAACGGTCAGAAATGGTTTAAAATATGGGATTTCTCATTTTTACCCGCGACAAACTTTCGGAACAAAGAATAAATACCTGAGTGTCTTTGCTTTCAAGGAGGCAGAGGGCATTGCAGGCGTCAACTATTAAAAAGATTACATTTTAAAAAGTAAGAATTGGTTCTTGAGTGATTTTCATGTCCAATGAAACTATTTTAGCTACTTAAGACTATGTACGTATTTGAAATATTTTCTTTTAAAAACTAAGGCTTGGCACTTGGGTGCCTTTGCTTTCAAGAGCCAGAGAGCGCCGCAAACGCCGACTTTTTAAGGATTTTATTTCAACTAACGAGAGGTGCCTGAGCGCATTTGTTGTCAAGAAAGAGAGAACGTCGCAGACGCCGACTTTTAAATATTTTATTGAAAATCTTAGACGTTTAGTGGCACCTGAGCACCTTTGCTGTCAACACACGGGGAGCGCCAGACGCTGCAGGAAATTTGACTTTTGCTGCGGCATAGGTACAACCTTTGCTAACTATTGACTATCAAACCAATAGATTCATGACACATTTTTCGGCAAGAGGTCAGATAAAACCGGGGTTATTACTTGGATTTTTCGCAAAAACGGGACCTGGATCGTCCCTTACGGAATATTTAAAAACATGGCGAAAATACAGTTGGCAACCCTAGTTATATCGCCAATACGGTGAGCGATATGCCTTAGATATTTGAGCGTAACTGGCACAGGCGCTGGCACTCACGTACTGTGACGCGTTCCGAATGCCATTCCTCAAGATGAGGTCATAAGCTATGACTTACCGCTCGCTAAACATACATGGGCTCGTTTTATTAAATACCATCAAAATAATGGTGTTTTTGAAGAAGGATTACTTTTGGATCTTGCCGCTTTCGTTTTCGCAACTGGGTGAAAATAAGCAGAGTGAAGCAATAGCCCTGGCTATTAAAAAGTGTCAAATTAAATATTTCTGGTTTTTATAAATTAAGGTTCAACAAATTAGCGAGTAATCGAAAAATCATTTTACTTTGAGCCTCTAGTTCAAATAACTAAATGGCGAATCGAATTCCATCTTCGGGAAACAGTCTTTAATTTAAAACTGCTAATGAGAAACAAACAAACCGCTTTACCGGAACAAAATACCACACATAAATCACAATCATAAATTTATCTGATTCTTCAAATATGGGAAAATGTTGCCAGCTAAATGAAAACACATCTCATTTGAATAATTTCAAAAATATTCTTCTCTAACTGATATCTATCTTTACAAAATAATCAGTTAAATTCAAGACGTATTAAATTGCGAGGCTACAGATAATTTAAAAGCTAAGCCAATATATTACAATACGTACGAATACTGGAACGGGCACGCGATCGCTCCATCCCCCTCCGACGTTATCTTCTATCTCTGTCTAATTTGACAGATCGAAATACCACGTGACACGTCACTTGCTTATCGTTTACAATCTTATCAATCGAGGAGAAACGAACCAATGGTAGTCTCGCGCGCATTTTGACAGATCGGTAATCATTACAGATTATATTCGAACACTAGTCTTTTACGCGCGCTTTCTTCCGTTTAACATCACAGATAAATACAACATTTTCAGCGTGATTGTGAAATGAGTTTGTACTTGAAAATCTTGAAATTTGAGACTTTTATTTGCGTGAAACGCTAGAGAAGCAGTGAGTTCGCTGAAAGACGTAGCGGCACTGGCTGAATGTCGGCTTTACTCTCGCTCGTTGTACTAAATTTTCAATTCAAACAGGGTCTTTATAAGGGTAGTGACGCTGTACAAAATTTACATATCGACGTAATAAACCAAGCGGGTGTCTGATTTGAATTTGAAACGTGCTTTAAATGGGAGTTTTTGTTGTGCATAAAAAGTTGTAATTGTCATTTTGTAAACAAACAATTACAAATAATGCAATTTATACAACTGTAATGTGTGAAATGGAACATGCTTACAGTTTGTTTTTATCATTACTAAAAAAGTTGGGAATCACAATTTTAATTACTCCATTTCACGGATAAACTTTTTGGTTTATTGGCAAAAAACATTTTGAACCTGTATACTAACGAAAAAAACAAAAATCTTACGTCAAAAGTTTTGGTCGTTTATATTAGTAATCATATCTCTTTATTTCGTCACAACAAAATAAAGTAAGTAGGTACTGTAGTAAGTAGTAATGTACATTCATTTGCTTTTTATTCGCTTGCCATGAGTAAGTAATGACAGTAAGTGATTTTTTTAAATATGAAAGAGATTGATTATATACCGAACGCGTCGAGCGGTCACTCAATATTTATTTAAGCAGGCGAGCAGTCTCATTAAACAAACATGTATGCTGCGGATTAGCATTCGGCTGCTTATTACGCGGTTTGAGGCGAGGTCCGACAACGTAGGCAAAGCGATTTTCTTGTTCTTATTATGTCACTAGTTTGATATTACTTACCGCCATAGTGCTTTTTAGATGTCATGATGGTTTTAAGTCTTCTGGGTATGGATAGGCCGCTATGTGTAAGTATGATTAGTTTATCATTTCATCAACATCAAATCTGAAAGAATTGATTTGATTCAAAGGAATTTTTAAAACTTTATTGTGTTTACAAAAACAGTATCAAGAAGAAATGTTAAAAAAAATTAACGATAGGACGAATGTGTAAACTGTAATTAATTACAAGAATATTTGTAACTGAGAAAAAAATACGTAAAAACAAATACGCGTTACGTTGATACACGGCATTAGTGATTTCTGCTCTCTCTCTGCTCGCAGTGATGCTTTAGACTTACCCACTTACAATGAAGCATGCGCGTGAGTTGTTCGATCTTAATCTTTTTACACGTGTGAAAAATGATCCATCGATTAGTGAAAACTTGCATTAGTTTATTTATTAACTCTAAATAATACATTTCTCTATATTTTGACCTGCTACATGAAGAGAATTCATAAATTAAGACCGATCGAAGAGCCCAGTTTCCCTAAACTATTTATTTAAAGATTCATTATGTATGGTAGGTTGATAGTTCTCCTACTTACATGTAATACTTTCAATCTTTGTAATCGCCGTGATACACTTTGTAACTTTGTGTTTCTTGAGGGTTATACTGATATAACTCGATACCTCAATATAAAATGAAGAGTATCCACTAAGCAAGCGTATTTATTATAATAATGCATAGATTGTCACGCCACATTAGCTTAATCATAATTATTGATTAATATATGATATTATGTAAACAGTTTGGTCTACTTAAGTGCTGAAAAAAATAATGCAAATAGATGTGAATCTATTTGCATTATTTTTGTCTACACCTTTTAAATATGTGGTTAAATTTAAAATGTTGTTCAAAAAGTTGTTTGTTGGACCCAATCTAAAAGGACACGATTTTTTAAGTTACGGTTGTATTTTAACGTGTCGTAAAATCAATATATTATGTTTAATATGCTATGTTTTAACTGTAAAATAATAATGCAACATCGAATATTAGAAAATTAGTGATGAATAATGTTTGTGTTGATCTGGGTTAAAAAAGTTTTTTACCTTTTGTATATGTTATAGTCTTTAAGCCTTACATAACTTTTAAACCAATTTTGTTAATTAAACAATATTATGGTGATGAGTGTTACTTCAACTATGTAGATGTGAAAATGTTTTTAAAAGGTGAGTAAGCCTGCTTAACTATTTATTCTTATGCTTTTGTAGTGCTTACAATAAGATCAATTGTAAAACTTATGTGCCTACATGTTTATTAATTAAGAATTTTAAAAATTAATCAATTAATAGGACACGAAAACTGTAGAAGGAATTGTTAACGTCATTTGTTTTACGAGCTCGGAAGTACTTAAAATGCATATATTATATTTATTTCATTTATTTTTAATAGATTTATCTTTTTGATTTTCAAACAACGAATGTATACGGCTATAAAGTTATGCAAGCGAAACCTCAATCGGAAACGATTTGGAAATTATACACGATTGTATTAGTAATTAAATTATGATTAATCATTTATTGTCTATTATTATACGTGTTGCTCCGAGACTTAGAGATTAAGTCATAATTAGCAGCCATTATAAGAAACATAATTAATTTAATATTTATGCGATACATATAGCAATCATGTTTGTTAAAGAGGTTGTTGTAGTCTGTCTAAGTACTTAAAAATGCCCAAGCTATACGTTATTCTATTACAACATTGAGATTAAATATATACCTACATTATTTCAAATTATGCACCAAATTATATAAAAGAAACCAAACAACATGAATGAAAATATCTAAAAGGAATCCGAAGTTATTCTTTTTTCATTTGCTGAAATTAAAAGCTAATGGAATAATAAATAATAACGCAATAAAAATACATACATTAACAAATAATAAGGTCCGCATCGAAATCTAAATAAAACATTAAAAAAAATAAGGCAAATAAAAAGCAGGAAGTTTAAAATGTCACAGCGGCCGAACAGCTTGTTTGCATGTTAACCTACATCCAGTCACAGCATCACAATAGAATACCTGCCTTTTGACTCGATAGGTTGTTTACGGTGACGATTGCTGTATTTAGTTGAAAAAGTTGTACTTAAGTAGTAAGGAATTTGATTAGTGCTAGTTGGCAGTAAATAATTTAATGATTGTTAAAGTACGTCTAGGTACTTAAACTTTTTTCGAACATTTGCCACTAAGGAGTGACAATAACCACACAAAACGTATCATGACAATTTCCATCGCATGTCTAACTTGTTATGTTAGTCCTCTCCTACGAACTTCTATCAAGTTCTGCATGTAAAAGAAATTCCCTGCACAATCAAGGGCCAATTCACAACTGAAAAAATTCGCAACAAAACATTCCTGAACCAAAATTTAAAATTTAAAATTGAGACACGAATTACAAGAGACAAGCAACGATGATCGGAGGCCTGCGATCGCGACCACTATCGATTTTTCCGTCCACCCCCAACTTTGTTGACAAAGGCTGGTTCTTAAGCCAAATGAGATGCACCCTAAAGAATATTATGGGCAGACATCGCTCCACTATCGCTAGATATATTGTTGTGAACGTAGATATCTCGGCGGGCTCATATCGCCACTTTATTGATCTTTTAACCGTTCCGTATAAGGTAGTACCGTTGCTTTATTAAAACGCTGTGCTTGCTCATTGATCTGTGGAATATTGCTGGTAAATAGCTGTGTAGTCTGGGCAGACCACTTTTTGTGCCACTATTTACTGGCTGAAGATTTAGATTTGTGTAATAAGTCTTGGATAGGCAGGTGAAAAACTAGTAATTTATTCGTAATTGGAAACGTGAAAAAGTACACCGTAGGTACTATGAATTACGTCCGATGAATAAACGAAGCGAGTATTAGTGTTCCGTTTTTTATTATAATAAATTATGAACATAGAATAGACACTATAAACACGCTAGGACCTACAAGGACAAGCTTTAACTTCACCAGCTTACTACAAAACATATCTCCTGGGTTTATTGAACCATGCCCTACTTGACCCGTGACGGTAGTAGTAATATTTTGCGCCCGATATAGATTGATAGTTAATTTGTAGGTACATGTAAACTGACCTCTTTTCTTTTATAGGTACTTCAGCCAAACGAATGAACTTTTGAAAAAAATCGAAGTTGATTGGTTGCCAACATTATATTATGTTCTAAAAATGAATCTACCAAAACCTGCAAGAATGCAAAGCTAACAGCGGCGCAAGTTAACTTTAACTAGATAGATAGAGTGAAAACAAAAATATAAAGCAACTGCACCACACCAGAAGTGCGTTTTTAAATTTTTAATGTCATCTAATCATTTTAATAAGTGTGATAAACATACACCTTTAAATGATCAGGATGAGTCGGACCATTCTAAAAAGTCAACCACGTGTAGACGCATTTGGCAAGATTCCTGATACTCACCATATTGTACCACTATCTGGTTCCCAGAGCCTTGTTACATTATTTATACGTGTTGAGGAATACATTGGCGCCCCATACAATCATACAAACACTATGCAAATTCTCTCAATGCAATAACAAGGGGGCTAATACTCTTAATGCTTTCGCCATTAATATTAAAAATAAACTAGATAAAAACGGTAAGCCTGTGACAAGCGGATGCAAAAGGATTATGTAGTAGGTTACTCTGCGATTGTTTTTGTTTGGTACGCAAATGCATTGTTGCTTTCAACACGCTAATGCGTTTGGAAGAGAGGTGTACCTATCTACTGTTCGTATTTTGCTTAGTAAAGGACAAGTTCGAGCTACCGATTACACTTTTTATTAACACCATTGCATTTTTACCAATCTCAACCAATAAATCGAGGTCTCTTTTATAGACTGTTTTTGCTGTACTTCAAAATCTAGACACAAATGTTAGCTTATCTACAAATCATCATTCAAATCCTCAACCAAATAATTAATGAAATCGCACACTCGTCTGGCCGATTAAAATCTATCATTGTTGAGAGTAGCAGGGGAAGCGTACACTTTCATTATTATTCACATCACGCACCATTCGTGAACGCAAATGTGTAATCTTTTTATCGACGTGGACAATGCCTATCGATGTACGCAATGGCGAGCTTTGGACATGTATTATGGTGATGGTTGGTGAAATAAAATGTTATTGATTTCAGGATTTTAATTTATCGTTGTAGTCGCTTACCAATGAATAAGCTTGTCATGATAGTAGAACTCTAGAAACTGTAACTGGAAAGTTCTACATACCGGGCAAATTGTTCATCATATTTAATACTTCATTGAAAATTGCAAATGTATGAGAATAAGTTTGTGAAAACACTTTTCACTGGTTAAAAACATGCTCTTGAAGCTCTAAGTATGGAAATTATGGATCCATAACCATAATTGTATACTTAATTTAATTATCTAATTATTATTTAATTAGCTTAAATTTTTTTTTAAATTTAATTTAATACTTAGAGCTTCAAGAGCATGTTCTTAACCAGTGAAAAGTGTTTTCACAAACTTATTCTTCAAATATGAAAAAGAATCATCGAAAAATACTAAAGTCGACTGGCAAATAGATACATTGGGATAGTCGCAGGTAACGCTACTCTTCCATCAGTCGGCAAATATCACGAAAAAATATATTTTCCTTCGCCCAGGTACTCAGAATCATGAACTGAGTTACTGGTAAGCAGCTTCGACACAATGCCATTTACACCCTGTATAGTGGAATCGTGAAAAGCAAAATATATTATTAAAGCCAAAATTACTCTCAAATCTATATTTGGAGTAGTTCGATACAGCCTCGCCCTGGTACGCCTGTTTTACCTTTAATATCCGAACGAAGTACATAACCACTGATATCATACACGAGAATTTAGTTCGAGACGTTTATATTCTGTGAATGTGGGATAAGGATGTTTAGGGCGTACGATATTGATACGATTTCATGGTGACATCAATACCAATGCCTCAATAAACTAGCTTAGCTTATGGTCAATGAGATCAATACAATCAATACAATTTTACTGGTGGTAGAGTTATTGTGAATGAGCTCGAGGGCGGCAGCACCACCGTCTCACCTTTAACCTGCCGCCAAATAGTAGTGCTTTCATTACTGTGTTCCGGTTTGGTGGTGAGATCAGACCCTGCAATTACTGGCACATGAGGCATAACACCGCAGTCCTCAGCTGCAGCGACGCATCTAAAATCTGCTTTTGTGGATTGTTGATGTCAATGGGCTGTACTCCACTTACCATCAGGTGGACTACACGTTCGTTCGCTGTGGGCGTAGAATAAAAAAAAAAAACTAGGATTTGTTTTCCTGATTTCATTTTATATTCAGAATTAGTAGCCTCTGACAGCGTGCACATTACAAAAACAAAACAAATCCGCCTACAACTAGCAGTTCTGATAATTGTTGATATTACATTTCCAGCAATGTAATTACTGGAATATTTTTAAAATTATAAGAAAATTCTTCTTTTTCCATCCCACATTAACTGTTAAGTTAACCGCTCAGGCAGAATAACATTCAAGTACAAAAAAGATCAGAAATTAGCCTTTCGTGTGCCGGATCGTTCATTATAAATTTCTCGTGCCTTGGTCGCGAGGTGCTTCAAACAGAATAACTTAGAACTGAAAACTCGATTAGTTTCAGCGAGTCGACGCGTGTTTATGTGCCTAAGTACCTACAACTACATATTGAGTACGCCATTTGTATGTATAACTTTATCCGTAACTTGTTTACTTAATATTTAGTGTATTGATGTAGCTTAATTGGTAAAGTTAAGAAAACTTTTAGTTCTTAGCGAATTGTTACATCCAACAATATGTAATAAAACAAATACTCTAATAGATCAAAGGGTTTTCTTCAATTTGAGTGGTATACTATATAATCAATGGGCAAACAGTACAAGGTACCATCAGAAAAGTTGCCGCATGCTCACTTTTTAAAATATTCCCGTGAAGCGTATCTTTGCAACAAGGAACACTTTACACCGCGCGACGTGAGCGTTGTTACGCAATAACCCCAAAAAAAAAAAGAGTTACAAGTCCAACACAAGGAAGTAAGTATTTCGTTGGAACAATATGTATCTAACTATAAATTATAATTCATCGAATGGCGAAATAATTGAGATTTTGGGCATTATACGCGAGTTTGTATATTTGTATTGCGTATAACGACTTCCTTTGCTGACCGTACAACAATAGCGTATCCTTCACAAGATCGCCACTATCAAATAGCATCCCGGCCGTAAGTACATAAATTAGAACTTCCACGTCGGGAAGGAAGGGGCAGGCCGCGACTTCCGCCGGACACTCGTACGGACCTCCCCTCCACACCCTCCATATGCCCTTCTTTGTGACACAGCTCATAATATGAGACCTTTGAAGTAAAGCAAAGGGTAGAAAAGAGTTCATATATATAGACAAACATACTTGAACCGATGGATGTTCCAAATTGTTTAATTAAATGGAAAGTTTTTATAAAAAAGTGAAAGTGATTTTGTTCTTGGGCAGATAAGCTTGTCGCTCAGCCCGCTCAGGTTGAGAATGACATCGTGATAAAGCCACTTAATCATGAATAATTGGGATTCATGTACTGAACATGATTCTAATATTGGGTGCGAAATCAAAAAAAAAATACATATTTCGTTCCTCACACGACTATCGAGCACTACGTAATTCAACTACGTAATTCAAATAAAATATTGACGAGAAAGTCAAGATGAGGAAAAGGTTGCAAAATAAAACTAATACGTTAAATGATAATAATAATTCACAACAGACACCGATAACGAACTATGCGAAACATGAAGTCATAAAAATCATGTCAGAAATGCCCTTTTGACTTTATTCAAAAAGCTTAGGCTGCAGGTACTCTTAGCCCGCTCGTCTTTGCTTTTGGCTAAAATTGGAGATTAGAGATTATCCAGAGGAGTTTCTCAAATTTTTAATATAGTTCTTCGTTTCAAAAATGTCAAGCGAAAAAAAAAACACTTATTGCACCTTACAGCTCTCCTTAGCCTTTTTGAATATCATTTCTTTACAACTAATCGACATAAGAGGATCGCACTTTTTTGTGAAATCGGAGCCTATACTGGGGCGAACGAAAATAAATTTCCAATGTAAAAAAATCGGGGCCGATTATCTAATGTGTTAAAATTTCAAATGAAAAGTTATGGTTAAAAGAATTCCAGCAGATCACAATCATATTTCCATAACAGTGACCATCCAACAGGTCAATTAATTTATTCTTGTTATACGAGTCTGTATTGTCCTTAAGAAATAGAAAGTGTAGAGTTTTTCTAAACTGCATATAAGATATATATATATATATATATATATCTATATATATATATATATATATCTAAGCAACATATCCCTGCTATAACTTGACTTTACCATCCCATTGAGGGTAATGAGGCGCTTTACTTAAACGCATTTCATAATTTTTTGAACTGATATTCACCGGTGAGCACTCCGAAAAGGTCACGGATCTTGTCATAAAAACTTGAGCAGAGTTTATGACCACACGAATAATATTTATCGAGTTAGGCAAACACCGATCGGTCGCACTAAATGATAATAAATACTGATAATAGTTATTTATGGTACAAGTGAGAAAAAGTTTATATTTCTGTTGTGAGTGCCAATTTTAAATCTTGAGCTTGCGAAGTAGACTTAAATTGAATCACGAGCGTAGCGAGTGATTCTAATAAATACTACTTCGCAAGCGAGAGATTATAAGAGGTCACGAACTGGAAATTAAATTTTTCTTAAGCGTTACATACAAAACTTTTCACCTCTTCCAGTGAGAAAATATTAAGATTTAAATAAACTCGTACTTGATTACTTAACCTAGAATAATTCTATGAAATACGACAGTAATACCAATTCAGAATGCGTTTTAGGGCCTTTTGTAAGTCGCCACTAATTAAATATGTCGTACGCCTTCAAATACTTTTTACGTGATTTTTCTGGTAAAAAGCAAACTTCTTTGTAGAAGCAAGTTGTAGCAACTCTTTTGGAGTTCCACAAAGTTCTTCATCACTTGATTCACTATATTTTTGTTAAAAAGTTCCAGTAAACAATTAAACATAAACTGAAAAGAATTTATGATGACTGACACAGACAAAGACTTTTTTTTTTTAATCGTGCGTTCGGAAATTCGTTCGTAACATTTATTTATAGAGTCTAATATTAAGTACCTGATTTTAATTAATTTAATGGTCAATCACGAATATAAAACCATTAAAATACTAAATAAGTGCGTATTTATATAATTTAAAATAATTAAAACGTATCGTTTATTACTAACCTACATGGTGGCTGCTTTGTTTTTTTTCTGCGCCTATTCATTGGAAGGATTTTGTGTTTCGAAATTTGAATCACTTTGCCTCACTAGTGAGTAAAAACGGTTTTTACTTACTGAATTCTGGCAAGCAAACGATCTTTTTCGTGCTGGTGTGGTGAAAATAATATTCTTGACAGGCTAAATTTTCGATGTTCGGGGATAAAAAGTACTTACAATTTTGATAAAACAGTATAAAAGTATTTTTGTTTTACTTATTACTATATCTTATCGGTACACTACATATTATTATTATCTTTTAAACTTGTATAATAATCGAAAAAATATAAAATGTGCCAAAAATTTATGACCTTATGACTTCATGATCTTTTCATTGAAACACGTCTTCAATGAAAAGATCATGAAGTTGCCAAATTCTATCTGTAAATTATAAAATTATGAAGATTATAAGCATCAAGATGAGTACGTATTTGAAACTAAAAGTGACGGTTTGTATTTTATCCCGTAGTATTTCATAAAAATAGAGTTATTCGCGAACGAAATAATGTCAAAACTTATTGTTATTTTGCGTCCGGTTTTTTTTTTATTTGGTAAATTTGATGACATCATTCATGATCTAAATAAATAATAAATGGATAATAATAATAATTATGATAAATAGATTTTTTTATTTAATATATACAGAAACAATTTTAATGACTAAATGGGAAACTATGAACAATAATTGTAAATTTAAAACAAAATTTCTAATATCGATTAACAAATTTACAGGCAAGGTGCCAACTCGAATGGCAAGTTTGATTCTTTGAGCCAAATAAAAGCCAGCCTTCTGATCACGTGAAACGTCGATTAACCGCTTAGATCTTATATATAATGTAGAATGCCATAACTGTGATGAATTTATAAATAAATTCAAAGTTATTACCGTTTTTTGATCTAAATTTGATTACCTTGTCAACAATTTTTATTTCATATAATATTAAAGTTGAAAAATTAAGAATCCAGCAGGACTCGAACCTGCACCCCCTGGGTATACGCCTCAAGTGCTTTGCCAATTCAGCTATGGATTCGTATGCTGCTAGACGACATTTCGAAATTTCTCAACTCTTTTGTGCCAGCGTCGTAGGTGTATATATATATATACCTTAGCTAGACGAACCTTACTTGGTTTAAACGCCACCTATGCGATGAGTGATTAGTCACTTAGTCACTATTAAAAAATAAACTAGTTATAGATATTATTGATATAAATTGTAATTTACAAGTGTTTAGTATAAATTCATGTATAAGAGACATGACATTTGAACTGTATTCCCTAACATTGTGTATTTTGTGCAGCTGAGTCTGTAAAAACTCTTAATAAAGAAAAAGAAAAATCAAATGGTTCTTAGTTTAATAGTACATAGATTAACTTTATGATAGATATAAAGTTAATCTATGCAATTATTTTATTTATGAACTTTTTGCACTGCACATGATCTTAAATATATTCATTTTATAATAATTGTTATATATATATATTTGTACATAATTAAAAATAAGTAGGATCCGCAACATGATTTTTATTGAGCCAAGACATTTTAAATGACCTAAATCAGGTGCTTATTGCGATTTCTGTCACATTGGTCAATGTTAATTAAGTTGAGGTAGTTAAGGTATTATTTCGACCTTCTGGTGGGAAGACATAAGTACATCGAATAAAAAACCTCCTCCTTTTTTAGAAGTCGGTTAAAAATAAGAAAAGACAAATCAAAGAGATCAACGAACAATTTTTAACTGGACGAAAGAGTTGCACGACACATTATATTTCTATACTAAAATTACACTTGAAAAACGAAATAACCCAATGTAATTTGACAGCCGCTAGCCGTAGCCGGGGTGATCTTGTGAGCAAAGCGCTGATTGTGAGGTATCACAAAGCGACCACATTCAATTTCATAGTCAAGTCGAGTTAAACAGAAATTTAGGATACCAAAATAGCTCCAACATTTATTAATTTAACCTGTAAATCTTTTTCTACTGCCTCGTTGGTCTAGCGGTGCTATGTACGCTTATCTCAAAGTCTTCGGTTCGATTCCCGGGTGGGACAATTATTGTCATTTGTTATCTTTCAACTTTGAAATTTACCACGGAGTTGGAATTGTCCTCAGTGGATGGCGATAGGCTCACACCCTATCCCAAGGGACCTTAACATAACAGGTGAAATGTGGGTGTTTTATACCTCTGCTTACCCTTCTGGGTAACAAAGGCGTGATGTTATGTTATGTTTTTTTTAATTCTTAAATAGTACTTGTTTTAATTTTTTGCATCTATGAACAGACGTTATTCAGACCTTGGTAATATTATTCCTGTTTGCACAGATTAATTTTATTACCGTTTAGCAAAAAACAAAGATAACGCTAATTAGTGGAAAAGATAATTTAAGAAGTAACTTATTTATATGAGTAAGGACATCAATGTGTTAATTAAGGATGGTAAAGAACATGAAAAAATATCAAAAATATGACGGCATTACTCTGGACACAAATTGTGTTCGGATTTGAAATTGAGATCAAAATTTTGCCATTTGTCACGCAACACTAGCGCACAATTTTATTAGAATCGAATTGGGTGATATTTTTTGAAACTAAACGAAGTTGACCTATCTTAAATAATTCACCTTTTGACAGTCTTGATGGACTTTTGTCAGTACGAACCGAGTTTTGGATCGAGTTTGATCGTATTTGACAGGTAATTTCATAATGATAACTTTTGCGAGATCAAGTTAATTACTGTGGTAGTTTATATGGTAAATATAATGAATGTCACTTTTAGCGCTCATTTACTAGGATTTTAAATAATGCATTCGATGTAAGATAAAGGCGGATAATCTCTGAAATTCCTGATGCCAACTCAGTATTTTCAGTAAGCAATCAGCCTATCTAAAGTTCACAGAATGATGTTGTACTATTTTTTTTAAAACGTCATACTTAAGCTATATTATTTGATGGTGTTCTAATAAATATTTATTTACTTTTTTTTTTACTGTGATTTTGTTAACATTTAACTTACAACTCACTGAATGTAATAAAAATACGGTAACATTATAAGACAACTTGTAGGTATAAAGATTTCAAATGATGACGAGCACTATCTACTAATGCACTATCCAGTAATAGGGCTTGTCAATAATTTTAAATCTTTATACCAATTGTCTTACCCTGTCCGTACTTGTAATATAAATGGTGTTGTTAGAGCTTGAAAATTAAATGTAATGCGTAAAATAAAGCCAGTTGTCACGGTTTTGGCTTTATTTGAAATCTGATATAAAAATAGGGCTGGTTCAACTGAAGCACAAACGGACAAGCAATTTTCTTATTTTTTATCGAGCTGTACATCACCAATAGCGTGACTAATTTTAATTGGTGAATGTTGATTCAAGTAGACCATCATGAAAATGGCGAAACAGGCCATACAGTTTGCAACACCGTCAATATGTATTAATTTGTTGTAAAAAACTCGAATTTGTACTATTCTAAGAAATAAAAATATGGCATGATAGAAATAGATTTGTCTTCAGTTTAATTACTGGGATAAGATAACGAAACCGACGACCTGCAAATTCGTACCTATCTTAAACTCCACATCGTCACTGAAATTGCAACCCCTCATAATACCGCATCAGCTAATAAAGATGATCTCGTCCCCTAAGTTCAGAACTTGTCGGTCAACTGCTCCACATGTAATAGCGCTGTATAGATTGATAACAAACACTTGACACTTTTTAGGGCAAGAGGTTACTGGAGGGAACAAAGGACAAAAAGTTACAAATATAATATTAGTTATAGTCATACATCCTCATATTAATTTTATTATGACCAATAATAAAGATTAAGTTTGAATAATTATGCTACTTGTCTAATCATTCTAGCATGAAGTATTTAATCAAGGATTGTCTTAATAGTTTGAACACCAGTAAGATCTCAATGTGTTCTCAAGCCGACTGAAGCTATAGCTCGCCGAACAAGCGCTATATTCTGTAGAAGAGTTTTTTAAGAATTAATAAATAATAATTTTAAATGACATTTATTTGACTTTGTGCTCTAATTGCAATAATTATGATTATTATTTATTAATTGATATTTAATTTGTTATACTATTTTATTATTATTGTTGTTTTGAAATTTTATTGTGCTAATTTTTCTATTGATTTATATTGTAATGACGTGTAATTATAATTACCAATAAATAAGTTTATGAGTATAATGAGTTTATGTTCAAGCTACGTTAAATAGAAGATTTAACATAGTTATTGAAGCCTTTAATTCATTTGGTTTAAGGTTAGTAGAAATTGTTTTTTTTATATTTTCTTTGAAATTCTTTAAGATTCAACTATTAAAACTTATATATAATAAAATTAGACTTGCTGAAAAGTATTTGTTCGACTAGCTAGCAGCTGCACCCCTGGATGCTGAGCTGGCTAATTATTAATTAGCTATTTATTAATCTTTTGGACTCTCCGCCTCATTTAATTCTTTATACTTGATTAGATTAATGCCAATACTTTTGACGAAAAAGTTTTGCAAATTCTTACTAATTTCTAAAGTAGGTATTCATATTAGTAAAACACAGCATACATAAAAAAACTTAACAAACGTTCTCTTTCGTCCCCTAAGGTGCTGATCCAGCGAAACTAGTGTATTTAGCAGTGGATGGTGTATCTGTTGACACATCGCGCCCTCCGGAGCTCATTCTTATCCCTTTACGCCGGTAAGTGCCGCCACTTACGGCCCTGATACTCGCGCTTCATTTGGGACACAGACCTAATATTCTAGAAATTTAAGGTAAATGAAGTCGAATAAAGAAAAATGTGGACAGGTGAGGCGTAGATGGGTAGATTAGAGTATGAATTAAAATCGCGTAAAAATTAGTAAATTCTCTGTTTTTTGAGCAATAAAATTAACTATAGCACTAACAAATATTTCAATTGTCGTTTTACACATCCATGCCCTTCTAGACCTTTTACACAAATGGTGGAAATTTTGTCATACAAATTTCCAATTCCCGTTCTGATATGCTTGGCCCGCTGCGCTGTGTATGTGTAAATCTATTTCCTTTCTTCTTTTAAGTCTTTAGAGTTTATTTTCCACTGTAATTTTCATTACCATTTGCATATCCAACGATATTAATACGTAACATGATGATGTTAATTCCCTACAGATTAAATACCAACAAATTTGCCAAGTTAAATAATAAATAAATAAACACAACGCCATCTAGTCCCAAACTAAGCAGAGCTTGTTCTATGGGTACTAAAATAACGGGATACATAATATACTTTTCTTTTGTAAATAAATACTTATTATACATAGAAATACCCAGACTAAGACAAACCCCCATGTTCATGCACAGACAGATTTGTCTTAAGCGGGAATCGAACCCGCGACCTTGGCGTCGCAGGCAGGTACACTACTCACTCCGCCATCCGGTCGTCAAGTTGAGAGCATTGGCTTAAGTTAGCTGACATTTAAGTTTTATATTGTTATGAGTATATTCCGTAAAATGCAGTGAGAAACTATAATTCGATTGTATTGTCATTATACTTCCAGACTACCTGATAAGCGCAACAAGTACAGGACTTAAAATAATAATATATCTCATCTTGTCCTTCCCCTACATAATATATCTCATCTAGTAGCAAGACGCCTTACCTCTACGACTTCTCAATGACATCGACTGGTCCACTAGAAAAGTTACGCGTAAGAACTCTGAGTTCACACGCAATATACGTTTTATGCGGCATCGGCATGGTGCTATAGGCTATAGGCTGGGGTGATGCGATCGGTGCCGGGTGAAGCTTTATTTGGCTTTTCTCTGTTTGATCGAGCCTGCTGAGGCGATTTTGATATCAGATAGAGAAAATGAGACGTCATTTCTTGTTAGGGCGGTATTCTTTGTGAATTATTATTAAATTAAAATTTTTGAGGTCATAAGGCCGGAAGTTTAGTTTTAAAAATGTAATTGGTGTCAAAGTATTGTTATATCTTAATAATAAAATTAGAAATTCGTAGCATAGGATGCATCTTAGGTTATTAAGCTTCGATGCCACGCGATTAGGCCACACGTCTAAATGACACTGTAATTACAACACATTCAAATAAAATGATTTGAGAATTAAAAAAGACACCACATATCTATTTATTCAATTTAAAAGGCACCATAAAATGTGTGTATAGCCATTTACTTAAAATAATTCCAAAATATAGACACGCATATAAAATGATATCCTGTCCATACTATGTACTTCACGGTGACCTATCAGGAAAGTGTAACATTAAACGGTGTTACAAGAGGATAGAGTGATAGTATCAAGAGTCAATAGTCGGGGCTTAAGTTTATCAATCTGTACGACTCGGGCTTGACCGGTGTCTTAAACGAGGGGACTACATGATCTTTATGAAGATGACATTGCAAAAACCGGGGCTGAAATGTACAGAGTTTTCTTAACTGGGGTAAAGTGGAAAAACACTACGATTGACAGAAGTCTATTTTTAACCGACTTCCAATAAGGAGGAGGATCTTAATTCATTTGCATGGTTTCTTTTTTTATGTTTGTTCGCTGATTATTTGATGACGCCTAGAACGCTATGAGAAATTCTTTTTTGTATGAAAGGGTATACTAGTCTTGTCGTCCCATGCTTATCTGGTCACGATCTGATGATGGGATCCTAGAGAAAGCGAGGGTCACCCACAAATTTTAAAGGCTTTTATTTTGTTTTTCGAATATAATCTAAAGTTATTAGAAAATTTTGCATCTAGTAATCAGCATATCATGTTGCTGATCTGATGCTGGAAGGTATAACTCAACGGTTACGATTACAGGGCTATTTCCTTATACATATGCACCTTAAGACCGTTTACTGTATTCTTTCAAGTTATACACAGATAAGGCGAAACTTTGAATATTATTTTTAATATTCAAAGTCTCGCGATGAATATATTCAATTATATTCATATAAGAATTTAAAAGTAACAAAATAATCTACATAGGATAAATCGTTTTTCAAAGCCGTTTATCTAACTGCTCGACAAACAGTCTTGAACAAGAATGCATAATGGTGAAAATAATTCAACCTTGAAAAAGCATTGAAAACCCAAAAGTCGATTAAATAGTTCTTGAAGTCGGTGGTAAAATTTGTAACTGGAAGAAAATGACCAGTCCAGACTCAAGATTTATTGAACCAACTTCTTGCGATATTTAATGCTTTTTTAAGGTATTTTAAAGTCGGGATTATTTTTTTTTTAAATGTCGTTATATACAGGGTGGATGCGACATAGCGACATTTATTGAAACCACAGCTTCTATACATGGCCAGTATGCATTTCCACCGGATAAAAATTGTCTGGCGAAAAAAAAAAATCCACGTCTTCCGAACAAATTGCACGATAGCAACGCAGAGCCTTAACCGCTAGGGCTACAAACTTGAAATGTTGCTTATAGGATCTTTATGGCGCGGCGTAGGGGTCACCAAGAAGGGATTTTTGGAAATTCCACCCCTAAGGAGGTTGAACGTTTGTAGACATAGACATTTCATATGGTTAACTTTGAAAAATAAATTAATTTCTGTACTAGGGTATTTTTTTTTAATTTATACCAAGAGGGTCAGTTGAGTTCAGTTTCAGATAGAAATCGATTTACAAAAAAATGAAAAGACGGCGTTGTGAATATTTTTCAACTTGAGAGCACCGAGCAGAATAACGTTTGACGCGGGTAAAACCACTTGGGTTTTTGATTGTTTTTTTTCTAAACTAGATGAGTTTAGAAAAAAAAACAAACAAAAATTAACAATCAGCCATTAGAAATAACCGCGTAACTGCCAAAGAGGCACAATTACCAATCACAAACCGTTTCACGCTAAACAATGTCACTATTATTATCATTATCACTATTATGTCGGTCAGTCCGTGACGCGTGCGCATTTACGCACTCTTGCGGCAACCGCGTCGACACAAATTAGACCGAGTAATTACGTTACTACAAAAAATCGAGGAAGTTCTGATCCGATCAGTTTGAGTTCAAATGAAATTGATTGTATCGTTAGTTCTTTTATTCTTTAGCTCAGTAGATTTTTTTTAATTGATCTCGTACTATACTCATACTTATCACATTTTTGAATAGAAAATGGTTTTATTTATGTCTATAGTTATTGGCTTGTATATTTAGTCAGATTCTTCTCGTTTTCTATTTATAACTGGACTGACTTATTATAAAATGAAAGTCGTTTCATATTGAGCTTCATGGATTTTCTCTGCAATAAATCTACCATTAAATATATGCGTTAAATTCGACTGACCCACGTTAATCGACTGTAAATCACATCACGTGAAGGAGAAACTGTTGAAAGTGGTGCCACTATTTCAAAACGCGAAAGTATCCACGTAACAATTTTTTTTTAAATATTTGTTATTATTATAACAAATTAGTGTAAGACTTTATTACTGTACACGACGAAGTTAGACAAGGTATTGAAATGCAATAAATCGAATGTTACGGCGTCGGGGCGCACGCGCATGTCGCGATAACACTCCAGTACTGCGAGCCCATTAAACCGAACAATCGCCACTCAGAGGTGCCGATAGCTTATAAAACCATACAAGCAACACCAACTAAAAAGACCTACTTTTGTTTTCCCTTTACGCGGCACATTTTGTCATTATTCGTGGCTCGTGGTCGCGAATATATAATGTTTTATTATTAGAGGTTACGACTTCACGCCTTTAGCGGTGCTGTGCGACTGATAATACTTTCATTTGTTCCCCGAAGAGGTTATCTGTGTGCAGTTTCGTTTGACCGACTCCACACGATAAGCGACAAACGGTGCATTCAAAATTGTCGCGTAAATGAACGCAAGTGCGCGCTGCCTTAGTGTGTGTCTTCTAATTGTGCAAATTCAAAGTTGTACTATTCGACATTTAACTTGGTCTTGTGGAAAACTTTATTGCCTTGCATTCTTGACACACAAATGAAAAAATATATGTAATAAGTAAGAAATTAAAGTTGGAAAATAAACTGATGATAAACTGCACGAATGACATTATGTTATGTTTTCATAATTTGATGTTTGCGCTTACTCTTTTAGTTTTGCTTTGATGTTGACTTATGTACTGAACATCTGTCATTAATTATTCATAGGTGAGAATCAAACATTGTGACGATTGAGGGTACGACGCTTTGATGATTGAGCTACGGGTACTTTACTGACTGAAACTCGGTTTCTGCCTACATCTATATGCTACAGGTAACCGGTTATTTTGCCCGTGTATTATCGACTCCGAACCAGGTTATGAAAAAACCCGGATGGAAGGATTTTTACTTACAAAATGAAAGAGTAATCAATCGCTCGCCCAAATCTCCACAACAATAGGGGCTAACGACAAAATTGAACACAAATTAAACTTTTAAACTTTAATTTGAGCATTACGTGCTGTTTTCGATTCGTAGATTAGCATCAATCATTCAGTAGGGCGTCAATCGTTTGTTGGCAGCAAGCGGAGCGAGGAGTAAATCATAGTGCTGGCGCGTCACACTGACACCCGTGTCCTGAATGCAGACCAGCCATTCACGCGTAGGTACAATGTGGCGGGAATGGAATGGGGAAACGTGTTGATATTCCGAGGTGTCTTGTAGTTCAAGTGCATTTGTGATTGTTCATAGATGCTGTTGTGGCTAGACTTGTTATTGATGGGTAAACACGTAAGCGTGTTAATAAGTAAATCTTTGTTGACGAGTGTGATTTACACCTGCATAATGCACAGCGCTGTAATTGATTGTAGAGGCAAGTAACGATACCATTCTACAATAGCTTGGTGATTACATATTCTCCTTAGATCATTTAGTTAAGTTTTATTTCAATTTATTGTATTTAGAGGCAAACAAAGCTCATAACAGGAAGTTAATAACTAGACCGGACGAGATCCCCAGGTTATGTTATAATAAATGAAACAAGCAAGACATAATTTATATCGTGGCGTGTCCTCTCTATGCATTTAATCTTTGTTGGAGTGCCCGCGCAAGTCAGCATGCACGATGTGTGAGACACGTCTACAATGCACAGGAAGTGTCGACCAAATCGAATCACACGCGCGGACACACAGACAAATTCTATATTTATACGCTTTCATTGCCATTGTTTATACGACACGCACTTTTTATTGTATTCGACTTATGCATGTTGTTATTTTGGACCCCATGTGACCAATGCCCCGTGCTCGAACATCGAACGCGCTAAATAAGTACATTCGATTACCATAGCAAATTCCCTTATAATACCAGCATTAGAAATTCAAATCGCAAGCGTTTCGAATTTCACACTTTCGTAAAACACAATTGCACACGACATTAACGATTTAACAGCCCGTAGTTTAAAGCAAGATCTGGTTGTATATTACGCGATGAAATTCAAATATTTACGCGCTATAACGTTTATCTAGTCGTAATCGTAAACGAATTCGATTATCGAGACGAGTCAGATCGAAGACGAGAGGTACGAGTACTCGAGTATATCGCAGACAGTACAAGCGGCCGCAGCCCACATGCTCCAATAGCAATTTGAGCACAAAACGAATTGCGCACAAAGGGGCCAAGCACCGAGCAACGATAGAACCGCGAGTATTCTCGGAAGACAGCAGGCGCGCCCTTATCGAGGCTGTAAATCAATATATGATTACAAATTTAATGCTACTGTTGAACTATAAATCAGAGATTTTAAATTACGAGCTACAAGCGATGTATCACGACGCGTGAGGCCCCCTAGTGCTGCGCCGTTGTGTCGACACTCGATAAATCCCTGCTCGATAACTCCTCCACCTCGCGTGTTACCGATGCCGATGCGATGCATAAATAGAATCGAGCCTGTTATAATTGTTTGATATTGATAAATCATTGGCCAAGAACGCGGTGTTAAATTGAAAATGACTAAATTGTTGCTGTAAATTTTAGATTTGCATATTTTATTGAATTATGTTGATATTTTTATAAATGTGGTTCTGGAAATGTTAATGTATAGCTTTAAACGACAACAGTCACGATTAAGTAATCCATAAAATATTATGTTTTAATTTAGTCACAAAAACCATATTTTTTCATGGTCAAATTGGATATATTATGTTAAAACAAACACATTACTGGTGAAAATAATTATGTTGTACTTAATAAAGTTCAGCCTATAAGATTTGTTCCCATAATGTGCCAATAAAAGTAGTCTAATTTCTATTTCGACCACATTTTTAATTGACCCAACTCCATTTACTTCTGAATCGGTGTATTTTTTGTATCAACAATCGTTAGTCGTGATACTGAAATTTAAAACTGAAACTTTCAACTGCTGTTACAAACTGGACCAATATTGCACAACGAATAAATTAATATGAAGAATCAATGCCTGAATAAATAAAACGTACAAGTATTTCCTGTGTATCGATAGTCGTTGGTTCCACACTATGCACGTCAGCACTATTTGCGCGTCACGATATGATGTAGTGCCACAATATCCAGTGTTGGACTGTTCACAACTATCCTTTATAGTGCATTTAGTAGGTTTTATTTGCAAACTGAACACTAGTGTAGGAGGAAAAGATGAGGTTTGGAAACAAATTGTGAAATGTTTGTGTAGGTGCTTTTGTTTCGAACTGTCAGTGATTTAGTACATTTTTTTAGAGATAAGTATAGTGTATAGTTATTTAAGGTTTTTGTGTTGCGTTATATCATGTATTTGGCAATCGGGCTAAAGTTCAAGAATTACGTATCGCTACTTAAATAAATAAACTTAATCGTTATATTTTTTAATAACATAATTATTGTATTGTCTGTTTCAGGAAGATTATACAGATATACTAGCTTTTGCCCGCGACTTCTTCCACGTTGAATCCGTTATATTTAGTAGTAGTTGCTCCCGCGCTTTAAGACCCGCGTACCGAACCTTACTGCTCTGCTCCCGTGGAGTAAACGAAATAATGCACTAAAGCACAATGTCAAATGTTTAAAATCATGTATTGATAGTAAGACTTTCAAACACAAAAATAATTATTATAATCCGATCAGTAGTGCCCGAGATTAGCGCTTACTAACAAACAAACTAACTTTCGTCTGGTAGGTAGGTAAAGTAGCCTATGTAGCGCGCCTTACAGTCAGTTATCTGGATCTAAAATTTTATCAAAATCGCTTCAGCCGTTCAGAAGATTAGCCAATACAAACAGACAGACAGACATACAAGAATTAAAAAAACAGTGAAAAATTCATTGTATACATTAAAAACAGACACCTCAATTTTATTTATTTGTATTGATATATTGATAACAAAAACCTTCCGTACAATGCCTTTTATTTGTTAACCACATGGTAAGGAGAAAGTAAAAACATCACGCTGTTTAACAAAGAGCTATAAAATTATTGTTTTAGCCTATTGCCGAGGGCGCAAGCGCCAATTACGAGCACTACATCAATGTGACAGGTACACTGTAGTTAAAACTTAATACACTTAGCACTGACCTCCGGGTACCGTAATATAAATAAATACCATGTATGTCAGTACATTTAGTTGATAAAAAAGCCTCTGTTGTGGTCACTAAATAGTACTGTGCGAGCTTTTATAATTTGCATTACGCCTGGCTAGACAGGATATCCTATTTCTGTGAAGCTATTTTTTGTATGTGGCCACTTTGATAAAAAAAAAACATTTATATTTATGTTGTTTTGCGTATTAACCAATTCGTACAAAACGGGATTTTCTAAAAGATTGCAAAAATATGGTCTACTTCGATGGAGTAATATCAATCCTTAAAAAGAAAATTGAAGTGTCTGTTTTTAATGTTAAATAGCAGTGTTTTTTTCAGTTGATATAGTTATTTGTACGATTGCACGATATCTATGCCTAAAATACAGTTTTTAAATTTTTGTATGTCTGTCTGTTTTAATAATTCTTTTTGTGTTTGATAGTTAAACTATCCATTCCATTTTTTTATATTTGACATTACGCGGATAGTATCGTTTAACGCGGGTCAAAGCGCGGGAACAGCTACTAGCTAATATAACGAACTCTACGAGAACGAAGTCGCGGGTAAAAGCTAGTATAATATATAAAAACCGGCCAAGTGCGTGTCGGGCCACGCGCAGTAGGGTTCCATAGAAAAATATTTTTAATTTTACTTTTTAACTAAATGGCGTCCTTCAGAAAGGAAATGTTAGTAGTAGGTACACGAAACCAGCTAGCACGTATGACGAGATGTATGAATGTTGAGGAAGCGAAAGAAGTATGTAAGGAGCGAAGCACATGGCGTTCCATCGTCTCTGCCTACCCCCGTGGGATAAAGGCGTGATTTTATATATGTATTATGTATGTTTATTTATGTTTCAAGAATTTTGAACGAAATATTCGGAGTAACTGCATCTGACATTTCGGACCCCTATTCCTCTTGAACTAATGAAGTGAACTTATCCGCTATAGTTTTCCTTTAAAGTTCATTACATGTACTACCGACACAATTTTTTTCAGATTTTAGGATCCAGTAGTTTAGCTTTTAGAGGGGGGGGGGACGCCCTACTCGAACAAAAATGTGCTCTTTAAAGTTAATTATCTAGCAAACGGATCCCTAAATCAAAAAACTGTCTTAGCAACTCCTAAACGTTTTTAAAAGTCCTATCTAACAATACCCCACACTATGGGGTAGGCGACAAAAAAAAAAACATCCCTACTTTACATGTAGGGGAGCTACCTGAAAAAAAAATATTTTTCCAAATTTTACTCTCCGACTTTCTTTGTTTAGTTAACATACATGTTTATAAAAAATTTCAGTTTTCTAGCACCAACAGTTTCGTCGCTATGCCGTGGACAGACAGACGGACATGGCGAAACTATAAGGGTTCCTTGTAGGTACTACGGAACCCTAAAAAAGAACCCAGGTAACTGCGGTACTTGAGAAAACATGGAAATTTAAAAATTAATTTAATATGTGCATTTTAATACGAATTTTAAATGAGTTATTTTTCATGGTCACCTCACACATCCGCACCCGCACCGCACTCATTCACCCATTAAGAATTAAAAAGCAAATTTTACTTCAAATATTTATTACAAATAGTTAACATTTTGTCAATTTGATTCTTAATTGGTGGTATATTTTAACGGAATTACCTTGTATATATTTATTGATTAATGTTTTATTAAGATCTCAACAGAGCATGTTAATGTTATTACAGTAATTAAACTATAGAAATACATAAACTAGAAGAGAAAATAAGAATATTTTTTTCACTTTTATCTAAAGCTTTTATATTTTGACAAATTTTGTCGACAAGTATCATCGCATTGCATTTTTCTATCTTCATTCGAGTCGACGGCAAAGTCAAATCAAGGTGTTGACTTGCCATCGTGGTGAAAGGATTAGCCAATCTGTTAGGTGAGATCTTGCAGATTGTCCAAAGTGCGCCGGACGTAAAGAGAATATTTGTACGTCACTCGGGGATTGTTTGTTATCATTTTTCTATAATTTCACACAAAAACTATAACTGCCAATAATAGCCAACATCTCTCGATATCAACATAATGCTTTAATTGACTAAAGAGCTTTCTCTCAGGTTTTCAATTTGCTTGTGTTACCAAATACTTATTTTGATTGAAAACTCTCTTTATCGATTTTTTGATCTCCCACTGTTGATAAATGAGTGTTTTTTGAAGATAAATTAATAAAAACCGTCCGAGGTATTCCATCTAATTGACTAATTTCGTTCACAGTGTGAGGGAAAACTTTTTATGTTTGTTCTCGCGATAAAAGATATTTAACATGAGTAATAGGAACTTAACCTTTGAGGTCACATATTTATGACAAACAAAGAAATTGTGTTTACCGTTTGTATAGCTTTGTTTATCTTTGTTAATATTTTTAACATTTGAGAGAGTTATTTCAACGAACATTGCAAAGATTTGCGTAAGAATTTTCACGGTTCAGGCTTGCGTAGTGAGAAGATCCCAATTATTTTAGTTGTTTCCATGGCCAGTTAAGGCAATTAATATGAACGTATTAAACTAAAATAGCACTAATTTTATTTCAGTATTAAATGTTAAGTTCATATTAGTTGTTGAATATTGTTAAAAAAGTGTGTTTTTTGCTGTAAATAAAAGTCTCATGTTTTTTTATTTTCAATTAGCTGTATAATACAATAAAAACATTCGTTCTCATATTGCAAGGAGCGATAGCCGAGTGGGAGAACGTAGGACTGCTAAGTTAAAGGTCTCGGGTTCGAACCCACGGCACACACCTCTCGTCTTTTCGAAGATATGTGTGTATTTATCATATAAATTATCGCTTGCTAACGGTGAAGGAAAATATCTTGAGGAAACCTACATGCCTTAGAGTGCCTAATAAGTGCTCGAGAGTGTGTGAAGGCTACCAACCCGCACTTGGCCAGCGATGTAGACTATGGCCTAACCCTTCTCATCATGAGGAGAGGCTCGAGCCTAGCAGTGGGACATGTATTAGATACAGGGCTGCTATTATTTTATATTATTTATGCGTTCATATACGATTTTATTTCATCCTAATTTAGTTATGGGTTTCGATTTTCCTGCATTTGCTCATTTGGTATATCTGAGGCATTGTTGAATCTTGCAAAACAGGAGCATGGAAGAAGTGCGAAACAATTACGTCCTGATGCAAAAACGGTATTTCGTGCATAAGCCTCAAATTTGGTTGCAGTTGGTACAACATGTGGTTTATTAACACAAGAGCAATAGTTAAAAGTTAAATATAGCTTCTCATTCATTGTAAGCACGCAATTCCATTCTATATTTTTACATCCGTTCAGCTTCTTAAAAAAATATTGAAGTATAATAACGAATAAAATGTGACCAATAAAGCAGGGCTGTGATGAGAAGTGGCAGGGCTTTAAAAGGCGTACTCTCGGTAAATCAGCGCAGCCCGAGGCGACGACAAGTTGCTCGCGTCGGCGAGGCTGCTATTGCACCAGCACACTTTTCGGTGGAATCAATCATTGCTTTAACAAAAATCATTGACATTTCCTCGTGATAACTAGTAAGGGTAGGTTTTCGTTAGGCTAACATTTTGCAGCTGATTATTTGGTGTACCTACTTACTAGTGTTTGCACTTACAGACATTTATTATTGTTACCAACCATTATTAATAGTCTTTTAGACGTTTTTTCAGTAAAGTTGATGAAAATTGAGTAGGTATATTGAATCTATACACGCTTACTGTAATTTTGATACGGTGTAAAATAATAATTTCGAATAAAAGCAGTTAGATTGTGAGATGCACTCTTTTTGTATGCTCATTGCAATTTGTTTGTTACAACCTTTTTGCATAACGAGACTATTTCAAAATGGATGAGTTCATCCGAGAAAGCAACATGAATTATATCAGTTAATCGGATGAAATTTTGCATGATATTGAGAAAAGGTTACTCCCAAATTAAATTTTGATTTATGAATGCCAATTTGGGTATCAGTTGTGTTTCGTTAACGGTTGCACATTGGCATCAACGCTCGGTTATTGATAACTACAGTTAACTTTCTGTTTGCAGTACTCGCAATTAGGCCTTATCCTAGTGGAAGGGAAAATTTCTTTATTATACGGTCAACATCTCTTGCTGATAAATGGCCGGTAATATTTCTGCCGAATAACATATCGAACCTTTTCGTTACGTAGAAGGTTGTGTAAGGAGTCAATGTAATTGTGGCGTAAGAGCATATTTATCTGTGTGAACAAAAGCGTGAGAAATTTTTTTATAAGCACATCTTTTTTATGTTACCTGTCTAGCTGTCCCTACTTGAGTCCAAGTTCATTAAGTTCTATCCCGATGGATGTACCATAACTGTAATGTAGAACAAAACAAGGACTGTCAAATAGGAACAATAAGATTGGAAAGCGAGAAACACGTCGCCGGCCGGGCCACCACTAATGACTTAGCGAAACAACCAGCTCCTTCCAAAATTAAACAAGGTAAAAAAGCGAGCAAACGATCGATCACCGCGCCTCTCAAACAAAACACAGAAAAAACCACGTGAAACGATGTATGGAACAAATTAAAAGCTCAGCATGAGGCATTCTTGGGCCCACGATACACGGCTCAGGGCAAATATTAAAGCTGTCAGTTTTGTGTAATTTGAAGGCTCGTTTTCGAGTTATAAGTTATGTTATTGAATGTTTTCGGGGCATGTGCGCGCGCGCCGTGTGAACCCGCCTTGCCGGTAATGAGCAGTTCGAGTAAACACGAGAAAGTACCTTTATTTATATTGGGAAATTGAAATAACAATCAGTGTCTTTTACGATAGTAGTCGTTGGGATGTATAAATACCTTATAGTAGCTCTTCAAACACGCATCGACATTTAATCCGTATTTAAGTATTTGTTCCACGGTCGACTTCAAGTCGGGTAAGTCAAATACCATCAAAACGAGCTGTCAAAGTGTAAAATAACAGACATTAAGATATTAACTGTGTATGTAGAAGTTTCTAGTAAACCGTTGAATATTATAGCTGATGCACTGACGAACCCATTACTAGACATGACGCTAATAATAGGCACAAGGATAGCTTCCGCTCATTTCGCCAAATTGGACTCAATTACTGAAGTGAATTTTGAGGTAGCCGCAGATGGAGGGATAATGCACCGTCAGGTGTGGGTGCGCCGTGGCTGCACTCAAGTCAGGCTAACATAGGACCACTTTTTCAATACAAAGGTAATAAAAAAGCGCTAGTCACGCACTAAATGCCTCCCTGAGTCGACTCACGAGGCGTCGGCCAAAAGAAACAAACAAAATTGTTAGAAGCGCACAATCATGCACCCACACAATTATTTTCGCTTCGTAACACGTGTCAAATTTCAATTTAACTAACGTTGAAATTAACAGTGGGCGTAAACAGATTATTGATATTGTAGCCGATAAAAAAGTAATCGATGATCGCATAGAGCGCTCTCTTATTGTTATGAAAAAACGAGCCATTGTTACGTGTTTAGGAATTATTTTTTTCAACTTCGATTAAATGGACGCGCGAGTTTGTTAAAAAAAGTGGAACTTCATCAATCAGTGACGGTGTGATTGGGTACAATGGTGTTTCTCGCAATCGCCACGTGTAATCTGCCCGTTCCTAGAATGGACTACAATTTTTCACTTTTTAAATGAGATCAATTTAGTGACTTTTGAATTTGAGGTAGTTGCGGGCGATTCTATCAGTTTATTAAAATTGGCCCTTATTCATTACTGGACATCAAACATCAGATATTTGATGGGATTATTATTATACATTATTCGTGTTTCTTTTTTGATTTTTAAGAAAGATAACGGTAGTCAGTAGGTAAACGTTTCATCAACTTACATTTTTATTAATATACACTTATTTATATTCACAACTCAATTTATTTGTTAGCTAAAAATACAAAAACATGATTGAAATACGTACAAAAGGAAAAGATCAAAGATAAAGATTCAGAAATAATATGCAATAATAAGCTGAGTGAATGATAAATGTGAGAAAGGGAATGAATCGAGATGTGCGTGCAGACAAACAGACGACAATGTTCACCAAAACATTATTAATTTTAATTAAAGCCTTCGTTAACTTTGATTAATTGAAACAACGCTGGCTCAGGAACGTTGGATGAAAAGCTGCAGAAATTATATATTTATATAGTAAATTATTTATAATTACGTTATGAATGGTTCATACTTCAACTTAAAACTTAAAACTGGGTAGTTAAGTATATTTTCAAAAACACATGTTGTCAAAATTATACAAATTATTTGTTTAGGCCAATAATTTAACAAGCCGCCAACAGGTCAACTAGAACTAGTAAAGTAAATATTGGAATGAGAATGGATGGAGTTCATAAAATATGGCTGGTATCAGTAGTGGCAGTACAACTGCAATATATTTTTGATCCATTTTATAATGTCAATTTATATTACCAAATCATATTAAATGTTAGTTCAGCAACAATACTCTATTTAAAGGCGAAACTGCAACGTTTTTCTCCACAATTACTCCCCTCCCGTAATAATGCTCTAATCATAGGTTTGACACCCCGGCACCGTTACTTAGAAATTGTTCTATCAATGTTATAGTTTGCTCCACCTCCATTGCTGGCACAGTAGCTGCTTTCTAACAGTATGTTTAGTATATTGGAGCATTGGAATGGAAATTTATTGAGAAATTCTCTATTGTATGTTTTGCGGCTCCAAGGCGTGGAGCTGTAAGGTCTGTGTTGAAAGCCGAGGCTGCTAATACGCGGATTGCGGGGCAGGCAGGGGTAATTACAGCAAATGTGCCGCGTTTGTGTTGACAATACGACTCTGTTATCTCGACCGAACCCTTGTTCAAAGAACTAAGGAAAATAGCCTGCCCAAAGAATAAAAACTAAATAATTCCCTATGAAACCATTTTGCAAGTTGTCCTATTTATGTCACAGAATTATTTTACTGTATAGATTGAATTTACAGCCACATTTTTCATTTACTTATTTATTTATTTAAACTTTATGCACTAAAATGTACAAAGGCGGACTTAATACTAAAAGTATTCTCTACCAGTCAACCTTTGGGTGATGCAGAGATGTAGATAGTAGGTGCAGTTTTAAACACGTGTGGGCGGGAAAACACGGGGACTAGATAATAATCTAAGATAATAAATTACTAGCTATATAAAAAACATTAATATATATTAGGTTAATACTTAAATAATTATTAGTACAATATATATATATATATATATATATATATTGTTTATATATATATATATAAAGAAAATACATAACATTGATAATATATACAAATATAATACATACATACACTACAGTAAATAATACATAGTTTGAGACATAAACTAATGATGAGATGACTCCACCAATTCATCAAATAGGAGAGCACGAATCTTCATCTTGAACGAATAACGAGATGTTGCCATCCTGGTTTCGAGTGGAAGCGCGTTCCAGAGTAAGACAGATTGAACATAGAAGGCAGAGTTTACAAAACTAGAAGTGTGCGAGGGGCAGAGAAGTAGAAGATTATTAGTAGAACGGAGATTTCTGTCATGGTTAGAGCAAAGATATTGAAAATACGGAAGAAGATAAGAAGGGGGAGATGGGGAGTTCAAGAAAGAGTACAAAGTTGTTAGGGCCCGCAGACGACGGCGTTGGCGAATTGGTAACCATCTATTGAGAGCGAAAAGCAGATTTACATCTATTAGATAAACTATTTATGGACTTATAAATCAGCTCTGGAAACAGGCACACTTCACAAACAGGTTTTAAATTTTTTGGAGCTGCACCTTTTGAGACACACTTCCTTTTAGACCGAGTCTGTGACCCATTGTCACACAATTACACAGCTAATTACCCAGGCCGCCCTTCCTTCAATTACGACCCCTGCCCACGCGCTTGCAGCATCATCGCCTACCTGCATGTCACAACAATTGTCAATTTTTGGTCGGATCGGCCCACGGCAGGATGCTCGTGGCAGTCGTCGCCTACAAGACAAAGCACATTAGCATACCGCACGGGGCGCGGGGTGTGGCTGTATTAATCACGTCTCGGCTCGTGCCGTACGTCTGAGGTGATCAACAATGCTGGATAGGTAACGGATGTTTTTGCCTACAGGATTGTGTCTTCAGGGAGGTATTTTCGTCTTAGGTCTGTAATGTCAAAAGTACTTGATTTCAAACACACACACCCACACAAATACACACTTCTAAAGTTCTAACTATTTCAATAAGATTTGTCTTTTATTGAGCATAGTGTACATTTATTTTAATAATAATTAGCAATCTTTATCGGTGAAGGAAATCGTTGTGAAGAAAATTGCATACCGGAGACCCAATATGATGAATTTTCCCATTACCGTGTACCAACCTGCTCTTGATCAGGGTGATGACATTGACTAAATTATTCCTTCTCATGATAGGAAAAAGTCCAAGCTTAGTATTACGACTCGTTTAAAAACAACATTTTTCATTCTAATGCAATTGTGACGATACTTACATATTTGTTTTAATCTTTGACGGAACAATATGAACGTCAAGTCATTGTAGAGATATTATGGACCTTAATCAAAACGTTCATTATATACATTATACCCAATAACTAGTTATATATAGTAAATTAAATCTCATTCATATTAATAAATATTAATTTAAATTTAAAAAAAATCAAATAAAGTTTACATTCTCAATGTTGTTATTTAATAAAGATTAGTACTTATAATTTTATGAATGAGCGTCCATACATTGAATCTCTCATTCAAACATCAAATCAGTACCAAAGACTTGAATGGTAACGTTTGTGAATGGAACACATGAAGGACTATTGATGTACGCATTATGCGCTACAAGCAATGTATAAAAAAAACATTTACTGTTCAAAAATGTTAGAACATGGAGTATTAAGCCATGCAGCAAGGGAAATAAGATACAGTTTAAAACGTTTCAGCCGCATATATAAAAATTGTAAAATTATAAAATGTAAACAATTTTACCATTGATACATTTCAATATGATTCTTATGATAAAGGAACAAACACCAATCCGAATGCAAAATATAAAGATTTTATAGCTATCGAAGATGTCAAGTCATCAAAATATGTACTGGGTGATGAAGATGATGTCCGATATGGTTCTACACTGGGTACAATAGGCGATGGGAATTGATTTGAGATCTCCAGATTAAAGAAAGTGTTATAGGATTGTATCGATTGAAATATTGGAATTTAACAAGCTCTTAAGCCGCTGAAACGTGTGGATTTATTGAAACCGGTGGGGTTATTTGCTTATTGAGATTTTGGTTTCTTAACAAATAGTTTCTGTCAATTAGTAATTCTTTCACTCAAAACATGCATTTTTGACATAACGAAACCACGGATTACTCGCCTGGTTACTTGCCTGATATAAATACTTACGCTTAAAAACTCATTTCAAAAGAGCAAGAATTAGAGTGCGTGTTATTACTAATGGCTTACGACAATAGGCAAAACTAAATGGAAATGACCAATTTGTAAATTATTAACTGATATTAAATTATGAGAAATAATAAGTGAAGCTTCAAAATTTATACTTTATCGTCAAAATTACTAACTCAGCCACGGGTTAGGTTAGGTTAGGTTGCTGACTTAGTAATTTAGAAGGCAACATACATTTTTGGGGGCGAATAATGGTATTAAAAAGAAGCCTGTTTAAATAGCACCCTTAAATTATTTCTTATTTAATAGGACGAGGAATATACAAATTTATCCACTTATTTATCCACATTGTTGTGTTATAGTTTTAATAGAAGTAAAAATTATTTAGTTTTACATTTTTTTACTGAGTTGTGGCGCGCACTCTATTAGTTAATGATATTCTATCTGTGGTTGAAATACCTGAGTCGTAATAAAAGGTTTAATGGTTTTATGATTATTAGCTAATCCATACATATAATAAAATTTGAAATTATAAATGTCTGTTCATTAAAGACATTTAAGAAAAATTAATAAGAGGAGACTATAACAGCAGTAGAAGCCGAAACATATTTTTTGGATTTTTGTCTGTCTGTAAATATGTTCATAATTATGCTCCTTACAAGTAAATAAAATAAATTTTGTAGATGAATTTGGGATAGATTTTTTGGAAATTTAACTCCCAAAGGGGGTAAATTAGGCGTTGCAAGTGTATGAGGAAGGTTTCTCAATTTTGAAAGATATAATAACTCAGAAATATCGAACTTAACGGGGACGAAACCACGGGCAGAAGCTGTTTAACAATAAAGTAATACATTTTAAACTACATTTAAAATTGAAAGAGTGAAATATAACTTCTACATTTTTAAAAATATATTTGCAGTGAAAAGACGCCTTAAAATTGCTGCCTTAGAAAAAAAGAAAAATATTTTTAGTTTTACCTGAGAGGTAAAATTTGCGGCCGCTTACCGTGAGGTTTCGCCATTTAGCTATAAAGAGTATAAACACAAAGTCATAAATTAAGTTTTTGGGCTTTCAATATTTAACTTGAACATCCTCCATAATATAATTATATATATAACTACTTTGCCCGCCACCTCGTTTGCGTGGAATTCATTATATTAGTAATAGCTACGCCCACGTTTTGACCCGCATTAAACCTTACAGCTCCACTCCCGTGACGTTTAGCGTAATCTCAAATATCAGTTCAATATTCAGTAGTTCGCGAGAATAAAATAATAAAATTAACGAACTGACTTTCGCTCGCGGATTTGTCTCCGTGGTAGCTAAATACATTTAAACTGATTTTATAAATAAGTATCGTGCAAATAAATATAACATTATACTAAAAATATTGTTGTTTTGACATTAAAATAAAAACAGACAATTCAATTTTATTTATTTGTATTGATAAAACCTTCTTGTTGACACCTACTAAAATGCATTTTTACTCTGTGGCAACTAATGTCTTTGGCTGAAGAAAATTGGGACGTTTCATTACAACAAAACGCATTTAAATAGCTTTAAACTGAATTAAGAAAGCAACAAATTCAAAAAATAAAATTCAAATTATTTTACTGATTATATCAAAAGAAAATTGTACACATTATAATAAAAAACACAATATAAGTCATTATGGTAAGAGGTATTTTCGGAGAGATTTTCTCTTTAGTGTAAAACGAGTGCATAAAATTATATAAAATAAGAATGGAACGCGATGTGATGGAAAAAAAAGTTATCGTTAATACAAAACAAATATCTAAGATCAAGACAGTCTTTTAAGACAACTATATAAAAACGATATATAAATGTGATTTTCACTCTTTGCTACTGCTATGTACTAGAAACAGTGGGCATGCGTTATAATTTCTACTTAGTCCTCCGTGACACGATGAAATCACATATAAATATCTCTCACTTGTGTTGTAATGTTTTTTGTCTTTCAGGTGCAATACACGAATATAGCAACCTATATTATATTAGTATTATGATATGATAAAGATGATAGTGGCGGGTGATTTCAGAGCTGAACATTTTTTAAGACTTAAGTTTCATCAGTGCAAGCCTAGCGAACATTAGAAGAAAATAAATGTTCCTGAAACTTCTGATTTTTCTTTAATATATTATTATTTTTCTCACATAATTTATTATCATAAACATAGACACTACGTTACGTACATAAGAAATTATAAATGTAAACTCACAATAATTTAATAATCGTGAGTACAGAATGTAAGTAGTTACATTATCTGGTGCATTGTCCCATTGTTGGGCAAAGGTCTCCACCACCCATGAAATGGAATGAATCAGGTTTTGAATCAGGTTTTTCATTTTTTATTTAAGTATGTAACTAGATTTGAACTACGTCGATAAAAAGCACTTACCCGTGTGCCAGAATTCATTAAAATTTGTTTAGTTTGGCGAAAAAGAGGAAGCCTACAACCTAGCTACATAATATTTTTGTTTCAATATTTTGAAGATACATTATTTTCATTTAGTACTTTTTATATCCCAGACTGGCATAATTCGTGCTACTACTTGTCATATTTATAAGTTTTCGTATGAAAAATCTCGAGATCTATGACTGAAAATAATATGACCTAAATTCTATTGCATTACGTATTTAATTAGTATTTTATGACATACATAATATTAAACAGTTATTGATTTGTTGTATAACGTTAATCTGAAGTAAAAAAACCTTTTAAATATCATTATTTTATCTCGCCAAAGTACAAGAAATTACTAAGAAACTGCTCCATGACCAGTTTCCGATTTTGACATAAGAAATTGCGTTACTTGCCTGTAAAGCTGTCAAATCTGCTAGAAGATAGTAACTGGCAAGCTGTCATTTTTTTTGCCAAGCAGTTATCAACCGTATCTGTATGGAATAAGGATGCACTAAATCCGAGATGTACCGGTTACTTTCCAAACTATTAGTCGATTTCGAAATCAACTGGAAATTAGTCACATTTACAGAATAGCATAGCGGATGAAGTATTTCGTTTACGATACAAAGATATTATAATCCTCATTTTTTCACATGCTGTTTTATGATGACGATATACACACTTCAATTTTACAGCTGGTTACTTATTTAATATTGTAAAGCCTCTAAAGATTTTTGCCGCCCAAAGCCGAACCCTGCAATTTTTGTCACGGTCTTTTCCTTTAAAGTCCCAGCATTAAGACAATTGCTAAGACCCATTCATACTTTTTCCATAAGCCTCATTGTTTATCGATTGAGGCGTTTATTAGTTAAATTTAAGGGCCATTATGGTATCGTTGAGTTGTCCGTCGCCAGATCTTTGTTCCTGTAAGCACACAGGAACAATGCGTCGCGTCTTGTGAGGCCTGACTTTTTGCCTTTGTCTCGAGACGACCACGATCCACGAATCAAGAATGTGTGTGAGTCATAGGTTAATATTTTAATTTGTGGTATTAAAATTTTAAATGCAGATCAAATTGCTTTCTAAAAAAAATCGTACATACAAATAAGACACTTTTTAACCGACTTCAAAAAAAGGAGGAGGTTCTCAATGCGGTTTTTTTTTTATGTTTGTTCGCCGATTACTCAAAGACGCCTGGACCGATTTGAGAAATTCTTTTTTTGTTTGAAAGGATATATTTTTCATGTGGTTCCATTTTCTTCAAGTCACGTTCTGATGATGGGATCCAAGAGAAATCATGGGTAACCCTCAAATTTCAAAGGCTTCTATAATGTTTTTCGTATATTACCTGAAACTACTTGGATATTTGCATCTAGCAGTCAGCATTTTAAGTTGCTTAGCTGATGCTAAGGTACAACTCCTCAACGGTTAGGAGTACGGGGATAATTCTTTTAATATAGGCACCTTATATAAGTTTTCCGTCTCAAGTAACCGTCGTCGTCTCCTCATTCGAGAAACATTCTTGCTCGGTCTACCCATCACTTAAAATCGTAAAATAAAATAATTTTTAACAAAAGAAAAACCAACTTTAACAATTAGGTAAATTAAAATTATTATATAATTAAAAATAAATTTACTTCGCACAAAATAATACGTTTTTTCATTTAGTTATATAGAAATTATTAAATAATTATTTTATAATTCTGAAGTCGGTGCCAAGTAAACAATAACTCTGTATAGATAATATCAATCTTTCTAACAACTATTTTCTGACTGAATATTAGTTATATTTCTGTGGTAAGTACCAATACTGGGCGACCGCGCACTAGCACAACTACGCCTCTTTTTATTGTGTGTACTGTAATTTGATATTGTAGAAAGGTTGTTATAGCTTTTACTTGGCACCGACTTCAGAATTATAAAATAATTATTTAATAATTTCTATTTAACTAAATGCAAAAATGTATTATTTTGTGCGAAGTAAATTTATTTTTTTATTTCTAGTTTACCTACTTTTTGAAAATTAGTATTGTGTATTTGAAATAATTTGCATGTTTAAAATCTTAACTTGGACTATGCCAAATCTTTTCACCTTTTCTGTTTTTTTGTAATTCTTCTTTGTTTTTATTTCGATTCTTTCTTCTTTATTTGTACCTTGACACAATTTGTCTTGTGAAATTTCTCGAGGATAATAATTGCAAGAAAATAAGGTTCTATAACGTTGCATTTCTTAGCTCTGTCGGTACGTAGCGGGCGTGGCAACGTTGTCGCCGAGTCCCCGGGAACAAAGACGTTTAATTGTCGGTTATCCGACGATAAATCCACGCAACCACTCATTACTCGATATCGAAACGTTGTTAATTGAAACTTTTGCTTTTTTATGGCGACGGCCGCGACACACGATGCCTTAGGTACGGCAACGTATTGTTTAAAGGTTAGAATGTAACGTTTCATTTTTAATTTATGTGTAAAACAATTTGTTGCAGAAACGTATAATTAATATAAATTATTCTTTAAAAAAAAAAAAAATTGTAAAATTAAGTTCTACGAACTACATAGGTCGTAAAGTCATGAAGTACGTGTACGTACTGGTACTTCATATTTACCTAGTTCATAAGGCTATGTATGCATGTACAATGACATTTTTTACTTTGAATTCGTATAACATGGATGTCGCAATTATTAGTTATAAATCTTTCTCTCTGTTTTATTTCTCTTTGTTATATTAATTAACAACACATATCACACAATTTGATCGTACGGTTTTCCTCTATGGTATCATACTTTTCCACCTAAACAACACCTCGAATCACCAACTTTATCACCATCAATCCAATCAAAAACAACTATTCTCTACCAAAACTGCCTCTACTCAAAAAATAGGAAATAACGACATATATCATTCGCACCTCGCGCCAATCGGACATTGATTTATATCGATGCTTTATTTGATTCGATTGTATCATCAGAATGTCATAAATCGCCGCCCCTGCCGCGTCCCCTACCATATCGATATATATTTCCTCCAGAGTTTTTCCTGATGTCATTATGTTTGTATAGGTGATAACTGAATCCTCCCCAGTATTAATGTTCATTGGGATTTCTTCTGTTTGATGTTTGTGTGTCTTATGTTTCAGCAAGTTAAAGTTAAGTTAAGTTACTTAAATTTGTGCTTGTTTGGATAAAATTGTGTTATTTATGTGGAGTGTGAGGAAAATAATTAATCTTTACGTTCATAAACTTGTTATAGTTATGTGCTATAATGTATTATGATATTTTATAAGAAAGTAAATCATTTCTAATACAATTTGTATTAACCACTTTCCTAGTATTTTTCTTACACAGTATATTTAGTCTAGACACTCCAACACTAATTCAGACGCTTCGAGAAACCAAAATATCAAACATAGTTTCACATCTTCGTTTATTACACAAACTGCATTATTTGTTTGCAAACGCAAACAACAATCGCTCTCAGTTAGTTCCAGTGACAGCTTCCGCAATTCATCCCCATCTCGTCACGCGGTCCCTGACCAACACCACATTTTTTCTTGTCCAAATAAATTAATACAGGCGTCTTGGGACCACTCCACCCGGCGACTTGTCAAATTAATTTCTTCTCGCAAGACAATTTGTCTGGCGCTTGAGGGCAACGAAAAAACTTTAGTATCGATTGCTTGGCGATTAGTCAAACTAGTTCCCATTCGTTTTTTAGTTATCGTTTTAACAAGATTTATATATTTTTTACTATTCATATAAATAGGATCAGTTATTGATTTGTGTTTCTTAAAAGATGGTTTACCTTTTCCACCGTTTGCGAACTACCTGTTTTTAAAGAACATATATATTTATTATAAAAGATTTGAGTCTATACATGGCTTTTTACTTACGATATATTAGATATCACGGCATATTTACCATGTATTTTCTTGAAACGGGTTTTCTGATATTTCGCAGCTGTTGCAAGGCACTTTTTTGTAAATAATTCGATAAATTTGGTCGTATTCATAACTAACATTTCCCTATAACCAAAAATATCATTGCCTGTACAAGCCTCAAATAAAAATTCAAATCAAATATCTGTATTGGTCGGTCAATTTAACCCCAACTTAGGCTAAACCTATCCTAGGAAGATTTTCCAACATTTGAGGGAACTGAAGTCGCTAAAACTTTTTATAGGTAATAAAATAAATAGGCGGTCGCTACGCACGAGCGCGTCTGCGTCTCCATTGCCGCGCCCAAAATTAAAGTGCGCTTTTTTGAAAGCACCAATCTCTTCGGTCACACTCGATAAACCTGCTCCGTGCCGATTGCGGTCTTCCCGAGTACGTGGAGCTGATGCTTAGGGCTACAATGTATTGGGCAGGTGTTCACGGAGGGTGCTTCTAAGTCAAGTGCGTTTATGCCGAAGAATGGAGCTCGATTTAGTCGACTTTTCCACTTCAGTAGTCGCCTTTAGCTAGTTAATTGACAGAATTAGTACTATTTAACTGCTGCTCTGGACATTCAGTATATTTTGCTGGATTATTTTATTTTACAGCGTTTTATTAAGATATGGTTTAAAATGATGTAATGCATTGAATCGAGTGATAGATATCAATTAAACTTGCACATTGCATGCTTTATGTTAACGTCATGTAAGCCATTTATTGCTAGACTTAAATATCGCGCATTTTGAAGTCATTTCGTTTCTTGTTTTAACACCTGCCGGACTAGCATAAGAAGCGCGAAATATATTTTGTCGTCATGCCAGGCCCCCGTCCTATTTAAATGTAGGCGACAAAACAGCATTTCATTTCATTTTTAGGCCGAGTGAAAGTCTGCTAGCCCACTGAAAAGACTAGTTCTTTTATCTCCTTTCTAACCGCAGCGTGTTTTCTCTCTTTCCATCTTCAGCTTTAACCAGTTGGTATTGGAATCGTAGCAGTGGCCGGGGATCGCGCCGCTTTACAATTAGCCTCGCTAATGGCTCAAAGAGTTATCTCCGAGGAGCGCACACTACACGAATTACAATTGTTTCTACTGGTACTGATTCTAATATGTGCTGGAAATTGTTAGAAAATTTAAAAAAAATCTCTACTTAGCTGTAAGGTAATCATTTAAATACAATATAGATTAACGTAAAAAGACATGGGGGTGACATGATCAGACTGTAGAATCCGTCAAAAATCAAATCCAGCAAAAAGTAATCACGGTCTAACATCTGACGACAAAACTAACATGTTGTAAATAGTAAAAAGCGATGCGTCGGTGTATAAATCAAACGCGACCGAATGTGACGTCACGGCGTCAATATGGTGTCAGTTGGCGCTGACAGGCAATATGAGCAACCGCGATATTGTGGCTCAAATGAAAATGTTCAATGCTGGGATGTTTCTGTGGATGTGGCTTGGTTTTAATATCATAGGGGTAAAATTAAATGCAGATTTAAAGTACAGAGGACTAAATCATGGTCAAAACTATCAGAAAGGATGTTCTGTCTGAAACATTTTAGAAGATATAGACTAGTCTATATCTTCTAAAATGTTTGATAACATATTTGGTGAAATGAGGTTTGATGAAATGTTTGGTGGTCAAGGGCCTAGGCCTTGATCATCTAAAAGCCTCATGACAGAGCAAACCTCTGAAGGACTTTGAGTGTAACATAAGCGTACCAGCTTGATTCCAAGCACAGCTCTCGTCAATTGACACGTCTGTCGTTTAATTTATTCAGTCAACTTTTACTGCAATAACAAAATACACCAATTAAAAACAAACAAAATCTCTCAAATTGCATCATCCAATCAAAATGCCAAAATCACCACACAGCACAAAGTTGTAAAAACCGAAATGAAAAACACGAAGCTCGTAACAGTGTGTAATGCAACCCTAAGCTGTCGCGGCAACACGGCAACGGCAACAAGGCAACAGGCAGCAACACAAGGGTAACTTCGCGACCGCGACACGACGAATACGACCGACAGGCCACAATTAACTGTAACTGTTGTTGCTAAACAACTGGATCCTATAGGGATGTGTTTTGTGGATGTTTTGTTTGGATATAATAGATTAGATTGAGATTAGAGTAGATTCTTGTAGATTTGACAACTATTTTTCATTGGCATGTAAGACCGGCGCTCTTCCTGATTTTGCAGCGAGTCACCTGTCACAATGACACCTTCGGTTGGCTTATTGCTCTGAGCTTCCTTGGCAGTTAGGTAAAAAAAAACAAAATATGTCATCAAAGCACCGAGTGATATTATTTTCTAACCGCTATGTTTTTGTTAACTTGATGATGGAGCTTTTGATACTTTTTAAAGACATTATTTACTAAACAAATTTCGAGGTACATAAAAATAAATTTCCACTGACATCAGGCCGTCATTTTCGCGTCTCGCCATCAATTTCTCCGTGTCGCATTACCCATTCCGTGGCGGCGCGTCACCACGTAGTTTCTCCATCCATCAAGGATCATCCCAGTTTGCTCGGACCCTATTGTTCCCCTCTTTTATTTATAATTTGATTTCAACAAGCTGTCGCCGCCATTGTGGTGCTCTTGTGTGCTGTTTAATTTTAATCAAATTTGACTTTGGTTTAGAATTGGTGTTTGAAAGTTTGAATAGGTAGAAAATGTTGTGGTTTTATTGAAAAGGATTTGATTGACTTTTATAGAGTCGGTAGGGATTGTTACTTACTCTAAGACCTAATTACACTAGTTACTGATAAGTTTTGGATAGTTAAGTGCTGGTTAATTTAATTTAATACTTATATTACTTTGCATCTGTAAAAAAAGGTTCCGAATGGGCTTTCTGTATCTATTAAAAGTTCTACAAATTATTACAGATTACACATTCGAGCAAAATGATCTTAGACCAAATTAAATTATTTTTCATCGTGATTGTGTATTATTTTATTTTCGCTCTAAAATGTATCAACAATGAACATGCAATAGTGTTACATTTTGCATCATATTTCATCGCATTAATGACAGATTAGTATTAATATATAATCCACGCGATAAGTTAGTAGTACAACTGGTGCACCTGATTCACCTTGATGATAAAATTACGTCGTAGTAATTGTTTTTTTGTTTGTGACAATAATTGTGTTTGTATTCCTATTGCTTATATTACTGATATATAGCATTACAAAGTAACAAGTCATTTGCACCTCGCAGTTTAAGTCACGGTCAAAAGTTCTCTTAGTATCGTAGAAATTGTTGAAAATAAAGCTTTCGCTTGAGTTTTTGCTTTAGCAACCTATTAAATAGATAAAACGTTTACAAGGGATTATAAACGAAGAACAATTATTTAACTAAAAAGTCTTATTTTTGTTTTTTTTGACTTCAAGTATGAATATAATATTGTGTGTACACAGTAATGCTTTGAATTTCTTTAATTTGGCTGCCAAACCCTAAAAAAATCCCATCACTCCGCTTGACATCTCGCAATCAACTAGGGTTGCCATAACTGAATTAGTTACAGCTTCGAATCAAGGAAACAATAACCGCAAACAGAGGGTAGGCCGCAACATTTGTGTCAATACCTTCAACCCTTATTCGTACAGAAATTAGCCGAAGTAGTAATATTATACGATATTGTTACTGTTATGGCATCTTTGAGTGTGGTTGTGGTTGGGTTTTGATTAGTTTGGCATAGATCATGGCTCTCTCTTGATCTGTTTAGTTGATTCGTGGAAGCGATGATTTCATTCGGTTAGTTTTGTTGGAGCCCTGATTTCTACCTCTTATGACGCTCATCGTCATCATTACAATGGACCACGCTTACCTAAAACTTATTTCATTTGAAGTTTTTCATTTTAAATTGATTTGCACAAGGCTCTTAAAACCTATTTCAATTATTGTATATCCTGGTAGTCCACCAAAATGTTTCGTAGGTAATTCCAGAATGAAAATTTCAATACCAATTAAACCGATTGTTTGCGATATTTATACTAAGGAGCCTTCTGCTGTAAAGTATCATCATTTTCGAACTTTAAGGTCTACATCGCAGTTAGTTTTAGATGTTAGACGCTAGCTAAAATGTGCTCAACTACCCACAACAAAGGTCCCCATTAGAAATTTAAGAAACATGTTCACATTATGGCTGGATTACGGGTAATTCGGCGCGTCGAGTTTAACTGGGTTCGATATTGGGCCCATATGGCGTCGTTGGGCCCCATGGCGTTGGTTCATATTATTGCTGGATTAATTATTAATCTCAACTCTATGCGAAATAAATCAATGCCGATTGGTTACATCGGGTACTTTTTGGAAAATAGTTGGGTGATTTGATACCTAGTTATAGAAATAGTATAGTAGAAAATTTGTTGCGTGAATAGAAGTTATTGTTTTTATTTTCTTGAAGTAATCAAATAAAACCTGCTTCAAATAAAAATTAACCTTCAAAATTAACTGCATTTATATCAACCGTCTTGTTGAAAATCTTGATTTCATAATTGACTGATCTAGCTTCGACCAATTGAAATTTTTGCTTTTCTTGATTATTATAAAAAAGTCTTGATTTTGGTTTAGTCCTTTTCTTTGCCATAAGTTCATACATCACTGTTTTTTTCTTTTTTTTAATATTACTTTCTTGTAACCTAATTCATCAAGTATTACCATACAAATACGAATCAATATTTACATATTTTCATTATTTACATCACAAAACCACTGACTTTGCAGTTACAATAAAACAATTTGTTTACACTGCAAACTAGTTATCCATCTCTATTGTTGATTTTTTTTATATTTCCCCCTTCAATAAAAAAGGGTGAAATTTTAAAGGTTCCTCTTTTATTTGAGAATTCTACAGGCCAAAATTATCCGACAAAAATATCGTTTAATTTGCCAGTAGGGTAAGATTTAGTTGGTGCATATTGCGAGGCTGTGCATGTTCGTCTGTGTGTGTGTGTGTAAAGACAAGCGTGACGAAATTTCGTGCATGGGGCATGCGGTGATGCAACCCTTCAGTTTCACACCGCGGTCTGCGGCCGCTGAGGGATGCTGAATACTACGAGTTAAATGTTTTGATACTTGTTAGCGACCTTTTAAGGTCTTTTTAGGATTTTACCCGATTGCTAAGGCATTATTATGTTTATTTATTGCAGTGATAAAATAAATTTTATATTAAGCAGGTATTGTCTATAACTTAGTATTAAAAACATTTTTGATTAATTGCATTTATTGAATTTTATTACACAAGATTTGTATTTTGTATATATCTGTCTTGTAGCAAATAATATTGTAGCTATCTTTGTGTAAAAAATATATCTTTATCGCTTGCTAATCTTATTTTTACTTTAATACTTGCGTCAAAACATATAGTTATCCCAAATCAAAATACGAAACCTTTTTAGTATTTATAACCCTTTAAATTTTTATATTTGTAAGTATCAAACCGTTTGATCCCGCTATACGGCTCCCTACGTGGAAAGCGTGAAATTCGTACAATAAATGCCTTTGTATTGTGCACCCTGTTGACTTTTGGACACTACTATACCCTATACACTACGATACACTACGCCAAAACTATCAAACATTCTATCGTATTTCTTTTCATATAACTCCTAATCTAAAATGCAGGGAATGTAAATGAGGATCGATGGCACATTTCCAAACTCTGAGACTAGTTGTCTTTTTAATGAAAGTACCACACATCTTGAAAATTGATAGATAAATCCGTTATTAAGTAAGCACTTTCATCATTGCATTATAATATTACAGTGATGCTAAACATGGCAATAGGCCTTTTCATGTCATTCAGGATTTTGTACGTAGATCCCTGTGTAATAAATGATTATTTTAAAATTCTCATTCAACAAACAAAAACCTTATTTCAGGTAGCTCCAGAACGGGAGGAAAAGAAACAAATACAGAAGTAAGTCACTCTTTCAAACATTTACTACCGCAACATTTTTAACTGCAGTTAAAGCAGGTGACCAAAAACCATTGACGAAAATTACCTTGCACTAAAGTTTACGCATAGTACGATAAGATCATTGATGATATCGCGAGCTATTATATGGAGCTTCACATGTGACGGACTCTTTACGGTGCACACGAAGGTTCTTTAGGAAAGCCTTAGGGCTGCACGGTAAGGGTGCAGACATTATAAGGTGAGGTAATCACCTTGCAATTATATTTGATGTACCATGTAAAAACATAAACACCTCGAAACTACACCGCCAAATATTAAATTACTCATACCTTAAAGTGGCATTTTAAATTGGCCTCATCTCTATTATCTTGGTTTGTTAAAAAATTCTCATGTAAACTAGACTATAAAACTTAAAAACCAATTACAATTTAAAATACAACACAAATTCATAGTTGTCATATTATTAGTTACCTATTTTACATAATAACAGATTAATTAAATATGAAAATCAAACCACTTTAATTATCGTAAATCAAATACCTAAATAAGGAAACCAGTGAATTGGACAACTATTTATTAATTGTTGCTACTTATTTGTCGATTCACCAATCGATTGGCCGATTAATATTATTTATATGTTGATTTACAACTCGATTCTAATTTACATCTGAGGAGAACTGTAATAACTACTAAAGTGTCACTAAATCAATATTGTTTAGCATAGGTATGCGAATTGACTTACCTATACATTTAACCTGTTATTATTTATCTGTTTATTGTAAGAATAACATTGCGGTTGTTCTTGATTTGAGTCGGCAGAAGTACATTAAATGATGAACCATATTAAAAGTAAAGCATAATTGTATTCAAAAGCAAGAAAATAGTAGTTGACTCTGGGCAACAATTGGGGTAGTTTTTACTTGAATCTAAAGCTTAATACTACTAAGCTAAAAATCTAAATGGAATTAACATGAACTTATTTAGAATTTGTCATAGATCCAAACACAAAGGCCTATTATTTACTTTACATTCGCTATCTAATTATTTCTAGTGCACCAAACTACCTATTAATAATTTCTTATGCTCTCTTGTCCATCCAAAGGTTGCCTGTAAGAAATTGCTTTTATAGCGATAAGGCCGCCCATTGTACTATCTAAATGATGTGCTTTTTGAAACTGACTTTCTTATTTGTGTACAATAAAGAGTTATCTATCTATCTATCTATCTATCTACATGTGACAAATACGCATGTCAGTGTGGAATACGAGACAATTACTTAACTTGTAATTATGGCATAGCATAGGTAAGGCGTCGATGGATAGTCGATAACAACGTCGCTCGCGCATGAGGGCGGACCAGCTTTAAGATATAGACGGACGATTTTCCGACGTTAACTTTATTAGTATAAGTTAATTATTAATATAATAATTGGCTCTAAGCCGTTGTAATTAACTATAAATAAATAAATTAATTAAAGTCAATAGGTCTTTTGTTTCCAGTATTAGATTATAACTTGTGTTGGTAATGAAAAGAGCAATATTACCTTTAGCTTATCCTAATCTTAGCTTGTAATTATGGCATAGCCTTTTGATTTATTGGTATGCCACTGCTGACCGAGAAGACTTGAGTTCAATATTCGTATCTAATTTTGGCGTAAAAATGAGAAACTGCTGTTGTATTTTTTTATCGGCATCGTATTTCAACAAACTATCCCTCTATTGCATATTTTATGTACATTTATTTACAGAATTGATCTGTTTTAAAACTAAGCAATCGCACGTTTACTCAGAACTGTCGATCATACATTGCACATAAATTAAAATGTGAAATAGTAAATTAAACGTAGCGAGTTTAATTATAATCCTTCAAGTGTTCACGATGTGACATCACCATTGATTTTATCAAACGATCCTTTACCAAGAACCTGCTGCGGCAGGTGCAAGGTTCGATGCCCGGCTCCGCATTGTTAGGCAAGGGGTAAAAGCCTTTATTGCACAACTAATTAAAGTTTTCGATTGCAAAGTTATCAACTTGTATTTCAGATAGGAATAAGTAAATTATTGATAGTTGACGGTCACTAATTGGGTAGTTAGTTTTTACTTTTTCGAAAAATGTCATGTTTCCTTGGAAATTCTTTAATTTATTGTCTTTTATTGAATTATTCTATTTTAGTGGCACAAAGATAAAACTTTGTCCAGGTATGGACATTCTGTGAAAGTGTTGTGTCGTTTTGCGAAAGGGCGTAAGATCTAAGACAGTAACCAAGTATAACAATATTATTGCTTGATATCCAACAAGTCAAGATTTTTAAGACTTAGTAAGTTAATTTACCGATTGTTTTTATTAAACAAACAACTATAACGTATTAAATTATATAACAACTATATTTCCCAAAACATTTAATGCAATCAGGGACTGTACAATATCAAAATTACCAGTTAATTTCTTAATTTGATCCATTGAGCTGGAGTAACAAACGGCTGGTGTTGCGAGCCTCAATAATTGCGAGTCGTGGAATTCGGTCGTGATTAATCAACGCTGGCATCACTTCGATGGTCCCAATTAAGAAAGTCGATAGTTTCATTTTGTCGATTTTCACTTTTTTACATAAATGCATTCGCAAGAATGAGTTCTACAATGTGCATATTAAATTTCATTAAAATTCTTCATTTTGACACATTTTTGAGTATTAAAATTGTCGATAGTGATTACGCGTCCGTACAAGATTGCGCTATGTGGCATATCGCGCAATCTTGTACGGATAACATGTGTTGAACAAAAAAAAACGAAAAGAAATGCCCGGGAATTATGAAAATCCTGGATTACACGCGGGACCTGGTAAGTAGTTTAATAATTTTATTATTCAATTAATGTTCAGTTTTTATACAAAGCAGCCATAAGTTATATTATGATTTTGAGCAATCATCGTTGTTTTATAAATCAATAAAGACCGTTCCCTTTAAAAATGAAGGTAATGGTAGATCCGACATTTTTAACTGAACTTGAGCATTTCAAGATTGTCGAAAGTGCCGCTTCCTACTTTCTTAGACGGAAATTAAGCAGGTCTGTTTGCCAGAAGTGTCAAATTCGACATTATTAAATGTTTGCATAATCTGTTGATTTGTCGGTTGTAACACAAATGACATTTTTAAACGGAACTTATATTAAATGGTTGGTCCCAAGTGGCACTACCGACTTTTTCAAATGGCTACTGGGTGTGTTTTTTTGACGGATGTATCTCTGTTGATCGATTTCGTTTCAATATTTTAGGAATAAACATTGTGTTTAGTCTTTTAAGGTATCAAAATAATTATTATTTACTTTCAGATCGAGTTTCTTCTCAAATACCGGCCCATTTTGGAAATTAATTAGTTCAGCTGCAATATTTGATTAGCGACGTTTTTAGTGACTCGCATTCATCTAAACACCTTTTGGTGAACGTCTTATCACTACTGCTGAGGTTGAAGCGACTGTCAATGCACCGAAAATCCCTAGAAACATCGAAATTACTGAAACGATGGCTTATTCACTATCTACTTTGGCAAAGGCAGATTTTTCTTTAAGATGTTCCGTTTATATAAATTAATGGTGTGGATGGTATCCGGGTAAATAAACAAACGCGAATAAACGCCAGTACCGTGACATCTTTGAGGCAAATTTAAATATTTCCTTTCATTTACCGAAAAAAGATCGCTGTGATATTTGTCATGGTGTTTGATAATATTGAGTTCGCGAATCAAGAAGAAAAGCAACGATTCTAGGAACATCAGGAGGACAAGAAAAAGCTCGTGCTCTGAAAAATGTTGACAAAGTTGATGGAAGTAAGAATGATAATCTTGTAGTTGCTACGTTTGATTTCTAAAAAGTTCTTCAAAACACACATTTTCTATTACAAGAGGAAGTTAAATGCTTTCAATTTCAGTATTTACGATGTTAATAAATAAGCTGCAACTAGCGTTATGTGGAATGAGGTTATTGCAAATAAGAGAGCGAATGAAGTTTCTAGCTGCTTGTACGCTTTTATAAAAGAGAATGCTGAAAAAGGGGTTGACAAATTCAGGTTTTGGTCGGACAACTGCACAGGGCAGAATAGAAATCGCATCGTGTTTGCTTTATATCTTATTGCATAGAGTATAATTATGATATGGGTGAGGAACCTAAGACTTTAGTTGTTCTAAGGACAGGGAAAAGAAATAACCAGCGCATAAAGCATTTTGAACTCAATCAAGCCTATAACGACGAACGCATCTCCATTCCGTACGAAAAGTATAAATACTTGCTACTACTTACTTACTCTATGTGTAAGTCTCTAGCAATCCCAAAAAAATATCATTCATCTATAAAGACTTGACGCATGTACCCCCCAAAACAAGACAAGTTAGTTGATAGCGATATTGACTAATAATTAAGCTGTTAAAGTTTTAAAATGCTATTTCTTTGTTTTTTTATTTTTACAACCTTTTTTCATACTGTTTAATTTTAACGAATGTAGAAAGATTTGATTTTACTTTATTACTCGTAATTAGGTTAGTTTTGAAACGTGATTTTGCTTTATAAGTAGCTATTACGTACGTTACCAAGATAAAAATGCAAGTCTGTTTAAAAAATAGTTCCTACGTAACGTTCGTGTGGTGAGATTTGATATTACTTTATTTTGTTAGTTTTGAAACGTGATCTTGTTGTTAAGTAGCTATTAAGTACTCGTTCCAAGATGAAACTGCAAGGCTGATTAAAAAGTAGTTCCTATATTTTGATAGATTCTAAGGTTGCTTAGGTATGGTGTTTAACACTTTCAAAAAATCAAGTGCCATTTTAATTTTCTGGTTTTTACACTTTATATAATAATATAATAGTTTTTATACAGTTGTAACGGAATGTCCCTTATTTTAATGTGATACTGTCCAATAATACTTTTTTGAATTGTTTTATAGTATTTTAGCCAAGTCAAAGTCTAAATATCATTATAAGTAATAAATAATAATATTAACTAATATTGTTCGTTTCATTATTTAATTTCTCCTTACATTCACCGGCACTCCCAACCCATTTCCGACATTTTTTATTCACGACTTAACATTTAAAAATGTCGCATATTCCACTTCCAACCAAGTTCATCAATAAAAACCCAATTAAAAATGTCGAAAGTGCCACAACCGACAGTCTGTCAGTATTTTCTTCCGTGATAAAATGTCGTATGTACATTTTCTCGTAAAATACAAGTGTTTATGTAATTTCAAATATAACATAATATAAATATACGTATGTTTAAGATATATTCCAAGTTTAAGGTTACTACGATTTGTATTTTCTTTTTGGGCGTAAAAAGAAACTTCAAACTGCTCTACTGAAAAGTGCTCATTTTGAAGATACGACTTTCTTGATTGGGACCATCGACTTCATCGCGCGATTATAAGCTTTTAAATATAGGCGGGGGTGCGCCGGCCCTATATAAATTAGCTGGCGATGAAAACGACTCAACGTAGTGATAGGAAGCTAGAAAATTAACGATTCTGTCGATGTTTATAATTGGATGTTATAGTTTGTTTGTAAAGAAAACATATGACTTGAGTTTTTGAATTGATAAAAAAATGAGAACAAGTCAGGCAATTTGTGATGTGATCTATGTTATCCATAATATTCGTAGTAAAGAGTCGGTTTCTACAGATTAGATTAAATGACAATTATTTAATGACACTTATATGAATATTATATCATTAATAACACACAATATCAAACTTGCAATTTGTTATGCAAACAAATTTGTTTATCATAGACGTAATTCTTATTTAAGATGAGGTCCCGTTAATCACAAATTATACATAACTGGTTTGCTGCGTCTTCGTCGTAAAAATGAATAACATCACCATCGATATCGATAAGTGCATCGGCCATCTCTACCCAACCCTTTCCCGTAGCGGGCTGCATCGCTCCGGGCGCAGCGAAACAGTTAACTAAATTAAAGTGAGTGTGAAGACCGCTGCAGGGTTAACTATTTCATTCCATTTATTGCACAACTCCCTTAACCCTTTAATAAAGATATAGAGCCTATTAACTAAACTTACTTTGCTTTTCTAATGAGCTTTTATATTTATTTGATTTGATTTGGTGATTTGAGAAATGGTTACTAGATTAATGATGCCCGGAAGCCTGTTTTATAAACGTGCCGGGAATATAAGCTACTTCATGCTAGTAAGGCAAAACTTATTTTTTTTTACCTTTACGTATAGACATAGATCTGATGCCGCATACTGATCTTATTATCTGACATAGGAAATGTACGAGCTTAAGTTGCCTACTATTGTAGGTATTCATACCCGTTACTTTGGTCCGACTGCCAACACGAAGTTCCTGCTTAAAGTGCTTACTATTATGCTTACAATAGTAGGCACTTTAAGAACGATCTTTTCCTATGTCAGATAATAAGATCAGTATTTCGGCATTATATCTCTCTGTAAATACGTAAATGTTGCCAAATGGTCATTTTATCTTATTATGATGGAATAGCTTATATTACATGCATGTTTATGAAACAGGCCACAGAAGTAATTATAACTATGGCATAATATTATAGTTTAGAGTTGAAGGTAGGTATAATGACACAATAGAATTATAATTGATAGATAACAAACAACTATTGACCAAAGAAAATACTGATAAATAATTAAAAATCTTAGTAAAAGCGTGGCTACAATTTTTGTAAAAAAGTTCAGGTTAAATATAACTGTTATTACGATAACTAGTCATATTTTTTTTTTCTGAACTCCTCCTCCTCTTTTTCCTGTCTTCAGAATAAAACATTAAATAGCATGCGGGTTTTAAATAACTTATTATCATAATTATCTAATAATGATATCTTCAAGGAACCCATAGGGGTAGTATAGTGACATAAAATGTGGAAGCAATTGCAAAAATAAAAGCTTTTATAAAAGTTTGCAAAGAAGCGATGCATACTTTGACGTTTGAATAAATTTGAAATTCTGTACGAGGATCTACTTTTAGAATCCGTAATGTGTCTATAACGCATTGACAGATCAATTGATACGCATAATGATACACAACCCTTTCAAAATCACATGTTTTATGTATCATCCGCAAATGTCAAAGCAAGGGACCATTACTATTGAACCTCATCAGAATTGTTAATGCCAACACAACTTCCAAATTTAGCCGGTTTATTATTTTACGATTGTTCTGGAGACTGAAATTTTCATTAAAAGTGTTCAGGATATTCGCGATATTGACGGGCAATGACGTGCAATAATGGATTTTGTTTTGATCGGTAGTTCATTAACATAAATACATAAAACATGGTGATTTGCAACGGACGTGACACCTGGACCGCCATTGCGTCTGGCTCACGGTAATTTTAGACATTGACAGAAATATTATAACCGGTAAAGGATGATTGGAATATTAACATGTTACACGTTTTTGCTACGATTTGCTTCAGATAGACATTTTAACGGTATTTAAATCATGGTTACTGCGGTATCTTTTGATCAAACTTGACTACGTTCAACATGATATTTTGATAAAAAAGCTTGAATCTTATGGTATTCGCGGTAATGTACTTAAACTTTTACAATCGTACTTACACGATAGGAAACAAGTAACGGAAATAAGTAGGATAAATAGCGCGACTAAACGAGAGGAAACAATCCAATCTGAAGAACGTACTGTTATCTACGGGGTACCTCAAGGAAGTGTACTAGGACCATCTCTATTTACGCTATATATTAACGATTTGCCGAGATCTATTAATCACCCTATGACCTTATTTGCAGACGACAGTACAATCACAATACCTTGTGGCCATCGAGATTTCTATGAAGAAGAGGTAAATAACACGTTAGATAAAACAATCGAATGGATGGATAATAATAATTTGAAAATAAATATTAATAAAACAGTAATTATACATTTTGGCCAACGTGCATTGACATTTCCTAAATTTGACATTAAATATAATGATAATACTATTGACCCTGCTAATACGACAAAATTTCTAGGCTTAACAATTGACCACAACTTGAATTGGAAACCTCATGTTGAGACTATTTGTAAACAATGTCTAGGACACTTAATGTTGACGGATTGCTAACAGCGTATTACGGGCTAACTGAGTCCATTTTAAGATACGGCGTGATCTTTTGGGGTAATTCAACCAACAAAGACATCGCATTTAAAGCCCAAAAGCGATGTATAAGGTCAATGTTTAGATTGGACGTTAGAGATTCTTGTAAGCCGTATTTTATGCGCTATAAGATTCTAACGCTACCGTCGCTATATATATTGGAAACTGCGTTATTCGTCAAAAGGAACCCAAATTTATTTCCTCGTATGGCAGATGTTATGCCCCGAAATAGGCGCAATAAAAACAAACTATGTCTGCATCAATCTAGGACAGCCCTTATGCGCGAAAGTGTTATCTGCATGGCTCCAATTGTTTATAACAAATTTTCGAAAAGTTGGCAAGATTTAAGTAGCGAAGCATTTAAGCAGAAAGTAAAGTCATTTCTGGTTGGAAAAGCCTATTATAATATAAGAGACTTTTTAAATGACAAAATTGATTTGACATAGTTAAAATTTCAGATGACTTAATATTTTAATTGAATACATTATATGATTATATTATTTTTTGATTTTAAATTATTAATTTTTCTATTATTAAAATTATGAAATACGAGTGTTACTCACGTAATGTTGGTCTATTTAGTCGACCGCGGTTTCGCCTATATGTCTAGGCATTATCAATAGAGTGCGATACGTCGCGCCTGAGTCGCAGCCAGTCTTGCACTGCGGGCAGCGACGCGCGCCGCGCGCTGTGACGTCATAGAAAGGGGCGGTGCTACACTGGTGTCTGTTGGTAGCGTTTTTGTGATGTTTTCACTGTCACTGTCACTGTTATTTGCACTGTCATCACCGTCAGTGTTGTCGTGCGTGTTCGGGGCAGTGTGGAACGAGCTCACAGTGTCGGCAGATGGCGATAGTCTGTCAAACGTGCCCGATTCGCATTGAAGTACCGGTTTCCAGGCGGGAGGTATTGACCAGCCAGTATCTCGGTTGAAATTTGGATGTTTGCTGATTTCAATCGCTTCTCGTACTTTTCGAGGCACAAAGAATTTCTCTTTGACCAGTACTTTGGCCTTGTCGAAACGAATGAAGTGAGCTGAGCCAGCGTCCAGGGCATGTTCGGCAATAGCCGAGCCGTTTCGGTCCAGCTTTTTAAAGCTGTGTATGTGCTCCTTCAGCCTTGTCGACACGTTACGTCCCGTTTCACCCACATAACTCTTGCCGCAACTACACGGTACCGAGTATACACCAGGTATGTTCAGAGGTTGTAGTGCAAGACTGGCTGCGACTCAGGCGCGACGTATCGCACTCTCTTGATAATGCCTAGACATATAGGCGAAACCGCGGTCGACTAAATAGACCAACATTACGTGAGTAACACCCGTATTTCATAATTTTAATAATGTTACAAACTCACGTCAGTTTTAATAAAAAAAATTCTATTAAATATTATTATTAAATTTTTTATGTTACTTGGTATAAATCATGTTTTAAAATAGAAATGGATTGCTATTGAATTTATTTATTATATAATGATTACTGTATCTACATATTTGCATGCCATTCTACATGGCAAACATGTCTTGAACTTACGTATCTCTATAACTTGCATGCGATTTTATTATTGTATGTACACATGTGTTTGAGCAAATAAATAAATTATCTTATCTTATCTTATCAAAACAATGCTTATATTGGTTCAAAAGACCAAACCTGACTGAATATACAAGTGCAAAGGGAGAGAGTTTGGATTACAATGGACTATTATCGCTATGCGAGCTGCGAGAAAAATATTTTCTTGAGTATCGTCATAGCAACACAATTTGCCGTGTACAAGGAATCTACTCATAATAGAAACTCGAAGGCCGTCACGACGTGCCAGAGATAGACGCTTAAAGGATAGCTTAAATACACATACTGGTATAATCATAGCTATATTATGTAATATTTTAGGACAGCAGATGAATATAAAAATAATCCACGTTTGTAAACAAAGCAAAATATCAACAAACCTTTAGGTTACTTTATTCGGCAATGTTTTCCGTAGTGGGTCCCAATGGAACGGTAAGAAATAAACAGGAGGCATAGCTGCAAGTTTCGTTCAAGTCCTTTGATTCACTAGTTACCACAATTTGAGTGCACGGTTGGCGTAGTGGTTAAAGCGGTCGTCTCGCCGCTTTTAACTGCGCTGGTAATATGGGTTCGATCCCCACAAAGGACAAATCTTTGTGTGATTCGCAAATATTTTTTAGGAATAACTTCTGTATCTTTTTTTTTAAGAAGCAAAAAAGAACAACGTAGATGAAAATGTTTGTATGGCTCATTGTCATATTGTATCGGATCTAAGGATCTAGTAGAAGGGTTCTGGTCATATAGAATTATCCAGATAGTAAGCTCTCAGTATGCAGTAGGAAATAGGCTCTTATTTATTTAGAACGCGTTTAAATCAATTATCTTTTAGCAGTTGGATAGATACAGGGATCATCGGAACCATTAAGATTACATGTTGTAGGCGGAAAACCTACAAAATTAACGCAATTTATTATAGAAATATATTATAATTTAATCACTACCGGTATTACCCATACGACAATTTGTTTTAAAACGTTATCCAATATCTAAAGCTGATAATTATGATAATTGCGCTAGTTACTGGACTGGTATCAGCAGATCTCTATTGTCGATTTAGGTTAATGTTATGGTGTAGTTACTACTCTCGGTTATATTAATCAGGTAGTCGTTTGAAGTATGTAAAGTATTCTTTTAATTACGATTAGTTTTCTTAGAAATAGTCACTTTGTTCTGAGAAGTTGTATGACGATGTAATTGATACCTATAAAATGATAATATTTTATTAGTCTTAAGAATATTATATGACTTAACCCTTCTTTGCTAAAAAAGGCAGATCTATTCCTAAGTGGAGTTAAAAATGAATACTATTATTTTTGCCTTTATTGTATCCATCTAAATGTATCATAATCAAAACAGTTATTAAAATGCACGACACAGGTTTAACGTGCGATGTCATATCGATTCAACCTACTTTCAAATGACACAGCCAGACACAATGGCACGCCATGCCCTCCCAAACATGCAAGAGATGTTCAGTGTTTCTTATGCTTGAATGTATAAACAGTTGGATGTGGCTTTCAAAATCTCTAAGCCATATTATAGGAATGGATACCACGGCTCGGCTACCGTAACGTAGAACTCCCCCAGCCAGGTAGACTGAAGACCCAAAGAAGATTGCTGAATGGGTCTGGGTACGGAAGGTGGATCGGGTGCTATGCCATAAATTGGGAAAGAGCAGTGTCCAGGAGTAGACTAATTCAGGCTTATTGATTGATTGACTGATATAAATGAAGTATTATGCAGCAAATGATAAGGTATTATAAGCTTTATACTTGTTAGTAATATCAAAAGGATTTAAGACCCAAAGTTTAAAACTTGATCTTCAGTTCTTTACAGATCTAAATTTATTGCTTTGGAGCCCCAAACAAGTCCAAGTCAATCGGCTTTTTATTGATTGAAAAAGGTAATATTTTTTTATTGCACCTACGAAAAGTCGTTGGTTTTCGTACTCGTCTGCCCACACGTTATAGGTTTTTTGGAGGTAGTTAAAGGTTAATAGAAAGCTTGAGACAATGCGTCCGGTGTGTGTGGTGTGTCGCACAATGCCCATTGTGTTTTGTGTTGACTCATGGTGACACACATGTGTTTTGGGAATATGGTGGGCTTTAGGGAACGAAAATGCTTTTTAGTGTTAAGCAGAAAACCTGAGTAAAATCTAAATAGATGCAAAATAGTAACAGAATTGTTGTCATTGTTACTGACAGACATTCGTGCTATGACTTTAATTTCAATCGTCCAAAAGGTACAACGACCCGTTTAGCCTGTACCGTGACATGATTAGTTGGCAATAAGTCTGCCAATAGTGATTTTGTTGATAAGTGGTTGGTTAGCGTATGCGCCTCTCACCGCGAGGTCTCGGTTTAATGCCCGGGTTGGGCAAAGTGTTATTTGTCAACTTACCGTCAGGAAATTTATAATTGTAGCACGGAGTTGGAATTTCGCCCGGTGGATGGCCATGATACATAACAGGTGAAATGTGGGTATTGTACACCTGTGCCTCACCCTTCTGGGTAATATAGGCATGATCTGAACTATCTAACATGTTTCATCGTGCATCAATCCTCATCACTCAATACATTTTTACTACATCAGCATAACGAGTATAAACGAGTAGTGCAGTAGTCATTCGATCTATCACCGTGACTCCGTGGCTTTGCACAATAACTACTGGATTATTCATCGATGAGCTCTTATCGAGAACATCGATTAATTGGAGACTACATAATTATGTAGATGTAGTCTCACAAGTGAATGTGGCGTCACATGTATATGATTTTAATTTTTTCATTTATATTATTTTTAAATAAAAGTAGTTTTTGAAATTATCAGTTTCTATCATTTTTTATTTACAAACGTACAGTCAGCAACATAAGACACATGAACTAATTTTCAAAGTCACTTATTTCTCTAAATCGTATTTGTCGTAATTGTGTGCAAGTTTAAATTGCTGACTGCAAACGTTAAAAAGAAGTTTTTACCAAAAAAATGTAGTAATTTAATGTTGGGATATTAGTAATACTACAAAACCAAACATGTAGAGCTTTAAAAAGTCGAGGCGTCCCTATACGTTTAAGAAACTACTAAAACATGAATTTGTGTTCTGAGAACATTGTACAGTATATTGTACCGTTTCTAATTGAATTGACAGATTACATTATTGTTCGACTCGTCAATGCTTACACTGTGATCATATGATCAGATGATCACGCAGCAATTTGTTCACTTCATAAAGCTGTGAAGTGTACAAATGGTCTGTAATCTGATCAATTGCCACCTTAAAGTGTAACTTGTTATGAGTGTGGTTAGAGAAAGAACACTTGTTGCGTGGGTAGCAACTGGCAATTGTGGAAAGGTCTAGATACATACTATGGTACTTATTCTAGTAAATATTTGTTATTAATAGCGATATGTAAGAGTAACATGACAATTTTTAAACCATGAGTTCGGAGCTTTAGACAAATAACTTTAATGTCGAAAGCCTTGGACTTGAAGTAATTTAGAGTTTTGAGGTTTTCCTATAATTAAACAACATTTGAAAAATAATTACTTTTGATTATTTACAAATAAAACTTCAAAAACCCACATTCCTAAAATGTATTCAAATACCTTACCCTATTTCTAGTATATAAAAACAACAGTTGTAAATGTTATTGATATTGATGCCTAATGTTAGAAATAATAATGTAATTGGTGTTATTTTGGCGCCACAACATAATAACGGGTGTCGCAACGATTACTTTTTAATCCATTGCACAATTACCAGCCAGGTGACAATTAATGTTGATAATTGCATTCAAACCTTTTAAGCCATTTAATTAAAAAATGATAATTACAACATACTCTAGCATAAACAATTACGTGGCTAACACTAAAGTTTTCCGTAGATAAAACCGGTTTTCTACATATGTCAGACCTTATCTATTGAGATAATTTATAAACGTGGCGTAATTATTCCTAGATAGATTTTTTCTTACAAATTACTGGCATCCTAACCCCTTTAAGCTTAATATACTTGTGTAAGATATATATCTTATTTGATTACAGCATTGACCGGAGATTTGGGCTTTAAATAAAGTTTACTTTGAGGCAGATAAAATAGGCAAAATAATTTAATAATTATGGTTATAGTGGTGGATTTATTAAATGTGAAGCTTTTGGGAACATGCTGCATTGCCTCACTTTAAGTTTGTCGCTATATTACAGACATGATATTGTAGCACACGTCAAATTGCTCCATACGTCGCGCGTCGGTTGTCGTCGAATAACTACGTCGAATGAAACAAATAGCTCGGGTAATCTTATTAAAAGGATTTAATCTTCCTTAATTATTCACTTGAATGCACTGCCATAGTTTTTGTAAATAAACAAGTAGGAACATAAATCCATAGGCACAGTATTTACGACATGTAGCTAATTTTCTGAATAGCTAATAATGCCGTTGTATCTCACTCTGATTTACTATTTTAGGAATGTATGGTAAGTAGTAAGTTTATATAGCAAGCTTTCTTGTAGACTAGGATAAATATGAACAAAACTGTTGACATGTTGTGATTCTACAATGTGAAACTAGCTTAACTCGTAGACAAGCACATAAACATATATATTATTTATATTCCTAATTGTATTTTTATTGCTTATACTTTCAACACTTATAATATTATAGTTTTGTCTCAAATATTGATTACATATTCCCTCGTTCTGCAGGATACTCTTTAGATTAGTCCACCATCACAAAGATCAACTAAACGACAAGTAACCATAATTTACGTCCATCATACGCTTACAACCGTGAAACGACTGTATCATGAATAATCGTAACCATTAATAACATTATAATAATAAGATTCTCATTACTTGCGCTCGCGCACTCATTAATCATCGGTTTTGACCCCGGCGCCGGCTATCAGTACCGGTACCGGTAGCATGCCAATAGCCGGTAAATGTCGAGAGCTGATTGAAAAGAAAATTTGTTATGTACGTTTGGTTTAAAATAATTTAATTGAATGTTGATTCTGATGAGGTGATTTACTCGTAATATTTTGTGTTGTTAGAATCTTTTTTCAACCGAATGACTCTTGTTACAAAAATTCAAATGTATATTTAAGCATTTGGTGACGATATTTTTAAACCGATTTGATATTATGCACGATTGCATATACGACCTATAAAAAAATATTTTCCTACTTCCATAAAGTTAAGCCTAACTTTATTTAAATAAAAGTGTAGCAGTATATCACCACGAAGCGAAGGTCAATACGATTTATCTAAGGGAAAGTCCATGAAAAATCACAGGGAAATGAAAAGCCACTTGTCTGGTAATTGTTTCTGAACACCGGGGCGGAGATAAATCGTCCGAGAATCAGATAACTCGGAAATAAAACCTACTGCGGTGGCTGGGCGGACGGCCGCCGCACAGTGGCAAGTCTGTGGGCCACTAAAGTCTCGTCTTTGTCGTAAAATCGACTTAACCTTAAAAACTGAATGTTTGTGTAAGATTTGCACATTATAATATAGGATTCTTCCTAGCTATATTTTTTTGGGCAATGCCTTAATGACGTTTGATACGAGCAATAGTTTCTACATTCCTGGGCTTAGGAGTAAACAATGCTCTTTAAGTATAATTGAAGATTTTTAAAAAGGTGTGTTTCTATATATATATAAATAATAATAAGCTTACCAACATAGAACAATTATATGCGCTGCTCGATGTCACTCTATTACATTAGAAATAAAATATTACGTTTTTATTCATACAACAATTATTTTATATTTTTTATTGGACCTATCTGTCATTGTCGCTCATTTTGTAGCCGTACCATATTAGCAAGAAGTACACAAATAACTGGTTAGAAACATAAGATAGGCGGACTGACTACTGTCAATACCTCCGTTACTGCAGTTTTATCAACGCAAATGACTACTGTATTGACAATACACAATAGACAACATATTTATTATCTTACCACAGTTCAATAGGATACAGAGTCAATAGTCATAAGATATAGAGTACAAGTTTTATAGATACACCATAAGAATAAGATTATTGTGGGAGACTGGTGCCCAAGCTAGGCCGAAGCCTGTGTTTTGGACACCAGCTAGCAGCAGCATCCTGGCTTACAATTTACGTCTGAGTAAAAATCTATAGCATCTATCTATTTGTAAAAGATGTTAGTAATTAAGTGGTATCGTTGGGTTTAGGTTAGTTAGAGAAATACACATTCAATTAGCATTAACTTTTAATTTCACTTATATAATAAGGCTTATTTACTAAACATAATGTTTCTGTAAACTTTGTGTGTTTGGAACAACTGCGCATATTTTAAAAGAGAACTGAGATTTTTTGAAACCATATCATAATAATCATTATAGTAAGTCGAGTATTCGATTGAGTCAAGTCTTAAACCGATCAATTCCTAAATGTTTTAGCAATATTATTAAGCAACCTTTATTTGTTTCCTAGCAAGGTAATTTCAAATTCAGTAATGGATTTCAGTTCTTACGAAGCAGTTAATAGCAGCCATAATCACATATCGATAGATGACCGGTCGCTCTCAAATCTCATGGGCGACCTTACGGTGATCGCGGCGATAGCCGAATTTTTTCTATACTTATTGAATACGAGCCCCCGAGGATTACAGGATCCTGTATCTGCGCTGCGCTGAGTTTTCTTAGGGATTTGTGCACTTGTTGCTTAGAAGCAGTGCTAAGCATCAATTGGCTGTGTAACACATTTTTCGGTAAGCTGTGAATACAAATTCGGTTTGAGAGTATGTAAGAAAAATGTTTAAACTTAGTTAGGCTAATAATTCATAAGCAGTAGTGATGTTTGGATTAAGTGATAAGAATGCTAATTTCCTTTTTATCTGTCATTGTCATTAGACGAAATGGATATGGTTACTAGAAATATTTAAGAGATAAGAAAATTGCTTTGTTTCTTAAATAAATTTAATGCGACGCACCTAAACTTAACTTGATTCAGATCATTATCTGAAAAACCTAACCCTCCTTCACCCACAAAATAACTTAGAACTTAACTTCCTGTCGGATTTAAGAGTGCCTACGTCACAAAAAACAAATTAATCAATTACGGGGTCGGCCAGCAAAAACACGGGGCATTTGGTCCGGCACCGGCTTCGACACCGGCCACTAATGTGGGCTCTAATTCGCTCATTTGCAGCGCATTTGCCATCGGTTTGCGGTCGAACCGTTTTTTACTTACACCTCGTTTAGCTTGCGGTTGAAGCGTTGTCATTTGTAAGCGTGGTTTGTGGTTGAGCCTTCTTGCGGTTGTTTAATATAATGCTTAGTTTGTTTTGTGAGAGTGACAGTAAATAGGTAATTGCTGGTTATAAAAGTTAACGGAAGTGGCATCTTTGTATCATTCTAATGAGGGCTGTTATTTATAATAATGATTGATCAACCAATTACGGCATACGTTGACATGTTAAATTATTGAATATAATTATAGTTATAGAATAAGAGTTTGTATAAATTTGGTATGTATCTAATTATTGAATGCAAAACCGTGTGCATTTTGTGCCTGTGTCAATGCTTGATTAAATGCCGTAGGTGGCGTAATTACTTTGTTTTGCTACACCTAAAATTAAAAATTCAAGTAGTGTTGCAAAAAATGTTTAACTAATTATACCGATAAAACTGAGCGTTTTGAGTAGAAATCAATAAATTATGATAGAAGCTTATAGTACGACAAATATGTATGGCGTTTTGCATTATCATTATTACAATATCTCACCATCATTTCACTACCCAAACCTCAACTACTATCGTTTCTAAGCATATTTCAGGAACAGCGCAATACCCCGCATTTATGAAACAAACTTATTTCTATAGCAACAATAAATGCGGAGCCGGACCAACTTTAAACAGAGCCATAAATACCGGAGCTCGTAAACCGGAACTAGTCCTGAAAGTTTACGCGACCGGCGCATAAATCATACACAAACCTTAGGGAGGATTCCGGCCAGTGTATGACGCGTGCCTAGTCCTCCTTCCCATATGTCATTTTGGTCAAGCAGCCGGTATTTGTCTTGCAAAAATTTGGAGGAACATCTTAAGAATGTCTGTCCCCTAGACCGGTGGGAGCATTACCGAATGTTGGTATGCGAAGGGTTAGTACATTCTATGTTTTCGGAGATTAAAGAAGTTGGGTTTATCGACATGCGTTTCGAAGTTGGCTGACTTTGTTCAAGGCGTTTGAGGTATTGGTTTTGGTACGAGTCTTGGTTATAAGTTTTTCATTTTGATACAGGTATCGCTCTAGAGAGAAGTTATTTTTCTTATGGCAGTTTGATATTTACTAAGATACATAGATGTAAATTATTATGACTATTCTTTTAATTCAAGCGTATTGCTTTTTTATGACTTGAATTTCGGTACCAATACCGAAAAAACCAAAATGTTCCACTGTATATAATAGTTTTCTCGGTTATATTTTTTTCGTAAAATCGTAGTTACCCAGATGGCAAGCTTTCAAACAGTCCCACAAATTTACATTCCTTGTGCATCATTTTTTATTTCCCGCAAGGCAAACAGTAGACAAATCAAGTGCAAGATGTGAACGTGTCCAGTCTGATTGTGCAAGAGTAAATATTAACACTTGTACCAACAACGTACGTTTGTTTGTTCACGAAGAGCATTTGAATACATTTTTAAGGGATGGGTGTGATTGTATATCTATGATTATGCATTTTAGTGTAGCTAAGAAGGGTATTAGTACGTTCTAGTTATGTTAAATATTATGAGTTGAGTATTTGAATAAATAGAAGAAATATAAGAATAGCGTTTGAGGATAAAAACTAAATTTGCAGGCCTTACAAATAAACCGTTTAACCTTATATTAATATCAAAAGGGGTGTACACAATTAGATGACTGTTATACTAGTTTAAGTCTAAAACATTGTGCTGTGATATTTTATTAAATAAAGATAAGACGAATGTAACATAAACAGAATTACAGCAAGTTAGACAGAATTACACAAACTTAGCGAGCATGGCGTGTGACCGCAAGATGCGGGTTGGCCGACAAATGCCGCGAATGCCCGCAAACGAGCCGCAGTTAGCACTCGCGCGGGACCCGAAGTAAAACGTAATGTGTGAATGGGTGGGTTGGAAGCTTTATATTACAAAATACACTTTCTGGTCTTAATGTCGGTCTTTCTAATCTTTTGCAAAATATGCATTTAATCACACTTCCATATCGATAGAGAGCAGTTGATTCTATCATAATAGCGTCTCTATTACGAACAACCCTTCGAGCAATTTTAGATTTGGTTTTTGCAATTTGGTTTCTTCGAACACCCAGCACCCTAGCAAGTCAATTATCTTACCATAAATAGAACAAGTTTTTAAAATCGGCTCAGCCAGGTGCGGTGTCCGGCCGGAGCGGAACCGGATCGGATCGTATTTGCGTAAGCCGGCCCGCCTAATCCCAGGATTATTGACGAGACGTCGCTTTGACCACACTTATTGGAACATGGTGTAGGAGATAAGCTGATAGCGATTTGGAGATAAATTCTATTATTGAGAGATTCTTTTAATACCTTTTTATATTACCCGTACATCACTGTACTTACATTATTATAAATATAATAAAAACGTTTCATTTTTTAAGTAGCTAGGATTTCTTTTTCTTACTCTAGTGAGCCCTCACTGCGTGTACCGTAGGTACAATCTGTAACCAAATACAATCCATAACGAATACGTTTTTATATTTCGCCAAACATTACGGCATATGAAAAATCTTAAAGTGCCATTTTCCTTTTCACACACTGCTTTTAAGCCATCGGACTATTACTATTCTATGGGTACTACTTTAGAACAAAGATGTTACTCGCCATCACTTGCACTTTGCACCACTCAGATCTAAGACGTCCGTCGCAGCCAGCAAGCAAGGGTCAGTCCAGCATGCCAATTTGCTTTGTCCTGCTCACCTCGGATAACTAGCCATTATACGGACCTTTGTTACTGCAACTTTACGGACATTTACATCGGATTTTCGTAAATACCTCTATCTGTTCAGGAATTTCTTATAAAAAGGTTTTTTTAGGTGGCAAATGATCACCTGGTTTGATTCACGTTATGCTTAGAACTTGATGTTAAATTGGTAACCATAGACCATGAAGTATCACAGAACATTGCTGGTGCGTTGCCATACCTGAGAATTTTCATATTAAGCGCTTCACACTCGGCAGCTACTAGCAGAAAGATATAACATAATGTATCGAGATGTAAATATATTTTTCAAAAATTAGATAACGGGTCTAAATCGCGTAATTATTATAAAGGTAAATAAATACCTATGCTCGACGTTTCGAATGACTCGTGACCACGAATGATGCAAGAATTACGCTATTTAGACCCGTTATCTAATTTTTGAAAAATGTTCTCAAATTGCGAAAGTGTTAAAAAATGTAAATCTATGTACATTTTTATTACAGCTGTCGCGTGTGACCTGCTTAATATCTAATTTTCAAATATCCTGTGTCAGAAATTACAGCGTTTAATCTCATTACTAAATCGAAACACTTACAGTCCGTTGCAAGCGCTATTACTACCTGTTAAAGGTAGAACGCTGGTTCTCCATCGCTGGACTATAAGAACACTTACAGAATTATTTTGGGTAGTATATTTAAATTTACGGAATTTTTTTCGTATATAATATATGTCTACCATAGAAATGCTATCGACTATCTTTTAACACTGGGACGCATGTCGCCGTTTTTCAAATACCACTTTTTGTATTCCTGCAAACAAAATTATTCTTATTGGCGATGACATTAAGACGACAATTCCTCAACTCGCACTTGTGTTCGATTAGACAAATGCGCTTGTATTCCTGCAAACAAAATTATTCTTTTTGCGATGACATTAAGACGACAATTCCTCAACTCGCACTTGTGTTTGACTAGACAGATGCGCGGCGACAAGGTCACGCGTCTTTGACATTTCTATTGCCTTAATAGTAAGATTTCTATGATGTCTACACTAAAAGTTGTGACGATATCGCACCTTTTAAAAATCTATGCATTCAAATGATTTACTGCTTGGATCAGCAAACAGTAATAAATTAGTAAATAATGTAGTCGTTTGTAGTCGCACGGCATTCTATTGACGTTTCCTGTATTGTGATTGTAGTTTATTTTATTGGTGTTGTCACTGCAAAAAATAGACGTGTTTTATTTAGAAGCTGTTAAGTCTTGTTGCATGTTATAATAATATGCAAAATAATTAAGTATTGAATAACGCCTATTAATTGTTAAGACCTTTTTAGTAGACAATGGGTGTGTTCCATATTTAACGTGCTACGCTTTAAATTATATTATTAACATAATAATATATGCTATACTTGCCTATTTATTATCAATCATTTACAAGATTGCTTCACTAATAACTTGACTTCAATATTCGTTATAACATGTTTTGGTAAATTTGTCTGAAATATCTTTGTATGTATGTGTTTGAAAAAGTGTATGAGTAAATTGAGTAGTGGCGCATCGCATCGGAGGGAAACGCAAAGGGTGCGAGCGGGAGATGTAATGAGGTTCCGGACCAACTCTTTCGATGCTATGTGACGACTCTAGGTTTATATAGAGCTGTTCATGAAACACATTTTGTATTATACATTCATACATTTTTTCACGTAATTATGAGGCTGAAATTATTATGAATTATTAACGTAATTATGAAAAAATATAAAAGTTCAAATTTGTGCGGTACTGTCAGTAATACAAAAACATATTCTATTCTTTCATTATCATAGTTACATAGGACAGATAAATAAAGTACAACATATATTATTATGTATAAGGCCAGCACGCTACGTGCTACTTGGTAACTACCTCAGGTTTAGGTCAGGACTTAAACATTTCAATCCGCAGTGACATTATGATAGTCACTTGTTAATAAGCAATTGGTAAGGAGTAAGATAATTTAAAGGAATATATATATTTTACGAGATTTTTTTTTAAAACAAATGTTTTTTTATTGTGAAAAACAAAAGCGGTATCACCTCCTCAATACCAATCCAGACCAAAACTATCTCTGTAAAAAACTTGCGTTAGAGTAAGTGTGAAGTCGTGACATTTGGCCCCGGGTTCCTTTATTGCGCCCGGCCGGTATCTGATGACCGGCCCGGGCGGTTATCAGGCGTTTAGCGATCGCGACGCCCCCTTTATTGCATCGTAAAACTTCAGTTCTGAAGACACTGATAAGTTTACTAACAGTTGAGATATGAACTGTTCGATTGGAGTTTAATTGTTAGAACTGAAGTTTAATCTTAACCGTCGAGAAGTTTATTGATATCTCCCTCGTTCAGAGGACGTGTTATGATGCATAATGCCTAGTTTGACAGTGACACTACATTTACTGCTTCGATTTAAAATCAGAACGTTTGTGTATGACGAAATGTCTAAACTGTAAAACATATGAGTGACAATGAGAAGTCATAGTACGAACTCAGATTGCCCAAAAACGACTTCTAATTTTGAACTAAGTTTGAGCGGCAAACAAAGATGATTTATACGGCCTCAGTTTCAAACTTAGTAATATAAACAAGAATTTTCGTAAAAATTAAATAGTATCGGCCAACTATGAACATACGATTTATGCCCGTGACGATTACGCCTTGAGTCACCGACTGATTTATCAAGTTTAATCCTTGCAGTTGTAAAGCCGATATTTGGCATAAATATTTTCTATAATTCATTCTTGATGAAAACATCACACTTTTATAGGGCCAATCGACCACTGAGGCAGTTACAATGTGTTTTCGCGTGCTCACTAGATATAAGTTATACTAACACGCAGACGACCAACGGTTGTAACGCATCAATACACTCTATACATAGCTAAAGTACTCTGTTCACTGAATACACTATTGAAAAGGAACTAGTTTAACGTATCTCAAGATGAGCTAGTTATTTATGAACTGATATTGACCGTCGCTTTGCTTTTGATAGGTTTATTCAAAAGCTTTTTTGCCGGAATTCCGTCAACCAGAATCTTTTGTCATATATGCTATTCGTCTTAACTATCACCAATGTAGTGTTATTTAAATTTTAAGCTGAACTTCAAGGTACTTGATAATGAAAACCACTTCGAAAATGAAACATGAACAATCATGAAATGTCTTTAAATATTTGGCGAAAGCTTAGGTGTTTACGGTGAAGCAAGTACGGATTTGTTTTGTGTAAGAAACATCTTCAGTATGTCATCATGTGTAGCTTACGTAGCAACATACCGTAGGTACTTTTAAGTCCGGTTAATTAACAACTTATTGTAAAATTAGCTCAACATCTTTTAACCAGCTTTCATCTTCACACTACAATAATATCCCAATAAATGTCCAAATAAAACTTGTCAACAAAATAGCATCGCGTCTAGCATTATCCAATTATATAGTTTACACCAGCGTAATTGTAGTATTGCTAAACGTTGCAATACTAGGTGTACACATGTACCTGCTACAAATATACGTATATGCGTAAACTCGCAATTATCGCAACTAATAACACGCTCAATTTGATCACAATTTGTAGCAGCGATTCGGAGAAAAGGCGTTGGTTATGACTTTAATTTATTCGACATGTCAATGTTCGTGATAGCGTTATTTACCAGCTATTTTTTTTGTACTACTAGTCTGGAAGGACGAGCTGGTTGCTATTGACCGATTTTCGTATTGAGTTACGTTGGCAGCGATTGCTCTGTATATGCCTAGTCGTTTATGGCATAGCTCGTTCGTGCCAAACCAAATCAATCAATTTATCGTATTATAAACATCAATGGCATTAGCAACCTAACATAGAACATACTGTCTGACGATTAGTTGTTGGGACAATTATCAGATATCTTATTTGGTATTTGTCCTATGCAGAAAACTGGCTGGTAAGGCAAAAAAAAATGATAGAAATTAAATGGAAAATAATAGAAAGGTTTGGAGTGGCCCGTTGAAGCATAATGACTAACTTATTAGGAGGTCTTAACGTGTAAAAGGTCTTAACTTGCCAGCACTAATGGTGTTATTATAATGCTGCCAAGTTAAGATGTTGTTGATAATGAAAATCAAATGAGTATTTTGGTGACAATAGCAGCAGATTGCAAATATTTAACTTGAGCTTTTTCTCTTAAAGCTTGTACATCTTTATGAGAAAACTTACAAATTACGATAATTAAGTCAAATCAAATCAAATCATTTATTTCCATGGGCCCCAAGGGGCGCTTGAACGCGTCAAAACAAACGTCAAAATACAATTAATATTTTTTTTTATAAAACTTAACTAATTAAATTATAATACTAATTAAATTATATTTACTCCTCATCTAATACTGCAAGTGCTCTACTTCACAAGAAATGCGACTCGAGCTAGCTACCTCTTAATCGGTTTTTTGTCTCAAAGTAGTCCTTTCACCCTAATTAGCGAGGAAGTAAGTCATCACAGAAACCATCAATAAATCTCCTTGTTATGTGGAAAAGTGTCGCTTCGTTCCAGTAATCAGGTTGCGTAGCAGGTATTATTAAACCATGAAGGTGCGCCAACGGTCAGCGCGCACCTTGCGACCACCTTGCGTCTCGTATAACGTACTGTGTCCTGATACTACAAGATATCAATTAACTATAACTTTGTAATGACTTAAAAGGCAATGCTAGTAGAATGAATATTGGATTTTAAGTAGTTGAGGTAGAGTTGAGTTCCGTGTAGCTAGATTAGCATGGGGCGAAGGCGGAAAGATATTACCACCCCACATTAAGATTAAGGTTATTTAGCTAAATATAAAGGTGTTTTTTATGCTCTATATTAGTGGACACGGCTGTCTAGTGAAATTAGTTGCATTCTAATTTTGTTGTCTAAAATCCGTTGAGATGGTCGATAACACAGACCGCTGTTGGGGTCAAAAATTCTAAAAGAAGTGAAAGGGCTTTTTAGGTTCAAATTAGTTTATTTGTACGTCACGGTGTTAGTTTTTCTATTGTTCTATGACGTGAGGCAGATGTTAGAAGTTAATTTGGAACGTATGTGATAATACAATATTGATTATTTGTTTCCATTTTTTAGGGACGGTAGCGACTATTTTGTATGGAATTGTCAGGTGTTTATGTCAGAAATAATAAGTAGTACTGTATTGTATTGTCAAAATAGCACCATATTAGTAGGGTAAAGTTTGTGAAATGTCAGGGAATTACGTTCTGTATTTTTTTAACTGCCACTATTATCTAGCGGTTTTAACCTTTAATAAAGATTTAGACTCCAAGTGATTTTCTTTTCTGTCAAAAATTTTGGTATCAAGCTAGTTCACAAATATTTTAATAGATAAAAAAATTTAAAAAATTTCGACGAAGTGCGTGCAGTCACACTCAGCAAGCACGTCAACAATTTCCTTCCCAGCCTCGGTACTTATTACCTGCAATCAATAACAAGCCGTCATCGTCATCGACGCATTGGCAGGTGAAACGCATTCTCGGGCAGTTGCCGAACCGAAAGGCTCTTCACGCAATGACGCGGAACAGAATGACAGAACCGGGATGTGAAGTAACAAGCCGCCAAGCCACAATTGTGCCATTGTAACAAACCTGAACAGAACTAGATATAAACGTAATCAATATGGTAATGAAACAAAAACTTGATTAGTTTTGTTCCTTATTAGGACCACAAAAAAGGAAACCTTATTGTTAAAGAGTAAAGGTGCATACGTGATTGTTTCGTTCCCATTTTGGTAAATTATAACAGATGTATGAAAATAGATTTGTAAAATACGTTTTCAGAGCACTAGAAGAACACATTTATAATCATGAGTTTAAGGTAATAATCTGAAGGCAAATTGTCAATCGTGTAATATTACGTATTGATTGTAAAATTATTCCAAATAATTACTAGCTCTGAGAGAACAATGTCATTGTATTACTTTGCACGGTAGCTTGTCAGTCAATAGTGCTTCGGGCAAAAAAAAAACAAGTCTTTGATGAAAGCTATACTTACCACTAAATTTTTAAGTTATCTTAATATAATATAATATCATATACGTAAAAATTTGTGCCCGTAACTATTTATCACAACCAAATTAATAGATTTCTGATTGGATAAATGCTTTTCACAATCAAATGATTTTTAAGAAACGATACGATTTTTTTATTACAAGATATGTTGGCTTTACTGGTATAAATATGATGCTTATTAAATATGCATGTCTACGGCTAATGAACCATCATTCAAACTATCGTAAAGTAATCTACATAATTAATCCATAATCGTTATCAATATTACACGTTATGGATATGTTCTTGTTTGTTTGTTTTCTACATGCATGTATGGAACTAAGAAAAAGTCGACAAATAAGGTAATACTCGATAAGCTAGTTTTTGTATACAGTGAGGAAAAAATCTTTGAAAGGGTTGGTCTAGCATAATAATATAAATATTATGAACAACCTCCAAGATGGGCGCTATGCCTATTGCGATGATTAATTGTAAAATACATTTGTAATGTAAATAAAGACAAGGCGACAAAAATACATCATCATAAGATGGAAGCAATAAAATATGAATCTCCAAGTATGCATCCTACTCTTGCATTGAAATGTCGTATTTTCGAAGCTGTTAACAACTCGGTACAACCATCATGTATTTTAAGTAGAAAATCAGTGCCTACGTATTGGCAGTATCATTTAATTTTGCCTTTTTGCTATGTCCATTAGCGAACACAAAAACAGCACATAATTGTACGCATGGACGCATAATATGCACAAACACTAATAAACGCTAATTTCCATATTAATGCACGATAACATCTGCGAATAGATTCATTACTACTAGTTTGTGACTGCTGGTCTGCTCGTACTAACTATTTAATTTAATTTAAAATGAGTGAAAGTATAACATTGATTAAATTTGAAAAAACTTAAAACAAAATAGTAAAATATATATTTTTTTAGAAGTTTTACATTGAAAAATAAAGCTTTTGCTTTATTTGAACCATGTAAGAAGAAAGAGGCGAGAGCAATGATTTTATAATTATCTAAAAACTGGATCCCAGTTGTACTTACATACGTATAGACTAACCATATAAACTAGTTCGATACATTAAAATGATGTCTGACTCTGAAATATCTCTGAGTAATCGGGTGCTAGACTTATAAACAAACAAACGACTAATCTTTTCTTCTACAGCACAAACGGCATAAAATTTATGCGCTAGATTCTTCGATAGTTTGAAGGTATATGCGATGGAACTGATATATAATTGTTCTGATCAGTTACTCTGTAATGTGATAGGTGTAATTGATGATCGTATCACACACACAATAGAAATCTTCAGGGGAACAAGTATACTTAGTTTTTAATTGTACTCATTAGGTATGTGTACTTTATTGCTTTGTTGCCACGTGCTTATGAAGATGTGTGTATTAGCACTGGATAGGCTATAATTATATTTATTCCAGAAGGAACGATTATAAAAAGTCGAAACGCGAGTTGTAATTGAATTTTGGAAAATTCATCCATTAAAAGTGCACAGGCAATTATTTTGATTTTAGAACCAACACTTTTCTTATAAAACAAACCATCCCCACCAAAACCACCGTGAACCTTATAAAATGCCCCAGCACTTTTTTGCAATCAAGTGTACGGAATGCCGCAATTAGATACACTTCGACCTTCGTCGGTTGCGGTACACTTAAGGCCAATTTAATGTTGGTAGCAAAAGGTGTGCACTCAAGGTGGATAGCGAATAATTCGACGTTTTGGCAAGATAACGTCCACGCACGTTGCGTTTGTCATTAAACTTATAAATACTCAATTAAAGATCACAGTTGTCAGTTTCGGTAGTTTGGGCATGTAATGAGCTTTTACAATGCTTTTAAGGTTTTCTCTTTGGGGTAAATTGACAAAACCTAGCCAGCTGTATGATCAGTAATAAGGTTGATATAAAACTTGCCCACGATCGCGTAAACTGTCAATTGCAGTTGACAGGAGAGACAAACATGTTCTTCTTTTTAGGGTTCCGTAGCCGAATGGCAAAAAACGGAAACCTTATGGAGTCCGTCCGTCCGCCATTTTTTTTTACGTAACTATAAGAGCTATACTGTGGAAACTTGGTAAGTAGATGTATTCGGTGAACCGCATTAAGATTTTCAAACAAAAATAGAAAAAAATAATAAATTTTTGGGGTTCCCCATACTTAGAACTGAAACTCAATTTTTTTTTCAACAAACCCATACGTGTGGGGATCTATGGATAGGTCTTCAAAAAAATGATATTGAAGTTTTTAAAATGATTTTTTTCTAAACTGAACAGTTTGCGCGAGAGACGCTTCCATAGTGGAAAAATGTGTGTGGGACACACACATTCCAAAGTGGAAAATGTGTGTGTGGGACCCCTCCTCCTCCCGTAACTCTAAAATAAGGAAATGATAAATGTAAAAATAATATTATGATGTACATTACCATTCAAACTTGCACTGAAAATTGGTTTGAACGAGATCAAATAATTAGTTTTTACCCGACTGCGTCAGAAGGAGGGTTATGTTTTACCCGACTGCGTCAGAAGGAGGGTTATTCGAGCGTATGTATGTATGTATGTATGTATGTCTATTTCTTTGTACCACCCTACAGCCCAAACGGCTAAACGGATTTTGACATTTGAGGTGTCGTTGAATTCGTCGAAACAGTGATAGTGATATAGGCTATATAAATTTTCAAAATGGCGCCGGCAAATGAAAAAAAAAGGGGGGGAGGTATGGATTTTCTTTTCATCATAGTAATATGGGTATCAAATAAAAGGCCATGAAAAAACCATTTCAAAAATATATAATTTTTTTCACATTTATATTACTGATTAAACACAATTTACCAATTTATATATCGGCACGCTCGCGCGCCCGAAGTGGGTGGAAGTTAGTTTGTATGTTCGCTCACGCTAATCTTGGAAACTGCCAGTCGTATTTGAATAAATGTTTTTGCATTTGATAGTTTAACTCACGATTAAGGCTCATTGATCTCAAAAAGATTTGATTTCTACAAATTAATAGATATAAAAAAACATGTCGGTTGAAAGAACAAAAAAGAGTTAAATAAAAAATAATTATTAAAAAAACAAAAAACCCGACTGCTTAAAAAAAAGAACTGAAAAGATAAAAACAAGTATAGCATTATCTACATTAAATTCATTAACAACAAATGAAATATGTCAAACTAAATTCTTTATGAAATTGCAGGCGGGGACAAACAATACTTTGTTACTACTATATAACTTCGTTTGTCACCGCCTGCAACATCATAAAGAATTTAGTTTGAACTATTTCATTTGTTGTTAATGAATTTAATGTAGATAATGCTATACTTGTTTTTATCTTTTCAGTTCTTTTTTTTAAGCAGTCGGGTTTTTTGTTTTTTTTAATAATTATTTTTTATTTTTTAATACGTTATAAATCGTCAACCTCATTTTACCTTTCATTCAATCAACTCCAATAAAATAAAGAATAAAGAAAGACATTTATTTAGATGTATAGTGGCACGGAACCCTACTTGCGCGAGTCCGACTCGCACTTGGCCAGTTTTTTACATTACATTGTTATAAAGGCAAAGGTCTCGGTTCCGGTTTTAAAGGTATAATGGAGTTTCCTTGCTTCCTACAGGCGTTAGAAGATTAGTTATGTTAAAGCTTAGTGCATGTGAAGTCAGGCTTCAATGGGTAAGTAGGTTGTAGGTGATACTCTTATCCGTTACTTGGCATAAGTACCTACCCAACTGCGTCCTATAGTCAAAACCTTTAAAGTCTCCGATAAAATACACATATTAAGTAACGTGGTTCTTTCAAAATATTCAAGTGTATGATGTAGCATCACTTCTATGATAACTTTAAGCTCTATAAAAACGTAAATGACAGTGTTCTACGTTTGTTAACAGGACTGGCCACTTCCAAATTAATAGATCCTATTCTATTGCCTTTAACTGTATATGAGCATTTTCTAGGGTTACCATAAATATCGGAAGTGGTCCGCGGAGACACCGTTTAGCGGCCAGGCCCGCAGATGGCGCGGCGGTCCCCAAATGTCAACGGTCACACTGTGACATTTATTAACGGCTGGAAGGGTTGCAAGAAATTCCTTGAGGCCATTTTCTTTTCCATCGAGGGTGATTGAATGATCGGCCAGTGAATAAAATCAAAAGTTTTAGTTGGAGATTTGTCGCACTGTTTTCGATTGTAATATGTCGAAGCTGAATGTTGGGGCTTTAGGGGATGTCAAATTGCTATATTGTTGAAATCTTTTTCTTTGATTGCTAGTAGTTTTCTTGGTAGTCAATAAGTTAGCTTATCGTACAATTAAGGTTGTGAAAAAAGAATGATATTGTGTAATTTAGGTGTAAACGCTTAACCTTTAAGGAAAAAGAAATTCGGAATGAGTCTTGACAGATTTATCATATTCTGATTTCTGGAAACAGATTCATTGTGATAAATTATCCTCGTAATAATGGTGGAGGTACGGCAATTGTGCACGGCCTGTAATTTTTGACATGCATAAATATTTTGTTGGCTAAACTAAACTTTATGGTTGCGTATTTTTGTTGAATTTTGTTTTACACTTACTAACGTATCTGGATCTTTTCGATTATTTGCAGGTTGACTAAGAGCGATTAGAAATTATATCAAAGAAATGTTCATAATTCAACTAATACGGTACTAAAACGTCCCTATTCGTTGGTTCTGAATCATCAGCCATCAAACCACGGTTTAATCTGGCGTTTATGTTCATTAAGCCAGTCCAAGGTGGTGTTACCTTATGTTCATTAACCATGGTCTTACACTAGTGCTAGCTAATGTTCCGTGCAGGCGCCACACCACGGCGGTGCTGCACACGCCAGCCCGTAATAAACGATCGCAACTGCACTAATTATTACCCTCTTATTTAAGAAATTAGTAGCTGCCTGGGAAATGAAACGGTTCCAAGCAGTGTGCAGACTGTATACATAAATAGTCTAGTAATAATAAAGATGTTACCATTCAATCAGATGTGAATTGATAAGAGTTTTGTTGTGGCAGTGTAAAATTCAACGTTTCTAACAAAGAATAAATTATTTATACCACATATGTAGCAAACGGACATATAGATCAACTGATGGTAAGTGGTAACTATAGTTCATAGACATCAACATTCTTCAAAAGCAGATTGAAGATGCGTCGCTTCATCTGAGGACCAGATACCAGTAATTTCAGGTCCTGATCCAACACCAAACCGGCACACAGTAGTGCAAGCATTACTATTTGGCGGCAGGTAAATGGTGAGACGGTGGTGCTGCCACACTGCCTCGAGCTTATTCACTAGAGCATTACCACCATCATTGTCCCCATTTATCTTTATTGCTATTAATAAATAAATTAATTTTTGCATCATTTCATCATTTCCGGCTTTTGGCTTCTAGGCAAACGGATTAAGTCAAAAAAAATATAATCAATAAATTAAAAATATTTTACCATAGTCAACGTATCTACAGGATATCATTATTTGTGTGGCTATATTTGATATTTACGCACCAAAAGCGAGCTTTTAAAGTTTTTTGGTTTTCTAATGTTGGCTAAGATAATCATGGTAATATTGAGATATTTGTGGTATCCATCAAGAGAATTTGATAGGAAAAAAAACTAATCGACCATTTCAGTTTTTTAATATATATTCGTTACTGTCGCATTATAGTAAACTTTCCACACTCTTAATGACACCACGATCGACATAACTAAAGTTATGGCTAGAAAACGATGACATTTCGAGTGAGTGCACTCGAGTATATCTCGATTGTTTATTCACATATTGACTGACTGCATCTTGAAACTTGTTTATAGCCTATATCGATAGTTTTATCTTTATTTTTAATTGAAACTGGATCAATTCGAGCGTGAAATTATGATCTAAGTCCAACGTCCGATACCTACCGACTAACAGATCTAATTTCTAATCTCCAACAAAACATTTTTGCCGCAAAAACTTTGACAGTTCCTATAAAAAGTATGCAAATATTCAGTTAACAAAACTTCCACATTTCCACTTGGAACCGCTCCATCACATGAACTATCAGACTTCTTTAATCGCTCTTTAAGAATTGTTGCATGGCACTTTGATTTGTGCTCACCCCACTTGTAATAGCATCATTAATAATGCTGAAGATATTTTTGTCTATCCATTTATCTTGGTAGGAATAAAACTATAATTCACGTTAGCAGGCCACTTGTTTTAATATTAAGAAGAAAGTTTGGTATTCGTTTGACACGAAAACCTCTTACTTAATGATTTGATATTGTATTTACTTAACTTTCGCGATCGATTTACATCATTTTAGTGCATGCTATTTTTAACCGACTTTCAATAAGAAGGATCCGTTCCAATTCTGTATTTGGCGCGTAATTTTCCTAAACTTACTTTTGGTTTAATTTTTTTAGATTTTTTTCTTTTTTTTATGTTCAAATCAAATCAAATTCATTTATTGTTTACCACAGGTGAAAATAAAGATGTTACACAATTCAGTTAGTACTGCTGCAGTATACCCATTAGGCGTACAATATTTATTTTTTGTTAAAACTAATAAAATGTAAACATAATCATTATACCAAAATTATTACATGTTGTGTGTTCGTGTTATGTGTTGTTATGATATATGATTTCTTTTTTTGTTTTAAAAAATATGGTTGCGAATTGGTACCGTCGGAATTTTGATAGGATCTGATGAAAGGATCCCAGGGAAATCGAGAGGAACCTTCAAATTTTATAGGCACTGACCATAATTTTCGTATATTTTCTGAAGCTGCTTGGATATTTCCATCTAGCCGTTAGCATTTGATGATGCTGAGCTGATGATGGAAGGTTCAAATCCTCAACGGTTAGGAGTAATGGGATCCTTATTATAATATAGGCAGTTTTAGATCTTTTACTGCATTTTAACGTTTGATTTGTAATATTTTACATAATCATACGCTTAATGACGCTCACAACTCATGATAATTTTATCTTGGTGGAAAAGGTGAAAACATTTATGAGGTAAAGGCTTATTTTAATTTGCCATGATGTGGTGGCGAATTACGGTTTGAAGTGTAACCTAGCCACTTAAAGGATCTTTAATATTGTTAGTAATTCACATTAATAGTGTCTCATTAAAAGTTATCTTGATTCCAATATTACGTTAAAGCGTAATGAGCCAGCTGCAAAGACATCTCGCCTCGCGAAAATAAATAGCTATCAGTAACGCGTAATTACATCCAATCCATTCGTTTACTTGTGCGATAAGTAATCGAGGTTTAATTACAGATCTTTAATCACCCGCCATCTTTACTCATATTGTATATTGTATAATCAATAATTACGGAGAGTGCATGATCGTTTGACAGACTGTAATTGATTACTTTGACGCCTTTACATCATAAGCTTTGTTGTACGATCTGCGGCGATCGCTGCACTTTTTCCTACCGTTACTTTAACCAACTTATGTACAGTCAGCAACAAAAGTCAATTAACACTATAAAATGTTTACACTACCCTACGTCTTACATTGAGGGCTCAAACATGTAATTAAAAGTGAAATTAGAATTATTTTATTTAAAAATAAAAGAATTATTATAAACATTGCAAATGAAGCTAGTTTGAATATTTGTCTTGGCTTAATAACTTTCGTTGTTAACCGTACCTGCCGGCAATTGTTCAATTGTCTAAGAAAAACCGCAACTCAAGTTTCCTTCAACCTAACAAACAGAATCCATAATTACACGTCGATACAACACACTCGTTAAGTTTTTTCGAAGCCAATTTTACGCACAGTTTATCTCAAAGTAATGGTAAGGCGTCACGATAGAAAGTGCATTACTGAGCTGAGCTGAGCTGTGCAACACCCTTTCGAACAAAGCACGGGTGTAAATGAGTCGTGGCCCTTTGCCCATTGTCCGACGATACCGGCCACTTTGGGGTGACTTAAATCCGAAATTGGGTATTTGGAAATGTGCATGTGTCATTTATCACGACCCTCCTCGGTCGCGGGCGGAAAAAACTAACCCTATTTAAAAAAAGTACCCCAGTAATCCTTGCGCGGGACCGACGCGCACAAACAGTATTAAATTTTTCCACTATTAATACAATGGTAGGTCCGTAAATATTGCATGAATGCTGTAAGAGATAATCCGTATTAGAGTCGATGTTTCTTGCCGAGAGACAACGGGTTCATCATTCGTGTAGTTAATGTTCTCATGGGTTCATTTGTGGTGACTATTTTTTTTTTGTCTTTGATATCAAGATTCTAAATGTATGTATAAAACTCATAATGTTATCCAATATTCTGATAACCTTGGCCGTATATAAATACAAACTATGCATTAGCACTATTGCATGTATGTTTGTGAACACCCCCGCGATCTCTTTATGAACTCGTAGCTTACTTGCACGACTTTAAATGTACAAAAACAAAACGCGATGTTTCAATGTTTCTCTTTCTTCCATACATCACCAGCTATTTTAACAACCGCCCCCAACCATATAGGTAATTCAATTACAATTTCTCACTTTAATTGATGAAATTAAGACGATCACGTGTCTCATTGTTAGCGGCTACCGTGCGGTTATACAGGGTGCTCAAAGCGGTTAAACTTTTCAATATTTTGGTTGGCGGAGAGGTGCGCACGTGCCGCCACGTGCCACGCGTTACCCCGCTCTCCCCCGGACGCTTTATTTTTTATTATTTTCATAATTCATATTTCACAATAACAACTGAGAAGGCGTTTCGCACGGTTAGCTTATGAAACCACTTTCGCGATGTGGCTTGGTGGTGTGGGGCCGAGACTGCGGCTTACCGCGAGGGCCACTTACGGGCCCGTTTTTATTTATATTACAGCGCGTTTTGTGATCCACTTTATCAAACGCTTTACAGAGATCGCGGGGTACAAAGACTAGGATAATAATTTTGGTGGTATTCTTGTGACGTCACGAAATGGCTTATTGTGTTTTTTGGCGTGGGATTAGCGGACGGCGGGTGGTGAACCATAAAAAGCCACTGTTTCGAGCGGCTAACGACGAACACTAATCCTGCCATTCTCGTCGCCATTGAGCATAATGCGTGCGTTTTTGATTTTGCAGTCGCCGTCATTGCCGTAGACGTATGATTAATGGCGTTTGGTGGCTTATTGGATTGGTTTATGGCTTTTTATGTCTCTTAGTAATAAACTGCCATTTTGGACTGCCCGATGCTTGCTGTTTGGTTTCTGCTATATCTAAATATTAACAGAGACTGTTTTGTTGCCATAAAGGGCCGTTCCATTAGGTTTATTCATATGATTTGTTTATTTGTTGTTTATTCTATAAAATTAAAGCCATTAATTTCACAAAAATGCATTTCAAATTAACTGAAGATCACTATACCAGTCCAAAACCTCTTTAGCTATTTCCGTTAATGGAATAAGGTCTCTTTTTTACGTAGCACCTTTAGCTATTATTTCGTCATACAATTAAATTTTCTATTAAGCTTCGGGTGCACTCAAGGCAATCATAAAACAGAAAGGAACATCGGTTAAAAATTGCAATTGCAAAAACTCCACCCCACGCGGCTGGCTCACGTAAAATGTAATGGGAAATTACTGTAAAATAAAAAAAGTCTCCCTTAGACTCGAACCCTTATTGTTACGGCAATTTAGGTAACCCTCGTACCGAGCATTCTTATACTATACACTCACAAACTTGCATATGGCAAAGATGGGGGCGCCACTTTAAATTGAAATGTAAAGGAACTTGGTACTCTGACATGCGTTGCCTTATTTCGCCGTCCGCATAGATAAGTGTGTTCGAAAATGGCATTATGCAAGTACCCTCAAATACAAGGTCATAAAGTTGAACGATTTTAATCGAAACGTTTCTTAAGAATTACTGTTTCGTTCAATTGTCTGTCTGTACGTGAGCCGATTGTTTATAGTGATAAACTATTGCAGTATTTATGTCAGGCAGAATCGGACACGATTCCTTTAATTATTTATATTATTAAGTTTATTTATCGGATCAACCATGCAAAGATTTATTGGTGTCGCATTTAATTTGACGAGCTGATATCACAGGTCAACTCATTTTTTAAGGAAAGATGGTTTGATTTTTGTTCCCTTGACAAAATGATTACCTACTGTTTACCATTGATTTTCGAAAAAAACAATACAAATGTCTGATTTATCAGTGAAACTTTAAAAAAATATAATACGGTGCATTGTTGTTCAAAACATTGGTGTAACATCACAAGGATAATATATATTAAAAAAAGTTCAATACAAAAAAAATATTATTAATATTTTAAGTTTTGAAATTTCTTTTAAAATTCCACATAACTATTACCTTCCCAAGCCATCAAAGTCTATAATATTAAAAATACCTCAAGATTGAAACCCAAAGCAATTAACTTTTTAATTTTGCTGCGCACACGCCGGTAGCCGACGCCCGCTGCGAACAAAAAAAAGAAATAATGTTGATTGAGATCGCTCTGCACGCTTCTGTTTCAAAATATTCGTAGATACCAGTAATTAAATTTGTTGATGAGTGAAAGAGATGTGTTTTATATTGTTGAGAAGATGTTATTAAAGCTTGATATTAATATTATTTAGCAATAGAGCTAGAAATTTTGTAGTTAGCAATCACATAGACTGCAAATATATCGAGATAATGACCATGATTGGTATTTCACCCATAAGTTTATCATACATAAGAAGATATGCCGTCATTTTATTTCAGCTTCTCATTACGGGTAGATTTTACCTGAAAAATAACGTCATAAATACACAAAAGTGCTATGATGATTCTGTTCTGAAAATAAAAAAAATATCATAGACATGAGGCCTACCCTTTGAAAAATCTCTGATAAGAAATAACACTCCTTTATTACAAACATTCTTAAGATAAGAACACCGTTTACAGCACAGTTCATCATCCAAACTAAAGAGAAACGCTTATCGATAAACATAATAAATATCTTTTCTGATTGCGAAACTACAAAACATATCTCAGAGGAACCCCACAATGCCAGATCAACCCCGCGCGGCGCTCGTGCGACAAGGAAGTATTAAAGTCATACAACTTAACCCCACGGATGCCGGGGGTCTTTAAATACATCCGATAAAAAACTAAACGACACCCCTCCATGCAAAAAACATCCCCCAAGGTGGATAAAGGCAAATTTATCCGCAAATTAATTTGTAGGACGAAATAAAATTAAAGTAAATGCCTCGCATGGTTTATTACTAATGTCCTCCTCTGAGGCATAGATAATGGCTGAGTTATATTTGTAATCTAAAAGTAAAAGCTTTAAGATATTGCAGTCATCATAAGATTAAAATAGACATATGTTTTGAGCTAAAGTCGTTTCAATCGCATGAAACTTAAGTCAACATAAGCTGGAATTTATTTACTTACACCGTAAAAATATTCATCATTACAGATTTACTCGCCTTATATTTTATTTGTAAAGCAAAAATAGCCAGATTACATGCAAATCATTAGAACAATAAAACAACTAATAGCACTGAAACATTCCTGTCATCCACAACACAGGCCGAAAGCTATGAATAACAAAAACTCCTGGTGTATGACACACTATAAAACACACATGAATATTTAGAAGTAGCTTTGTCACCGATTCCTGCTTCACATTACGTAACCGTGAGTTATGAAAGAAGTACATTTCATTTCCTTGTAGATCCACAATTATTATTTCACGATTATGTTAAGTTATCGCGTTCCTTAGTAATATTATATAATTAATTCAATAGTAAGTCTATCTGTCTATTACAGCTTCACGGTACAACCACTAAACCGATTTTGATGAATATTGGTATGGAGATCATGGTTCAAGATCTCGGTAATCAACTATTTGCTACTTTTTATCTACTTACTAAGCCGCAAATTGCAGATGAGTAAGCTAGTCCATAAACATTCCCATGATCCACAACTTAGACCAGAAGCTAGCTTAAGCCTAAGCACAAAAAAGCTTCGCTGTATGAAACATGCTATAAAACAAACATGAATATTCAGCCCTTCAACAGTGACTTTGTCACCGATTCCTGCTTCACGTTACGTAACCGCGAGTTATGAAAGAGGTACGGTACCATTCCCTGTGGACTGCCAACAATTTGAGCAGTCGCAAAACGATATTATTATGTTCATAAATGTTGAGTATGATTTCGATGTAAGTTTGTTTATCATATTAATTGTGATATTTGATTTCGATAAAAACACGTTTTACTTAATTTAATACTATTTATAAAAAAACCAGCCAAGTGCGAGTCGGATTCGCGCACGTAGGGTTCCGAACTACTATACATCTAAATAAATGTTTTTCTTTATTCTTTATTATATTGGAGTTGATTGAATGAAAGGTAAAATGCGATTTACGATTTATAACGTATTAAAAAAAAACTAATTATTAGATCTCGTTCAAACCAACTTTCGGTGAAAGTTTGCATGAGAATGTACATCATATATTATTTTTACATTTATCATTCCCTTATTTTAAAAGTTACGGGACTAACACACACACACATTTTTCAACTTTGGAAGCGTCTCTCGCGCAAACTATTCAGTTTAGAAAAAATATATATTAGAAACCTCAATATCATTTTTGAAGACCTATCCATAGAATATACCCTCTAGCTCTTATAGTTACGGAATAACAAAAAAAAACCGACTTCAAAAAGTAGGTAAACTAAAAAGCAAAAAATAAATTTACTTCGCACAAAATAATACGTTTTTTCATTTAGTAAAATAGAAATTATTAAATAATTATTTTACAATTCTGAAGTCGGTGCCAAGTAAATCGGATAATTAAGAACTAATATTCAGTCAGAAAATAGTTGTTAGAAAGATTAGTCTATACAGAGTTATTGTTTACTTGGCACCGACTTCAGAATTATAAAATAATTATTTAATAATTTCTATTTTACTAAATGAAAAAACGTATTATTTTGTGCGAAGTAAATTTATTTTTTGCTTTTTAGTTTACCTACTTTTTGAAGTCGGTTTTTTTTTTGTTAAAAATTATTTTATTTTACGATTTTAAGTGATGGGTAGACCAGAACGTTTCTCGAATGAGGAGACAACGGTTACTTGAGACGGAAAACTAATTAATAATAATCCCTGTACTCCTAACCGTTGAGGAGTTGTACCTGCCAGCATCAGCTCAGCAACTTAATATGCTAAAAACAATATAGAAGCCTTTGAAATTTGAGGGTTACCCATGATTTCTTTAGGATCCCATCATCAAATCATGACCTCATATTATGAATATACATAAGTAATATTCAACGTCTCGCCTCATCTGTGTAGAACTTGAAAGAATACAGTAAACGGCTTCAAGGAGCCTATATTTAAAGAATTATCCCCGTACTCCTAACCGTTGAGGAGTTGTACCTTCCAGCATCAGCTCAGCAACATAAAATGCTGCCTACTAGATGCAAATATCCAAGTAGCTTTAGATAATATATAAAAAACAATATAGAAGCCTTTTAAATTTGAGGGTTGCCCTCGATTTCTCTAGGATCCCATCATCAGAATGTGACTTGAAAAAAATGGGACCACATGACAAGTATATCCTATCAAACAAAAAAAGAATTTCTCAAATCGGTCCAGGCGTCTTCGAGTAATCGGTGAACAAACATAAAAAAAAAAAAATACAACCGAATTGAGAACCTCCTCCTTTTTTTGAAGTCGGTTAAAAAAGTGGCTGTGACATACGGACGGACAGACGGACAGACATGACGAATCTATGAGGATTCCGTTTTTTGCCATTCGGCTACGGAACCCTAAAAATGATCTTTTTTTGTTGACATTTTCAAGCCCAACTTATAGGATTGAGAAGATTTAAAAGTGCTAATTTTTGAAATCTAAAAATTTGACTGTAATCAATTACTCATTCCAGTATTATTATTCTCTTATTGACTTAAAATTAATCTTTCAAAACGTGGCCTTATGGCCCGTACTTATGCAAGCAAATCGAAAAACGAAAGGTATCACACAGTAGTAAGACATAAAAAATTCTTGTCCCCATTGGACTCAGACTATTCACAATCTGTCATATAATTATGAATATTTTGACAGCTACCTTATTTATGTGCGCCGAGAATCGTCGGTGGGAATGTTCTGTCGAAATAGTGGAATTTTCGCCATCAGACCGGGCCCTAGCCTTATACCGTACAGAGTGATTTATCGCAGACAAACGTACATTAGATTTTTATGTTCGTATCTCGTAGGCTGTAAATAACACCGTCGGTTGTGCCCGACCCACTTGGAGATTATTACTGATTTATTTATTATTTAAACTGTGTGATGGATTGCCGGAGAATTGTTATTTACTTCACTAACTTCAACTTTGGCATTGAAGTTTGACCTTTGAAGAGGATTACCAAAATTGTGTGTTTAATCCTTAATTTCTACTTGAGTAGAACCAGACTGTTTTTTAAAGACGTAATAAATATTTGATAAATGAAGGTTGTTCAGTTATAATACCTTATAGCTTTAATGAGAATGGTTGTTATAGAGCCTATTTATTATTAGCAAACTATGCCTCCAAAAACTTATTCTTGTCCCTATTCTGACTCTTGTATGACTTTATCGAGCACATACAGAATTTCTTATTATTCATTTTCAAGTCATTGCAAGAAAGACCAACACCAATTATTATTGCATCGGTCTGTTATAATAAGTTAACACCCGTTAACTTATTATTACGAGTTTTGGACTGTCCCATTAGTATTATTTAGTTCAGGATTGCAAGTAGTTGCGAATGTGGATCGCCCACCCAAAAAATGGCCAATTTATTGTCCTGCCCATTACTTCCTGTACCCTAAAAGACCTTATGCAGGTCAACCAAAAAGTTTAGTCGCATCTTATTGGGCTAAAACTATATAAATATAAATATATAATAATTTCTAAAAAAATCTTAAAAGAACTTTTAGAAATTAAAAATCTATAGCGTATTATGTTCTGACACTTGCTAATAGTTGGTTTCACAATTTGGATGTTTATTTGTAATCAAACTAATTGTTTTAATTTGGTAACGATTGTGTTGATTACAGTAAAAGCACCGATAGCCTTAATTGCGTAGGTTAATTAGTGGCCTTCTCCTAAGAGGTATCGCTCGATGATAGAATGTGTTTATTTTTGGTTTGTTTAAGAACCATTTACTTGGCAGACTTGTCTTGTCTCTCAATAGCCCTCTAATGCTTACTGCTGAGGGTTTCATAACGGATTTAAGTAAAATTTTTCCTTTTCATCATTTTATTTTCATCTCAGTTTATCCTGTGACAATTGTATTCTCCATGAATGACGTTATTTTAACATATTTCATGGCAATTGTACATGTCAATTTAGATAAACTTGCCGTGGTTACTAGGAATAAACTTTCCTGAGCTTTGTTTATCAACTTGCAAAAAGAAATATATGCTCCCCTGAACTTTTCAATATGCTGTTACAATATTTCAATCCCATAACATTCACGGCAAATCGCCCCCACAGAGACTATTGAAAGTAATCCAATTCTTTCGCGTAATTGCGTAATCTTTCCTCTCTAAATAGGTGGTGCTTAAGCACCAGAGATTAATCTCTGCCTGGTAAGGTGAACTAGCCGAGCTTGAAATGGTTATTTTTTAAAGTTCCCCGTTATAAGCTGGGGCAGTCGAGTGGAATTAAGGGCGCAGATTTAGGGCCATTTTAAAGTAAGTATTGATTGAAAGGACATGCTTCGTTTGATGCGAGTTAGATTCGCTTGTCAGGAATGGTCGTAGCTTGAGATGGGAGAATGCAGCTTTTTGAAAGTTGTGCCTTACTCTTTATTGGGAAATGAATGCCCTTAGAAATAATGCAACAAAAATGTAGTTTTAAACGTAGTGTTAAACAGGTGGATCGATAAATTAACTCATATTAAAATGATGTTAAGGGGGAACAATCGGTGTCATATTCTCATACAAAATTACTATGGTTGTATCTTTTACATTTTCACAATGTTAAAATTTTTGCACAGCCAATTTGAAACATCATTATCTATGTTCCTTCGATTTGAAATTATCTTTAGTCTGCTTATTTTAAAAATTATAGGCATCCAAACATCTGTAGTTTGGAACTGCCAGACAAATGCGACTTTTTCAGTATTACACAACAGATTATTACAAGTTTTCAAAACCAAAGTTTGTGAATTTAACAACCAAGTTTTCCAAATTTGAGGCTAGATGGTTAGGCTAAATATAAAAAAATCATTCTTAAGAAACTACTACTCAGTCACAGTGTATCGTGTTGTTGTCATAAATATCAGACATAATTTCTCTGATAGAAAATGCATCTTAACAACGGCGTATTTTATTACGTGGTATAAATAAAATATATCACAACAGGTAACATACAACTGGTCAGCACGTGTTTTTTACCCGGCATTCCTCGGCTCGACCTAAGCTCGCTAATGAGAAAACTTACGCATTTGCATAATTAATAACTTTATTACAAGTAGCGGTAAACGGTAGCTTGCTATGGTAATGATAACCACACCACTATACTGATGAACTGCTTTCGATTTGGAATTGCCGTGTAATTTGGATGTAAATGTGTTAATTTTAAAGAAGTATATGACTTACGCTTAAAAAGTAGTTCAAATTCCATAGGTTTTCTAATTGGGATAAAAATTCACAAACTTTATTTAACGCCTTACACATAATTGTAATTAAGTTTATAGGTATACAACTGATATTAATACAGATACATTTATGAATCAATTTATTGATATGCTGGAAGGTATTTATTGTATTTATTTATTTATTTATAGGTTTGCCTACAATTGTTACACATTTCTTACATGTGATACAAGCATGATCAACAAGGTATGGGTGCACAATATCAATCGGCAAACACAGCATTCACAATAAACATATGGATTAGTAAAAACAAAAATAACATAGGTAAAGATATTAACGTTACAAAATTTTCGTGAGGTATGCATTAGTAAATAAACTTAAAGCTAACATATTAATTTAACTTAAATGGCACAGTTTAATTATAAATGTTGTTAAAAAATTGGTTCTCTTGTGACTAGCTATCATAAGTTACTTACTAGGAAAACATGATTACGGTACTTGCGAGCCCATTTGCAACACATCACTTCAGAAGTTTATGATATATTCCTAAACATTACAATAAAAACAGATGATGTTTAGTATAATATAATATTCTTTGGTAAAATTTATTGGTGTACTACATATACCTCAACCAACTCCGTAACCAATCTTAACATAGTTTAAATTCCTCATCAGCTAAACCGGCTCATCTGCCATCTCCTACCAAAACAATCTATGTCACACCATACACCATGGCCTTTCACCGTTCTATCTCTATCTGATCTCGGCCATAAAAATAAATATCATCTGTTATTTATGGCGGTACGTACTTCGTTATTTGCTTACACCGGGCGTCACCGTTAAAACATGTTTATGGAAGAAATGATTTGTTGGATCGCTGCCGACATTTTGAATCGGTGGAATTGGCAATTGATTCCAATGGTTTCTGGTTAGATAGTTTTTGGTTGTTTATGGCAATGTTGCGGGCAAACTATCCAGATGATTGGTTTTTTTTTCTGTTTATGATAGAACTATAAAATTAAACATTGTCATTCTAAGGTATTAAAAGTAATGATTCAAAAATGGTGAAGTTAACGTTATGAATGCGTTCCAGGGAGAAGAGCCATCGTTTCACCTCTAACCTCTCCTCAAATTAGTGGCGCATGCTTACACTAACGGTTGTAATAAGACCTGATAATAACACAATATGCATTTATTGTAGTTTTCGGATGAAGGGACGCATCTGCAAAATTATGTAGATTGTGCGTTAGGCTGCGATAGGCTGTAGTGTAACTAATCATCAGGTGCAACTACACGACCATTCGCTTTATATATAGTATAGAAAATTCTAAAATAAGTTCTATCATTCAGTGTCTTTGTATTTGTTACGCTTTTAAAACTTAACCGCTAGATCATTAAGTATCGTTGTACTGATTCTACATAAATAAGAAATCAGTATTGAAATGAATCGTTGCACACAAACACGGCACGTTAAGATACAATGTGGCCATGTGACAGGTTGCGTGTCTTTATAAACAATTAAACACTCGTGGCATATAAGTCACAACTACAATTAGGATCAGTAATTGAAACTTAGAACAATCAGTAACATATTTAAAAGGTATAGTTTTTTTAATGCCTCAGAAACAATATTTTTGACATTGCTGCCTACGCTTCGTTCTGGACGTAAAATAAAAAAACCTTATCGAATAACAAACCGTAAAGAATGTATCAAATACCTATTTTTAATTGCTCATGAGTGATGCTTATGCGTTACGTTTTGTTTATTCAGACCGTGCATTTTCTGCATGAAAACAAATTGTAGCAACTAGGTGTCTAGAATAATTTCAAAAGTCTGTATAACTCATGGCGTATTATACGTATAACATAAAACGATAATTAGGCTTTTTCGATATTTTAAGCGTATTTTAGATTGCGTACATTAAATACAAAGGTCATCATTTTCGAGAGACTTACAAGTGTATGCTTGAGGCGTCTTGCGTCTATCGTCTGTCCCCCTTTCGACTATCACATAAAACAAAATTGCCGCTTTTGAAACTATGCCAACTATGCTTAATTACATTCTTCTGAACGACGCGGCGATGTTTCGGCAATATTTATGTGCCAATATTAGAAAAAATACCCACTTCGCTTTTATTAGACAAAAACACGACCTTAACCGACTTCCGATAGAGTATATATAATATCGCGGACATTAACGAATTAGCATATAAATTGTCTACCATTATCTATTTACGCGTGCAAAAGAATCAGACTAAATAAACTGCGTATGGCAAATGTATTACCCCTTCAATGCAGGAGGCAATTATCAATTAGTCGGTACTAAGAATAGAGAGTGTTTTCAAATCGGTCGTTTAGTACTGGGAGTCATTTTCACACAATACATGTTTTCAGAAGGTTCACTTGTTTATGTATCGGACATAAGCAATGTATAATTTTGTTTAAGATTATTTGCCAATACCCGACAACTACGACCTAACCCTTGCATCATTGGTTTATCTTATCGCATTTTAAAGCTACAGCTGGTGAGGTGAACACAATAATATGTCAACTTAAAATTTGTCAATAAATGCATACGTGAAAAATTACTAGTCAGTATTATTTGCTCATGTATTCTAAAAAGTAACTATACGTTTGGTTAACTATACGTACAGTATAATAAGAAATTGTATTCTGTGCGCACTAATGGGTTTTCTGCGTATTTTCCGCCAACATGTTGGCGCTGGCTGTAGGCGCATTCCACAAGCCTACATTCCTTCGCCGACACGTGGTGTAGGAAGCGAGCGCGGCGGCTGGCACCAACACATATACCACCATACTTACTATATATCGCTGATAAATCACTCCAACTTATTGTTTATTCGCCATATAAGGCACAACTAGTCGCCGTTAATTTAATAAATGCGTTCGCTTCTCGGTAAACCTTCGTAAATCCTTGTTGGCGGCGAAAAGCGGGTAACGGCAGGTTAATTTGTTGTGTTATATTAATATCGAGCTGCTAATCTGATAAGGTTTTATTGCTACTATTGCTAGCCTGATGGGTAGCTTATTTAAATAACTAACTTCCACAGCCTTTGTTTAAGGCTCGAAGGAAACAAATTACGAAATACCTCTCTTAGCCGAAATCAATCAAGATCAGTTATGGGACCATGAGTGCCATGACGTCTTATGGTTGTCAAATGCTATACAGTTTGAACAGATGTCATCTAGGAAAAGGTACGATAATGAATCGTTAGACAGACAAAAAGAGGATAGTATAGCCCCCAAAATACCATCATTCAGGTCACAGAAAGTAAGTTATATGTCTCTTATAAGTACTGAGAAACAAGGAATTATAAATAAAATAAAAAGATATGATTAGTTATAGGCACGAATTTATGTGTTTTTTTTAGATATCTATGGCTTTCCAAACTAAATTATTTATGATGTTGCAGGCGGGGACAAACAATACTTTGTTACTACTATATAACTTCGTTTGTCACCGCCTGCAACATCATAAAGAATTTAGTTTGACATATTTCATTTGTTGTTAATGAATTTAATGTAGATAATTCTATACTTGTTTTTATCTTTTCAGTTCTTTTTTTTAAGCAGTCGGGTTTATTGTTTTTTTTAATAATTATTTTTTATTTTAAGTGTAACTTATTTTATTTTATGGGTCGGGTAAGAGCTACCCGTAACCTCAGAAACTGGCCCATAGCCACACTAAAGTGATCACTGTTAGTTATTTTGTTATAGCCCAGCTGAATACGATCATGCTATAAAGTTAGCTTAAGGAACTAGTTTAAAATTCGTACTAACTGTACTAGGTACATAGTATTAACTTGACTATGCTACTACTATCTTACTATCCCACTTCTTATTTCAAAAACCTATAATTACTAATGATTGACACGGGCCTATAATTAGTAATCGAGTGAACAAATCGCGAGAGTTTCAAATAATGTAGCTAAACACCAATGCCCATCCTTACTAATATTATAAAGGCGAAAGTTTGTAAGTATGGATGTATGGATGGATGTTTGTTACTCTTTCACGCCAAAACTACCGGGTCGATTTCGATGAAATTTTGCACACATGTAGCTTATAGTCTGGATTAACATATAGGCTACTTTTAATTGACATACCACGCGGGCGAAGCCGCGGGCGGAAGCTTGTTATAGATATATTTTGGTTTAAAGTCCATCATACGATAGGCGATTGAAGTAAGCTGCCTACAATTGAAAATATTCGCAGGAATCTCAGCTTCAGTAAGATGCATTCTTTCACAACTAAAATTATCGTGTTGCGCCTCTCAGATAGAAACCAAGATTTTCCTCATGGCAAATCTACTGTCTCATACTCTGCAATCGCTCTTTATACCAGCTGCCATTAATGAGACTCCATAATGTCCTAGTCTAGAGTTTCCTTTGTGAGTATACTTGTATTTTTTATTTTATATTTATTTAACTTCACGCACAAAAAACATGTGACGAATGCGGACTAACTGCCAAAGGTATTTTCTACCAGTCAACCTTAAGTTGGTGCAGAGATTATATTACGGTAGGTACAAATGTAGAAAAAAATAATTAAGTTACATAATTATGTTATTTAAGCTATAATACATTCATACAAACATTAAATGCTAAATTAATAAAATTTTACAATACATATTATTATTATTATGATAGTTACATAATAAATACTATATACAAATAAGTAAACATACTACATCAATATTTTAGAATAACTATATACATACATATTTATGAATAAAATATTTTTTATTTTTTATTTATATAATTATATACAATAAGACAGTAGACTTATCAAAAAAACATAAATAATGTAAAGTATGTAATGTTTTTTTATAGTCCCACAGTGATAAAAATTTCCTCGTGTCATCGTTTTCTAGCTTCATTACTAGTGTTAAACCAATAATGAGGCACTACAAGTTTTGAACGTTAATAAAGTTGAAAAACGCATCCGGAATAAGTCAGTTTGGACTTATAACAAGGTCCTGATTCTTTATAAGAATGCAATAAATATGTGTTATTAAGTTAGCATAAGGTTTTTAATTGTTATGAAATTATATAATTGTTTGAAATGACAGACTAGTCGTGTTATAATGACTGCGCAAGGAAGGTGTCGACCATTCTACTGTATAATCTATAACTATACTATTATAATACGTGAATAGGGCAATTGTAAACTGCGGCTCCACTGCGGCACTAAGCCGAATCTTGATAATCTTCCGATGTTACGAAATAAAATTCTCTTCAAGTGATTATTTTATTCTAACTTAATTACCACGTGGGTAAATATTAGCATTAGTAATGAGACGATGTTCATCTGATGATGATGGAAATTAACAAGTTTGCTAAGCTTCGTATCGTAACTTGGCATGTTCAGTTATCCTCTCCTGAATCAGGCCAAGGCCCTGTAAGTCTTAGTAACTGGTACCTCTCGTTCTCGGCTACAAGCTACAAGTTACAAATAACATAATGAGATTTGTGAGACGTCCAGTGGGTGTAGCTTATGACGCGTCTCGTTAGCAGATCTTTATTGTTTCATGTATTTATATAGTGGATGCTGTGTGATTTTCAATTATTTTAATGGTTAGTGACGGCTGAGTTTATATTGTGAACTGTCAATGGTGGGCTTGTTATACGAATAACAAGCCCACCATTGACAATTCTCAATATTAAAACTTAAATGATTAAATGATGAAAGCCAGTAGAAAAAAACATATGACAGAAATTATTTACTATGTCTTTTGGATTTATATTAAATCTCAGTCGCTTATCACAAAACTTGCCGATCCAATATTTTAATATGAGTTTAATGACGTTTTTTGAGTGTATTTATTTTTTTTGTTGAACAATTAGTTATTGTTTTTGTTCATTCGTCACCTTTTTTATTTCGAGTTTATTTAAGTTCACACATATTACATACATATACAACATATGTCAGGATAATGTTTAATGTTTATTTTATACAGGTTAAGGCTTTTAAAGTATAAAGTTTGAGTGTACTAAACATAGTTTGTATAATCTATTTTTTACGGAAACGTCAGTATATCTGTACCATATCCAACAAGTCTAGATAAATTAATAATGTTATTATCCTGGTTATGAAAATGGTACCAAATGACAGGTAGATAACGTTGATTGATTCCTAATCTTATCGCTCATAATTATTGCATTTAAGTGGAAAACTGTATTTCTGCGTTGCTATTTAATTGAGAAACAACTTATCAATAACGTTTGTTTATACAAAGTAAAGCTAACATAATAGTGGTCAGGCTTTTGTCAAAGAACTCGAGGTAGAGCCTTAGTCTACCTTTTAACCTGCCCACAAATATTTGTGTTTGTGCTTGCACTGGATACAGTGTATCACCACCAATCTCATCGCATTACTCATCAATAATGAGACGAGATTGGTGGTGAGATTATACCCTGATAACATTAGACCTGGCGCTTGGAATATAATTTCGTAGTCTTCAGATATATGTATAGTGACGTTTCTGCAATTATTATTTTGAGGTTCGTACGTATATCATAACAAGTTATGGTACGTTCTTTCAATTTTTCAATATATTTGTGTGCCAACGTCTGATACGTAATAATGAAGCTTATTTCAAGATTCATAACGACAAATTTGGACGAAAGTTTCAATGTTAACATAATGATTTAACTGCAGACTAGGCAATCAAGTATCGAGGCTTGTTTTCTACTAACAGCTTGAGTCGAATACCAAACTGGAGAATCTATCTATGCGAGCATAATAAACAAAGATCACAATAACTCGACGCAGACTCGCCAGGCGGCGCGGGCGCCCGTTCTCGAGTTGTAAATACGCAAACTACTAATTTATAATGAGATGAGAGATGTAGTTGAGGAGCTAGAAGATTAAATGTACACTGATATTATGTTAACTTATAGTCGGTATATGGAAATGAACAATTGTCTGATTTCGAATGCGGGAGAGTTTTTTTCTTGGCAGAGAAAGAAGCGTTTATACACTCTCGGAACATACTATAAGTTAAAAAAACTTTGTAAGAACTTCTATGGTACCTACTTAACAAACAGGCCCATAGTTTTAATTGATATCATATTTTATCGGCAACATAATAATTAATCTTCTTCTTCGTCGTGTCGATGGCTGTGTCAAATTTGATTTTGACTTGCCATCGTGGTGAAAGGATTAGCCAATTCGCTTTGGAGAAGTCGCGAATTGCCCAGGGTGCGCCGGACGTAGGGAATCGTTGTGTACGTCACTCGGGGAGGCTCCTTTCATGCACCCCATAATAATAATTAATTAAAGCTCTTGACTATTCTTTAGCTGTTGTTATTTGACCCTTAATGTAATATCACGTGAGAGGTCGAAGTTGACACGTTAACGAGCGAGCGAGGAAACGAGTTGGTCTAGTGAGGCTTTCCTCATAATGGTGTAGTATGGTAACAGGTACTTTTCAAAGTTCTTATGTACTAGTACTGGTACCAGTTAACAAAAATGATACCTATAACTAAATCAGGTGGTACCCTAAACCAGCACCTGACTAAGCCACACACCATATACCATTAGTTGACGGCTATCTCCTGTACTACAGGCGGTTATAAATCGCGAGCCCACGGCGGCCCATAAATAAGGGCGCCGCCACACCTGGCGGGTTGACGGACTCCTACGTGCGCTCCGTCGCGGTTTGACGCATGGCCGCCGGTGTGTTATCGGCCTAATCCACTGGTTACTGTCCGCTCGTTCACTACTTAGTTGATTTTGCAAAAATCGTATAGGTAAAATCAAAGATCTTGGCGGCTCGTAAAATGTACTGTCTTAATCACTCGTGTCGGGTTCACGCTTTACGTATATCTTGCTTTAGCTCTATCGAGCTGCCAAGAATATTGACGTTTTAAATAATAAGGAGTTTATATTTATGCTGAACTATTAATATACTTTTTCAAAACTGTAAAATATATAGCCCATTGTTTCTGCAAAAATTTGTATATTATCATCTGTCCGCCAATGTTTTTTTTTTACTGTATAATGTTTACCTAACAGCGCGCATCATAGAGTTCATGTGGGAGGTGCGGCGGTTGCATACTTCGCGTTGGTGACTATCGGCTTATGCAACCGTCCTTTTTTTGGTCCAAATAGTTGTCTTCCAAATAAGGCAAAACAAAGGAGTTGCAAGACGTATCGAAAGTGCCTGGAGTCGTTATTGGGCCATTAAAGATCTACTCGAAGGTGATTTATCCATTTCCTTGAAGAAGACACTCATGGGGTTGTGTATCCTCCCCTTCCTTACATATGGCTCCTAAACAAACAACAAACGGGTTCATCAAAGAGCAATAGAACGGAGTATTCTGGGTTTAAAATTGACTGACCGGGTTATTAATACTACAATAGTAGCAGCGCTCACCCAAAGAACTGCCATGCATAAATGGGACTGGGCCGGACATGTCTGCCGCATGCCATTTGAATTATGAGCCAAAACAACATCTGATATTTCCCATTAAACGGAGGGCGTGCACGCGGAAGACGAAGACGGAGATGTCGCGGCGAGCAGGATTTCTTTTAAATGGATTAGCCTTGTTTAGCTCTAGATCGGGAGAGGTGGCAAGAGAACGAAGGCCTGTGCCCTGCAGTTGGACACCACAGGCTGATAATAAATGATGTTTATCTATTAAATAACCAAAATAACTTAAAATTTTAAGCACGTTCCAAAAATCATTACAAACCTTCTTGCCATTAAAACAAAACGCAAGATAAAGTCTGTTCATTACTTTCTTAACAAAGATATTAGGTATGAAGTGAATCCCTTAACCCTTTCCTACAGGGGTTTATTCACCGCTCATTACGAAAGGGGTAAGATTGAGCCTCGGACTTAGGTTGCTTTTCCACCAAAGATGCGTTAAGCTACGTTGCTATAGTGCGTTTAAAATTCAACGACATCCATCATTTATGAATATTATAGCGTAAACATGGTGTGTAAGATCAGCTAGGCTATGTTTTTTGTGAAGACGGATGTGTTGAAGGGTTTATGTTTATAAAGGCATTGGAATGCTGCTAAGACTACTATTACTGTCCCCATGCCTTCCCTACTGTCAATATATCGCATAGCTGCGCATCTTCTTAGCACATATTAATCGGCTCGCTACAGAGCAAAGCTTCAGTCTGTGGAGGTCACATTGTATCGTAGCTTCACTTGCACATCCTCGTAGCATAGCTACATAGCATATCTATAGTTGGGGAGTAGCCTAACAGTGCAGCTTGCACTGTTTTAGGAGAATTAAAGTTTAACGCGCTGAGTTATTAAGCTTTTAAGGGGTTAGGGTATCAGAATGACGGCTTTATTTCTTCTATTTAACGGGAATTGATGAGTTTGCTTTAATACAGCTGACATTAAATAAAATGTTTCAGTGACACTGGTGTTACTGAAATATGTATTTATGAACTATTTAGTTTCAGAGATAGAGGAGCTGTGAAAAACACACTTTGATCATACTTTCTTGCTAAACGTATTGGATTACAAAAAAAATAGTGTTAGTATAAATATAGGCAACATCACTGTCAGAAAATGTAGGTCACATAAATTTTCATTTAATAAAGTCAAAGGTGAGATAATCTTGGAAAACACGGCCGTGACATCATATTTAGCTCTCATTAGGCTTTCGAATATAATGTGACCTAATATTTAGCTCCAGAATTACAAGACATGAGTTAAATTTAGGTCACGGATATCAAGATATCGGATTCCGGTGTAACGTAAGAAAACTAACCTTATTTGACGAAGTCAGTTTCAAGATAAGGTAAAGTCTATACTATGATAGCACTTTTGTTTGTTATACGGACGCCACTTTTCTCTGTTTTGTTTGGTTAAGTTTTCTTCTAGTTTGTTTTTTGATTTTTTATATTTAATTTATATCTAACCTTTTTTATTTATTGATGTTAATATGTACTCAAGTTTTTAATTTATTATTATTTTTTATGTGATGGCGCCATCAGAAAGTCGGTGCTGCTTTATTGCTCTGCAGCATATGGCTGAGATGGTGTCCACTTCTGGCAAAAAAATTGTTTGTATTGTAAGTTTATTTTTTTTATTTTCTTTTAGTATGTATTATTCTTACTTATTTTTCTCAGAATAAATATGTCTTCTTTCTTTCTTTCTTTTAATAAAACTTTAATTTTGTCAAAATGTAATTTGAAACTTAAATCAAACCTGATAGAGCCATACTACCTACAAATGAATTGTACTGCTTACAATAATAGCCTTAAACACCGAAAAATCAATAGAACTGTCGCGCTACAGTGAAATTTCTCAGATATCAGAATACTTTAGTAAATTTTCGAGGATTGAACGATAGAACAAAAAAAAACTTAATGACAACAACACTAATCCGACACATTTATTAATGTTATATCAGAGGTCATTCACTACAAATTACAACGTTCTTCTTTTATTGTTCGTCATATTAAGATCCACTAAAAATGCTCAACCGCCATAAAAATACAAGCTACATTGTGCCGTTACTTCTACATGTTTAGAAGATTTGATAGATTACTCGGCGGAGAGTAGAGGTGACAAGTGATTGACAGTTAGAGCCTAGGGTTATGGGGTATTATTGCGAGGTTATCTAACTGGTTACTGACTGGGCTACTGTTAGTTATTGTCGAAATTAAGAGTATTTTAATTTGGTTAATTATTTTTGTAATGTTTTGGAGTATGTTTCGTACCACTAAATTGATTCCTCAAGCCTGTTTGCTATAAAACTATAACATCTTCAACACATAACATTACATCACGCCTTTACTAATAGTCTTCCCTACTGGGTATCGAGAAGGGTGTGGCAGAGGTGTTACTTTAGTATAACGTTAAAGTTACTAAAATGTCAGGATTAAAATTGCGGAACTAATTTTTAGTAACATCACATGAAAAAAAAATCAACAAACATGACGGTTAATTGTAGTATTAAGAAGCTGCTATCTTTTTCCATCTACTCTTGTAATATCTTATCCAAATCGTTGTGTCTCAAGTACATCATATTATCTCTAAATTATACTCGCTAATAATTATCGCTTGCTAAAAGTTTCATATCTTAGAACGTAAACGAGCTGTCCTGTCTTAGACACATTTCTTCACCTACTCTTTGGCATTGAAGCGAGATCGCCGCAGGCTCCTGTAGTTCGAGCGGTCGAAATAATTTAATTATCCGTAGTAATTAATATCGTGAGTATGTGACGCAGCTGCGTTGGTGCATGCCAACTCTACGCCTTGTTTAGACTTTGACGTGATTGCAGGCAGGTTCATTTGTGAAATGTGACTGTTGACCGCTTCCGTTGTAGATAATGTTTTAAGGTTATTCTTGACTCTTATTAATCTTAGGTCTCTTATCGGTGATAGTTCCAATATTAAATGTATATGGACAGTGTTTCTCAGAATAAACTTGTTTGTTATATCCAAAGACCGCAGTTTTGCTACTTAAAATTAAATGGACCTCGAGATGTTTAAGTAATGTTAAAAGTAAGCTTTATTAATACCTTTAGTCTAGTTGTAAATTAAATACATCCCGAGGATTATTTCAACGATGCTTATGCTTCTTTTTTAATACGAACATTTGTTGCTGCAACATTTGTAATTTGAAATAATAAATGACCCGTTTGGTCTAAACATTAATCATAAATGCAAGGTTTATTGTAACTCTAATATTTAAAGGTATGCGTCATAGAAATCGATGGTATCTTCAATAAATCAAATGAAAGTGAAATTCGCCTAAAAATAGCTTCACAGCGATCAATTTAGCTTGACCTCTAGCTTGATTACATAATTATATTTTCGTAATGTCCAACTCATTAATAAATATGGACGCAAAAGATTTTTAGGATGTATTGATGTTTGTTTCTTTTTATGCAGAAAGTACGGGGCCGATTTTGATAAAATTTTGTACTCCATAAAGTCTTATTTAATCGCAGGCGGAGCCGCATGTGGCATTTTGTGGCACCATGATATTTTTAAAATTTGTCTTTAGATATATTTTCTGTAGTTACACAAGTACTTACTTACAATTCACTCAAAGGGTTGTCTTAGCAATACAAATTTAGAATTGTAGATATTAGGCATACGATCTGATTGATTATTTTTATAGCGTTTAGTTATCACCGTCGGTCAACTGTTTCTTAGTATAATAATAATTAGGCATAAGCGTCAGGTTAGCAATACTCAAACAAAATAAAAGCCAGTAATCACAGCCTTCAAAGCCAACCAAATGAGTTACCCAACCCGTCGAACAAGTAAATCTGTTAATCTGTCGTCTAAGTAGGTTGCAATAGAAATAAACAAGGCACAGCCCGAGCGGAGCCGCGTGATTGATGCCCGTATATCTGCGCTAATGATAAGCCGGTACTGGTACTAATTAACGCCGAGAATGCTACCTTGCCACTTTACTAACACTATTTATATAAGGAGGACGGTTGGTTCGATGGAGTTGTGGCTTGATAGATTGTGAGGTCCTGGGCTTGACTCTTGAGTTGGGTAAAAACACCTTCATTTTTTTTTTTCATTTAAAAATGTCAAAACAGAACATGACATAAAAAAGCATGACTTTTTATAACTCAAAAGGGTACCGTAGAGTTGTGTTACAACCACACTTCACCTTGTATTTAAGGTCCGGGCACAATTCCAAGTCCGTGTCCTTGCTCTAACTCGAGACCTCACGGTTTCTGGTCGCATACGCTACTATTAATCGTTCAAATTCTTACAATTGTGTTTTTTTTTTATGTAAGCATGTTTTATAATAATTACCTGAAAGAAAGAAAATTAAATCTGTCTCGGCATCTTCAGCAATAAGCTCTTATCAACCTGTATGCTCTATTACCACGAGTTGGAAGAGAGTGAGACTTCCTACACAAATTGCACATTACATTAAATCTATTCTTTCTATATAAAATAATATATTATTTATATTACATGTCTGTACATTGAAGCTATTTAAGAAAAAATAATACGAGGAGTCTTTGTAGTAGTTAATTGAGTAGAAGCCAAAACGTATTTGTTTTTAATTTGTTATTTGTATCATATGGAATTGGATGCGGTTTTCATAGTTGTGTAGCTGAAGGTCTAGCTTAAAAATTAGTTTATTTTTCATCTTGGTATTTTATCACAAACGGGGTAGGTAAATTAGGGAGTTTAAGAAAATGCATGAAATTCTGCACATAGGTTTCCTACACGCAATAATTAAAAATAAGAAAGACTTTTAGAAAAATCCTCTCCCTCCGGGTATTAGGGAAAGTTCCTCAATTTTGTAGGAAATGCCATAAAAATATCGAATTCCACGCGGACGAAGTCGCAGGCAACAGCTAGTATATCAAACAATCCCAATAACGTGAATATTAATGTCACTGTCACTACCATTCATTAACATATCCAACTTAGTACATTTTTCTATCCAACATCGGGGTAAACACCTTCCAATCTTTTCCCCATAGAGCATTGTTAAGCAGAAGTAAGTATTTGGTTAATGTATTAGATCCGCGTAAATAGGTGGTAGTCAATAAATATCGCTTGCAATAATAATAAAACACACGGATTGCACAACTAATAAATTATTATTAGGCAATGATGTAGCGGGGTTTTGGGGACCGCACAGAGCTTAGACCATTTAGAACTGACAATACTAAAAAATACGGTACAATGATTCTAGGTTATGATAAAGAACTAATATTTCAATGACCTATTCACCATACAAACTTCAAAATCTAGTGATATCTTGAAAGAAAAAATGGAAATCAATACAATTTTGGCAAACCTACCACTTAACAATACTGTTATGTGTATTTGTTTAAACAAACTCGTCACTATTTGAAACAAATACATCCAAACGGGGTATTCCCTTACGTTTGCAGTACAAAAATCTACTAAGCAGGCATAGATGTAACACAGCATAATTAAGAAAGAGCATTCTGGGAATGGCACCACGCTTATATAATAGACTCCCAGAAGCCATAAAGTGTCTCAATGTTCCTCAATTTAAGAAAAGTCTAAAATTGTTGGTAATTAATACGTGTTTTTATAGTTTTTATTTGATTGATGTTATTTCTGTTATATTTTATTTTATATAAAAATGTTTATTATCTTTAATAATATTAAAGATAATGAACATTTTTATATAATTATATAATATAATATATTATATAATATATGTATTCAAATAATATTAAGCCTAAAAAATCGCATGCTGTAATTTATAGTGAAACATGTTGGACAATTTACTATGTAAGATCATTATGTAACCATGTTTTCGCAAATAAATAAATTGATTGATTAATTGATAAAATTTATCAAAATTTGTAAATGTAAATATTTGATCTAACTGTTTTTTAGAGTTTATCGTGAGAATTTGTCGACTAATCAAAGAGTTCGTGAAATGTTTATGTCTACAACTAGTTAGTCAATCGTGTTTGATTTAATCAATAAAAGTATTAAAGTGTTTCATTGATTTCTTAATTTTATCCTTTGACCGTGAGTTCAATTTCGTATCAATTACTGTCAATCAGTGAAATAAAACTGTAAAAAACATTTCAATGTGTTGCTTTAAAAAATAATTTTCAAACCTGTTTCGATATATTTGTTATTGAAAGCATGTATTTTGCACTTGAGAAATTATGTATTTCTAAGTTATAACATTGGATGGTTTAGATACCAAAATTTTATTGAATTAATTGTTAAGATAGTTTTTCAAAGTTCAAATCCTAAATAATAACCTGGAAGTGGGCTGCAGTGGCCAATCTGGAAGTCTCTCAACCGCCTTCGGACACAAGTTGGTCGCTGCAGGGAGAACCTAGCCAAATGGGGAATCACAAACACCAATGACACCTCGTGCAATTGTGGTTTCCCTAGTCAAAACATGGCTCACCTGCTTTCGTGCCCGTTGTCTCCTTCTACATGTACCCGTGAAGACCTAATACAGGCCACAAGCAAGGGAGTGGAAGTTGCTACCTACTGGGAAAAAACAATATAAATAAAAAATGAGAAACCATAATGCCATTGATACGTAAGAAGAAGAAGAAGAAGAAAGTTCAAATAACATAAAAATTGATGTTAATCGATACTGTTTTTATTTTTGTTTGTTTTATAACAGAAATGAGTGTTATTAATTTGCCATATATAGTTGTTTATGTAGTCTGTGGTAGGCCGGAATACAGGGCAGATAGAGGTGTCGTATCCAAACATAATGCCGGCTTACCAAATATATTGCACGATCGAATTCATCTAATATGCTAGTAGTACTATGCAATTAGATATATTTATTCTAATACGAGACACTTTCTGATTCCAGAACTTGAATTTTCCTTATTAGTTGAATTTTATTGTTTTGAATTGCAATCATAATGAATACTATGCTTTAAATGTCTTTTAATTTACAAACAAATATATTCCAATCAGAACACTGAGCTGAAAGAGATTGCAGATAAGATTATAAATATATCGCCAAAAATATTTATTTTCAAGTTCATAACTACTCGTAATTCTGAAGTAAACAACAATCCGAAATCAGTAATCATACTACTTCACAACATACTACAGATAGTTCGTATAGACAAAACGTAACCATAACTTTTAGTACAAAACACATCACATCAGTCACACAGAACTACGGATTATCTCGCAGTCCTTTCTGATAAATTCTACACTTAAATTATATGATCACGACCCAATTCTGCGAAAGTATTCAGCTCCATGACAATAACAGTTTACTTGGTGGCATTACTATGCGTGGCGGCGTCCGCGTGTCAGAAATCAGTGGGTTATCGACACCACTCAATACAACGAATAGATTTTTTTCTTCAACTGCATTATATTTTGTGTACAGGATGTGGAGAGATATTAAAATTGGGTATACCTATAGTTAACTGCTGATGCAGAAGTTAAAAATGATTTTCTGTGGACTTTTGAAACTGAAAACATAGTTAACAGAGTTCAAAGAGATTCAGAGCAATCATTTATAATGGAAACTTGTGATTTAAGAAAAATAATCGGTAGTCGTTTTAAACTAAAGATTGAGACAGAAAAGTATCATTAGTTCATGACACGGAAATCTCAGTCACTGTCAATATTTGAATGAATCAATTTATACCAACAACTTAAATCATTAGTTTTTAGCATAGTGCATGATTAAATCAACATCCTATATATTATAGTCGTAAAAAGTGGCTAGAACCGGCTCGTAAAAATAGATGTACGCACGCTTCCCGCATCTATAATTCAGGATTACGTGCCTTTAGTGTTTACTTAGATCTGTGAGTAGTTCAAGACGCGAATTACTTCTTGGACCAATTTTGAGAGGCGTTATGAATGTGGTTTTTAATCACATATTTAGAAAATTAGAAGAAATAAAAATGTTTAAAAACCAATGCATTGAATTTTTATATGAAATATTTTTTACGTAGTCGGGTTATAGTTTTTGAACCATTTTTTATTTATTTATTACTTTTACGTTTTAAACGTATATTTTGACTCATACAGTGTGATATACATTACAAATTTGTAACGTGCTTGCTCAGACTTTTAGAATTTTTATTGAAGTTAGAATCTAACGTTCAAATTCGTTATAAAAAACAACGATAAAATTTATATAACCTTTGTCACCCGGGCCATTCTTACGAATATATTAATACCTCATTCATTAAAATCCATTCATTAGTTTAGGCGCTATGATAGAACATACAAACAAGTATACAAACATGCATACACAGACTGACAAAATCATTACCCTCTTTTTGGCTTCGCCGTAGTCAGGTAAAAAAAGATAAATAATTTGTATATGTGCATGTGTAAACAAAGCATTATTTTTTTTAATAACAAATGCATGGGACAGTAACCAGAGAATGCTTAAAAAATTTCAACTAAAATATGATTCATTTGGCAAGACGCAACCACTGACTCGCAAAGGGACATCCACGTCCAAAGCTAGTAATAGCTAGTCAAAATGCACAATTTGTGTCCTCCCCGGCCCTTAAGGCACGTACACACAACATTATTGTATATCTTTTTAAACGCGCGCCGTCATTTTTGTGACAGCCCCTCCGAGAGGTACGGGTTTATCGCTTTTTATTGCTAGACTCGTACTCATTCAAATATAAGGAGATTTTGTGTTGTTGCCTGCTATTGGATTTTTTATGGTTGTAATGGAGAAAGTGAGGTTTTCGGTGAAAATTTGATAGCAAAATATTCCGTTATTAAGACAGGATGGAACAAATTAACCTCTTAATTAACCATAACTAACTTATTAGATTTAACTTCAAGAATCAAATAAAATAATCTGTAATTACTATTGTTTACCTCTGTAAGTTACTTCTTACGCCCGAGTAATTTAAGTAAATTACTCAGGCGTAATTTAAGTAACATAATGGTGACCGGGTTACAATATAGTCTCTACGAAATTTAGAATAATGTTTATTGTTTTTTTTAAATTTTGTTTATGAAACCATAGCACCCACAGTTAAAATAAATTTAAATCCAAATCGGACGCATGTTTCTTAGAAAGATATAAAATCAGCCAGTATTAGAAAAAGCTCAGAATCCATTCAATTTGGCGTCCTCGGCAATAAAGAGTGATTGTCACGCACGTACACATTGCATAAAGCGGCATTACGGCTGCCGTGCCTCCACCGCGCCGGATCCGTGCCGCCGCCGTGCCGTGGGGTGTACGCAGGGGGTGGCGGTTAACGCACGGAGGATTATTTACGAAAAACATTTTTTGTGTACTTCTTGTTTTTGACTTTGACGGCTCTGACCGTTTTCTGTCTAAGTGCAGAGAAAAATACGGTAAAGTTGTCCCAGGAAGTATGATCTATTTCTCAGGATCAGTTTACCGTCTAATCAAGTCTAATGCGTAAGGCTCATCATAATTTTTTTATTGAGCTTTCGAAGAAAATGGTGGTCCTTCTTGTCTCGAACTCATTAACAAAAGTTCTTTCCCGTGATAAAGTGGACGAATGATTCAACATTGAGATTCTATCATAAAGTTCCATTAACACAAAAATTTTTACTCGTAACATTACATTGTTAGGCCACCAATGCAATGTTTTTGCTTTCTGCCATAGACAGATTTGATTAATATATTATCTTTGATCGATTTTAATATTACAGTTAAAACTTTATAACAAAAAGGTGTTATTGGTGGAGCCCAGCACAGCAAAATCAATATTTTTTGTCTTTTCTTTAATTAATTAATAATAAATTAATCCATGCAGGTGCACTATTAAACCTTCTCATAATTCACCAAATTGAAGGAATCATTTATTTCCCTAATCCTTATTTAACTCTGTTTCTCACAGTTAAATAAGGTTATCTTCAAGTTTAGTGCAATCAAAGTGTTCCTTATTGCTGCTTGTTTTGGGTAGATTTCTTAATTGTAGGTTTAGTCATAAATCATATAAATGAATGATTTTGAAATCGCAGCTTAGAGTAATTGACTGGATATGTGAATATCCGTGTCTCACGTTCGGTATTGATTTCATGCGAGGAACGGCCTGTGACCAATCCGATCTTATTGGAGCTTCCTCGTCGGAAATTTAATAGTAATTTTAAGCTTTGAAGGCTAACTCATGGGTATTTTGCTACTGTGTACAGTTGAACACCAAGTGTGAACCTTCCTCGGCTTATTTCGTCGGTAAAAAATACTTACTGACCTTGAGTCAAGTTTTAAGAGACTTTCTGGGTGGCCTACGTGGGATAAATTGATGACTAGTGCCTAGCGTTATTGCTATTTGTTGGACTGGAGGACTTGATCTTTTTAACACTTAATTATAAAAAGACAAAAGAATAAATGCATTCAAGAATTTTACAAAAAAAGCTTAGTTTCATGGACAGGAAATTTGTACATCACGATGTTACTTTCCAGTGCCCAGGTCCGTAGGAGAGTAAAACCTTTTGAAGATGTTATAACAAAAACAATAATTTAAATATCCGTGTATATCCGGGTGTAGGATGTCCCGGGACAGCATCGATTGACCGAATCCGTCGGTAGGGCTCGTCGCGTAATTCCTCGCGCCGGACGTGCCCAGAGTGCGTAATACTCGCAATCGCTCACCCCATTACGCGGCGATACCGAGATGAGGAATAAGGGAGAGAATGAAGCGGAAGAGATCATGTCTAGGCGACTAGTAATTGATCAAGACTTTCTGAGCCAATTCTAGGATATATCATAGAGGATTTATCAAACTACTGTAGTTATTTAAGTATCTTCCTGAGCTATTCTTAGCGTATTTACCGGTGCCCATGGTGCTCCGGCGATGCTAATACTATAAAAAAATACTGACCTTCAGCCCCGTGACTTAGAGTAAACTATATTTGATAGCACCTAACAAGCCCTTTTTTTGTTGTTTTTATTTTATTTCTTACTCACAGTCATATTGTGACTATTGGCGTAAATACTTAATAGAACCAATGATTGAGAGTCAAAATAAGTAGCTACTGATAGAGAAAATCGCTAGTGGTTTATAAATTACCCTTGCACAAAGCATTACTCGGATCGATGTCGGATCGAAGGCAGCAATCAGCCTTACAGCTGCAGCTCATGCCATTGTTTCAGCGATATATCGCAGGCGTTTTTCAGCCATTATGCGCCTTAATTTATTGTACACTTGCGTATTTATTACGGAGACGCCTGAAGACGTTGTGAACGTGTTGACTTGTTGACAGTTTTACTTTGACTGCCTTGCTCGCATTGTGCATAGGTTATTATGGCTACGGCACATGAGGCCGCAACTAAGTATATTATTTTTCTGCTTATAATAATATAAAATAGCGTCGTAAACCATATATTTGTTTCTCACTACCTTAATCTATTGGACTCATTTTTATCAAAATATAGGTCGAGATCTTTCTCTTATGGATTTTACTTTTAAAATAATGAACTTTTTTATGTATCGTTGCGATTTTAGCTTATAGCAGCGCTAAAAATTGGGAAATCCTGAATTTTCCTTTCCTTTTACCTTATAAAAGAGTGGGGACAAACTTAATTCTGATTTTGAAGTCAAGATATTCTTTGTACCGGTTCTTAAAACGCAAAAACAATATAGATCGCAAAAACAACAACTATATTTATGTTATTGTGCCATTATTTTTATGTGTTGTTTAATGCGCAGGAGTCAATCGGCCTTACGTCAGTGTGCGTCCAGCAAACCTGTCGACTGCCAACTGCGCATAATGTGATCGTTGTATATTACTATAAGCGGTATATAAAAATAACAGCATAGCCAAAGACTTCTAGGATCTAGTATCTTTATTTATTTTATTTATTTATTTATTAAATGTGATACTCATTGCGCTAACAGTATTCCAATACGCACAATAAGCTAGGAATACAATATTATGACATTAATAAATGAGAAATAATAAGTGAAGCTTCAAAATTTATACTTTATCGTCAAAATTACTAACTCAGCCACGGGTTAGGTTAGGTTAGGTTGCTGACTTAGTAATTTAGAAGGCAACATACATTTTTGGGGGCGAATAATGGTATTAAAAAGAAGCCTGTTTAAATAGCACCCTTAATAAATTACATAATATTACAAAAAAAATAGAGACATATTTTTGAAAATTCAGCAAACTTCATGTAAAAAATATCAACATCTGGATGCTGAGCCATCAGTGTGTTGATCAATGCCATAGCGTGGTTGGTTGGCGCAAATTCTGGTCTCTATTTTTTTGGGAAATAAAAGCAATCTTTAATACAACTTATGTAAAAAATAATCTTGTATGGCAAGTACAACCGCAATACGCAAGATTGCAGATGCTTCGTATCTGGTGCCTGTATTTTGAGGAGTGGTAATCCTTAAAATACGTAGTATTCCACGGCAGATAGTACTCTATCACGAGCTCCTTCACAAAATCTCTATCACAATTACGAAGCTATGAAAAGCCAGGTAGAAATAGCTTGCTTACTATTGTTTAAAATATTATATCTTTTAAGTTATCTGCTGTGTCACTTACCGTATTTCTTCGGATGCCTTCAACACCACTTTTAATAGCATCTTTGTAAGGATAGAAAATGTTTGGCTCTTAGCTTACTAATTTATATAGGTATGTATATTAATAAATACTCCTATAACTACTTCTGAATATAGGTGTAAAATAGCAAGACAATACTACAAAATAATACAAAACGTATTATCGACACGCGTGTATACATAATGTTAGCTGAGTCACAGACAAACAGACACGAGTAAGCTTTTGATTTATTAAGACAAGTTTAATTATCGCAGTATTTACGTCCACTGCGCATTCTTACTTTATAATAGCTGTGTTCAACAAATACATAAAGTTTATTTTTTCTCAAGATTGTACTCAATCATTGATTAGCATCATTTTAAGTTATAATGTGCATTTTAATTTATTACATTAACATCTGTTTGTTGTAAGTCCTTCAGCTAATTGTTATAACAGTGATAAGGGGCAAAAAAGATAATGTTTTATTGCTATGGTAACACACATAAAAAGATCGACATACTTACAATGCAGCAATGTATTCAAAGCAGAATACTACCTATTAGGTATAGAAATATTATCCAAAATTGGCCAAAGTCAGAAAACAAGTGTTTTATATTAAAGTTTTAAGTACTTATTAATTATATTGCTGAATGTTTTTTGCTGCTATATCTGGTGCTACATTACATTTTTAAATTAAAAGCATAGCAAATCATGGCACAAAGTCGTGACTCGATGACATATACATATTGATATTTATTTATGCCTAGTTATAAATAATTGGCATACTTGTTTAATTGATAGATGATTAATGTGATAGGAAAACATAAGGATTTTCTAAAGATAGGTATTGTGGCAATTTAAAGAGGCCTACAAATCTCTCCTAAGTTGCTTTGCCCGACAGGGTCCACAATGATCTGTATTCACTATTTTACTTCACTTATTTTTTAAACACTGTGGAATGCAATAAATATATTGAGTATTGAGTATTGAGTATAATATGAGCTGATATAATGTTTTTAAGCAGAGTTGAAGCTCACAAAATAATACCATCTTTTATTTATAATTATAAAACTAAATAAATAGATATTGTAGGCATACAGCAGGTCCTTTCACGTTGCAATGTTATTCTTTTCTGGCACTTTAATATGACTTATTTATGTTTAGACTCTTCTACTTAAGATGTTGAATGCCCATTATGTGAAAGCATCCATACATGCAAACTTATAAAATCTTAATGATCAAATTTTCCGTTATTTAAGTATCATGAATGGTATTACCTCGTTATAATGAACATTTCGAACCTCAACCGCTAAAAAATCGCTACCAGTGTTATTTTTAAATCAATTCCAATAAACAGATCAACTAATCGTTATGTAAATTAAAGTAGTTTGAAGTATAATTCTTAACAATTAAATAGCATTTTGACGTCTCAAACTTAATAATAAAGTTCTCAAACGTTTTAATTATAATTACCGAGCAGAATGAACGGTAGTAATTATGCTTCCGAGCTCTCAACACATTCAATTCAAATGTATATTGTAATTGGCGTGTAGATATACCATAAATAAACATTTAAATAATTGATAAATAGTCCATGTAACGTTTACTGCCTAATTATGAATAATTTTACATATATATTCGGAAGTACTTATTTTTTTGGAGTAGCCGTTTAGTGAGAAATATGGAAATGTTAGTTAGCATACCACGCTTTTATGTCTTAATTTCATCAGGGCAGCATTTCTTTTTCCAAGTACATAGTTATTTCTTTTTTAATGTCTGCTTTAATACCATCGTCTTCATTGCATGAAGATCTATCTTACTTTAATGTTGTTGTGAATATGTATACTTTTATTCGTAATAATTCATATTTATTTTATTGAAAGCTGTCGGTTGTTTTTAGCGAAGCATAGCAAAATACTTTTTCGCGGCAAGTGTAAATGCGGGTTTGACTGCGAGCACTTACGCACTCTTTTTTCCAATCTCAGTTAGTAAGACTAAAATAAAATTTATAGCTAAACCAAAGGATTGACGTACTCTGCTAATACTACAACTATAAAAAAACTTAAATATGTTTTTTGGTTAAAGACTCTTTAGGCACTGGGGTATACTGAACTAAAAGACATTACGTAGTTGCCCGAACGTACCGTAAAAGTACCGAACTCCACGCGGACGAAGAAACGACTATTGTGATTTTACCATTGAGTGTGCAATGGTAAAATCACAATAGTCGTTTCTGAGATGTATCTAAGAGAAGATCTTTATTTACAGAAAAGTATACATACCTATAGGATCTTAAATTAAATAACTTAATCTAAACTTAATAACTCACTGTCAGAAGGCCTCGTAAATGTGAAATAGTTATAATATTAATAGTTTTTTTTTTTTTAATTACCCACCGGGTACATATTAATCAAATGCAGATTACCCTTGGACGTGCTTCTGTTTGAGAATTGAATATTTGAGTGATTTCCGCAACGAATTAACAACTTATGTATTAACATATTTATATTTATACATGTTTTTGTTTTACATAACTGTGATTGTTGTATGTCTCGCAGTTAGTTTGGTCAATAGTATACTTGGTTAGAAGCATCTATTTTATATGAGTTAAGTAAAGAAAATTAAAAGGTCACATCATTTCCAGAATAGTCAATGCATATCTTAAAGACTGGCTCGTTGGTGTATCGGTAGTGTACGTGACCGCTTTCCGTGCGGTCTCGGGCTCGAGCCCTGCCTCAGACAAAAGTGTTATTTGAGTTTGGTCATTCAGGCATTCTTCAGTAGCAGCACGAAGTATGGAATAGTGCCGGCATTGGCACTTGGTGTCTACCAGCTACACAGTTCATCCGGTAGCTCACACACGGTCACGTCGCGCGTGATTCACTTTGATTAATCGCCAATCTCTTCCGCATGTGTGTATGTGTGTATATGAATGTATATTACAAGAGATGCTGCTGTGTGTGTGTCACGATTGTAAAGCCTTTAGTATGGAGAACATTTGGATGATTGCAGAGCAGTCGTGATTGTTTCAATTTATTTGTTTGATACCAATTTGTTAATGAACATAATATCAACTAGACTATACACCTCTGTCACACCCTACTGGGTATAATATAAGCATGATGCTATATTACTTAGGAATGTATAAGGAACTGGCTGATAGATTATGTTTGAGAATGCATAGGAACTTAGTGCTAATAACTTATGACTAAATACAGCACGACGCCGGCGCCGGTGCCTCTAGACTGGCTGATCTTGAAGTGTCGCGTAGTTTATCTGCCCGTTTAATTGCTGGCACTATTTATATTGCACGGCAATTGTTGCATTCCTGGCTGCTTGGAATTGAAGGCAAAAAGTTGATGAGCTTTACTGTAAAGAACCATTTACACGAAGCAAGTTTTGCCAGTCAATACAACTCTTGCAACTCTGTCTTTTTAATCGCGATAAACAAAGCATTGATAAGAATTGCCTTGCAAATCTTACACTTAGGATCTAAGGTCACTGGTCAATTCGGGTTGTTAATGAATATTTGACTTGACTTGACAGGACAATTTGTGGCGCCATGTTGACTAGTAAGCGTATGCGCAATAGTTGCCTAATGCTGTTTCTTGGCTTGACCAATTTTATGAGTGCAGTTGAATGAAGGTACCGTATCTTCCCTTTTCAATTGTCTTTGTTTACTATAAATTCAGAATTAAAAACCAACAATTTAGATACAAATAAGATATTTATTAATAACAAACATCATTTTAGTAATTAAACACATTATACTTCTGATTTGTGACCAGCCATAATTACCTAAAGTCCCACAGTTACCAACGACAGCAGATATTCGTGATCTAATGATTTAGTACCGAGATAACTGTTCTGCTTATCTCTTCCTTGTATTGTACTGACATAGACGTGAATCAAACGACTCACGATATATACGAGTTAATACAAATAGTAATAATGATCACGTAGTTGTGGCCTCAAATGAGTAGGTATTTGTATTACATCCATAATTTTCTCATATTATGTTTTTAACGACTGTTTGAAACGTTTACAGGAAGGCAGCATAATCGTGTGACGTGACACATATCTGTCTTGGTTAAAACTAATGTTGTATTCGCTGAAATACAACATTAACAGTAACCAAGACATATTATAATAATTATGTTTGTTCACACCATACCTACTGATATATGGTGTATTTATGACAGAGGAGGAATAATATCTTAGAAGTCCGATATAGAGAAGAGACGCGTCGGCAATTTATTGTTTGGACTTGTCTAGTGGGTTTTCATAAGCTGTAGTTGATATTTATCATCAGATAAGATCGTTTCACAGATTACTAAAAATAACTTATAAACATGCAAAATTAACTAAGATCTTGTACTAAAGAGATAAATTGAGATACTCAATAAAAAAATTACGAACAAGGTTTTTAATGTCCAGCATAACACTACAAATACCACAATACAAACCTTTAAACCATTCGGCATTCCATCCATTCCGTGAAGTCGCGTGAGTGTATTCCATCCCATGGTTATATTGTTGTAAAGTATGCGAAATGTTGTCCGGCGGCGGTTGGTCCGTCCGTCTGTCCGTCTGTCCGACACAGGTGGAGAGCAGCACGCGAGAAGTTGGAGATATGGGATCATCTCGGGTGAATTAAGGTGATGCCCCTTTTTTTCGGGGTGGCTACATAAACTGTGGACCATATATTTATATATATTGTAACGTAGTCTATTTATAGAATTTAGGTAGGCAGAATAAGTAGAAACACTATGGATCAGTAACGGTATTATTATTCCATAAAATCTTATATTAGATACATGTATAGTAATCTCAAGGCGTAGGTTGGTAGGTTTGGTAGATTTGGTGAAGTCCTGGCCGCAGCGAAGAAAGACACTTATCTTGGCGTGAGTGACCGCAGGCGAGAGAGGGCACGTCTCGAACGCAGGACCCTTATATACCCCTCAGGGGTATGCAGTGGGGGACGGGCGCGTCTTGAGGTAGTGGTGGCGCGCGGCCGCGATGTCACACACCCCCTCCGTTAGGGCAGAATTTTTCTTAGAAAAAATTCGGCTCCTGGCTGACATGAAGAAGCTCAGGAAGCAGTTCTTCAGCAGCACGTCAGCTCGATCCGGCTTTACTGAAATGAAACAATAAGTGTCTATAAATAGACTACGTTACAGTGGCCCCACGTTGGGCGCCACTGTAACGTAGTCTATTTATAGAATTTAGGTAGGCAGAATAAGTAGAAACACTATGGATCAGTAACGGTATTATTATTCCATAAAATCTTATATTAGATACATGTATAGTAATCTCAAGGCGTAGGTTGGTAGGTTTGGTAGATTTGGTGAAGTCCTGGCCGCAGCGAAGAAAGACACTTATCTTGGCGTGAGTGACCGCAGGCGAGAGAGGGCACGTCTCGAACGCAGGACCCTTATATACCCCTCAGGGGTATGCAGTGGGGGACGGGCGCGTCTTGAGGTAGTGGTGGCGCGCGGCCGCGACGTCACAATATATATATATAAATAACTTTACTATCACAAAAATATTCTTTTGGTATTTTACCAAAAAAAAATATTTTTGACAGTTTTTAAAAGAATTGCCCCGAATAATTAGTATTGGGGTATTATTTACAAATTTTTCTGAATATTTTTTCATCGTCTCGTTTTTTACGTGCCATCAAAAATTACTAGTATTTCAGTTCAATTACTAAATTACTAAATCAAAAATTGAAACAGAACATTTGCGATTTGTTCTGGTGGACTATATGCCCGTCTGTGCATTTGTAGTTTAAAAATACGTGTTTAAAACATAAGATAGATAGATAGATAGATAAAAACTTTATTTGTGCATAAGACATAGGAAATACATTGTGTACGAAAGTTTCAATCACAATATTATGCACAAAGGGCGGCCTTATCGCTTAACGCGATTTCTTCCAGGCAACCTTTGGATGGACATTAGTGTTACTAATATTTAAGTCCTAAGTCCAAAGTCATCACAGTCGAATTCCATTTCCCATCCGTTGCCGTTTTGCCATCCTTCTGCGCACGCGATTGATCTCATCGATGTTTACAAAGATCGCATGTCGTAGCAATCGCTGCAGGCACCTGTAAAACACCTCCATTATCCTTGCATGCATATGCGTGCATTCTACATGCATGGCCATGTCATCTTTAGACATCACTTTCATTCTGAAATGAGAACCGAAATTGATCACCTTCAATTTTGTTGGCATTTTTGCAGGTGTTTTATGGCACGTCATCGTTTTTATGTTCGAATGTCAACAAAATTTTAAATAATTTTGTTACAATGTTAGCAATCTATCATGATATTCAACATTCACGCTATTTTAGCTCGCTTCGCTTATAGCAAAGTCCTTAAAGAAAAGATTCAAGAGCAAATGTAAGAACCCTCGAACTTTTGAATTTATTCTACTATTATTTTTTATATTTTTCTTTTTCCAATTTTTAAATAGTGTTTGTTCTTTGCAACTTATATCAAGAAACATTTTATAAAACGAATTTAAGGGCTGCTATTAGCTGCTTCATTTTGTATGATAAATGATAGTAAATTATGGAAAGTATTATTTCCAAAATTGCTAAAATTGCGTTCAGCTCTAAATAAGTAAACCATTGCTGGTTAGTTAATTAATGTCGGTTTATGAGCTGGTAGCACGCGAGGTGCGTATGCGCCGCCCCCGGCTACGCGCATGCGTGGTAATGCCCACCATGATGTGTGTAATGACTCTAAGGTTTTAAGGTGCTGAATGGTTTTACTTAGTACCAATTTGAAATGATTGAAGTGGACTCCGTGATGTACTTCTAGTATGTTTAGATGGTGTGAAAATATCCACAGAAATGCTATGACGTATGAATACTACGTACGCGAACTTGGTGGTTTTATAAGAGTGGATCTGGGCTACTTTCTATTAGAGTTAATTGTTATAAATGTTAACCAACTCATTTATTTACTGCAGTTTTTAGTTGAGGTTCTTTATAAAATATTGTTATGGTCTGCGTGTGGTCTCTAAGACTCAATTTAGTAAGGCGCTGTTATGGCCAACAACATCTGTTTTAAGATCATTTGTCATCTAGTAAGTGTCCTTGTCATAATAATATGATTTTATAGCCACAATAATATATACAAGCGACACTGTTCATTGCATCTGCCATTTTAAGAGCACCGCTCACTTTCCCATGCGAGTGTAAGGACAACTGATCAATTAGTCTATGATTTGATTTGTTACATTTTACCAGTACCAGTACCCTTTAGAACAGATGATACTAGAACAATAGAATACATAATCTGGTTATAAAAATCTTTTTAAATAGTTAAGATGTCTCGTAAAAGTTTAAGCCTTAGAAATTTGTATCAAATTTAGTTTACTTCTTACGTATGGGAAATTAGCGCAAGCTTACAGTTTTTGCCATTTCAAACATTATTATGTAATAATGATGTGTTTCTTTCTTAGTGTCAGCGTATGCTTAGCTTGACATTCTTAGCAATGCCTGCTGAAAGAAGACAGAAGCAATAAGTCAATATTTATTTATGAAAGAAGTTTATAGAACTCCAAGACATAGTCCGTGGTATACAAAAGCAATTCCACGGCCAAAAGCTACTCATATACATTGCCCAAGGCCAGCCGAGCAGCACTAAATCAAGAGACGTCATGTGGACTCGGTATTTTTTATCCGATACGAGACGATTAGCTTACGAAACAGTATTTATTGGAGGCGAACACCTTTCCATGACACAGAGAATCTCACTAATTGATTGTTTTGAACCATTTCACAACGCCATATTCGGACTCGTGAGAAAACAAGCAGAGTTGCACTTTTTGTAATGTCATGCGAAAGTTGGAGCGTGTTGATAGGTGTTTGTTAGAGACTGTTTTTTTTTTTGAGAAATAGAATAAAGTAAGTATTACTAATAAATAGCTGTTGCCCGCGACGCCTAGTATTACGAAATTTAGGAAATTCTCTTTTACACTTTCAATCCCAAATTATACCTAAAATGATGGCATTATCAAAAATCTATGTTATTAATAATTTATGTCTTACAGGACACATAATATGTGCAGAATTTCATGCAACTACTTTCAAAACTGCCTCACTTTACCTCCTTGGGGAGTGATATTTTCAAAAAACCATTTTACTACATTTATCTGGTATCTTTTTGCAGAATATCATGCGAAATTAGTAAACCGTCAGTATAAAATTACATCCCTTTAAAAATAAGGCAAATACAAAGATGAAACATATACCAGTTTTTAAGTTAGATCTCCAACTACATAACTGTAAAAACCGCATGCAATTCCATGCTGTAGTTTTTACGTGGTGCCCGTGCTAACATACAGACAAACATACATACAGATAAAAAAAAACCTATTAGCTTCTACTGCTATTTAAATAGCAGTAGAAGCCAATAGGTATTTTTTTTAGTCTTAATAGACTCCTCGTATTACTTTTTCTTAGATATTTACAATGTACAGACATGGCATGACCCCAGGCAGACACCCCTAAACTTTCAACCTTTTAAGGGTTTAAGTCAGGGAGTTGGAACCAAGTACAGTGTCTGAGTGAGAGGGAATTTCTACAATCTTATCGTATCGTATCCAAAATTTACACATAACTTTTTCACAACTTTTTTTTAATATCGCCTAAAGTCACCACGATCTAAATTCCATATTTGGTGATAGTTTTAAGCTCTCTAATAGAGTTTAAAACGATCACCAAATATGGAATTTGAGGCACAAACAGGGCATCTTACAGCTTTTATAAAATTACGTAAGTCGAGCGGCAACTAGCTACTACTTAGGCTATCAGTTCGCTGAACACCACCATTGTCTTGTAGTTCCTTAGCACTCTAGGTTCGTGGTTTGGCATCACTAATTTCGATTGTATAGTAGACATAGAATAGATAGGAGCATTAAGATCCATTGAAATAATTGCAACAGTTTGGTAACAATATAACGTAATGGTCCATTAAATCAATCCTGGATGTGAATTCTCAGATAATCATTTTTTTTTGTCTTATAATCTAAATGACTGTTGACCAACAACAATTAACGGCTTTTAAATCTACTATTTGCTATATGCCAAACAATTTGATTGATTGACAGTAATTTATTAGTATTGATACCTGTTCACTTACAAACAATTGCAATATATTGCTTGTATGAAATTATAGTTTCGAATGATACCCAAAACGTTTATTTCCGTTCACGATGGCCCAGTATTAAGTGGTGATGCAACCAATACGAGTATACGTATTTGGCGAATATTAGCGAATTACGAATATTTGTTAAATTGGGATCTTAAGACCCAAATAATTATTTTGCATTAAAATTTTAGATGATTGAAAGTAACTGAAACGTAAAGTGCTGTGTGTACAATTTGTCTTCTTTATTTAAGCCCTGTTAGTTATGACAATAAGAGTGAGGTTCTTAGTTTGGTGATGTATTTTGTCACTTGTTATCATCGAAAAAATGCAATGCAAAATTAATATATATTGTAAAAAAAGTATCGGTATTCAATAAGTATTTGGTATTCGCAGAATAGTAAAACTATTCGTATTTGTAAAACAATGGTTTCTTCACTAGTATTATGTTTTATCGAGGATCTATTATTGCTTACCTAATTGAAGCGCACGCGCAAAAAGATAATGTGCTATTAGTTTTTTGAGGATCCACAAAGTTAAGCGATGCCTTCCGGCTCGATCATACAAATTAATTTCGCGATCGATTCGCGCATAGAAGTAAGTTCATGTTGTGGGAGTTATTATATGTAATGGATGGGTATTGAGCAGTTTGTTTTTTATTTCAAATTATATGTACAGTGGGCCAACGAGTTAGGTATGCAGGGCAAAAATTTTGTAGTCATAGTAAAGACTTACTATACCAGTTATGGATAAGTGAGTAACATATATATAAAGTGGGTATATTACACTTCTTAAATATTTTATTTACACATGCATATTTATTGCAGTCAATCCTCACTATGGCGTAGAAGAGTTTTAAGGTGGTAGAGCTCTTGTGAATGAGTTCGAGGGCGGTAGCACCACCGTCTCACCTTTAACCTGCCGCCAAATAGTAGTGCTTCCATTACTGTGTTCCGGTTTGGTGGTGAGATCAGGCCCTGAAATTACTGGCACATGAGGCATTAACACCATAGTCCTCAGCTGCAGCGACGCATCTAAAATCTGCTTTTTGTGGATTGTTGATGTCCATGGGCTGTACTCCACTTACCATCAGGTGGACTACACGCTCGTTCGCTGTGGGCGTTGTATATAAAAAAAAAGATTTAGCCCTGCATACCTAATTGCTTGGCGCACTGTACAATAAACAATTGTTTCTGTGAATCAATAACCAAGATTTAAATTCATACCTTTGTACATCCTACAAAATGAGTATTTATCGGATTTTGTTTTCAGGTTATGGTTCTACTGAGACAAGGTTTTTTAGTGTGTTCATCTCTTTTCAAAAGACAGTTCATATTTTAATAGTAGGGTTTTTTATTTTTGAAACGTATGAAAACATGATAGAAATCGATTCTGGACCCAGAAACCTGTTTGTCACGGCTTGACGCACAAGGAACCATGATTTTGTGTAATATCCTCTAATTAGCGATACTATACGATACGGTGGTGCATGACAGGAGCCTCCCCGAGTGACGTACACAACAATTCCGTACGTCCGGCGCACCCTAGGCAATTCGCGAGTCCTCCAAAGCGAATTGGCTAATCCTTTCAACACGATGGCTAGTTAAAACCTTGACCACCTTACTGACTGTCCAAAATGCACAAGAGAGGTGCTCATGAACGCCGACGAGAGTGCCATAACAGTGGCCACTTATTGCACCAATAAATTTTGACTCCGCCATCGACACGACAAAAAAAAAAAAATTAGCGATACTAAAAGGCAATTTATTTGGGTATGGTATATATATTGAATGGAGAAAGGAGAGTGAAAAATAATTTGTCTTAAGCTATTTTCTAAATTATTTTTGATAGAAATACACTCTAAAAGCTAAAACTGTGTCAAAAGCATTTTTTATGGAACATAAACCTCACATTCATGGCATTGTTAATAGCATTTATTTAACGAAACTATCACATAAAGTGTTACAAAAACAGTTAAAGCTGACGATAGCTATTACAATGTGTTATTCAATTAGGCATCATTTTCAGAGATGATAACGGGTAATTTGTTAGCGATAGATCTTGGGTAGTAAAATGAACAACCTGGAGCTTTGCGGGTTTACATATTTGGTGGAATGTTAATTAAGGAAAAGACCGACGCGACGGTTAAAGAAATACAATTAAATGATTTGTTGTGACGGCACAACACGGGCAATGCGGCTAAAACTAGTATTTAATCATTTTCGAATTCGTAGTTGACGTAGTTATTTCCTTTATTTATAATAATAGCAGCCCTGTATCTAATACATGTCCCACTGTTCGGGCCTCTTCTCATGATAAGAGGCTTAGACCAAAGTCTACCACGCTGGCCAAGTTCTAGACTTCACACACCCTCAAGTACTTTTTAGGTACTTTCAGGCATGCAGGTATCCTCACAATGTTTTTCTTCACCGTTAGCGAGCGATAATTTATATGATAAATACACACATATCTTCGAAAAGACAAATATTAACGATTTATTGAGAGGTCGTGTGTGCAGTGGGTTCGTACCCATGACCTTTGACTTCGCAGTCTTACGGTATCCCACTCGACTATCGCTGCTGTTCCTCCTTCCTTCCTTTATTTACTTTACCTTTATTAACTGTGTAGTGCCTACGAATGGCAAATATTTATGATAATATACTCATTAAATAATTATATTTGATAATGTGATTTCCAATGACATTTGCCTAATTAAACATCTACACTGATTAGACCACCTAATGTTTATTGCCAAAAAACGACATCTGATTAGCAACTGATTATTACTTAATATTATGAAAAACGAGTTCTGTGAGAAAAAAATTAATTGCCCAAGTTTTTAAAAAATATGTCAGTGAATTATTTTTTATCTAATTTTATTTATTATCATTTATTTATTTATCTCCATGTGAATTTTGAAGAACATGTCGAGCGACATGTTCGTTGTCTAATAGTGTACAATAAACCTACCAAGTTTTATGATGACAATGATTGCCGGCATTCATTAGTGAAGTGAAGACCCGTGCGAGTGCCAGATACCACCTACCATAAAAAGTATTTATTCCTTCTTGTAAATACACCATTATGAATAATTAATATATTAATGGCCACAAATGACATCTTTATTACTTACTAATTTTGTAGGAAAACGATTTAACGAGAACAAAAGTTAAAACCGGAAAAACAGTTATGATTTAATATGATTAATTTTAAATGTGTGTTTTTGCTAATAGTATTTGGATTTGTAGTGTACCTGTTAAGAAAATGATTAAATTTAATAAAATATATTTTATAAGTGTACAAAAATTAATTGATGATGTATATTGTGGCGAGTTCGATTCCCGGGTCGGGCAAAGTGTTATTTGTGAACTTTTTGTCCGAAAATTCACAATAGTTGCACGGAGCTGGAATTGTGCGCAGTGGATGGCGATAGGCTCTTCACTATCTTATGGGCCCTAAACATAACAGGTGAAATGGTGTACACCTCTGCCACACCCTGGTAATATAGGCGTGATGTCATGATATGTTACGTTATATGTATATTTATTATGTCAATACTTTTTAATAACAATAATTTAATTTAACTCTTATACGTAAAGTTTGGTACTATGACTGCTACGTTATTTCACTATACTTGAAGACGTATGTAGCTAACTCACACCTTCATGAGTTTATTTTCACCCAGAGATCCTGAAACAATGTTAGTCGTTACAGTATTATAAAATAGGTTGTTGAGAAAATATTATTGATTAAACTAATTTCAACAGTAAATGCGAGACATTTTGAACTTCTTCTTCTTCGTCGTGTCGATGGCTGAGTCAAATTTTATTTTGACTTGCCATCGTGGTGAAAGGATTAGCCAATTTGCTTTGGAACTCGCGAATCCTCAGGGTGCGCCGGACTAGGGAATCGTGATGTACGTCACTCGGGGAGGCTCCTTTCATGCACCCCATTTTGAACTTAAAGCATCAGTTTTAAACACCTGCAAAAACACAACATGCAAAAAAATATAGCTCCAATTAGTTTTATCACTTCTTAAAGCGAGATGTAAATGACTCTAATGTGACTTACATGCAGACGTGTGAAGTATGGAGTTATTGTGCCGAGAGTTATGAGATAAGGCTTTATCGCCGCCTTGTGCAATCTCAATGTAATAACGAAATAACCTTCAATTTATGGTCTCTTTACGAAACGGAGTACTGCGCGCAACACTAGCTGTTATTTGTATGATACAAAGTAGGAAAGTGGTACAATGAGTGAAAAAATCGTACGATTTATTACGGTAAATAGAAAATCTCTTGAAAAAACGATGACCTAAGTAAATACTCAATTTGTAAGGTTTATTTACTTTTTATAATGTTCTGGAAAAATAATTAAATAAGATCACAGTAATAGTTTTTATACAAACACATCGTAATCTGTTTTGAAATCAAAGATAACGGAATACTTGTGGGGAAGGTACTGGCAAACCTAACAATATAAAATTTAAAAATAACAAAATAAAAAGAGAAATAATTCTGGCAGGAATAACCATCTTAATATTTCATACTGATAATGAAGATAAACAATAAAAGTTATTTTTTATAAACCATTCCAATAATCGTTAATAGGAATGAAAATACCATTAGACCATTATCTAAAAATTCACTAACGTCGCATTTATAACAAATCGAAGAAATTATACATAATTTAGTAAATATCTAAAAAGTTACGCTGTATTTTACGACTTCAACTGTAAGACTACGTGGTTTTCACACGTTCTACATACGGAGACTTTATATTTTATACATAAAGTGTAGAATTAATTGTGGTGCTATCGGTACCGCACTGGGTTCGCTGTTCACCGCGGGGACACAGCACAGGCTCACAGTTTTATTGGGCCATAAAGTTCCAAGCTCGGTATCCGCCGTATCCGGTATCTAGCACCGGTACCCGTTACTTTAGATACCGAATTTATTTCATCAAACGCACATCTCTACTCTCGCTTCGGAGAGTTAAGGTGAGCTTCCAGTTATTGATATTTTTTGTCTCGCTTGACTTTGGTTGGCTTAGTTTCTATACATAATTACAATACAATAGCAATGCTATTTAAAGGTAAACGTATGATATTTAATCAAAAATAAGTGTTTTCATCAATAGCCTGATCTAAAATATACTGATACATAAAAGTCATATAGATATTGACTTATTAACTATTTTTTGTATTGTTTTGTATCTTGTATTCCGCGACTGTCAGAATAGAAAGATAGGTAGTGCTTTATTGAACTTCACTAATTTTCAGTGAAACTGAAAAATGGACTAAGTGAAACTTTCAGATTGACAATCACACTTTTGCTCATTTTCAGCTTTTTTTGAAAGCGCTGTTTGAAGAACTGCATTTTATACGCACTGGCAACGCTATCAGTCAAGCTATGAAGTGCCTATCTCGAGTGGAGCACAAACCTTATTCATAAGATATCAAAATATTGGCTTGTTGTAAGTAAGTTTGGTCATTACTTGCATATTGGCACTAAAATGCCTCTAGTGGAGAAATCTTTAGATAGCTAGCACCTAAGCTCATAAGTGTTTTAGATATTATAACAGGTCGAGGTTTTACTATCCTGTTTACTGTTAGGCTTTAAAATTTGAAGCTCTTAAGGTCCCAGGGTCACTTATGTGAACATAATAATGATGGTTTGTCTTTGTAATTTATAAGGATAGGCAAGATAAAGACTCTAGACAGACGAACATCATTCAAGCTGAATTAGGCAGTGGTAATGTGGTTTCAGTGCAGTTTGCGCGACTGCACTAAAACAGCAAACCAACCGTGCAGCTTTATTGCAGTCGGCGGTTTCTCACTTGTCTGGAAGTCGCGCTTGCAATGAAACTGCATTTCAACTGCCAAATACAGGTTGAATCCCGTTTCTTCTGTCTAGTATAATTTAGTATTATTTATGATTTATTTTTATATCATTTTCTTGTAATGTTTTGACGTGTTCAAGCGCCTCCTGGGGCCTATGAAAATAAATGATTTGAATTTGAATTTGAATTTAGGGCCTAAATTTTTAATAATCTACGGAGCCTCTATCTAATAGAAGCTACAGGAATACCTACTTTCAATATTTTAAACGAACGCTTATTTAATTTTTTAGTTTTGAGTCACTATTATTTAAATATCCATGTTCGCATGGTTCTCGTGAGAGACACCTTAGATATTAGTATTAGTGATAGATCGCCTGGAAATCCCAGCCGTAGACAGTAGACAGTGGCTTCGCACATGATAATGGGTATCGCTCAGTAATGAACACACTTGTATGCAGCCGTCAATCCGAGCTGCATTATAAGAATGCGAGATTATCTGATAATCGTGGTTGTCGTGGTAATTGTATCGTAAAACATGGAAGTGATACTTTGATTATCTAAAAGTGAATTTTCGGGAATACCTATAGTCAAACGAATTTATTTACTGCGTAGAAAGGGGTTATAACTGTTATTAAAATTATGAAAATACGGGTGTTACTCACGTAATGTTGGTCTATTTCGACGTATTGCACTCTCTTGATAATGCCTAGACATATAGGCGAAACCGCGGTCGACTAAATAGACCAACATTACGTGAGTAACACCCGTATTTTCATAATTTTAATAATGTTACAAACTCACGTCAGGGTTATAACTGCTTCGTTGGTCTATTGGTTAGCGTATGCTTGGTCTCGGGTTCGGTTCCCAGGTCGGGCAAAGTGTTAACTTTCCTTCAGGATCTCAATAGCAGCACGGAGTTGGAATTGTGCCCGGTGGATGGCTATGGGCTCACCCCCTATCCCATGGGACCTAAGCATAACAGATGAAGTGTGGGTATTGTACACTTCTGCCACATCCTTCTGGGTAATAGAGGCGTGATGCTATGTTACAGAAGGGTTATCGACGTTTGACAAAACTATTTGTTTTGTGAGTATCTTAAATAAATAAATTTAACTATACATCAGCCTCTTACCCATTTTAGCTTTAGCACTTACAATAATAATAATCGTCCTCTGTTTAATAGTTGCATCGCGTTGCTTAATGGAGACAACATTTTTGATACAGCAAAAATATTTTTTATGCTTAAAAACCACTACATACAATCTTTTCAATTTTGATCTGATATATAAAGAATAAAAAACCCATTATTACAACATTGAATTCGAAGCTCGATTAACGGTTAATCTGCGATCTTCATTAGTCAAATTAACCGCTTTCATTAAACAAACAAATCATAACATTAACTTTTATTCGTTCAGCCGGCCCTTGGCACATCTCGTCGGCAACTAATTTATGTATATGTATGCAGTTATGTACAAAGTGGCCCTTTACAATCACGACGTCGTAATCGCGGGAGGTGTTAACAGGAATTTAACGTTCCTAATTATATTGATTTACAAGCCGAATAGTGCGCGCTCGTCTTTATATTTCAATCACCGTAATCACCTTATCTTCGGAGCTGTATTTCAATCTTCTAATGCCCTGACTTCTGCTTTATAAATCAGATGCTAATCAGTATTGGTTACTTTTCTAAAACGTAAAAGAAAGTGTTGTATATGAATTTTCTCATGGAGAGTTCGGTTTTTCTTATTTCAAATTAATGTTCGTATTAAGAGTAAGCAACAGGAAAAAAATCTAAGTAAATTAAACTTTCTTTGCGTAAACTTCCGTGTTTGCTTTTGGCACCATAGTCCCTAATAAATATTACAATCCGTTACAATTACTCCTAGAGTAATTACGAATGTAAACTAGTCTTACAAGTATTATGCAAAAAAGATAGCCTTCCCGAATATCTAGACCAGTCCTATGGAATCTACAGATCACTGGGCTAGTCTTAATTGCCCAAGTCGGTCCAGTTCACCGTGAAATGTGAATTGTGCGCAGTGACACAATAACTGGATCTATTAAGGTAGGCGACAAAGATCAAGTCATTTGAGGGTATTTGTGTATAAGTAGGAAGATTGGCTTTATTATTCAATTTCCGTAATAAGTGCTGCCGCAAAAAAACTGTTTGTTTAAAATAAATAAATCTGATTAGATATCAGAGTGACCCAATATTGTTATAATTTGTAACATTAAATTTTTGTTGGTTTTTAACCTTTCAACACACATAGTTAATGTTTTGGTATACACATTATGACCCAGTTAAGTCCAAAGTAAAAGTACAAAAAAATACAATGATAACTATTGGGAATATCTATGACAAGAACCTACACGAGTATTGTTAGTTCTTGCGATGGCGATCTTTGCCTTTTGGACTGTGGAATATTAGACTAGTACTGGACTTTTACTCATAATCTTGACTCTCAACTGTAATTATTAAACCATTTCATTTTATTTATTTCATTGACAATATAACATTGTGTTGAAAATACGATACAAATGAGGTTTTAATTCAGTCCCAATCAGTTTACAATCGGGATTAAGCGCAGGTTGTTTATTTCGCAAAGTCGCAGAGTGGTAGAGTCGGACGCCGCTCCACTAGCCGTCGGAGTGACCTGTCGCCAAGGAAGGCCGCCCGGTGTGATGGCAGACCAGTATGGCAACTTATCGAAACTAGCGTTGGATAACGTGGATATGAATGTTTGGATTAAGTCCATATCAATTTATATTTAGTTATTTAACTGTCGATCTTCAGTAAGTTGCACTTGTCGACTAAATATTGTACATGCAAAGTTTAGACATTAAAATAAACTGCGTTAACAGTTATTATTTATGGTAACACTAAGACTGACTGTTAAATGAATATTTCAAAAGAAATAAAATAAAATGAATTAATATTCGTTTTGTTCAGTTGTAGTGAGCAGCGGCTGCAACCGGCTACTCCCATCGCAGGAGAAGCCGGTTTTACCCAATGCACAGATTGACATGATTTTCATTTCATTTAGGCGCCAGTGTAAGAAGTGGAATATAATGACTAACTGTGAATTCGTTAGGACCATAAATTAGTAACAAGAGCTTAAGTATCAGAAGGCAAACCGTCATACATTACCTACGAAATTTGATGGTTAAATGCCAAAATGTGAGCAATCATGGAACAACCTTTAATAACAGCCACAAATTAATTCTCCGTTGATTGTTTACCAACAGTAGCTGCGCCACATCCACACTAATCCACCGTGCGTCGTATCTCACGTGGTCACCGCTCAGCTATCTCTATCTAAAACGTAAACAATCTGGTCCGCGTCGATTTCAACAGCGACTCTCGGAATGTCCAGCCAACAGGTAACGTTATGCTGGCGAGCCTAAAATATAGACCGTAGAGTATAGACCGCGCGGGCGCGAGAGAGACAGCGAAGTCGATAGCGACGATGTACGGATGTACATCGTCATCAACATGAAATAAAATGTGGATTTGCTTGATGAAACTAGCGGACGCGGCAGAGACAGCGATTGCCACAGCGACAGCAAAATTAAGAAATTGATAAACATATTTAATATACCTGAATAGGTGTTGCAAATGCAGTTAGGAGCGTTTGTCAAAGTTCAACAATTCGTAAACAAATTATTTAATGAATATTTACATGTTTTATTTTGATTGCCCTTAGATGAAACATCAGCAACGTTTTTACAGTTATATATTTTTATATATATTTTTAATAGTAATTAGACTCGACTTCGTTTTCTTTTACAAGTTGTTTTTTGCAGCAAATAATACGTTAATTATGAAACATGCGATTTGCTAGTTATCTGATATAATAGAGTTAATAAATTAACGTAATTTATTGCTAATTCCTATAGCAGATGCACTGTGGAGAATGTCCTTAGAGTAAGACGGTTGACACTTGACAACTACAATGTTAGGAACAGGTTTTTCTTACTTTAGAACATGATAATTTATGAAGAGAATTTGTGTTATTTAAAAACGTGAAACGAAAGAAACGTACGTCTTTCATTAGCCTGCCCATGTGTTAGTTGTTTTTAGATAATATTACTAAGGCCTGAATAAAACGTCACTTTGTTTGTGTACTACGAAAACTATTTTGAAAATAAGTTTGATTATCCTTATAGAGTCGTTGGAGACTGGGTCCCTCGACACAGGGAACAAGCAGCGAATACTGAAATCTTTTGACACTAATAAATGTTTTTGTTTTAAGTAGATATTGATAGTAATAGCTGTGCTGCTGTAATATTTCTTTACAAAAATATAAGTTTGGGACTAATGAAGTTAGTAAGTTTCATGCTGGCATATCCGTCAAATTCGTTTCCGCTTCGCTCATAACTATGCTCCGTCCTACACTAGTGATTTGGCGCGACCTCGGCCCACCTTATCGTCAATACCGATTTGCCGAGATTTTATCCTTACATCGTATCAGGTGTCGATTTAAAATCATTTTGGCGTTATACCGCTGTTATTTACTGCCTCTGAGGAAAGCTTTTCTGTTTTGAAATGTTTCGATATGTCGATATGAAGATTAGTTGAAGAAATAGCAAAGATCGGACAAAATGTTGAGGTCGATGCCTTATTTCTTTGAATGGTTGCGTAATTGTAGTTTCATGTAGTGAAAGATAGTTTATGGTTTTGTTGTTTGTTTTTGGAAAGGTGACGGTTTTTGGTTTATATAAAACATAACCTTAGAATTGTCTAATGAAGCTTTTGCCATTTTAAAGTCATGTTATTGAAATCTTTGAAGATGAAAAACACAACTTGCTCTGCTTTGAGCCACAATCAATAGCCACGCCGCCACTTTACTATTACTTGAGTCCTGAATTTTACTAAAATTTATTTTAGCCCTGCTCACGTTTATAAAACTTACAAACATTGAGATATGACCATGACAAAGGTATAAGCTCATAGGAGGTCCCTTGCATTAGCCATGACCAATCCTATTACAGCAGCAACGCCATCGGAATGCTACGAAAGTACTCAAGGTCACTAACCCAACATTAAACTTTTATTAATCTAATAAGGTTGTTTTTGGCGATTTGAAATTACGACAAACGTTGGCAAAGTAAAAGTAAGACAAGATTTGTTGCAAGGTCTCTTAGATTTAGTGTACAGGGTAATTTAAAAAATACTAATGGTATCTAAGAGGTACATTCTATTCACCATTTTGAACGCTTTCGGGGTATATATTCTGCTTTGGGCCTACTACTTTCATAATATTAGATACGATTTTATAAGTTTAAATTTTATAATTTAATTCTCTGGCAATCTATGACTTCAGAGGCCTTTCAGCTATTGTTTTATTATATTAATTTCAATTAAGCATATTTCCATATAAACTCTGATATTTTGAGGGTTTTGTTAAAAAAATACAGTTAAATTTGAAAAAGTAGTAGATTAAAAGTTGATAAGATAGTGTGTTAAATTTCCTTGGAAGAAAATGCATTATTTTTAGAACAACCCTGTGTTTACTATCAAGTTTTTATGTGCAGATGACCGACGCGATTACATCTATTAAAGCTATTAAATAGTTACCAATTGCTGAGGCATTTTTTAGTCTAATCGATTGGTTATTCGATGTTAGCACATAAGCGATGATATTCAAAACAAACATTAGTGATTCTGTTTTTGCGGTGCGTAATATAATCGGTTATTAATTAGTGGCACTCATTGAAACCTAGAAGAGTCAGGTAGAATCGAATGAGTGATGAGATGTGGTTCACTTCCAATATAATAAAAATAAGAAAAAAGAAATACTCTCGTAATGAAAGATTGGCTCTATGCCCAGTAGTCTCTGAAAGCCGTCCACCGTTGTCTGTTTTCTAATTGTGATTGACGACTTGTCAATCACAATTAGTGGATTTGCAAAAATACAAAAATAATAAAATAAAGTCTATAGGAAAATCCCAGAACTAAAGTATCAACAGCAATTTTTGAAAACATATCTTTTTCAAAATACTGAATAACAATTGCTATATTATCAACCGAAACATGAATATGCTTTGTTTTTGTTTATAAATCGATATGTCAATTTGAATTACTTGAAATCGTATTAATAACATTCAAAAAGAAAATGTTTGTGAAAGGTTTTATTGTTGTCTAGAACCCTAAAACCCGCTTTACCATTTTCGTGAATATGCATCGACAGTTCCTCAGCAAAAAAGCCTGTTGTCATACGCAACCGCACCGACTAAACGCCGGTGAAGTTTCAGGTGAAATAATCCCTTTTTTGCTGACTGTTACTGACGAAAGTATTCCAAGACTTACAGGTTTTTAAGTACTAAGAAACGTTTCTGATATTGGTTACTTGGTAAATGAAGCGGATAAATATTCAAAGAAATATGCAATTTATTGTCGAACCATGCTGGAAAGTGTTATTTTTTTTTGCATTTGCGGTAATACGTACAAAATCTTGTCCTATAAATAAAATTTACTATGAGTACGAATTACCCCCGAACTAAACCATTGTACTGTTTAAAAGAATTACTCAACTTTCGGTTACCGCAGTCTGAATCCAGAGGCAACATATTTTAGAAGCATGCCTCTTTTTTAAATGGCCTCTCCAAGGCTACAGCTAAAACAACAGGTGCTGTTGTTGTTAGATATTATTCTAAATTGTATGGTGATGTAAGTTTTAATATAACATAACATAACATCACACCTATATTACCCACAAGGGATCGGTAGAGGTGTTAAACACCCACACTTCACCTGTTATGTTTAGGTACCATGGGATAGTAGGTGAGCCTATCATCATCCACCGGGCATAATTCAACTCCGTGCTGCTATTGTAAATGTACAAATAACACTTTTCCGAGGCGGCCATTGAACACGAGAGCTCGCGGTGAGAGGTGCATACGCTCGACGCCGCGGCCCAGACCATCGAGGCAGTGAGATCTATATTGCTGTCAGGTTTACTTTATCAGATGTGATGATCAAAAACACCATTAAATTGGTCATTCAAAATGATTTGGATAAAATAGAGAACTCCATTGTGGAAAGTCCGTACTTAATTTACAACGCGTGGAGTCTTACAATAACAGTTAGATGGGTAGATAAACAAACCAAAAGTATTGAGAATCGAATCTAAGGCCAAAGGCGTTTACATTATAACATTGTAAATCATTCATTCATCATGCTTTAATCACAAATAAGATCAAAAAGCTGAGCTGTATGAGCTTCGATTATTGAATGAAAAAGACCGAGATGGATGATAATTTATTGAAGAGCGAACGAGAAAGAGGTAAGATTACTGCGCCATTCGATTTCAAGATCGATACACAATAAATCTTGAGGTGTTTTTTTTGTTCTGTGTCAGGATAAGCGGTGTAGCGAGTGCGTGAGAGACAGGTCGTGGCTACCGGGTAGCGGGTTCGATTCTCGATATGTTATTTTATTTACTGCTGCACGATTTATCGTCAGCTTTTATGGCGTCAATTGCTTTGAATGTATCGTATTAATATCAATGCCGTATTTTAGTTTTGTTTCGTAATTGAAACTTGTCTACGGGAGCGATATTTCTTTAAATGAAAAATGGTTGCGCTGAGTTGTCTTCGAGATCTTTTCAACTGGCATACAGGATTAATGTAAAATTGTTTTGGTATTGTAAGTATAAAAGTAAGTTAAAAAGGAATATATTGGTAAAGGTGGTGAGTATAGTTAAAACAGAAAATATGATAACTATCTTTAGTTATGTGGTAATTATTTTTTCATACCGTTTTCAGTAATGTTTTGTCTTGAAGCTTTAGCTTTACCTTATCAGAGAGTAATATGCGGTAGAAAGAATAAAGATGTATCCGATATGAAATAATAGGGATCAGCTGAAGTTCAATAAAAATCTAAAATACAGTCGAAACAAATTCCATGACTTGAACTTACTAGACAAGCAATGATGGATAGTTGATATTGATAGATGCAGTTGTAAAGTGATATCGAACAAGTGTCGCCGTATCACCATACACCACCATCTATCACTGGCTATCACAAACAGTTATTAAATGACGAGAAGAAATGGTACCTGCCACTATTTAAATGTATCATCGATCATTAAAAAATACACGTTGTTATTGAGGTACTTCTAATGTTGCGGGGGCGGGTACCGGTAACGTTACGTGTAATGTGTTTGCAGCTATTTTCTTATTTATCCAATACCGGTAACAATGATTCATTATTTTTATGGAATTGAAGATTATACCGGCACTTAGAAGAAAAACTTCGTTCTCACATGCGAGGCTCGGTAAAAAAAATAAATTGAAATTCCTTATCCATACATTTGTTATAATATATATCATGATCGCCGGTTTTGTGTACTACGTAATGTATTTGTCCGTTCTGAAAGATGCCACTTGTCTGGTATGTTGTTTTTTCAATGTGCCCATATACTAGTACATGCAGTAGTTAGTCTGTGTGTCCTACATTTCTTTTTTTTGGGTTTAAGTATTTGGTATAGGATGAGATAAAGACGGTAATCAAATAAAGGTAAATCGTTAACGTTTCTTACTGCTTTATGTCATTGCCTTTGCTATAAAATCCACATATATCCATAAATATTTTCCCTCTTAAGTCTTTTAACCTATGTTTCTAAGCTAACAACAAATTTGAAGATCTAATGTGAAAACCTGTTTTCCACTATTACGTGGTAAGCTTCTAACACCTACATATTTAATTGTAATCAAGCATACCTGCCTCACTGTAACACACATTATCCTATAACGAATAGATTTGGCATTTGCTATCTATTAGAACCACTATTTTTATGGCTAGTTCTCACGATTAGCAACACTAATTATCAATTTATCAATATTATGGACAGTTAGTACTATAATTCATAATATTAACATTTTCGACATCATTATTAATATTTTGTGTTATATATTATGAATTTAAGACCACGCCTTCACAAATTGGGACTATACAGTGTTAAAATATGAAAATATACGACATGTATCTACAATGTGTACATGAAGATGTATGTAATAGATGTTAGTTAATCCATTTTGATGTAATGTGGCGTCCGTGTAGCTTAGTTGACTAGCCTTTTACAATTAAATAGCAGTTTGCATGAATTGTTTTTCTATTTGACTCTGATTTAAAAGGGAAGCGGTTTATAATTTGATGTATTTTAGATTCTGCTCTTTAAAATCCTCTAGCATTCCGTCAGTTTTATTGAATGTGAGAAATAAATCTTTGTTATTGCCTCCAACAGCATTGTTGGAGCTTATTGGTACAGTTTAAGGGGTTTAGCATAACTCGCAAGACACACTCTGTATAAAAGACCACACATCGAACTATTTAACATAATAATGTGTCCAAATTTCTGACTTCATAAATATTAAGTTGATATATGGCTCTTTTTGACAATCATTGACTGAATTAATTTTGATACAGATCGCCTTATTTGATAGCTATTATTGTCTCCAATACAAATAATAACATTGATCTATTTTTAATCTAGGATATATTTGAATTCTAGTCATAATTGGAATTTCAAGGATGTCTGTATATTAAAGATGCTTAGCAATGCGTGGGCATTTATTTAATGCAATAAATATAAAATTGGCAAAGCGGAAGCAACGAATGAAGGTAAACGACAGTATTATAAATGTCAAAGAGACATATTATTAAAAGAAGATATTTCGACATATTGTTGATCATATAAATTAAATTGTAAGTATGAAAACGTATGACGGAAATGGATGACAATCTGTCTTTACATATACCTACAGAGTGTTTGGTTCATCGTTTGCCATAGTGAATTGGCTAAAATGTTGTATCCTTAGCTATAGCTTAACTTTTAGCCAATTCAGTTTGTCAAACGATGTACCAAACATCCTGTATAATTTTTCGCCCGACTGACTGATTCCAAAACGCAAAGCCTGAAAAACTGCTGAACCTAGAATCTTGAAATTTTGCACAAAAGTACCTTACATGACGTAAGCAATAGATGGCGCCTCGGGAACAGAGAAAAACGTTTGCCAAGGGTAACACCACGGGTATCAACGAATCCCATGCGAGCAATAGCTAGTAGTTTGATATAATTGGTCACATATCACGAAAGTTCCGATTGAATAAATGTTTTATATACTGTATAATAGAGTTATACAAATACCACTTCATAAGTTATGTAGGTATGTCTAAAAACAGGGAAAGTACATGAAGTTTGCAGACATGGATCTCATTATAAAAATATTGGTATTCATTTTATAGGCTGCACAATTTAACGACTAGAAACGTAATATCATAATATAAAATTTGGAAAACTGATGACCAATATGAATGTCACCAAACAGTTATTGGAAGAAAGTTAGAAGGTCGTATTTAAGACGTGGGAACACATAAACTCTCACTTATAACTGTATAGACCCACAAAATTATCCATACATGTGAATATGTTAGAGAATAAAGAAGAACATCTTGAAATTTGATTTTTATTCTAAGTAAGTGATTCTCTCTAACCGCATGTATAAGTTTGTAATGATATAATTTTATTTGTGACAAACAAAATTACTTGCGCATCGTAAAATACGATTAGTCGTTTAAAGAACAGCTGTTTATGTCAAATTCTGATTTATGAATTTGACATCTACAGCTGTTTTTTAAATGACTAATCGTATTTTAATAAAATTTTCGTATTCTGATTTAAGAGTTTCTCTTGGGTCAATTATTTTTTGGGACTTTCTTTGCGTATGATTTTGTGTATCTTTATGTAGTGTTTGTGGCTGGTAACACACAGCAGCAATCATGCAACACTCGTTGACAGGAAGGCACGCGTGTGGGTCTGACGCATGTGCTATATTCTTCAGAACTGAAACCTGTGTTTTATTGCCTCTTAAGACCCCGCACTCTATATAATACACATCATCGTTATTAAGACGAAAGTCGCGATGATACCACTTTGTTTAGTTACATATTTAAATTAGAGGGATTTTAAGAATCCTTTATCCTACGAGGCATTTGAAGATCAGTTAGTATTTTATTACATTTGCATCGATCGAACGTCGATCTATGCATTTGACTTTTAAAGAGGCAACGTAAATCGATTAAGATGTAATAGCACCCTAGTCAGAAATCTGCACAGTCCTAGATTTTAAAAATCGGATTCGTTAAGCGATTCCAATATTATTTGGAAAAGACTCAGGGTATGCCTTGATATTAAACTTTGATGACAAAATAATTTTGATTGCTTAAAAAGCATTTAGTTCCGCCGTTTTTCCTTGGTATTACATTCAATTATGATGATAACGGATAATTTTACGTGTTTCTCAAAACGGTGCACTTTTGGCCAAATTGAAAAGAAAGCGCATCAAATGTGATTGATTAAGCCGATAACGTTTGGTCGGGCGGCGCGGGCGGCGCGGGCGGCTCGATGGCGAAGGCCCAAGGGCTATTATCTTAATTCAAAATTACTTGCAACCTTTAATCACCGATGTGCGTCGGTCACTGCAAAGGAAAATTGTAGTAATAAATGTAATTGCTTAAGATTTGCCTGTACTAAATTAATATGAACAAAATTTCATTCAATTCAATTCAATTTATTTATTTTGTTTTTACAAATAAATAGGTACAGTCCATGTGCCATACAGGCATACAAAGTTTTCCCTCTATAACCATTATTCTAACACTAACGGTGTTGACGCTATGCCTTGGACAGATAGAACAACGGACATAGAGTTCCTTTAATAATGATGGACACGGGTTAAACTGCGCGGGTCATTTAATATATCATAGAACCGTAAGCTAAGTTTCTTTTGAAATTCCCTATTAGTTGTGTTAGTTTTCTCTTTTTAGTGCTTATGTAAGTAGAGATTGAACTTGTGGCCTACTGCCGAGATTTCTATAAAGTAAATCTGAGAACTAACTTTGACGATGCTATCTGTAAGAATACATGAAAGACTGACCACCACTAACTAATACTCCACAATAGTATAATTCAAACAGAATATAAATAGAAACATTTTTGAGATGCATGGGTATAATCAAGGAAAACCTAGCAAGTAAATCGTCCCGACAGATTTACTATCTGCCCAGTTGCCTAAGTACCGGTTAATTGCTGCCTACACTATGCCACGATTTATTGCCTTGGTTATTGCTAATTATCCCTACAACATAAACAACTGCATCGCAGCTGTATTGTGATGTGTATCCCGTAATGGACAAATGGGTTATTCAATAATAGTTTAATGACTTGTTATTAATTAAAATGTAGGTTTTAAAGAAACTTTATCTCGCATAGTTCACCTGTACCATAGACGACCTGTGGAGCACCACCGATAATGCCGTTCTTGTGGCAAAGTTTTGGTCAAACAAAATTTAAATAACATGCATTTCCATGTGTTTTCCATTGACACGCAAAGGATACTTCTTAGGATTCAATCGCCGTCTTTTGGCATACCACTTATTATTTAATGCTCAAGATGTCAGTGTCAAACAGAAATTACCCTACCAGTATAAAATACCTGCTAACCATATGTGTTTGATATGAATCTTTTCGTGTAAATAGAATAGCAATAAGAATTTCAGCACTCAACAGGTAACAAAATAGCTCTACGTAACCAATAGCCCGTATTTATCCAACTCTCGCCGGCTTATTGAACAGATTAATCTCATAGCAAACCACAGTGTTCTCAGTAATAATAAAGAAAATAAATGCTCCTCAGTTTTGCCTCCCACCGCAACGTTTATTATTAGCGCTAGTGCAAGAGCCCAGAGGCGGTACGCGGGGACCATAACACGACAGAGCTACCGTATAATACCATGCGAAATTACTCCCAGCCACTACCAACCAAAGAAAATTGCCACTCAGTGCACACAGTAAAAAGGCCGCACCTACATCGTAAATAATCTCTACAAAAAAATATAATACCACCATTTACGTCATATTCCAAATACTCGGGCACAAAGAAACGTGAATGAAACCACCATTGAATGGAGGCAGTGAGTCACTTTGTACTCTAATTTGTCGAACGAAAGGTGTATATTGGATTGTTGGTGCAATTGACAGATGGACTAGGTAAAATGCCATCTCAATAGCAACACAAACATAGTGAGGTGCATAAAAACAACAGTGGAGTCTGGGTGCTCGGCTACCAGGGGCGCAGAGGTGCGCGGCGGTGGCCGGTAGCGACCGGTCCAGTAATGATACCACTGCCTTTTAGGGCGCGTGTTATGACGGCGCATAGCCTAGTGTGGATACGACAGACGCGTAACTGTACATTTCGCGGTTTATAACGGTTAGTTATTTTTGCCCTTTTTGGTACAAAGGCAGATGTTAGGCCGCATTGTTTACTCAAGGCAATAAAGATATAAATAGCCTAGAAGTCCAACCAGACCATTTTGCACTTTTATCCTTCATACCAGGAAGCTCGTAAAAATAATAACAAAATTGCTTTGGAATTCAGTGTTGCAAATAATAATACAATAAGTAAATAATAAAATAATGAAATGAAACTGTTCTATGTAGTACTGTGTGCGTGGACTCTACATTTCATAAAGCTTTTACAGATCTACAGATATATATATATGTATATCTATATACAAAAACATTTTACTTCAGAATGATTTGGTGGGATGTCACTTCTTTTTTTAAGTTGTGGCGACTTTAATTTGCCCCAAATTTTATTGCTTACATAGCACGGAGTTCACATACCAATTTTCAGACCTCCAGTATTCAAATATGCGTAAGATCATACAAATTTTACACTAAGAATTTTGATGATCATTATGGGGTTGTGAGAGGTTAAAGTTTCAAATTTAACTTTTTTCCATTTGAATAGAAATACTAGCTTACATATCAAATTTTAGCTTTGTAGGACTTCAGGAATTAGCCTAACCCCCGAACTCCTTAACCCTTGATTGAGGTAATATAAGTTCCAAGCTGTGTATTGTTTATGTCGTTTTTTCTCTAAGGCTACCTTATTTACCAAAAATAAGCTTTCTAAGATTTTGGGAAGTACCCTATGTGTTTTGACGATCTTAAGTGAGTCAGACACAAAATCAGGGGTTTTTAGATATTTATAAGACTAAGCCATTCAATTGACACTTTGTGTAGACTACTACCGTGGCCCCGCATAACAGACTACTTCAGTGCATCTTGCAATAAGTAGCTACATTAAGAATTACAATATTTTGCTAAATGATTTAAATGAATGAATTGATTGAATTAAATACATCTTACTGAATTAAAGCGACCCATGACTTCAAATATAAATTCATAATGTCAAAACGCTGCATCCAATTAGTGCCTAGTACCAGCATATAGATTTAATATTATTTAATACTATCCGTAGGCAAACATTAATAATATAATAAAGGGACATATCCTCACAAATCGAATGCGAAGGCTCTCGGCCATCCAGTTTGTCGACTCTCATTAAGACCGCAGTTAGTACATCTGAGTTTTTCCATCGGTTGACAGCCAGACGAGACCTCTTCAGTGCTCATGAGAGCCTAGTACTCAGGCTTATCTAGCCGATAGCTACGATCGTAGATAAACCGTGCATTTCAGAAGCAAAACGTCTTATGAATGTTTACTGTTTCTGTAATACATTTTAACAATTTAAATGAATATTTTACGAGATGCGAAGTTACTGCATTTTTATTCAATTCTAATATAACTGAGAATTACAAGTGGCGTACTCTTTTGTTGATATAGTTATGGGTTTGTTATAATATTCGAATCAAATAAAAACAGATTTCTTGGCCATATTGAATGTGTTCAATTCGCCCTATTAATTAATTTAATTTTTACAGGTCACCCATGAATTACCGGTTTTACAATTATATTCTACAATAATGCCGTAAAAATGCCACTCTAAGTAATTATTTTTGAGAAACTTAGTTGTAATCTTGGAATTTAAAATGAAACAAGTGAAATTATTATGAAATATAATTGAATAATAATATTATAATTTGTTTATTTGTTTATAGGATCTCCAACAAGAATAAAACTACACATTAATAATAATTACATTCACAATGATTGAGTAATGAGTTTTCTCAATTAGAGAAGACTATGTCTACATTAATAAGTACAGAAATAACAAAAAATATATAAATCATAATAATAATATTCATAAGACGAAAAATCTTATTTAAAAAACTTATAAACGAATAATTAATATTTGGTTTCCCTAGACAAAACATGGCTCACCTGCTTTCGTGCCCGTTGTCTCCTTCTACTTGTACCCGTGAAGACCTAATGCAGGCCACAAGCAAGGGAGTGGAAGTTGCTACCTACTGGGCAAAAACAATATAAATAAAGAATGAGAAACTATAATGCCATTGTTACGTAAGAAGAAGAAGAATATTTATTTAAAAATATTTCTGTGCATTTTACTTGATATAAAGTTCTTCGTAAATGAAATCAATTATTACTAATTATCGAATAAGTAACGTTTATTATAAACGGTTTGACAAGGTTTAGAGACGTTTTTGATGAAAAGTATTTAGCTATGCAATGTTATTGGGAAATCTTAATAAGCAAATATAAACCTCTAAATAAGTTCGTCTAATAAAATTTACTTTGAAGGTTTACTAAGCAACCACCTAAACCAAACAGACGAAATGTAGGTGCAAAGTGGGTTTAGAGTTAAACAAGCTGTTATATAATTCATGAGGGTCATATTTTAGTTTGGGTCTTAAAAGCAGGCGCCATAACCACCTGTGGCAATTGCACTACACTTTGTAGAGAATAATAAAAGTAAGCGACACGCCGAATAGAACACTAATAAAATGTTCGTGAATCCAGATTTTATTTTTTACTAGACTTTGCCGGTAGCTTTGGTGGCATGAGTTTAGGTCATATTTTCAACAAGTTTTATGTTAAACCAATGAAATTCATTGGTGGTAGCGCTTTTGAAAATGATTGCTAGGGTTAAATCATAGTCTCCACTTCGCTACACTATTACAGTTGTGTAGTAATAGTATTTACAGTTTGGGGGTAAAATTGGCACAGTTAGGGATGTGCTGGTGGCAGTATTCTTACTGCCGGCAGTATTGCGAATATTGCCGGTAACAATGGTGATATTGACGATCCGATCCGATCGAATATACGACTCGATCGGATTGGAAGCAAAAAAAAAAGTTCAAGAAAAATTTTGTATTTCACTCTAAGTATGCCAATGGGGGCTACATTGGCCATTCACAAAGACTTCACTGACTATCTGTCCAAACAAAATTAGTGTGTCTGTCAGTCGACAAAAAAAATTTAAGCAAAGGGGACTCAAGAACATATAAAGGAAATTATATTATACTTGAACCAGAATGTATGTACATTGCGTTTACTCCTTATACTATTTATTTTTCTCTCCATAGCCATCATTCCATATCATCTTTATTAGTAAAGATGGTGCACATAAGTTTCTCACCGCACACCGCTGGTTGTTTAAAGCGGCTACCAGGTCGCAGGTTCAAATCCTGCCGGTCCTATAAATTTTTCAACTAACACCAACAACATAAACTAGAGTCCTAATTCCATAGGTGTTTGAGAAATAATCTAGCTCTTATATTAAGTAGTAGCCTTTAATTTTAATTTAACACAATTTAAATTCAAAGTAGACGTTTGGAGGTGTTGCCAGTTGATTTTAAGTTTTACCACAGATTGTGTATCACTGCCTCGGTGGTCTAGTGGTTAGCGTATGCGCCTCTGACCGTGAGGTCTCGGGTTCGATTCCTAGGTCGGGAAATATGTTATTTGTGAACGTTCAAGAAAATAACAATAGTAGCACGGAGTTGGAATCGTGCCCAGTGAATGGCGATAGGCTCACCCCCTATCCCATGGGACCTAAACATAACAGGTGAAGGGTGGGCGATGGACACCTCTGCCATACCTTTCTGGGTGATATAGGCGTGATGTTATGTAAATGTGTGTATCAGTTTCCCAAATGCAACTCCTTAAAGTGCATAATATTCAGAAATCATAGAAAAGTCAATCATAAAAGTGCATATCAAGAAATCACGCGTATTGTTAGTATTTAGAGTGGTTTTAAACGTGTATCGGATTGTTTTGATTTTAACTGACTTTATTAAAAATAAATTTATTTGTAATAAATTTGATGAGTCTTCTTAGAGATTTTGTATTGGTTGGTTTGAGTTTTGTCTATAACCTTGTACTACCTTACTTTAAGATATAGTTCGATATGAACTTAATTAATCACTAGCTAAGAGCTTTAACTCCAAACCGTAAAATAATAAAAGCTTCATCCCAAAAAGTAAAATACTAATTAGTGATCATTTCGAATTAGATCCAAACCAAATTAAAGCCTCCACAATGTAGGTGAAAAATGCAACCCATATGCAGCGTGTGCATTACGGAGACTCCCACACACCTGCTTATCTCCAATCGAAGACCTCTATCGGCCTCTATCGCCGGCCGATAAATGGGATTCCCTTGTTCACTCTAATAAGCTGACCTTGCCATGAACATCTGAATTCCTCCTCTCCTCAATTTATGGGTAATGGTGATCGTTTAAAATAGAAGCTGTGTTCCGCTCGGTGGGAAATTCGTTACGTAATGTGTTAGTGTACGATTTGGAATTCAGATGTGGCCAACCTGCGGCTCGCAAGTGCAGCTACAACTATCCATTTAAAGAAATCCTGGTTAAATCCCACTAGTTTTTTGGTAACTAGGTTATGCAGTTCTGGGTGGGTAAAACTGTAAATCACGCAAGTGAGATTACATACTATATAATGTTTAGCCAAGAAAAAGGTGATATCAAGTAAATAGCGTGCTATAAAACGCATAACACGTCGTGGTTATAAAAGAATTACGTTAGAAAAAAAAACGTAACGCAGTGACAGCACATTATCGTATCACCTACGATCATTTGCATTTATATCCTTTTGCACAATACTTTATCTAACATTAGATTACAGTTTAGATTCTCCATTTCTATTACAGCAAATATGTACATAAATTGTAATGTTCTCTTAAAGACTCTCGACTCTGTTAAAAGGTTTTATAGTGGCACCAATGACATTTTTATAATCTGTAATTTAATAGTGATTTTTTTTAAATTTTAAATAGTAAGTTGCTAAACTAGACGCCACAAAAAAAAAAATTAGAATACATGAGGCGGTCTAAAACTATTAAAAAGTTGAGTACACCTGCTTTAGATGGTTCTTAGTATCGGATAAGCTTGTCCAGTAGATGTTTGTAAATGTAATCCTATATATAAATATATTAATGCAATTGATTTAGGCTTGAATGTAACCAAATGTTGTTTCGAGGTGAAAGCTTCTTAAAGACCATTGATCTGGACTAATAATGATACTCTTATTAGATTACCTACAACACGACTTTACCCAATATTATAAAGTTTGGATAAGTAAGATTTGGATATGTCACAGTAAACTACACATATATAAATAATACACAACTCGTGGTGCGAACCGCCCCCAGGACCCGACACAAAAAGGTGCTGTTGATGATAAAGATGATGATGCAGCTTGATCAACTAAGAGTTACTACTTGATTAATGAATGCACATAAATATGCACGCCTCGGCACTGAACCCTTGCTCTGCTTGCTACACTCCCCTTAGATAACCGCAGCCTCTGCAATAATTTTCAAAATAACCTTATAGGAACATCGTGCATCTAAAATCTAAGGCTGGCCCAGTATCGCCTCCGATCGGGTCACGAGTATAAAGACGTTCGGCAGCAATCGCCAGCGTTCGACAAACTTCGGAGTAATTAGCAAAAGCTGTGCGCAGGCGCCGCGGGGAACGATCAACGTGATAACTACTGGAATTTGTTTAAGAGCTCTCATTTTTTTTGGCAAGATTTGTGGAAATTATTGAGAAAGAAATTATTTTTTGACTTTAAACCGCTGCTCGCTGCTGAGTCGGCGAGATCTTGATTTGGGTATGAAAATAAACAAACTTTACGAGTATACTATCCTAGCTCCTGCGGTCAACCAGCAGAATTTGTGAATGAACATATAGTGGAATTTGTTTAAGAGCTCTCATTTTTTTTGGCAAGATTTGTGGAAATTATTGAGAAAGAAATTATTTTTTGACTTTAAACCGCTGCTCGCTGCTGAGTCGGCGAGATCTTGATTTGGGTATGAAAATAAACAAACTTTACGAGTATACTATCCTAGCTCCTGCGGTCAACCAGCAGAATTTGTGAATGAACATATAGTGGATTATAAAAAATCAAAATATTTATTCATTTATAACTTTCGATTGGCAGCACGAACTTGTCGAATACAAGTTTGTGCTGTCAATCGCAAAAAAAACATTTAATTCATGTTAAAAGTTTTCACCAGCAAAATGCAGTTCTTTGTAAAATTTCATTTTATTTCATTTATTCAGTAAAAAATTTTACATTGTAGGCATGCAAATGTTTTTAACAAATTTAAAATGTCTAATAAATAAGAACATTAATAACAATTTCAGCTAATGTTAATTATTTAAATATAAAAGTAATGATAAAATAGTGTAAAACAAAGATATTTTCAACTTATTACGTCTCATAAATTGCCTAAAAATGTTTCCTAAATTGAATGTGTATTTTTAAAATATCTAAAATAATATTATACTAATGTAAACATTAGTATAATATTATTTATTATTACATCTGATTTGGTCATTCAACTCGTACTCAAAGGGCGATGCGCTCGCTCGATGGCATTTATTATAAAAAACTATAAAAGAAACACAACGCATAGTTCTAATGAACTTCTCTACATAACTTTGCTACACATGTTCCTGAAGTTTTGCAATAACACATCGATTTTACGAGTCGATGGGACAGGCAGAGAGATAATAGTACACATATTTAATTGCTCTGGTCTATCAGCTGACAAGGCAAGGCGATAAAACCTAGATATTGTACATTTTTTACCCACTGCGGCACACCAAAGGAAGGTTAATGAATTTGTATGCATGTACGTTATCGTCATCTCGTAAACTGCTGGACGGATTTTGCTAAATGAGCTCAAGTAATATGTGTATTAGAGACGTCTTTTTGTGCGATAAATGTCAGTTGTTTTTTATATTCTTATTGGTTAAAATGGTTTGGATAATAATGTTCAAAAGTACCTCTACCTTATCAGTAAATGCGCTTTAAGTAGTAAGTAGTTCTACCTTAACAATAAATGCGCTTTTAGAAAACTTTCGTTAATAGAAATTGGCAGCAAGTTTATCGTGACACGGTAGTAGAACATCCCGTTTTACATTTTTTTTTTCATAACAACTCTACCATCTTTAAAATGAATCGGTTTTCAACAACTTTTCATCGCTACAAATTAATAGCTGAGGCTGTCAGTAATTTGATTGCATTACCAGGAAATTCTTTCAATTGTAGAGTTGACCTCAACTTTCCATCCTTTATAATCATCAAAGCTTAAATTTTAAAATACAACTACAATAACAAATAGGACCAATTTTTATTCCACCCAAAGGGCAGAGTACAAAAAGCCGCTAAACATAAAATATGTCAGAGCAAGAGTCACGACCCATGCACCCAGGGCCTAATGCTACTGGGAACTTAGCTAATGCGGATTGGAATCTCTCCCAATAAAGTCATAGGGCTCAATTCATATCGAAAAAGCCGGAGGTGTGCAACTTGTCACGTATAAATAATATGTGTTGTGTAGTGGCTGGCTACTGAATTTTGAACGTCATTAGGTATTTTTACGTAATACTGTTACGAGGTTATTACTAATTTTTACGTTTTATGTCTACCAATTCTTGCAAAAACTTGTCATTGGCAAGAGATGAATATTTAAAACACTTTTTTAACGTCAGACTGATAAGAAAGAAATAATTATGGTTTAGTAAGGTAAGAGAGAAAACACGATGAAAACTGAATTGTCATGTACATGTCAGTACTGAGTTTGCAACGATGCTATCTACGAGTAGGTACTGTTGTTTTATTGTCATTGACATTGTCCTTATTCGTAGGCTTTTTGTCAATGCTACAATCATGGTGTGTATTGAGCCCTAAAATATAACACGTCTATAATTAATTCTCACACATATTATGACGACGTCCCCTGATGTATGGCATCGTAAAGTTGGCCGGGTATCACACTCCGATCATTAACGGCGTACTAAAAATCGTTAGCCGAGGTGTCAATTTCTTGAATTATCAGGGCTAATAAGAAGGTGCTATGGGAATCTGACAGATTTCTTATTATTATACGGAAACAGTCGATTGTAAACATTCTTAGAAGATAATATTATGTATAGGTATGAATCTTGTTATCAATTGGTCTAATAATAAGCAATTAGGCGTTTTAGCCGTTTTTCTTAGGGTTAATATTTTGATTGGAAAACTATGTAGGTATATCTGTAACTGTTTAAGGTAAAAAATTCGAAGTTCATACTGACTGCTTGCATTTATAACTCACATGGACAAAGAACTTTATTGAGAGGTAATTTCGAAGTCTAAGCTGTATGTAAAGAGCATGAGAATGCTGTTATTATATAGATATTACAAAAATAAGCCACAGAGTTTCTAGGTAAAGCAGCTACCGATCGATTACAAAAATTCGTCCACTCTATCCATCGAACTCTCCCATTAGGCTTGTAGCAGATCGTATAAGAACGTGAGTGACTCCGGGACATTTTATTAGTGGTGGTTGGCACGAAGGCAGTAATTGCCCACATAAATCTCTCGCGTCGATTGATCCACCGAGAGCCGATTAAAAATATTGTACAACACTTTAGATACCACGTAATTACTTTTTGGTAATTCAAAGTGTGTTTTTAAAATGTTGGTAGATGGTTTATAAGTTGTGTGTGTTTGTAAGTACTGTGTGGATCAAAAGTTGGTTATAGTCAGAGATTAGTCAAATATAGTATAATAGTATTATACACAGTATATTAAAGATAAGGTAAAGTTCTTAAAAAAACTTAAAGAAGACAGCACCCTAATCTATAAATTGTTAAAAAAATGTGGGAAGAATAGTTACTTTGTTATAGTTGGCAGTAAAATAAGACCGTCATTTAACTGGAGTAATAAATATCAATGTAGTTGTTCGATGTTGTAGGCAACGCATAAACATTCACTTTTAAAGGTAATGGACTATTCTAACTATTTACTAATAGATGGGTTTTAAACAACTGCTGCCGCAGGTCGCTACATACGTTTAAATAATTAATCAACCAAGACAGAGCAATGCTCCTTGCAATTTGCGACCGTAAACGTGACATCAAAAGCCTTCAACATACCAAAATATTTGCGAATCTTCAACAAATCAACTGCAAACACTTTTGAGCCACTAAAAGGTCCTTGCGATAAGCATATTCATCTTTTTTGTGACTCAATCGGTTACAAGTCCCACGGAATATATTAAGCTACCGGAGTTAGATATCGGTCGGCAGTTGTCATTATATTTATTGGCTCTTTTGTTTGAAACAACTTGTGAAATGAATACATTTGTCGTTTAATGTCTTGGATTCGATTTTCGTTACTGAGTTGCTACTGGTCTTGATTCTTATAATATTGACTTGTTAACTATTACTTGCAGAGTGCAAATTAATACCAAGATGCGGTCTTCCTCTGATTTTGGATTAATGTCCTCTAAAATAGACATATCATTTTTGACAGTTATTCAGACACCATGGTTTTATCATACACACTTTTGCTAGTAATAATTATGTATATATGAGTAAAGTAACATAAGTTCATCGTACATCGAAAAATAATATCAGAGAAATATGTAAATCCTAATTGTATTCAAATGGTTCATTTTCGTGCAAATGAACTAAAATTTAACTATTTTTTCAATGCAAGCAGTATTTGTTGCGGTTTCAAAGCCTATGTAAGATGAAATTGTCCGAGTAAATCATTAATATCCAAATTATCGAATTAACGACCGATAAAAACGATCACATTAAACTCATCAGTGGATTAGCTATAAACTTTCAGCATATTAGTGTAGCTAGCGCCTGTAACACGCTCGGTGTTAACGAACAGCTTAATTAGAGGCAGCACATAAGTCGTGTGTCGTGGCGCGCTTATCGCCAGATAGCTGCTATCACGCCACGAGCACGCCAATGTATGACCACTTTTAGGCCTTGATCGCGTACAGCAAAACTCTTTGAAAATTTGCTGGACAACCCTTTGGTGAGTGCATAGTCACACAGGAAGCCGGACAGAATAGAACCTGCAGCGTGAACATTTTACAACCAATTTAATATCTAATTGAATATGTTATAGTGCGTGTAAGATTAAGCAATGTAATCTTTCTGACTTCATGAGACAAGAGGCGCTAAAAATGACTTAACTTTCCTTCCTGACTTTTTCTTCATGCACTCCCCCACTCCCCGTTTAAGCTCACATTTATATTATAGTCAAATAATTCTCTAAATTATAACGAATATAATTTTCTATTTTGTGAATAACTTTTGTTAAATTTCAAAATTGTGTCGACACTTAGTTGCAAATTATTTGCCTTAAGGGAACATGACCTACCACCATCGTCTTACTATCACGCCTTGCCGAACATATGAGCACTCTTTAAGCGGCCGAATTATGGAATTGTTCCAAATGAATGTTAACAATTATAAACCAGGCAGATATATGGCCAAGTGCAGTTCGTTGTAAATAACACTGTAATTGCATTGTATTGTTTAGAGCAATTACATTTGTTATTACGATTTAGTGTGTGTTTAACTCTTATTGGAAATGGAATTGAATTTGATCGTCTTTTACAATCTTAAATATTGCTATATATCTAGTAAGGTAGTCATTATTTTGGCATTGTATTTGGACCAGCTCGTACTTTATTATATACTGCAATACATTTCACAAATTAGCGTGACCAGTTGGTAAAGTTAGTTGTTTAGCACAAACATCCTGTCTTTTAATTCTTAACAGCATACCTTGGCTTTGGCGTATAAGTTATATTTTATGTCTGTGTCCTATCTATCATATCCAAATTCCATCATTTGTATCTCAAACCGACCAGAGTTCAACCACCTACTAATCCAAAATTCAACTTATTATCTTCAAATTCAAATACACCTACGCCGAAATTCTACTTTGGAAATAAAATGGAGCGTAACGTAGAATTCTAATTAGATAAGTATCAAAGAATATATCGTTTCCTTTCTATGTCGCAGGCGATAGGTGGCCGGTCAAAAGTGGCCGATTACTCGGCCGATATGTGGTCGATGAAAATTTCACGGTACGGCTTGAATTGGAATTATTTTATAGACGGAAGCCGATTCTCATTAAGAGGCTACCGGGCGAGTCGGTGCCACTCACATAAACACCGCCTATCGGAGACTATACGATACCATGTATAGGATGATCCAACATTATTTTTACAATTTTATACGTATTGTTGAGTAACTGTATGTTTGCATCAGAGGACTCAAGGGGTTGTTAACAATAATAAAAGTACAAAATAGGTAATGAATAGAAGGTTTTAATTAATTTTTGTAACTCACTAATGTGACTCCACTAATAGTTGACATGCTACGCTACAAACTTATGTGTATAGTCGACGTAGTCTAGATTGCCCTCTTCTTAACTGCGTGGTGTCAGTCAAGTCGGTACCAAGTAAAAGCTATAACAACCTTTCTACTTCAGAATTATAAAAGAATTATTTAATAATGTCTATTTAACTAAATGAAAAGACGTATTATTTTGTGCGAAGTAAATTTATTTTTTGCTTTTTAGTTCACCTACTTTTTGAAGTCGGTTTTTTTTTTGTTAAAAATTATTTTGTAAATGTAATACTCGTAAGAATTGGTTTTAGCGCTAAGTTATTCTAATCAGAAAACTTACTTACTTTGTTAATTTAGTTTGTTAATTTTATAGTAATGATAAATATGAATATGTCTTTTTGATTGTTTAATATAACTAAGCATCACCCTGTGTAGGGGGTTCTGTACGGGAACGGTGCGCGTACGCAGAGGATTGAGTTAAATGCCTCCTTATCTCAGTCCTAATGGCCCCGGGAACATGTCAATTCATCACACGCATGTCTCAGTACCTTTTCTAAATCTACCTTTTTTCCTTCTGTAGCCACACTTTTTGTTCGACGGTCACGAAGTCCCTCATCCAATGATATCGCGCTGACACGCTGCACAAAACAAACATCCGATTTTATGTCGCCCGATAATAATAATAATGTAAATGATCGTGTGTTTAGCGAAACAAACGACGCTATAAAAAGGTGTCGGCGTCAATTTATTCGCTCATAAAACGATACGCGAACTTATGCTAAATTATCACAACTGTAAAAATCTTTTAGTTTCAATTCGAGTTTACTGTCTTTTTATTAAGTTCCTATTTGATATTTGTTTTTGCTTGTGACGGATAGCTAGCTAGATTTTTATCATTGAAGTGAGAATTTAAAATGTTGTGCACCTTGTCGAGTAGATAACGCCGGTTTTGCGAGTGTCTATAATATTATAAACTTCCAAAATGACTTTTATAAAGTTAAATTTGTTTTATTAAGTTTGTTTGTGACAGTCGTTTGTTTTATTGTTTGGATTTAATATAAAAGAGACAAAAAGGCGGTGCAAGCGGAAGCCGCTACTAAGTCGGGCGATAAGTGTGGAGCCGACAAAGGCACTAATACATTTAGGAGGCATTATAAATCAGTGTGCGTCGGTTATCACCGGCCGACAATTAAGATGTCGACCATCTCAGGCAACGGCCAGCCGGCACGCACGCTGGTCAACCCCAGATTGTGGCCCTTTTCATATCTTTTCAATATACATTGCAGCATTTGTATTTTGATTTTATAATTCTGTCTGAGGAAAATACCCAATGGATGAGGAATATTGAATTGTGTTTTTTTGTAGTCCCAAGAAAGTGATATGTGTATTAAATAAAGTGTTCGTATTAATAATAAACGCTTTTAAGCTTGCTGTAAATTCTTTTGAAGAATTTTTATAGCCTGTTTACGATAAAGAAAATGCAATTTGTATCTAACATCCATCATATAAATTATAATGCCAATAAGAGTTTTGTTACATTACAAAATCACACTACTTATAGGTAAATTACTATTACTTTAATAAATGCATGCACGCAGACGTAACTAAACGACAGTCATAAATAAAGTTGTATAACATGACACAAAGTTAGTAATCCGATTAAAAAGTTAACATTCCTGATCAGATTCGGAATCGGGTTCGTAGCAAAACTTTGTTACCAGTGAGAGCAAAAACTTTGTGACGACTGACGCGATGTTCTCGACGACTATTTCGCAACAACAAAAAGGAAACAAATAACACGGTTCTCGATAAGAACACTCGGGAATCGATTTGGAGAGTAACCATTTAATTATTTTATCGATAATCTCGCATCTCTTGCCGGCCGGTAACACAACAAGACGAGTGCAGAGTAATCGTCGCTTAGCCGACGCCCAGTAGCCGGCGGCGGTCGCCGGCCGATTTTATCGTCTCATAACAGTCTCGATTTATAAGTACCGATTATATGTATCGATCCCTTGATACGGAGCGTTCACGGTCATTTGGCGCGTTTTTTTCGCTGCGCTCGGGACGATACATGTTCTCTAAATAACAATTTTGTTCGATAAGTAATTAATAATGGTTCCTTTTTGAGCTGGGTATTATTTTTGAAAATAAAATTGGCATGTAATTGTAATTGGTACTCGTGGCCCTAGCAAGAAGCTGTCGTATCTGAAAAAATCTTGACACTGAGAATGTATGTGATACTAATTAATTCTATTGTTGTCTGTAAAAGGCAGTTAAGTATGATTCTCTTAGTTTTCATCATCGATACGTTTTCTTGTCAGCTGTGCTACTGCTATTTCTGTGTTCAATTTATTTATTCGTGAAACGGCGGGCATTTATAGAATGTCATTTATTGTGACGAGATCCTTAGTTTGTTCTTGTTAATTTATCCTAACTCTTATTCTGAGTTTAATAAGTTGCATTTGTATAAATTGTCAATTTCCAATTAAATGTATGCCACGCTCAGGACTTTTCACACGATGCCACATGTTGCTTCATTTAGTTTATTCTCATAAATTCGACGTCCAACACGTTGATAGAAGACTTTATCATGACCACATGGTATACTGTCAAGATTAAATATTATGTTGAAATTCAATATTGAGAAGAGTTAGACAAACTATAGGAAAAAAATATCAACATCTTTTTAGGGTTCCGTAGTACCTACAAGGAACCCTTATAGTTTCGCCATGTCCGTCTGTCCGTCTGTCCACGGCATAGCGACGAAACCGTTGGTGCTAGAAAACTGAAATTTTGCATGAACATGTATGTTAACTAAACAAAGAAAGTCGTAGAATAAAATTTGGAAAAATATTTTTTTTTCAGGTAGCTCCCCTACATGTAAAGTAGGGATGTTTTTTTTTTTTTGTCGCCTACCCCATAGTGTGGGGTATTGTTAGATAGGCCTTTTGAAAACGTTTAGGGGTTGCTAAGACAGTTTTTTGATTTAGAGATTTGTTTGCGAGATAATTAACTTTAAAGAGCAAATTTTTGTTCGAGTAGGGCGTCCCCCCCCCCTCTAAAAGCTAAACTACTGGATCCCAAAATCTGAAAAAAATTATGTCAGTAGTACATGTAATGAACTTTAAAGGAAAACTATAGCGGATAAGTTCACTTCATTAGTTCAAGAGGAATAGGGGTCCGAAATGTCAGATGCAGTTACTCAGAATATTTCGTTCAAAATTCTTGAAACATAAATAAACATACATAATACATATATAAAATCACGTCTTTATCCCACGGGGGTAGGCAGAGACGATGGAACGCCATGTGCTTCGCTCCTTACATACTTCTTTCGCTTCCTCAACATTCATACATCTCGTCATACGTGCTAGCTGGTTTCGTGTACTACAAACATTTCCTTTCTGAAGGACGCCATTTAGATAAAAAGTAAAATTAAAAATATTTTTCTACGGAACCCTACTGCGCGTGGCCCGACACGCACTTGGCTGGTTTTTTTAACATAACATAGCGTCATCTGTCCATCATCATTCGCCACCTTTCAATTACTATTAATAAATATATTTAATAATAAATTACTGTTCTTACTTGTTGAGCAAAAGCACAGTAAACGATGATTGCTATAGAATTGGGCTTCATCTATATTTATTTGCAGCTTCTAGTGAGTATTTTCCTCCCACCAATACTAGGCTGATGTGATATCTTTAGCACAAGGCCGGTGTGTCATGGCGGCAGCAGTCAAATGTCATACGGACTGTAATCGACTCGTTAGCACAACTTGTAAGATGCCCGCGAATAACTTGTTAAGGGTATGAATCCAAGATGTAAATATGTAAAATAAAGGGAAAAATAAGATCTTATTTAATTTTATCGAGTTTGTAAAATGTAAGGTTAGTTTCGGGAAGAATCATCAACGCCTTTTGCAATGCTATCTATGAACTTGTACTTTGCAGTATTTCCATACTTTTAATTATAAGGGCATTAAAATTAGATGTATTTCTATCAAACATAGCAGGTGAAGTGTCGCAGTTGTACACCTCTGCCACAACCTTCTGGGTAATATAGGCGTGATGTTATTTTATGTTTTTCCTTTTCAGTAGCAGCACATTTTAGCAAAATAGTTCTGGATCTAGAAGCTCATTTAACACTTGAGTCACGATGGACTACGTTTCTTCTTTCTTTTCATAGAGGAAGCACAGTAGTAGAATCCAATTGGATTTTTTGTTACAATCTTTTTCTAATTTCTACTATACCAAAAATAATGAATTGAATATCGCCATCAATAGTAATAATATCAGACACACAATTAAATGTCGAAATACATCTTATTATATCACTGCCCATCAATAATCCTCACAGAGACTCGATTACTCCAAATCGATTCTCACGATACATCGAAATGTTTAATAGGGATCGATATCTGTATTTTAAAAAAACTGTACCTTAAGAGATAATGTGGCTTGCGTTAAGAACATATTTAACGCTAAGTTCAATTAAAATCTGACGTGTAGAAGGAATAAAGTAAGCAGGTTATGTCTCCGGTGGATTATCGCGTTAGGGACGACACGACGGCGACACGACTTCTAAATGTTTTGGTTTGTAGTGATAGATGTCAGTAGTATACCTAATCATTTTTTTGAATAGATTTATAGCATTTGCAAATGCAGCAAATGATAATTACAGAAACGTACATTTAGAGAGGGAAGATGAAAATAACGTAGTTATTACGTCAGCAATGAGGTTTCAGTTCTAGAAACCTGTCAAAAGTGTCAGATCGCCCACGTCCTAATAAATGCAGTGCGCCTGCAACACGATGCAGGCGCATTACTGAACTGTATTGGTGGTAAAACTTCTTGCCAAAGTGGCGACAACTAGTGGCGTTATTTATCACAAAATCTTAATATAGTTATATTTATTTAGATTATACAGTACTCTGAGCTACTGGCAACCGGCCTGACTGGTATCTTAAGTGTGAAAATACTGAGTAATTAGACCTTTTTGTGGATTACGGTTTTCGAAAATAACCTTAATAGGTTCCAATCTCCAATTTCATTGGCATTACCACCTTCTGTACTAATACAATAATGATATTTATACAACAGCACTCTTACGACAGACAATTCTTGTTTCTACAGATTGATTGATTCATAACCTCGCATTACTTTGTATGCAGACTTGATTGTAGTTAATTTGACGCTCTCGCTCCTCTTTAGTAGATGTAACAGCTACTGTTGGACCTCAACGCTTCTGCTTTATTAACTACATTAGCTTCAATTGAAAGTAACTTGATTATAGCTATTATTATACTCATAGATTTGCCTGTGAAATCTTTCAGAGTTTATTCAAGCAAGGACTGTTTTGTCGGTTTAGAGGATAGTGTTTACAGTTGCTCACTGTGGGATCTTAGGTTTGATTCCTGAAACAGGCATAAGTTTCATTTGGGCTTTTTTCTAAATTTTTTTTGGGTGCTATTTAAACAGGCTTCTTTTTAATACCATTATTCGCCCCCAAAAATGTATGTTGCCTTCTAAATTACTAAGTCAGCCACCTAACCTAACCTAACCAGTGGCTGACTTAGTAATTTTGATGGTGATGTACAAATTTTGCAGCTAAACTTATTATTTCTCATTTTTTTTTAGTTACAGCACGAAGCTAGGTGTTAGTGAAGTGATTCCCTGTACTTTCTTATTACGTATTATGGCAATGTACGTTACTATGTTATATATATTCACTTTATCTTCATAAGTGGCGATAATTCAACCAAAAATAATAGCTGAAGAAAACAATTTCCTGCAAGCGCCATTTGTCTGAATTAACAAAACTTTTGACGAATAAAAAAGCTTATTTTGGAAAGTACGGAGTTATAATATAATAGGTAGGCACGGGCAATCGACTACGGGGCAATTCGTTATAGCAATTTGCATAACTTAACCCTTCGCTGGTAGCTGTGACGAACGCCGAGCATTCGAGCATTTGAGCATTTATTGGAGCAAAAACGCCGAAACACATTACTGGCTGACGATTTCTTTACAATGTTCGGTGAAAGAGTTGTTGCAAAAAATTGTTGTACAACGGTATTTTTTAAAAACATCTTTACTATTTGAATATATTGAAATTTGAGATAAAGGATGATTTTAAAACGGTTTTCATTTACATTTTCGGTACGTTTGATTTATTTAAATTAGTAATTTAATCTGATATATAAACTATGTTTTATCACATAAATCTGATCATACCATTTAAAAACTTTTTCTTTTTGCATAAAGTAATGCACTTAATTTTGAATTTATTTTTGTTGTGTCAGTTTCACTAATGTAGTTTATGTATTATACCTATCTAGTTGTCTGATATTAATATTTTCTACTACTTTGTATTTATTTGCAATAATTTACTTATTATTAATCAATAGAGCTCAAAATTTTTCCTTATTATTGAACCTAAACATAAAAATTACTCTAACAATGCCGCTTTTACTTGTAAGCGAATTCATAATTAAGTGTTCTCTAAAACTAAACCTACTCATTTACTCAATGGACACAAATATCTCACATAGTTAATTACCATGGAAAATAAAGCCCATTTTACATTATTATTGAAAAATGCCAATGCCATAAAAATGTAAATATTATGTAAAGCAAACAAACCTAATTAGGTGTAATGTTCTCATTAAAGACATTATTTTGACAGTCGAAATGACGTGTTGGTGGTTAGTTATTTATTTAACATGTTGTCAGTTATGGAAAAATTCTGAAATTAATTGTTAATTTAACAAGAATATTTGTTTTTATAATATTTGTAAAGCACTACTACAATTATGTTTAGTAATACTTAGAAGATAATGTATACAAAAATATAAAATATATACATTTTGTTTTTCAAGATCTTACTAATTTATGATAAGGTCAACAATTCTACAATTTATATAAATATGTATGAAGCAAATGTAAGCAGGAAGAGGAACACAGAACCATTAGGTGTTTAAATACGACTATTAAGGTATTAATATCAAAGGTATTTGGCAATCGAACCTGCTATTAGAATTATATTAGACAAAGTTACTGTAACTAGTAACATCCTGTAGAAACCGCAACACTCTAAGGTAATTAAAACTTTACGACACGAGTTTTTGCTAACTCTTCCCCTTTGTCCGTCCGTCCGTCCGTCTGTTGCGTCACGCCGTGTCCGACAGTACCGACATCTATTATACTATTTGTTTTGGTACAAACAAAAACTGGAGCAAAATGATTTACCAAAAAAACATGCCGCGCCCGCCATTGACAAAAAAGGGTTACCAACATTTTTGACATGTTTGCAAAGGTAAAACAATGTAACTGTTTATGTTATTTTACTTAAAAAGTTACGTTTTTCTTATTAATTTTACTATAATGTCACTTTGTAAAATATTAAAAATCATAAGCCTGCACTTTATTTTCAATAAAAATTAAGATTATGAGAAAAAATTAATTAATGCTGAGCATTCTGTATTTAAACGGTACATTTTTACTTACACACTCAATTTGAATGTTATTTCTTTATTCACTCGTTACTCACGTTTAATGAAACAATAAAGTCATGCGTAGTACAAATAAAACAGTTATCTGCGTTCATAAAATGAACAAAAAGTGAGCGTATAAAAGACAGGTACAGTTATCAGTTAGACAAAACACGGACAGTAGTCAGTAGTCAGGGCAAATTAAAAAAACTAAAAAAACACGCTTTTAAAGCACATCAAACTAAAAAGTGAAAAATAATTCTTATTATAACCTGAAAATAATAATAAACGAAAAATACTAGTACTATTGTGAAAAAAAGCGTGGGTCGCTCGATAGACGAAAAATATGGCACAGAGCGCCCCACGCTTTTTTTCACAATAGTACTAGTATTTTTCGTTTATTATTATTTTCAGGTTATAATAAGAATTATTTTTCACTTTTTAGTTTGATGTGCTTTAAAAGCGTGTTTTTTTAGTTTTTTTAAACTATATTTATTTTTCACTTTTTAGTTTGATGTTATTTAAAAGCGTGTTTTTTAGTTTTTTTTTAATCCTGGCGATCCTAATCAGGATAATGAGATAAATTTATGAAATTATTATATTGTCGCTGATTCTTTACAAGTGTAGAAAGTTTGAATTAAATCTGTCCGTTTAAAGTGGGTCAAAATCGAGTCCAAAGGAGTCGGTTACATACAAACAAACAAACAAACAAACATACAGGTGAAGCTAATATAAGCGTGTTAAAAATGTAACGGTCACAATTTTTTAACGATCACTGGAACAACAACCCTTTATCGAGAAATTCCGTTATGATCAACAAAGCCACGTCACGGCCACCGATAGATTATGCAAAAACCCCACAGGCTCTTCCTATTCACTGTATCAATTCCCAGGCACTATAAAAGGATCTCAACGGCAATCGATATTCAGGAGATGACATCTTGTTTGAATATTCACATATTTCCCATGAACTCGATTGAATCGAATCAAAGGGTTGCCTAGGGTGGATGCGTCTATAGGCAAATTCGATTATCTCCCAGCATTCTCACGCACATCCCGCGGCTCCACAATAAATCTTTGCATATGCAGCCCTAATAAAAAACGCTATTAAAAAAACGAACTATCTGTGCGACGCTCCCTTCCGAATATGCATAAGAAAAGAACCGAGCACACCCAAATTATACGCCAAGGTGACAAGTGCTGGGACCCATCAAGTATCACAAATACGTGCTGATCTCTTGCGCAACAATAAATGCGAAACTTAATGCGCGCGCGGAGCGCTTGCAGTTTTTTTTCTATGCGCTTATACCTGTAACCCTCGCATAGATGTGGGGACAGTTTATTTGCATTTTTTTTGTATTATTTCTTTTCAAATAGTATCTTAACCCTATTCTGTAATGTCAGGGGTTAGGTTGCACTTAATATTCAAAAAGGGCAGGTACATTTCTCTTAATATTCTCGCATAAATTATAGTCAGGTACATTTTGGTCTATTGTGCATCGCGAAAGGGGGTCGCGAGTGAAATGGAGTAACGCGAATTATTTGCTTTTGCAATAATATCTTTTATTCGTGCGACGTAGAGTGTAATTTTATTGTGTTGTTCGTTTGAACTTTGATTTTAAAATCGCATCCGCGGCGGACGACATTTCACTTCCTGAATGCTTTAACCCGTTTCCTTTGTAAGAATTTATGCAAAAAAGTTTCTACCCATCCTATTTTTTTATTGAATAAAATTTAGGGGCTATGCACATTATGCAAATGCGCGCATAAATTTTAATGTTACACACGAGGGTTTGCTTTTAGAAAAAATGTCTAATGAGATGGGAATAAGATATGTTTTGGGTTGATTTCATCTCGTTGTCTTTTGAGATTATAAGTAAGTATGCAATTTTTTCGTATCACCGTGTGCTTAGAAATGCAGTGCTTGATGTTTTTTTTCTCAGGCGCGGTAAAGAAAGAGCGTACCGTTACAAGGAGGTCGAATGTGCGGTTGCTACTTTTTTATTTAGTGCGGAGTGACATATGAAGCGGGACCGTGGATTTGGATTAGAATATGTAATTACTTCCTTTACGGTTTTCGGAAACGGTTGTTTGGGCCGTTATTTAGTGCTGGCACCTTTAGCCGTGGGGTCGGTGGGTGCACGGCTTTGTTATCAAACGATTTTTGTATGCTAATCACTTGCTAGAATTAGATAGGTTTTGTGATAGCGATCGGATACAGGCATTGATTACTATGTCGATAAGCACAAATCTAATTCTGTTATGCCGATTAATCTGTTCCATTGTAAATAGTGTTTAGCGTATGCGCCTCTCACCTCAATGTCTTGGTTTCGATTCCCGGGTCAGGCAAAAGTGTTATTGGTATGGTAGAAATTTTTCAAATACACACGGAGTTGGTATTGTGCCGGCGGATGGCGATAGGCTTTTCCCCCTATCCCATGAGACTTTAACATAACAGGTGAAATGTATGTGTTATACACCTCTGCCACACCCTTCTGGGTAATAAAGGCGTGATGTTATGTTACTTAAAAAAATACCAGGCAGTTTAACCCATTTGTTAACATTATTAGATATAAACAAAAATAACATTGCATCGTTATTCATTAAAGCACAAACATTAACATATTATTACAACGGAAAATCAAATAACTTAGAATTGAAGCAACACATTACAAATAAATTAATTAAACGTTTTGGTATTACAATAGAGATAGATTTGTTAAAGGATAAAACATGTAGTGCAGACTTCTGTATTAGTATGATATGGTAAATCAATCTGAAACTCTCTAACCTGTTTTGTTGTTTAAATGGGTATCCATCAATCTCGATCGTCAAAGTTCTACCGCTTTGAGATCTCCCAACCTTGTCAGCCATTTGACATCGACTTCATTATTTATCTTTATTTTTATGAGGAGCTCTGATTTTTTATTATAAAACCTTAAACCCATTACCAATAATATGAACGGACAAAATAAACAAACCTCGGGTCCGTTATTAAAAAAAGTCACTAAAGGGCGGTGCACTGATTGTTGTCGAAAGGAACGCTTTGCAAAAAACCACACTTTTTTGGAAAAAAATGAGTTGGTCCCTTTTTGCGCCAGGCCCATTGTCTCCACTCTATTGTCTTCCGATTTGAAATATTTTTATGCTTTCCGGATGACGATAATGTTTTGGACTTATTTTTCGATAACTATTATTTAGCGAATTTATTGTGTTGAAGTCGCGAGGCTATTGTTTTTGTACGAAACGGTAGGAGCGATACATCGCTTTTTATCGTTTTAAGTAGCCATTTGTACACGGATGCCGGCGCCCGGGACTTTCATAAAATGCCTAATTTCACGTCACGTTGACAGTTTTGTTATTTTCCAATTTGATGGCCTCGGATAATGCGCTGCTATTTGTGTTAACAAAGTTTGTAACTGTATACTTTTTGTTAATGAGAATTAAGAATGTTGATTGCAGATAACGAACTCACTATTATACAGAGTGTGACAAAAACTAACGGCATGTTAAACGATACTTAACTTAATGTTTCCTTTTGAGAAAAATAAAAATAAAATGATGACTTTCTGTCTTCTTGGTCGAGAAAAACGCAATGAGAATGGTTTTTAGCCTTTATGTAAAATAATACCATTCAGACCCAACTTCACCAGTTGCTGATTAGGTCTCGGATAGTCATGTGATGGTTAATTCTTTGTTTTTTTTATCAAATTTGTAAATATTTTTTATTTATTTTAATTTTCTTTATAGCAGCGTGCCTATGTTTGCTTTAAAAGGCTTAATCAAATTTAAATGTGGAGCAATTAATCAACATTTATTTGGGATCTATTAATCCTTTATTAAAATAACAATACGTTAGCTATATTCACGACAATTCGATATATTCACACCATTATTTTCAAAACGTATAAAAAGTATGGCAGCATAGGATAATATGATAATAGCAAATGTTTGATAGTAAAATTAGCATGATAGGCGGCCATGATTTATTATGAAATTATTCAAATTGTCGCTCATTGATACCAATCAATGTGTTTTTGTCCAAACGGGGAATTAGCATGAGAATGGCAAAGGTGCATATACAAATAATGCCAATACTGTGATATATTGTTTAATGGTGAACGTTTGCACCAGCTGCCAAAAAGGTATCGATACATACGAAAATATGCTAATTTAGATAAATGTAATTTATTATTAAATCACGCCGTGACTAAGAGTATACTTTTAGGTAGTACCGTTACCATAGAAGATGTGTATAATATGCGTAATATTGCGTATTCCTTTCTATCCAAAACTTAAATAATATAGCTAGGAATATAAGATTAAGTTTTATTTTTCACTTTTAACTTGTAAAGTAGAAAGAATATCGGCTATTATAAGTTAGTTATTAGATAGGTAGAACAAATAACCATTGAATGATGAAATTGCGCGTTCTTTAATTCATACTACATACCTACAGCAACATAAACACAATTAAATTTTAGTTCTGGATACGACTATATTACAAAGTATACCTAATTATATAAAAATAAGTCTATCGTTTATAACTAATTGCAGCAAACGTCAAACCAAAATATATGACCACACATTTAAAGTTTGATAAAATTGATTATAAAATGTGCGAAATGTGTGTGTGTTTATTGGGCATTAGTTGTTTTATGCAAAGGTAATTGGTATAATTGCTGTAGCTGGCTGATTTACAGCACTCTGCCAACCATGCGTTGTTTGGAAAAACCGACTTCTGCGCAAGTGTAAGTGTGGGTTATCTTGTATCTTATCAGGGTAAAGCAACTAAATATTGACACTCTTAGCATGACAGTATTTATTTAAGTTATTAAGGGTCAAAGTAGAGCAATTATATTTAAATAAAGTTCATTTTTAATGAATTTAATTATCAGATTTTATGCAAGTTTCCTATAAAAGCTACAACAAAGTATTATAATAAATGCATTTGAGATATTTGCGATATACTATGAGAGAAGTATATTTAACCTCAGGGTCTTTTTGTAATTAACCCACAGAAAAACGCTTGTCACCTTCCTGCATCCAGCTGCATTTGACTTTAATTTTGAAGTGTAACCGTGCTATGCAAATATGTGGGCCGTAAATAACCCCCTATTAATGGTATCAATAGTTGAGAAACGCTTGTTATTTATATGTAAATGCGATGTAACCCCGCCGCTGGGGTTATGGACTATCGACGTCTTTATGTGACATTGAAGGAATTCGACGTGATTTGCATTGCAAATAGCCTTCGTTTCCGTTCGCCCTGATGTTGTCAATCGATGATTAAGTGACTACGGTTTTGTTATTTTTGCGCTGTAACGGCAGATGGGCGATAGTGCCGACGTATTGTCAATAGATGTCGCTAGTTGTACCATCTTTTGATAAAGATCGATAGCTGATGGTGGTCAAGATTAGCTCTAGTTCGAATCAAAATTCTTTGTTTCAATATTTTTGTGACGAGACTTCATACTATTTTTCTCTCTATTGTTTAGTAATCTATGTAAGATTTTAACTATAATTTTGCAATGATTTAAGTGTACATAATTAAGTAGATTAGATGCAAAATTATAATCTACCTGATCTGATAGTAATCTCAATTTTTCCTTTTTTATAAAAATGACAGCTATTAAGTTAAAGGGTAGTGGGTAATAGAAGGAAGCGTTTATGTCAATTATGCTCGATGCCCGGCCTCGGCAGTACGTAAAGCAGCAGCCGGTAAAAACAGGATATTATTCAGTGGCATTACTGTGTAACTGCTAATAATTACTAAATGGTTAATAACATAATATCCCAAGCTGTCATCGTAAATTATCCGTTCTTCGCAGTTATTATTATTTCCACGTTAAAAAAGTCGCAGTATTTTATGGGCTACCAATCAATAATAGCAGCTAATTACTATTTACTGGCCACTGAATACATATTTTATCCACTTATGAGTGTGGGACTCGTACGTTTGTAAAATCATCAAGGCATTTCCTATGACGCAATCATTTTCTCGTATTGCTAATATTAATAGGCATATATATGTACTAAAAAATATTTTCGTGAAATAAACTACCTGAACTGTTTTTTTATTAGAAATGAAATAATATCGTTTATTAACAATAAATAATGATAAGTGTGTTCTTAATATCTATTTAATCACATTAAAATAGAATAGCTTTCAATGTTTGATTTTAAAAATTGAAATTTAAATGTTAAACATTTGATTTAATAAAACCATCCGTAATACCTAAATACCAAATACAGGTAACAGGTATTACTTAGGTATAGGTATTGCGGCGATTAGTCATACACACACGCACGTTATGTCAACGTCGCATTGTTACCAGCTGCGTCTGCGCCGGTCTACGCACTACGCAGATAAAAAGCTTGAATTATTTATACATCAGGATTATACTAAGAACTTAATAATTATCTAGTTTTTAGTGTTATCCTGATATATTAATAGTGTTTTAGTTTGGAACTAAATTATGTACCATTAAAAAAACATAAAAACTAATAAATTACCAATATTAGTATACCAATATAACCAATTGTTTAATATTAACTCCCTTGATGTTTGCTTAATGAGATTTTTCTAATGTAAAGGATTTTTTTATAAAAGCTTCACTCGTGCCATAGTTCTAACATATTCATGTATTCACTCAGATGAATTTAAATACAACAAAAAATACAAGAGGATGTGTTGACAGATAAAAATAAATGATGCTTAATTATATTCTGATACATACCGCTATTTCCATACTGCCGCGTAGTACCAAACAGATTACAATTATGAGTTTTTTAAAACATATCTCTTACCGCTCATTACCATACGATCTGCCGCATATTATTGTAATGCTAATACGATTACCCTTCTTTTAAATATGTTATAACTATGTGTTATACAACATTACTAATTAATTAAAACTTTATATATCGTATTTAAAATATCGAAATACATCTAAAGCTCCTTAAGAGCTAAAAGTTTGTAAGAACAAGTAGAACCGCTGCGTTGCAGCAGCGAGTGCGTACGCACACACAAGACGTGTTATTTTTGTCACATAGTCATTACATGTACCGTCCAAATTGCACCGATGCCTTCATGCATATTCATCACCGTTATTGTCTCTTACCGTACTGTGCCCACCTTAGACATACACCATCATGACTTGAACCTTCATACCTCAAATCAAACCTCTTTTCATACCCTGATGTAGTTTAAATGGGGGGTACGTGGGAGCTCAGGTTATGACGGTTGTGGACACAAAGCGTTAATAAAATGTCAAGAGAGTCCAGGGTCTGAAAAGCCAGGCCAGTGAAAAGGCACAGGAGTTGTTAAAATAATCTGTTTTCATAGGTTCTTGAGCTCAGCGCGCACTAAGGTGTCCAAGTAATTCTGGGAATAGTTATTAATGGTACTAGTGCGTAAAGATTATAGAGCTTCCGAAATAGTTTAGGATGTGAATCATGAGCGTAGCGATTGTTTCAATTGTAGAATACAGAGCAAAGCAAATGATTAAAAACCAGAACGATAACGAAAAATCAAATCCTCACAAGTTTTGCCATTATACTTATTTTCACTTCTCCCAATAATAAAATATTAGAAAACTTAAACACTACTTACACTTCTACTGTTTCAGAGATATTTCGATCACTAGAATCACAAATTCATGTTAATTTTCTTAATCAAATCGTAGTAAACACTAAAACTAACTAAACACTGAAATAACCAATTAAATAGTTTCCCGCCATCATAATATATTTGTTTATCTGCGGCGGTTTCTTTTTTAATTGTAAGTTTTGCCGTAATTTAAATTCAAGATTCAAGATTTAAACCATAATTTATTTTCATAGGCCCCAGGGGGCGCTTAAACACGTCAAAACATTACAAACAATAATATAAAAATAAATTATAAATAAGACTAAATTACACTAATTACATTTGAATAATTTCGAATTCAGATATTTTCTTATGAAAGTAATGTTCTTAGCAAAAAGATAGTTTTGAAATGTTTTACATTTAAAAAATACTTTTCATTATATATTATTCAATAAACATGTTAGCGGCTATTGGGTGGCCCAAGGGCCACTCCCGCCGCAACTACTGTCTCTAACAACCGATAGGCTAAAAATATTATGCCTAATAAATTTAAGGCGAAAAACATTATGGCGAATGATAGTTATGTCAAATGAAATAGTATACCAAGTGACTTTTATACCAAATGTCTATTATGCCTAAACTAATTATGCCAAAGTAAATTGTGCCATAAAACGGATCCCATACATAACAGTTGAAATATGGGTGTTGGACACCTCTGCCACACCCTTCTGAGTAATATAGGCGTGATGTTATGTAACGAGTATGTTATGCGCTAATAATTTATTTGAATATTTAATTAGATACTGTTATTGAGTTAAAAATACACTTTTTATAACTCAATAACAGTAATTTTTTAGTCTTTTATAATAATAAATATATTTTATTAAAGTACATATTGGTAAATTTCTACAAAAGATGATAAATAAAACTTTATTTGAAAGAAATTATTTATGTCTACGTTTGTTTTAAAACTGCTTCTTTACATTTCTTTTAGAGCCTATTAATTGGAAGGATATTGTGTGTGCTTTGCCTCACTAGTTTGTTAAAACGACATTTACATTCTAATATTGTGCAATTTGTGCATGGATGGATGGATGAAGCCTTTTCGTGCTGAAAAAGAGAAAAGAGCTTTTAAAAGTAGTCTCATATTAGGGCAATGAGAGACAATTCACAATTGATTATGAAGAATGTACATGGAGAGAATATTAAGACCTAGAAACAGTTATCAGTTTTATTCCACTTTCAATTTGATGTAGTGAAATAAATACTACTACAGGGTAGAAAATTATATTTATGTAAGTTTTGAGAAAACAAAGTGATACTTAAACTGCTAAAACTATTTTTTTGTGTTCTAAGCGCATTTAAATAACGGAACCCATCAATAACATTTATAGAGCCATAAAATATAAAAAGTGAATCATATTCTACATTAGATAAAAGTCTAGACAAAATTTATTAATACTATCTAGACTTAACACCATCCATCATTATAAGTAAATCTGACAGTTTTTTTTTTCTAATTGGTGCTAATAAACATATCCGCCGAATAATGAGAAGTTATTGATGTAGAAAGGTTTACTCTCTCTGGCTTTCACAGACGGTTGGAATTTATTACATTAATTTTTAGAAAAATATAAAGTATGTAGGATCTTAAATTAAAGTAGTCTTATTTAATTTTTTTTAGTATCGCACCGCGGATCGATCCGTGAATTTAAGGTAGAGGCTTTAGATGATCTGATCCGATTTTTTGACGTATTGATAAGTTTTTTCGTGAAGACTAAACTATTAGAAAAGATACGAAAATGATTTGATATAATTCAAAAATAAAGTTTATGTAAAATATTAAAAGAGCCTATATTATTTCAATATATTAAATCAACGTTACGTTACGTGCCCTTATACAATAATGTAACAGTTGATGTTAGGTACGTCTATCATTTTTTTTTTTTGGCGTATTGTAATATTCTCACAATAAACAATACTAATCGTCTAAAACTAAATAATTCTATTATATTATACATAATTCCAGCGCTTTAAGCACCACAACGCTGATATTCTAATGCGCCCAGTAAGTGAATAAGAAGCAGTATGACATAAGAAAAAAACTAAATAATACCATGAGAATTAACGGAATCACTGGCAAAATATAATTACATAATTCTTATAACATAAGCTGTCCTTTCATTTTATTCATCAGAAATACGAAACGGCCTTAAAAAGCTAACTTCAAAAAACTTCACACGAGATCTAAATATTTGAATTCAATCGAATTTAAGAATGCCTATGCTAATTTAATGAACTTAAATGTCACATAATCCACCATGAAATAAATATTCAATTGCTATTTGATACACATAAAACCTTACTAATAAAAATTTGCAAATCGTTGCATATAAATGTGTTAATCGTAGACCATCCGCATATTTCTCGATATAATAATATTGAATCAAATGATATTACGTGTAACTGTTTTATATCTAATGACATGTCACAGGCCGATTGTACATCCATTTATACTGAACTCGAGCCTAATTCCTGGCTTGATGATGTTATTTATAAGAACAATAATATTTTCATAGAATTATCAACCTTATTGCCTAAGATAATAATAGTTTTTATGGCTATATTTCCTTGGAGAAGAGTCGAAAGTTTTATATAGTGATCAAAGATACAAATGATTGTGTTTTGATGAATAATTGTGTATTTTAAGTTGTGTAACACATGTTTCTATTTCATGTATTTGTCAAAAGTTCATGTATTTGACTTTATATTTAAAAATATGAACCACGATAGTTTAGACGTTGTATATTATTAATGTCTTGAAACTAAATGGCAAAGAAAAACATATTAAGAGAAAACAATTTGCTTGGCTATTTTTCATACAAAAGTAAAATAGGTTTAACTTTAAAATTATTAAGTTTTTACCTATTTTACATACAAATCATATCTAAAACACTTAAATGCATGTAAGGAAAACAGCTGGCCTAATGGCTGGGCTGAGTTTTCAGGTATTTGTTAACCCTTCGGCGCTTGTCAGCGCTCTGATCACAATTGATTAAAACGATTTAAAACATGTGGTATAATAGTGTTCTTTGTTTGTATGTTTTCCTTATAGGGAAATCTATGTCGCAGCCCAAACACACAACTACACCGCTACAAGTGGGAACTCTGCCAGGAACTTCAACAACAAACTTCTAACTACTTGCAAACAACACACACCTACATAACAGACCAGGTACCTTTGTTTATATTAAGCCAAGCCAACATTTTGCCAAAATGTCATGTTGGATTTTTGTATTCTTTATGCGAATAAAGCCAATAATGGAATTAACCGAAAGATTGATTGATTACAACACATCCATTTTTACATCTATTCTATTATATTCTATATATAATAATAATACTATTGTAAATTTACCATGTCTGTAGTGAATTAAAGATATTTAAAAAAATATACAAGGAAACTGCCACAATGGTCTAAGGGTTAGCGTATGCGCCGTCGCGGGCAATTCACAAATGCAGCACGGAGTTGGAATTGAGCTCGGTGGATGGCGATAGGCTCACCCTCTCAGAATTTTTGTTTGTATGTTCGTACCCGCATCACGCAAAAACTTCTGCATAAGATGCGGTTTTTACAGTTGTGTAGCTAAAGATCGAACTTAAAAACTGGTATATGTTTATCTTAGTATTTGAGCCCTCAGGAGGTTAACTAAAGGTGTTGTGTAAGGGAGAAGTGAGTCAATTTCCTAGAAAAAAATCGAACTCCGCGCAGTCAAAGCCGCGGGCGAAAAATAGTAATTATATAATCCATTATAGAGATAAAAAGTAAGTACCTTATAGTTTTACCTTATTATAGGTATTGATCGTTAACTGTAAATAAAACAATACAATATGCTAAGGGTGCTTCATATAATATGTATCAAAGTGTTTATAGAGTGAAAAGTAATGAAAAAGAGACAGAGAGAAAGAATTATTATTTTTATTGTTTTTAGGTGACGCTGTAGAATTAGTTGATCATTTAAATATGCACACAAAGAAAAACAAGATCAATATCACGCGAGAATCTGCCGTAGCACATCAATTACTTTAACAACTACGCAACCAAACTCTACCTTTTGTATACTCAAAACATTTATTAACCCTGAATCATCATCAATTTAAAAAATAAAAACCTTCAATAGTGCTTGAAGCACCGTTAACCCTTTCTCAGAACATCGGACCTAATTACTTGTGCCAATTAGAGACGCTTCACCGGCAACACCTACTTTACTAATATAAGAAAATGTATAGAAAAATTGACTCCACAGACTAGAAGTCGATTTCAAGATAATATGACTTCTGTTGCTGGAAAAATGCACGTGTAGACAAACTGGCTTGGAACTAATCGTCTGTGACCAATATAATGATTTGATGAAAAGAGTTATATTTTATCTGCTTCAATGCAAGTAGCAATAGCCATGTGTTAAATTTCTTATGTCTGCCAAGTCGTTGGTATTGGGTTGAAAGTCGAAACGGAACCCATGACACCTCTGTCAATAGCAGTAATCTTTTCCAAGATAGTTACAAATTAACTAATTTATTTTGGGCACATTAATAAAATGTCATAATTGTTTTTATTATTTCTTTCTTCTTTTATTCTTTAGTGTAAATTTTACAGACGTTTTTCTTTGCAGTTCAATACCTTCCTGACAAAGGAAATGTATGGTGTTGCATGGCTGTATCGATATATCTCGTTTATGACACTTCTTGCTCCTTAACGCTTGAATTCATATCGGTTGTCTTCTTTAGAATTATCGCTTTTACTTCTAGTTATTTTTATGATCTGTAGATGCTTGAAAAACCACGTGGAATCTTGGTTGTAAAAAGATACAATAAATATATGCATATTGACCTGTCCTGTCTCAATCCTAACACCGAATATAATACTGTAATGTAGGTAAGTAGTGCATGTTTTGTTTTCAATTCATCACAATTATACCTGTTTTAGTCATACTACATATTATACAAGGAAATTAATATAAAGAGTAATTTATAAAGTAGAGCAAAAATAAATAATCCACCTTTAACATTTTAACCGATTGATTATTGGCACTGAATATGCGTAAGAAAGAATAAAAATGTCGACCTACGAATTAATTTTTTTTTTTAATATTTACAATAACCGGCGACCACTCCTTAACTGTTTTCTAAGTTTTTGTTATAGTTCGTCAATGTTTTTCTAAAAATATCTACGAGTGTAATTATTTGATTCAATCACTTAGATATAATTGGGCCCAGTTCCGTTATACTCCATACACCACGGTATGCCCGAGGCGTGACGTATACAAGTATTATATGCTGAAGTAAACCCAAACTAATTGTAGTAAGTAATAGCTGCCGACCGTAATTAGCTTAATTAAGACGCGCCCGCGCACTGCCAAAGGTGGTTACACACTTATTATAGTTGTTAGCTACGATCACTCTAAGAACTAATCTAGATAAAAATATTGTTTGAAATTACTTAGCCTACGGTTTGCATGAAAGCTACACACTGAAAGATATATTTGTGCAAGTTAAAAGGTAAAAATATTATTACTTCAGAAATAAACGTGTGGTGTCTCTCAGACTACACATTTGAGTATTCAGGTTTCTTAACGATGTGTTCCTTCACCGTACTGACTAATGATTCATTTACAGCAGCTGGAACTGGAGCTATAGTTATATATAATTTCTTCACTATCGACCGCTAGTGAATCCAGTAAACGTGTTCAATTCACTGTCCTCGTCCGGCACTGTCAGGTAACAAGTGAGTAGTCACCTTTACTACACTTCACCTGTATCACGCGCTGTTATTAACGCTACATTTTTAATGGCCATCTTATTGTAGTCTTTTTTGTACGGCTGGCAGCTTAAAGGGTTACTCTTTGTGAAAAACTCACGTCATTGTGGCTGATTCGCAAGGGTTGCAAAAGTCATCGACCCTTGGGTTCTTTTGAGCTACGAGTACCAATGCGCAATGTCAAAATAAATGGCATGTTTTGTAGTTTTTTGTGATTTGTTTGTTATACTTTATTTTTTTAAGCGAAATGTTAATTGTAATTATAACTGTTAAGGTGAATGTGATAAATGTCAAAATTATTTATAATTACCGGTAATTATGATTAACTTGCTGCTACCGGCGACTTCGTCCGCGTAGATGTCGTTTTATTTACAAAAATTGCTCCCCACGCTTTTTCCTACAAAAATACACGGAGGTAAGAGGCAAGAGTTGTACACAGGTTTTGCCCTCTATAGCATCATCCTCTATTGCTCTAGGTTTGCTGGTAAAGAACTCAATCACTGAGTTAAGCTCGCCTTTTGTATACTGTTACTGTAATTATGTTTATTTCTTTGTAATATTCACTGGAATAATCAAATAAATAGCTCTTTTTACCTATTAAAAATACAAAATATTCAAATCAATCATCAAATCAAAATATCAAGTAGTAAGTACAGGTACTGTACTGTAAGTAGATGTACATCTAAAACAAAACTACTTCATTACGTACTTATTCATTTAAAAAGTATCAACACTACGATAATATCTCAAATATCGCCTATCCACTGTAAAATAATTACCCTAAAATACTACAAAATCATAAACAATACCCTACAGAGAATTAAATAAAACAAAAAAACTCAAATAATGTATCTATTTAGATAAGGAAATTAATAAAAGTAAGTAGGATTAATATCATGTTTATAAAAACACCTTCGCAAACAATGCATTATTTTAGAACAAATTTGGTTAGAATACAATATAATAGGTTAGGTATGGCCCATTTATCAAGAAAAGCTATAGCCTTTCTTGATAAATGGGCTACCAAACATCGAATTATTTTTTTAAATAGAACCAGTAGTTCCTGAGAATAGCGCGTTCAAGTTAACAAACAAACAAACAAAGTCCATTTAATAATAGACAAGTGGCCGAGGATAAGCAACTTTGTTAAGGTAAAAAATGAATGGGTGCCAAAGATTAGCCAACTTTCTGAGGTATAACAAGGAATGGGTGTCTTAGGTTAAGCAACTATGTTGAGGCAAATAAATGGATGGGTGCTCAAGGTTCAAAAACTGTTAAGGTATAAATATGGATAGGGGACCATGGTCAACCGAATTAGTTGGGGTATCAAAATTGATGGGTGGCCAACTTTATTGAGGTATAAAAATGGACGGGTGTCGAAGATTGAGCAACATTGTAGAGGTATAAAAATGGATGGGTAGCCAAGATTATGCAACTTCGTTTAGGTATGAGAACGGGTGAGGGCCCATGGTCAACCGGCATTGTTAGAGTATAAAAATGGATGGGTGGTCAAGATAAAGTAACTTTTTAAAGGTATAAAAATGGATGGGTGACTAAGGTTAAGCAACTTTGTTGAGGTATAGCATGTATGTGCAACAAGAAATAACAGATCCACTATTACTTATCAAACTTAATAACTACGATATAATGTCACATGTGTGACTAACCTCACCTCCAAAACATAGCACCGCCTCCGCAGTGCAAACACTTCTATTTAGCGGTAGTTTTAAGGTGAGTTGGTTGTACTCCCCCATGCTCATTCACATAAGTTATCTCACCTTCAAAAACTGATTACGAAGTAGATATTTTAGATAGCTGTTTTGCTGCCCGGTTTAATACCCAGTCTCAAAGCACAAAAGTCACGGGTGTCGTATATACTCGCTGCAGCAAAAACTTCGTCACGCAACGCTACCTTCCGCCTGAAGAGTTTTTGTGACTACCACTTTTAGTGCTTATTGTCTAAGAACAGGATAATTGTTGCCATTTTAGTGAGGAAAAGTATGTATAGTTGGATAAGAGACGTTTAGTTCCAGCAGTCGAAAATACACTAGAGTAAAAAGTATACCCAGTTTTACTTGATATTTACGTCGAAAGTGATATTATGCCTTGAAATATCCCCAAGAGAGTTTCTGTTTACTCTTTTGTTTCTGGGATATGAAAAAGTGTCTGTTTTGTGGTGATGGGGATAAAACTTCTGCCTAATATGCTTACAATCACAATCAATAAAAGCCACAGCGAGTTCTGTTTATGCATATTTTAAAAAATAAGCAATAGATATATCATAATCAATATTGCCGCCTATCTGTCTCTGTATCAGTTATAGTTAGTTACACAGTTAGTCTTTCTTTTTTAAAAAAAAACGACGCCCGCACTAGGAATAACTCCTGTGTCGCGGGGGTGTTCACAAACATACATTTCACATACACAGAGCACACCCAGAGACATAACAAATCTTTGCGAATCACACAAAGATTTGTCCCATGTGGGGATCGAATCCACAACACCAGCGCAGTTGAAAGCGGCGAGGCGACCGCCTTAACCACCACGCCAACCGTGCACTCAGCTTCTGCATCAGTTAAGATTACATGAGTGTGGAAGATAACAATTTCAACGTTGTTTTAATTCTATAACTGTACAGTAGTGCGTGTAACTCTTGCGTACTTTGTCGTGATATAATGGTCAGTCTAATATGTAAGTATAGCAGTTTTGATCGTTTAAGGCTTCGTTCCTTTAAAATTTAGTCATCTTTGTCCTGGCGCTCCATGTTAGCTCGGTATTGAATACTGCGTTTGGCTGCTGACGTCAGCGCCTGGCATTGTTGCCACTTGCCAGCAGTGAGGTCATTCACCATTGGCAAGTGATTGATTGGCAGTACGTGCCACGGTATGTCACGTCGCCAGTTCCATTTGGCAACGGTGGATAAGGACATTCGGTTGCCAGAGATGACGCTTTCAATTGTTTTAAAATATATTCATTGTTGTAATGTTCATGTTTCATTGTTATTCGTATATTATTGTATTGGGTAATCATACCCTTCCTGTATACAAAGTTGGTAGTATGTGATATATCATCATTCATTCACAGTGGAAAACCAATGCTAAAAATAAAACGTGTCACCGTTTGGCTGTTAAGTTGGTAATTTAGAGTCTTAAACGATTGACTTTTAAGAATAAGTTAAGGTCACACGTTACCACCTCATGGGGTGCATGAAAGGAGCCTCCCCGAGTGACGTACACAACAATTCCCTACGTCCGGCGCACCCTGGGCAATTCGCGAGATCTTAAAAGCGAATTGGCTAATCCTTTCACCACGATGGCAAGTCAAAACCTTGACCACCTTACTGACTGTCCAAAATGCCCTACCACCTGCATAAGAGAGGCGCTCATTAACGCCGACGAGAGCGCTATAACAGTGACCCCTTATTGGACCAATCAAATTTGACTCAGCCATCGACACGACGAAGAAGAAGAAGACCTCATTGTTATATACTACCTCAAAGATGTCTTATTCTATGTATTTTGAGACATACGACTACAATCGGCGATTTTCTGCGATTAGGCTTTTATAACCTAGCACGGACCGATAGGATATTTTTTGTTAGGCTTCCTGGCCCCTGATTTAAAATAACAATTATCTTAAATCATCAAATGATAATCAGGACCGAGTACCGAAGGCTTGACGTATCTTCTCTCCGAGGCATGGTCACCTATCCCACGGCCGACCGCAGCAACCGTTGTTTAACCCTAAGATCGACTCGTGCGCGCAGCTTGAACTTATCCAAACACCTGCTAGAATGTTCGACGTTCACATAAAAGCCAGTAACTGGCGGGTACATGTCACAATCAAGCTGTATCGTCTCGCTAATGGCGGCAATTACTTTACCGCGATAATTGTTATCGATTCCATACTTTCTAAGTGCTCGACAGCTAATTATTGGAAACGGCTACATGGAATGTCCTATGTTGTGAGGAAAACAATGCACTTTTCATTTACTACTATTTAATAAAAAATGACGAATTAGAACCGTTTAGCTTCATCAACATAGATTAACAAAATTGTATATTTTTGTAAAGGACTAAATTACTTTTGCAAATCCACCCGCGTCGTACGTTGTTAAACAGTATATTATGTCTAGGGCCTCGATCAATTTCCAAACATTTTTTTATAAAGTTCACTCGATATTTTACCGCACAAATAACTTATTTAAAACTGACTAATTATACGCGTATAGTTTGCGTATAATTTTCGCATTCGCAGTTATCATAGCTTATCTACTAATTATATGAAAGTACGTAAAACATTAAATTCAATTTGGTGTATTCTTTTTACTCCGGGCAATTTAACAACAATGCACACCGTCCTTATCTCTACTTTATAATATCTAAAAGATAAATATTCATATTTGATGGAAATTTTTATGTCATTCACTTTCATTGCTAACCGTACCCGCGAGTATCATAACGAGTGGAGGAAAGATAACATTTTTACACTCAACGCTAGCATTTAGAAACTTAAACGTACTATTTAATTTAAATACAAATAATATGCGGATACGTCTAAATAAAATATATTTGGTAGTTGTTGTAGCGATGAGCGTAGATACCGCGCGACCCCGATGCCCAACAGCTGAACGCGCGGGCTTAAGTAGGTACAGACAGAAAATCAAGTTTCACTGCCTATAATTAATAATAATTGCTATTAACAAAAAATGGCCCGTAATTTCTAGAAACGTTTCGCCCATGATTTTTAAATATGGTATACGTTACATGCAGTATTTTAGTTACAACATTGTAGAGCCAGTTCTGGGATATTTTCGCCATGGTTAATATAGATTTACTTTGAAAAGATTCACCAGAGCTGTACTACTTGCGTGTGCACTCGGTGTAACAAACATTCACAACTTTTTATACGCTTCTTGCGTCTATACGCCCGGCCATTTTAATTACTTAAATGTGTTCTCTTTTTCGGTTCGTAACGGCGAGCCATAGTTTTACAGTTTTAATTGTAGTTTAATGGTAACTTACAGATAGCACATCAGAAAAAGTAACGAGACGTCCGCGACGATGGAGAAACACAAAATAAAAAAAAAATCTGGAAAGCGGATCATAGCCGGTGTACGTTCCACCCCGACGGACATTACTCTATTATTACATTTCTCGCAAACACCTTTTTGCCATTTTCTTCAGATACATTTATTGTAGAATTATATCAACGCAAACAAATGATTATATTCGTTTTAATTCATGCAAAAACTCAAGCAAGCAACACTCAACACGTTTACGTAATGTATAATACGATAATTACAAGTTGGCGTACATAATGAATATAAATGAGAACTACAACATTTCTATACTCTAGTTTGTCATACATTGCTGCACCACCACTGAGAGTGACAATCATACCTGTAGTTTAGCAGGCAATGTGCAAAGTACACGTGCGATAGATCACAGTTAATCAGAGTGTTTATTGAACGCACTTGTTGTGAATGCGTTTGATTCCTTTAATTGCGTTATGTAATTGCTGACAAGAATTTATTTATCTGCTAAGATCATTTTCATTTGCGGCTGACGTCAAAATTAGACAAGAGAATTACTGCTAAGAGAAACACATTATTTGGTCTAATATATTTGATCATTGCATGAATTTCTTAAGTAAATTAAATAAATTAGTTACACTGTTATGATTTACAAATGATGTAAAAATTGGTTTGATTAAATTTATTCAAGATTTATTTCTGTAGTGGCAGATGATAGGATCGGATAGGCAGTGTCTGGACTTCACCTATCATCTGCCACTACAAAAATAATCCCGAGTATGGCAGGCCATACTCGTTATAAATTTCGATAAGTGTACCATTATTATTATTGTTAGGACGAGGCTTTGGGTGTTCACGTCGACCTCCGTGGGTCTATTGTGAATAAGTGTACTATACCAATAATTCTATGGATAACATTTATTTTTTAGGTAAGGAGTTAAATATTGGGTGCAATTTGTTTCTCATCCATTTTTTTTTTACATAAAATCGCCAGTATGAATTTGTTTATACGGAATTCTTATTCTTTTGTCATACACATCGTTTATCCTAATTTTCATTTTCATTTTTCTAATGATCAAAACTCCTAATCATTTTTAATCATACATTTGTTTTTCTATTTTATGTCATGAATGACGTCATAAGTGTTATTTATCCGCTTTATTAAAATTCATATTGTTATAAACATACATTTGTTTTATACTTATATTTATTTTCATATAGTTTCTAATCATAAGTGTATATTAAAATTCATCTACTATAATCAGCGAAAAGTAAGGGGTCCTGCCGTTCTGCGGTACTTGGCAGTAAAATACCTAGAAATATGTCATTTTTTTTATAGCAAATGATTTATTACGACGAACAATTTTTCGATAATAAACATAAAAAATAGGTTGGGTAAGAACTGCAACCATCCAATGTATGACCTGAGTGAATGGAGTGAGCGTGCCCCAGCGGAGGCGAGTGCTAGGAACATTTTAATTTAAATCTATAACTTTCTACCAACAGAGCTTATATTATTTGAGTCTATAGACTTGTTTTTCTTATCAAACAATTTTGGCTGTTCAATTTTTTTATTCAATAATAGTGTTTATTTTATTTAATGTGGATAAAAATGGATGACAAACGACTGTTACGAAAAAAAATTATGACAAACGAGTGTTATGACTTCTAAAGTTATTAATAAAAAAATATGAAGAAAGAAGTATGAAGAACGATAAATATAAAGAAAAATGGTATGAAAAAAAATGTGAAGAATAATTGTATGAATTTCGATATGGACCCTTAAATTTATCCTTTATTCATTTAAACTTTCGTTCACTTTTATCATACCTTTTTTCATTATATTTGGTCTAGGTAGATATTAAGCTATATACATATATAATGCTATATACATTATATAAACTGAATTTTAGGACCGAACATTAAAACAGATCGTTATGGCTTTTAAACTTTACAGCTTTTGTTGAATTAAACGTCAAACGGTTAAGCGATATACGTCATTATGACTTAACCTGGAAACCACAATAAACCTAATTCTGGTACCTACTTGTACCTAATACAGTAGACGTGGTCAGTGGCGTCGTGACCGAAAATCATTTGTGTTGTGTTCATAAATAAATCTGTCAAACACTTAACCTTTAGGATTAGTGCGATATTGTACCAATATTGGTTATTTAGTGCTCTTTTAGTGCCATAAATCAGTGGTTAGATTGTGCCATTGTGGCTCGACTCTCGACTCATGAACGTAATACGCTAAGGACTGAAGGTTATAAAGGCCACGGTTTTATAGTTCTGGTTCAATGTCTATTTAAATCAAAAGGATATGGTCTCATTCACTATTTTATTGATCTATGGAAATACGATTGTACATAAAATTATGCAAAGATCTGGCTTGTGTGAAATCTTGGTTGATTTAAAATTTAATTAATTTAACGTAAGGCACACATCGTTAATCACTTTTTCAAACACGAATGATCGACTCATGAAACTATATTATAAATAGGTATACGCATAAGTCTAGTTAAAACTCAAAAAATATCTTACTAAAACGAATGCAAAAGTATTCTTATTAATACACTATGTTAGTAATATATGAGTATTGATTATACGGTAGGTAATTATGTGTTGAATTGATGCTGATGTTTGTTTAGATGATTAAAACCAGCAATAACAACTATGTTGCACCGAAGGTATCATATACCTAATAGTGTTTGGTATCTCGAGGCGGTGCGATATTTCACTGGTGAAGTTTCAATGCTAACTGCGTAGCTACTGCACCGCATGCCAGACCACGCTTTGTTTACACCTTTGTTATTGAACCTAATAATTATTATTTGTATTATTGATGCTGGTGATGGTATAGGAAGTTAAAAGTGTAGAGGAACGGGGTGTGATGTTCCTCCACCACATAGGAAGGATCCTTCGACTAGGCTCGGTGGTATTGCCATCACACCTCGTTCCACTACAAAAGTAAGTCAAAAATCTACCAACCTAGATCAATTATCTTGAATTAAAGATATAATCAGTCAGTGCCATACTTCTCTGATGAAGTTTCAATGCTAACTGTGTAGCAACTGCACCGCATGCTTTGTTAACACCACTATTATGTGATCAAAGGTTATTATTTATAAAATTGTATTATTGATGCTGTTAGTTATGGTTAACAGTAACTTTACAATCTATATCGCTATTAACATGTCATTTGATTGTATGTCTGGTGTCCCGTGTTGTAGCTGCCACAACACATTTTGTTTTATGCTTTTATAAACGGATTATAGAATTGATGCTGGTATGTGATGAAAATGTAGCGTAAAATAAAACCAGAAAGATTTAGCAGCCATTGCACTTAATTTTTCATAAATGTCAGTAATTACGGATAAAAAATCAAAAAGGAAATCTCACACAAATAATTTGAGTATTATATCTTTATGTTATGTCATGAAAATGAACTTACAACTTAATAAATTAAATATTAAAATCAAATCCCACCCAAATTTGACTCTTTTTCGGCAACATCCACTAAGATTGGTTCCTCCGTGTATTAGACATAAACGCGCACAATCGCTTTCATAAAATTTGGTTGCTTTCGTGGCAATTTTAATTTATTGTGATAAGTATGTCATTTTGACAACAGTAAACAATTAATAAATATTATATTATTTGGCATTCGATCATATTTAAGGCAATAATGATGGCTACCAGTTCAGTCACAAAAACTTTACCACTTCCACTACCACCATCAATCAACAACCAGTAGCTACAAGATAGCGTGCATTTAATCATAATTATTATTGTCATGCCAACACTATTATTATTGTATGTATATTTACATAACCAATTTATTTACTCTCGAGTTTCGTTGAAATCACTGATCAAAACGCACCTAAAACTAAATTAATAATTATTATTATTGGGGTAATTTCATTTGTAGTTTATAGCGCTTGCATTACTAGGGCATGTCTATTATGGCCGTAAAATGTACCTTAACCGAATGGCATCTAACATTAAATGCGTTTATAGCTGACTACTATATAATTCAATTATACTTTACATAGTAAGATTTAAGCTTTTACTATCGTAACAGCAATAAAGATTTTATAACAATTACGATTACAAAAGTTTATGTTGTATTTTTTATAGTTATGACATGTTTGACCCGTTGTCTATAAGGTGTCGTTTTTTGAGTCAACGACAATAAGTAATAGAGATAATGTGTTGAATGACCTCAAAGCTTAACCCATGGTATATATTTACAAGAATTTATAAATTATATTCAGGATTATTTATTTCACTAATATGTTCAAAATGCCCCTAGAGACATTTTGTGTTATTTATGGTAGTGAAAATATCATATTAATGTGTATGTTTAAATGTATTTGAATTCAGAATTTGCATTTATCAAAATATGAGATTCAAGAGTAGCGCAGCTTATATTACATACCTTGCTAATGCTAATAAACAGTAGTGTAGTCATTTTAGTTTTACTACTTGTTAAATTCAGACCTTGCTTTTATTGAGACACTCAAATGATTATATAAAGTAAAGTTAACACGTACTGTTAATTATATTGACAGGCATTTTTATATTTTAGTATTATGAATGTATGTAAAGGATTGTACAATACAAAAATAGCTTTAAATATTTGTTTACCATCAACTTTGTTCCCTATACTATCCGCATTCACAGACATAAGCTCCGTTGCACCAGCATCAAGGCGATCGGCAATGACATAAACATTCGCAAATCGATCGACTCGACCGGTTAGCCGATAGTCGATCGGTTGAGTCGCCAATCACCGGTGATTAGCTGGTGATTACAATCGATATGGTTCGGGCTGGTTGACAAATGGGACTTTTAACGCATAGGTACGCACTGGTTTTATCTGGTATATAATATTGGTGCTATTCACGCTAAAGATATTATTGTAAATACTTGACGCATTTTAGGTCCAAACATCATTTGCTGAAACATTTGAGGAACTGATGCTTGGCCAAGTCAGTCAAAACCGGTCAACCAGTGAACTAAAGCAGTTCCCATATTATGAGGCAAGGCAGTTCGTGATTTTCAATCATCTCAAAGGCCTGTTTTACTGAGATCCCTCAATGCATGCGTTTTTAACATCTAATAAACATACTAACACCATTTTAATCAACCTGTTCTCAGAACAAAATATGTGTTGGTGGAGGTGCTATAAGCCGATCACAACTTCCCTTTTGCAATCAGATAAACTAAGATTCTAATCCTGGGCATTAAGACTAGTTACATTTAACAATTATAAGAATATGAACTAAACGCTAGGAATTATTACAAACCTAGCTGGAAACCTAACAAGAGTTGATTAGAAATTGTCATGATTCTGTCAGAAATAAATTCGTCATTTCGTCGTTTACAATTCAACATAATTACATATATATTTTTTTAGGGGGCTAGTAAGTATTTCATTAAATGTTTATCACACCTATTAACAAGCTAAGATATTCGCCTAATGGTATTAATAATATTTTGAATTATATTCCATTTAGTTTTGGAGACGGAGCTTCACTATATCGATATCGTCAACACTAGTTTTCAAATTTTGCAATTTGCAATTTTTCTCATCACTAATGTTGATTCTTCAAGAGCTATCAAACACTAGTAATGCAGTAGGCATATTTCTATTTTTTGTCACAACCTCGCCTCGTGCTAGCACCGCAGGACTCATATGCGTGCGCAGCTGTAATAAATTATTGCTATATTTATTTTCCAACGGCTATCGTGACCACGACGTGCTGACGTCACCACGATATTTTATATCCGACGGTTTGCTATTTATCTGATAGTTATCTTGTAAAAAGGTACCACAGCATACCTACTGGTACTTGTATAGGTATCTAGACATAACATAGTTTATGTTTTAATATTGGTCTATTAATGTTTGAATGTTTCGTTAGCGACAGGTGTCCTCGTGATGCAATGAGATTGTGCATTGAGTAGTGTCGCGAATGACAACTGCCAACAAAAAACGACGTCCAAAAGAAGAAGTAAAATGCCTGTGCTAATTGTGAGCTGAAGGTCCTCTATCATCTATAGGTTTAACTTAGTAACCAACTAACAGTGATGTTAGTGACTTATGATAACTAGTTCTGCGCAGCCCGATTAGTTTAAATTAACTTTTTTTTTAAATAAGGTTCATAAGATGGGAACCTTTTTATTAACCTTACTACCTAGGCAAGCAGAGACAGCGAGCGAGGACTATACCATTACTTCAATATGACATCAAGCGATCGTTCCTTGCACGAAATCAACGTATGTTATTATTATTGCACATGGTTATTAGCCATAAGCAACAATGTTCTGAGAGAGTGACTTTTTATTCCTTTAGTAACGTAAGTACAGGTTTCGCCGCTCGCCGCGGGCTACAGCGGGTATCATCAGGGAGTAAGCACTTCTTTTTCTATGACAGTCTCTAAATGCGTAACTAAGGAGCTAATTCGCAAGTAATATAAGCAGTCGTATGGCTTTTATTAAAGGAGTTTTATACAACTTAAAGTAGATGTATCTTGAATTTTTTAAACCATTATCGTATCAAGGCTTAGAAATAAAAGGTTAGGAAGATTAAAGTCTGTACAACACAGACAACACACAACTACTAGTTATTTTATATTTTGATTGATTTAATTCTGTAACTATACCTATTTAATTTTAATCTGAAATTCTTCTCAATTTCTCATCTTTTTAAGCATTTTTTTCTCAAGTTTTCCTAACTTTTTTTTCTTTAAGACGCGTAGACGGTGAGAATTGAGGATTAATTGTTTTTTTAATTTCATTTATTTTATTTTTTTTTTGGTTTGTTTCTGACAGCCATTATTATAAATGTTATGTACGACGGAATCGTTATGTACATCGGATTGTGTTTTAAGTATAATTTGTATGGTGATGTTTGATGATATAAATAAATAAATAAACACAGTAATTATTAATTTCTAAGTTAAAAAGAGTAAAACTTTTTTCAAACAAAGGCACATTATCATCGTTGATCTGTTGTGACATGATTTTTAAACTATTCTTTATTTATAACAGAAGATTGTAACATCTCTTCTATTACTGGTGGTAGAGCTCTTGTGAATGAGCTCGAGGGCGGTAGCACCACCGTCTCACCTTTAACATGCCGCCAAATAGTAATATAATATAGGTTTGGTGGTGAGATCAGGCCCTGAAATTACTGGCACATGAGGCATATCACCGTAGTCCACAGCTGCAGCGACGCATCTATAATTTATAATCTGCTTTTGTGGATTGTTGATGTCCATGGGCTGTACTCCATTTACCATCAGGTGACACGTTCGTTCGCTGTGGGCATAGTATAAAAAAAATCAATTACTAAAATACCAGGCACGTTATCACACAATGTAAAAAAGCAACATATAAAAGAATCGAATTGAGAACCTCCTTCTTTTTTAGAAGTCGGTTAAAAACTGGACCTAGCGATGCGGTAACTTTTTATTATGACACTAATCTCTAACTGGAGTAACGACCCACATCTTAACGCAAGAATTAAACCTCAACTGACCAGAGTGACCAGTCGACAACCTGTTCCTACGCTCCACTTTCAGCTGATAACAAGTGCCTTATGAGTTACTGCCAAGACTTGTCATTTGTGACACTGGTGTGTTGTTATACTGTGATAGGTGACGTAAGACTGTGACACTTCCAAATCAATTATGCAGCCAGATGAATATAGTAAAAATGTTGTGAAGGTGATCAATACCTGCAAATATAATGGGTAAAAGTCAAGTTACTAGTGTGTTATATCTTACCACAACTACTGTGATAGCAAACAATCTTTATTAGGATATCTTTAAATCGTACTAGTCTCAAAATTATTAGGCAAACTATTTTTTTAATGTTGAAACATTTTATATCACATGGTGACACTAACGCTACAGTGGATCTACTGATTGTTAATACACTGTGTCGAGATGTAGAGCGATAATGTGACAATTTATTTTAAATGCGTGTTATCTCAGATTGCTTTGTGACGAGATTTGGCACGTGTGGGATTGTTGAGTAAATACATTATTAAATTAAAGTGAGGTAGAATTGAGTGGGCATTTTAAATAAATATAATAAATCATGTCGTGAGTCTGAGATCAACATTAGCGGAATAGAGCTACATACATATTATAACTTTGTCAATCTAATCAGAGTGCGTGACTCGAGTCACATATACGTCTGGTTAAATAACATTACGTTAAACACATCCAGCTAAGACTATCAACAAAATTTTAATAGCGAACGAGTTTTTCAGGCAAACGGAGACTACTCTTTTCTGAACCAACGATGCCATGCACCAATAATTAAGCAATCATAGAAATGATCCACAATAAGGACAACATTATGCTGGTACATATGTCATGGGCTTAAAGGACTAATAAATTAATGGTCTAAATTTATATCGTTCTACTGCATAACATCCTCAAAAGTAAACAGTAGAGCCTTACGTTTTAAGTCCTAGAGGCGCCTTTCTAAGTCCGACCTTGGCGTCATCGTAACGACAGATCGCGATAAGACGGCCCACTTCTGACCACTAATGCCTGCTGCGGTCCTGGTATGCGCGATTAATGACTCTACTCGGAAAATACTACTGTGGTGCTAGGAAATATGTGCGCGACAAAACTAAGATTAATTTAATTGATTGAATTGCTTTTTAAAATTTTAATAAATAATATTAAATTACACAATGTTCTTTTGAATTTGCAGCAAATCACAGAAGAAAATCTTATCAAAATGTGATAGCGAGTTGTGACATATCCCCAAGTTATGTCCCCGTGTCTACATGATAAATAATACATATTTTCAATTATAAGAAAGTGGGCCTTATTTCCATTTCCAGAATCCATTGTTGTCCCATTTTCATTATGCTCATTGCGTTGTCATTATTTGACACATAGGTCTTCATTATTCCACTTCCTCATGGCAGACCCTGACCTGAAACAGTCACAAACATAAAGTTCTCTTTAGTATACCGACGCACCTGCTTGTCCTTTAAATATGAAACGTTTTACCCAATTATTATGTGGACAGGTCTTAATGTTTTTCGATTAATGATAGTATCTTTACTGATTAACATTATGTAATCGAATCAATTATAAATATTCGTTTTTAATAAAGATTATTAAAGTATTGCAGATGTCTCACATCGGAAGTCTTTCATATGGATATTAGGCCTTATTTACACGAATTTTCTTCTTATCTATTAATAGTGAAAACACTAGCAGGTTTAAATTAAGGCCATAATTTTTACCATTATGAGCTCATTAACAAGAGCTCTGCCACTGCCACACTATTATATTTGTAAACTTTAGAAAATACCACTATGATGTGTGATAATACTATTACCGTAATCGGTCTTACTTTATCTCCACCTCTGTATTCATAATTTCACCCTTACCGTCCAATCGCCAGGGCCATCAATCTTGGCAAATCCGTGGATGAAGGCTGCCGCATCCAACCGGATAATGGCTCGCATGCACCCCTAACAATGGCATTAGTTTTAAATTATAAGTTAATGATGACGTTACTGGGTTATGTCCCCCGCAAGCTTTTCAATATAAAAGTTGAACTGTCACTGATTGACCAGACTCTGTGTTTGATCGCTGTGATTATAATATAATTTATTTTGCTCAAAAGTACAACTTTTTTACATCAAGTATCATAATATCATGGTCATCTATATATATACAATATTATGAACTTTCAAAATCAAATAACGAGAGAAATGTTAAAAAATCTTATCAAATTAAAATTTAACAGTATCACTAGAATATATCCGAGAAATTAAAAATTAATTAGTGAAATTAGCAATATTTGTCCTTTCAATGGAGGCTTATCACAAAATGTTACAACAAGACGAAATATTCTTGAGTTTAAACTACCTATCTGCCTTGATGGACCTTCCGCTTGCACCTTTCAATATCCTAAACCGTTTGAATCCTTTTCTTCCCCCTACACCACTAAGCCCAAGACTGGTCTGATCATCAAGGGTGGCACAATTCATCAGCCCTGATCGATCATGTTATGACAGCAGTGCGTGTGCGATACGCCATTGTCAAAGGTTTATAAGGGTTCACAACATAGGAACTACGATGGCCAAAATGTAGATGCGATAATATGAATAGAAGGTACGCCAGTACTTGATGAAGAGTGTTCTCTCGGGAGCAAGAAGAAGATGGTGTCGCCGATGAAGCTTTTTTTTACTTGCTACTGAAAACATAGTTAATCGTTATGTGGTCACAACGCGTTGGATATGGATCAATGTTACCACAACAACATATGGAGCTATTTGGAAAAGTCTCATGGTGGGTCCGGCTGCCTTATTCCTTTCACACGACGGCTGGATAATCATGCTATGAACCATCTGAAACAATACTGAATGAACTTATCATAGTTTGTTTATAAAACATGTAAATCATAAAGTAATACTATTACAGGAAGATTATGAAGCAGAACTGTGGCGCCTTTTCCCGGCAGGTTAATCATAATACTTCAATTTATTTCTTACCCACTTTAGAGGAAGTGGCAAGTATATAATACCGAAGCAATAACAAACTAGAAACTCATAACTTTTGCTATGAATGTCGTGTAAAAGGTCACCTCGGGCACATTAGTTGTTTATGAATCATAACTTGACATAATTTGATTCATCCGCTCTTTATAACCAGCTTCTCTTCACACTACTCAAGCGATGAGTAAACAAATGTAATTGCGATGGACACCGGTTCCGGGGTACTGTTTTATATTTCTGGTTTGTGTAAATTATTGTGTTGTGTGTGAATTACGGCTATATATAACTGATCTACTCATAAATACAGTGCGCTAAACATTAAGATTTCCATCCTTTGAGCTTTGACTTAAAATTGATAAAGACAGGAATATCTCAGCTCTCTCTCATACGATTTAAAAATAATGTTTGGTAGTAATTTTATTATTTAAGCTGGCGATAAGCTCATACAATTTAATTATTATTTTTTTTTTTTTATTTAATGGTAGTTATATTTACACAGTTTGATGGTTTTTCTTGCCAAACACAGTTGTTTATAGGCGAGATGCGCTATGAATGGAACTATGAATGATACAATATCAAAATAAATATAAAAAATATGCCAGTAATATCGGCAAAGCGTCACAAAGTCAAAGGTGAGCAAATTGATGCATAACTTTTCATAATAAATTAGAATATATTTAATTTTCTTTGTCTTCTTTTATATTTTTAAGGCTTGGATCTCTTGTACTGGTAAGATATTTTTAAAATTTACTTAATTTTGGTTTGTATAAAATTGCATGGTTATTATTAATAATATACATACCGGACTTAAGCAATGTAGTGATTTTATAGGTCTTTGTAACAGTTTTCCTTATGCGTTTTATAACCTGTCCTAGAGTACCTACGACATCCACGTTATTTTGTTTATCAAGATTCTAAGAATCTTAGATTAATTGTGGCAGAAGTTATTACATTGTCACAAATTATTTAATAAACATAAATTTGTAATGTTTGACATTTTCTAAATAGACAAAATTCATGGAAGCTATATTTTTTTTTATATTTGACTTTCAGCGAATATATATATTTTTTTTTTTCTTAAAAACGACAACCTCGCTATGAATAACTCTTGTGTCGCGCGGTTGTTTACAGACATACATTTAAAACACAATTATAACACAGAGTCAGAAAAAATCTTTGTAGATCACTACTACTAATTTAAATGGGTCACTGAAAATATTATTTTTTATATTTTTATTGATAATGCCACATCAATTCCTATCACAACTTCATGGTTCCAAGTATAGTGCAGTAGACCAACGTATCCAAAGGAGGGTAATGCCATTGTAGTACAGATCCTGGACGATTGATGACCATCTCGGATAACGCCTTATTTAATTTCGATAGCCCATACCGTGCAAACACTCCTTCAAGGGGTGAGTCGGTTATTGGATTTTAAGGATTCGAAAAATATTACCTATTACATATAGCATTTTTATATTGTTCTGATTATTCTGTTAAAATGTCTTATAATTTATAGTCACGTAATTAAGTGTGAGGATTAAGATAATAATGTGATTTATAACTAAAACCAGTCAAACGATTATAGCTTAACAAAATCATAATGTTTCTAATACAAATGCCCAAAAATAACGCTTGTGACGTAACACACTAAATTAGATTTTATTACCTCAAATCTGTGAGTAATAATATTAACAAAAACATTAACCATTTTCCAAAAGATAAAGCTGACAAAGACTGACACATAATTACTCTATTTCTGCGTCTAACTATTTATTTGATAAGAGTAGTTGTTTTTTGTCATTTCATTCGAGAAGGTTGTAATTAAGCATCCGTAGGTAAAAACACCGGAAATGTAAAAACTCCACATCAGAGTTATTATAACTAACGAAACAAGTTATAATTGCAGATAAACACAACGCTTCGTGATGTACATATTACACAGGGCTGCCACTGAATCTTGTTCTGCTGGAAACAATTATTGTTACAAATGATTAAATTCTTTGTTGGATGATGCTATCTTGGTATTTTCTATAAAAATACCATATCTCTAACTAACACCACATTTTTTTCCATTTGATCTCTTTATTTTTAATATTACAGATTTCTTATCTTCAAGTACATGTACTTTATACTTGCAAGAGTAGCGACATTATCAAAACGTTACATAATCTTTATTTTTTATATCCTTCAAAGTTGACAACCCTATCTAATAACAGAATGGCATCCGATGGCAAAATCTCTAATAGTGGCAAAGGCGAGTGCACATCGACCAGGGTCAGAGGTTGTTCATTGATTGATTTAATAACCTCTTCATTTAATTTGTTTAGAAAGTCCGTACTATTTGTTTTTAATAATTGGTAACTATTATGGGTTTATGGTTCTCTCTCAGGTGGATTATAGAATTTGTACCTACTTGTTTAGTAGTTAGAAGACTTAAAAGGACGAAACCTTTTGAGCTAGTTCAGTGAAATTAGTGATTCAAGTGGTTTAGTGCTACCTTAAAAGAACACAAGAACAAAGTGTCATTTTCTATAATAGAGACAATAAGATAGGTGTTAATGGACACATTCTTAGCATAAATTAATTTAGTAGCTTAGGTCAAAATTAAATTACTCATTAGTCTCTAATGTTATATCTCTCTATCATTAAGAAAAAAAAAAAAAAAAAAAAAAACTTGTTTAGTAGGACTCTTAAACTTCGTCTTGAGGGTTGTGTTAGTAAATTGAAATGATCAAAGAAACATTTGAATTAAATTCTGACTATTCTAAATTTGCATTGTGAACTTTACTAGCATTTTTGTTAATCTCTTCCATTATACTGTTACTGTGTTTGTGTCAGCTGCTAGTATTGCTTCCGTAAAACTCAAAGCATACTTTCTCATCGTACGTAGCCATCATAATATATTGCCTGATACTGATATCAGACCTATGAGAAAGGTGATCAGGTTCATAAAAAAAATGACTGACAGCTCGCTATCAGCAGTTTTTTGCGAAGAATACCACTGAATCTACACAATAGTGATTAGAGGCAACCTTCACGTTTGTCACACGCGTTTTCCCTCATATTTGTTAAGCATTTTCTTACTGTCGATCGCACAGCGACGGCGGCGCGGGCGCGGGACGATAGCGGCGTCGTGGCGTCCGCGTGACGTCGCCCAAGGTGCTTCCTCAATGCACGCAACAAAGGATACGCCACGGAGCTTCCGTGTCGACTATTTGTTTGGTATTTTTCCTATTCGTAAAGGAAATCTTGGAAGGATATTTTTTTATTCGAGGATGTTAGTGATACGCTTAAGTTTTTATTAACTGTGTAGAAACAATACCTAGTGCTGAAGTTGTTATCCTTGACAAGGTTTCAGTTTGAAAGTTTTGTTTTGTTCTTTGTAAAAATATACAACTGTATTGGTTGTAATTGAAATAATGGAAATAGAAAATCATGGATTTGTAATAATATCTTTGGGCAACCATGATATTATCTAAAGTTCAATGGGGGTATAAATATTGTTAATTCCACATCTCTTCATGACTTTTCAGATACGGACAAAAAAAGTTTAGAGCTGCACCTTTCGTCACCTTTTGGAACCAAAGCATGTTAAATTCAAACTTATACCTACTGTATTAGGTGATTGACATAACAACATTTCTAATAATAGATGGAATAAAGTTATCAATCACACGATCAGCTGATAGAGGTCATTACTACTCCACGTGGGAATTATACATGCATACAATGGACGAGATATTATGTGAGATAGTGCCAGCGCCGACAGTCGAGGTACTAAGGACGAGACCAACTCACACCTACCGGATATATTTTACGAATATCTCATATTGTTTACTAGGGGTTTTGAAATCTAACAAGAAAAGCGCTTATTGACTGTTAACATGCTGCATCAACGGCTAGGTAAACCTTTTACAGGCATTCTTACATACCGAAAAGTCAACGCAAAAAATAAAACGATCTAATGACATTATTTTGTAACATCCGTCATATTTAATCGTTTATCTTCAAATCAAGAATTCTACATAAAAAAAAATAATAATGTGATTTATACTGCGCAGGCTATTAACAATATAAATATGAATGGCCTGTGAATTTAGCTACATCACTGCATAAAATGTTGGTTAAATACGTCTCACTTATTCTTTGGATTAATCATACATGCTACTGTTGTTCACATTTGAAATTCAATCCGTTTACATCGCAGTTAGTATTCGGCTATTTGATAGGTTTCATTACACCTATCTTATGTATATCGCTGATCAATATCGCATAAGAATGTGTAATTTATTTAGGATCGTAAACAAAGAACAAGTAACGGTATCACAGTTTAAACACTTTTCCACGGCACCTGTGTCGTTTCCGTGTATGGAGAGCAGTTAACACGTTATCGAGGGATCAGAATGTGGTCGCATCATCGCATCGGGCAGATCGCGCTATTGGAAGCGTTCGGCGTCGCTCGGGGATCTCCGGCCGACGCCGGCGCACGTAAAACTTTTAATTGCGGCAATTATGTAAGAGAATTTATTTGGTGGCGTTACGGCAGGCATTGTGCTGTAATCCCACGGTTTGGGACACGTTCGCATCTCGGCTGATGCTATCTCTCGTCAGCTCTTGACCTTGCCTCGGGCGTGACCTTTTCGGCTTTTCTCACAATATATTCACGCTATCTGACTTCCGAATCGCTGCTATTATTGATACTTCCGCACAAATATTCAACGTTTTTAAAAGTGTTTACAACAATGGAAGTTTTAACTTAATAGTAGATATATTTACTTACTTGGATACATTGTTCGAATGCTACGTAACAGTATACGCCGATCACGTTTACTTTGGCATGAGCCATTCAACAGACACTCCTTAACCTAATTCAATTCTTGAAATTTATTACAAGCTAATACTAATACGATATAAATACAAACTACCGGCCTTAAAAGAACACCTATTTACGAAACTGAGATCAGTAGTAAAATACGTCAGATTTTGGTATAAAATATGCTATAAATTAACGGCAAAGCTCAAATATTAGCGTTGCGGTGTCCAATAATCGGCTTTACAATCAATAAAATACAAACTGCATGCTAAAAACTGTTCAAATGGATTAATCAATAATTCAACTCTCTTCTCATTTTCTCATTAACAAAGCACAGTTTTAACAATTTTTCAACATAGCTGCGAAAGCTCATAGGAAATCGAGGTTGAAAATATATCCTCTATAACATATCTTACTATATCTATAAATACATAAGTATATACGGTAATCTAATCAGTCTCTGAGTCAAAACCATGTGTTCTTGTTGGCCTCGACTGGATAAGTACTAAGTTGGTATCATATCGAGTCCAGCAGGAACCCCCTGAGCAATTTCGAAAACATAATTATTTTTATTAGGCTCATGTCTAATGTTTGCAGGCAAGCTGCAGAGTAGTTATGCTATATGTTTGCCCATAGTTCTATCCCCATAGTAATTATTTACTCCGGGAACGGCGTATTTACCTGCAGATATTGACCTCGAAACTTCACAATTACAAAGCTACTGAAACAACTGATTTGTATCAATCTGATAGAGCACTCCTTTGAAACGAAAATCACTCACAAGGAACAGACAAACATAATATTGTGTCAAATCTCCGTGTCACCATCTCTGATAGTTCTGAGAATATTCTGCTATCGAAAATCATCTCACCTCGGGTTAGAGCCACAATAAACCGGTGCATTTAAGGTACATTGTCGAGCACTCGCCTACAATCAGATACCAAGCATCGACGACGAATCGAGAATTATCCTATCTCACCTAATCGGGTCTTAGTATTTACACAAAATCCTCCTTCACACAAACCGAAGGATTTTAAACTTTAGTTGTTTGTGATAAAAGAGTAGGTTATTGCGAAGTTATGTTGGTATTGTCGTGTGTGACAAAAGGATTTGTCTGCAGCGTTTAGAAATAAACGATACGTTGATTGCGTTGTGTAAGTTGACGGTTTTAGTATAGTGTGGTGTCATGTTTTGAATTATTGATTTCTGTTTTTATTTAGTTTTGCAGGACAAGGAAATAAACATTCTCCATTTTGATTTGGTATTGGTTTTTTAACCCTATAAGTTGTCTTCGACTTCGAAGGAACTTCTTCAACTTTCACCTTAATTTATATTGAACACGTGCGGCTCAGATATGGTCTCTTTTGTGCAATGTTAAGGGCGTCACCAGAACATGCGCGTACACATCTGTTGCTTACACATCTCATGAATTTTATTGATTTTCAATCACTATTATTACAGCTCTTTCTTATTAAATATTTTTTTTTTAGCTTCATAATTTTGAATTTCTTAGTCATTTTTTAAAAATAATTGACTTAAATCGTCGTGTAATCAGTTCATCCAAAATTATAATGACTAACATTTCATTAAGGTACCACAGGACTTCTGTAGTATCATATGTCACTTAAACAATTACGGAACTGTCGGTTAAGTCCTATAAGCTAATTTGCTGAGCTTTATATGAAACTTCCTTAAAGTATTGCCACATGTTTTAAAACTTCCTGTCACAAATGACACAGAGTTCCAATCAATACATCTCGTAACCGTTAATGCCATCCCTCCAACACACTTTTTAGTCAATACAATACAGGGTACAGACAAACAAACACGTTTTTTATCCGTCTGCCGGTGGCGTCGCTCCTAATACGGCGGCACAAAAACCGGGATAATATCGCCATGCGCTTTGTGAGGCACGTACGGAACCCTTGCTTTAGACGTGGGGAACGCTGCAGTGTGCTTTAATGTGTCAATGCGAGCTTTTATCAGTATGCATAGTTTTATCGTTTTGATGATTGTTCATCAGCTGACTGGCAGCTTCAAAAGATATTAATATGTTGGCTAGATTCTGGACATCCACTACGTAGAGCAAGCTTTTCCATTCGTTGCGGGTACAAAACAATAAATATGCCCCGAATACATAACCTCCTCCTATTTCGAAGTCGGTTAAAAATAAAGTAAGCTTAAATGAGCAATATACGATATATTTAATACTGCAATCTTATTCATATAAAATGGTAGAATTTAATGTAAATCTCTGCTACAGATAGAAAATACATCTTCTGTAATTATAGTAATTGAAATTTGATTATGTGTGATTCTTTTTAGAAGAATATCTTTTATCATATTATGTTTTTACAATTCCGTTCGTTTTTCTGTTTAAATAACATAGCGCTCGTGTCGTAAACGCTATCATCTGCAAGGTTCTTCGACATTCTATAGAACCCGTAGCAATAAAATATATGATTCATAAAGATGTTTACTTCCAGCATATACTGTGCGCCATTGCATCGAGATTCAAGATAGGTAAATACACAGCACATCATTGAATGCTGCGTTTTTATAAATGCCTTAACAAATCGTCCGCTCATCCTAACAACCAGCTACCTATGGTGTGGGGTCCTATGATGTCATGGGAAACTAATAAATAAATATTTCTTGTAATTAAATACATTTGACTGATTTTTTCAATGACATCTAGAGATGGATGTCAAATGTTGGTAGACTCTATCTCTCTATAATATATTATGTTGGAAAACTGCTCATTAATTTCTTGACACATACATTTGTGGAAATAGAACCTAGAAAATACTAAATCAAGAAACATTCGACTGTCATCCAACATCTCAACAACCGGTAATCTAGTGACATCTATTCCGCGTCGTTATCAAGATGTAACAATATATCAAACATTAAACACATATTATTATAAAACAGATAATATCTATAGTTAATTGGTAAAAACAAACATATAGATGAGTGCCGGCGCTTTCGATTTATATCTGCGATCTATTCAAATGGGTTTAATAATATTTATATTAATGTGTAATGTATTCACAAATTCGTTTAAAACAATGATTGTTGGTTTACTACCGTAGAATGCGTATGGCATCGTGCCTCGGAGAAGGGAATACAGGCTGCTCTATATTTTGTAGCAATTTATTTTTTGCATAACGATATCTACATGCTTCAAATAACCAAATAAACATAAACTGCATTTACAGAAGTCAAAATAAGCCAACAAAAGAAAATTTTTGCTGATAATTGCAGCTTAAGGCAAAAATTGTATCAAATTTACTTCTTTCTAGATGCTTTGGAAATTTAATGAATACAATAATGAGCCATTTTGTCGTTTTTTATGTAAATAGTGGCAGTTGATTGAAAATTAACATAAACTATTTGTATGTATTTTTAATTATGTGGCTCAAACCAATCTTATGACAGAAGAGATAAAAAAAAAATTAGTTCTAGATGCATTTATTCATTGTTTGATTCATAGAGGATATTTTCTCATTAGATTTCTTCTAATTTAGTCATTGGAGACTGACCTCATTAAGAACAGCATTTAATTTTGTAACCCTTGAGCTAATGAACGAGCACTTACAACTTATAACCAGCTTTTTATTTCAAGTCACCACATAAAGGTACCCAAACGTGTTTACAAGTCTCGTTAGTCTTGTCTATCCACTATCACGCGTCGATAGCGATCGGGCTGAAAGCTCGCATAAACATTTACTATAAAATTCCAATTGTCAACCAAGGTTGCTGCTAATCGACTCGGTGTCGAAATGTCATTGCCGTTCGGTTGATAGCGAAGCCCAAGGAACTACCAACAGTCAACAGCAACCGATAAAGATGTGAGGTGGTTACGTAATCCTTCGATACGCCACCGAACATTGTTTTGTATCCCAGATACGACTTACTATTGTACGTGACGTAACCACCCAATAGGGCTACCACACAAACAAATCCCCTACTTTTATTATACAAACAATTTAAGTGATGCAACTCATTTCCATCTTTAAACAACCTGTTTGAATATTTTGTTTCAATTATGTCTCGTTTTTAAAGTATTCTGCATTTATTACTTACACATTTACAACTCTTATACAGCATGTAACATTTTGAAGATCACAAATTTTGCAACAGTATGCAACATTTTCTTTAATTTTATTTAAAAATAATCCGTTTTTACATCAAATGTCGAAATTCAAAGGCTAAGTCAATATATTTTATTTGATTCCATATTCATGTTTCTCAGCAAAATTCTAAATTAATGGAAACACTTAACGGATTCCAATAAAATTTAGAATTTATTACTGTGTTGCACAAATATAAAAGTCATGTTATTTAGACACTTCTTAGAGTGTCTGGTATTTTGCAAAGTTAGTGTAGTTATTGTGCAATAGATTATGTTAGGCTAGTGACAACCCTAGGAGCGCGGGAGGTGCGTGGGCGCACCCAGGCAGCGCGCACCAACACAACCCCGCTCACCTTGAACGGTTTAACGCTAAAATCTACCGGAGCTACGTGTAAAAATATCACCTCCGCATCTAACCATAAATACTAATGAATGAATGATACTGTAAGGATCACAACACAGCGCGTTAGGATCCGCAGCCCACCACAGCACTATCACAACCACCCCTGCGTCCGCTGCAAACGGAAACAGCCTGTATTACTACGCCTTACGAGTATTTGTTTTAGTAATGAACATACCAAGTTTTAAATAATAAAATTTATTCATAAGCCGGCACTTACCATATTTGAGTGTGCGAACCGCCGTCCATATGTATGAGTGGTTAAGATATTCTTATTTATGGGTCTATGTCAAGGTCGGTGTTTAACTGTGGTATCATCACTTTGCATAATATCAAATTATTTATTCGCAGCGTGCTAAAACCGTCTGTAGTACATTCAATTTGTAATTCAAATAAATAGTTAGCATGATTCCCGCGGCTCGGCCGATGTGCGGTGTAGCGAGTGCTGTCATAATTGTAACGTGTGAGATTTTTTCTCTCGCTCATTTGAATAACTGGCGCGTTTGATTAGCATGAGCACGTGCCGATTTGCGACTGCTAATGATTAAATGGGACTTGATCATAAAAGGTTATGATCAAGTTCTTAAGTGGTGAAAACTATATCTTTGTATTGAATTCTCGTAATTATATAATATACTAACGTAAAGTCACAAATTGTCTTGCAATACTAAATTATGATTCTACTGAAAATTTACTTGTATTGTACAACTGACATAATAATATAAATAATTTAATTTAATTTCCCAGATAAATTTATAAAATTACTTAAAATTGCCAATTATTATTATAATTAACCAAAATTCCTTTTAAATAATATATACTTATTTTCTGTTTTTATTATTTTATTGCATGTAATAATATTAATATTAAAATTTTAATAGATTTTAATATTGTCACAGACGATCTCAACTGAGTGCAATATGTAATACAACTGGCAATCGTTACTATGGTACCCACAGGACAGGCTTGCCTAGTGTGGGAGTAATGGATAATTGTGAATGTTTATTTTTTTTGGTAATAAATCATTTATATATTTTTATATTTATACTATCTGACCCAACGGACATTGTCCTGTCTTAACTACGAGTACTTGCTATTTGACGCTATTTGCTATAAAAAAGTCTATATGGTCAAAATCGCTTGGGTTACATCAGAAGAACATTTGAAAATTTGATTTGGTTAAAAATTCTAAAATTTTGTAATTTACCTCATAAACTTTTATTTCTTTTCATTCATAAGCATCTTTGCCTGACAATAACAAACATAACCAACAAATAAGTAGTGAAATCGGTCCAGCCGCTCACGCGTGATGCGTGATGCCAAGACCGAAGGACATTTCGGACACTATCTGTACACAACGCTATAGGTATTTTTCAATTAGATCATATACTTTTGATGAAATTTTCAAAATATAATAACGTTCAGCCACATGTCATTTACATTTGAAAAATTAAAACATCACTAATTATTGAGTGTCGTTGAAGTCTTTTGTACGTGTTGGGGTACATCAAGATTTTTTCATAATTTAATAAATAATGTCCTATTATAAAATATTATTACCATATTGTTGTTAGTATTTAAGCATTACAATTCGCGTGGCATGCGTGCTGTAAGCTAATTCAAAATTCAACATATTCGCTCATTTAACAAATTCCTTGTGCTTTCATAAATAATTGTATGAGTAAGCCATTATAATTATTAAATAGATACTTATGTCATAATTAAGCTGAATTAGTTTAGTTTATAGCTACTTAAACTTAGTTTTTCAATGTCTAGGATTTGAGATCATTGACTTCTTTATTTTTTGTTGTTTCTAAGAGCCTGTAAATTGGAAGTAGTTAAGTTTCTTTTAAGTTTAAGCTGCCAATGCTACACAAAATCTCTCCACTTACAGATTAAATTGTTAGTCATTACTCACCGCGAGGTCTAGATGGTTAAAGATTCTAGGTTCGGGCAAACGAGTTATTTGGGATTTTTGTCAGGAAATTCTCAATAGCAGCTAAAATGATGCGTGATGGATGGCGATAGGCTCACCCCCTATCCCATAGAATCTAAATATAACACGTAAGATGCGGGTATTGTACACCTCAGCTACATCCCTCTGGGTAATATAGGCGTGATGTTATGTTATGTAAGAAGGGTATAGTCTTCTTCTATGCAGGTGTAAGTGTTAATCGGCATTATTATAGACTTGATAGAGTCAAATACTAGCAAATTGTTCGAGTAGATAGAGTGGTGGGCCGTTGCGTAGAGTCGTTGAAGCGTGCTTCCTTGAGCCAATTAAAACAAGTCCGACATGCCTTCTCTACCGCACCCCTCCGCGCACCGCCGGTCATGCCGTCCCCCACGACGCCGCGACGCGCAAAAACACTGATATCACCGTTGATATGTACTGTGTTAAAAGAAGAATAATGCTTACGATAATTTACAAATTAAAATACAGAAAGAAATGGTAATCAATTACTGCAGATTCACTTTTATTTGATAACGCAAAACGTAACTAACTACGATAATATTTGACTTCACAGAAGCTTATAAGTCATCAATACCAATAGCTATTGTTTTACCAAGTATCAGAGGTATATTTGTCTATTGAGCCCATCACACGAACAGCCTTACGTGGGAAACAACAGCCAGTAGTGATGACAAAGGCCTTTCTGCATTATTAACATTACATAAATTATCGACACGACTCTGATAAACGCTTACAAACCACTCATAATACCTATAAAAGCCCACCCACATAGAAACCATTAGTCTAAATATTTTAGTGAATATCTATTCCTAATTTGAATCTCTTTGGAATTTATGTGAATTGTGTTTAAATAAGCCAAATTAATTTTAGGAAATAAATACATTTAATATTAATTTTATAATTAATGTTTTCTTTTTGGAACGAAGATTAAGAAATAGAAATCTTAACCCAAATGTGTCATCAAATAAAAATGATTTTCACTACTGCAGTGTGATGGATTGCATTGTTAAAGCAGATTATTGACGCAGGAGACTTAACGTTAGAATTCTACGGTTTAGCACCCGTATACTAAGACTATAGAAATATTACCATATTCGAGACAAAGGTCACACAATCAGCTTTGTCATAAGCTTTCATCACAAAATCTTTTGACATAAGTGGCTTTACAATACATATACTCGACAACAAACAACATTCCATAATTACAGATAATTTTATTTCATTGTATACCGTGCATCGGAATTACGCCATCGACTATAGAATGATTGGTAAAAAATAAGTGAAATGCCGAGCATTAAACGACGAATGTATGCCTCGCCCATGGCCGGCTAGTTTTTTAAAAATTATGTTTTTTATCTCGTAGCAATAGTCGAGAAGTCGAGTGGAGTCGCCATCAACATTTTAGGTTTATCTGCGTAACGGGTACATAAAGAATAGTGTTCATTGGTGTCGCGATATGCCGCGGTAATGATGTCCGGGGCGGGCGCACGCGGACGTTTTCTCTTCATAAACTTGACATGTTTACGAGACGTAGCGGCACGGCGCGGCGGCGGCGGTTTTCGCCATGGCCGCGCACTGAGCTGTCGCGGCTGAAACGCTCGTTTTCAATAAAGTTTAAAAGTCGATCCATCTTATTGAATTTATAAAATAAGATAGCAAACTTAATGCAAATCATGTCAATTATTAATGCCAAATATAACTTATATAATTGAATAATTTGCATAATTGCTTATTAATAGATTGATTGATAATTCACGCGTTTTTGTTTAGATAACAGTAGCTCTGCGATTAAAACTTATAGTTGAATGTTGGTAAACATTGTGATTATTATAAAACTATAACTGTATCGTCGTTTGGTCTATTAGAATTTTTAATCTTTTCACGGAATTATAAATAAGTTTAAACAGTTAATCTTGCAATAGTTTGCTTAATCTGAATCTTTTCTATCTGAGCTGCTTTGATATATGATTAAGAATAAATTTATCGCCAAAGCATATAGGTATTATTCACCTATTTGCTTGTAAAGCATATTATCAATTTTTTTTAAAAAGCAACGTTTTCGCCGCCCAGTCTATTCCACTGTCCAAAAGGTACCATTCGATCTATATCTAGTGCGTAGGATCATTGCGATACGCGACGGTGTTTATCGCGGACTACCTACGGCACCCACAACATCTACGACATCGGACACAAAAATTGTGAAACTGACCATCTTAGGTCCGATTCTTTTTTTAAATTTAGTCAACTTGCGTTTAATTAAAATGAGTAAGATTTTTACCATTTTCGCTAACCATCTACAACCATGTTGTGTAGGTATGTCGTACATGCTACAGAACAGAAATACGAAACAGTCGATGCATATGGAGTGCAAAGTGCGTGCAAGCAGCTGATCGCATTGCAAAAAACAATGTTGACAAATTGAAACGTAACCATAATTCTGTCAGTGAGGCGTTAACGATTGAATGAAGAAGACTGAATAAAATCGGCAAGTATGAGTTGAACTCGTGCACGAAGGGTTCCATTATCTTGAAAACGACAAAAAACATGTCTCTGTTGTATGGAAGCCCCTCTTAAATATTAATTTATTATAATTTTATTTTTAAATATACATAACTTGATATTTTATTAATATTTCAAGCGTCTACCTGTTACCATTATCAATTTCGAGCTGAAACGAGCAATAAAACTTGAGAGGTGTCAAGGGACACCCGGATGGAACGAAGTTCTGTACGTACACTTGCTAAAAACACAATAATGGAGAGATTATAACGCAAATGACCTGGTTTGCACAATAATAGTAAAGAGAGGTTATAATGCGTACTTGCTAAAAATACTTTTTTTTATACATATTATATATATGTGGAATGAGTGATGCGTGTAAAGAAATGATTGTGACTGTGTATGTTGTCTGTGGTCGATGAATGGGGGAACGAGTGAATGTGGAATGGAAGGGATATGAAAAAGAAGATGGCTGTTAGAACGTGTGCAAAGTTGGATTATCTCGCTGGTTTTTCTCTGTAAATTAAGTTACGCGATTATTAGTTTTTTTAAGAAGTTCTCCGTGGCTGCGCCACGAAATAAACCCGTTATCTACAATCCGGATTACTTATTTCCTCTCCTGATCCCACAAATTTGGGGGCTCGTCCGGGATCCGGAGGAAATTTGTTTCTCGCTACACGACGGGACGATCAACGAATTGCCTGGTGTTTTCTACGAAGAAAGATTAAGAGGTACGACGACGACGACACCATGGGCAACAAGGATCGGAAAAGCGAGAGCGGGAGCTCAGATGAGGCTGAGTATGAAGATACACGTGGTCACAATGGCGGCGGCGGCATGCTGCATCTAACAGAAAAATTGATTGCGAAGTTCAGTGGACAAGATGAAACTTATACAGTTAATATGTGGATTCAAGATATTGAGGAAAACGGCGAGATATTTGGCTGGAGTGACATCCAGAAGTTGCTGGTAGCAAGACGATCTTTAACCGGCACAGCGGCGTTATGGCTCCGATCAGAGAAAAATAATTACAAAACATGGGATGATATTAAAGGAGCCATTAGTAAGGAATTTGTCGACTCGATAGACATTAAGAAAATACATGAGTTGATGAGCAGTCGGCGGAAGAAAAAGGAAGAATCATGTACCGATTACATGTTTATCATGAAGGAATTGGGTAAGCGCGGGAAAATGCCCGACTATGTGGCTATCAAATATATAGTCGATGGAATACAGGATTTAGAGATCAATAAGATCATGTTATACGGAGTTACTACCTATGCGGAGCTGAAGGTGAAGTTGAAATTGTACGAGACTTTTAAGAAAAATGCTGCTAAAGATGTGCGTGTGAAAACTAACAATGAATCAGTTCAAAAGAAGAACGCGAGAACAGAAAGTAGATGTTTCGGCTGTGGGGAAAGAAATCATGTGTCGGAGAGTTGTCCTCATCGGGGGCAAGGAAAAAAATGTTTCAGTTGTAACGAGTTTGGGCATATTTCACTTGAATGTCCTAAGAAGAAAATGGCGGATTCAACGGTAACAAAGTCTGCGCATACAACGACGACGTCATCATCAAGTGAAGGTGAACGGCAAAGTTCGGGACCGGTCGGAGTGAATCGGAACTCGAAAGTTGGCACGAGTGCATCCGGGAAGAAATCTACCAATCAAATTACGAAGCAAGCCTTCTTCAACATGTTGCGGAATGGTGCGGATGGCAGCACTTCCGACAACGCTAACTCAGACGAAGTTCACGTTGATGTTTTCATCGCGTCCAGCGGCGCGAAGTCAGGGTTGAATGGTTCGTATTCTGATGTTGGCCAACCTATAGCGGAACGTTCGACTGTGACTGGCTGCTGCGGTAAGATGGCGGCCGTGAATGAGAACGAGATCTCGAGTGACATTACTGACATTGACAATGTAAACAAAGTTGACAAACAGTTCGTAAAGCGTATAAAACCGCAAAAAACTGTGTTTGTGCGCGATAAATCCGAAATAGCGTTGATAGATTCGGGATGTGATGTGAATATTATCTCAAAAAGCTTCTATGATGAGCTTGGTTTACTATGTGACCAAACTGGTATTGTTACGTTAACTGGTTTAGGCGGATCAAGAATAAAGTCATATGGTACGGTAACGTTAAATATTGTTATAGATAATAGTGAATACACAAATGTAAAGTTTTATATATTGCCCAACAACTCTATTCCATTTAAAATTATTTTAGGAAATGATTTCTTATGTGGTATTATGATGATTATGAAAGATGGTATGGTGGTGTTTATGCCGAAGGACAGATGTATGAGTTCTAGTTCTGATTGGTTGCAAGAGGTTACCTGTTATTCTTGTTCTGTTGATTGTATAGGTCATGTGAGCAGTCCAGGTATAAAAGAAGAAGTTATAAAGCTGGTAGAACAGTATGTGCCACTAAAAACTCAAGAAGCCCCAATTGAATTGAAAATAGTGTTGAAAGATGACCTGCCAGTATCCCAGAGACCAAGACGCATAGCCTTCAAGGAAAAGGAAGCTGTGGATCAACAAATCCAGGAGTGGCTCGATGAAGGAATAATAAGGGTGAGTTTTTCTGAATATTCAAGCCCACTTGTGTTAGTAAGAAAAAAAGATGGATCGCTACGAGTATGTGTAGATTATAGAAAATTAAATAGTAAGATGGTTAAGGATGAATACCCACTACCAATAATTGAAGATCATATTGACCAGTTATCATCAGCTAAAGTTTTTAGTACGCTAGACTTAAAAAATGGCTACTTTCATTTAAGGGTTCATGAAGATTCAATTAAGTATACAGCTTTTGTAACTACAACAGGACAGTATGAATTTCTACGTGCTCCTTTTGGGTTAGCAACCTGCCCTAAGGTTTTCACTAGATTTATCACTATAATATTCAGGGAATTGATCGCTGACGGTGTTGTTATTGTGTTTATTGACGATATACTGATTCCAGCAGAAAATGAAGTCCAGGCCTTGGAGCGCCTGAGTCAAGTCTTGAAAGTCGCTTCTGAATATGGACTTAAGATTAATTGGAAGAAATGTCAGCTGATGACTAGGAAAGTGGAGTACCTAGGACATGTCATTGAAGGAGGTACAGTGAGGCCATCGCCGGGGAAGACAGATGCTGTCACAAAATTCCCCGAGCCCCAAAACGTGAAGCAACTGTACAGTTTTCTAGGACTCTGCTCATATTTCAGAAAATTCATACATAATTATGCATCAACAGCAAGACCACTGACAGATATGTTAAGAAAAGATTGTCCATTCCAGTTTAATGAAGAACATAGGATTGTTTTTAATGAATTAAAGAAGAAATTGGCCTGTCAACCAGTTTTAAGGATTTATGACCAAAATGCTATAACTGAACTGCATACTGATGCATCTAGTGTGGCTTACTCAGCAATTTTGATGCAGCAGAGTAATGATGGAGAATTACATCCTATACACTATATGAGTCGACGTACTACAGATGCACAGACTAAATATACAAGTTATGAACTGGAGGCATTAGCTATAGTTGAAGCAGTTAAAAAGTTTAGACATTACCTTTATGGACACCATTTCAAGATAGTCACAGATTGCAAAGCTTTTAAGATGACCCTTGATAAGAAGGATTTAGCATTATCAACAAGAGTGGCTAGATGGATACTGCTTTTGCAGGATTATGACTTCACAGTGGAACACCGTGATGGTACTAGAATGAGGCATGCAGATGCTCTGAGCCGAAATCCCTATGTCGCTGTGGTGACTTGCAGCTTACACCAGGAGATTCAGCAGGCTCAGCAGATGGATGAAGGTCTGAATGCTATAATTAAAATTCTAGAAGATGGAAAAACATATAAAGATTATTGTTTGAAACAAGGAGTACTCTATAAAGGAATAGAGCAGAAACTTGTTATACCTAGTAAGATGGAAATTGAAATTATAAAAAGAGCACATAATAATGGACATTTTGCCAAAAAGAAAACATTAGACTTAATATCAAAGGATTACTATATTGAAAATCTAGGAAAGAAGGTGGAAGAGCTCATAGCTTCATGTATACCATGTTTACTTACAAATAGAAAGGATGGTAAACAAGAAGGTTTCCTCAATCCTATAAGAAGAGCGAGACAGCTACCAGGATAATAGGGAAGAGCTAAGGAAACAAGCTAAGCAACAAATACTACAAGTTCAGCAAGAAAATAAGAAAAATTATGATAAGCATAGAAAAGAAAGCATAAAGTACAAGGAGGGAGAGTTAGTAGCTATAAAGCGAACACAGTTTGGAGCAGGAATGAAACTTAAACCTAAGTATCTAGGGCCCTACCGGGTTACTAAAATCAAAAGACTTGATAGATATGATGTAGAGAAGGTTAATCCTCAGGATGAGGGACCTATCAAGACTTCCACTTCGGCAGATTACATGAAAAGGTGGCCGGATATGTCTCAAGCAACATAGTGGAGGTGAGTGTGTTTATTTAAAGTGTTCAGTATAGAAGGGAGGCATGAATGTGTTTACTGGTAATTAATCTTAATAGAGTTGTTAAATTATGTGTTAAGTTGTTTTAAATTTTGTTGTGTTACCTACCATTCTAACTATTGTTATTTAAAGTTGATGAGTCTAATAAATACTTGAGCACTGTAAACTTAATTTAGACTAAGATGTAAACTAATTGTACTTAGCTGTAAGATCTGTTAGTATTAAGTGTATGCAATCTTATGTAAATTCATATTAGCATGTCTGAGGACAGACAAGAAGTAGGATGGCCGATTGTGGAATGAGTGATGCGTGTAAAGAAATGATTGTGACTGTGTATGTTGTCTGTGGTCGATGAATGGGGGAACGAGTGAATGTGGAATGGAAGGGATATGAAAAAGAAGATGGCTGTTAGAACGTGTGCAAAGTTGGATTATCTCGCTGGTTTTTCTCTGTAAATTAAGTTACGCGATTATTAGTTTTTTTAAGAAGTTCTCCGTGGCTGCGCCACGAAATAAACCCGTTATCTACAATCCGGATTACTTATTTCCTCTCCTGATCCCACATATATATATATGTATATACATATTATTATTGTCTGTATAAAATCTCTACTTACCTAACTCCATCAGCAATATCCATATCAATAATATTGTTATTATTTTTTATTATTTATTATGTAAAAATAAACCTGTATACACTCAAAAAAAATCGCTATAGTTGCTATAGTGCTATATAGTCGTTCCAACTTTTGGACTTAATATTTTCCGTCTAGTCCCCTTTCAGATAAGGAACTTCGTTTCAAAAACACGTTTGTTCTATCTGAGCTCCCCTAATTGTTCATTATATTTGGATTTTAGTATTTGTTGTTATAGCAGCAGCAGTTTCAAGTCTCAGAAATATAGTTACTTTATTACCCTTTGCGTACGTAACCCTAAAAATGGTGGTAGTTTAGAGTAAAATTAGATGTGAGGGGCAAATTTGAATATAATGACTTTTACAAAGCTCGGCAAACATAACATTACATGGCATGTTAAGTTTGTCTTTCACAGAATTGGATCTCCAATTGAGTACGAGTAATTTATGATCCAGTGGGAGGTTTGTCGTACAGCGTTTTATAGTAAGGCACTTCTATTTGTAAGATGCTTTGATTGTATTTTATAGTTCAATACAAGACAATATACACTGTCTCCTGAAGAGGTGAAATCCGAGTGAATACCGTGGTAAAATAACTAAACAAAATATTCAATTTAGAAAAATATCATAACATTGATCATCATTCTGTTTCTACATGATGAAAGAAACGGTAAAACGACGAGATACCAAAAAAACTGTAGCAGTCAGACAGTTATTTAGACTAATAGCCAGACGGATAGATTACTTTGGTGATTCTTTACGTTCCGTTTTTATCACCTTTGTTATGGATAACAACACACACTGTAGAAAAATAAACATGCAGTCTTTGGGAATACCTACCCGTTAAATAGACAAAAAAAATACATTTGCTAAAATGAAACTTGTTGACTTTAAAAACTAGAATTTGAGATACTTATCTTGGAAAGTTTAGAAATCATGAGCTGGTTTTAGATAGTCCACACTTTAAAATACATAACACGGCAGTTTATGTAAATTTCATTGATCTAACAAATTTAATTATTTGGAGAATGTCAATGGTGATATAAATTTTATTGATTACCTATAATGCGCTACTCAGACAATAGCTAGACTTGAGACTATTATCATAATTATATAAGTCGTAATTGTCTGAGCTGTGTAGCGTGATTAATATTTTATGTTATTGATTTACATATTTCAAGGAGAGGTTATCACAGTTACTCATACTACAACTACAACTAATAGGTTATACTCATACTCATAGGTTAGAGGATTCTGTTTCTATGAAGTTGCCGGTTCAGCATTAGTTCCTCCTAGATATAAATAAAATAATGTATCTTATTGAAAACCATGCCACCCGTTTTTTTTTCATACCATTTGTATTATACCGATTGCGTATTTAGTGAACCTGTTATCAGGAGCTCTAATTTGAATTCACAACTACTTTGTAATCACCACAAAGAAAATAATAGAGTCAACTTGCACTCAGCTGGAAACCACACGATCAGTTCAATTAGAATGTTTGCAATAACCATTCAACATTCTTTTGATGTTTTGCCAAAATCCCTTTTCTTTAATGACAGACATGAGATGGCAATGCTTTCACAGCATGAGCTGAAGTTTCATGTATATGGTTGGTATTTCTAATTAAAATTAATTGACTAACGAAAGCTCGGTAATGAGCCGGATTCCCACCAACAGCAAAAACTGTATCGACGAACTTTGGATGTTTGTACAACATCGTCAAGTTTGAGCCTCACTTAGCTTCACATGTGTGCTAAATGCATCATAATAATTGAACTTAATTTACTTACATGGAAGTTTCCATTCTACAAAAATAGTTTCTCATTCCGTTTGCTTGAAATTATTGTTTTTATTTTAATTTAAAAAAGCTAGATTATAAAAAGTTATATCTGCAATAAACTTGTTTCAACTTTGCAAAGAACAATAAACGCTGTCTGATCAGCAATGCACTTTTGACAGCCGGATAGGAAATAAGTATTGCAATCCGAAACGTTGCTAGCCATAATTTCAGCAAGCAGCAATATTTTCCGTAATATGCAAATGCATTTCCGATACAAGCATAGTCTGCTAGACGTTAAAAAAGTGAGTCTGCATAATTATCAAATGCAATCCGTAATACCGATACATACGGCGAAACTGCAATCATTAACGTGTTTTAAATAATTTAAATATTCATTGCATATCGCTTGCGTGTTAGATAATTTATCGAAGACGTCATAGCTTGCGGTTTTTCTTTGGCGCGTGGATAAGAGTATTGAAATCGGGCATGGCGTGCTCACGTCAGCAATCATTTGGTACGAGACGCGGCAGGCAGCGGGATTTGGATACGGTGAAGTGTTAATTGATGTTATACAACTATTATACAACAACTATTGTTTGTTTAACTTTATATCCCGAAAGCGTTAATGCCAGCCTCATTTTTTAAGGTATTTCTAAATGTACTGTTATTAAAGGAATGTAAATGTAAACTGTTATGGAATTAGTATACACGTAGCAGTTAAACGGAGCTGCAGTCGATATTTACCTACAAAAGATTTAAACTCGTTGCTACACTTGCTGCGTCGCCCGATACATGAATGAGATCAAAATTTGATTATCTAAATAAATACGCTGTAAGTTTACATTTGAGCCTCATTGTCAAACGACATCGTTTTTAGCGATTGTGTAAATCGATTGATATAAATTAATCGAGCGCGTAGATAATCTTGCGTCTCACGCTTACACACGGCTTGAGCTGATCCACGCTGAACCATATACAGGGGAAGGATGTTGTTTTGTTTTTAAATTTATAATTATACTCATTTCGTTACTATTCTATATATATATATATATATATATTCCATTATGTATATACATGCTAAAATATCTGAATACGAATCACAGATAAATAGAAAATCAAATAATCTGCTAATTACCTCTATTTTGAACTTCTTCGTTCAATAACTCAGCAACGACCAATAGGTGTAAACGATTTAGAAATCAATTGTAGAACATACAAAAAGCAACAAATCGTCCCTCAAAACAATACAAGCGAGATAACCCGAAAAACCAAATGGCGGCGAAAGCTCATAGAAATTCGAGGTCGAGATTTGAGAATTGAATACAAACTTATAGATCAGACATATAGTCATGTCTCAGTTGTTATTGCCCCATAAAGAGAGTGATTGTGACTCATCACAATGCTATTCAAATAATGTTGAATCAACCAAGAAGTGTTATTTCTTTTAGTGTGTAACTTATCATAAGCTAACGTAGAGTAGTTAAAATGATGCAGAGTACAATAAGTACAGGGTTTTGTTTTAAGTATTAAGCTAAGGTGTAAACCGGCCAGGTCTTTGACCGACTGGTCCCAGCCAGGCCATATACGGCTAAGCGAAGGGTGTATAATTATATAAGGCGTGTTGTTCAATATTTTCACAGCATTTCCCATCCCGCTGTAGAGCGCAACGGTCCGGAACTCGCGCAAAAACCGACACCGCATCACGGTCAAATGAAGATGTGTAATTATTTGTTTTTTATTAAACCTATCGGTATTTTTTACGGCCATATATGGCAGTGGCCGCGAGCCAACGCCCGTTTACGTTGTCTGGACTTCAAAATAATAAGTCGGCGTGAACTCACGGCGCGGCGAGACTCCGAGCTCGTAAACACTACTTTTTATTTCTTACATTTCTATTATCTGCTCCCGGAGCGCTAAGGCTACTGCCTTAAATATTTAATCGCTCGATAAGACTTGTAATTACATTGACTCACCGCCGTTGACCGTAGCATCGAAAGAGTCCACGACGATGAACTCTGCGCATAAGTAGTCGGCGCGGTCGTAAATAAACGTATACGTCTATAAACGGTATCGAGGGAATCCAAGCAGAAATTAGCGACGATGCGAATTAAACCCGCACCACGACGGAGTATTATATTTTACAACAAAATACCAATTTTCCTTCAAATCGGCAATAAATAATTTCGCCTGGAGGTGCGCCCGCGCCGCCGACCGAGACGCGCCGCGTGTTAATAGCTGACGAGACGAAAAAAACGTTGTTAAATGAAAACGGCAAACAATTATTATATAAGCCGGTTTGACGTTTAGGGTCCCCCGCGGGCCCAGGGCGCAGGCCGGCGCGGTGACCGCGACGCCCGGCGCCGGCGACGTCGGCCGTCGGATGTCAGCGCGCGCCACACTGCCTGTTATTAGTGCTCAGTAATTGCGTATTAGATAACTAATACTTTACTGTATTTTGCATTACCTTTTTCTGCGATCGCGCTGCATAACTGTACTGGAATACCAAGGTCCCTCGTACCACGATACCCTGCAAAAGACACCATTACTTGCTCACCTTCTGAGTTTTGACGCAATATCACCTTCGATTCAAGCTGACGTTGGATTTATTATAATTGCTTAAACTCTTACAACCTCAGTCGATATATCACTCTGCCATGGACATACAGCACTACAGATCAAATATTATCACAACACTATCAAGGTGGATCCACAAATAAACCACATAATTTGCAACTGATTAAAATGGTCGTATCAGCGTTAAACGATTTTATTGATTTAATAATAGTAAATTTGAATTCATTTCAGCTCATTTCTTTAACTAGTAAAATTATACTATGTCGATAGATACAAACAAAAAAAAAACTATAATAATAATAATAATAAATATTCTTTATTGTACACCAAAATACAAAATAAAGATACATAAAACAAACACTTAAAACTAGTTGTACAAGCGGCGGTGTTATTGCTTAAAGCAATTTCTTCCACACAACTTGGCATGGAGAAGAATCATAGGATAAAAATATAGCTATGGTATACCTACGTAAAAAAAATTAAAAAATAAGATAGGATATAATATTCTTAAGTCTATGTACCACTTGGTACGATTATATACATATCAAAAAATATAAAATATAATAAATACATATAAATATAAATATATATACTATATATATATATACATAAATATAACTTAAAAGCAAATGAGAAATAACATTTGATGATAGCAATAGAGAAACTACGAAAATCGATGTGACTGCAATAAGTAGTGTTCCCGGATATTTTTTTTGAAAATGGGTAAAGTCTTTGCACGTCTCACTTCTAAAGGCAATGTATTCCACAGGCGAACTGCTTGGACAGTGAAAGACTTGTCATAGAAGCCTGTTGAATGCGCAGGTGTACTGAGCTTTAAATTTTCCGATGAGCGCAAAAACCTCGAATGAGTATCATGGTTAAACTGAAAGCGTTTTTTAAGATATAAAGGAGTGGAAAGATTGAAGAGAATACTATCTTTGAGGTAAATCGATGAAAGTTGGGATTCGAACAAAATTCACAAAAATAATGTCATAATTATGTTTACCTACCCATAAACATAGAAGTATAAGTACAAAAAAAAAATTATGACAATATTTGATTTTCAATTTAGTTTGCACCAAATAGATGACTTTTAGCGTTTTGGAACACATTACGTTAGGACGTTTTTAATTGCAGACCCAAAAATCCACCTGCTTTACGCCAATGTCTTCTATAAACGGAGTACATCCTATCATATTTCAATTCATTTCTTTTTTTTCATAACCAATTTTTACATTAGTGTTAAAATTAATAAACTTAATCAACATAATACTTACATACATTAAATGTCACAATATTTAGATACACAATCTACAAATCTATTAAAAATCAATAAATAATACCTAAAATCAGAAATAATAAACAAACGTTTACCTGTATAAAAAGACATTATATTATAAGTAATAGTTATAGTATTTAATTTATTACAAGAGAAAGATATTTAAATTATAATACATTAGACAATGGGTAGTATAGTATATAGATAGAAAGATACAACTTTATTTGCATACCATTCCATTACAAACTAAAGATAACTATTGAAAGATAATAACAATATGCAAAGGGCGGCCTTATCGCTTGACAGGTAATGTCAGGATAAAATAATCATTATTATCAATTCATTAATAAACTAACATAATAATAATCATAAATTAATTCATTAAAAATAAAAATAACAAATAACAAATAAAAAAAAAATATCATGATTTAATTTTGTTGTTTTCGTTTAGGAACAACAAGTCTTGTTGTTTTCGTTTAGGAACAACAAGTCAAGCTGTAATTGCACTTATTTAAAATAATTTTATTTTGTTTAATAGATAATTGAATTTCGAATTATTTTGAAACTTAAAATTTGCACTGCCTGTACCCTCGAGCTGTGCCGTACAACGTAAAGCTTAAGTTCTATTATTTTTAGCAGATCTTTTCTACGAGTTTGCAGTCTGATTTCCCTGTTTCGCAGGGGAATATCAGCAACACATAGTTTGCTGGATAGGAGTTGCTTACGGGAGCAAGTTTCAGTGTTTTTGAAGCTAACCGAATGATTGCCTGAATGATTTCTTAAAATAAGCGTTGCACCATGTAACAAAAACATCACATTCTGACAAAAAATCGCAATTAAATATTACAAGTTACAAATCAATAAACTGTAATACTTATACTACGATAATATGTATAAACAAAATAAACTAGAAATACATAGAAGTAGTCCATTACTCCATTACCGCTCGTAACGCGGGAGCATAGGCTCACCGCTACTACGAGTGCAAACTGGCGAGCTGTAAATAAACCTGAACCTATTTTTGCAAATTGTTTTGACGGACGAATACTAAATAGTACAGTACATGTCATAAGCATACAACTATTTTAAAAAAAATATTAAATGTCTCTTATTATTGGTATTACAAAACAGATTCCTTGTTTCACTGTCGTAAACTTATATGTTCGTGTATACGTATAAATAATATACTAGCAGCTAAAAAAAGTAACGAAGAGATAAATATACTCAGTATTCTAGTAATTTGAAAATACAAATTACTAGTTCCCTTATCTTTCATTTCATAAATAGGGCAATTGTACCTATCACATGTTGCAATGCCTCGTAATTAACATGGAATACTGACATTTTCTCAACTATAATCTTCACGTTTACACGTACCGTATTGAAACCAATAGTAGCAGTAGAAGTTCGGCTAAGTCTAGATAATAAATATTAGTATCGATCACAGTTCGTGCTGACACCTCGCGACCCGCGCCTTCAATTAAATCACTTCTACAAGCCTCCATTAGTAATAACGTCCACGATCGAACTATCGTCAGGTACCTGCTCATGCCCATGCCCCAGACGGCCGATAGGGAAATATTAACACACACCGTTAAAGTAATAACAATAAATTTAACTAGTCGTTTTCGGTCAAATATCTCCGTGAGCCAGTTCTAAACACATTATTAAAATTATATATTATACGTGAACTTACTGTTCAAAGTCGAGTCAAGGGGAATGGCACCATATGTAACTAAGTTTTATGTTTATTAGATGGCAAATGGCCACGCCACCTACCGTTGGTATGTGATCTAACATTTCGTAGATTTTGACGACCTTCACAATGTTGAGATTACTTCGAGATAATACGGTACGCGGCTACCGGAATATTTTTTATTGGATAATTTGCCTTAAACAGGTAAAAACGAGGCCTCGTTATAGCCATAGTTGCCAGTAACATAATATATATAAAAAAAAACCTGAGTATGTTAAAAGTTGAACTGTTACGAAACTGTAGCAGTTATGGTGCGACCACACACGTATTTTTTTGCAGTGGTAGTGTAATTTATGACAGATCGGCCAACATCTGACACACACGTCAGTCGGGAGCATCGTCACAATGTCTACAGGGCAAGAGGCGCGGGCGCAGGTCCGCGCGCGAACCAGGAGCGCAAACAAACCTAACACAAAATGTAAACATTAACACACTCGTAAAATGTATAACTACAAAAGCATTGAGTCGCTGGGCGTGGGCCGACAACATTCAATTATACGCCTTTAACACTTATAAACCGTCAAATTAACATGTCATGAATATTATTTAACTTTTTCTCAATTATGTTAATACGATTGCAATTCGTAAAGTTACGCTGCCCTAGTATTAAGTGGAGAGCAAAAACTGCGGGCGGAGCTTTAGCAAGAATTTGCATACATTACAATACTTAATTCGTAAAGCAGACTTGTGCGCACTGAGAAAAACATCCACACCCGGAAAGGAGCAGAGATCGGCGCGTGCGCAACCGCCGTTGCCGGCCGACTGAGATGACACTCTAAATATTCAAATCAGTCTTATTACCATTTTAAGACAGTGAATCATTTAATGGTGTCAAAAAAACAAGGTGTTTTATTATGTTATTTCTTATGGGTAACGGAAGATTTATTTATTAAGGATTTTAATACATGTTTTTGTTGCTACACATTGTTTTTTTGTTGTCTGTCGAGGCGAGCGGTTACGCTGGTTGGGGCGCTGGATCCAGACAGTGGTATTCAACCTCACAGTTTTAGTGGATTGATTACGAATGATGATTGACGATCTTTATATTCAAATGATGAAATCATTGTCCAACGCGTATTATCATATTAAAACAATGAATCAATTTTATACGCTAAGTAATACATTAAATAGTTTTATGATCGTACTTATTTGTTGTTCCAATCAAATTGAGATTTATGATTGAATTTACATATGAAATGTATTAACATACAAATTGTACTATCAAAAGTGTTGGTTTTATCAAAAAACTGGTAGATTTTGATTGAAATATTACTAGCACCATGCGGCGTTTCTCTATCAATATAAAATAGACAAAAATAACAACATTTTGTTGCCATCAGATTTGATAAATGACTTGAAAGGATCGTTCACAAAACGTTTTTTATGGCAACACCTGTAATTGACATTTTCAAATGCTTCTATAAATCACAGGTATTTAAAGGTTTTAGTTTACTACCGGGCGCGCGTGTCATTGCGCAACTTAAGTACATAATTTATTTTCGCGTCACTAGTCATCATTAACATATACAATAATTTGAGTGTATTTATGTGTTTATTGCTTCGAAAACTGCTGACACTGAGTGGACTAACAAACATATAATAAGATACTTTGTTAACATAATATAAAAGTAATCACGTATTAATTTCGTTGACAGCATTTTGTCTTCACTGTAGGCGGCGAATAGGTGGCGGCCGAAGTTTATACCAAAAAGGTAAGCGAGTGTTAATTATACGTATGACATCCGAAAAAAATATGTTTGTTTGCTATAAATTAAAATTATAAAAAAGGCTATCATGTGGATACCAGAGTAGTTGTGAGAATCCCAGGATGCTTGGACAGGACAAGTATTAATCGTTTGCTTCTCTCAGAAGGACAAGTCAAGTCACAGCTAACGTTAGTATCGTCTAATATGTTGGTATTAGTAAGTGGTAACAGGTTGTTCATTTGTCCATCGCACACGTGACGCGTTTCCTCGTAGGTGTGGTGACCAGCTCTCCTTGAGCACGCGTGCCACACACATACACACACACATACATAAACAAATAATTTTTATAGCTAGTAAGAACATAATACAGTTCTTGTAGGCTATTTATTTGAATTATAAGCTTGACATAATGGCTGATACGCAAAAAATAGAAACATAATATGTACCGACTTGTTCAAATACATTTTCTTTTTCATCTTTGCATTTGTCATCAATTATCTAAGAGCAGATAGTCAAGCTCTTCTTATAGTTATTGATCAAGTCGATAGAAGATGTGGGTGCAGAATACGAAAATCTAGGTTCGATTCCTGGGTCTTTTACATCTGTCGCAACGCATTTTAGCTTTCTTAAACTACACGGTTTCGTTATAATAAAATTGGTATCGTTTACTTAACAGAATAAAATTAAGTGAAATAGACACGACGGTTTTAACATTATTTCGGTTTTAGGAAAGGTATCTGTATCTTTCAACCACAATGTATTGACAATGCCACAATTTTTGAAGTTCTTGCACAAAACTATCAAAATAAATCATAACATTATTTATTTATGTTTATGAAGAACGATGCCCGCTGCGCGTTATGATTTCGCCATACATGATACCAACACCAAATTAGAAGTTATTCTGTACCGTAAAATGTTTCAGCTGTTAATTAGTTTTTGCTTATCTATATTTAGATTAATAAGCCTACAGAGCTAGCAGCACCGTGATGAAACAGACGGTTGCAAAGGAGGCGGCCACGGCTGTTGAAATATGCCACATTATTACATACGCCATTATTTGCGCTAACTGTATCGAGTGCTTGCGAATTGAGACTAGGCTTTCTTTGTCCAAGAGCATACCATAACATCGCACGCAGAGGTGTGTAACGCATATCTCACCTCTTGCGTTCAGGTCTCATGTGATAAGAATCCCAAGTAACACTTATTTTTTGTTTAACTCAGAGCCGAACCCAAGCCTCACGGTGATGGTTTGCAAATTATACAGCTACCGCGGGCATTCGAAGAGTATGACGTATTATATTGTATAATCTGGTACACGCATCTTATGAGACTGCTAATTATATTATTTTGAACAAGGATTATTATTTATTAATTATTACTAAAAGATATTTAGCAAATTCAATTGTGCCTCTTACATTATTTTGGTCCAGTGTCCTGAGAGCTCAGATAATGAAGTTAGTTTGTATCTATCTATGTTTAAATTTAATTTTTGTCTTAAATTTCAAAGAATCTGCACAACTGCCATAACATTAATTTTGTAGTAAAAATATTAACATTTTATTTGTTTTCGATGTTTAGCAGGTCTCCTTTTGAGCAGAGCAATTTGGAAAGTTGGCTCTACGCAAAGACATTATGCCTAATATTTTTTAATGTTTAGAAAGAAAGTTATGTTACAGTTTAAATTTTAAATACCAGATGAGAAACGCTATCCAATTTGAAAGCTGATATATTTCATTAAGTGGTCACTCTTAACTGAATCATTAAACGTTTTAGAAGGTGAGCATCGGTTTGCATATCATACATATTATTACAAATTAAGATCATAATCTACTTTATGATCACTTTTTTTTTGAGTCTCTGTTACGTGTTCTCTAAGATAATTTCTTTACTTTTATGCTTTAACTGCTCATAATGTTTTAACCACTAAACATTCTAGATTAGGCTTAAAAAAGGTTTTTTCATGTTATTTTAAATTATTTCAGCAATTATTTATACTTTTTGAGAATTTGACAGGAAGTAACCTTTTTGATGTATTTTTAATTATTTTGGTAAAAAGTTTTACACCCAAGCGTAATCTAAAGTTAAAGATCTCTAATAGTTTAGCAGCATCGAAACATGATGTATGTTTTGGAAAATTAGAGCAGAAATAACAGATAAATAAGTTGAGCACTAGGATCGGCAAAAACGTATCTACCCCATCTCTGAGAACTGCGGTGGTTAGTGTGAAATCGTTGACGGCACTGATGGCAGTTACAAAAAGACAAACTTGACCGAAGCAGCCAAGGGTGACGTGTGAAGGGTATAAAGATTTCTGGTCATAAATATGTAGGTAACGTTTGTAATGTGTGTGTATGTGTGTGTTCAGGCTAACGTTAGCCGCACTCACCAGTTCAAGAGAACATTTGAAGCAAACTCACGTAATTAAAAACATAGCCGTTACGCCAATTAATTTCTCAAAGTCAAAAGTTGCTGCCACGTTTTCCAACAACAATATTTAGTTACACTGAGTGGTTACTCTCCAAGTGATATAGTAGGTGATTTGTACACGGTGAAACACAGTGTCGGTGGCGTTGTGCAAAGGATGGCTCGTTTTGGAGACTCGATACGGTTTGTAGAGTTTATTGCTGGTGCTGGGAAGCGACGGTCAATTAATTCTGACCGAGTAACAAGCGGCAGATTTACTGTATGGCGTTTTCTCCTGGCCGGCGATTGACGCCATTATTGTCTAATTGGCACGCTAATGTGAAGAGATAGAGGAGAGAGCACGCACGTTTGACTGTTTTGTAGAGTTGTACGATACTGCAAAAATATACTTAATTAGTCTTCAACTCTCTTAAGTTAAAAATTGTAGGTTTATTTAACATGATGCTATTTTCTAAAAAACTTGAGATCAATTTATTAAAGCTGGAATTAGTGTAATCTATAAGCTACGCGTTTATCATCCTCACAATAACTAGCGATAGTTAACATCTCGGAGTTCAGCATTCATTGTTGGTTTTGGCTGGAAGAGTTGTTCGGAACATGGTACTAGAGCGTCGACGTATGGAGTAGTTGGATGAGCATGGGTGCGTGCGAGCTGTAGTAATGAGTGCCTGGAGCGAGATATGGTATAAATGCTCGACACCGGGTTTAAATTAGTTCGGTACATGTGAAGGGAGGCGGCTACTGCACTGCGCTCTCAGATGATACTCATTTACGTGATTCACGAATTGTAACATATTTTTCCTCAAAATTTCTTTCAATATAACCTACACGCTTTAATCTGTTTATGGTTTGACACTAAACCTGTAAAGCAATATAAATAGTTATTTATGGTACAAGTGAGAAAAAGTTTATATTTCTGTTGTGAGTGCCAATTTTAAATCTTGAGCTCGCGAAGTAGTCTTGAATTGAACTACGAGCGTAGCGAGTGATTCTAATAAAGACTAGACTACTTTCGCAAGCGAAAGATTTTAAAAGGACACGAACTATAAATTATTTTTTTTCTTACACGTAACATACACAACTTTTCACCTCTTCCAGTGAGAAAATATAAAGTTCTCGTACTCGTACGTAGATAACTCGTACTCGATTGCTTAACTTGGGATAATTCCATGAAATACGACAGTAATACCGATTCAGAATGCGTTTTAGCGCCTTTTGTAACTCGCCCCTTATAAAATATGTCGTACGCTTTCAAATACTTTTCACGTTATTTTTCTGGTAAAACGCAAACTTCTGTGTTAGGAGTAAGTTGTCTCAACTCTTCTGGATTTCCACAAAGTTCTTCATCACTGGATTCACTATATTTTTTGTTTAAATGTTCCAGTATACAATTAAACATAAACTGAAAAGAATTTATAGTTGCCTGCAATAACTGACACAGACACAGACTTTTTTTTAAAAAAATGCGTTCGGAAATTCGTTCCATAACATTTATTTATAGTCTAATATTAAGTACCTGATTTTAGTTAATTTAATGGTTAATCATGAATATAAAAACATTAAAATACTAAATAAGCGTGAATTTATATATTTTCAAAATAAATAAAGCGTTTCGTTTGTAGTTATTTAATAAAATTTATGTCAATGTTTATTACTAACCTACATGGTGGCTCGAAAACGATCTTTTTCGTGCTGGTGTGGTGAAAAAGATATTGTAAAACCTTTTTCTACAAAATATGTAAGCTTAACGCTACAACTACACATTATGCATTATTAGCTAAAATAAATATTATTCACATAAGCCAAGCGTCCTAATAGCCAAAGTCAGTGAATATAATATGAATTGACTGATGTCTATAATATTAATATAATAATGATGACTAACGCTTATATGTCTACTTTGAGCAAAATTTGCCTTTTGCAGGAGCGCGTTGATGTCTTTTATAGCGCAGTCCGATTTACACAGCCTTAAAATTTTGCACTTTCTCTCGAATTAATTCAAACCCAAGTACTTGTGAGTTGACTTCGCAGTCCATCGCGAAACAAATTAAAATAATTATTAATATTATTAAAATATGAATAAGTATATATAATATTATTTTGCAATAATTATAAACGACACTGTTATACATACTTAAGAATCGTATAATTTATAGTAGCTATTAAAACTTGTGTCAAATAAACATGTCACCTCGTAGAGAAGTCGCCTTGCTTGTATTTCGAATAATTTTCAATGTTATTTCATCGAAGAATTAAGTTAGCGTTATAATGTTCATCAGTGTAGGTATAATCTTATCTTTGAAGTTATTTTGATTGCTGTACTAAGAGAAAATATACTGGTTTCACGTGTTTTTATTAAATCATATTTATACAACTTTGCTATTTCTGTAGTACAGATTTTAATCTTTTTGGTATTAGAATATCGGCTTTAGCGCCTCCTTTATGACGACAATAACATTGTCACACAGTCGTAGTGGTAACTTTAATATGTTTGATATCTGTTCTGATTGAAATCAACAATGTGAATTATTCAACGCTTCTTGGCGTAGAATTTAGTAGGTCATTTTAGTAACGTAACTTCAGTAACTTTCAGTCAATGGTATTTTCATACCTTCCTAGGTATGAAAAATAGGTCATTAGTTTCCTAAATGGTTTGCAAGTTACTCTTCATGGCTGGTGTTATTGGCAGCCACTACAGTCATTAAGTGTGGAATCAGTTAATTCGCTCACACGTGACCAGTATGGTAAACTGTGGTTATACTCACTCAATTAGAGAGGGCCGGCAGTAGTCAATATTATCTTGTTAATTACATGATAATGATGATCAATGCTAATCAATACATATAATGTTTAAACAGAATCCGAAGACTTGTTGAATGACTTTTCAACAATTAATATGTAAATTCCTCAAAATAGTTTTGATAGGCGCATATAGGACCCGTTAGATAGTTGTAAAAGGTAGATAAGGAATTCGAAAGAAAGTTTCGCCAACTGGGCCTAGAGGCCGGTGGAGGCTCGATTATTTTTATTTTAATATAAAATTTAATCCGAACATTAAGCAAGGCAGCAGGCGTGACAGGCGAAATCGTAATTAACGGCTCGTATGAACTCGTATTCACTCGTATCTCGATCTAAGCTCTCGTACGCACGAGCTATGGCCGAGGTTTGGGTGCGCGGGCGCCGACCCCGGCATGCGGCACTTCGGCACATGCACTATGTCGCATGCTCAGATTTCACTCCTCTTGGCCGGGTTTTCGATGGCTCTTCAAGGGCCACCGCTAGTTTTAGTGATAACCAAATAGTGCCTATTCGTTCCCGCGTACTACTTGCAGATGCACTTGGGAACACGGAATTTTGTTTCATATGTAACTTTTATGTAACGCCGTGAATTAAAACATACCTACATTAATCGTCAAGAAACTGTTATATCAATTAGTACTAACTGCATTAGAAATTATAACAAAACACATTGCATTTATATCAATAAATTTCTCAGAGCCGTCGTTAGAGATGATGATGATTTCTAAATGATAACTGAAAAGTCAAGTAAGTAATCGGACTTCAGAAGTTAAAACTATCAGTCTTTCTATTGTAATTTTTTGTCAATAATATACGACTTTTCCCACCAAAACTACACGTCAAGTGTAATATACTACATACACCGATAATGATTAATCAAAAGTTTGTACAGCCTACTATGAGTGGCTGACAGCTCACTGATTTATTGATGGATAATAATGTACCAGACACGCATACCTACCGCCACCTCCGCGAGAACGCACCGCACTGATGTTACGTCGTCTATGGATATTTAATTATACCCTTCAAGAACTTGATTGAAAAATTAAACTAAATACTGAACTTTTGCTGCAAACATTACCATTGGGGTTAAACATTATCATTTATTCCAACTGTGTATCTTTTAGGAAAATAAATATTAAAGAAAATATAACTGTTCTCTATTGTTTCGCATATTACTCGCCATCATTTAATTTTTCATACCTTTATTTGGCATAATGATAATTGCGGATATTATTAATTTTGTCTTATTTATATAAAACTATTATTTAAATTTTCACCGCTATTTAGTTAACAAAAATCCAGAACTCCACAAATGCCTGATACACTTATTATACCTATACTAAGACTTTTATTAATATAAACTAATAAGTAACATAATATATCTTTATTTTATCTCAGCTTATCTTATCTTATCTTATCTTATCTTATCATTACACAAACATAACATGACGCCTATTATTACCCAGAAGGCAGGTGTATAACACCTAAATTTGACCTGTTATCAAATCAATATCAAATATTGATCACACAACGTCACCTAGTCCAAAACTAAGCAGAGCTTGTACTCTGGGTACTGGAATAATATGTATTAGTATCAGTTATTCCAGTACCCATGTATGTACTAAGACAAAACAAACCTTAGTGTTCATGGACACGAAGATTTGTCTTGAGCGGGAATCGAACCCGCGACCTCTGTGTAGCAGGCAATTGAACTACCGACTCCGCTGTCCGGTCGTCAAATGTTAAGGACAAGTAAAACGGGCACAAATCCGACTCCAAAATTCCGAATAATACTTTTGCCCGACCCGGGAATTAAACTCAAGACCTTGCGGTGAGAGGCGCATACGCTAACCACTAGACCGACGAGGCAGAGAAACTAATAAGTGAGATAGTATAAAAGTGTAGGTCGGTTTGAGAAATGAAGGCCAACCACCATTGCTTTGAAATTGTAACTACAGATTTCCAAATCCTGTATTGTTATTGCTTTATAAATATTGAAGGTTAGTGCTGGGTGCAGCTGCAGTAATTCAGTCACTGTATCGTATCGCCATGAAGCAGCGTTCACACTGTAGCAAATGCTTCACAGCGTGTAAAGGCATTCGTCAATTGCAGCATAAATCTCGGAGATTGCCCATTACCGCTCCGCTCAGCCCCTCAATGTGAACCGTCGCGATGATTAAACAATATCATCCACTAAATTATAACTCATGAGTATAATTAGGTCTGAAGAACAGAAATCACGTTTTTTGAGCTATTTTGTGATACAATCTAAGAACAGTTGTTTAAAGGCTGTTATAATTTTATTGTTGGTTGGTTGATTGTTGGTTGGCTGTTATAATTTTATTGTTGGTAGGTTTTATACATACATCAACTCGTAAATCAAAGCTATTAAAACTCTTGTTCTTCGTGAATATTAATTGCATCTAAATCATCATAAATGATGTGTTCGATTAAAAATGGATATTTTTGTTACAGTGGTTATCATAGTAGGCGCGAGGTAAATAGTCGATTCAATATTTTTCAGTGCAATATTTTTATACGCGTAGGCATAATGAGTACAATGAATAAGCTATTACTCTCCTGGATATGCTGTCCGGACTAGGATAAAATTTTATTTCGAATTTTTAAGCACCAATCTGTCAACATGTTAAATTTACTCTGTCTGCATATCACTATTTTTTTACTAGATCACAATTATTAACCGCAAGCTTGTTTACTGCATCTGTCGAAGAAACAAACCTATCACTTCAAAAGCTTAAACACCGCAAACAACAATCAACAACTTATCAACGAGTACTTACCACAATGGTACGACACTTCTAATGCAGATGCGTTGATATCCCGATAACGGACAGAGCCGCGGCGGCTTCAAACCTCCCTTATCAACCGATCGGTAGATACCATTGCCGATAAGCTGCCAGCCCTGGCCGCTTGTCACCCGGTGTAAACCACTCTTTACTTTTAAATAGCCTGCTGTTAATTGCAATATCTGCAAAGTTTATTAATTGAAAAGTACAAGTTTTTGTTACCTGTATTGTGAGTACTGACAGCCCAGGGTCCAACAAGCCACTTATAAATTGGCGGTGTTTTAAAAACATGTTCAGTCATCTGTTAACTATGGCAACAAAGTATAGGAATCAATATTTAAAATAATCGTCATCATTGCATAACAGGGATCTAATATCCCTGTTATGCAATGATGACGATTGTTTGTGAAATTATCGCTTTCATTGTAAAATCTTCTAGAGTTAAAGTATTCCTAGTTGTTCAATGGTGCGCGAAGTAATTCAAGTAGACGTAATATTATTTATTGTAAATACTCACACGAGTAGCAGAAGTAGGTAGCTAGTGTGCATACATAAATTGTAAATTTATTGTAGGTATGTATTATCTTTTATCTATCTAATTATCTTTATTTAAATTTAGAATAATTTATATCCAGTTGCGTGTGTGTGAGCTAGATGTTATTCATTTACTAACAGTGGAAACTTGTAATTGGCCATGTTTTATTATGTATTATCACAATATCTTGTACTAGCTGTAAGTTTTCCTAAAATATTAAAATAAAATAAATAAATAAAATGCGTACGAACACGTTAGGGTTAAGGCTCTCACCACCACGGCAATACAGTTATCTCTCTATTTATAGAATTCCCTTTTTGTTTAACATTATCTGGCATTAACGCTATCGCAATCCACCTTATCTCTAGATTATTATACATGAACACAAATGAACACAATCTCTAATATAACGGGACCATTCCACGTGTAATGAGGTGTCTTCACTTCACCGTAAATGGCCTTTTGGTGTACAATACGTCCGATTTCACCAAAACTTATCTCAACTTCAACATTATCTAAATTATGTTCAACTTTTATCATCTCTTCAACTCTTAGATCTTTCGGCAGTTTTTGTTTACTTTCCTTGGTTTCCAATCACTAATAGCTATAACCCAAATCGAAAGTATCAATTACCACGAGTTTCTAATTTGTAAACGGCAACAAATTACACATCGTACGTTCGGGCTTAATTTTAGACGTGACGCAAACTACGTATAAAATATTACAGATAGACTCGAGAAAAAAACAAAAACCTGTAGTTGTTGTGTGCGTCGGTTTCGTCATAGCGGGGTTAGTGTCACCCAGCGCGGCGCGGGCGCAGAGGCGAGCGCATTGCTCGGTAATGAACCAGCATCGGGAATAAATAATAGTACACGTGAGCGCCTTATAAGTTATGTTAATACATTACGAGTTGACGCAAAACGCAGCCACAACACGTGGCTACATCGCTACACCGCTGCACCGCCTCGACACAACTTACACCTTTAATTACTTCACTTAATTGCAACTTCATTCCAAAAGTTGCTTTGAAGGCATTTAGACTATTTTATTATACATTCACATAAAAAAGATATGGCCTTTGTTAACATTAAAATTATGAAGAAACATAAAAGCAAACAGTGGGAGCTTCAACAGCTCGAAGCCTATCATTTTACCTTTTATTGTAAAAAATAATCACAGTTCCGAGTCCATAACGTAGAAGCGGTAAGGATAATAAAACAGAAATCTGTGATTTCTATAAAAACCTCGTAAAACCGAGTATGTCATTGTTTTACGAGTGGAGATAGAGACATCATGTTAGTACTGATTACAGTGATTTAAATATTAGTGGTTGTGGCATGAGACCGGGTGGAGTCCGGAGCCGGAGCGCCCACGGATTGCCGTGACGGAATGATCGACAACGCGTGATGGTTATTCGTAAGCTTTTATATTTCTCGTACATTTTTAACAGCCTAATTTTAATTAGCGACAATATCATAAGTATGATCTTAGAAACCCAAGAATGCCTTCAGGAAATATACTAACTTGTCATTAAATATACTAAGTGCTCAATGCGAATCAATTTTGCCTTGGTCGAGTGAAATTTCTGCAAATCCTAATCTACATTTCTATGTTAATCATCACAAAATCACCGGTATTTAAATTGAATATGTTCAAATATAACCACTGGATAAGTTTTAATACCTTAACATTGCATCCAAATAAGCATTGTAGCAAGCTCTAAATTACTCAAATAAACATATCAATAGATCATTCACCATTATTTAAACCCGACCAAAACATTAGCTTAAGAAATTCATATTAGTCGTTAAACGGGTTGAACATTAATATTATGTATTTATTTATTATTTATTGAAAAAACACTAAAGAAATATAAAGTTACATTAAATAAATTGAAAATATATACAAAGATAAAAATAAAAAGACAAATATTTACATTAAGTTAGGCGTCATAGTATTCCTCCGCATCGATCCCGGTTGACGTTAAACTATTTTTGAAATGGTTTATTATTATGACTAGTTTAAATTATCATACCCACACTAAATATACCTAAATTGGAGAATATAACTCAGCTATAGAGCTTTTAAAGACAATTTGGCAACATTCAAATAATGACAGCTCTACGCGTCTCAAAAATAAAGCAGTTGTAAAAGCCATTCCATTTATAACAGTAAAAGCGAATGCTAACACTAATAACAATCTCACTGGCTACAATTTAAATAATACTTTATTTTATTATTTCCAAATTCGTGATGGCCAAAATTTGTTGCACGGAAGTGAATTTGAAACGACCGAGCGTCATTGTAAAACTTGATCAAGAGCACTCAAGGTGAAGACAGAAATAAATACAATTTAATTACCTACTCCAAAAACACACAAGGCAATTTTTGTGAGGTCCTCTCACGAGCCGCTGCCAGCTGTAGCCGTAGCGAAGGGAGCATTGCATGTCCTTGCATAGCTGCGCTTGCATCGCTTCCTGTGCGCTCATTACTAACTAGATCAGGTCTACGGGTGCCGCGTTGGTGTTGACCAATATTTTTGTAATCCCCGGACATCTCAAGTGTCGTCGGTGCGCTACCAGCTGGAGCCTCCCGTCCCTGCACCCACCTCCTCACCGCAATCGTCCACAACGCAAACATCGGTAGTGTATGTGTTGTTTTGTAAACGATGTTTGCTCAATCGTCGTCAGTTTGCTTTTTTTCTAGTGCCGCGAGCCATGGCCCTCGTTTGTTGTGTACCTTGGAACGGTTACCAGCTCCGTTACCGGCCTCGGACACTCGCCCTATAATTTTACCTAAACAACGTTCTAAACGACTTATTAATTATACGTTATCGATTGTCCAACGCTCATTAATTTGCCAAAATACCAGAGACGAAATCGTAAAATTTTATGTCTCCGAGTCATGGACGAGGTTATAACAATTTTTAACTATCGAATGATTTATTTTATGGTCTCTCTAATGGAATTGTTGGACTTTAATAGTAAATATTTAATTGGTTGATGTTACCGGTTTTTGGCGATGTCTCTTTAACCCTAGCGTTCCTTATATAACTTGCTTGCGTCACCTTGAGTGGTTGATTTCGCTTCCTAAAGTCGTTTTAAGTATAAAATGCTACTTTAGATAAGAAATAAAGAAATCGCGGTTACGGTATGGTTCCATTAGAATGTTTTCATCAACTTGCGAGTCATGAGAATTCGATTTTGGATCCTTATTTTTTAAATGATTTAATCTAATACTGTTTTAATTTTATACTACACGTGCAATAACCCATTTAACAAATATTTTGTTTGAAATTGTCAAAGTTGATAAGGATTTAATTAGTTAATAGAGCAAGCAAATTTTTACTTAAGTGTTTTGAAATGTCTATACAAAAATAATATTAAGGTGGAACATGTATCTCCTTTGTTAAAAGTACAATAAAAGCGCATGTATCGTACATGTTCTCAAACAAAGTGTTAGTTTGTGTCTCCCACGCGCCACACACTGGGCCTGTTGTTAGGTTTTCGGCCGGTGCAGGTATTTATTGTGTTAACCTACAGACGAAGACTACGTTGTACGACTAACTCAAGCGCGTACTTACTCAAATACTCAATTTTATGATTATGTTTGTCTCGTAGACATCAAGCGCCAAAGCCGTAGTAGATAATAATAAAATTATAGAAAATGCTATGACGGCAATTTAATTAAATTTAAATAATATACGTCTTGTTTTAAACAGATACCTACTACCAGTTTAGTAATAATAATAAAGTGCTGATACGATCATTATTGAAGACATGCAATACGGAAACCTAAGACTTATAATCGAAAATGGCGGAAACCAAAAATTAACGAATATATTAAATATTATATATTATATACTAAATGATTCACATAATAATATTATAATTTTTACGTTGTTAACACGCCGTATATTGTCCGTTCAAAATAAACTTGAGCTATCAAATCAGATCAGAATAGATCTGGTGTCTGGTATCATATCACAATATCTAAAAAGCAAGAAACCATAAATAAACCGGCACCACAAGTATTGTCCGACAATAAAGTGTATCATTTAAAATGGTTCCGTGGCCCGTCCCGTTGTCTCATGCATAAAAACAAGCTATCGGGTAAACATTTTTATTTCTTAATATAAACATATCAACGGAACATAAATCACATCTGATAAATATTTAACATGTCTATAAAAACTTAAATTTCACGCGACAACACTGTATTTATGTAACGCATTTACTTTTTTGTTACAACTGCAACATCAATAAAATGTTTGCTTTGCTTAGTAAACCCTTCTATGTGACTTGAGAATTATTTGACACCATTTTTTAGAAACTTGACATATTGTTGTACAAATGTTAATGAGTGAGATATCTACTTTTATGAAAAGTTTGGTTCTTGATATACCCATAAAAATGACATAAAATGAAATGACCGTTTTAAAATCTCGTTGTATATTAATAAAACTGTGAAAAGATCTTTCACCAAAGCCAATACGACGACAATATAATAAGGCTACCGAATCATTTTGAATTAATAAATGCTGCAGTTAATGTATACATTACACACCATAAACATTTTGACAATCTCATTTTATGTTACATCTAAAGGACAGCTAAAACTTAAACGAAAGGAAAGCTGAAATAGTTTAACGGACTAAATTTGTCACTCCATGACCTCAAGAAACACAGGAACACTTACCATGAAATATTGACAAAGTGACGAGTCTCGTCAATCTAGAAGCGGCATGCCCAATATTGACTGTCCGCGGCCGCAGCACCACAGCACGACTTCTGAGGAAGTGTCAAATAAAAACGTTGCTTTCAACTAATTCTCATCTGATTGTTTTTGTTAATCACCTCAATGAGTTGACATATCGTTTATGGTGTAGTAATATGGCGGATGTTGGTTCATTGCACCTCTGCTGTGCTTGCTCGTGTGTTTGTGCAGTGCGTAATGGCGGAGGAGGCTCACGGATGTGCGTATGCGCGTGCGCAAATATTGGATCTGCCGAGCGTTACCGAGAGCTGCCGAGAGAAGCCGAGCCCAAGGTCAAAGGCAAATAGATAACGAGTGGAATGCTCTTCGTGATGTGTATTCGGTGCTCGCTACTACTGGACTCAGCACATTCCATTCCGAATATATCATACTTATTATTGAATTGTTTGTGAACGGCTTTTAGAGGGACGACAATTTTATAGATATGAAAACGAGCAAATTGTTCGTTTACTTAAGTGAAATGTATTAAAGTTTGCGCGACGCCACTTTAGAGGTAATGCGCACGATAAAACGATAATGGCACGAAATGCTCGGACGCGGCGATGTGCTGCACTCAACACCAATAGGTTTATTGACTATAACACTGGTAAACAGCAATATGTTGTACTACTAGAGATTTTGTGAACAAGTTGTCTGAAGTAATAATCATACAAAAAAGGATTCCTAATTTTAGATAAGCAGAATTGCAATAAAACGCTTCTATTTTTCCATATTGTTAACAATTTAAGATGATCAGCATTTCTTTCGGCGCTTGTGATGAAATCTTAGATGGTATCAGCACACGTTGATATAAATAATAATGTTTATTCAGCGTAACTCGGTGCGGTGCGGCACGGTGCGCACTCACGCGGTAAAAACGCATAAATATCGCTTATCGCTAACACTTCGCCACTTATTACTCGCCCGTTATCCGATTTCATGAGTTAATCTGCACAAAACGTATCGGTTCTCTTAGTGTGGATTTTATCCTTAAAAATAATGTTTCCTCAAATTATTAACTAAAGGTTAATTATTCAAGACAACAGGATCTAAAAAGAGTGCTGGCGATAGCTCAGTACAAAAAAAGCGGCCACCCTGCAACCCTGAAATGTAATGCCATTCTTTCTCATCGCGCACACATCTTCTTAGCAATTAGGATTGGCGATAGAGCTAGGCTGACAGCTCTCGTCTTCTTCAATCATCTTTTTTGTTTTTATGATAAAGCCTTACACTATGATCTCCAAAATGATAATTATTCTAATATATATTTTATACAGTAACTGCTTGATAAATATGGTATGTCCACACAAAGCTAGCGAACACATGACTGAAGGTAAAAAGCGATCAGATTAGCGTATTGTGGTGAGTCCCGAGTCCCGAACAAACTCAGGTAAAAGACAGGACAGGAGTCTTCGCCGTGTCACGTGACCCCATTCCTGCTGACTGTTGCAGATGTGCTGCTAACAAGTTGTAATCTATATTACAAGCGACGCTCCATTTAAAGATCAAAGATGCTTTAAAAAAAAGATACGATAAAGAAAAGAATTACCTAGACCAGACAAATTGGTTTTATAACGTCACAAAGGTAGTTTACCTAGTTTTTATTAGATTTTTCATGTTTAAGTCTATTTCATATACAAGTGAGGGAAGATTGCAAGTAACATCGTTGCCTTATTGTAAATGACAAGTAAATGGACAGTAGTAAATTGAGAGACGAGCGTCTATTTAACTGATCCCGCTCTCTACTCAACCCGTGGGATGAGTTGACTGGTTCAATTATTTTATTATTTTCTCTAGTTAACTCATCCCGCTTTCTAATTAGACATGTGAGGTAAGTGAAAAGTGTTTAAGAAGGCCTATAAAAGTAGGGACACTAGGCATACACTTTTACCGTTTACAAAGTTCAAACAAATTCCACACATTCCATCATACATGTACCTAGCTGTAATGACATCACACTAACACCTGCACTTCGTTCATTCACTCATTCAATCTTTCTTAATCTCAGTCATTCATCAGTTTGCCGCGTTGATTAGCGTCCATAGGACCGATATACCGACATTACGTCAAATCACACCGTACTGTTACACTCTTATATTGACCGCTAGATCTTCAAAACGAGACATTAAAATCACCTTTATATAGTTAGTAGTAAGTGCTATAATGGTGTGGTAAAGTGATGTAGTGCGATCAAACAGAGTTGCTGTTCACACCAAATAGTATTTTGTCTTTGAGCTGCCGTGTTTCCTCATTCCTGGCGTGATTATGGATGTAGATCATAGTGTTCTATTCTACGAGATATTAGCCTATGAGAAGAAAAATCTGACAGTAATTTATTTGAGTAAGTAGGCACCTGCTTTTCATAGCACACTGTAATATGCATAATTGCTTATTAAGTAATCTTATTTTTTTTTGTAACAATGACTGAAGTAGGTATAAATTAATTGAATACCTTTGCATTAGTAATGCAAATCTCAACAAGAGTGTGATTCATCTGTGCAGTAACTTTTGTGTCAGTTGACAGTTCACATAAGACAATGCATGGTTAATTCGTTTATAGTACGGCTACCATGTTTTATAGAGATAATCGATGACCGGGATCAATTCGGATGGATTTCCACAAAACTTGGCAATCTTAAATATTCAAATGCCTTTGTCGGTGAGGTCGATAACAATATATTTGGTAGTTGAACTTATCTCTCACATTTATGTTCTTGATGAAAATAGTTTGTGATTAATTAGGTTTACTTTTGGTTTGCGTTGTACTGAATCTCTTTTACCCTTACTTACCCTAGCTATGACTGTTATGTAGTGTAGCGTGTAGCATCAGCAGTATTGTTGACATCGCGCCTACCGGCCGGCACACAGCTTCACTATTATTGATTCTACGAATACTTCTGATGGTTTGTTCGTTACTTTACTTTCGACACAAACTGTTAAGTATTTACTTTTTTTGGGAAAAGAAAACTTCTTTGTTTTAATCAAGTGATCAGAATAGTATTAGTTAATCCAGTAACATTGTACAACTATTAATTGTATTTGCTGTTCATAACCAAAACGCTACTTTGTTTGAATGTCAAAGTGAACACTAATATAATTAGGTGATACACTTAAAAATGGAATATTAATAGACGCTATATTAAATTGGTAAATAATTATTACAAAAATAGGAAAATTAAAGTAAGTCAACAGTAAATCATTGACGCACACAATAAGGACTTTGCTCTATTAAGCTGTCTGCAAAATAATTTTTAATCGACAATACGACCTGTGGCAGTAGGTAACTATTTAATATAATCAATATTTTTGCATGAAGAAACGTACATAACCTACCATTGTTATGTATCGACCTCGTTGCGGTCATTTTGTTTGCGAGCGAATAGGTATGACTCGCATTAATTAAACACATTTTATTCTTGAAACAAAATGGAAATACATAGATAAACCGTTAGAAATTCGTTATTTATTGGCGGGTCCGATGGTGGTCAGTGGTGGTCAATGGTCTTTGGATATATTTGCCCTCACACCGTGGCGTCTCACATGTATTTATTACTTCCTGAGTGCGACAAACGTCCGTAATTGAGCGATCACGACCAGCCCATAACTCGCGGCGAGCTATCGAATTACACGCGCAACCCTATCCCAGAACATTCACCATTGCCTTTATTCTTTGGCGCCTTCTTTCAGATGGACAGCGCCCTATCTCGTTCCCCCTTACAAGTGAAGCTTAAGGTATGAAAAGAATAGATGATCGAGGGACCATAATCGGTACGCAGGTGGAAATAGTGACCACCGGTCACTAGGGTTATCAAATTACCGATGATGCGATGTAAAATTTATCGATACATGGCGCGTGTAGCGGGTAACGCGGTGAATCGGTAAAGAATTATTGTGGGACGAAAGTGACCGTTGTCCGCCAAATCACTGGTCGTTGTCGTTCGTGTGAATTCATTTGAAATTGTAATTGTGTTTGAAGTAGGGACACGGGGTCAAAGCGAAGGACAGCTCGGGCATACGTACAAAAACGTACGACGAACACTACGTATTGTCTTTGCTTCGTCTTCCTGGATTGTATACTAAGGGCAATAGCAAGTTCAAGATCGTCTGTGTTTCAAAGAAAGCAAAACTAATTCATAAAAGAGCAATTAAGGGCCAAAGTCTCAAGCCAGCTGACCTAGTATGTGGAAAAATATTGCGCACAATTAGCATTATGCGTCCGCACCGTTGTATCGCTGTATCGTTGTTGTAATAGCAGGCGATAGAGATGCGGGCTTAATTATTGTAAAACGTTAACTAAGCGGTTAACTATTATAAATTACGTTTTGTAAGTAAAAGGTGTTGTACTTAATGGTGGTGAAAGATATAATGTAACATAGGTACCGATGGATGCATACCTATACCAGAAATGCAATGTATTGAAACAACATGCTGTATCAAAAGTAGGATGCCTTGCCTTCCCAATTTGTAATATATAGAAAAATAAAATAAATATTAAATATTACACATCTTATTGTTTAGAGTTTTGAATTCATATTTGCGTAAAAAGTGGAAAATCTACAATATTTTGGCAGCCAATTGATTGAGGCTGTTCAGCATTTCTCAAGCTCGCCTACACATGTTCTACCAATTTTATAACTAAAAACCGTATTTACTATTTGCTAGTTTTCTTGGTGGACATAACTTATAGACAGACAGATCGATTTAAACATCTCAAGTGTGGCGTTCGTCCATAGACAGTGATTAGTGATTACCTCCAAAGTGCACACAAATGACGCGGTAATAAAGTACGTTAAATCCTAATATAAATATCTAAGTTCGGCCAATTAACCCAGAGGAGAGGTGGAGCAACGAGAACGGGTATCACGCTGTGAAGACACAATTTATGACGGACCAGACCAAGCCGAATTAACCGAATGGTTGGAACTATCTATACCAACTAATATATGGTACAGATGGGTCGTTAATAGTCGTTATGTAAACTTAAATATCACAGCGGCATGCGGCATCACGCACAAATGTTTTTCTGTATCTATAAGATCCAGAAAAACATTTGTGCGTGATGTCCCACTGCTTGGCTCGGACTTCTTAGCACTATGAGAGAAGGTTGAGGCCATAGTACACCTTTTGAGTACTTTTCAGGCACTCCAAGGCATGTCAGGTTTCCTTACAATGTTTTCCTTTACCATTAGCGAGCGATAATTTATAATGATAAATACACACATATCTTCGAAAACACGAACCTTAAAGCTGAGAGCAAGCACAGAGGTGTGTGCCGTGGGATCGAACGCGAGACCATTGTTTTCGCAGTGCTACGGTCTCCCACTCGGCTATCGCTAAACAAAACGAAACATATGAAAAAATAGTTCAAATTCAGAAATGTGTCTAAAGTGAATTGTGAGACTTTATGAAAAATTGATGTCGTTTTCGTAATGCGAAATCAGACGGTTTTTAAAATAATGACAGTTTTGCACTGGATCAGACATTGAAACCAGAGGTCTATGATTTAATTTCAATCCTAAAAGTCGAACCTACGTACATAGTGATATTAATGAAATTGCATACATTAAGTGAATATATTGCTAGTAGGAACGTGGGCCTTCTGTACCTCTACATCACCGTTTTCTCATAGGTACGATAGATAAGAGACAGTATGGTCAGATCTCCTGGCCCCGTAGAGTTGCGACACTCAGTGTTCAATTAACCACAGTCGATAATTCAACCACGGTGTCACACGGTTGAGATTCGATAAGTTTATATGTTAAATGTTGAAAGTCTTATTTCCAATATTGTGTAATAGGTATGACCACTGTCAATTATCATTATTTTCGGGTAAAAATTATCTGAGTGTCTGCTTTATAGGACCAAAATAATATACGTGCCTGATGTTTTTCTATAAATAAATCTGATTTATTCGTGCTAAGAAATATTAAGCAGATACCTGAGATAGATGTCAGTTCCTGTCGCCATAGTCTTCGGGAAGTAGTAAAAATCGGTACCTAAATTTGATACTGATCAAACATAAATTGTTGACTTCAGTTTAAACATGAAAGCTATATATATACCTATATTCGTCTCTTGCACCTGTGTGTGATATGTGAAGATTGGACTCCATCCATTGAAAGGTTTGTCTTTATCATCATTTAAGTCGAGTGGTGGAAGAAGCGAAAGTTAGTGCCTAGTTTTAGATCGTGGTTTTGTTTATTTTGGTTTAATCACCAGATATGTTGTCCTGTCATTTTTTCGAGACTGAATCAAAAATGATTACCACAACTAGCATACTTTTGTCAACGTATAACATAATTATAGTCTAGTCCTGTTAAAACAACTGCTCCGCCTACGTGTGGAGTACGCCTATTTGACTGATACTTTGTAGGTTAGAGTCTAGGTAATATGCTGCCTCGTGCCTCGGTATGTTATTTATTTGAGAAAACAAACACTAAAACGCCATTTAGGCTCTGCAGCTGATAGAAATCAATAAATCACACGCAACAAGAGACTCAGGTATTCAAAGCTGCTTCTAAGTGAAGGGAACATTTGTAATGTATCGTAAATTATCGATTAAAATCGGTCCGGGCTAGACAAAGTTATGTACGCACTGCTCGAGCACTACATCAATCCTGCGTGTAGGCAGCGGCCATTCCTAAATATAAATTATATTGACATTTACGCAAATACTATTATTCAAAGTATCGCTCTATAGCTTAATATCGGCTCGGCCAGAAATTTGGGTATATTCCACCCATCAATAGGCCCGATGGCCGCCAGTCGTATCGAACGATCAATAAGTTAGAATCAACAGTAACAGTAGCCAAATAACTCGCTCTAATCCGAGTCGAATCGGTGGATATTTTTCAATAACGCACGGAATCGATGATCTGAACCATCGAATAGTTAGCCGGGACTCGAGCGCTCGTTTCGTTTTTTTTGTGTGGGAAACATTTCGTTTTTCAATCACAAGCTAACCTTTTTACGGCGCGGGGAGTACGGCAAGGCGATAAATATCGAAGCTTATGGGCGCGGTCAGCTTTGAAGTGCACGTTTTATCCAGATTGCTACACAATTTTTGGTTGTCCGTATATTTCGTGGCGGCCACAGACGCGTGGGCAACAGAGTACACATTTGTTTTACTCTGCACTGCCTTGCTAAACCTTGCGACATGATAATCACAACATTCTTGTTTTATTTTTATTTGCAACTTAATATATCAAGAATGAAAGCCTACTTTAAAGTTGAAGGTTAAAAATAATCCTAATTTTTACTATTGTCAGTATAAGATGAAACATTTTTCAGTGTATGAAAATGCACCGAAACCCCCCTACATTGACGCTCGTAAGTCGAGTTTGATATTACCTAAGTATTTTCAATTAAAGCCACTACCAATAAGTTTGCGTAGTTTTTATTTTGTAAAATTCAAAAGTTTATTCGTGAAGATCTATTATTGGCTGTCTGTTACTAATTTACGTTAAGCTATTCAAATTGTTACATGCTGTTGATTTTCCTATAAATAAATAAATAAATAAAAATTGATCTCCGGTCACATGTTGAAACCTCTAAATTGCAAAATTCTCTCGTTTTAAAGCTAGCTCAATTTGTTACGCAATAAGAATTACGTTTCTGCCAAGAACTCTTCCGGATTAAGACAAGTGATGTCCGATATTTGATGTTTTGGCAATTTGTATGGTTGCGCAAGGATAGCGATCATATCCTTATCTAAATTGGTAGATTTGACAATAAACAAATTAATGTTGTCTTTGTCGCTGAACGATAAAACATTTTTGCATTGTGATTGGTGCATAATTATTTTGGGTAACGTAAAAATCACACAGTTAACAAACCCTAAACGTTGTTTGAAAAAAAGTGCCGTGGAATATATCAACACAAAATTATGCTTAATGCGTCTTATCCATTTGCAATTTAATTTTAACTAGTCATTAAATGCTCGAATCAAGGCAATAATTTACAGTGTTTATTATGGTTTTAAGATTTTTAAAGCATAAATTCTAATATAGAAAAAATACACTGATAATAGCAAATGTGATTTTAGTTCAGAGGGTCAATTGTAATTTAATTTATCAAATAGTGTAGTTGTTCATTTGGTATAGAATCATAAACATCGTAGATGGTCCCAGGAGGTCACGTTACATAAACATCGGTCATTTATATTCATGGCACCCGAAACCAAGAATTAAATTTCAATATTTATCCAATAAAGTGAATCGACTTGATAACACAACTATTTGCAAATGACAAACTTGAATAATTCAATAAATTAACCATTTGTCCAAGTGTTTACGAGCTAACCATATTTTTAACGACTCGGAAATCAAATCTGGTAGTCAGGAAGTGTTGCGGTTTCTTTAAATGCTCGACTTACAAGGCATCGATGCCTTAATGATTGGCTCATTAATGGATTATAGTCGATAGTTTATTTTAACAATGTAATGATCTGATATTATGCAGTTACCAATTGTATATGCAATAGGTTTTGTATTAGGTTACCTAGCTTGTTTCTAGATGTCTTAATGGTTCATCATTATCGTTATTCGAATCACTCTTCTGCCTGAATCCATCTTTTCGGTTGAGGGTATGGTTTTTTTGTTCTTTTCAACAAGTATTTCGTATTCTTCACTACCATTTTCCAGCCATCATAATTTTTTATCCAACCATCGTTCTGTAGTAATACAAGCCGAATGTGGAAGCAACTTAATCAACATAAATAATTACATTAGTGCGTTAATGTGAGCGCTTAGGCATCGTGCTAATGACGGTAATGATGACTTGTGAAGTGTAGTCCAGATCGAGACATATCGAAGCAGGAACGAACAACTCACTTTACTTATTACTGATCATGACTGGTTTACGTCTCATTAGATTGTTCTCCTCTAATCTAAAACTGGACAAACACGATCCTTGCTAATCTGAATAACGACGCAAAACTTTCTATAGTCAAATGTTAGAATTCTGGTTCTAGAGAAATTTGTAATAACATTTAAAACATTTAAATGGATAAGAGACTTTCTTTGAGTGTAACTGTTTTTTGTTTATTTACTTTACATAAATAAATTATTAGGTACGTAGAGACTGTCCATTTGAAATTATGTTCCTTTTTAGGTTGTCGCTTATCATCTCGTGTAACAAATTTGTTTTTGCTTTTTGGTTTTGGTCAATTCGTATTGTATGTTATATGTTGTGTAGTATGTTCCAGTGCTGGGCAAGGCATGCGTGGCGTGGGCGAGGCGCTGGTGGCGGTGCGCGGGCGCAGACACGCGCCGGTTTCACCAACAAAAGACACTCGGATGACTTTTGACTTTAGCGTGCGGTTAAGCTTCATAATATAATTGAGCTCGAACAAAATCCGGCCGAGTATTACCATACAATGGGCACGTCAGTTCCGTCGAGCCCGCCAGGTCGCCGAGGGCAAAAAAACACTACCACTTGCCATCCAACAAATACCACAACGCCCTATTTTGTTATCGGCGTCGATCGAATTGATGCTCAGATTGTAAAGACTTAGATTTCATTTTGATTTGTCGGGTTTGTTAGTTGTGACATTACAGCGATAGGTCGGAGGATGGCAGGCGTCCATCGAAGCAGCCCATCATGAGCCGACGACTGTTTGACGAGTGACAAGTCCTAAAAAACGCACAGTGTAAGTTACCTAGTGGCCGAGCGAGTCGAGATCGGGATGTTCGCAGTTTTGAGTTATTGCCTGGGAGCAGCGCTTTTTGCGCTCCTCGATGTCCCGCGGACGCTGAATGCGAACGATTGATGCGTTTTGTTTACTTTTCTGTCTCGGACGAGGCGAGCGTTGAGCTTTTTGACGTTTCCAGTTTACTTTTTACGTTTTTGAGACGTCTGGTGTATCTTTAGCGAGTATCCATACAGCATTGAGGAGTAATTGATCGTCGCTGGCCACTGTGTGGGACGCCCGGCAAGGTGGTCCGACTGTGTAGGTGAGGAAATGCTATTGTGACGTTTTAAAGCTATTTACAGCGCTAGTGCTAGTTGTAAAAGTGTCACATTTATATTTGGTATTAGTTTGTTTGTTTGCGTTTCCTCCGCCTCCATTTGGAGCACATTCAGTTCTGATACCGTTTTCATTAGCATCAGTTAGTAGTGCGTCACTACAATGTTCTTTTTTTACTGTAGTAGGTAGTTCAGTAGTTCGTAGGTATACGTGAGTAACCACGAAGTATTGCGTAGGCACTTCGAGTTATGACGTAGGTATATTGCCATTCAGCCTTTTGACCGTAAAAATCTGTTACGGTGAATATATTCTTAAGTTAACAATAGGTGCTGACGTAAAACGTACCTCTTTACAAGTAGGTATAGCAGCTATTTTCTATGTGGCGCAGTTCTTTCTTTTTGTGAAGAACGTTTTCTCTATACTATATTAGTGCACTTCATCAGTTAAGACTCACAATTAAATACTCCATACAATATGTATTACTCGCTAGTTATGAAAAAAAACTATTGATGCTTAATAAGCTACTAAATACTAGTCGGCGTTCGAATGGCCGATTAGTCGGCGGTACCGACAAGTTTGCGAGGCTGGTCATTAGATTTAGTTTAATTTAAATGTATTTCAAACGGTTATGTTTTGTATTGTTTGTATGTATGTATTGTATGTATGTATGTAGCACTTCTAATACTAGATTATTGGCATTTATACTACCTATAGCCGACTAGTCAGCACATCTCTATTAATTACTCTATTTCATCAGTCCGTATAAGATATTACGCTGTTGGGTTACTATTACCACTATGTTAGAACTTAATTAGGCTGTGCTATTACTGAGTAGGTACAACTGGCAGAACTGTTGTTCAACAGTTCTGTCAGTTGTACCTACTCTAGGTTGATTAATCAATAATTTAGGAAGTATAATAATACTCTTCTAAGAAATCTAAAGTCCTTTAAAAAAAACTTTTTCCATAACTTACCATCAGCCGAACTGCCTGACATTTCATAACTAACTTACTTCTTACCCTACAAGTTTACTAAACACATGAGGAGAAGGCACAATGTCTGGTAATGGTAATATGGATGGTACGCGGAGCGGCACGACGGCGGCGGCGCTACGACACTTTCTACGACGACGCGACGCACATACACAACCACTTACATCCAGGTAGTAGTAGCTGTGTTTGTTTCACTTGTAGCACTTATTTCACTGATACCAGGCACTTTTACAACTGTTAAAGCATGATATAAAACGCCACGGGAAGTTAGTCCAAAGGCCGAACTATGACGTCTTAGTGCCACTCAATTGCTATCCAAATTTATCAGTATTCTATACACAAATGTTTTGAAAATATTAAATCGCGACAGAAAATGGTAATCGTTCAGACTCTGTTACAATGACTATGTGCGACTGTGACTCGGCACAACAGGGTGTTTGCGTGGGTACGATGCGCGTTGTAGCAACACCCGTTTATAAACTTTTTTCTTGCCAAGTACAATAATAATAATATTGATATCTACGAATAACATTGAATTCGAGGTGCTACAGTTTCAAAAAACAAGGGACCTGCATTAAATTAAAATAGCGCAACAAGTTTTTCATGCTATATTGATAAATTTGATTAGATCCTAACCTTACACACACTATAGATTGGTTAAATGTTTCAGACAATGTCTGCCTTATTTACATATATTAATTATGTACTGTAACTGTAACTGTAACTTTAACAAAATAAGCCATACTTAATAATATCACTCAACATTCACACTACATCAATATTAGCAACATATTATAGTTAAAGCAAACGGAGTCTAAATTTTCTTGGATTTCTTAACTCAGAAACAAGCAAAGTAAACACAGAAAACAATAAAATTTATATGTTTTCATGATTACATCTCTACCTAATTTTTTCAAAGCTTTCCACCCTCATCCCCGTGACGTAATATCTCGTCATCAACCCCCGTCGTTGTATGTGTGTGTGTGTCGTTACACGAAGCACTACGTGACTGCACTGCTGATGCAAAACGGCCGAATTTAGACAAATCGATAGCACTTCTGGAAGGAAAATGTCAATAGCACACGCAGTTTTGGTTTCAATTGCTTGCTGTGAGAGATTTGGATTTGTTTGTATTAGCAATCGAGTAACAAAGGAATTGAAAACTGTCGTGATTGTAGCTACCATGCAGACATGAATGTTTTGTACTGTGTAACGTGGTCTACAAATGACTAGTTAGGTAGGCAGAATAAATAGAAACAATCGATAGATTAACAAAGGTATTATTATTCTATATATTTATATCTATTAAATACAAGGTAGTCTCAAGGCGTAGGTTGGTAGGTAGGTAAGTGGTTTGGTAAGTCCTGGGCAGCGAAGTGAGGAACACTTAACTCGGCGCTGGTGACCGCAGGCAAGAAGGGCGCGACGCGCACGCAGGTCCTTTATATACCCCACAGGGGTCTGCAGTGGGGGGCGCATCTTGAGGTTGCGGTGGCCGTGCGGTTGCGACGTCACACACCCCCTCCGTTAGGGCAGAATTTTTCTTAAAAAATTCGGCTCCTGGCTGACATGGAAGACCTCAGGAAGCAGTTCTTAAGCAGCACCGGCAGCTCGATCCGGCTTTACTGAAATCAGAACAATAAGTGTATATAAAAAAATAACTAGAAAAAATATGAAGTTACGATACCTAAATAAAATTGAAAAGAACCGGAGTGATCGAGCCAAACGCATTCAATACAATAACAATGTCATGATGTCATTCAAAAATAACACTACGTGCAACCTATTAAGATTGAATTTTTACTAATTAAAGAAGATTATTGAAACTCATTCTTATCTAACGGAACTAAATATAACTAAAAATGTAAGTATAACAACTTGTTTACCAAGTAGCGCGTTAGCGAAGTAGTATTGGGTGTGCGCGTCTACACAGAAGGCATGACACATTTCAAGATGAATGAATGAACAACATCGTATAGTTGAAAATAATAGAATTCGACATCATTAGTAGATGTGATTCTAAAGGAATTATGAGCGTGAAGAATATTAGCGAACAAAATGGTATACCCGATTCGACAATGAGAATTTTAACCACTGAACCATAGGGTAAAAATTTTTTTTTTTTTTTTTATACCATTATTGTTTATAGTTTATTTGTTTAATATCCTTTATATGCCATTCGCCAAGTGGCTTATCAGACATATCTGCTAGTTTGTACACTAATGGAGACTTTTTTGCTACGATTTTACATTTAATAAATTTAGGAGCGAGTTTTTTACAAAAATATTTATCCTTATCGCTCAAGTAAAAGGTACGTTTCCAAACAATATCACCAACATTGAATTCTGCCGTTTTACGGCGAAGATTATAAGAATGACAATTACGCTTGTGTGCACCTATTAGCGCTGCCTGTACTCTCTCGAAAATAGAGGATAAGTAGCCTAGTGACTCAGCATAACTATCACGTGGCTCATGAATTATATTAGTATCAGATTTACTAGAAACATAATGAGAACCACAGGTTACCATTTCACGCCCGAATACGATCATAGATGGTGTAAAACCGGTTACTTCGTTTACTGCACAATTCATTGCGAACTGAATTTTAGGTATAAGTGTATCCCATATGCGTTGATCGTTTGAAATGAACGTAGAAACAGCTGTTATTATAGTTTTATTATATCTTTCTACCGTATTTACATGAGGTGCATAAAACGGTGTGTAATGTAAATTTGGAATTTTATATTTACTTAACAAGTTTTTAAAAGTTGCGCTTATAAATTGTTTGCCATTGTCTAGTACTACGGTAGATGGAATACCATGTACCAGAAAAACTTTTTCCTCTAAGATTCTAGTTATTACGTCAGCAGTCGCACGTTTAATAGGGAAAAGTAAACAATATTTTGAGAAACAACAACAAACGACAAAAATAAAATTGTTCTGTTGCCTTGTAGGAGGCAAGGGACCAATCAAATCAATACTTATCATTTGAAAAGGTTTAGAACAAGACTTAGGTTCACCCATAAGACCCAAAGTTGCATGATTCTGATGCTTATGTGCGATGCAACTATCACAAGAATTTACCGCTTTTACAACATCGGAATACATTCCAGGCCAATAATAATTGAGGGCTAAACGTTTGAAAGTTTTGAAAATACCCATATGACCCGCCGTAGGGGAGGAATGGCTCTGAAGTATTACTTCGTTTCTCCGTTCAGATGGAACTACTTCCTTCCACTGAAATTCTCTGGTAAGAGGATTAAGACTCTTTTTGAAACGATATAATTTATTACTGATCACTTGATAGTCAACAAAGGATGTAGGAGACTGCGAACAACCATTAAAAATATTCAAATACCAAGTGTCATTAGTAGATAAGGAACTACCATCTGGGAGGAGATTACTATCGATATCCATAATATTAGGTGATCGAGAAAGAAAATCTGGTACAATATTATCTGAACCACGACGGTGTCTTATTTCAAAGTTATAAGAGGAAAGACGAACTCCCCACCTGGCTAATCGCCCTGTAGGGTTGTTCAGTTTTAAAAACCATTTCAAAGCAGCATGATCGGTGTACACAATAAATTGTTTTCCGTTTTCAATATAACACCGCCAATGTTCGATAGCAGATAAGACAGCAAGCGCTTCGCGCTCAGTAGCACTGTAATTTTTTTCCTGGTCCGATAAGGATTTACTATAAAAGGCTATGACTCTTTCCTGTCCCTCCTTGACCTGGCAAAGTACAGCTCCAATGCCGTAATCACTAGCATCGGCGTGTATTTCAAAAGGCTGATCAAAATCGGGACAACATAAGACCGAGGAAGAAGATAAACATTTTTTTAATTTATTAAAAGCTACATCCGCCTCTTGCGACCATGCGAACAGTGGAGCCTTTTTGCCGTTAGAAGTTAATTTATTTAAGGGAGCCGCTAAAGTACTAAAATCGGGTATGAACCTTCTATACCACGATGCAGCACCCAGAAAACGACGTACCTCTTTTTTATTTGTCGGAGTGGAATAACTTGTAATTGATTTTACCTTCTCAGGATCTGCATGAAGACCTTCTGAATCCACTATATAGCCCAAATATTTAAGTTTGTCTTTGAAAAAATTACATTTTTCTAAATTTATAGTTAAGTTTGCATATTTTAATTTGTTAAGTATTTTAATTAGAAGTGAAATGTGATTTTCAAAGGAATTTGTCACACATACGATGTCATCAACGAAACAAAAGACCTTGTTTTCAAATTCGGGCCCGTAAAATAAAATATCTGCTAAACGCTGTTGTGTCGCAGGAGCATTTGTTAAACCAAAAGGCATGGATTTAAATTGAAAAGTTCCACGTGACGGAATGTAAAAAGCAGTTTTACAACGGTCCTCTGCCCTTATTGACGTCTGCCAGAAACATTTAGATATATCTAAACTAGTTAGGTACTTAGCGTCTCTCAAGTTATCCAGAATCTCAGAGATATAAGGCAAATTGTACGCGTCTTTTTTTGTTACCGAATTTAGTTTACGGCTGTCGAGACAAAAACGCAATTCACCATTTTTTTTAGGCGTTAAAATGACGGGATTAGACCAAGGGCTTTCAGATGGTTCAATGACATCTTCTGCCAACATTGCATCGACATGTTTTAACAAAATACGCTGTTTATCGGGAGACATACGATAGTATCGCTGACGAATAGGTGGACTATCACCTGTATCAATCGAATGAGTAATGAGTGAAGTTCGGCCGAGCCCTCGCCGTTCATAAGATATATCGGTGAATTGGGCGATGATGTCGTTAGCAGTAGCTCTCTGCTCATCAGACAAATGATCAAAAGATACCAAGTGACTGGTAGAACTAGGCTGTAGTTCCGAAACAACAACGTCGTTATTATTTTTCGTGAGTAAAATAGATTCCAATTGATCAGGGAACAACCCAAAACCCCTCCAGAAATCCATACCAAGGATTAAAGTTTTCTTAATACCCGGTACAATATGAGTAACAAGAGAAATAATTTTATTTTGAAATTCAAAAGGAAGTACCACTGAGCCAAGTGAAGAATATTTGTCGCCACCAGCGGTGATAAAATCCAGAGGTTTAGAATGTAATAATTTAGATTTATCCAAAAAAAGTTTGTGGGAATTATTACCCAAAATAGTTACACATGAACCAGTGTCTAGTAAACCAACAGTGTTCTTCCCGTTAACCGTAACGGGGATAAATGGAGTATAATTAATGTTAGAATTAACGATTGAGGAAAGTTGATATGAATTGAAAAATTTAGATACATAATTTAGCCAATTATGCCATTCATTTTTACATGTTTTCACAATTACTTTTGATTTTCCCCAACCGTATTTTTTACGTTTTTTGAATTTTTATTAGTTTTATTGTTACAACTAGGACAGTCTAAAACTCGATAGCCAGGTAATCCGCATTTAAAACAAACCAAAAAACGAGGTTGACGACAATATTTTAAAGAATGTGAATCTGTTCTGCATCTCGGACAGTATAATTTAGGTATAGCAGTACTAGTGACAGAAACAGCATTGACGCTCGGTTCAGCAGAATTACTATTTTCTGTCGAACATTGATCTGTATTTAAAACATTGTAAGTAGGTTTAAAGTACTTATGTTTTTTGTAAGAATTATTGCTATAAGAAGTTTTTTTCGAATTCGTATCATTGGGATATCTATAAGCAAAATCTGGCGCTAGAGTATTGGCAGTAATTTTAGGTGGTTCCGAAAATTCCTTGCTACGACTGTCATACTTCTCAAAATTTCTACAAACACTAATTAAAGAAGGAATATCCACAATATTGCCAGTTAAGAGTGAATTTGTATAACACGGCCTGATATTATTTAATAGTATTTCTAATTTAATAGACTCGCTGATGGGTACGTCCAGACAGGAAAATAACCCTTGCATTTTAGATACATAGATGGTTATGTTCTCTTTTTCACCTTGAGTACGAGCCCTAATTTCCGACATTAATTTAAAGTCATAGTTATGAGGACTGAAATCGCGTTTTAACAAAATACACAAATCCTTCCAGGAACGAACACTATCTTTAATTGAACGAAACCAATGCAAAGCATCATCACAAAATACCTCAAAAGCAAAAGAAAATATTCTATCTTCGGGTATACCTCGACACGACATGAACTCGTCAACCTTCTGAATAAACGCCCTCACACAGGTTCGACCGCTATATTTAAACTTGCAGATTTCAGAAAACATTTTGCGTTCATTTATAAAATCCACGTGTTGAACTTCACGTGGTAATGAACACGTTGGCTCGACCACATGACACGGTACATTGGTAGGAACCGACCACGTGGTAAAAGATGCTAAGATTTTATAATTAGCGTGAAACATATCCCATACAACTTGAATTGATGATTTATCAGTAAGCAACGAAGTATCTATTCTTGATAATCTATGAAAAACATGATGCATAATAGATTCCGATCTAACAAACAGGTTTTTATCATAATGAGTTTGCAAAGTCAAAAGGTTATTTGAAACGCGCAACAATGAGCCATTACATGCGGTAATATCAACATCTGGCGAAAAGCACGACGATATTATTTCATCAAATGCCAGGTCTGACAATTTAGCAATTTGTTTACGCAATTCCTCAACCGTAATTGATTTTTCAGGCACAACACCACCTCTTACAAGCACTTCATATTCGAGCTCAGCCTTACTTAAATGATTAAATTTGATAGCATAAGCCATATTTAAAAAAAAATTGATTGGGAATTACGCATACAAAGATACACAATTATTTGAAAAAAAATGAATCCGTCCAAAAGGTGATAAGAATGTGTTTCTTTTTTTTTTTTTTTTTTTTTTTTAAATCAAAAACATAAGCACATAAAAGTAGAAGTTTTTGTAGGTTATTTAAAACACGAGGTGAAATAAGTGAGATAATAGAATAAAAAAAAACACCGTACGCACCTTTCGGACGAAGAAAAGAAATATACACAGAAATAACACACAATTAAATAACTGCCAAGACTTAACCAAACCATGTACCATATAACCTCTATTGTTGGGCGCCGCTGTAACGTGGTCTACAAATGACTAGTTAGGTAGGCAGAATAAATAGAAACAATCGATAGATTAACAAAGGTATTATTATTCTATATATTTATATCTATTAAATACAAGGTAGTCTCAAGGCGTAGGTTGGTAGGTAGGTAAGTGGTTTGGTAAGTCCTGGGCAGCGAAGTGAGGAACACTTAACTCGGCGCTGGTGACCGCAGGCAAGAAGGGCGCGACGCGCACGCAGGTCCTTTATATACCCCACAGGGGTCTGCAGTGGGGGGCGCATCTTGAGGTTGCGGTGGCCGTGCGGTTGCGACGTCACAACTGTTTGATTTGCTTCTTCTTCTAATACTAGGTACAAGACTGTCTAAGGTCTTATCCCGAGTTGGGTACCAAAATGAATTGGTATTTGTCAATAAGATGTGTAACTATGGATTACTACTATGGATTGACTACGCTAAAGCAGTCGTAGCTTGCAATTGTTGGCTTTTTAGATCGATTACTAGTTTTCGTAGCACTTATACAATTGTTAACTTATGCAATAGAAATTCGTAGAAAATCTATTAGGTAAGTATAGTTAGAAATTACAAGTTGGGCGAAAACGATTGAAAAATACATAATATTGGTAAATCATTGAGTTATGTGCAACAAGCAGTATTTCGATGAAGTGAATTACTCGGTCCTGGCTGTCAATCTAAAATCAATCGATTCGAAGGAATCCACAGAAAAACATCGTCAGTACCGTATTTCGCCAATATTTTTTGTCTCTTCATAACTACCATTAAGCATTGAGTGTAGTACTCACTGAGGCATGACATCATAGATATTGCGCGTGTATTGACGCAGAGCGATGAGCGTATGTCAACGCATGCTTGGGTGTAGCGCTTTTTGCGCTGCAGCCACGAATCTATGACGATACGCCTCAGTGGGCGACGAGTCTTACGCGAAAACTGTCCGCATATCATTACCACTTTTATATTTATTGTGGTAGTTTCTCTCAATAGTAGCGCACGATACTTAGTAGTAAATCTATAATTTTGAAAGTGGTGTCTGCTGGTTCACATGTTACCTTTTTAATGAGCTGTATTTGCATTACTAGGAAGCGTTCCTATATCGATGCCATAAATTGTTCGCATTTTAGTCTTTTCTCTATATTTGTACAGGTAACACACATTTTGGTATGCATTTAATTAGTCTGTATTTCTAAAGCATTCCTCGTCATCTGTTTTTTTTTTGTAAAATATTTTGGGTTGGTACTATGATACTTCAAAATTAACACAAAAACCGAAGTAAAATAGTTCCAGGTAAAAATACTGTGAAATTTGCATTATATCCACGTATTTATGATATTACACGGACCTGATATTTATCCATAATTAAGACAGTGAACATTATTTGAGGAGATGCTTATTTAAAAAAAGAACTTCTGCGTTGTACAAATATTATTTTAACTACCTGTTTTATTAATAAGGAAAGCTAATAAATAGGTAATTAAATAGATTTACGTGTTGTTATAATAGTCTATCACGCTGTTTTGAATTCGACTCTCTGTCGATATAAATTCTAAGCACCATAATATATTGCCAATTTTGACACATCAGTATGAATATAAAAAGCTTAGCATATTCATAAAATAATGCAGTCAGAATATTTTATATAATGAATTCTAATTAATGAAGTAGTTTTTGCAATATTTCAAGACGATTCCAATTGATTATATCTTTCAAGTGATTAAAGGTTTGCACATCAATCTCTGTTGTCATATTTTTATTAAATTGACAAACGTTAAGTACAAAATTTAAACAAACATTACTTAATAATAATATGTAAAACTTTCAATTTAATTCTTCATAGTTCATTTAAATGTTAACAGTGGCTTGCTGTGGTCAAGAGGCTAAATATTTAAAATTGTGTAGAAAATCGATCCGAATTCAATCATTCCTATATTTTTTTTATATAAAATATTTTTTATTGTATACTATTAGACACTGCACTAGGCATATACCACTAAAATAGATTATAATAATCTCGATAACATTGATTGGGTACGGTGACAAAATGTGGTATATTTTAGGAGAAAGCGAGTGCACAAGCGTGTGAACGATTTAATTAATATCGAAGCTTAGTTCCGATACTGATTGATTGAATGTCCGAGAATTCCCGGCACTCGAGAATTCTCGCTCGAGAAATTTTTCACTTTGAGTCAAAAGCAACCGCCGCCGAGTGAAATATGGTTGTTTCAAATAACTGTACTGGGCTTAATACGATAAAACTACTTTGTTATTATATACGGTCATCATTACTTTTGTAATCTCGTACCAATCACAGATTAAAGATATTATCCTTATTTCGCATTTCTTTTCCTTAAAACAGTTTTATCATTTAGCCTGTTTATTAATTATTTTATTTCAAAAATGAGAACATCGCTAATGCAGCCATGTTTGGAATTTTCCGTAATTTGTAATCAAGCGGTTTATGATATAACGTACGGCTCCTTACGTCTGATATCTCAGTGGTCGTGCTGGTTTACTCAGTAGAAAATACACCTGTGTTTGCGCATGCACCGGTGCCCGAAAACATCTCCATCGTAATTTAGCTAGTTAAACTTTACGTTGGTTTCAGGGCACTTGGACAGGAGGTCAGTTAAAGTGAGAAAATCTTCTAATACAATTACATAATTTAATGGAACTCGTGACATTATAGATTTAACGAACGTGTACGCACCTATGCTCCTTATCAGCTGTAATTGATAATTAGTGAACACAAATATAAATTTTACCACTTTCAAAGTAAGACAATGTCAAATATAGCAAAAGATATGAGTGATGAATATAATGATCAAGATATATTTGGCATAGAACAATTTAATAAAGCACATAGTGGATGTCACCGTGGCGACGGCGTGGACGGCGCGGGCGTCCTGCGGCCGTGGTGCGTTCGTCGACCTTCGGGAAACCGTGTCAGAGAAAAGCTTTTCTCCTGTTTGTAGTGGTTACACTGCGAACCGTGCTCTGCTTCAAAACCGTACTACACCATGCATGCCTCGATAAACAAACAAAATTCCATTGATCACAAAAGCCTATGCTTTTGTGATCAATTGAATTTTTAACGAAATGCACATTTGATATCTGTTTTTGACATTTTATTGAGAAGGTACTTACTTTCAATAATCTGTGAAATTTCAAAGGAGAAATCTTTTATTGATTTTGATTGATTACAACTAACAATTTAGTAATAAACGTTTTTGACTAACACATTATTTATTACTATTCTATTACCATTAAGTATGTTTGTTGACCGTTGTTGCGACCAGTTTGTAGGTTATCGATGTCAGTGGGTGTATATCGAGCGGTTTAATGCTTAGTGCTTTTATCTTTATCTCAGAGAAATGTACGAATAAATGTCTCGTCTAGGAGAGAGCTGTCACTAAAAGAAAGTAGAAGCCAGTTTCTAAGATTAAGTTGTGTAAGTTATACTGTTACATTTTTATCTATTTTATTATTGAATAGCAGTGAATTAGCAAACCAGTAATGAATGAAGGTGAACGATGAATCTAGACAATTTTATTTCTAACCTCTTAAATAAGTTTCGCTTACAAGAGTTGCGTATGTATTGCGATTTTTATATCAGGTTGTAAATCATGTTGTGACCTATTGCATAAACAACTAATTTAAAGATCGGCCCAGCTATTAGGCAAATATTTTACACGTGTTTGATGCAGCAGGTCAAAGCTGTAAATCCATTAGCCGATGATTTACTACGATTCGGTTAACATTATTTATAGGATTTTTCAAGGAAGTATTAACCTCGGTAAATATTTAAAACATGTCAACAGATCTATTCAAATAAGAGAAGTGTCAAGTCTAGACGAGTAGTTGTTTCAAGTGGGTAGTGCAGATGTTTATGGGGTGTCCATTGTCCTATATTTTTGGGAGTTGGAAGTAAATCATTGTGTGGCATTTATGGTCATCCTATGTGACAGCTGAGCGTTGTGTTACTGTCGGGATGCATCACGTAGAGGTGTGTATCGGCTATCGTCGCCAGACGTCCGGTGCCGTATCGGACGCCTCCAAATAGAGCCACTTGCCGATCGCTCGCGGCGCGTACAGAATACTAATTGCAGAAGCAACGTTCGATCGATATCAAACAAATCCTCGCACAACTCAACTATGTTTTTGGACTTGTACAGACTTATTTTAGAGTTTGTTGTCGTTTTTAAGTTGTTTGCGATAGATGTTACGGCAAAACTACGGAATTTTTAAGTTTAAATAGTTCTCAATACATGATACATGCAATTTTTCAAATTTAAATGATATTGTTATACGTCCTGTGCTGACGTTAGTTTCATCACATAGCATAACATCACGCCTATAATACCCAGAAGGGTGTGGCAGAGGTGTACAATACCCACACTTCGCCTTGTTATGTTTAGTTCCAATGCGATAGGGGGTGAGCCTAGTGCCATCCACTAGGCAAGCTTCGAGCTGCTATTGTGAATTTCCTGACGGATAGATTACAAATAACACTTTGCCCGAGCTAGGAATTGAACCCGAGACCTCACAACCGAGATAGATGTTAGTGCCAGTTGTCATATTATTATGGTAACCTATAGCAATAAATACCTATGGAAAGTAGATTGGGCAATTGTTCTTCCAAGTAATAATAACACATTATTCAAATACACATAATATTATGTAATGCATAGGCATATAATATTTAATGCATTGGCGGAAAATTGAAAATATTTCTGTAATATATGTAATTTTCCTTAATTTAATTCATCTATTTCCCCAGCATTTTAATAAAACGTGTCTCAAGCATATAGCTATGTATAAATGCGATGGTTCCCAGGTTCTATTCCCGTTCGGCGTGCACGCACGACTGTACGTACGTGACGTATGGCGAATGAATAAACACGTTTAAGGACGAACATACATACTATATACATATTGATTTATATTACTGTTGCTAACAGGTAAGGTACTGTTAGAAGGAGATTTAAAAGCTTATGAAGTATCCGTGAGTGATGTTGTGAGAGAGGTATAAGATAAGACAAGTGGAGATAATCAAATCCAGGCCATGACCATACTAGTACCTAGTAGTAAATGGACTAGTATTAACTCAATGTCTAGACTCTTCTTCTGCTCAATAAAAAACGATCTGTCATGGTTGAATCAATATCTAATTAATTAGCAAATTTAGATGCGATCGTTGCAATTGTGATACAAAGTATTAATAGCAGCATACAGACGTCATTATACTTATTTACATATATCATGTGCCACAACTACAACTGGTATATTCCTACAGAACGCAAAAAAGTCTCCATTACTAATTAACTACATATTTTACAGTTCCTACATATTGAGACACAATCTTTCCAATCTAAGCCACTTTATACACAGAACAAAATTGTCGTAGTTTTCCTTAGCGTTAAACATAGTACCTATAGTATAGTAGACAGGTGTCACTTGGTACTTCGTCTACGGCTTTATTGTAATGGTCCAGCATTGAGATAGCAAAGAAGCTGAGTGCAGATAACACAATCAAACACAGTATACATAAAGTGCGTAGGTTACGTCCGTCTGCCCGAACGTCGCACCTACGGCTGAAGATGTACATCTTATGTGACTCTTCCTTTAATTAGAGTAAGATCTGAGTGTTAATGTACAGTTGATATTTACAACAGATATACTATATTGTGTATAAATTATATAAAAATATGGCGGTAGTATATGTACTAAACTTTAAAGAAGAACTATAGCGGCTACGTTAACTTCATTAGTTTGAGAGTTAAAGGGGCCAAATTGTAAACTGAAATTACTTTATATAATTCGTACTCAATACAACTACCTATGAAAATAATGACTTGTATAAAGTTGTAACTTCTTTAATACATAATATAGTAAACCCATTTAAAGTCCAAATATGTTAGAACGACTAGCTACGGAACCCTATTGCGCGTGGCCTAACAAGCACTTGGCCAGTTTTGAGAGGTTCCGTTCCCGAACGGCAAAAAACGGAACCCTTAATGAGTTGTCATGTCTGTCCGTCTGTCCGTCCGTATGTCACAGCCACTTTTTTCCGTAAATATATATTTTTTTCATCAAACCCATACGTGTGGTATCTATGGATAGGTCTTCAAAAATGATCCTCTACGCGGACGAAGTCGCAGGCAAAAGCTAGTAGAAAATAAGGAACGCTTTATTTTAATTTGATAAAATTGTTCTTTCGCACATCTACATTTCTTGTATTTCCTCTACATGTGTAGTAAATGAGTTGTTAACGTAGTAGTTCATTTTAAATGCAACACATGTCGACAAGCAACTAAAGATGATAGATTTTATTCGATAAGTTTATTTACGTTCAACGTAAAGAATAACAAAATAGAATAAAAATAATAATAATAAGAAGACGCCACGTCTACGATAATTACTGACATAATTGCGTCGCCAGGATTCTGTTCATAAAGGCATCTCACTCACCTGTAGATACCGATCGTAACACACCGAGGGACGTCCACCTTGCCTCTTGCCACTCGCCACCGCCACTCGCTTCGAAAAATGTCAACGGGTTCTGTAATATAAGGTAATCGATACGACGCGAATAGATAAACAGCGAAGGAAATTACCGCAAACCTGTTGTACTGAATTATAGGCGGTATGTGAGGATGCGACGGACACATACCGATGCAACGCACCGGGACCTAGGGATGGGCAAAATGCAACAAATATACCATATCAACTTTTTTAAGCTTTGGTTAACTAGGTATCTAAATATCTGCTGATTTCCGACTCTATATTGTGAACGATGATGTGTTATCTACAAGGTGGTTCGATAATTTGATTTGGTTTTATCATGCTTTCGGTGAAAACTACCAATTCAATCCTGCTTTGGTCAGGTCAGTCTCAATAAATAATCCACTTTGATATCTACATATCTCACCCATAACCGTCATTCAAAACCAACTTCTATTAACTCAAACTATGTTGATTTTACTCCCTAATTTTTATATTAAACATAAACACACAAGGTTTTGAAAACCTCTTATCTATCGAGTACTAATTTATATCAATTCGAAGGCCGCCATTCACATTATCATAATTTTTCATGTCACCTTATTAGGAGACGGTGATAAGGCCGAATTTGCGAAATCCTATCAAATGCCAAAGATCGCGTGAGATATTTTTATGTAAGGACTGGGTCACATTTGCTAGGTAGTTTCCAATGGCTATAGGCTGTCACTGCAATCATTTATAGGTCTAAAGATATGGTGTAGATTACAAGTTGTAGTAGACAAAAAATAAGATGTAGTACAGATTTTAAAACACATTACCAGATCACATAATAAGAAATGACCATTTTATAGCAGAATACGTAGGCAACGAAACTATCTGATTCAATCTATAGCCTACTTAAAGCTTTAGAGGCGATCGTAAACATGGTCTAAAATCTAACGTCGGAGGTCGCATGTGTCGTGAGAAGCGGTATTGGCTGTAAATTGTCGCAGTAAATTTAAAAATATATAATATAGATAGCGATAGAGTTCGCTATATTCGGCTAACGAGCGCGCACACTAAAAAACTAATATCAGTATATCACACTCATCGCGGTTTGGACACAGCATTTTAAAATATTCACAGAGAAAACCAAAGAGACGATTCCTCTTATTTTTTTATCAATAAAATTATTTTTACAAAATACACAAGGATGTGCACCGTATAGCGACAAACAAAATCCGAAGTAAAATCTTCAATGCTGTATGTAAATCTTCAATGTTAATTACCTATTAGCTTTTAGCTTACTATATTTCTATATCCAGCCTTTATAATCAAAAACAACAGTTGTTGAATGGTCATTGAACACATTAGCGTGCTCAATAATTCTGCCAAAATGTCATTTATCAATAGAAAAAAAAAATCGCGTCTGCAGCCGATTCCAGCTGCATTCGATATTGTATTTCATTGTTTGCAAATAGAGTAGGTTTTGTTTCGTGCGGGTGTGTGAACAAGAATGTAAGCGTGTTATCCATATATGGTAATATGAGCTTGTGCATGAAAAGTTGGACTTTTTCCCGTGCGTTGGTTGGTAACATCTATAACTGAACACAATCAACCGCAACGTTCCGTGCCACTAGCCGCGGCCATTATTTCGACTTGCCATGTTTGCGATGTTCGACTCCAGGCTTAGACTCAGACCACATGTTGTAATGGCTGATGCAACATTTCACCACCTTGCACTGTTTTGTTGCGTTCACGAAAAGGTGTGAAACTGGCTGAATTAAGTTGTTTATCAACAACAATGTAACCGAGTACCGGCGCGGTGCCTGTAAAAAGTTCAGTAATTCTTTGTAATTTTTTTTTAATATTTACGTTTATGTAAAACATTCAGCAATGAATAATAACAGCTTTTTGATATTAACATGCGTATTATGGAAAAAGCTGTAGTCTATAAGTATTACGAGAAATAGTAGATTGCATGGTTGCATCATAAGATATTATAATTATTACATTATATTCTCTCCATGTTAAAATCATGACAAAAACCGATGAATTTTAGCAGAACAGTTATTACCTTAAACGTATTTAAAAGGGCTCTACCAAAAAAGCAAATAAATATCCACTATTAAGTACCCAGCTTGAATCCAATTAATAATCAAGCGACTCCACCGCACCGTTCGTCCACAAAAAAAAGTTCCACTCATTATGAAACACGAACCAATGATATTTGAAGTGGGCATCACGACGACTACCTCACTCAGTCACATAAAATATACCAGTACTGTTATCTACTGCCTTCGGACTGGTATCGAGGCGAAACTATTCTAATAAAAATAAACCAAACCCGTCTAAATTAATGATAACATGTTGAAATGGTGCCTCTTAGGCTCGGACTACATTTGTGACATTGCTACGGGTGTCGTCGCAGATGCGCGTGGCATGAGCACGAGGCGATCCTATAACAAAAATAACAGTACAATAATATATATCCTAATGGATTACTATTAAATTAAACCCTAGTTCTATGTTTTATACAAGCTAGGTTTATACAATCAAACAACCAAGAGAAACTGATGTTAAATTAACAAAACGTCACGGTTTTCTTTATAACATAACATAACATCACGCCTTTATTACCCAAAAGGGTGTGGCAGAAGTGTACAACACTCACGTTTCGCCTGATATATGTTCATGTCCCACAAGATAGGGGGTATGCCTATCGCCATCCACCGGGTACATTCCAACTCTGTGTTGCTATTGTTTTGATTTTATTACATACACACATTATTTTAGAATCTAGACTGCTCTATAATTTATATAAATTATTTTTATTCAATACCTGATGCTTGTATTTTATTACTCTTTAAGAATGTCTTAGCTGCATCGTCCAATAAGAAAAAAAATCGAGCATAAGATTAATATTATTAAAATAGCCGGCTTATTAATAGGTAGTATACTTTAGCAAATTGCTAAGAATAGATGACTTCTCAAACTTCATGAATGTGGACTCATCTTTGATTCAGAGCGTAGGATGAGCGATCTACTTGTGATGATACCTCACTATTTACTCGTAACTTATCCTACTTAATTGCAGCTTGTATCTTCATAGAGCATTCGAACCAAATAAATAAGTTGATTTATAAATGAGGTATCTGTTATGTCTTGCTTTATTTGCCGCCAGCTTTAACAAGGGTAAAGAGTCGCATTATTACATAGAACAGGCAGCCTTTAGAAAGGGTTTCTGCACAATTAACTATATCCAAACTATAGAGCAAATTAAAGAAAAACACCAAGAAGTCGGCAGCCTTTATATCAAGCCTTTATTTATGCCAAAGCCTTGACATGTGCCAGATACCTATAAAAACATTCTGAAAGACATTTACAGCAAAAGCATAAGTCAAGTCAAGCTCGGTACACTTGGGCCAACAATCTAAATATGTAGAGACGTAAAACAGAGTGACCCGCTAGCACCTACAATTTTATAACCGTTTTACAGGATTTCATTAAATACCTACATGGACAACATAAAGGTATCAACATAAATGGCAAGAACTTGAGTAACTTTAGATTGGCTGATGACCTATTACTGTTCTCGAAATCATCAAAACAATTAGAAGAAATGATAGGATAAAATCAGTAAACATAAGGAAAATATGCTCTAAAACATACGAAAAAGCTCAATTGGAAGGGGGCTGGTCGCGTAGCTTAACTGATAGACGAAAGATGGACCAATCCGGCTACAAAGTGGCCAGGCTTAAGTGGCAAGAGAGTTAGATGCCGTCTAAAAGAACGTTAGGTAGACGAAACTAATAAAAATGCTAGAAACGACTGGACGAAAAAAGCAAAAACAAGAAATATACCGCCCGGGGCCTTAACTATTTACTATTAGTGTGTGAAAATGAAACTCTGTAAGTTAAGGAAAATAAAGAGGCTTTATTATTATTATTATCTAGTGTGTAATAAAAATTTACATATTCCTTAAATACGGGCTAAAAACCAAATTGCAAAGTAAATCAATGTTTTGCGGGTATTTTTCTGTCTGAGACTGAGACACTATCTAAAAAAAATTATGTTATAAACTTTCAAAATTGCAATTTATGTTAGCGAATTAAATATATTTAATTTCTAACAACTCTCATACCTACACGATTTATAGCAACTATTGAATAAATTAGTATTTGAAGTAACAAATCAGTAGATCGGAAATGATCATGATCTAGCATATTCGCGCGATCGTCTATTGCCTAGCCTATACAAGCAAAAATACACCTTTTATAGGTATTTATAATCAAATATGTTCTAGTCACCTCGTTAAACTCACAAATATAATCTCAACGCATCTACTTCCTATAATTATTGTAGTAATTAATTTAAAAAAATATAGAGCACATTTGCCACCCAATGATATATTTTGTAAACCACAAATTACACGTCTTTACCTAGTTTAAGAACCAGGGTTTCAATTTTTTGGGTAAATGTACTTTAATGTGTACTTTTTATACGTAAAGTTATTATTAATGATATTAAATATCATTAATAATAACTTTACGTAGTTTATGTTAACTTATAATATAATAAATTTTATTATATTATAAGTTAACATAAACTTAAAAGTAATCCAATCCACTTATTAATAAATGTCATATCTATCTCGCTATACATCAATACAATATGATCGAATAAAAATATCACTTATATCCAACATGTATTGTGTTGTCAACACATGAGTGATATAATTGCGCATACGATCTTTCTAGGTGCTGGGTAGAACAATGGATCCAGCGTGTGAAAGATCATTTGGATCATTACGCGCAAAGGCCGGTGCGCAATTTGTTTCTGATATATATCGTAATTGTCATATGATTGATATACTACATATTATTATATAAAAGTAAAAATTTTAACAATAGGTATGTGTCAAAGTATACTACTTTTATTGGGCCAACGTTGTGTTAGTATTTGAATCAAAAGTTCCAGTAGCAAAAATTAAGTGAATTTTATTACATAACTAGCTGTTACCCGCGACTTCGTCCGCGTGGATGTCGTTTTATGAACAAAGAATGCTAAAAGTAACAATGTCAATATAACAATAGTAGGTACAACTCATGAACTTACTTACCTATCTATTACCAAACCGACCAAAAGAAATATACGACAAAAACTCAAGGAAAATAATATTCAAACAAATCAAAACAGATAAATAGCTACAACTCATGTACCTAATTCGAAACTAATTCAAATTTTGAAATAAGAAATTGCGACACATGCGTCCATGACAGCCCGTAGAGTTTAGCGTAATGTCAAATATCAAAATTCACCCAGTTGTTTTTAAACTTAGCGCTTTCAAACAAACAAACTATCGCCTGCGATTTCATCTGTCTGGTAGGTACATCAATAAAAAAACTCAATAACAGAAAATAAAATACCTATCTACCTAAATAAACCTATTTCTGATAATAACTAATCTAAACTCAATAAATGAAATCAAATCAAATCATGTATTTCCATGGGCACCAAGGGGCGCATGAACACGTCAAAACTAACATCAAAACACAAAAAATATAAAATTAAAATAAAACTTAGCTATCTAAATTATAATACTTATTGTAATAAAATGATTTGACACCGGAGCTTAGATTGACTATAATTCAACTTAAAGATTTGAATTAAAATCAATCCAAGTACCAGCTCCGATGGGTATTGCATCATGAGAAGAGCTGGTGAGAAACTCATGTGCACCATCTTTTCAAATAATTCATACAATTTTTGTTTGTTCTTTGACAATAATTCTATGTGTAAGTTATAGCAACCAAAACAACATTATAGCTAAAGAGAAAATAAACTTAAATATAGAAATGGAATTAAATTATTACTTGTTAATAAATCCATAGTATATAAGGTTGCAATATCTTACATTTCAAGCAGAAAATAAAGGAGTAAAAACTATGTGTGTATACTACTGTATATTTAAGGGTTTCAGAACAGACAAAAAAAAATATATAGATTCTAATAACAAAAACTATTTATACTCCAAAAATATAAAAAATAATAAATGTACACACAGATTGCCTTTACTTAACAATATTTAAAATAACATGAAATGAGGTTATAAAAATCAAATTTAATGAGTTAATAAAGAAACTATATAATTATGAATTAATTTGTCAATTTATTTAATTAATGTATCAATTGATATTCATTATAATGTCAGAAGGCGAAACTTAAGTCAATAATATGATGTCAAAAATAAATTATGTCAATCTCAATATAGAATATAATATGTCAAAATAACCATAATCAATCATAATTATAAATAAGATCAAACAATGTAACTTGGCAATTCATTTGAAATATAATAACCATTATAATTGTTAATAATACATACATTACTGTAATAAATACATTAGAATAAATATATAAGCAATAAATAAGCAAAATCCCTATAAACTAATATCTATACGGATTCGTACTTATCCTACCTAACAGTATTATAAAATAACCTACGGTCACTACGTACAATATCAAATTTACTACCTAAACTTTAAAATTAAAATCTATACAGTACGACTTATCTATACTTATAAAAAATAAACCTTTCGGTTTATCTTCATAAGTCGAACCGCAAAGTTAAGTTTGTCATAGGTCATTTATAACCTACGACAAACTTTACTTTGCGGTTCGGGAGCAAACCGCAAAGTTAAGTTTGTATTTTATTGTATATAATATACTGGGTACTTTTCCGGGATAAAAAGTACCCAGTGTGGTGCCCAGGATACTAAAGAATAATTATACCAAGTTTCATCGTAATTGAACCGGTCGTTTTTGCGTGATGCCTGAACAAACAGACAGACAGACAGACAGACAGACAGACAGACAAAAAAAAAGTTAATTACATTTTTGGGTTCGGTGTCGGTGTAGTAACACGCCCTGCTATTTATTTTTTTGATATTTTCAATGTACAGAAATTTTACTTCTACAGATTTATTATAAGTATAGAATAGATTATTCTTCAAAGTGGGCAATGAAGTTATAATATTCTGTAATATGTTGGGAAGTTAATTTAAGGTAGGTTTTCATCCAAAAATATCTATTATCCATATTTTAATACATTTAAGTTTAACGATATACCCACATAATGTGTCTAGCGTCGGTGTTGAAGGCCGTCAACACATAAATATTATATTTCATAGATTTTAATGAAAATAAACAGTGGTTTGTTAGCTTTATTGATTTTTGACGAAATTCAAACCTTAATGGTGAAGGTAGCTGTTGATATGGTACGTGAAACTTGACTACCGAAGTGCCTCGGCACCGGAGTCGATGGACAAACATCATCGTCTCTGCGATGCTATCGGCCATTTGTGTAAATGTTCGACATTAGATATTGAGTATAGAAGTCAACAGTTAAAGTAATAATATATTTCATATAATTCCGTAACTGTTTCTTCGATTACGTGTAGGCAGCAATCGGTAAACTAAACCAAGATGGCAATTTTTGGAGGAAATAATGTGAAAATTATAAAGTGAATATTATTGCCATAGATGTGTTGGATAGATTTAGAAAATTGTGGGTGTACCTGAAGATGTTTATGTAAAAAGATTTGATACCTTGTCGGTCCTAGGTGCAAAAGGCTAGAAAATCGTATAGTTTATAGTGATAAATACACTTTATAGTGATAAGGCCGCCCATTGTGCATGTTTAAATTAGACTCTGTATCACAATTATGTACTTCTTCTTTGAGTACAATAAATAATTCTCTATCTATCTATCTATCTAGTTTTGAAGGTTCACTGTAACTGACTGCTTAGGGGTTATTTGCTAGGAAAATAGACAAAAAGTTCCTTCTAGCAACTGTTTTGAATTGCTCAGAACAGAGGCTTAAAAATAAAAAGCCGGATTCCTAATCAACATGATTAATGAAAAAATATGGACACAACTTTTAGCTACCGATAATTAACAGAACCAATTTAAATGTATCGTCACTATGCCAGGTTTATCATTAGAAAAGTTTTGGTACATGATAATAACGAGTGTGTATAGCCCAATTTAAAATGGTGGCGGTGCCATAACTTGTAGTCCACAGATCGGAGTGACCGACGAGTGGCGATAACACTAATTAGTTTGGCTGGTAATTGCTTTACAACTATTAAAAAAACTCGTCACTGAACTGTTGACGGTAAGGTTGCTTGAGACCTATATTACATAATTATAAAAACAAGAATGAGAACAGCAATAATAAGTCTAAATATTAAGATCGCAAGTTAAATATATATTTTATTTATTGATTTCTTGCTGAAACGGCATTTCATAAATTGATTAACTTCATGATTTTTATGAAAAAAGTCGTGATGGTCTTGATTTTAAATCTTAAATAGCAAAAAACTTAACGACCTTAAGCGAAATTTCATTTATACTAGTTCAGTAGATATTCTAGACGAGGATCTAGAAAAGCAATAAACAAATAATCTTATCTCATGCCTAATATTTGCATATTACTATGGAAACCCATCATTGGTAACCCAGATTTCAATCTGTTTTTACGATACAATATCCTTAGAATTAAAATGTTTGGATCATTTAAGAGTCAGTTATCATAAATTCAGTCGTAAATTAGATCCATCACAACAACATGTACTAATTGCATGTTTTTAGTGGCTTAGTGTGTCTGCCATCGACAGGGTGGATAATCAGTTAATTTGGATGATATCGATATGTACTTTTTGACGGTCAAAATCACTCAGTAATAAATACGGATGAGAAGTTAGTTAATCACGTCTGAAAACTTGTGAATAGTCTCATAATTATGTTGGAGAAAGAGAACTTCTGACTTTTTAATAAGTAGGAGCTTCAAATATAATTATGTTCCGTTTTGTACTCAATACAAGAAGCCAATTTTGAAATTCAATATTCATGTTTTTTTTAAATATTAAATGACTAATGAAAAATTTAATAAATTTGTATTTGGAAAAATTGCACAACATTGTTCCTTCTGCCCCATTTCACCATTGGACTACCACACAAACGGCACTCCGGCATCTCTTCATGGTAGATAGTCCTCAAATTCCGCACGAACCGTTTCGCTTCAACATGACTTACCTATGCGAACAGCCAAAGAATGGAATGCCCTGCCTGAGTCTGTGTTTCCGCAGGAGGACAATCTGGTTGTCTTCAAAGCAAGAGCAAATAGGCATCTCATAGGTAAGCGTGCTCCACCGTAGTCTTTATCATCACATATAGTATAAGATCCCTTAGACAACGACCTTCACCGAGATGTTTATTTGATGAAACGTATTTTATATTTAATTTAATATGTCAATAGATATATTGCATATGGGTTGCCTAACAAATTTCAGTCCATAATATGATTAGTTAATAATTGAAAAAAATATTTTTTTTAATCATTTCACCGATTTTTAATCATTTCACCGGTTTGATAATTAGACAAATTCTATACCAATCGAAAGTCTGAAGCCTATAGAATATGCAAACGTTGGGTTGCCTATTCTTTTCCGGTCACAACTCCTGGGTAGCCAGGTACAGGTAAATCGATATACCTACCATTTTGCACCGGTCTGATTATTGAATTAAAATTAAATGACAATAAAGATTATTTCATTATGAAAACGATGGTACAGGGTTGCCTGCGAAAAATCAGTCCCGAATAGCGGTTGTCGAATTTTGAAAAGTGAAATATTGCTACCCAAGAGTTGTGACCGGAAAAGAATAGGCAACCCAACGTTTGCATATTCTATAGGCTTCAGACTTTCGATTGGTATAGAATTTGTCTAATTATCAAACCGGTGAAATGATTAAAAAAAATATTTTTTTCAATTATTAATTAATCATATTATGGACTGAAATTTGTTAGGCAACCCATATGCAATATATCTATTGACATATTAATTTAAATATAAAATACGTTTCATCAAATAAACATCTCGGTGAAGGTCGTTGTTTAAGGGATCTTATACTATCATTGTCCATCACCACACTAGTTTTGACTTGTTTAACATTTTTTGTAAAAAATCTAACATATTTTGTTTTATTACCATTTAAAAGCAAGTTATTTACACTTAACCAGTTAACTATCTTTGATAGAGCATTGTTTACATCGTCAATTACTGTTTGTTGTCTATTTACCTTAAAAACTAAAGAAGTGTCATCCGCAAACAATACTATCTCATGATTGTCCTTAACGAGATGTGGTAAATCATTAATGTACAAGAGGAACAGGAAAGGGCCCAAAATAGAGCCTTGTGGCACCCCCATTGCTACAGCTGATCCATGCGATCGCTTTCCATTGACATCTACTCTCTGAATCCTATCACCTAGATAAGAAGTAAGAAGTTCCAGAGCGATGCCTCTTATACCGTAGTGGTGTAATTTTCTGACTAGAGTTTCATGCTGCACACAATCAAAAGCCTTAGATAAGTCACAAAACACCCCATAGGCGTCCCGCGACTCCTCCCAAGCCTCAAATATACATTCAAGTAATCTAACCCCAGCATCACATGTTGACCGTCCGCGAGTGAAACCGAATTGTTTAGTGTGCAACAGGTTGTTTTCATTAAAATATTTAAGTAACTGCGCGAGAATTATTTTTTACAAATAAATATTAGCAATTGAGTATCTCAAACAAAATACTTGTTAAATATAATCAAATAATATTTTTTTTCAGTATTAATATACGAGTAGTCTTTAAAAAACTTGTAGTAAGTATCTACGATGAGAAGGGTATTTTATCCGCATGACAAGAAAATAGTGTCGTAGTAGTCGTAGGCGGTAGTACGTTGGATAGTACTTGTTACTGGTAGTAGGTACGACACGGGTCGCCATTGCCACTCTACACATCCCACGCGATTGTTATGCAAGTATGCTGACCCTTTGAATGTAGTCGCATATTAACCACGCTATGTATTTTAATATTAATTGCACCATTTTTTTATCTCAATCGTAATTTAAAAAAAAATGTTTTTTTGAAATTAATTATTTACCCGTTTAATTATAAACGCATAATTAAATGGTTAAATAATTAATTAAAAAAAAAACAGAAAGATTAAATTTTTCTTTTACTCTCAGATGTCAACACTTTACTAATTGCCGCATATAAAACAATATAAAATTATACCATACAATATTTTCAAGGCCAAAACTCTTCTTAACTTAATTATTATTTTATAATGAATAATATTGAGTATAAGAAATCTAGAATCACACAGGAAATATCAATGAATATGTTACAATGACTTTAAAATCATAAATCTGCATATGAAAGATAAGAGTGAATAGATTCTGTCAGTTCACTGTTAATCAGCTTAAGTTTAGAAATACCTGTGTAAGTCATTTATACTAGTTATAAATGTAACGCATCAGTTGAAAAGTTGGCCGGCGACTCACGGGTGCACTAAATCAATAATTGCGGTTAAAATTTTATTTAATTATAATGTCTGACTCGTAAACACACAGATTATATTCTAATTTATAGATGAAAATGTGTTGTGATGAGATGATGATAGAAATAGGTTTGTGTTTCTAACTCACATTACAATTTATTAATATCGTTAGTAAAACAAAATTTGTAGCGAACATTACCGAAACTGCAATGTTTGAGGTGCATTGTACTTGTAACTACTTCAAAGCAAGTTGGAATACAAATAATACAAATACAAATCATTCATATACTAAAAAAAATAAAAAAGGTTTTTTAAAGGACCTCAGAGAGCGCTTTGAGAACGTCAAAACAAATACGAAATATATAAAATTTGAATTAAACTTAACTAATTAAATTATTATACTAAGGGTCAGTTTCTGAAGTTCCGGACAGTTCTCATTCAACCCATGAAATATCTGACCGAATTCGAAAGTGGCACAAGTTACACTTGAAAAAAAAATACAGCTATAACTTTCATTTATATGTGTTATATGCTTATTCTGCCAATAAGGTTTATCTAACACTTGTGAAATTGGGGCTAATTGTATTAAATGATTTGAATGGCTGAAGCTTAGATTGACTTCAATTTACTTTAGAGGTTTAAATTTAATGAATCTAAGTACCAGCTTCGATGGGTGCATTATGGGAAGAGCTGGTGAGATTCTCATGTGCACCTCTGTCATTCTCTTTTGCAATATTTCATACAATTTTGGTTGGTTTTTTGACAATAATTCTATTATGTAATTAATTTATAGCAACCAAAACATAATCGCTAAAGATGGTTATTGACTGAAATTAAGCTAAAATAATATTAAGGATTAAATTCAGGCCACTGATATTAGTCAAGAAGAGTTAGGACCTGGATAACAACAAACATCTTTGTCATTACAAATCTATCGAATCTAGTTCCTAATCTAACATTGCAGTGATAATATTTGTCGATATGACAAGATCTTCATTGAATAATTCGCGTCATCTTTGCATTTATCTTATAACTACCTGGAAAATGACAAACAATACGAACGGCTGATCGGCAATGTCTTAAAAATATAAATGTATTTTAGAAGATTGATGCTCTGCTATCATTGCCACCCTCGGCATTGGTAATGGTAACCATCGAACAAACGCGCACAAACTATCATCTCCAGCGATCGTAAATACAGATTAGGGTTCATATCCACTCGTGCATCGATTTGCAGCGGCCATCAAATATTGACGCGTCGAGCCGCGTTACTACACGCCCGGGATGCATAATTCCGAGAATATGCTTTACGACATACATTTCCCTCCTCTTCACCCCCGCAGCACCCCCGGTGACACCTTTCCCTCCCCGAATATTGGCCTACATCTTCATAAACTATGAATTCTCCCAATCGCAGTCAGGTGCGATCGGTTACAACCGCGATTTATTATCGCTTCGATATGTATCGCTACCCTTACGCATCCCCGCTTTATTCGCCAGATATCATTGAATTATTGAGTAGAGTTATGCGATACCAGTAATGCACGATTCAGGGTTCACGGTCAACGTTTGTGTAAGGCTTGAAACAAGTCAACACCGAATTCTGTTTGTCATCAACGGTTGCGAAATACATATTTGTACATTGTGTTCTGAAATCTAAATGTCACCAAAAACATAAATTATTCTTTTGCAATGTGTTGACATCTTCACGTATCGTTAGATCTGGTCTACGCGCAACAAAGTGTTGAAATGTGACCTAATGTCAATGCTGTACGGTCACGCGTTTTTGCAACTCGAAAGGTAGATAGAAAGACCATTGACCTTTGATTTTGAGTGCTCAAAGGGCCATCGTATTAAAAAGTTTAGTTAATCAAGTTATGTCAACTAAAAACCGTACGGCGCGAGTCGGTCAGCAACAGCGGTCGCATTCCGATACCGGACCGGTCGCGATCCGGTCGCATCCTCGGTTGCCCAACGCAATCACCGACATCTTCGCCTACTCTGTAAATTAATAGATATGTTGAAATAAATGTCACCGATCCTAATGGTGCTCTGTGATTTGCAGTTTTTATTGCAAAATTTCTAGATCATTAAAACTATCTTAAAATAACAGTCTTACTATCGTTTAGAAATCTGCACATATTTAAATATATATTTTTCGAAACATGGATGCTTTGCACACAGCAAATCGATTGCAGTAGTCTGGATCTGTATTCGTTGATAGGTGACAAGTTAATGTTCATTTTTCGTGACTGATTGTTGAGGAGGAACGTAACCCTAGAATATCCCAATATATTTGCAACTTTCCTGTCAACTTTAGATTTTCTGATGGACATTATTTTCGATAGCAATGTTTTCTTTAAACTTTCCGACGAAACATAATGTGCCTCAAGCTTAAAATTCATGTTCTGCACTGCTTAGTGCTCCGTATTTTTTAAGCTTGTTCTTGATCATACGTTTTCGATTTTCTTATGACATGTAAAATTCCTCCAATTGTGTTATGTTTGCAAATTTCCGATGAACCCGGGGTCTCAGATCGACTCTGAATCACTAATGAGCGGCTTTGTTACGATGCCATTTACACCTAGTATTTTATTATGTTAAAATGTTATGGAATTTCAATTAATATCAGGCAGTGTCTCCTTCACCTCATCAGCCTTTAAAGTAATCATCCAAAATGTATTCATCTTTAGCCATAATTTTTTGTCAATGTTGAACTAAGATGTGCTACTGTTCTACATTATACTATGGAGGTGTGTCTATGTGGGTCTATAGATATATAGTGCACTCCGAGGTAGTCTGCGCTTTCTTTTTATGCGACAAGGTCACAATTTTACCATACTTTCTAGACAAAATAAACCGTTTTAATACACCAGACTATAATGTTTACAGTTATAATGCAACAATAATAAATAATATATGATGACAAACAAACTATTATTAAATATCCTCACTAATGCTATAAATGTGACAATGTATCTCTGTTATTTCGTTTTATTAATTTGTTTTTTCGCTTGTTTTTAAATTTAAATGTAAAGACTTTCTGCAGAAATGTTGATTTTTTTTAATAGAGACAGCAAGATATAACTTTCTGCACGCTAAGAAATGAGTAAAAAACACTAAAATAATGCTGTCGATATCGATGAATCTGTTTGCAAAAACTAGTCAAATATATTTTTAAATGTTAGTCTCCGATGACATAAATCGTAGAAAGGATATATGGGTATTTGTATAATTCTGTTCAAAAATTAATTAACGAGGAAGGAGCATTAATTTTGGTTTGACACAGTCCAAATTAATGGCGACCAGTGTCACGGTTATCGATCGTCTAATAGTAGGATTTAATAATTATCTTCTACCGATCGTTATACAGTTTGGATTTCCTTTTTTTTTACAATGTTTTAAGTCTTTATGATAAAACGGTATATTTCCTTATACGGGCTTGGGAAGCGTTAGGGAATTCCTACACCATTCACGAGGGGTTTTTGATACACAAATTACGTCTGAAATTTAAAAATAAAACTTATTCCTTGTGTTTAAAATCTGTTTGATATACAATTTTAGTGAGTACCTTCGTAATATCTATTGTTTTCAGAGCAAAATGTTATGATTTTTAATAATCAAACTGTAATCTTTACCATTAAAAACCTGACGTCATAGTACAAAACTGTGGTCTCTACATTACACACAAGAAGTGTTGTGATAGATTCTATAAGCCGCATCATTTTACGACAGATTTGCCATTTTTGGATCTTTTGATGTTTTATATGGATTTTATTGAATGATTCTATTCGTATATGTCGCATATTTATTAGCCACTTACATCCTTATTTCCCATTTTAGGAAAACTAACAAGTATGTTAAGGTCGGCTAACAGCTTTTTCGATGTAACAATCTGATTTTAATTTGACGTAGGTTTTTTGACTTTTGTTAAAAGAACATGCATATAATGAATCGCCAAGTACAGTTAACTACAAAAACACATATACACAAGTAGATTGAAAGACTATACACGTACATGGCGTTCTAAAATACTGAAAGATGTTTAAAAAATACTTATAATCCGTTACTCTACTTTTTTAGTTTTATTGCCACTTTCTTTACTTACCACAGAGCACAATTTTATTCCATGGACATGCAAACAGAACTACTCCATAAAAAAATCTTAAATTACTTCTTCCATATAGGTGAATCTGCACAGTAGCTATGGAGCCAAGCCCCCTTTAGATAAATATTTATAAAGCCGTGTATCAGTGGGTTGGTCGCGCGAAATAAATTAAAATTAATTTTAGCAATCATATTTATGTGTGAGTTATCAATTAACTTTATCTATTTGCTGAATTTGCATTAATGTGTTCTGATTTTTAGAAACGTGGTGATTACTGTTAAATTTAAAAAATTCTAGGTGATTGAATTTTTTGCCGTCCGTTATCTACAACACTTTCTTATTTTATTTTGTAATATTTACATCTGTTTATTGTGGAATATTTCTATTTTATTATATGTACACCCATTGTGGTCTTCAAGCATATTCGGAGATTGAATCCACGTGAATAAACATAAAAATAATAATCGTATAATATTGTTTCTACGACGCCGACGCCGACGGAGTGACCGAGCGCAAAGGGCGCATTATTAATAAAGGCGTAGCTGCTAACTGCTAATAAGCAGCGCCGTAAATCGTTCTCAACAACAGATCCCGAATTACGACCGAACTGTTGTTACTTTTTATATTTCACTTTCCACTTTTTACACGTACGCCGTGCCGGGCCAGCATAGAGTAAACCCGCAGATAGAATTGAACTTTAAAATTCAAAATTAACCAAACATAGCGATCACGAATCACATAATAATTAGTTTATTTATTATGATTTTAAAATGTTAAGATCCCTAAAATCTAAGTTATTTTTAACTTTATGGAAAATAAAGTATAGGCATAAATTAAATTAAACCTAGGCAAGAAAAGTTACAAATTAAATCAAACATGTGAAGAAACAGCATCTGGCAACACATCCTTGTTTAAATGACACTTATAAATTGGCAGTCATGAATAAAGTTTGGAATTCAAATGATTGCTTTTACACAATCCATTCATAGAGCATTGCAGGCAGCTCTACCCGTCAGCAACTCTACGAAGTAAACCCTTTCGCGCGGTCTGCGCCAATAATGAAATCTGGGGTGTGAAATAAAAAGAAAAAGTGTCTTAATTAAATTTTCTTTTAACAAAATTTAATAAACGTTGAGGGCGAGTGTGGGCTTGCCCGCCGCCCGCCCCGAGCCGCCAGAGCGCACAGCTGAGCCAACGATAACCTATACTTACCTATATTATTGTAGGAAAAAAGCTTTCTTTTTAAATTTCCCGATGAAATTAGGGTTAGCCGCTGTAATTTAATCCCTACGTGTGTGCGCTGTGGATACCTAATTATACTCTTTGGTTACTACATATTTGCTTTTGGTCTAAAATTAAATTCAGCAAGGTAAGTTAAATATTTGAACTCCTATGAACGCGTAACTTCACAATAGTCTTAACTTTTTGAATAATATGTTTAAGCTCCGTGAGAGCTTCATACAAATCTTGATTTATGTTTAAACTGCAAATAAAATGATTGAGTGCTTTTCAATAATATACGTGTTTATCTTCAAAAGTGTTCAAGAGATATCAAGTTATCTACTGTTAACAAACAATCCGAAAAAGTAGGTACATAAACAGTTCAAAATCCAACATCAACACACATTGTATAAAATAAATTTGTATTGCTTTTATAGCCATTAACTATATTACAATTAACGATACATGTCCCCATAGCGCAGTAGTAGAAGACGTTTGATAGCAACGTCGGTAGCAGGTTCGTATCCCGGCGGTGGATTTAAATAAACACTTAGCAACAATAAGCGCGATAAGTGCCACGGCTCAAACCTCGACGTTAGATACCGACCGACATACGGCGAGTACCGACAGGCAAACAACCAACACAGTTCTGATCTTCATTTATTTTGATTAAGGTGTTAAATTAATCATTTAGTTTAATTTCAGCTTGGAATATTTAATAATTATTATGAACTTAATTTTATTGTGTCTTGAAAATATTTAAAAAATCTTAATAAATGTCAAACCACAAATGTACTGAAATTTTATAAAAAATTAAGTCTCTCAATCTGATTTATTGTTAATATCAACAGTTTAATTAATATACTAAATTCATGCAATTAAAAATCAAATAAAATTGTGTTTTCGCACAATAAATTAGCTTAAACAACCTAGATTTAATTATTTCAAAATAAAATAAACCTATTAAAATATATGTATTAGCATTTCATTCATACCATCACGCCTTGTATTACCCCGAAGGGTGAGGTGTACAACACCAACATTTAATGTTATGTTTAGGTCCCATGGGATTGGTTAGGTTAGTCTGTGAGCCTATTGCCATCCACCGGGCACAATTCCAACTCCGTGCTGCTATTGTGAATTTCCTAACGGAAAGTTCACAAATAACACTTTGTCCGACCCGGGCATCGAACCCGAGACTTCGCGGTGAAAGGCGCTAACCACTACACCATCGAGGCAGTTAGCATTTCAATAGACATTTCTTTAATTTATAATAATGTACTGATTTTTTTATTAATTATGGTCATTATTTCAGAATAGGGAATCGAGGTTTATTTAAAATTACAAAAGTACAATGAAGGTTGTGTAACTTGCATAATGATGATTATTTTTAAAGTATAATTTAACAATTAACATCATACTCATATCGCAATGACACAAAAACCCGCTTAGCCCATCACGTATAGCGTGCACTGCACAGTACTGATACCTCACATTATTAATTACAAATACCTATGTAATTACCGTGCTATCACTGCTCACTGCGGACTGCGGAGCCACGCCATACTGTTTCTTCATAAATAACGTGTTTGTTTGGATTCCTCTCAAATTATTTACCAGTATATATCTCGTTTAGCTGATAAATGACCGTGTGTGTGCTATTTCAATTGCCGTGATTATATCCATGGTCCAAGAGCTCTGTAATGTCAGGTTCAGCTTGATGTAATAATAATAAATAAATAAATCTTTATTGGTACAAAAGAGGGTATTTTACAAAAATATATAATCGCTGGCCACCGCGATAGTATTTACCGTGTTGCGGGTGCCAGTGTCTTCTCCAACAGGTACTGCATAACATGCCACAAGCGAAAGCGATTTAAAGTAAAAAAATATTATTCATCTTAAATATCAAGCTGATGTAAAGATGGATTGTCTTTTTCAAGCAACTATAATGAACCGAACACGGTTTATAAAATTAAGTCTTCTTCAGCTTGCTTCACAAATTCGCAAATTTTGTTATTAAAATGTTTGAACTACTAGTGTCCATTTAATTACATAAATAAATTTAAAAAATAATAATTACATTAAAATGTTACCTTATTTTGTTTTAAATTACTGGCTAGTTTTTATTGATCTATTTTAAAAATATGTTTAAAATTGATTTTTAAGTAGGCATATTATGAGTTTAAGAATGTAAACTAAAAGAACTAGTTTATTTACTAGTTGTTTTGAAACTTGCTGGTCAATGATAAATGTAGTAAAAAATAAATTTAAAAATGAAAAAAAATAACAGCTGAATATTCTGTCGGTACTCGGTGAACCTTACTCCACGTATCATAGTCTCATGAATAATGTATCTCGCTCCAAATAATATACGATTACAGTACAGTGTAGGAAAATGCACTTTCTTTGTCTTGCTCTGTCCGTCGCCGTCCCACTCCTGCCGAATTCGGGTAATGACCGCCGCTACCGCTATGTATGGCAAAAGTACCAGTGCGTGCTTGCTGAAGTGTGATGCAATAACCGTTTGTTACACGTGAACCATCGGAATCAGGCAGAATGGTTGTATGGTATTCTCTGAGCAGAGCTACCTTCCGTAGACAGGCAAAATAAACATGTTGATTCCTTTAAGAGGTGGTGCTGATCTACGTTCTGCAAAGCATTGATAAACATAGCTTTAGACTACTCATCTTTTGAACCTATTCCCAATTCAATTGGGGTTGGCTTCTTGTGTAACGGATTTAGCTGAATATCAGTTTCTTTTTAATTTTTTTACGTGGAGCGACTGTCATCAGACCTCCAAAAGCCGGTACGAGGTAATACGATACTCTTTGTTAGACCAGTTGTCAGGCTTTCTGGCCTATGACTACCGGTAACGACTGCCATAGATGTTCAAATGGCAAGCGGGACCGGCGACGGGTGACGGCTTAACGTGCTCTTCAAGGCACGAAAATAACTAGTTATGTTAAAGATGGTCACGCATCCACGGCCGACCGCTGTTGTATTGCTTAACCTGCAACATTGATCAACTTAGCCACGAGCTCCTCATAGCTGTAGACTACTTTCAAATCAAAAAAGAGCCTTTCGCCAAACATATCCACTGGATCAGTTAACTTTGTTGCAATTTACTTTTGGTTAAGTTCGTTGTAAAATGTTACACGGTGTCATTCAGTTTTTTGATAAATGACACTTTCCCAAGAACATCTAAGATAGTTGACAAGTGAAAAATCCCTGTTAAATTGTGTATGTAGAAGACAAAATTAGGTAATCTAACCCTACTATTAAATGTTTATAATAATAGGCAGGAAGAGAGACATAACACAAGATAGTAAATGCAGTTATCGCCCATTGTTCTCTTCATAATATAATTAAATAGTATAATTACTAAACAAGTCTTATAAAACGATACAAAAAGTTGAATTCATACGCAATTATTATTAAGTTTAAATAGTTTAATTTCATTCTCGTTATGTATGTGTAATTTATTTTTTATATTGCGGTAGAGCAAAAAATTAAAAAACCGCAGTGTCTAATTTTCACAATTTTCTTGTGCACAAACAAAAACTAGAGGGCGCAGGCGGCGTGGACGTCGAATCTTTGCCTTCGCATGCGGGGGGTGGTATCATGAAAAAAGCGCTGAAATAAATGTAATTTCTGCAGACTTGTATTACAGAATTTATCATGAAGCTGTATTGTCAACAATTCTTCTCTAAGTTCCAATTTTTGCCTACAAACATCCATAAAAGATCTACCGACTGAAAGTGAAGAACGTAACAGGCTCCATCGCGTTGTAATAAAGAATCAGGATGCTGATACCAGTATCACTTTACTAAGCTTCCAGATTGAGCGTCGCCTGTGACTTGTAACTCACACCTGCATTATAACATTATATTATTCATAGCATGATTTATATTCTATGCTTCTTTAAAATTAAGTATCAATTTTATTGTTTAAAAAGCATCAAGTTGATTACGTCAGTTGGCGATTCTTTATAAATACTAGATTATAACTAGACACATGCTGAGTGATTTATTATTCTAATTATGTGTGAATTAAAATATCTGCTGTAGGTACCTGCTGTAACCTATCTGTGATAATTCTCGAGACTACCTCAACGGCTCAGCCAGTGGTTGCCGCTTCACTGCTTACCGTGAGATCACTTAAAATTATTTAATTCATGAACATAATCGCACTTAAATACCGCATTTAAAATCGTCCAAAATTCCAGGAATTGTAATTTAGTACAGAATGCAGGATGTTATTATAAACTGCCTTCTGTGACGTGGAGGCTGGCAGTTTTTTTTTTAATAGTCGTTTATGGCAACTCAGTGTAAATATAATAATTAGCTCATTACAACAAATAATATGTAAATTTTCTTCCCAGGAAAAGACATCTTTTTACATCACAAATATTGCTACGAGTGTGCTAAAATTGATGGCTTAATGGCACTACAGAAGTTGATATTGTACTTGAAACTTAGAGTGTTAGACAGACAAAACTCCACTAACTGTACTATTTTGTTCATCCAAAGATTTATTTTCCCTTTTTCTCGGCACACTGGCAATATAATTGTCAATATTATCCACAGTGCCTTATTGGTTTGCCAAAGATATTCAACAATCACCATCAATATTTCACTTGCTCCACCGAGTACACTATGCCGTCATGTATAGTTGGTGTGAATTATTTATTCATGTGACCACGTCCACCGTCCAAGGTTCGTACCTCGGACGTGGGAGCGAGCGTTTCTGCGAAGTGCTGGCAGCTACTAGCACTGGGCTATTCTATGCCACGCCTCGCTGTGGGAATCTAAGATCGTGACGACAAGCTATTGGCAGATACTCAGGTATCTATCACTGGATTGTGATGAAATATCAAGTATAAGGCTAGTTATCAGAATTATTCACCTATTTTATGTACCACCAAATGGTCATAACTACTGGTGTGATTCACTTTTGTAAATAGGTATATTATAGGCATATGTCGTTGTGATGGATGAAGGTATGAAAGACTTATTCAGACTAAGAATCATCATTTTCATTTGAAACGCTTGTTTACTGGTGGTAGAGCTCTTGTGAACGAGCTCAAAGGGCGGCAGCACCACCGTCTCACCTTTAACCTGCCGCAAAATAGTAGTTCTTCCATTACTGTGTTCCGGTTTGGTGGTGAGATCAGGCCCTGAAATTACTAGCTCATGAGGCATAACACCTTAGTCCTCAGCTGCAGCGACGCATCTATAATCTGCTTTTGTGGATTTTTGATGTCCATGGGCTGTACTCCACTTACCATCAGGTGGACTACACTTTCGTTCGCTGTGGGCGTAGTATGAAAAAGAAAAAACAAGTGCGTGTCGGGCCACAAGCAGTAGGCTTCCGTAGCTAGTCGTAACAACATATTTCGACTTAAAAGGGATTTACTATCTGTATTAAACAAGTAACATCTTCATACAAGTCATAACTTTCAAAGGTTTTTGTAATTTGCACGAATTATTCTAAGTAACTGCATTTTACACTTTGGACCCCAATTACTCTAGAACTAATTAAGTTAAAGTAACCAGATAAATAGCGTCCTTCAGATAGGAAATGTTTGTAGTACACGAAACCAGCTAGCACGTATGACGAGATGTATGAATGTTAAGGAAGCGAAAGAAGTATGTAAGGAGCGAAGCACATGGCGTTCCATCATCTCTGCCTACCCCCGTGGGATAAAGGCGTGATTTTATATATGTATTATGTATGTTTATTTATGTTTCAAGAATTTTGAACGAAATATTCTGAGTAACTGCATCTGACATTTCGGACCCCTATTCCTCTTGAATTAATGAAGTGAACTTATCCGCTATAGTTTTCCTTTAAAGTTCATTACATGTACTACCGACACAATTTTTTTCAGATTTTAGGATCCAGTAGTTTAGCTTTTAATTTTAATTATCTCGCAAACGGATCCCTAAATCAAAAAACTGTCTTAGCAACCCCTAAACGTTTTTAAAAGGCCTATCTAACAATACCCCACACTATGGGGTAGGCGACAAAAAAAAAACATCCCTACTTTACATGTAGGGGAGCTACCTGCAAAAAAAAATATTTTTCCAAATTTTACTCTACGACTTTCTTTGTTTAGTTAACATACATGTTTATGCAAAATTTCAGTTTTCTAGCACCAACGGTTTCGTCGCTATGCCGTGGACAGACAGACAGACATGGCGAAACTATAAGGGTTCCTTGTAGGTAGTACGGAACCCTAAAAAAGGCAGGACTGAGTGTCTTGCAACACTTACTGAAGCACCCATAGTAAGTCACACGTACACACCCAAGTAGCAAACAAGAATAGCAAGTAAATCTTACATATTATTATCTGTACTTTACCTAAAGTTAGATTTTGCTAAATCAAAAAGGATTTCGTTAAGTATTTTCTTTCTTTAATACTAAATCGTTTTAAACTACCGCTACTTAAGCAAGTTAGGAATACCAAAAACCAGGTTAAGTATTCTCAATCAAAAAACTGTCTTAGCAACCCCTAAACGTTTTTAAAAGGCCTATCTAACAATACCCCACACTATGGGGTAGGCGACAAAAAAAAAAACATCCCTACTTTGCATGTAGGGGAGCTACCTGCAAAAAAAAATATTTTTCCAAATTTTACTCTACGACTTTCTTTGTTTAGTTAACATACATGTTTATGCAAAATTTCAGTTTTCTAGCACCAACGGTTTCGTCGCTATGCCGTGGACAGACAGACAGACATGGCGAAACTATAAGGGTTCCTTGTAGGTAATACGGAACCCTAAAAAGCGTAGTTTCTTAACGACAGCTACAAATGTAGTCATTTGTCATAGCACTTATTAGGATGCAGTATCCTACTACCGTTACATTGCATTACAGAAATAGTATAAAAAAGTGCTATTTTTTAATTACTTGCAGAACTTGTAAGCATAAGGCGCGTGTAAACATTAATTATAGTGATATTTAAGGACATGTATATTGTTAAAAAATTTCCTCTGATACAGAAGTAGTATTATAATTTGATATACTTGTTTTTTTATTTTTTTAAGGTTCTACGAATGTAATAAAGGAGCCCTTAACCTGATAGATGTTGTGTAATGAGATCATTTTAATAAATACACCGATGAATTGTGCAATCTCTTCAGCCAGTACTAGATGAGTACATCGTAGTATCACGATCATATTCACTGATAATTTAAAGGAAAAGTAGTTCCTCCTTTCTAGCTATTTCATAATTGTGTTGATCTTTTTGCTTAATGGAGTCTACTTTCAGTTTTTTTGTAGCGAAAGCCTTCTTTTCACGAGGCGATAATAACACAGCTTAAAGAAAGTGAACGAATATTGTCTTGGATACTTTAGGACAATGTTGACCGTTTGAATTGAAGTTTAAAGATGTTGGTAACAATAAAAGTATATTAGGTGGTACAATAACGAGCGGTGAGTGTAGTCACCTCTGTAAATAATGTGGTGGTATGCTGGTCACGCTCGCGCGTCTCCGCGACTCGGCGACGCCGCGCGTAGTAGCGAGTGTGCGGGGGGCCTAATGCTAAGCTGATATGACGCTGCTTTTAACTGCTGGATTATTTCATAATTTTAAGAGTTAGGTCATATGCCATCATAAACAAGAGTTTTCGTAATTATAGGCAATTTGAGCTTTGTGGTACTTATTAAAAGGTTATAAAGGTTATTTTTATCAAATATATATATCCGTTTCTCTATAATTATTAAAACGGACACTTGAAATCTAATGCATCGATTGCTTGCTAGAACTTACAAAATTGAAACATTTAAATATTCGCACGAAAATGTGGTTCTAGGCTCAATTACCGGAATGAGACAGCAACAAATGGCTAACCCAGAAATTTGGACAAGCAAACTAACTAGTATATGCTTAAGGAGGTTTTGCCCTTTGAAAGTTGTATGTGACGTCACATCCTGTGGCCAACTGTACCTGATTAATAGCACTGTAGGAAGTGTACATAACTGTACAAGTGTCACTGCGTTATCGAACAGAAACACCTTTATGCTTCACTGGAAGCAGTAATTGGGACCATTACCATCTAATTTGTATTAGGTGATTTCACCTAATACAATAGCCAGTTCAATTGGTGGGCAAATTAAGTGTTATAAACAATTACAGCCTTATAGCATGAGACTGTTTTGTAGCAACTTATTTCAGTTGTATCACTTAGTCAGGTGACGTCGCCAATCACCGACACACCCTCAAGTCTATAAGTTTACGTGAGAACAGAAATCTATACGCTCTTTTATATATACGAGACTTTAAACTTTACTTCTATAGACTTTAACTAGTTAAGATAAAATTTCATTATCTTGTAATCATAACCCAGCAAAATATGGTTTTACACTAAGTTAACACACATGACAACTCAACCAACAACTGTATGTTAAGAATACAGGCTACGCCATCTCATAGCTCTGACCAAGGATATCCTCGATGGCTATCGTCGTTTCCTCCATTTGTAGTATCAAATTACATTACAACATTGTACACTTATCTCACGTTAGCATGTTTATTTCATTTGAATTTCAAATATACTTTTATGTTTCAGAGTGTTGTAGGTATCTTAAACAAATATTTTTATATATATTTAAATAAAGAAATTACTGACAATAAATGCAAATGATGGTGATGTCAGAAGCTAGCCCAATTTGAGCCATGCGTTTTCAAAAACTAGCAACTAGTACCTATGTAAAATAATACTGCTTCGCTCCTGTCAATTACCGCGTTGTATTAAATAGCGTTTAATTATTAGTTTAAAAAAGAAATATTCGAATCCAAGAAAATTTAAGAGATTAACGCGTTCAAACAAACAAGTGAAATAATTAATTTTTGAAAACCACCTAGAGAGGGTGATTTTCAAAAAAAAATTGTCAAGAAGAGATGAAGCTGATCAGAAGATGATTTGACAAACAAGTGGTCAGTTCGCCAGCGGCATGTAAGCACATTCTAAGTTAAAGCCCTTGAAATAAAAGGCTTGAACCAAAAGTGTATTAATATTCTCATGATCTGGGCGAGGAAGTTAAATAGCCGTGTATTTGTATTCATTATCCCGCGTCGCTCTAACAGCTTACGTGTGAGCCGAATAGTTTAGAAGCGATGCGCGGTGTGCTGATTGCCGACTCCATTGTTACACGGTATGCGACAATTGCCACAAACTGGGCATAAATACTCGATCAACGTCAACAAATAAAGAGTAACCATGTTTCTACCAGGTACATTTTATATAACTAACGCCACATTTCTTACTGTTAATGAGGTGTTTAAGAAACAAATGGTCCATTAAAGTATAACCCACAAGTGAACATCTACAAAAGGTTGCCGATGCGCCGCACCCAAATACTGCTATTTAAAGCTCGTCCAGTATCAGTCATTTTGGGGTAAACCTGATAAATAGCGCACATAAGCTTATAGTTTTCTTTTCAAATATCTATTTCTTGTTTTTAAAAAAGTTGTCAGACGCGACTTTAACCTAAATTTTAACCAAGATAGTCAGTCTCACTGGTCAGTACTCTCGTCCCGTGCAACAACGTAAACCCATGCAAGGCAACAGTTTTGTCTGCGTGTGTCATTGTGCTGGCGGGTAACATTAGTCCACATTAGCCACGGCGCGCTGCCGATACGTGTCGCATTGTGCCACGCCACAATGTGGCACCACCACAATGCCACCATACCACCACGGTAGTGACTCCTTGACAAACAATGCCGGTCGGCAGGTCAGCCGCAGAATGCCAGGATGCGATGTAGAAAGTTCTAAGCTAAGTATTGTCCGTTATTTCCAAATATAGAGAGTTAGAAACACGTTTGCATTTAAGCAAAAATATTCTTGTTGTGAAGGCCTCTATACAGGGCGTGTTCGTATAACTTTGTTTAACATGTTTGTCTTACTGTCACTATTTTTCTGTACAAAGACGTCTCCTAGTCAACCTGGCTAATAAACCGCCTAGGCAGGTAACATCGAAAAATAGATAATATCTTCTCTTCCTCCATAATCAGATAGGTCACACGCCCATATCAGCCTCCATGCAAGGTCACGCAGGCGCTGCTGCTGGGAATCATATTTCCATTTGCATGGCAAGTGAGCAACAACTATCTAATATTTACAGATTTTTTCATGGCTCAGTGATAGGAGATATTATTATGGTTCATTAGGAGATATGATTTTTTCATGGCTCAGAGTCTTAGGAGATATGGTTCATTGTAATTATCTCCAGACAGAATGCATAATTTACTCATGTCCAAAAATAGGCTGGCTGTTGATTGATAGACCAATACAACTAACCAACAATCAATTTCTCATGTACTGTATTAGTATGGCATTCTCCGCGCCTATTTTATGTCATAAGAAATATAGACCGTATCGAAGTTTATGAACAACCCGCTTGCCTGGACAACGACATAGAGAAATTGATGGCTTTGGTAAGTAAGCGGCTGGTCACGGCAGAAAATATCTGTTTGACCTTTGTAAAAGCATGTGAACTGATGGTTGGGTACAGCTGTCAATATTTAGGAGACCTCAGAAATAACTAGGAACAACATACTTATTCCTTTGAACTGAAGTTATTTAAATCACATGTAACTTTAATTTCAAGTTTAAAACTCAGCATGTAGTAGGTGTGATAGGAAGCTTTTTTCCTTAGAGTTGCTATCTGTGGCTGACCAGAATCCGGTTTGCAGGTGGTGCTTTATGACAGCATTGGCGATGCCTGCGCCCGTCGTGAGGCGGTCGTAACTCTCGTTAATAATATTTCTAGTACAAGAAACCAAGTAATAAACAAGGAGATTCCTTGCTAATATGCCATAAATTGTGACAAGCTGCGCGACTGCGGCCGACAAAAGTCGATTCCTTACAATTAATAAATTATGAAAGTGACATAACATCGCCTCTCCATACAGTATTTCCTATAATGGGTAGACGAAGTTTTAAATTGACTTGAAACAGGTTAGGTGTTTGTCTCAAAATATAAAAAGTAAATTACTGGGTAAATCTAGACTCAATATTGCTGCTGAAAATTATTTGATGAAAAAACTCCCTAAGTTGTTTGCTTGTCCAGAAATCAAGCTCACGATTAATGGTTTTTTTATACCAGAAATGCTGAACCCAGTACTGACCTCGCGATTTATTACACATTGCACAAAAAATATATTTGATGTGCCTAATAGAAAAAGTTTTCATAATCCACGTCCCACTAAATAGGTATACTTAATCAATGAGAATGTAAGCATTAAGTCCCCCAAGAGCGATACGTATCGAATCGGAATGACGTCTCATTCATCCGATTTATAGCTATCGTACGAGCTTTACAACAGTCACCGCAGTATAGAATCATGTCTTCAAATTCAAACTACCAACCACCAGTATGACAAAAATTTCTAAATAAAATATTCCAGCATGTGGCCTTGAGAATTTAGTAGTAGGAGTACAGGATAGTCGGCGTGACGCAACATTTTGCATGGCGTTCGATTCCCGGGGCGATAAATCATGTCGAGACAGGCGAACAAAGCCGGGTAACGCACCGTGTCGCGGTGGATTTGAGCGATTTCGGTTTATAATCATTTTTCATCGCGATCCGCCGTTCGCCTGAATTTTACGCTCATCATGAGGGCCGAGATTTGCTGAGCCTTTATTTGAACTTAATGTTTGATGTGCGTTAGTGGTTTCAATCATTATACATTGTTATGTAACTGTATACAATGCGATGTTCGCTGTTCTGTATAATGTGTACTGTAGGGTACCACAAAAAGTTTTAATTTAAAATAAGCTCTTATTTTGTAAATGCATATTTAGTAATTAAAGCTTAATTAAAAGCATAAAATTACGACCAGAAAGTGAGACATGGAAATAGATAATTAATATGTAGGTTGGTTAGGTAGATATACGAATATATTAATTTCTAATAATTTTACGAAAAATTGAAACAAATAACAGCAGATGCTCTACCGTGACTCTTCAAAGGTATTTCTATTAATAAATGCAGCGACCAATAACTGCTCATTAAACCAACAATTTTGTGTTCCCACGTTTTATGATCGCCCATCCTAATCATCGGCGCGATTTAATTGCGCCGATTGTCACAACTAATAAGTTTTTTTTCTTAAATAGCGTCAGCGTAATCAACCATAGTTCTCAGCAATTATAGAAACTTACCTGTGATCTTAACAGGTTGGCTACTTAATCGTTGAGTTATAGAATTTGTTACGTTGACATTATCACTATAATGGTATACATTATTACTATCGTGCTATCCAGCAGCAAACAGTCATTCAATTATCGAAGATCAGACTGGAATCCTAAGAACATATAATTACACAAAGGGTTGAAATTATCAAATTTTTTTCTCCAATATTTCTTTAGGCAAGAATGAAGAAACTAAGATTTATTTTCTATACACATTTAAAACCCAGCAATTTACTAAATCGCTACAATAACATTGAATAAAAAGACATCTTAGAATTCAATAAATATTTGTCAAGAAACGTTAGTGGTTGGCGTGCGCATACGCCAGCGCTGGTGCGCCTTGACCAGCTAGCAGCTCTGAATGCCTCGCGTGCCGGTAATGACTCGCCCAAGGTCCATATGAGAGATCTACCAACCACTACTGGAACATGGGCGTGATTCTGTGCTGTCCCAGATAAGGTCGAAGGGATACTGCCAGAGGTTAAGCGATTTCTAAACGCATCCGTTTTATGGCATCGTTTTTTTGTACTGGATTTTTTGTGGCAAGCTTGCAGATTGTTTTTAACACGATGCTGCGCATGATCAATATTTAAACCAACGAACTTACTTCACCAGCAACAAATAAAACATAAATGACTTGAATTTGTAACATCTCTATACTGGTCCTAATATTGACATCTCAAGAAGAGCTGATCATTATTTTTGTAGTAAAATAAAGCAGTTCCTAAAAACCTCATAAATGTTACCTAATTGTCTACTTGCTTAATCTTTTAACAATTCAAAAAGACAAGAAGCATACAGACAGATTGATTAATCGCGTCGACAAATCGCAGTTCAGCCGCGCGCGTGTTACACAGATGCGGGTAGACGGGTAGACTGTGTCTCGCGAATACTTGATTAATTATACCAACTCAGCAAACAACGTTCTTATTATCACTACACTATACTGATATATATATATATATATATCATATATGACTATATGAATCTTGTAATATTATCAAACTCTAATAAAAATATGTCTACTACCCTGTAATAATATATATTCCTTGTCCTTATCATTTTATTTTATAATTAATTATTTTAAAAGACAAGACGTGCCGAAAATTTAACAAAATGTACACACTGACTATGTCTGTATCATTAGCAAGTTGTAAGGGCGTAAACATACGTGCAATCTCATTTACCGCGACAAAACGCAGCTTAGCGATGATTACGGGCTGACATGCGCTCGCGCTGATTAATGCGCCATGAGCGATGGCTAACGATGCCATCAACACCTTGCCACTGCCATTGCACTCAGTGGCAATTAAAATTAAATGGTAGTTGACGCTCTATGCCAATCTGCTTTAGATACGATTTCCATGCCTGCAGCAATTTGTTTATTTAATGCATAATTTTGTGAGGACAAAAAATTTAAAACAAATAACAAGTTTAATGGACTCAGTGAATGACTAAAGACAAATTTAATGAAAAAGAAAGTGTTATTATGTTTTTTTTATCACATTAGTTACGCAGTTAACCAAAAATTGCAATTTAGTATTTTAACTAACTTTTGCCGCGACTTCGTCTGTGTGAAATTCGATATTTCGATACTGTTTCCTTTAAAATTTGAAATTTGCCTCATACACTTTCAAGTCCTTATTCATTTGAAATTTAGGAGTGAAATTTAGAAATATCTATCGATAAATTAATTTATTTTATTTATGAAACTTCGTGCAATTGCCTTCAAAATTCACGAACTTAATTATAAACTTATAACCCCTAATTCGACTCCTTTTATAAGGTGAGAATGTTAAGATAGAGTATAGTGCAGAATTGAATGCAGTATCCTGCTAAATTGATGAACCGCCCATATAAACTTACAGCTAAAATACCAATTTAACTTATACCAGTTTTTAAGTTAGACCACCAGCTACACGTCTGTAAAAACCGCATTCAAGCAGTAGTTTTTGGGTGATGCGCGTACGAACTTACAGAAAGAAAAAAAAAATAGTTGCCTTCTACTGCTGCCATTAGGTCCCCTCGGATTATTCTTTCTTAAATATCTACAATGTACAATCATGGCTAATTTAAAATTTTATATCTATCAATACATTAGTATTTGTCGAAGCTAGGTAAACCAAATCGAATCACTTCTGGAGATTTATTTAAGCAGAAATAATTTGGTTAACTTTTATATATATTACCTTATGCTTTCTTTAACTTGATATCACAATATTATTGTTAACAGGCCCCTGCACATCACTACATTTTAACAAAACAGTATCAGATGCGTGCAAAAACCCTCTATGCATGGAAGTACAGTCAGTCATCCAAATCTGTGGAAGTTTACCATTAAGCAAATTAATATGTTAATTGCCTTAAAAAAACAAAATTATGAACACACGTGCGATCAGTTCACCTGTTTAATAGTAGGTAGATATTAATTTTATTTATTTTTACATTTTATACGATTCTAGGAGATGATCTTGTTGTGAAATATGCGTCGTAAAATTACTCGTTTGCATATTTAAGCGGTTCTGGTTTTTGCAGCGATATCTTTCAAAGATATAAAACGTCTTCTTAATACATAAATTGTTATCTAGAAGTGCGAACCAACACGAATTCTATTTCAAAATGTAGCCATAAATTTCGTGGCTTTAACTATTTTTTAATATGTAAATTGGTTTGCACTTACAGGGGAATAATATGTTTGACATTGTTAACGGATTTCGTCGTAAACCGGGAGATTAATGCAGAATCGACGGGAATTATTCAAATATCCACTTGTACGATACGTCGTATACTCGTATGGGAATTTATTTAAATTAGTGTACTTGTACAAAACCTGTTTTAGAAGTTAGGGGTGGTATAATTCTCTCCCCTTGCGCTTTTGTCACGGTCAGCCTCCCGGTGCAACGCGGCCACCCGGCTATCCACAACAATTACTAACAACTATCAATACTATTATTATTATTAGAAACATTTCACATGAAGTCGAAACATTTAATTTTATAATGTAATCTTGTGACATAATAAAATTTAATGTTTCGGCATTTTTTCGAAAAAAAAAAAAACAATTCGAACAACCATACGCAAAATGAAGCAAGTACTAGTGTTCAAAGAGTCAATGCTAAATTCGGCAACAAAAACTAAAGGTAAATCCGCCTAATCAACATACACTTGCGAAAATATAAATGTTTTCCTTATAAAACCAACTCTATTATTGAGTTAACTATTAATTAGTTGACGACGTTTGTAAAAAACAATTTATGTGCCGTTACAATGATATGCAAAAATCGTCCTTGGACCGTTCGCCATTAGCGATGCCTAATTAATTTAAATATATTCAAGGCGGGTTCACTTTCGGACTATTCATATGATTTTTACAAAACCATACAAGCGGAAATGAAACCGCCTTGTGGAGAAACGGGTGCGCACGCGCCGTCCGCATCGCAGCGCCTCTTGTTCAAGCCAAAATATGCAACTTCTGCTTCATGCTGACTATTGACACCTGACTCATACTTTCTATATTAGGCGAAAGACTTTCGCCTGCGTTGTAAATTCAAACACTTTTTACATAATAATAAATTAATAACACGCGAGAGTAGGCCTTATTTTAATTAGAAACTAGTCTCTCGTGATGGTTGTCTTGAGATCGTCTTCATTACATAATGCCATCAACCTATTTATTCTCAGTACTAATAAACCAAGGTTCTTTGAGCATTACAAAGTTGCTGACAACTGTCGGATTGTGGTCGTTTGCAGCTATTATATGTATATTGAATATACCTATATAGAAGGCTATCTATTTTAATTAATTCGGTTTCACGAACGTTTGGTTATTTCTATTTTATACCGTCACCTCGCTATTATAGCGAGTTATGTCTGTAAAAGTATTGACCCTATAATAGGGTCAATACTTTTACAGGCATAAATGGTCAATGTGTGAATGAAACGATATATTCCTGATATCGTTAACTGTTACAAATGAACTAAGCAGGAATAAACACATCATAAACGACATTTGTAAAGCAGATTCAAATCTAGATGAAGACATAATTAGCGTAGCACCTGAATGAAGCGGGAAGCTGCGTCTCCCTCACTCTTGCGCGGGTGTGAGTGGTGTGAGAGGTGCGGCGGCGCGCGCGCATTCAAATGCTAATCCCGCATGACGAGGCGACGCTCGCCGCTGCACTTAACACATGCAAACCGTTTATTGATAAACAAATAATGGTATTATAATTTTTATTGCGCATTGTCGGCCGGTGTCGCTGACCGACACTCTCAAGCGCCTTTTCAGATTTCAATTTATAATTTTTTTATTGTTTCTCGTCTATTGTATAATATTTGTGTTAGTATTGTAGCGTGTGTAATAACCAGGGCTCGGAATTAGGTAGAGTTTTTTATGTACTTGCATCGAAATGTTGATATTAATGTGGACCTTCCCGGGATTTCTAATGGACAATCCCGTGTGGCCAACAATATTACGAATAAATAATAATAAAAACCTCAGAGATAGACAAATAAAACAAAGATAATTAACATATTTTTTTTATTAGTTTACATTAATTCACAATACAAATTGTTGAAAGTCTGTAGTAAATTCTCATACGCATATTTCGCCTTTTTTATAAATACTAGCAAATATTTTTGCTTCTAGCCTAGACTCGTGAGGTTTTGATTATTCAAACGGCCCATCAGAATCATTTTCCTTGTCCGATTCATTACCAGTAAGATTTGAAGTGTATAAATTTACTGTATAAATTTTGTGAGAATTAAAATATTTAGTCGCGCGTACAGTAGTTTAAATTTTGTAAAAAAGTAAATATCTTTTTATTTAAAAAATCATGGGATTTTTTTCTGCTCGTTAAAGTTAATCTCGGGATTTGAGGCATATCCACTTTATTCTTTCGCTGTATGAAATCAGTGTAAGTACATGAAAAACTCTACCTAATTCCGAGCCCTGGTAATAACTTTATAATCAGCTCTTGTGTTAAGCGCTGTTGACTTTGTAATGTTGTTCGATTAGGTGTTTACAATAGCTTCTGATATAAATATTTGTTTAGGCATAGTGAACGTCTATTTGATTAACATTAATTTATAAGTTTGTTTGCGTCAAAATGGTTTTATGTACATATTTTCATATCAATTATTTATACATACTATTTATAAGATTAGTCAAAGTTCACAAACTTTTTCAACAAAAACTGCATTTAATTTTTTCAAATAATTACTTTTTTATTACCACTTTGTCATCATTATCGTCACTCGTAGACTCTCTTTTTTAATATCCTACCAATATTGTCCATATTTGCCAAGTTAATATACAATAATTTAATAAAGTGCTACTCCCATGAACGTAAATGTTAGTTATTAGGCCGTTTATAAGTATTTTCAGTGTTGCTTCAGCTGCCTTTGCCATATTGGTGTGATGTCACCGCCATTACTAAGCCATCAGCATCGTTGCCATCAGACGATAGCTCATCACATCATATCACATTGCGGACGTGTCAATTGAACACGCCACTTATTTTAGCGGCGACGTTGACAACTGACTGACATTTACACAACTGTGCAACTATTATATTTTATTGTACATCGGAAACCAATATTTTCACGTCGTCGCGGACAATTTAATTTAAAATTTTACAAATTGTGGATGAAAACTGCAAGCAATTTTTTTTTTTTTTATAGAAATGCTTTTTTACATTTTATAAAAAGTGACACAGCGTTTTTTAGAAACTGAGAGAGCGAGATAAGAACTGGGATATTTTTTTGTTGTTGGATAGGCACGCATTATACCACGATCTCACCTGATGGTAAGTGATGATGCGGTCTACGGTGGAGCACGCTTACCTATGAGGTACTCATTAACTCTTGCTTTGATTGAAGAGGTCCAGATACTTATCTGAACCGTCCCACAGATTTTTGCTTGCGCTCCATATAGGTCGAGCAGCTGTCCTGGTGTAAAATACACTTTACCTTCTTGAGGATGCCCTGCTTTTTGGTGGCTAGTTGATAGATATATATATCCAGATAGATAAATTTACAGGATTATTGAAAAGGAAAATTATTGTTATTTTTATATACCAGGTAGGTACAAAATAGTTCACAGAACTTCAGCTGTCAACAATACGTAATTATTTTTTAAACAGCATTGTTGGTTTAGCCTCGAATAATTACACTTTGTTACTGTGTTTTAACTTCATTGAGTATCATTTCATTTCATTTTAAAAATTGCCTTCATGAATTAAAATATTTTAAATAGCATCCTCTGTACCTGAGCGTGCATAGTTGGTTGATTGTGTAGTGGTTGTGACCCTCACTAAAGAATAGCTCATCAAGGGCGGTGGTACCACCAAAGTGACGGATTTAGAGGGCGATAATGTGATTACTTCTAACTCAATTTGCGTTGGCGAGAGGGCGCTAAATGTGCGGTTTTTTGCTGCCACAATGCACTGATTTGGAGTACTGTGCGGTTTGCCAGTTGGTAACTTAATTAAAGAAAGGAATAAAAACTTAATTATTTAGTTTTTATCTAAGCCTATGCAAAATTACACTTAGGTTCGATGTTATTCCAAACGTGTTATGGAAATCATTTAGATACAAAACTTTTGCCTAACATTTAGAAAATAATTTGTATGTGACACGTCTCATACAGCGCCCATCATGCTTAACGATGTAGGTGTTAAAGCCATTGTCCCTGATAGTGCATGATGTTATTTACATCCCAACACACCCACACTTACAAGTTTTTGATACACTTTACAATCGTAAACTGGAATATGCCCGCATAATACCTGCCTACATATTTACAGAGCCATGTACAAAACGTATGGGGGACATCACCTCGCCTAGTTTATGTCGACAGGAGTTAAAGCCTGCCTTCCCTTATAAGGTAACTAGCGTGATGATAACGTCCAGTAGTAAATAACCGTCACGAGTAACCCCTGGCGGGATGGGCAGGTTTAGTAGAGTGAAGCGAGTAACCTTTGCGGACTGTATTGGAAATTATAACCAGTTGCATTTAATATAGATAAATAATTTATATAAAGCCGGTTGGGTTATTCTTCCGTTTAAATGCTTAGGCGTTTTTAATTTATTCGTCTTTAAGGGTCTAAAACTTGTGCAGTTCAAACTGTGTCGGTTTTATGTGCACGTATATCGTTGACTATGTATTGTTTCCATAGAGAGTTATTAAGACAGTTATTATCAAATAAATTGTCTCTTTTATTGGGGCTTTGATGATGAAGTTCGAGGGAAGAAGCACGAATATTTCACCTCTTTAGACTGAATTACTGTTACATGCGGCATAATATCGTAGTCCTCAGATGTAGTGACGAAACTCAAATCTTTGGTAGGCAATCGATGCTAATGGGCTGTTGCCGCTTCCCATCAGATGTACTTCTCGCCTGCAAGCCACATACGTCGTATAAAAAAAACCTTACCAAATGACTTACCTGTCCAGATAAATATTCTTCACGCTCTAGCCTGGCCGGGAGCAGCACTCGTCGTGTTCATTGATTCTATTAAAGTCGAACAATTCGCCCTCCGCACTTCCTTAAATATTGTTAATTGTATTATTTACACGACTGTTCAACACATGAATGTAATAAATAATGTGTTGTTTTATTGCACAACATTTGTGGATTGTATAAATGATACAAATAGTTGTAGTAATTGCATCTTCTACTCAATAAAGCACGCAAACCACACGGGCACCAACTTGTGAATATATTCCACATCAATGCACATTGCACAATTTCATGCTATCCCAAAATAACTGTCCATGTTAAAAGATCATCGTATCAAAATAATAAAAAAACATCTATAACAAACTGTAAGTTATGTATGTTTTTATATTTTAACTGGATCTATTTTTCGCAGATAATGTAGCTTTAACATAACATGACATCACACCTATATTATCTAGAAGGGTATGGCAGAGGTGTACAACACCCACATTTCACCAGTTAGGTTTAGGTCCCATGGGACATGGAGGGAGCCTATCGCTGCCATTGTAAATTTCTTGACGGAAAGTTTACACACATAACACTTTGCCTGACCCGGGAATCGAACCCGAGACCAGTGAGAGGCACACACTCTCACCACGCAATCATTGGGCCAGAGAGACAATGTTTTTTAATGCACAAAATATAAGCTACCTTCCTTATTGTTGCTACAATATCGTTACATTAAAATATTTTAATAAACATTTCTAGATTGGTGTCTCTTTAAAATTAAATAAGGACTTCTCATCATCATCTCATATTCAGATTGTTTGAACAGTGTCTTTGTAGCAAATTTTCTATCGCTGTATGTTTACAGGGTTCAATCTTATTCTTTTCCGATTCCATCGACTCATTAACCACACGATCATGAATGCACAATACAGACAAAAACAAACAATAAATCCACCATACACGCATTGGCAAATCATTTCCTTGGGGTCCACAGATATTGTTCACTGCTAATGTGTAATCAATCAGATGAAACTGTTGCTGCTTTTGGACAAATCACTTGTGTTATGTTGTTCAATGGATGAGGGTGATAATCGCCTTGTGCTCAATTGTGGTATATTTGGAGTCCTGAGTGATTACAATGAATTGGATTTTAAACAATAATATGAGGTATCGACGTAATTGATAATGTCTAAAGGAGAATTTAACAAAGTAGGTACTCGTAAACATCATTACGGTCACAGAATCCCGCGTTCACTACCATGTTTTACATAGAACTTAGATCCTTCAATACAGTCCAGAGAAATAAAATATAATAGCCATCTCAAAAATACAAAGATTCTAAGAATTCAACGACGAAATAGCAACCTTTTAACTGACTTATGAGTATGATGGACTGAAGATGCACACGAGAACGCAATAACATAAATGTATATACGAACTATCCTTTACTACAGTTAATAATACTATTATAACAAGATTGTCATTACCAAATTGAATGTCTGTTTTATCCCATCGCCTGCTACAAAGACGTATCGACCATGGCGCTGTTTGTCCAAGTGTTGTCGCATGTTTGCCGTTCAGTCAGTCAACAGCGGCACTTTGTACGCTGCTAATAACTCCGATACCAAGAATTTTACACACTATTCTCAGAAATTGAGATGTGTGTGTCAAAATGACCTCCTTACTGTTCTTGTATGCTACTGTATTAACATACCAAGAGTTGAGACTGAGATTGATTAGGGACTTCATTCTGAAGAGAAGCTATGTTTATTTTGTGTAAAATTTTAGTCTTTAATTATTTTTTGCTTCTGCCATTATTTTGCGCTAAGAAACTGATATTTACAATCAGTGGCTTAGAATATTTCAACATTATTTTACCAATTTGATCTTAAATGTTTTCGTGTGTGAGTATATCCATAATCTGCATAATATACAGTATTATGAATTGAAACAAATAGATCTCTGAATGTAGCGCGGTGTTCCTCGTCGATCACATTTGTGGCAGTTGCGTAGCTCCTGTCAATAACACTAGCGTTTAATATGAGTTTTATTAAACTACGTTATTTGGGCTTTGTAAAACTACCCACACAGCCGCGGACCTTGGACCGCTGACTTTCTACAAACCAGAACGAATGAAAGCAACTCACCAAATTCGCAAACTTCAACTCTATCGTTTGCAAATTTGGTTGATATTCGGCTGGCAAATTTCCAACATGTGGCCGTACAAAATATGCTTCAATATTTTAGAGTATGGTAGCATCTGCCTTTATTTACGTTTTGGCTGGAAACAGTCGCACAATAGGTGCGGCGAATCGTACGGACTCACAATGCCGGCCGCGGCCGCGCGGAAGCGCCACATTCGACGCGACACGCTTTTTTACACTAAACAGAAAATGACCTTCGGTTTGCAAGAGTTGCAATTTTCTGCTCTGATTTTTTTGCGAAAATTGTGCGATATTGTTTACAAACGATTTATTTAGAACTGAAAAATATAATTTTTTTAAACCTTATTAACGAAAATTTGAATGTCTATATGAATAATAAGTGAATTAGCGCATTCGCATACAAGCGAATTAAAAAGTTTATCTTGAGTAGAAGTCCATGGGCCTCCGACATTTTAGGTGGTAAAATAGCACCGTTTACCATTCCGGTATCTATGCCTACTTTTTGTATAACTAAATCTTAATCTATTAAATCAGCATAACTATCAGCTATCTGATTACGCATCTTCCATTGTTCTCAGGGGTTAACGACCAGCACTTGAAACTCATCAGTTTATGGCTCATGTGACATCGCCAAACGAGCCACTGACACCTCGACCAGGAAACCATACTGTCGTGGAGTGGAAGCATTGTTACGACACGTCGCCATCACCCCAAACCAGACCTAATCGGACAATTAAAATGCATGTGCTCACCGCAGTCACCGTGGTGTCGCGGGACGACATATGGCGTGTGTTCCCCGCGCTAATTCGCGTTTAAGAGATTGCCATCAATACGAGAAGCACTGTGTCCGATCCATTAGGAACAAATGGCGTTATTGAGAGCTGCCGCCGGCCACAGGCCTGACTTACGGCCGCCGCCACCGCGCGCTAATCGAAGATCATTATCAGCTGCGATTCAATCAGAAACATGATTAAAAACGATTTAGTACACCATATCTCATTCCATGCGTTCACTTTCGCGATGTACCTCGCTATTTTATTGACCGGCTAATAATATCACCGTGTCAATCGGATTCAAAATTCATGTTAAAAAAACATGTTGCATTAAAACTAGTCCAGAATTGTCTTAAGTTTAGTTCATGTTCATCAACTGTATATTTTTGGATTTATAAACAAGACAGTTTTTTTTATAACCCCGCGATTTAGTTCTCAAAGGAAACAAAAATCAAAGAATTTCAAACCATTTACAAAACGCGATGTCACATAGATAATGAATGGCGTCTTATAGCCCTGAGAACGATTGACACGAGGAGATTGGACGATTTGTAGAAGTTTATTGAAAAGCATAAATGGATCTAAATGAATACGACTCTTTGTAAAAAACACAATCCACGTTGCATTGTGTACCCAAAACACGAGATAACACAAACCCTTTGCCGCCCCCGCATATCGACAAATGAATTATCATAATATGATATCGGCGCGCTGCAGATGCGACACGACGCGTCTGCCGAGACTTTTACTTTTCTCGTTTCGTTCAACTTTCACCTCGAGAATAATGTGATTTACATGTTTTTGGTGTTAGTGCACGTGTGCTCTAGTAGATGCGACGCGATCGCCGTCGATGCCGATGGTGCGCGATTGTCTGCGACGAGCGCACAATGCGCGTGGGCGCAGCGCATTGTGGCGTCGCTAAATGCGCTCACGCACGCTCTCGAGGGCTCCTTTGTCCATTGTCTGCCCGCCCGAGGGTGGCACTGTGACACATTTATTTTAGGCCACTTTTTTACAGCACCCATTGTATTGGAAATTAGACATCGGCGCAGAGTTCACGAAACACGATATTATCTGAGCCCTCTATATCTGCATCCTCCGACGATTTCTCCCGTACCCATTGTATCTCGAGTTACAACGGATATTCTAAACAATCATAACCTGCGTTCTTAAAACGAGAGTCACGGGTTATTGAAATAAAAAAAAACTGGTTAGCTTTCCATTTCTATGCGAGTGCGTCAAAAAATCGTTAGACGAAGCTGCTAGGGAGATAGGACTAGTCGATCGAATAATTGATCAAAGATGTTCCGTTAGAGTTAGATGCGGTGAGGAGCTCGTCTATCAGCTGATTATACAAATTCCTTTCATCTCGGTTGATGAATGACAAGCGCGCGACGTTATGAAAGGGCGGTCAGCTAGAGATCACATAAAGAAGTGTCGGGGCTGGTTTTATAGAGATTGTGACCGTTTTATCGATGCCCGGGAGACGCAGCATCCGGTTTTGTGCATTAATCTGGACAATGTGGCTCTAGTGATGGCCGTTTGGACACAAACTAGTTTGGGCATCGCCGTTTCCCTAGCCGCGGTCTAACGCTCGCTGCCTCGCCCTCCTCACGGTGCATAGTAATCGAATTCTTTTCATTAAACGTCTCCTCTATTGAAATGTCACGTTTACATGTAACGGCATCTAAATCAAATGTGTACTTTGTTATTTGTTCCCACGAAACATTTTTTGTTAGGTATTTCCCGAAATAACCACAACTTAACAATTTTAGTGTATAATTTCAATCACAATGTTAATATAATTATTTGAAATTTGAATAAAAAAATTGTGAGGTTCAAGATATTTTTGACAGATAAGTGTCTGCGGGCACTACTGAAGATCGTCAGGTCCTTCTAGACTTTCCATTCCTTTGATGGTCAAAAAAAATTGCAGTCGCCACCACGCAATCTAACTACTCGAGTTTGTGTCTGGTAAATAGTAACAGACTATCATAATTATTATTAAATAAATTTAACCTAGCAGACAAGATGTCCCCGTTAGGTTGCAATGCAACTCTCTGAAACTTTTCCAGGTAATATACATGCTAAAGTGTAATGTTATGGATGACATTTGTAATAGTTATTTACTAGGCGTTGGCTTAGTTTTAGCCAAATTTTCCTGTCTCATTTCTCCATACCACACCTCTAATAAACCCCTTTTGACTGTTTTCCTTTTTATTTTCGAGATATTAGGACCTTTAAAGACGTGAGGTTAACAAAGTACTTATCTTTCCAAGTGGGATGTATTACCTTTTATTCATAGCAAAGTGCTCTTTGTGTTTCCTAACTTTAACAAGTCCATCGATGCACCATCAGTATCGATTGGTTACGTATATGGTCGTCAGATGATCGCGCATCATCGCACAGATTAGTGATTATGGTGCTAATACGCTGTTTACGAGCCCCATAAATTATACTTTCTATAATTCCGTTCGTATTTCACTTCATCCGCGAGTACGATATCAGTTTCTATGCTCCAACATTAGGTATGTTTTTAAGTTAAAGCATTCGAATGTAAACTAGGAGGCACGCCATAAACCAAATAATTTACATAAACCACTAACGGATCTCACGAGAACCGGTCCAAAGCATATTAATGTTTGTGATATATTAGAAAATCGGCAACAACACGCATCGACACAGCGAGTGTTTCTCTTTGTGGACCAGCTTTTTTATACTTATTTTTTTCCCATTAAGTTATCCATTCTTCGAAGAATATGCCCCTTAATAAGACCATGCCCATTTACATATGATAACGGAGTCGCGCTCGTATCTACATTTATCTAGTTTTTAATCAGTAGCTGATTATTTATTCTTCTCTATTAGGTTTTTCTTTACTTTAGTTTAAGTTTTTTATAATTTATTTATAACTATTCTACTTTCTATATTTCGCGTAACATACACAACTGATAGAGTAAATTCAAAGTTCAATGAACTCATTGGTAGAAGTACCTACCAATGTCAACGATATTATAAGGTTTTGCTTGAGTATTCACTAGGCAGTTATTAATCATTGTGAACAGAAGCCGTACAATTTGTGTACGTGAAAATGTTTTCATAGCTTTATTATATCATGGTAATAAAGGTCCAAACAATTTTTGTATCGCATTACCATTGTGGAGTACGGTGGATGTAGCGCATTATCTGCGCGGGAGCATCATTCCCAGGAGTCCGTTAGTGGTTCACATGGCGCCGCATCCCTTTCGCGCGAGTCAAGTGATGAGCCGCACAATGGCCCAGCTGCCGACTCCCGGCGACCAGGTGATACACCATTCTTATCTGCCAAACGATAACAAACCTTGGTGTTATCAGGCATAGAGTATTTTATTTGACAGAACAAAATCAAACGTGAAGATGCTCAAGATGCTGGTGAAAAGGTTAATATAAACTCAATGCAGCTTTCTCAGGGTTGAATTTGGATTGTAAGAAAACTGTTGTTGAGATGATTGCAATAGATAACAAAGCGCTCAGTGATCTGTAACTAGTTCGACAAATAATAAAAATAATTACGGACAATTGTTGGACGCGCATATATGCTGTTTACCGATTTAGGAAAATGTGAGTATTATAAAGGTAAATGTTTAAAACAATTCGATATTTTTGTATAATTATATCAGTCTGAAGACCGGAGACTGAATAACCCCAATAGTAACAATATCAGACTAATAGAAACTCTTTTGCTCGGGGACAATTGCGAAAATGTTAATTTATGCAAAGGGGAAGAGGAAGCAAAACATAAGAATAAAGCTTATGCACCTGACGTCGCATGCGCCGGCGGCGCCGCGCAGGCAGTGCAATAGTGCAGCTATCTCTCGTCAAAGAATTCATTATACAAACAACGCCGGCTCGCCGCTCGCACGCGCCGCCGCCGAGGAACACTTCACGCACATTCCTCCGCATCTTCTAGCTGCATTTACATTTAGCAGTTAGTTAAAGCACAAATAACATCTGCCAGTGCCAAACAAGGAAACCCAATTATGAAACGTGACTGGATTTTTCTCGAGGGTGACAAATTGTGGCCGCAAAAAGTTTTCTCCCCGATAATTACTGTTCATCGACACGTAAACACGGCTTCCCTGTTTTGCTGATTCTGTGTGTGTGTTCTGATTTTACTCAAAAAATAATACACCTGAACAAAAGCTAATTATACTTTCATAAAAGCAGGAGCGACAATGGACGCGGAACAATCGCTGCTGGAGGCCGCTGGGCGTCGCCGCGTCGTAGATGTGTTAATTACTGGATTTTCTCACCTTTCGACAATCATTATTTTTTGTAGTGCACTGATGTGACTGATCGTTTTTTGGATATTTTTTGCAGTTTTGCTTTACATTGTCTATACACATATTTTTGTAACGAACATTTTTAAGCATTGATGCAAGGAGGTGTTTGTTCAAAATATAATAACCCAACATTGTTATTACATTTGCGTCATATAATATTATTATTACAAAATAGTCGTTCTACATATTTTAGAAGCGAATAAATTCTTATTAAAGTTGTCTGATGATTTTTATTATAGATATAGCAGCCCTGTATCCCACCCCACATGTCCCGCAGCTGGGCTCGGGCCTCTTCTTATGATGAGAAGGTTTAGGCCATAGTCCACTACGCTGGCCAAGTGCGGATTGGTAGACTTCACACACCCTCGAGTACCTTTTAGGTACTCTCAGGCGTGCAGGTTTCCTCACGATGTTTTTCTTCACCGTTAGCCAGCGATAATTTATATGATAAATACACACATATCTTCGAAAAGACGAATCTTAACGATTTATTGACAAAGGTGTGTACCGTGGGTTCGAACCCGAGACCTTTATTTGCAGTCCTACGGCCTCCCACTCGGCTATCGCTGCTTTTTATTATAATTGATAATAATTGGTTTCTGAATTGTGTGCAGGTTTTTACTAAACATAAAAAGTGTGGCATTCTAGGCAAACACCTAATGTATCAGAAGGTTCAGGGTTATACTAATGAGATATAATTCTTAGTAAATAGTAGAGAGCCCATAACACGTAGATAGAACTAATAAGTAGTAGTATACTAGTGATAACAATCGGCTGGACGTGTCGCAAGCGAAGGGCGCGACCTCCACCTCAGCACCCATCGCGCCATTGTCTACGCACTACCTACTAACTACTACCACTATGTACCTACTGAAAACACCGCTCCACTGCTACAACAACATGGCTGACTAACATTACGTATAACATTTGAACAATCATTATTCATAGTGAAATCTAAATGTATTTATTTTTTGCATCTGTAAGTCGCTTTTAAGATATAGCTGCTATAAAAGTGCCAAGAGAAAAGACAAGATGAAATGACAACTGAATCATTGATTATTTTTTTTCTTAAGAAATCAAATTGATGAATTGAAAAAAGACAGGAGGTTATTTAATATCCTATCATTTTAACATTTACCAAAAAGTGTAAGTAACTAACAATTTGTGAAACGTCTCAAGGTAGCTACAAAAATATAAATATTTAAATAACAATCGAGTGACCAAAATGATAATATTGGAAGAGGTAAATGTACGCCGCAGACATATTTTGTTCATTGTCTATGGAAAACCTCGATAAAGGCCAAAAGGCAACTTTTAAATTCGGCAGGTAAGATCTAAATTGTGGAATAGCGCAAAGAAAAAGTGTCGATAACTCTCAGGATTCTTTCAATCGGATGGTCCTGAAGAATCTATTCTTCTAAATCGTATTTTTTTTTTATATATTTGATTAAATGCTAAGTTTTCGAAAAACAAAAAAAAATAGAAGGAAAATTGTAAATAGGTTTTTGTGGATGTGTGCGTGTTGTTTCAATAGTATACATGTGTAGTGTATGTGTGAGTGTGTGCTGGCACGGGCGACACCGTCACCTCTGGCCTGCGACCCGCAAACAAGCGAAGCTAGAGGGGCAAACGCAAACATGCAAAAAATACAATTGTGTACAACTTACGGTTGTTAGTTGGCAACAAGTGCAGATTCCAAGATGCAGGTTTACTTTATTTTGAGCTAATCTCTCATGCGAAGATTTTTACAACCTTCCACATGCTTAATGATCGTCAAGATGTTATACCATTGTCGTTTCAATTTTTTAATATATTATTTATTAACTGAATTCAAAAAAGGAGGACGTTCGACGTAATTTGATTGTAATTTCATTAAGTATTTTTTTGTTTTTTTTTGTATTTTTTAATGTTTATTCCCAGATTACCCAAAGACGCCTGGACTAATTTAGGAAACTATTTTTTTGTCTGAAAGAATTTACTTGTCATGTGGTCCCATTTTCATCAGGTCACGATCTGCTGATGGGATTCTAGGCAAATCGAGGGTAACCTTCATATTTTAAAAGCTCTTATATTTTTTTTCGTATATTACATCTAGCAGTCAGCATAGCATGTTGCTGAGCTGATGCTGAAAGGTACAGTAAACGCTCAGAAGTCCATAGGCACGCTAAGGATTACATTGCTATGAACGGTACGAGCCCGATACAGCCAGTACACACACTAACGAAGTCGCTTCCGTGTTTAGCAGTTTATAAGATAACACACACTAATGAAATGTTGTCGCATTCTTACTAAACGCGTCACAGTGGCGACCGGTTCTTTGAATTCGCATCTATCTATTATCTATCATGAGCAGGTAGCTATATCGGGTAAACATTGGGATCACTATCAACTAAATCTGAGTTTGAAGCTTAGTTGATTTGTGGTTGTATTTTGTTTTTACGAAATCATAATTATATTTGTAACATTTTAAGCACTAACTTGTTAGGTATTCATGCTTAAATTGATATATTATTATTATTTAACTATTTACGTAATTTTTTATTTTTATTTTCATTTTTGTAAGGTAGAAATAAAAAAAGTCACGCTGAATGATGATAACAATGTTTATTCGTTTTATTTATTTATACAATTAATAAACTTTTAGGAGCATTGTGACGTCACATTCCTACCTAAATTAAAAAAAGTGCCCTTGTAACCGTTTATAAGATTTTTGATTAATATAATAACTAATAAATTAAATATGTTATTATTATTAAACTACTTACGTTTTTTTTTATTGTCATTGTTGTAAGGTAGAAATAAAAAAGTTATGTTGAATGATGGTAAAAATGTTTATTCGTTTTATTTATTTATACAATTAATACATTTTAAAGAGAATTGTGACGTCACATTCCTACCTAAATAAAAAAGTTCCCTTGTAACCGTTTATAAGATTTTTTATTGTAACCCACTTAGTCAATTCATAACATTGATAATACCTACAAATATTACTAAATTGATTCACAATGACAACAAGGACAGGATGTTCTAATAACAAAAATATAATTGTTGATACCCACTTATAATAGGTATTGGTATACAGCAGCGTTTATTGAAGACTTATATTATGATTTACACTTTATGACGATGTTTTTTTTAATGTAACGTCACAATAAATGTATTGAAGTTACAGCTTGTCTTGACGAAAAGAAGAAGGAAACTAAACCTCCATTGAAGATCATTAAATATTTACAGAAGTGCTAATATTCAGTTACAGCGTCTTATTAGTAAAACCAAAACATCTAAAATTAATCTTAAATAATTATAACATTATTAATATTTCGTATAACCCCCATTATTTTCAATACAGTCAAGTAGACGTTTGCGCATGGACCCTACAATATTAGCACATATACTGGTTCCTCTTAAGTTTTCCCACACTTCCATGCAATTGCCTTTCATCCCGTGACTCCCACCTTTGCACCATCAAACCCCATACATTTTCTATATATTTACAAATGTGTCAACAAAGTGAACAAGATAAAGAATACTATATTTCTGTCCCATTCCTTCTAATTGAGTAAAAACTTCAAAAAGTATAAAAGAAACCAAGTGAGATTTGATCCTGTGGACAATTGATAAACGCATCTAACTGCATGCCTTAACCGCTCGGCCATCTTGTCACTTACGTTGTGGTTGAAATAATGAACTACAAGTATTTGTTAACAACATGTGTCTATTGCTTGGAAATAGAAGGTCGTAAGTCAAACTACACTTCAAACTATTGCCTTTTGAGATTGCTTATGGACTTTTGGTTGCGACTGTACAACTCCTCAACGTTTAGGAGAACGGGGATTTTTCTGTAAATATAGGCACCTTAAGGCCGTTTACTCTATTTTTCAAGTTATCCTCAGATGCGGGCAGACGTTGAATATTACTGAAGTATTTTTACTTTTTAGTGCATGTAATTGATGTTGGTTTTTATTTTTGGAAAATTATTTATGTTATATTATTGCTTAAAGCTGTCTTTATTCGTCCATATTTAGAGATTTGTCATTAACTAAGGCTTCCACAAACATTGCGTCTGAAGACGTCCTCGATCCTTATTGGGTTGGCATTATTGTGTCCCCAACTAGTGACATGTCAACAATAGCGGCGGTGGAGCTATAACCAACAAAACCAAACAAAAATTAAAACCGGATTTCCAAAATCCCGTTCAGTCGCATCGGCAAGAAGCTCTGTTTTCGATTTCTATTCCGATTGTTTGTTTTTTCGATCCATTGTTGAGTCTGTCGGGCTGCGACACGCGTACCCATTTTTGCAAAGTCTATTCCATTGTGTTACGATCCGAATGACATTTGACGGACGCGCGGGTGACTGATGCCACTGCGCCCCCGGCTTCGAGTCTGTGAGGTCAGGCATTTTAACAGCCCTTGTGGACCTTAGCACAACGACAAAAACGAGCATTATACTCGCTCGTACAATTCGCCTCACCAGCTTTAAATCGCGAGCACCGGGGGCTACGCAACGGGATTCCTGTTATCATATTGGATCCCGTCATCGAGCTCTAAATTACTTTTTGTGTGTTGTAAAAGGAACGAAACGTTTCGTCGGTCAACCATCGCTTGGAGCAACACTCGGCCAATTTTTGTTTTAAGGGTCTCGCGTACCCCTTTTCTTACCTGCACCTCTGGATGTCTTTGGTATTCATTTTAGCTGCTGTTTTTGTTTAATTATAAAGATTGCGTCATTCCATTGGAAACTTAAGCTACCGTCGGTTGCAACAATACTTGAGCAGATAAAAAGATAATTAGCGGGTTGTCATAAAGTATCAAAATGTTTGGTCTATTGAATTCATCGTCTCCGTAGGTGGGTATCGTCGAACTTTTCCATTTTTGTAGAAATATAGATTTTTATGTTTCTCAATTATCAAAACACCTACACGGCGAGCGTAATGTTTCTCCCATGGTGACAAACTGTCCATTAAGGCCGACGTTCGGGCGACGGAATGGGTTTTGGTTCTTGGTACTTACAATGCGTGTGTTGCGTACAGTCAGTCATAGAAAGCTGATGCGGTACGTAAAGTGGCTTTTGGGGAGATGTACCGATCCGTTAGATGAGGACGGTTATCAAGCGACGGGCGCATAAAAAGCGCTCGCTAAAGCGCGTCCGACGCGCCGATTATGCCCCGCGCACGCGCTTCCAAAAAAACCACCTTCCGACGATCCGAACCATTTTTTAAAAGCCCCAGCTTAAATAATAATGCAGTAACACGCGAGAGTATTCGCAAAATGCGATCTGCGAATTTCGTTTCCAAATTCCACCGGCTCCGGGGCCCAGCGTCGTTTTTTGCCGCGACTATTGTCTGTTTATCTTTAGATTTGTGTTCTGCTGTTCTGAAAGCTTTGTCGGTGTGCTGCTGCAACATTTCCAAATTTCCGTTATTTAGGTTTTCTTTTATTGAATCGCTGAAATGAATTTTATAAAATGGTCGGTGGTTAATTGGTTCCTGTCCTATATCGTCGAGGGCACTGTTAAAGTTTCCATGGTCCGGTCCACTCACCGTAAAGGAATGCAAAATCAACTGTCTGTGGCACCAGCCGGGTACCGGGCAGCCGGACGCAGCACGGGACGAGGACGAACCCCGATCTTTAATAATGCACACGTATAGCTATAATGAAGTGCCCAAAGTTTTTTGTGGCGGCGCACGATTAGTCCCTCCCGGCGATCTAAGGTCGCGTACCCCGGCCCTATCATTACTAAAAACGATCCTAATAATATAATAGTCCTGTCACAGCCCTTAAAGGGATCGACTTTTTAAAGGACAATTTTCATAAGAGCCCATAATGGTCGATAAAATTTGGCAGTTGTTTAGAAAATTTTATCGTTTATTTGTGTCGCTAGTCTTTTAGTTACGTTAGTCGCTCGATGGCCGGGCATCATAATTTAGGTCGTTTTTGTGCCAGTTAATAACGAATGTTTCCGTTTGCCTCGAGCGTAGAGTTTTTTAAAACTCGTCGTTGTAAATTTTGACTAACTCAAATATGACATAGCATTCCGAGAAGTAGAGGCGAGACCGGTCCACCACCTGGGACTGAACAAATCGTCAACAGTTTTATGATCCGCAATCCCGAGATGGATACGACAGATTGCCTGCACTTAAACGTTTATTTATTGCGCTCAGGTTAAATTATGAGTTTATAGATTCAGTAGCGAATACAAGGCTGTAAATCATCGCCCTGCCTTGCATTAGCTATAGGTAAAATGCATGGTGGACGCGGTGCTACGCGATGGTGTCGTGGTCGTGGCGCGGGAGTGTGGTGGCGTGGTGCGGCGTGGTGCCGACCAAATGGCACATTTATATTGTTCATTACGGGCCCCGGAGGTGAGAGATGTTGGCGCTGTCGCCGCCACAGGAGGGCGCTGCAGGGCTGCCCGTCACCTTGTCTTTACCTACCCGCCTCTTGTAACACTTCATATCTGAAGAAATCATATTTTATATCAGTCACTAGAATATAAAAACTGACTATATAGCTATCTATACTTGTAATACAAGCATACAATTATATCAATTATTTAAAGTGACGACTAATTAGTGCAATAACTAACTTAAAATATTCCAGTGATTTTGGTTGATAAAATCAGCTCATTTATTAATTACTAGCTTCCGCCCGCGGCTCCGCCCGCGTGGTATGTCAATTAAAAGTAGCCTATATGTTAATCCAGACTATAAGCTACATGTGTGCAAAATTTCATCGAAATCGACCCGGTAGTTTTGGCGTGAAAGAGTAACAAACATCCATACTTACAAACTTTCGCCTTTATAATATTAGTAAGGATTTCATGAGTGAACCCTTTAAAGATGTTTACTGTAGTGTCAGTACAGTAGTGCTTGGTGCAGTCACCCAGCCCTGGCGGTGTGAGCCACCGGGGGTCCGGAGCGCGCACGTCCGATCGCGTTGATTTGTGCGCGGACTCCCGCCGACAGTATTTGTACAGAGCAAGCGTGGGCCGCACCGCACCGTGCCGCGCCGCGTCTTGCGCCGACGCGCGGGCAGCGACGACGCGCCCAACAACACCACATATATCCCTTACTTACTCATTTAACACCGCGCGTCCTCCACAGAACAACTAGTGAAATGATTCACTTATGCTTCAATGTCATAAATAAAACTGAGTTATGCCATCATAAATGTAACTTAAATCAAGAACATAGTGCGTGGGATATGGAATTGGGATAAAAATGCAAAATGAATCTAGATAATCAGATAAAGGATATGGCTTCGGAAAGCAATATGTTCAATACGTTAATTAAGTACGAATTTCATGCCAAAGCTGGATGGTAGGTACTATTAACACCATAAGGTGTTTAATGAATGGCTAACATCGAATCAGTGACAGCCAATGATCGGCAGGAATGTTAATGCGGGCGATGCGGTGACGACGAAGCGCGGCATACGTGAGTGAAAACATCAGCTCGATCTCACCCGAAGTTTCATTTCGTATCTTTGTCGACGTATTTTCCAATCTAAACGAGCCGAAATTAGAAGGCTAAGACAACTTTGAAACCGGTCAACATAAAATTGGAAACCAACTGTAGTCTCCGAGTTGCGCAAGAGCAAGAGCCGATCGACCAGTTTGGCGCGGGCTCGGCGGCCGCGTGGGATCTATGGGTCCGCGGCCCAAACCCAAACGTTGCCGGAGCCCGCGCCCAGACCCGCGCTTACGACCTTCTTTGTCTTGGACCAAATTATCTAGTCTGTCACTTGACTGCTGCGGATTTAGAATCTCGTTGACATGAATTATTATGTGTATAGCACTTAAAATATAGGCAGTAACACAATAACAGATCGCCCCGCTTTACGCGATTCGTTAACAGCGACTCGTTCGTGCCTTAGAAATATCGCCTCCGATACATGAGTGATACGAACCGTTAGCATCTACACTCTTGTATCGGGTTCGATTTCCAGGTCAAGCGAAACATGTTTAAGATTGTGCAAATAAACGGCGTCCTTGATCAGACATTGTCGAGCGGCCGCAGCCAGTGCGGTGTTACGCAGCCGCGTCTTCAATTTCGTCAACTCCAAATAGATAGGTTTCTCGTTTAATGGCCTGTGGCTACGTTACGTTAGTATCAAAGAAAGTGTGCCGACTACGAAACGCTCGAGTCCCCTCCCTTCTAATAGTAACATATCATGCATTAATTTGCCTTCGCTAATGCAGCCCTCCTCAGCAATGGCTTAATTTAAAGAAAATTCGATGCGCTGACTGCCGAATGCCAGTACTATACCACAATTGCACCTTTTCTCTTGAATATTACAACTCAAGCTTTCGGTTAACTTCGATTTGAGGCGAAGACATCAAAGCTCTTACTTTTTCTCGTAGTTCTGAACCAGAGCATTATATTGTATACTTTAGTTTTATCAATCATGGATCGCCGCCACCGAACATAACAGTTCCAAAGTTTAGTTTTAATTAAGGACTCAAATACAGAAACGAGTTTTAGTAAAATTAAGTTTGGTAAGAAATCGTCGATGATAGCGCGAATACGCCGCAATATCGTACGTTTAACATTTTATAGGAAATTAAAGACCTTATGGTATTTAGAACTTAATTCGGAATGAAATCGGTGTCGACGCCATTAACTGTCAACTATATCAGGATTATTGACTATTTGAAATTTTTCACAACGGCCTCTCCTAAATGAATAGTATAGCTACCATTTCGAATGAGCTATTAAAATAACTCGTAAATCGTGTTTATAGTTATTAGTTTATTTATCTGCAATAAGATTTTGTTTTATGCAAATTTCAGAACGGGCAGAGGTCGAAATTTCACGGTCTCAAATACCGTTGCGGGTAATCTCGATCGAAATCTTCGCGGGGTCCATTCGGGCAGATGAAAAAACAGTACGTGCCGGCATAAGATGAGTCCGTGGGCCCCTGCTCTGGTCAGTTAATAAGTGGTCCGGATAAACCGTGGTGAGCACAATCACGGAGGGACGAGGACGGCGGACGGTGGGTATTGATGGCGAGTATTTATCATAGACAATTTAGGAACACCTGCTGTTACTATGGATGAGCGGTATATGTCAAATTAATACCGGCCTTATTTGTTGGGGTTTGACGCGGCTAATGTTTTATTTGTTTTGGGCCGGACCGATTGATGGCTTTCGAATAGATTCCCGGGAGAGCTTTTTGTTTTCTTACGTATTTTTATCTTTTTATGGTTCAAGTCGGTAATCGATTCCCATTGTTTGCTAATTGTTACTTTCATATTGTACCATCGTAAACTCTTGCCTACATTGTTCTTTTTAGTGAGGTACCGACATTACCTTTTTTACTATGTACTTTTATACTTATTCCTACCGTAAAATCATAATGCTTATCTTATGACAATTTTGGGCGGCAATCTTTTAACTTTTGTGCGCTGGAAAGGGCTATTTAATAGCATTTAACCTTATCCTGTCGTGGACATAGTTATTATTGGTAATAATTAGTTTTTTATAGGTTAAAAGGTACTCACTTATACTTTTAACATTCTAAGTAAAAAAAAGGAAAAAAATGTTGTTTAGATACCTATACTTTATAAAGTTAGTTTTATTTGATATCGCTAATCTCATCTTGATAAAAGTCATTACGCCTAATGTCTTTTCTTTAACATAAAAAAAAACATACAAAGATAAACTTCTTCAAAACAGTTTGTTCCTCATAATAGATATCGAGATAGCCCTTTTCACATTAACGACTCGTTGTTTTCCGTCAATGTGACAAACATTTTGATTTAGCTCGTTTGTACCTCGCTCGCCGGCAGATGCGCGCGCGCAGGTGGAAGCGCACCTTCCAGGACAAAAAACAGACTATCAGTTACTGCTACAATGTTCCACACTTAATGAGTATATGCAATTTTTGGCATCATGCGAGCGAATAAATACAAAAGTTTAAAGCTGGTATAAAAGACAGCCGTGAGCGTTATATTAACGTAATTATAACCTACGGCGCTTGATGCAATTTGCTCGATTCGGTTCATTTCAGGGATATTTAAAGGATTTCTCATGGTAAGTGATGAGATTTGTATATGGATTGTGAAAAAACTGTTACAACAGCCTGTTATGATGACAAGCACAAAACAGCACAACGCGACAAAATGAGTTTTCAATATTCTCTTATTTTATATAATTTACAGAATCAGTCTCAGAGATTCTAAGCAGTTAGTCAAACATTCATAGGAACATATCTCTTGAAATAATTAGATATATTTTTCATATATTATAAAAAAAAACATCATCATAGCATTAAACGAAAGGTCGATATAGTCATACGTAAAACATAATCTGCCATTAAATTAAATAGATTTTGTCCTGAAGTAGAAATTAGCTAAGTTAAAAAGTAGGTATTACGACATATTTCCAAAGTGTTACAATCGTGTAACAAGTTTGTAACCACCCGCGGCTCGCCGCGCCGGCTACAACGGATAAGTTTATTTGACTTCACACTGCAATAGGTGAAGTGACTACTATAAATTTAACTTCGATTTGGTTTTTAATCAGATGTTTACGGACCTACAATACTGAGACAAAATTTATAACTACTAATTTTACTCTAAAATATTGGAGGAAAATAGGCACAAATAAATTCCATGCCTACTAATAATGACATTATAATTTTGTTACTCCCTAATATTCCTAGTCACACGGGACCTAAACATAGCAAGTGAAGTGTGGGTGTTTCACGCCTTAACTGTGCCCTGGGTAACACAGGCATGTTATGTTGGGTTATTAAACATTTCTATATTCAAATGTCTTTGTTATCCGCGCGGCACCGCTTTTACCACATCAAATCCTTTGAGCTACTTGGAAAACGATGGAAGCATTTTCTTCGTACTTTTAAAGAAGTCCACTAAACATCTGATATGTAAGTTAAAAGTGTATGTTTAAGATAATTTAGTAAGTATCCATTTAAGTGTTGCCCCGCCCGAGCACGCAACCTGCGACCGCAGCTTCCGACGTGTTTGTTTTAAACACTTGTAAACGTCCTGTGGTTTGAGGTGAGGTGCTGTTTTGAACAATTATTCTCAAAACTTATAATAATACGTATTATTTTACGGTCCACGGTAGTGGCCCCGCGAGCCAGCGTAGCGAAGGTTACTACCAATCTTTTCTCGAAGTGTTTTATCGATTCGCTGAGTATTATAATTTAGGGTTTGGACTATACCAGATAATCAAAAATCTTAGGATATAACACCAGTATCTGACTTAATAAATATACAAAAATTTTATAGAATAACTCTTATACTTTAAATTTTATTGATATCTCAAATCCCCCGGTTTCGTCCCTGACTCGATATAATTTATCTTACATGCAGTATTTTATTATACAGTAGTTTTTGTATACAAAACGGCCAGGCCACATATTTTGATTAAGGTGTAGAGTTAGAAGCTTGGCTCTACATAAGATTTGAGACTTTTTGTCACTGTAGTCCATAATATGCCTGCAGTGACAAAAAGTCTCTGTAACATTTTAATGCAAATTTTTTTGATGGTATTAATGATTAAATTTTGAAATGTTTCAATTACAACGACGCACCACATGCAAAAAGATCTGTGGAATAAAACAGCAAACGATCCCCAAAAATATTTTATCAATGCATGTATGATACATTCTGTATAATAAAAAGTGTAATAATCTAATTACAAGTTATGGCCAACAGCAAAACAATCTTGTTAGCCATTTGTATAAAAATATTGAAAGTAATTTTAAATTAAGAAGCTCATTTGTAGTGGTTCGCCAGCGCCATCTGTGCACAATCAATATCAGTTATTGCCGGCCGCGGGCGCGCGATTTATCGCCTTTATTTATATTAAGTGCATTGCTGCAATACGCAAGTGCGCTAATTCGAGGGCATTTGTCTGAACCCTCGCCGCAACGATTTAACCAGACTGCATTTTTGGAGCAGAAAGAAAGAGCAATACTTAATATTCCTATTGATATCAGAAATACGAATGTTTGTCAGGATTTGTGGATATTTGTAGCTCTTTTTTATATAACAACGTTTTTTTAAATGTGACACACCTGTAGTATAGAGCCAAGATTCACAAATGACGTAAAACGCAGGCGGAACTGCGGACTGAACTAGTCTAAAATACCAACCATTATCAATTCCATATGTTTTTTTTGCTAACACACATGTTGCTATTTTATAAAAATTCTCTACTTGGATGACTGTGACTTTTTAATTGTAGTAATTACACGCTAAGAAATAATAATACTTGTCAATCGTCAATATTACTTACCTTCTCAGAAGCCGGCGATAACTGAACTGACTCAAGCAGAAAGTAAGCTTTTTATACCAATTACAAAACGTGCACATATTTTGCAAGCACACCAAGTAACAGAAACTATAGATAAAATATTTCAAAAGATTAATATAAAATAATATGGCACTGTCCTATAACAATCACGCTCACATTGCGCAGTGACATTTGAAGTACTGGAACTTTACAATAAAAAAATACTAATTAACGTATCTCTATAGCTGACAAAGAAAGTCCAATTCTTTAGAAATCAGAATTTATGAGTCAAATAAAGGTATTATTATAGAAAAAACAATAAGGTTATCAAAGACTCACCTCGTATGGTCGCGCGTGTGTGGCCGGCCTTAGGTCTGCGCGGGCGCGGCGCAGGTGCGCGGTGAGATTCCGGCGCAGCCTACACGCGCCGCCCTCACGCACTCACAATTACTCTACCACCAATAACACACGAATGATACAGAAGGTGAGTTTCATATCTCTGTGACCTCGGATAGGAACTGTTACACTGCCTATAAATTTATATAATTATTTAGTCAAGATAAACACAAGTATGAGTGCCAGTTTCACCAGTTATGAATAAGTTCCTGGTAGCCTATTCGGATGTTTGTTGACAGATGAGGGGTCAAATTAGTATGGAAGTTTATAGAATTAAACATCACATAACTATCCGAAATTAAGGTTTCTTAATTTCTTGATAAGTTAAGAACTGATGAATATAGGCTTAAGTGTCATAAAGATATGTTCGACAAGGGCTTTCTCACACAGTGCGCGTTGATGTGTTTTGACTGGTAAATAGAATTATCAAAATTAGAACACCTTTTATTCACCATATTTTGGTTTTACAACTGTTACCTGGTTCAGTATGGCTAATGAATGCAGCAGTGATCAATTACTTACCTAAAATTAATATGATGATCTGATTTAATCAATTGATTTTATTTGACTACTAAAATTATTGAAGGATACAAACTCAAGACTTTTCATAGAAGCATTATGGAACACTATACTGAAAGATATTTCATAAGAATTATTTAATTGACAAAATACATCAGAGTCTAAGAATTGACAAATGACACACTCACTGAATTGAACTGAATTGATGTAGATATAAAGAAGTGGACCTTCTGATCAATTGTATCTGGTGTATAATTTAACCACTGTGTTTTAAGTTCAACACCGTTGCTTCAATTATGTGAAAAGCTCCTAATTATTGTTCGTGCTTTGTAACCGAAACTCTGCTCAAAACTGCAACGATTCTTTGCTGCTGCTGGAAATTAAGATGTTAAAGGAAAACACAAGGAGGCCACCACTTTGTTTGAAAACCCTTTTAACTCCGCAGTAGTAATCAGAAATCAAATGAGCTTTATTTCGTAAACTGTTATTAATACTATTTGAAATCGAGTAAGGTGCTTTCATTACTCTAGAAGTCACGTATTTTATATGTACAATCTACGTCTTTGCACGACATTGTATCTTAATCCTTTTTAATTGTAGCAGGTTATGCCTCGTGCTGGCCACTCTTCATGTGGCACCGATGCATGTCAATGTCAAATAGTAACCAACCTTCCTCTTCCTGCTTCAAGATTCAATGCAATACCATAGTAAAATGACAATTATTATTGTTTGTTCGAATATAATTAGCATGTATTTTGATCTTATTTGGAGCAAACTTTCCGTTAGCATTTCGACATCAAGATAGGATTCGTCTAATCAAGCATAAATCTATATGAAATATTGAGCTAGTTCTAATCGACTACAAATAATTTAAAGACCGGAACAATAATTTTGATGTCAACAACAAATTAGGCTCGCGTAGGCAGGTTGCACGCTCGCGGCCGGTGTCACCGGTGCGGCGGCGACAGTTGTCGCGTTGTCGCCGCGTCGCCAGCTTGTCGCCAACTGTCGCCGGAACAGGAAGGCTCTGACGTTGTTCCGTATACGTTATTTATTATTGGTGGCAGTACACAGCTCTATCAAGCTCCTCCTTGGACTCGTTTGAATAGGCGCACTGCCAATAACGGCGCGACGTGTGCTTTGTTTAAACAACGCGTTTCCTATGATTAAGTTTTCCTCCAAAACCTCATGGACTGCCCTGACCGGCTAGCGTTAGACGTTTAGTCTGTTATTTAGTTATTGTCAAACATAATGGGATTATATGGTCGCACACAATGACATATTGATTGGTGTCGGGCAAACCGCCAGAATCTGCGTAATCATAGCTTAACTACAATATATTATTATATCCATCACGATGAATCTCACATCATAAATTCAAAAAGAGAATTATAGTGTAATTTGACAGCTCACATTAGAACGTGAAATTCGGAAGTGTATCGCGTACCCAAGTGTTGGCATCGTGTTATCAGCGTGACATGTCATACACGTACAGTATTTAGGCGTTATCACAAAGTGGGTACTTCCTGGTTCCTCAGCAATATACCTACGTGTGACGGCCGTTCGCCGGCCGTGAAGGAAACGCCTTATCGCGCGATCGACGCACGCGCAGCGCAGCCGCCACGCACCTGCGCACACGCCGAAACACACACTTTATTACTATTTAATGCTTTTTTGTTATTTATATCCCTTACCCTTGACTACAGGCAATTATTTATTTCAATGAAACAGAAAATACTGCTTTTTCTACAAAAATCTCGTTACAAAAGTATGAAAGTACTGCTATCCCAATTAATTTGAAATAGCGACTGTAAATAACTCGCCATCACTCATCCATCGGCAGATACTTTGAATATTTGTAATTAAATATGACTAGCGTAAAATAATTTCATGGCTGACTTACCTAGAAAATATACAAACATGAAAAAGCCTCCGCCGGTGTGAGTTGATGCACTTTTTCAACTGCAATCAGAGAATTTATCAAATAACGGTTACGGATAAGTAATTAACACGTTAGTATAATATTATTATATTTTGAAAATTTTACTACTATTTGACATTCTTTTTTTATTATATTATAATATGGAGGCAATTTCTGAGATAATTTCTAGATTATGTTTGGTCTGGGAATCGAACCCAAAAGTAACGATAGCCAGTAGTTTGTTTTAAATAGGCCTTTAAATATCTTAACTGATTGCTATCTCATCGCTTTGTACACTTTCACCTTCAGATACGAGGCTCTAAACTCTTGCTTCGAAGCATCGACAGGTGTTTGCGATGATAGCAATCTTTCTACACGCGTATTGTTACGAATTGTTTTAATTTACATCATAATATATGATAATTATGCCAAAAAGTCAAAGATCAAAACTGTCTGCAACATATTATGTATTTTACTCACCTTTCACATTTTGAAGTAATAGAGTTTTTGCGAACGATTTCGTGGTACTCGTAGTCTGCATCACTATCCCACCTAATGTCTGCCGCAGTCTTGTAGTGAGTTTATATCCATAAAACAACTTGCACAAAAGTATTTCAATATGATTTGCACAAAAAAAACACTTTTATACGAGTACTTTCAAGATCTAACACAATATGATGGGTATATTTATAGGCTTCGGTTACAACTTACAATCTAGGAGAATCTAAGTAGATTCAACTACGTTACATTCGTCAGTCAAAAAACACGTAATCAAATAAACACTCAAAAGAAAAAAGCTGAATATAATTTGTTTTTGGTCTACATGTAACGTATGACATTAGCAGTACTTAGTCACGAACATGGCACATGGCACATAGAAGAAGTGCCACCGTACAGTGGCGACCCGCGGCCTCGCCCGCCACCGCCATACATCACGCGTATCTGCTAAATACTCCACTTCTTTTAAACCTAATGTACGTACTCGACTGTACGTCACACTTGTAATTGAACGTTTTCTTTTGTTCTAATTTTGATTTCGCATGTTTGCTTTAAAGATTTTATATTTTTTGTTGGCCTTTTACTTTTATGCCAGTTATAATAAAGCTGACTCTTGGCCATGGCACACACTGATCACATTTCAAACTTATTTTGAAATCTATCTTTATTGACTTTTTTTCATTGTTTTTGAACAAAAATTAAAAGTCGCAGTAAATATTAAATATTTAATGGCATTGCCGGCTCTTTCTCATTATGGAAATGAAGGAATGTATCTAGTAGTAGGGCAAGTGTTATACAGGGCTCATATTGTAAAACCGGTCATACAAGTACTATAAATAATATGCACAAATAACATTGCTTACCTCGATTGCGTAAGTCAATTCTTCATAGAAACCAAAAAAGGTGACCGATTTATCGTATACATATCCTGATTTATATTGAGCTTTGTAGTTCTACTTCTTACGATTATTTATCAGTTGCTTAAAAATATCATTTAATCAACTCTAAAATTGAACCCCTTACTACCAAAAAGGCGTTTTCGACTATCTACACTATATTTTTTTTTTTAAAAACCACGCCTGCACTAGGTTTTTTTCCTGTGTCGCGGGGGTGTTCACAAACATACATTTCACACACACACAGAGCACACCCAGAATCAGAACAAATCTTTGCGAACCCACAACACCAGCACAGTTGATAGCGGCGAGGCGACCGCTTCAACCACTACGCTAACCGTGCACTCACATTCTTTGAGTGTCTCATAGATGTTCTGAACTCTATATCTTCTACATATTGTTATATATGTTACAATATTTCAGTTTGTTAGTGGTCAGTACTGATCAACAAACAGATAGGTACATAATATTTTAACAAAGTATCGTTATTGAGGCATTTTAAGCTAAAAGTGTCACAACAGAGAGATATAGTGCGAGGCATGCCCGAATGCACAAATCTAAATGTATTTGGTAGGTATTCGACGCTATTTGACACAGAATTACAAACCAGTCGGTAATGGATTTAAGCGGTATTTGAGCGATTGCCGAGCGGTATCTCAATAGGTCATCTCATTTAGTAATTAGTATCTTAACTATTTCAGCTGACAGAAATACTTGCTTTTTAACAAAATGATAAAATACATAAGATGTTTACTTAGTGTCTTTTGATCTACAGCTGAATGATAATGATGGCAAAAAGTCAAACCTGAAATTTTACGTTAAAATATATTGTAGTTTAATAATACCTTACTTTATCCGTCTTTCTAATTTAAAATAAGAGGAAACGTTTTACAAAAAAAATATACAAAAGTTGCCTAAACCTCTTGATTAGTGCAACATTTCGTAGGACTCGAAAAACGGCGATTGATTTTAATGTTATGAGGCCGATTACTTTGACAGATACTTTATGAAATCTATTAGATAATGTAGAAGCTATAAAACCACAGCCAACAGTCATAGTTATATAAATAGTTTACATATTATAACACAAGTGTATCGTCTAGCAGAAGCTACAGCCTGGAGTGACACCGTGAGACGTGACCGAAGGCTGCAACCGGAAACGGAAACACTGCCACAATCACCACTACTACTGACATACGTCGCTGCATGTGTGAAAGTGTATGTCACTGCATTACCTATTGTGCTGCTTTAGAAAAGGATGTTGTACAAACTATGTCTGAGTATTCTGTATGCAGAAAGTCTAAAGCCGTGTAAAATAAGCAAACATGGAACGACATCAGTCAGTACTGACGGAAATTAGAAGAAATCAAGTGATTTGATTGGTTGCCAAACATTTGTCGTCTGATATTAGCTTGTTCTTGGGTTGCATAGACACAGATCTACATGTGACTTTATATACATTTAGATTGTGTAGTATTTAGCTAATCTTTTCAAACAACTAATTGAGACTATTTGGAAACATGGCGGGACTTGAACCCACAACCTTTAAAAACGTTGAGCCTTTCACCCAACTGAGCCATGTAGGTCTCTACAAATATTAGATAATATTCTACTATAATAATATAGTTAGTCCTACTAATGACATTTATTTTATTTTAAGTCTTCATTGACAACTCAAGACAACTCAACTCAACGAGGTGTACATAAATAGGTACTATTAATAACAAGTACCTAATTGCGTATCCTATATCCAAAATACTTTTTAAACTTTCAATGTAATGTTAATCTGAAATTACTTCATGGACACGAAACTGGTCCGCCTCACTAAATAATAGATATCACGGGATATTTACCATGTATATTTGTAGTCGAGAGTTTTTTCGATATTTCATTCATTCATTACAACTAATAAACATGGGAAATATTCTGTGATATCTAATATTCAGTAAGTAAATAACCATGTTCAGTCCCACAACTTATATGGTTAGCCTAACTTTGGATAAATGAAATCTATGAAGTCTTTAAGGTGCTACCCAGATTGCTAGTATTCAACTGTAATGTAACATTTTTTCAGAATAACTTAAAATTTAGAATTGTATTATTACCTCAATTATACAATTTTAAATTTAAATTTAGCACGTATTAATGTAACGTTACGCACCTGCGCAACGTTACATTGCAGGTCAATGCTTGCGGTTTGGAAGCGGTTTATTACACTATAAAGCAAAACAACAGATACTTACACGAATACTTACGGAATTTCGAAATACTTACTCCTCTTTAGTTTACAGTTGACATTTACGTTCAGTCGTATCGCCGTCGTGTCGTGTCGTCTAAACAGCCTGGCTCGTCGTCCAAATCGCCGGGCAATTAATAAAGCCTCCAACATTACAGCGGCGCCAACTAATTCACCTTCATTTCTCACCACTAATATTTGCTACACTAATATGTCGTTTGACCAACATATTATACATGTGTGTATAATGTCGCAGGGCGGGCGCTCTGGGCGGTAGATGCCGCCCGCCCTCGGAGCTCGCCCTCGAATAAAAGTTAGCCTTTGTACAAACGTTGGTGCAAATACTGATATGTAATCACCAATGGTTGGACCAACACTGCAGATGTCTGAAAGCGTCGTGTTTCTGTTTCATGTTTGTAGTGTCGTCTTATTTTACATTGTCTATATTTTTTGTCGCAGTTACTGTGTTTTGAAAAAATGCTTAGATTCTCAGGCAACTTTAAAACTTGGCGACAATTTTATTAAAAAGATTATACTAAAAATATATACAGGCATTTAAAACGTGTTGAGAAATGTTTTAGTATGGCAAATGTATTGCTATACCTAATGTCATAAAAACTCAGTATCAAATTACAATCGATATAGAATCAGGGCCACAGGTTTGTGCAACAACAAAAACAATACGCTAATGAGCATAGATGGCTCGTTTCATTTGTTGATGACGATGACATGTAAAATGATTGGTTTATAAACAATACTGGCCGTCAACCAATAAACTATCAGCTGCCAGTCAGTATAAAGTTCAGGCAGCGTTATTGGTCAGCGATGTTTTTTGTTACGTCGAACGATGACGGTCGCCAATGACTCGGCTCTTTTCATTCAAACTTTAATAATAACTATTATAAAGTGTTATAAGTACGTCTTATGTTTGATGTGAAAGTGGTAGGAAGCAGTTAGTTGAGTGAGTGATGACGGGAAGGAAATCCTGCCTGCCTGTCTCCTATCCTATAAAGTTATTGAGGAAATTCAACTCAACATAGATATAAGAGGAAATAATTGTTATAATAAAATTGATTGATAGTCAAATTAAGTTGACAATATAAAATATAAGTTAATTGTGTCCATTTTACTATACTTTAATGAGGCATTGTAAATTACATTGCAGGATTACTAGTTTGAAAATACATAACATGACCTCATAATATAAAGCCTCGTCGGCGCCTGCGACGATGCTTTATTAAATTTTATATCAATAATTTTATTTATGTGACTAAAAATCATTTCCGACAACATTTGTTATTTTGTCAGCAACAATGATAACATTGAATAATTTGGAATTAACCAGTTTGCTTTTGGGACATTTAGGTAGCCTTCGAGTCTATAAAAAGCCTAGGTTATGTTCTAACAAAAAAGTGTGTTACGGCATTGAACGGAGGTTTATAGCAGAGGCGTCAATTAAAACGATAGCTATATGGTCCTTCCGCGTCCGTAATTAAAACAACCTGTGTCACACTTTATGTGTATTTACGATTGCTTTTAAATGTAAAAGGGATTTACTATCAATAGGTATGTGAATGCGTAATTAGAATGTTAGGTTAAGTTTATAACTCAATCAAATTATTAAATAAATCAGACAAGCCAAAGCACAAAGTGCCACTTTCAGCTTAGAAAGATAAAAAAGAATTCATAACGTTTCGTCACCTATGTCAACATAATAAAACAAATAAATGAACGCGTACATTTCAATATTATTCATAGAGTTTTTGTTACACATAATGATCGTAATAAATATGTATCAATTATCATAATATTTCAATTTAATATGCCACGCGTGAATTCTGATCATGCCTTTTATAACTGTTTATAATATTATGTATACTTATGTTTTTTTTCTTTGGTTCAATTCGCGTGCATATTATAAATTATTGTGTGCACGTAATTTGGCAATTACCTTAATATAACATTACTTGAGCTATGACTTAATTCTGATTGTGTTATAACTTAATTTACAAGTTAGGTTTCAAGTTAATGACGTCAAAGTTAGCCGTTGATTTATTTCACTTATTTGCTTATCATGACTTATACGGGGTGGATGCGACATAGCGACATTTATTGAAACCACAGCTTCTATACATGGTAAGTATCAATTTCAATAAAAAATTCTCTGGCGAAAAAAAAAAAAACACTTTCTCTGAACAATTTGAACATTGCGATCGTGCAATTTGTTCGGAAGACGTGGTTTTTTTTTTTCGCCAGAGAATTTTTTATCCGTTGGAAATGCATACTGGCCATGTATAGAAGCTGTGGTTTCAATAAATGTCGCTATGTCGCATCCACCCTGTATAAGTTATAATGTATTCGTGTCTGTTTACAACAATCTGTGAAAACCATAGTAATACAATATATAATTATAATTTTCCCCTAGGGGACGATGTTTTGTTCAAATAGATTTCTAAAATAATGTATCAGTTATGGTAAGTTCATGGTGATATTTAGAGCTCAATCGACAGATATTTTTTAAAATCAAATTCTACCCGCACACCCAATAATTGTTTCCCGACCAGACAGGGCCTGTCCGTTATTAAGACCAACTAACGACGTTCCTCTGTATAAGTAGGTACAAGCAAATACATTGCGAATCGATCCCTCATTCTAAGTGACGTTAACTTTGAACAAAAAGTTTACTTAATGCACTTCATTATCGATATAATAATATTATCATAATTAACTCTTATCTTAATACCTAAGGACTATCGCTCTCGTATCGATCAAATAATGAATCGCTTGAGCTTCGTGCGTCGTGCACACAATATATCATAATTGTAATCGCTGAATTCACTAACTTCATTATGTAAATGCGCCCGGCGCTGTTTACATTAACGCGTCACAACAATATAATAATACAACAACCATTAACTGCTATAATAATTGTGTTGTTGTGCTAATCATTGAGGTTTTAGCTTCGATTCCCAAACCGGGAGAAGTTGTTAAGAGCATTACATTATCCAATTAAATTATGCAATGAAACGGGCAAATATTTTTTAGGGTACCTCGCTTCAACCTAATGTTAAATGCCAACAATTAAGAACTTTCTTGTAAGGAAAATAAATTGTTTGCACAATAATTGAAAAGAGTGCTCCTGAGTTCTATACCCTGCAACTCGAGTTCTAAATGAGTCCCAACTCAACAGTTCGATTACGATGCATGAAATCGATTGGGAATCGATGCTTATCCAATTAGCATTAAGGCCCGTTACACAATAAGAAGCCCCGCGACCCTTTGTCTGGTCTTCCATCGTATAGATCGTCTCGTAATAGCATAACTTGTTTATTTGCATCCACTAACAATATCATTATGTAAATATGAACTCAATCAGCGAGATCGAGAGTGAATCCAGATGGACGTATGATCGGTTAATTACTATTCGATTCTGTATCGATGGTAATCGATTGGGTCGAGAATTAAAATAATGATGGAGTATTAATTTGCCGGTAGCCGCTCGTTAATGCTGTGCCGTCATCGTGACCGGAGAATTGGAGATGTATTTGTTTAGATAATCATCATCTCATCAATATATATCATCTTTTACTGGTATAATAGTTTGAGCAATATTTACCATGTTTGTATCTCATCGTTAAGGTGATGGCGCTTGTCAGAGCGATCAAGTATCGGTGACCGATGTGTACCAAATAATAATTGGGTAAATATGGTAATTTATAGATTGTACAAATTTTTTGTGGCTCCGAAGTACCTACAAGGAACCCTTATAGTTTTGCCATGACCGTTTGTGTCTATCCGACGTATAGCGTCCAAACAGTTAGTACTAAAAAGTTATAAATTTGCATGAATATGTAAATAGACTATGCCAACAAAATAATAAGATTAAATTTTGCTAAATATTTTTTTTCATGGAATAGCAGCTATGTTAAGCAGCCTTCATTTCATATTGCTGAGATGATGATGAAAGGCACAAGTCCATTAGGCGTTTGGAGATAATTTTTGGAATGTCTAGGCACTTTTAGTATTATTTTCTATTTAAATTAGATAAAACGATAACTGTGAGTAAACCTACTCCACTGCAAAGAGAACTCTATTCGTAGGCAGCACGAAAACTTTATTGATAGAATACATTGCATTGAATAGATACGTATGTTTTATAGTTTTGTAATTTGCCAATCCAATCGATAAAAACTATAAAAGCTTACAATATTTATGCATTTACGTAGTCAAAGCTCATAGCTTAGAAACTTAAATTTTATTTGAATTTGAAAATAATAAAATTGATTCCTAAAATTAAGGCCTTGACAATTTGGTAGCAAAGTCTACCGCTTCGCTTGCTTTCTAATAAAGTGATTTGTAATGAGTGTTGTGAGCTGCGCGCTGGGTCAGAGCTCGCCGTCTAGACGCTCAATTGCAGGACGTAGTTAGATCGTCGGGCCGGCTATCAGGAGCTATCAGAGACTATCATTTGGCTATCGGGGGCTATCAATCACAATCACACACAATATGCAATTAATTGATAACTCCACACACAATACGTCGTGCAATGACAGCCTCTTCCGTATGAGATGTTACGACATAGGAGGATAATATATATTTATCTTTGTCCCAACTAACTATACCTATATAATGTGTTAATTATTAATTTTGAAGTTCAGGGGCACATTTTCTTTCATGAAGTGTTGTTTGTAAGTATTTACTATCAGATGATGTCGAATGGTATAAAAAAACATAGTTTTGTATCTTTTTTTTTATCGAAATACTAATAACTAGTTTGTAAAAATAAACGCATTACTTAACAACTAACATTTTCACCGATATTCTTTAATGATTGTATAAAATATTTCATGATTTCTGTTGTATAGATACTGATATTTAGATTGAATTATTATAGCTGTTGGTCTAACCTCAAAAACTAGTAATTATTTAAGAGTAATTCAAACTGGCCAAATAAATTATCTTATCGTAAATAAAGTCAAATGTGTATAATTACAGCCATAAAACTGAAGTTTTAATTATTTCTAACAGTTTTATAAATCAAAATAATTGCTTGAATAATCATAATTAAACGCAAAAAGGAATCGATGTGTCATAAGTGCATAGTCACACATGTTTATAATTTTAAAAATATTATATTATCAAACTATTTAAGAACATCATTTTAAACATTTAGCTTAAATAACTTTGTGTCATATTAATTCAGTAACGAAACATATTCTACCTTAGAAAATTATTTTATCATATAAAATAAAAGGTCAACTCTACCACTAAGACAATCAGCTAGCGCCCACTAATTAATAAATAAACTGATATCACTGGTAGAGCAGCTCTATAACTCTATAAACAAATAATAAATAGTAGATACATAGGTATATGTATGAGCCTGCCTTGGACTAGTTTAATTGATTCGTGCTCCGAATTTGAAGCACTAGACTTTTAACAGCAAAAAAGATATAAATCAGATTCTAGAGTGTAAAAACCGGCCAAGTGCGTGTCGGGCCACGCGCAATAGGGTTCCGTAGCTAGTCGTAACAACATTAAACGTACCGATTACCGACAAATAGCCAAAATACCAACATTTTTTCGCCAGCAAAAATAACTTTGTTTTTCATAGTGTTTTATGCAATTTGTATCAATAACAAAGTTATAATTTGCGGTTGCTGAAAAAATCTCAAAAACTGCCGACTGTATCTCATTCAAAACAATTTTGGTTGAAAGTTTTTATTAAGATCTATAATATATATTTTTTTTACACTCATTTTAGCACTTTGAAAGTGTCTATCTTTGGAACGATTGACATTGAAAAAAAATGGTTCAAGAAACCTCAATGTATTTTTAAAGACCTATCTATAGACACCCCACACGTATAGGTAGAATGAAAAAAAAATAAAATTGTTTCAGTTCAATGTATGGGGAGCCCCCCTCTAATATTATTATTTTTTTTTTTTGTGTAAAAATCGTAAAGCGGTTAACAGAATACATCTACCTACTTAGTTTCAATTGTGTAGTCCTAATAGTTTCGGCATAAAGTGGCTGTGACATACGGACGGACGGACAGACAGACAGACAGACAGACAGACATGACAAATTTATAAGGGTTCCGTTTTTTGCCATTCGGCTACGGAACCCTAAAAAACAGATAGTGTTAACGTATAAAAACTGTTATAAAAACAAACTATGCAATTTTATTTGATAAGCTTTGAAATAATTAGTCTGTTAGTCAGTTATTGTCTGGATTTAAATTTCAATGTGTTTCTTCATTATGGATAGTGTGAGTTAATCTATTTCTGTACCAATTCGTAAGTTAGTATTTCATGTATAGGTGAAGTATTGCTATCATTTAGCTTAGGGCTTTAAGAATACTAGTTCGCAGTACCAAAGTTTTCTTCTCTTTCGTGCCTTCGACTTCTTCATATAATAAGTTTATATTTTATTATTTTTACGTGAATGTGGCGGAGCCAAGAGGAAGGTGACCTCCTATGATTATGTGGGTGCCAGGAACACGCCCAGAAAACAGACATAGTAGTTCAGTGGGTACGACCACGGCTCTAATTTGACCATTTTTGTACCTAAATCTAGATTTATACCTGCACATACTCGTATCGATCGAAGTAATAAGCAATCAATTCTTCGCAGGTTCAATACTTATGCAAATGTACGCAACAATTACTGAACACTACTTTTATCGAGTAAATAAGTAGCATTAGGTAATCGCATGCTAAATTGTTTTAATCATTAAACATTTGGATTATTCATGTACACCTGTTATTCTAACAAGTTGCTTAAAAGAACCACTATTTTTCCTCTGGGGAATAAAATTGTATGTTAGAACGTTTCTGGTAACCTTGAAATCTTTAAAAGTTCGTTCGTTTCTGGTAACCTTGAAATCTTTAAAAGTTCGTTCGTTTCTGGTAACCTTGAAATCTTTAAAAGTTCGTTCGTTTCTGGTAACCTTGAAATCTTTAAAAGTTCGTTCGTTTCTGGTAACCTTGAAATCTTTAAAAGTTCGTTCGTTTCTGGTAACCTTGAAATCTTTAAAAGTTCGTTCGTTTCTGGTAACCTTGAAATCTTTAAAAGTTCGTTCGTTTCTGGTAACCTTGAAATCTTTAAAAGTTCATTCGTTTCTGGTAACCTTGAAATCTTTAAAAGTTCGTTCGTTTCTGGTAACCTTGAAATCTTTAAAAGTTCGTTCGTTTCTGGTAACCTTGAAATCTTTAAAAGTTCGTTCGTTTCTGGTAACCTTGAAATCTTTAAAAGTTCGTTCGTTTCTGGTAACCTTGAAATCTTTAAAAGTTCGTTCGTTTCTGGTAACCTTGAAATCTTTAAAAGTTCGTTAAAAGTTTTCAAAGTTGTTTGAGGTGGATTTTTCCCATCAATTGCTCCATCACTTCTAAAAGAAGCAGTTTAAGATCGGATGAATGGTAAGCTGTGCTAATTTTTTTAAATAAAAATTAAAAGATATTCTTTTCCTCAAATCACATCATGATATATTACAGTATTTAGAAACACACACAAATGAACAGTAAGCCAATTTTTTTAATAAACAGAGCCATTTTTTGAGGTTTGTTTTAGGTCACCCATCTTAATACTGATCATAAGGAACTGTTCGAACCCTAATCATGGACAAATCAAACATGCCTTAATTACTTCGAGCATTTTCGATCGTATTGTGTACAACTATTAAATGCTACCGAATTCGCATGTCCACCTCATAAGGCTCGCAATAAATGTATTGTTACTTTGTACAAGTTATGGCACCTGTAATTTACGCAAATACGACACACACCAAATTGTATTGAAGCGACGGCTAATAAACGAGTAAAAGTGCATACAAATATTATTTTCAGTTCTGAAAGACAAGGAACGTAACTCGCCTTGTTATGTTGGCTTTTTTGTGCTTTTTAAGATAGTTTTTTATAAAAATAAATATATAGTTGTCACTTACTGCTTCAACCATTGCTACATTTAAAAAAGCTTTGATAGAATTCATAGAAATTAGTCTACAATGGCCGCTTAAGCTTTAAGATGTAAGAAATTCACCAGCATCTTAACATAATTTCACGTATACACTTCTGAATTTTCCAAAGTAACACAGCATAACTTCACACACACACTTGACGTCGGTAATGAAATAGAATCAGTGGCATGTATGTATGAAAGTACGTCCATTGCAGCGTTTGTAGTGAATGCACACATCTACTCGTACGTACTATACGTACGAGTAGATCACGATATAGTATGAGATATGTATTTCAGCGGTGATTGGTCGCCGCGAGGGAGGGCGGGTGCACACCGCCATCTAGCGGCGTCGGAGGGAAACAGCGTAATGGCTGTGCTGATACTGTCATAGCGAATTTGTTCCACAGAGTTATGTTCTGCTCTGAACACTAAATAACACTCTAGGCACTCCGTTGTTGTTCGTACTTAAGTTATAAGACTAAATGCTTAAGTGACATTTTAATGTGTTGAGCTACTAAGTTATTTCAGCTGTTTAGAATGTATATTCTGACGTTAATAGAAGGTTTCACTCCTAATTTTGAACATAGCACCTGTTCCGACAAATATGAAAAATTCTTATTCAATTAATTTCGCTTACGATCCTAAACATTTTTGAATTGTTCACTAAATATAAACTTTGCTACATCAAATTCGCAAGATTTATTTCAGCAAAAGAAAAAAAAAAATCAAAATTTAAGTACTTATTAAAATATTTTTTACATTCATATTTCATGCAAGCAAAAAGCAATTCAGCGCTCACCACAAAACTTTAGAATAAATAAGCTAATTAGGTTATCGCTATATACATAATAGTAGATATTATAATAAGTGTGGGAAACGCCTACTACTACTACTATGATTTACCAAAGATTGTTCAAATATTCTCAAAATAAATATTACACATTTTATGACAATGAGATGCGCCACAGATTATATCACACATCCTTACTATTAATATTAAAGTTGAAGTATTTACTCGTTGTTTTTTGAATAAAATTGAATGAAAAATATGCAAAAAAAATATGACTCTTCTAATTTATTGCAGGAGTAGGTAAAATCCATAGGTAGGTACTTAAATCAGTTGGTACTGTCAAAAGTTGCTGTAGCTTTATAGTACTGACCAGATAGAAATAATTTTGTAAATAACTTAATAACACTTCAATCTTTCTGAATATGTGGTTTTAGCTCTAAAAATAAGAAAGACTAAAGTCCAATTATCTATCGTGTGTATGAAATTACATTAAGATTACCTACAACAAACAATTTCCTACCAATCCAACCTTAAAAGTTTCAAGTACAAGATATCGTACACATGTTTTTAACAAAGTTGGTATCTAAAGCCGTTTGAAGTAGGTAAGGTCATTTCTACTGCTGCTATTATCGGGAGGTATTTACCTATCTGCTCAAGGTTTTGTGAAGTGTATGTGACGAGGAGTGTAGTGTGACAAAGTGACGGTAGTTGTAACCGATGTTATAAGCCTTACTGATGATGGCACTTGCCCCGCGGCAAGGGTCAAGGAGAATTAGCAAATGACCTATCGTATTTTGATAGCGTTAATGTCTTTTACACCAACAACATCATTTAAACGTAATGATTGATATTAATAAGGTAGAATCTGCAATAGGGATAAGGTATAAATAATCATGAATCAACTTTTATGTAATACTGAATAAATATTAAAAAGTTTGTCGGTACATTTTTTAAGTGTGCATATTGCTATACACAGGTTATCACTGTTCTGGTTTGCTGATAAATATGTAACAAGGTAACTCTGTTTTTATTTCTGGCTAATCAAAACCGAGTACCTCACAATCAACAATCCCACTGTGGTCACTGAACCATCGAAGCGCTACCTTGTAATTACAACATTACTTTTTGGGAAGGTACAAGTGTAATAACTGTACTAACAATTTCAGTAAATTAACATCACAACACCTAGTCTGCACTTTTAAGTGTTGAACAACAATTATTTTGTCACCCGTAAAATCACTAAATGGAAAATTTACACAAAATCATTTACGAATAAAAAACACGCTCCATCAGTTTCTTTAGCACCGCTGCGATGACATTCTCCCACAAAGCCTAGACCTACCAAGGCGCTACTATCAATATTGTCTTGTATAATAATTGTTTAATATCAAAAGCTGACACAAAATGAACCGATCGCGTGTTATGCCCACAACCTGTGTCCAATTATATTAGCGGTGACAAAGTGCCTGCACGCCTGTAATGTTATTTAGTTATAATCCTAATTACTTTAAATAGTGCGCTGTAAATCTTGTGGAATCTCAATTATTTCCTGAGCGTGATGATATCGGTTTGACTTTACACGATGCATTATGATTGTCATTATATGACATAGGTAAGAAGCTGTGCTACCCAAACCAGCTATTTTACATATCTCATTAATTAAAACATTTTGTAAATTCAAAAATAGAATTATATAAAAAAATCTAATGTCAATATTAATTATTAGCATTCTTATAAAAGAATACTTTTAATAAAGTATACCTAAGTATACCTTATTTTATGTTCTAAGAATTTGTAAACGAGAACAAGAAACAGTAGAAAAATGTTAAACGAACTGTATTATCTATTTTTCAGTCACGCTTCACTGATATTTCTTGGCAGAGTTTTTATAAACGCGCCCTTAAGTGGCTGTTAGGCGTACCGATATCGTAAACAACTTAACATTTACCCTGCCACTAAAAAACACACTGTAGGTATGTTATAATGCCAAGGGAATTATAGTGAAAACTAGTATTTTTTTATAGATCATTATTAAGGGACTGTGATGGAACACTTAATGGTTTATCTTCTCAGGCGCAAGGTGTCGTTTAACTTGAACTGAAACTTCATTTTCAAATGCTAATTTAATATCATTATGGTCAATCGACCATAATAAATTAGCAACTTTATTAAGCAACAATTCTAACACATATACAATAATTGACCCAAAATTATACAATGAATTAGTCACAATGTTTAATCAAAATTATACAATGAATTAGTCACAAAGTTTAATCAAAATCCCAAATGTTTAGGTTTCCTATTCCATTTCGGTTCACTATTTTATTTTTTTATTTTTGTTGATTTGTTTGTAATTCCATTGGCAAAGAAACAAAGCTGTTATTAAATACCGCTCAAACTATTCCTTTTCTTACGAACACCTATTTACTCAATAGCGATCAATACACATCACAGCTAGAGTAATTATCCGTCATGTTCTTTACTTGATTTATAATAGTTATAAAAGACTGCTTTTTATAGCAAACAGCACAATTATTTAACAAGAAATAGAACGGTAACATTTTCCTTCAATTGTATCACAGACTGAGCACACAGCACTCTTATTAAATTCCCACTATAAAACAATGCGATAATATGATTGAACTTGACATTATGCCGCAGAGTAAAATATAAATAAAATTAAATAATCTCACATGTCCGAGCCTTTGTCTCAGACTTACTCTAGAAATCTAGTACTCGTAACGATACCTGTATAATAGGTATGCATATGATTTTTAATAAAATATATGTTGAGCTGATAAGTAACTGAAAGTGACAACAAACTCGTAGTAAAATATGAGTGTTCATTGTAATATTAAGGTATTAAACGGAATAGGTTCAATCAACTCTTTCCTGTTATGTGGATCAGTTACTAAGACTTCATGTATTTTTTTAGAACTAGATGCCATTCCAAAATACAGATTTTTATTACAACAAGTTTATTTAATTTTACGTGCTGTTAGAATTTTATTGACGATCCTTACATTGGTTAGAATCTAGACTATAAACACAACAAGTCATAAAAATACTTCCAGTTTAATTTTCTAAATGCCAAGAGAGTAAGTAGGTAGGTAAGTTTTAGATTCGGCGAGAAGTAATAAGACTTTGTATTTAACGGCCAATAAAAATAAGTAGACCAGCGACCCCAGATTTATTGAGTACTACATACAGAGCACTTAACGAATCATTGAATTCAAACCATTGCAATCATTATAAGTAATGTAAACGAGACGAATGATTTCTCGTGCCAATGATTTGTGGAACTCGTTTTAATCATATGATGTGTTATGATAACAGGTGTGGCTTTATTGCTGATGGAAGCCTGCCTTAATGACTGGATACAGTTTCTATCTGTTTGTTAATTGTAAAAAGATTTATTTGCGTCGCTGTCAATGAAAGTAATCCGTTTCTATACTAAGGTGTCTAATTTATGAGAGTAGAAATTTCAGTAGCGAGCGTCGAGTCAATTATAATTTGAGTAACATTATTATAAATAACAGTCATATTGATAATTATTATAATAATTATGACTCGTAAGTGTTAATTTTTTTTGACGCCCACAATCAAGGTCTGAGCATCCGTTATTTAGTTGGAAGAATTCTTCCTACAGTATATTTATTGCTATGTTATACTCCTTCTGGTGTATGTTTCAATTTATATTAATCTAGATACTTAACTGTTTATATTATGTTTAGTAATTGTTATAGCCTTTTTTTTATTTTGTATGTTAAACCAATTAAATAAAACAATCATTTTGTAGGCTGTAAATTAAGTAGTCAGAGACAAGTCTAGAGACCTTATAATATACACAGGTATTATCATTAAACTTGGGTCAAACTCGTAAACAAAACCAACCAAAATTATAATCCACAAACAGTACAACAAGAAAGGTAAGATAAGTTGGATGCAATAAAGGTTCATTAGCTGCGGAGAAACAATGCCACATAACACACACTCATTTTATTATAAAGAGTACTGAAAACTTTACACAGCTAATGACTACGTTATTTTACAAAGTGACGGATTATATGGGAAGTGAACTCTCAAGGTTTGTTAATTTTTTTATTGTTAATTAATTAAGCTAAACAGTTTCTTCATACGTTTAATATACTGTTGGGAACTTTGAGTAAAATACATAGAAGTTCTCTGCAGTAATGTAATAATATTATGGTAGGCAATATGTAATGATAAAACATTTAAGACAATTAAAAGAGCAGTGACTATTTCTTTTTTTTTATTGTCTTAAATATTTTTTCGAGTAACAATTACCAAATTGTGTGACTAAATTATTTACCTTTCTCTTGCTTCCTAACCTGATAGCTGGTTAATATCAATTTCTAAAATAGATATTAATTCTAAATGAGGTCTTATAAAAGAAAATAATGGCCTAAGTAATTATCCTCAGAAGCTACTATCAAAGCAGAAACTTTATCTCTACATAAACTCTACAATTGACTCTACGCTTGAGATCAAACTCTCATAAATCATGGACATTGCACTTGTCGATCACGGCCAGCCGCGCCGGGCCGCCGCCGGGCTGCAGTGACCCACCAGTGCGGGCCCCGCTGACCCGGTGCGTCTAATTACAAGCCAATTGACTCAACACTTGACCGCGACTTTACAATTAACAGACTACGAGTTATGGTGAGTGATGTGTGAATTATATTGATCATTTTATTTGATATATATTTGTTTTCTGATTTCAAATATCATTTTTATTACTTTGAATCTTTAAATAATTGTGAAAGCTACTCCTCCGTATTGATTGCAGATAGATATATTAGACCTAATACTGTTACAATTCTCCTACTAAATAATTCTTTTAATTGAAAAGTCGTAAGGTATTGATTAAAAAAATAAATTTATGGTTAAAAGCCATCAATTTGATAAGCATTTTGATGTCACAAAAACAAACTTGCAATATACCTAGTTGATTGAGTCAACTTAAACTATTATTGTCCCTGGATTGTAGGTAGCGATTACAAAGAGTAATTAAATATATACGAGTGCACAGTAGGTAATACATAGTAGATGTTATTACCAGCGAGCAGTAGCAGTAGATATCATGTGCGTATGTGAGCGATGGATGCGGGCGCATACCGCACTTTATTGCTGCGGCCCGGTAGGAAATTATTGGAAAAACGAACCATTCCTGCCATACCTCTCTGTCTATTGTCTGCCTGAAGCGTAGTGCATACACAAATATTAATTTTGTTGGTTAACCTATCTATCTAGTTACCTAATGTAAATCTGAATGGATCTTGTTTGCTCATTTTACATTTTCATCTACTATATAATTTGTTTTCAATAAAACACAGATAAGTTGATAGGAACCAAAAAACGAACTTTTAGTTGAAGCTACTAATGTCATATTCTAGGTTTACATCTATTCTTGTATAAAATGTTTATGAACCTACCAAAAAAATACTTCTCACAAATATATCTACTGTATTGCATTCAATATTCAGCAAACATAGCAACTTGTAGAGCCTATAGCTACAGCTCCACATAATATAGCCAAGCAGTTTTACATAAAATGTAGAGACAATTGAAAAGTAATGACACATTACGCACGTGGCCATTAAACCGCTCTATCGACCTAATACCAACCATCATTAAAACTTATCTATTTATAGACACGCTATTTATTTCCTCGACCAAAGATTATCAAATTATTTAATTACCTGTCTCACTTTTATTATTATACTACCACCAATTAATCAAAAAACGTGATTAATTTAAAGTTTGGAGCTCTATTTAACAAATTAATCAGAATGCATTTAATCATAGGATGAAAAACATTTTTGAAAAATTGTTAAGTCAATAAATGTCTCGAAATTGTAAAGTGTTGAAAACTAGAAGTTAATCACTGAGATATAAATCGCAGTAATAATTAATGAACGCGCTGACTTCATAATAATATTAATAAACTTTCTTCTATTAAACTTGTACGGTTTCATTAATAACTGAATTTTTATACGAGTTTACAACTAGTCTAAAACTAGGTGGGTGTTCACTCAAAATTGTATTTTGCCAAACTGCTTTGGCTTTAATTTGACACTTAATACGACCAAACATTTATTTTATGAAATTAATAATATTTAAATCAAAATTTTCAATTTTGACTTTTGTAGTTTTTAATTATGTAGTGCTTAGTCCGTAAGTACATAAATCACAGCCTTGCGGCTGAAGGTCTGTGGTCGTTGACCACGCACCGTGAAAAGGACCTTCCACCACATCCTTCAAACACTATACAGGGTTATTGGGTAAGTCGACCTAGATCCGTTAAGAGGTGGTAGTTCCCATCATTTCTGACTGATCTGACTATGAAACACCCCACCCTAAACCTAACCGTTTTCGAGATATTGGACTTAGAAGGTTTTTTTAAAAAATATCCCGATTTCTTAACTATAGCCTATTTTTTTTGTATCCTATGCCTTTTATTTTTTTTTAATTCTGATTTTTGTGTGCCAGATAAGTTTGTTTATAATTCTCAACCCAAAAAGTGCAAGTATCTGAACCAATGGGATCGTAGTAGACGATTGATACCGTAAAAAAGTAATTAATTTGAAAAAAAAAATTGTTTCTTTTAGTAATATTTAAAAAAAAATCCTAGGCGTTAGTTCTGCAGATGTTTTAAATAATATCTACGTTCCATTAGCTATCCAACAAGGTATCACAAGCTAGGGTCTTATCACAATTCATAGAAAAAAAATCGATAAAAGGCTCCCAGGTAGTAAAAAAAAACAATGGTACTTAAGATTAAACTTCTCTTTTGGGCCAGGAAAGGAAATAAAACAATACAAATAATTATTAAACAACATTTATTTAAATTTATAAATCTTGTTCTACATGGCCGCCTCTGTTTCGCACACACACTCTCATTTGGTGTCTTAGTCCGCTTTTAACTACTACAGTCGTTAAGTCTCTTCGAATTTCGTCAGCAGCCTCAATAATCTTCTGTCTTAATATGTCAATAGTTTCAATTGGATTATTCTCATTGTAGACTAATGTCTTCATGTGTCCCCACACATAAAAATCCATGGCAGTCAGGTCAGCGGATCCAACTACTTCAACTAATGCTGTTGCCCGAGAACTTGGACTCTCGCAGTGGAAAGTGTGGTTTACGGTGAATACTGCAGGCCTCTACCCCTATCACTACACGCCAGTACATGTTATCGAAGAGGGAGATCCAGTGAGGAGGTTAGACTTTTGTAGATTTATGCTTCATGGAGATTTAGAAGACCCAGCATTTTTAAAACAAATCTTGTGGACAGATGAATCAAAATTTGATAAAGATGGAATTACAAATTACCACAACGCTCATTATTGGGCCCCAAAAGCGCAAAAAAATCCTAACCAGAAGAGGACAAAAGCCGCACAAAGAAGATTTAGTTTAAATGTCTGGATGGGAATCATAGCAAACAAATTAATTGGGCCCTTCTTTCTACCTGATAATTTAAACGGAGAATTTTACGAACATTTTCTAAGAGAAGAGTTACCAAATTTATTAGAGGATTTACCCCTAAATCTGATTAGAAACATGAAGTTCCAACACGACGGTTGCCCTGCACATTACAGAAGAGGGGTCAGGGAATGGCTAGACAACGAGTATCCTAATAGGTGGATCGGAAGAGGTGGACCCATACCGTGGCCAGCAAGAAGTCCTGACCTGACTCCCATGGATTTTTATGTGTGGGGACACATGAAGACATTAGTCTACAATGAGAATAATCCAATTGAAACTATTGACATATTAAGACAGAAGATTATTGAGGCTGCTGACGAAATTCGAAGAGACTTAACGACTGTAGTAGTTAAAAGCGGACTAAGACACCGAATGAGAGTGTGTGTGCGAAACAGAGGCGGCCATGTAGAACAAGATTTATAAATTTAAATAAATGTTGTTTAATAATTATTTGTATTGTTTTATTTCCTTTCCTGGCCCAAAAGAGAAGTTTAATCTTAAGTACCATTGTTTTTTTTTACTACCTGGGAGCCTTTTATCGATTTTTTTTCTATGAATTGTGATAAGACCCTAGCTTGTGATACCTTGTTGGATAGCTAATGGAACGTAGATATTATTTAAAACATCTGCAGAACTAACGCCTAGGATTTTTTTAAAATATTACTAAAAGAAACAATTTTTTTTTTCAAATTAATTACTTTTTTACGGTATCAATCGTCTACTACGATCCCATTGGTTCAGATACTTGCACTTTTTGGGTTGAGAATTATAAACAAACTTATCTGGCACACAAAAATCAGAATTAAAAAAAAATAAAAGGCATAGGATACAAAAAAAATAGGCTATAGTTAAGAAATCGGGATATTTTTTAAAAAAACCTTCTAAGTCCAATATCTCGAAAACGGTTAGGTTTAGGGTGGGGTGTTTCATAGTCAGATCAGTCAGAAATGATGGGAACTACCACCTCTTAACGGATCTAGGTCGACTTACCCAATAACCCTGTATATTTACTAAAGTAATTGTTTTTTTTTTATATTTTAATAAGCAGTTTAATTGGTATTTTAAAACAGGCACCACTTTACGGGTTTGCTGTAAAATGTGTCTGTCAGAAACCACCTCATCTATAATAGTAATTTTGGTGCGATTAAATTATTAGGGGTGACAACAGTACGGCAACTTCAAACAAGTTCCCGTAACTATAAACAATAAATTTATTTTAAATAAGTATGTGTTCCAAAACTTGGGGATCAACACTGGACTTTTCCTCGGTTCTTTGCAAAAAACACTTCAAATAAAGGGTAACCTATAGCATAAAGGCAAACAAAAAAGTAGAAAAGGGATCTGTATGGAATAAGAAATCAGTACGGAAAATTAATTGCGCAAGTTCGGCTTACCTACACTTAGTGAGTTTTGATTGACAAGTTAATCTGTAGGTCTTATAATAAATAACTACACTGAAAATAACATCAAGGGAAAGCATAACGCTTACGTCATATAATATGTTTAATCATTTTCTAGCTTCATCTACGTCACAGTTTTCTAAATGAAAACGGAATTTTAATTTATTGCTGCGACGCTCATTTTCACCGAGATCTCGCTGTTGCCATCGTTACGCAACCGGCTTGTTAGAAAATATGCGTAAAGTATGTGACGTGTTTGACGTTGAGCGCTTGTCGTCCAAGGACTCGTCTTTCAGTACATTACATACGCACGCAGTTCTTCGGCTATCAGCGAGTAACAAAGAGCTTCCGGCGCTCGGCGGCGGCGGCGCGGTGGCCGCACATTTGTCAGCGCCACTGACGTATATTCACGCGATAACCACCAATAAACAACGCCAAATTATCCACTAAATGATAAACCAACATTTTCTTTGACGAATTCTTGTCTACCACGACCCGTATAATTCACAGAAATGAGTTCAGCGCACATTTACAAGTTTCAAACAACTGTAAAAGTAACCGATACCATCAATTAAGATTTTAATCTGTTTATTATTCGGGTATTTTGTTTAATTAGGAGAAGTAATATACCATATTGACTACAGATTTACGACTCGCTAACAAAATTTCGAACTTTCTCTTATTATGGCGATCATATTAAAATCATTGGTATTATAAAATGCAAATTGACAAGCGTTTGGTATATTGTACATCTGAGATATGCACCGCGTTATTGGTTTATCGCGGGAGCAGATTTGCGTGTCGCGTGCGATATAACGACATGCGGCGGTTAATTGTGTTTGTATCGAGCGCTTTTGTTTGTCAATCGCGGTTTTTGTATGAACGGTGATGTACAGTCACGTGCCATGAACTGCTAATTACTGCATGGTGCATGCAGGGTAATGTGTGGAGAGACAGTGACGGTGCGGGGGATGCGTGCCGTCGGTGAGCGTGCCGAGGGCCGAGGCTGAGCGCTAGGCGCGGACGAATGGACCGCTCGCGGCGCTACCAAAACCGTGGAGACTATAAATTCAGTAGAACATGGCCGCTGATAAAGGTGGCCTCGCCGCCGCACCTGCCGAGGCTCGACGTTTTTTAAATACATATTTTACGACAAAACGCAGAAAAACTGACAGGTACCTCGCTCCGACCGCGACCGATAGTCTGCGCGACAATGTCGACGCTCCGATCCACCGACACCAGGCAAACATACATGTGAACGCACACACTCATATGCTATCAGGGTATTTTTTTAGACATTCGCGGAAAGAGAATAAATTAGACAATAGAAATGCTTGGAATATTTAAGAGTAAGTATACACGAAAAAGTCATCTGATAGCGAGTTGTGATCACCGCACCAACAAGCCATGAATGCAACGACAGATAAGCTTAACAAAAAGAAGATTTTATGATTATTTATGCACATAAATTGATGTTCATAATGTGATTGATTTAAGTAGGCACATGTATTGATTTTATGACATAGATGAGTGTCGCTTTGATGACAATACGTCCATATTCGCGTAGCAATACTAACATTTAATCATTTTGTCCATTGGCTTATTTGACACCTGTCAGCACCTTTGACTCTTGTCAACAACGTTTCAGTTTTCTTTACACAACAACTAACGTATTTAGCAACTAGTTAATTTTATCTTCGTTTGAAAGTGGAGCCATTTATTTTAAATAGTAATTGCCTACTTGCCAGGGACTTGAATTTGTAATTTCAATAAAGAATTCTTGTTCATTAAGATTACTTTGAAATGTCAAAAAAAATAAGTAGGTTTATACAAATGGGTATGAATATTTTTGCCATGACTTCTAGTGGTTTCTTGTAAATTGTCATGAAGTGGGTTAATGTAGTTGTTAGCTGTGTGTTTGTGTGTTTCAGCGATTTATTTGTGTGTGTGTGTGTGTGTGTGTGAAGGCCGCGGTGTTTGTGTGTCGCGGTAACGAGTGGGACCTTGAGCGCGGCTAACAGCCAGAACGTCTTGCCATTATACATCCTGCACTGCCAGCCATTGTTCTAACACAAAAAATCTTCCTAACGTTTTTCAAAAAATTGCTGAAAACGTCGCTCAATACCGAGACGTCCTACATTCTCAACTCCTACATATTATATTTATATTACATTATATTACTTAAGTGCACGGTTGGCGTAGCGGTTAAAGCAGTCGCCTCGCCGCTTTCAACTACGCTGGTGTTGTGGGTTCGATCCCCACATGGGACAAATCTTTGTGTGATTCGCAATGATTTGTTCTGACTCTGGGTGTGCTTTGTGTGTGTAAAATGTATGTTTGTGAACACCCCCGCGACACAGGAGTTATTCCTAGTGCGGGCGTCGTTTTTTAAAAAAACAAAACAAAAAAAACTTGTTAAGTTTTTATCCAATGCCAATTAGCACCTTTTAAGCTATATTAATAAAGCGCAATCATTCTATCTTTAGAACTATACAATTATTTTGTGTTATAAAAATGTCATACCAAAGTCATGCACACAAAAAGTTGAGAACCTAATGATAGATAATTCTGACCCAAATAAAAATGAGTTAACATTTAATTTATTGACCCTTGAAATCAATGGAATATTCTCAAATTTTAACAAATAGTATTTCAATAACTATTGCCAACAATTTTGTATGGTTTTATCCTATTCTGGTTATATCCTGGGACGCGGTTTTCCATCAATTAAATGATTTGACAATGGCAGATTCGGCGGTCGTGCGTGTTTTTTTGCGTCGCATTCTTGTTCGGTGTTCGGCGGTGACGGCAAAAACTCTGGGTTTAACAGGCGGAAATAACCGACCGATCGACGATTCATTTTTATTAAAAAACAATTTCGTGAACCAGACAGTAAAAAACTTATGGCAAATATCATACACACACTTGTGCCTCCCTTTGCTACAACACTTAAGAATTGCATTGTTTTCCCGATATTATTGCATTAATTATATTTGAATAGCTGAATAACAACACGGAACCAACAAAAATATTGAAATGAAAATATAAGCATTATGTATTCGTTTGCCAACTGATACAAATCTATCTAACTAGCGCATTTACTCGTTTCCAATTATGATATACATTTTTAATAAATGTAGATAAATTCAATGTATGTAATAAATGCATTATATGCATAACAATGATTAAATAATTACAGCAGCAAACAATTGTTAAGTTTGTAAACATTACTTAATAAGAATGTTATTTATAAACTAGTTATATGTTTACATTTTCATTCATCAATATGTTAAATGTAGCAGTTTAGTTTTTCATGCAAAGTGTTGCGATAAAAACTGAAAATGACAGTGTGTGAAGTTTCCTGAAATAGTAATTTGTAGTAGTTGTGATATTTTCGAGTGCGTGGTGCTTGTGGAGGTTTCACTGGTATAACGCTTCAATAGGCAGGAGGAATGTCATTTGGTCCATGGCGGCGACGGCGGCGCGGCCACGCACGTGAGGTTTTTGCGGCCGCGACTACACCGCTACGGCGACGCATCGCGCCCGCAGCGATGACGACTCCTTAACACTTTTTGTGATCGTAACTATTGACAGGAGAAAGCTATCCACACACTCGACTGATGTTTTTCACTCGTCTTCAGCAAAATATGCAATTTTAGTACAATTGCTACGCTAAGTTTCCTAGGTAAACGAGTTTAAGTAAAAACTTGTCCGCAGGACATTATTTATTGGATATTTAAATTATGTTTAGATTAACGTTGTAAAACTGTTGAAGCAGTGGAAACGCTATATTGTATAAAACAAATATAACTGTAATGGATACCGGTGCACTATCGTGATTGTAATGATTCAATAAAATATACTATTTTTGTGCATATTGGCATGAAACAAACAAATGAAGTTAAATCGATCCATTTAGGAAGAGAACATAATTTAAATCAAAATGAATATTTCGTAAAGATAAATAAATATTGAAATAATATATGGAAGTAAAACAGGACTCTAAATTAGAGTTTTCTTTAAAAATCACATTGTTCATGTGATCATTTGTTTAAACTCAATGATTAAAACCAATGGCATTAAAGGTTGTATGATTGTGTAGCAAACATTCAATTTGAAGAATATTTATTTAATAATAATGTAGTTGTGTTTATTAAGTTAGTGTGTACCGAATAATAGTTATTGTGTTCAAATTATTGCAAATGGAGTCTGCATTGTTCGGATCGGTTGAATTAAGTCCGAAGTCAAACAAATAAAACGGCAAATGTAACGTTGGATGTCACACATTTTAATGATCTAATAAATTGATGCAGTAACTATGTCATTTCACACACAGCGTTAACAAGTGGACGTGGTGGATTTGATACAAACGTTTGTACACAGGTATTTATGTTATATAAAAAGGTTGCGAGATGATAGCATCAGCGTGTAGTTTGTCAAATGTGTGACGTTCGTGAGCTCGGGCCTGCGCCGTCGCCGCCGGCGCGGTGCGCTCTACCTGCCCGTGCCCACGGACCTGCCGTCTACCCTCATAAATAAAACAAACAACACTAAAGCCTTGGATTTTCTCTTATAATTATGACCTACTGACCGGGATTCATCAATAATAGTCTGTATTAAAATATTTACTCTGTTTTATTAAATACTTAGACGATAATATAAAATATCATATCACTAAGTAATATTTAGTGCTATAGACTTGCATACCTAACTCCGTCATTGCGATCTATTTACATTACTCATCTAGTTCAACTTTAGTAAAACATTTCACCAATATGTGAGCTTGTGCTTGTCAATTGTAAAAGTTCGCAAACAGTACTACTGAATACAATGAGAGACCAGCGCACAAACTCGCGCCTGGTCAAAAGAGATTTCAGGACATTATCAATAAAAGTCATTTCCATATTTCAATTTCTATAAAGAACTTTTTTAATATATATCATCATATACGTCGTAGGTACATTATTTTATATAGAAAAAATACCTATTTTACAAGTATTAAGTACCAAGGTTGGCCACAAATACATACAAACGAAAAAAACAACAAAACAAGTAAAAAACAGGAATAAAACCATTTTGGCATCGTGTCTGCATCCTTTTAATAATATTTTTAATAAATTATGATGTGGGAGCTAGGTGTGCGTCGAGAGCGTGCAAACGCGCGTGTGCGCGGCGTGGACGCCGGACCGCGCGGCCTGCGAGGCGCTCAACACCAACAGGGCGCCCGACGAGCCGCGCGGTGCGGCGTCCGCGGTCTGAGACTACTCGTACAAGGTGGCCCTCACACTCGGATCGTTTCATTACAACACTTAAAATAAAAATTGCACCTATTGACTCACTCGTATTCCCTTACAAAACGAAGCTTCGACCCGATTCATATTTTTTACTCTCGTCCTCGTCACTAATCATAAATTTACAGTAATAGCAACAATTTAAATTTATTCCACACCACAATGACTCCCTACTGACAGGTAGGCATGTATGAACATCGTTAATTTGTAATATCTATAAATAAATTCGATGAAATCGTCCTTTACAAAAGTGTAAGCGCTTTGCACTCCTCGCCGCGGCCGTCGGCTCGCGGCGAGTCGCGCCGTACAACACACGGGACAGATCGCGGGTGTGTAGTGTCGTCGTACTTACCGCACGACGAGCTGAGTGCTGCACGGCCGCGGCGAGGGTGCGTGCGCGACGCCGGGATCCACCTCCGATTTAAGCTCTTATTTATCAATTAGACTATCTAGCTAAACGTATCGGCGATCACTCCGAATCTCGGCGCTTCGATAAAGTATAAACGATTACTGGCTTCGATCTTAACATTACTCACATAATTAATCAATGACTTCACTGAAATTATAAAGAACAACTTAAACGTTAGCGTTCGGTCCTTAGGACGGGCTGCACACTAGAACGTATTTACACGGTGTCGCCCGTCATCACTTTACGCCGCGGGCACGTCCCGGCGCGCGGCGTGTATGTACACTTGACTATGTACAGAGGTATCCCGCGGGCGGGGCGCCGGCGGCTAATGCGGTTCCGCGTAGTAAGGCCGCGGCGGCGCCCACGGGGCGAACTGTTAGTGTGCGGCCAGCGTGTGCGCGCCCTGCGGCAGCGCGTGCTGTGGGGACAGCCCTGGCGGCGAATGCGAGTGCTGCAGCGGGCTGCCGTGCACGTCGGAGTGCGCATAGTGCGCGTGCCCCATGCCATCCATCATCTCGTTACCCAGCGTGTTGGGTGGCGTCATGCGCTTCTCCTTCTGCCGCCGGTTGCAGAACCACACGCGCACTACCTCCTTCTCCAGCTGCAGGCTGTCCGCCAGTGACGTGATCTCCTGCGCCGACGGCTTCGGCTGCTTGTGGAAGTGCTGCTCCAGCGCTCCTTTCACAGACACTTCTATCGAAGTGCGCTTCTTTCTTTTTCTGCCTTGGGCGGCTATTTTGTCGATGCTCGTCGGACTGCCCGTCGTGGAGTCTGCCTCCTCGAGCCACTTCTGTAGTAACGGTTTTAATTTGCACATGTTCTTGAAACTAAGCTGGAGGGCCTCGAATCTACAGATGGTTGTCTGAGAGAACACATTTCCGTAGAGGGTACCGAGCGCCAGGCCCACGTCGGCCTGCGTGAAGCCAAGCTTGATGCGGCGCTGCTTGAACTGTTTGGCGAAGGCCTCGAGGTCGTCGCTCGTGGGCGTATCTTCCTCGGGCTGATCGCGCTCCATTGCATGATGGTGCAAGGGATGCGGCGAGGGCTGTATATCTCGTAGCATATGGTGCTGGTGCATGGGCATGGGGTATCCACCGTGCAATGTGACGGGAGACCCGGCACCGTAGTGTGGACTGACGACGGGTGCATGCCAGCCATGGCTGTGCTGCAGGTGGCGGTGCTCGTGCGGCGCGGGCGGAGGCTTGACGTCAGGCTGGTGCGCGTGAGCGTGGTGCTGGTGCATGGCCCAGGGATCAGCGGGTGGCAGCGACGTCCAGGGGTTGCCGAGCACGGGCGCGCCCGGCGATGGGGAGCCGCCGGCATGCAGCGGGTGCTGGTACTTCATGTCGGCGGGCTCGGCGCTGCGCGGCGACGCAGCATGGTACCCGCCGAGGGTGTTGAGGTCCATCTCGGCGGGCATGTATGTGGTCGCCGCCATGGCGCCGTACCTTAGATCCACGGTGGACGGCGTCTTGCCGGCTCGAAGGCTCTGGAGCCTTCAACTGGCTTACTCGTTCGCGAAAAAAGCGCGTGTATCGCGCGGCGCTGCGGTAGCGGCGGGGGCCACCTCACATCACCGGGGACGACAGCGAGCGACATGCGCGTGCGTGCGCGACGGCAGCACGGAGCGAACTGTGGGGCGAAGCGCCGCTGCGCGCGCCCGCGACCCGGAGAGGGGCGGCCCCGCCCAGCGCCGCCGCCCGCTAATGACGATGTAATTACTGCGCCCCGCCCCACCCCGCGCGCGGCCCCGTCCCTCGCTCCTCGCACACCCCGCGGCCCTGCTCTGCCGTGGCGGAAAATTCTGCGTCGCTATGCTTACACTCGGTGCTACGAGGCAGAGTCTCGCCACTGAACCCCGTCGGCGACGATGCTCTACAACTCTACAAAACATGCTGCACTGTGTGATGCACCTATTCATTGCTCATCAAAGTGATGTTAATAAATCCTTTGTATACTGTTCTAATATTTAATAAAGCAGTTTTACAAATACGTGTTCTTGTTAAATAAGAGATGAGAATTTTTTTAGGTGTTTTTTTTACATTAATATATTATTATTAGCATTACTAAATTTGCTATTTAAAAAGTCATAAAAATTATTTATGAATGTCTGTTTATTATACCTACTACCCTAAAAATAAGAGCCACCTTATTTCTTGCAGTTTTTAAACCATGTGTATGTCGTCTTATGACTTACTTATTTGATACAAAATTTAACCAAAACTGTTCATATTTTTCTTTTAACAAACAATAAAATGTTAACATGAAGTGATAGGATTTACTAGCGTGAAACTGATTTCCTTAGTGTAGATAGAGTATAATTTCATTAAAATGTTATTTGTCTAGTTTTGAGTGAGTTGGAATAAACTTTATTAGAACATCTTTTGAAAAAGGATTAGGCACTCTTAAGTGCAAATAAATATAAATTTGGTTCATGTTCATTATCTACCCATTTATAATATATATAAGTACGTGTGTCTTAAGTAGTACAAAAGTAGCATTTATTAATTAATTTTATAATTATGTACCAATTACCAAAAATAATTTCGTAAATCAAAAACAATAAAGTTTGAGTAATAGATAGTGGTTTTCACGTTTTTTACCTTTTATATTTTAATAATTTATTTGAAATCACCGAAGTAAAATAACATTATTTTAGTTATAGTATAGTTCAAATAAATGAAAGTTAATTTATATCGCTCAGCTGCTCAGCAACTCGACACTTTTCATGAATCTCAATAATATCTAATAATAATACAATAATAAATATACAAATAACATAACAAGAAAGTGAGAAAAATGCTGTATATTAAGTAGATATTCTTATTCGTGCTTAGCTTAATTGTGAAACTGGAAGGTGCTGGTACTTATATTATGATTTCTTTTGTACCTTTAGTAAAGTTAAGTACCTAAAATAAATACAATGTAGTCTAATTTTAACTATCATTTTCGACATTTTATTAATTTATTATCATTTTTTATTTATTCATTTTATATTATTTATTATTACTTGACATTGAATTATTTATCATTTGACTTAAATCTTTTACATGTATCATCTATAATTATATTATTGCTAGTGCTAGTGTACATGGTATAAGAAAGACTCTTTTTTTATTATTTATGATACCTAATTGTATTCATCGGTGTAATATAAGCCTATAAGTATTTCTATTTTTCAGACACAATGTAAATTGTTATTGATATAAATAAATGAAAAAAAATAACATTGATTAAGTGCCCTACTATGTACCTACTGTTATATTTTGTGTGCCAAATAAAGATTTACAATTATTAAAAAAAAAACCTAATTAAATTATCTATTTTTATCATCAATGTTCACACACTACAATGACGTACCTACTAGTAGTGTACTAGGTAGATAAGTATATTTAAATGTGTATGACTATACCTAACTATTATGAAACTTTTTTCTTAATTTCATTAAAAATATTCAAAAATATTTAGAAACAGTTAAACCAATAATTTTACAATCTTATAAGAATTCCGTCTCTTTCACATGTTTGAATACATGAATATAAAAACAGATATTGTAATTAAAAATGCAAAGTTATGGGTGGTAGTACCTTGCACAATGGCAGAGTCGTCACCTGCCAAATAACTTACTGTACAAAATATACAGCAATGGCTGAGCACTTGTCGATGAAAACATTCATTCGTCCCTTGCCGCACCGAGGGACCTGTTACTCTACCGCTAGTTTACTCTAATTTATTAATAAATTTATAATATTTAGTCTACCTTTGTAATAAATGATAGCTACTCTATTTAAAATAACGCTTGACTTTTTCGTTTATGCGTAGGTACTTAATGCTTTTAGCTATTATTATTTTACATTTTAAGGGTGTTACATTTGATCAGCGCAATATAAATAATATGAGTATAATATTTCTTTCATTCATCAATATTGGTTTACATATTATTTCAAAAAAAAAATAGCAAAAATACTGTAAAATAAATTGTAAACCTGCTGCGCCATAATATATTTTATGCAAAGAAAGATATTATTAATTAAAACAAGAAGTTTCAGTACAAAATTGAATGTTATGTATTGTATACATATACCGGTAATTCTGTTTTTATTCAATGCTTCTGCTTTTACAAAATAAAATTAGTATCAAATTCATTCCAGTAAATGTATAAAATACTTTTTATTTCTAAAAATAGTACGATAGCTAAACTATTTAATTTGCTTCGACAAAGCTATACGGATAAGCAATGTGTGGCGTTGATAAAGCGCTCGGCACACTCGCACTCGCTCACCCAACAAGCGAAGTGATATTACTCGGATAGATACTGCTAGCGCCATCTACTATCGAATAGACCAACTAAACACCGCAACGACAATCATACTTTATATTCAGCATGTTTTTTTAGATACATAATATTGAAATATACTTTGATAATATTTATTTTATACGTGTATTATTAGACGGATATAATTCCTAGAAACAAATTGTATCTGTTACCTAAAACGGACAAACTTATTCAAACAATAAAATCTAAATAATTTTGCTGCTTATTTCGACCATCTGAATTTTAAAATGATTTTGAATATCATCCGAATTTCAAAATACTATTTGCTACTGAATTGATTTGAGATTTTTTGTATTTTTTCGATGTTTAAACTTGAAAAACAAAGTTTGCGAAAAATAAAGATTAGCATACAGGCAGAGCGATCGTGCGGCGAATAGCAACACTACTTGCTACCCTCTCTCGCAAGAGGGTAGCAATGAACGGGGGGTGCGGGCACAAAGGGATGATCAAACGTACAACTTTGGCGCTTTACATCTGATCCAAGTTTAATATTGCTAAAAAACGATTTTGTGTAATATTTTACCCTCCACTTGTCGTTATTTTATGGAAGCACGATAATAATTAAATCAATTTTATTTGCCGTAGTCAAAAATATATGTTTTGTATAATTTTATACAAAATGGTTTCGTAGGTAAAATTGTTTGCAACTGAAATATAAATTGCAGTACTACCTCAATATTATTCATTTCTAGTAAAAGAATAAGGACATGCTTCAGATAAGAAACTTTTTGTTTACCTAAACAAAGAAATTGTTTAGTAAAAATAATCATGATATATATTTTTATTTTCATTTCTTACTTTTAGGTAGGAAAGTCCGTCGTAGGTATAATAGTCAGTTTGATCCGCAACTGCAATTGGTTTGAAACCTTATACGATTGAAGTTGTTCATAGTAATTAATAAATGTGAATGTGATTTTTAAAATAAGAATAAGAATAATAATAAGAATAAGAATACATTTATTTGTCTTTAAAATACACTTTTCAGTTGAATCCTTATACAATAGGGTAACCTAACTTAAATTACACAAGTGATAATCGATGAGATGAGATGAGATAAAATAACCTAATGCAAAGAAATAGGTTCAATATAATAAAGTTCAACACATATTTTTAATCTTGAATCTGTATTTTACAAACAATTAAAAAATACAAAAATGTCGTTGTTCGATGTACCAAATAAAGTTTTATAAGAAATAAGCAAACGAAAACTTTTTCCATAATTTATTATCATCCTAGATACTAAGAATTCAATAAGAGTTGATCACTTATAATGTTTCCAATAATGAAAAATTTTAAATATATATTTTGTTCTTGAACACATTCGTTACAAATACAAATAATTAAAAAGGTTAAAAATGAATCATGTTAGAATTTGACAAAATGGCTGATACTCTTTATCTTCTTCGGTTATATTTTCGATCTTATTAGATTTTAGAAATTACTTTTATAAAATGTAATAAGACCAAATTGGAATCAAAAGATCCAATATAAGTTTAAATAAACATGTTCGACAAAATTGTATTATCTATATCTATAATACATATAATAAAATTGTAAATTTGCTAAGTCTGTACATTACTCAATACTCAATATATTTATTGCATTCCACAGTGGGAATATCTTGAAATGGGGATATCTTGACACAAACATAAATTGCGAATGTGGTGCAATACAATCAATGGCCCACCTTACTGACTGTCCGAAGTGCCCTACCACCTGCACAAGAGAGGCGCTCATGAACGCCGATGAGAGCGCCATAACAGTGGCCACTTATTGGGCCAATAAAATTTGACTCAGCCATCGACACGACGAAGAAGAAGAATTCCACAGTGTTTAAAGGTCTTACAAAATAATGATACAGATCTTTGTGGACCCTGTCGGGCAAAGCAACTTAGGAGAGAGGACGGCATATCTTTTATAAGCAAACTTAATATTTTATATATGTTTTATTTAATTTAATTAGTACTATTATATTAGAGTCTTATCATTCAGATATTCATTAACATTATAATATCCTTTACTCTCTAATATTTCCTTTAGTTTTTTATTAATATGTGATCTTCATTTTTGAGATTTTCCGGTATCTTGTTGTAAATTTTTGTGGCCATTACTAATGTACTAGTTGAATGTATGTTTAAGCGTGACGTCGGAAGGTTTAGTCGGTTTTTGTGTCTCAAATAATATTTGGTTTGTTTGTCGTTTCGCTTTTCGAAGAGATCAGAGTTATTTTTTACAAATTTGCATATTTCTAGTAACATAGAAGGTATTGTAAGTATTTTATGTTTTATAAAGAATGGGTGACGGCTATCTGTAGAATCTATATTTACTAATATTCTTATTAGTTTCTTTTGGATGGTGAAAAGTGATGGAGCATCGGTACTGTTTCCCCAAAGTATTATGCCATAGTTGAACCAAGAGTTGGCGTAAGCATAGTAAGTTGAAAGTGCTGTTTGGAAATCTGTGGTCTTTTTGATTTCACGAAGAGCGTAGGCAAACTTAGATGCTTTTAGGCGGATTTTTTTGATGTGAGACTTCCAATTGATGTGTGTATCTATTGATAAGCCAAGGAGAGTAAACTCATTAACCGTTTCTATTGTTTGGCCTTTAAATGTAAAGTTTAGCTCTAGCGGATTTTTCTGATAAGGATAAAATGACATTATTTTGGTTTTTGTGAAGTTAATATCTAAGTTGTGATTGTTTAGCCAATTTACAGTCTTATTGAGTATGTTGCAGAGATTTTCATTAAAATTTTCACTGTTCTGGCATGACGTAAGAATTGAAATATCGTCTGCAAATAAGACACAGGTAAGATATTTAAGAAAAATATTTACGATAGGTAAAATATATAATAGCAGTAGAAGCAATAATATACCTTTTTAGATTTCTTGTCTGTTTGTCTCTCAGTCTGTTTGTCAGTTTTTAAGTTAGACCTCCAGCTATACAACTGTGAAACCGCATCTAAATCCGTGCTGCAGCTTTTGCGTGTTGCGCGTTCGAACGTACGGACAGACGCGCAACACGCAAAAACTTCTGCATGTTATAGCTTTCTGTTTAAAAACGGGGGTATATTAGGGATGTAAGTTTATATATGCAAGAATATGCCTGAAATTCTGCAGGTTAGGTTCCCTACACGACATAAATTACAGTAAGAGGTTTCGGAAAATTCTCTCCCGAAGGGGGTAAATTTAAGGTTGATCGTGTAAGAGGGAAGTTTCTCAATATTGTAGGTAGTAGCATGGAAATATCGAATGCCACGTGGGTGAAGTCACGGTCAACAGCTAGTTTGTTAATAGACAAATTCGATGCACAATCATTCTTAAAGTCTACAATATGTATAGAAACGTAGAATTGATGAAATGTAACTGATCAAACATGTAAATTAATTTACTTTTAACAGTTTAAACAAATGTTTGAACATCCCACTAACTGCTATATTATGCAAAGCAATTGTTTGTAACATTCACGTGAACGCATAGTTTATAGCAACATGCCCTTGTATTGCCGATTTCATCAACGCGTTATACTCAAGTTCAACACTAAGTTACAGCTAGCGTTCTCACTGTCAATCAATGAATTTAATTAAAACGTAGTTTTGGAAGTTTGGTGAAACCGGCCCCTACACATATCGGTAATCTACAAAATTGTAAATAAATGTAGATATTTACGGACTCCATCTTTTACACAGCGATAAGTTATGCAACTTAACACTTTTTACCAATAACACGTTTACAAAGTGATGTATGATGGACAATACAACTCATACAACTCATGCACATTCCAGTACCTGTGTTCTTTAAACGATTAATTAACAATTAACATTGTAGCAATGCTAAAGACGACTCTTACACGAAAATAAATTATATATGTATTTATCTCAGGTTTGTAATGGCAAAGTAATTTTATACTACTGATAGAATTTAAACAGGAATATGTTGATGAGATTTTTTTTTTAAATTATAAGTAAAACATCAAATTAAATGGTTTTTTTTTTTCAAACAAACAATATTAAACAGTTAATCTTTAATATTTGGTAGTGAACTCAGAGGTCCATTTTATTAACAAAAAAGTTAATCTTTTAAAAAGTTGATAAAAGCATAATTTTAACTTCAAATGTTTTAACTACAAGATAATACTAAAATTTACTATTGACAAATAAATTAAACTTGAATATCTCTATGGTATCAAAACTCAAACTAAATCTTAAATCATTTAGTTTCATAAACCTCAAAAAAACGTGGGAACTGTAATTATAATGTTTGTTGAACACATCAACAAACATTATAATTACAGAGCAAATTAAATTAATCTAGAGAATTAAATAAATTAAAATTATGCAAGCTTGAATTACCCAAACTTAGATCAATTTTAATGGAACCGTTTAGGTTCAAATTCAAATCAATCTAAGTACCAGTAAGGTTTTGTTCTACTTCTTGTATAAATCTTAATTGAAAAGTAATTTCAGTAAGTAACCTAACATCTACAGAATCGCGTTTTTTACTTGTTGGAATTAACTTTGAAAATAAGATATATTTATTCATTGAGATACCACTTCCTAGTATTTATTACTGATGCACTAATAACTTTATCGTCGCATTTATCTTTTCTAATAACTATAATCCTTTTTTTAAATGAGGGATACCATTTTACAAGAGGACTCTAGGCATTTTTGTGTAAAACTTGTAAATCAGCATGATGTTTATAGATATTTTAGAAAGGAAAACATACTTGACGGTGTTATTTCTTCAACGCAAAACAGCGGTCTCTAATGCCTGGTTCTTGCAACGTCAAATGCTTCGTTGGAAGAATCGATCGATCGATGTAGATGTAATAACTCCCTAAGTAGACGCTCATATTAAAATGTTGCCATTAAAAAAGAGCTGCTGTTTGTGTAACATGAACAGTAAGAGTCATGAGTACTAAACAAACAGGGGACTGAACACAAACATATTAGTCGTTCATGGAAATAAATGGTGAGGGGATACAAAGTTGACTTTACACTTCAACTGTTATTTCACTAACAGGTAATATATACAACCCTCGAACTCTTTAACATTTGATGTTGGAAGGGCTTTTTTAATAAGCTCGAGGGCGGAGGCACTACTGACTCATCTTTGACCTGCTACCAATAGTGTTTGCAATACTGGGTGCCGCTTTGGTTGTGAACTCAGAGGCCAATTTCATAAAAATAAATAGTCTGATATTATTAGTCATTCTCACAGTAAATTGCTACTATAATCAGACTATTGTTTTTAAGAAACAAGATCCACGCTGTTACAAAATTGGCATGGTATGTATAGTATGAGCATGAGATTAAAGTCCCAGGATCTAATGCTTTGTAGTCGCTTCATCAGGTGAGCTACACGCTCGTTCGCCACGTACGGACAAGTTATATCAAAAGACGGTTTCATAAACTTTCTTATCAGAAAATAAAGAAATAATCTAATGTTTGTAATAAGTATGTCAGTGTATAACGTAGGTATAACGTTAAATTAAATTAGTTTTTGATTTAAATAAAGTAATCCGTAAACCATTAGCATTTACCTAATATCAAAGATTGGGAAGATTATCTAATAGTGCTCTTATAATAGCATTAATTTCTTAGAACAAGTCAAGCTTGAGTACCGATTCTTACCTGTGTGTCAGACAACGTTCCTCCAATTAAGTGAGGTTTTTGTAGTAGAGCCGCGGGGCATGGCGGTGCAGTTTCGCAGAATATTCATCTGATATTCTAAATTAAGTTTTTATATAAAATTGCTGTTTTTTTAAATTAGCCTCATTACTTGTTTCAAATATGACATAATATAATTAAGATCTACCGCGTACCGGTGGGAATACGGTACGTCCAATCTAATTTTTTATCCTTTCGTTATTTAATATCAAGGCCGCGTTGATAATATTTAATTAACCGTTTCTAAATACTCCTGAATGTTTGTCTCTAAACTGTGTGTGCATATTGTGTGTTGGTAACTACTTTGATATTTTAAGTATGTAGACTGTATGGATTAGAAAGAGAGTTGTTACCGCTAGAAGATCTGTAGATAGTTGTACCAAAACACACAAGAACTTCGGTTGTACGAGTTGTTGCGATATTTTCAATTTGCGGTTCGGGGCGTGGGGCGGTGCGTGTCGGATCGATCGGCGCCGACGCCTGCGAGTGCGCAGATACTATCTCAAACACCCAAAGCTAAGAGATTTTAAGGAAAATCAATATTTTTGTACAAGTAAATAACAAAATAATGCATCAACGTGCAACGTTGTCTTCAATCTTTCTAAAGTGTGTTAGAGATGGAGAAAGAAGCATTGGTCATTTCCGATATAAAATGTATCACATAATCTGCTACTTGTTCGCAGCTTACCGCTAATATTGAAGTTTGACATAAGTTGTAGGTATATTGAAATAAAATTTATGGTTGTAGAAAAAGATTACCTACTTTAGTTTTAACTTTAATCCTTTACGGAATAAGTAGTTTATGTGCCGTTAATTGTTTGATATTAAAATAGACAAAAAGGAATCTTGTCTTATTAAATAAAATGGAAAACTCTACTATTTTTTGATACGATAGTCATGATACTACTTTTCTTTGAGCATGAAATACCGCCCTTTGATATAATCCTTAAAAATGTCTTTAAATTAACTCAGACGCCGGATACAAAATATGTATAACGGTATTTTTTGCACAACCGGAGACCGCAGACCGCAGATAACTATCTTATTGATTGTTTACCAAGAAATGAGTGACACTCGCTATGAACTCTTTGAAAAACAAATCATTATCTATCATCACCGTCTATAAAAAATACCTTCCGTTTTACTATACTCGGCTATAAACAGTAGGTAAAAAGCGAAAATGTATAAAGTGCTAACTATTACTTGTGAGTCCGTTCACCTTAATTGACAGATCCTAAAAGGCGGTATTTTATATATATCTACCAAAAATAATTATTAATGTGACGTTCTTATTAAGTGATCCTTGACATTGCTTTGGATAAAGCCTGGCATATAGCCGGGACACCCATTCAAATAATAAGGGGTTAGTAAATACTGCTCTGAAAATAGACATGTGTTTAAGGGGGCTAGCCGATGAGTGAAATTTTGGATGTATTCGTCGAAAGTTCTGTAAAAAACTAAAGTTAGATATACCGATTCTCAGCAGCATCAAGTATCGTGGTTTAGTCCGCTGTCCGCGAGCCGCCCCGGGCGCTCCGCGAATCAATTTGGCCATGCAGCCTTGTCCAAACATGGACATACGACTCGGAGGCTGCGGCGCGAGTGTGTCGTGAATGTGGGCATTCCTCGCATTGCTGACTTATTTATGTACTGCACTCGTACAACGAGGTAGCCTAGTGCCGCCCTATTACTACTAGTCGCTGACTTAGAATGAGTAACAAATAGTAACAATAAAGCAGCGAATTAAATAAACTGTTTAAACTGTTTATTACACATACATTAGTAAAATCATACCTTTTGTCTCGAAGGGAGTAGGAACAAGATGCCTGCTATCCCGTCTATTACCACGGCTTTGAGCTTATGATAATAAGATCAATTGCATCCACACTGTAAATTCCAGATTTTTTTCATGATCAAACCATCCTACTATTCTCTGCAAATTCTACTATGATCTTTCAATACCATGCATGGCAAGCAGGAGTGTCAGCTTAAAGATTTAAATAGAATACTCAGAACTAGCACCAAACAGTTGAAAATCCTTACAGAGGTATGTAAGGATTTTCAACTGTTTGGTGCTAGTTCTGAGTATTCTATTTAAATCTTTAAGCTGACACTCCTGCTTGATGCTGCGGTAATGATGCAAACTGAAATAACGCAAAAACTATTTCGCAACTTTTTATCATAGCCTATAGTATGTTTACCTCGTGAATTGTTAATCTATTTGCCTAGGAGGTAGATTCTATAAAAGAATAATAAAATGTATTTTTTTCAAACTATTCAAATGGGTATTTTGTTGAGTGCCTACTCACATTTAGTCATAGGTGAGGTAATAGCAAAGGGCACTTGCGCTATACTGCTAATAACAGGCCACCAGGGTGGTCTGACCGCGCGGGGTCAGCCGGCCCGCGGCGGGTGCGGTGCGCGAACCTTGCCCAATTGATTCTCACCGCAAAACTTAGACCTATGCAGAACTCCAGTATAAGCTTGACCAGAGCTAGGAAAAAACATCAAAAACTAGCCTGTTTGTTTCGTGTGTATTTTAAAGTCGAAGGAGATTACGTAATTTTTTAATAGAGAAAACTCTATTAACACTTTTCGTTATCACTAAAATCATTGAGGCATAATTGCGTCACTGTTTTTGAATTGTAAGATTGATTTTAATTTGAACCGAAACAGTTCGATAAAAAATGATCTAAGCTTCGGTAATTCTAATCATATTATTTTAATAAGTATAATTTTAATCTAGTAAATTAAAACGACGAAACGAAAATGCATTAAGGTGTAAAAATCAAGTGGCAGTCGATACGCTATAAGTACATGTAAGATTGTTTTCCTATATACTTTGGCTGAAATAAGCATTCAAGGCTCACCAGCATCCATTGGTCACTGATTCATTGGTTCATGGTCCATGAGCATTGACTGTGTAGCCATCAAGAATTTTCCCATCATCAATATTTCTGTAACCAGGAGAAGTTTTTCAAGCAACTATAACTAGTTTGCATAGCACCCTGTGTTATTGCACTGGCGGACACATAAACTGCATCAAAGTTTTGAGTTATTTTCAAATAAAAATTTTTAGTTAATTCGTATTTTTATAGGTTTTCAATTGAAAAAGTAAAGACCGTAAAATGACCATTAGAATAAAACAAAATTTCACAATGGAGTTGCAATAAAATTGATGATTATAGTCTGGACACGAAAATGCAATCTCACCGATTTGCATGTTATAGGTACGAGTAAAGTTTTAATTTGATTTTGGTTGTTTTGTTTTCAGTTGCCAATTAAATTGATATTACCAATAGAACTGTTGGGTATCTTTTTATTTCAACAAGCTAGGATCAACAAAAGATTGCTATTAATTAAAATTTAAACCCATCTAAGTTTTTTTTAGAGTAAACAGAAGATTTAAAGAGATAGGTCCTTACAAAAGGAGACAAGACACCGGCAGAACTTGAACAACCATTCGTCGCAGTTATTTTAAATCTGGCAAAATCGTTTTCTGACGTCAATTATCATCTAAACGGACCCATATGAAGTGCGTGGAGTAAACGTGAGTGCACAAACCAGAAAAGAGAGGGTAAAAGATGTAGATACTACTTTATTTAGAACATCAAATGGCCCAAAGTTGTCTGCAACTCACAAAAAAGTTCACTTAAGACCCGGGCAATTTCTGACATCTCAGATCATACATGAACCACCTACAATAGGATTACAGCCCTAATGCTACTTTAAGTATAGGTATCTCTCTACGTCAACAATGGACTCTTCTGTAACCATTTGCACCATAAAAACGTAGTGTAGGTGCAATCCGGAGGCTCATTGCTCTTCTGTTCAATTTAGATGTTCACGCGATAACCTCTTTGCTAATGATTATTAAACGGTCTTTACTTTTCAATTAATATATCTATGAAAAACAATACAATTTAACTAAAAATATTCATTTGAAAGAAGTCCAAAACTTTGATGCAGTTTATGTGTCCGCCATGTAGATTAGTAGCGTTCATGCCATCTATATGCGTCTATTGATAAGAACCAGTATTAACAAGATAAATGTGTGCGAACCCTTTGACCTTACGTTCGATGATGTCAAATCCTAGTATTTAAATTTGTAGCATCATCTACGTGTTTCTATTCATAACTAGTATATATACAAAGCTTGAATAGTGAATATAACTGGAATAAAAATATTGCCTAACGCGACATGTATAAGCTAAGATGAAAAAATCGTATCCGCTTACAACTAGTTGATATTATTATGTCCACGTGGAAAACAATTACATACACATACAAACTACTGTTGATCAATTAAAGCAATCGTTAATCATTGGCTAACCCATGGCATGCGATGATTGCACCACGGCAGCGCGGCAGCACGGGGTGACACACAAGATGGAGCCTCACAGAATCGTCGCTAATAGCCGTAAGTATAAGGTATAAAGTAAAACTAAATGATACGGCATGCGATAATTACAAGATACAAGCGATGTGACACATAGCTACAAAATATGTTCATACAGAAGTATCACTTGCCTATGTGTTTGAGTATATCTGCCAGGACATCAAACACTGTTGTCATTACGCATTTTCTTTACTCTCTACGTATTTTGCAAGGTAAAGTCTATCTATCTATAATTCCAATGCGCCGTTGGAAGCTTACTTACTTAAATATCCAGCATTATTAATTTGTAGTGATGAAGTGAATCTAAATGCTAGTTTCAAGTGGATAGGTAGATAGAAAAAGCTCTTAAAGGCAATGTTATGTAATTTTAGAGTGAAAGCTCTTAGTGTGGCTCTGACAAGTCAATACACTTCAGTCTTACACTAGGTTTGACCAAATGGACCTTCTGTTCCCTGTACTGTAGTGTACATGGGCATAGCGTGCAGTGCGCGGGCGCAGTACCACAGCGGCGGCATGCCGGTGTTACGCGAGTAACGTCGGCGGGGCGGGGCCGGCGCCGCCCTCCAACGCACCATCTTGCGATTGTCACACGTCAGCGTAATGGACACCTATTACCGATATGACGTATTCATATTTATACTCAAGCTTATCTTGGAAGCGTACCCTGTACGGGTGGAATGAGTTTGACGTTCGTCAAACTGAAATGAAAATGTCTTTTTAGAGTTTGATGCTTATTAAAAAACCTAAATGAGAGCATGGTGATTATGAAAATTATAACATAACCTAATGATAAAATTGTGTGAAACAATGTACCAAAGTAAATATTAGAATTTCAAACAATTTCCTTGATACACGTATTTAGATTCAGAATAATCTCCACTGAAAAAATACAAATCAAAAGATTTACAAGATGCCATTCTATCTTTTCTAGGTTTTTTACCAACTTTTGACCGCTCCTTTTGATATCGTTTCTCATAAATCACATAATGCCTTTAAAACTCATTAGAAGATATTATTGTAGTTACTCAGTATTTACGAATTATCTGACAAGTTAACCGCTCTAAACTTAGACACATCGACGCAGTATGTGCCCCAGTATGGTATGGTGGATCGACGCCAGAATTATAACGTGTACTACAATGGTTCTTATTTATAAATACACTAATTTATGGCACATTGTTGGAGATACAAGTGCATGCCTATTTTTATATTATATCTGAACAAACGATATTATTTTTAACTGGAATGCAAGAGTGGGTGAAAAGGTTAAGCCGTTGCGTAAGTTTTAACTATATTGAAAACCGATGCAATATCACTTATAACAGTTCTTTTGTAAAATGTATTTTAATTTACTTATGTTATACCTATACTCTGTAAATGAAGCAAGACATGCCGCACATCTGCGCTTGATTACACCGCTGCACTCCGACACAGAAAAACTAGTATTATATAAAAGCTTTATAAAGAAAAACTGAGCTCTGTCTGTATGTACTACAACCGGCCTGAGCGACGTAGTATTTCTTACAACTGTATTTTATAGTCGGAGAGGTAAGTGCAAGAGACCTAGCTAGAGTTTGTGTCTAGCATTTTAGAATTAGAATAGAATAGAATAGAACTAGCATTTACATTTTCTTTTACGTCTCATATGTTAGGTGTTACAGATTTCGGTCAATTTTATAAAATACTCGTAATTTATTCGAAATTATGATTACAAATAGTGTTTGTTTTCTCCATTTTAAAATAAACCTGAGCGTTAGGTTAAAAATCGAAATTTTGGAGCTTGATGTAAGACTTCAGAGTACTTAATTGTTTGTGAACAGAATACAATTTATATTTTAACTTATACACTGACTTATCCCTTGTAGGGTGTTATCAACTTGTCAGTTTTTAATATTTTCCTTATCCAATTTTTTTTTTGAAGTAGCGCTTGGTCTACAAGTATAGATATACGAGCTGTCAATAGTTGTGCGCTCGACCGTTTGAAATGCACCTTGATATTCAACCGCAAAACGTTTTTATTCCCAATCTAATAAAGTGTGTGTTACAAACCTGTTATAACTCAAACAGTTATTAAAAAGAAGCTACGGCAACACCTGGCTGTGACTGCTTTTTACTGCCCCTGCTTCGAAAAAAGGACTTGAAAAATTTATTGAATGCATAATTGAGTACAAAACCTTTAAATGCCTTATTCCGAAGGCTTTAATATTTTCGTAATGATGTTTAAACAAATACATATTTAGTTATGGCTTACTAGCTCAAGTCATCGCCATAATGGACATCAACTTCCTTCAAAACACCAAAACATTGTCAAAAAAGTCTCAGTAATGTTTTCTGAGGGGTAAAGTATCCAAATAATGGTACGATTCCCAGACTTGATTGGGGAAGATCCCAAATAAGGAGACGCCGAGTTGACAAACGCAATTGACAAAAAACGTCTATGGAGGCACGTGAGGCGGTTTTTAGGCAGATTAGATGGTATCATAGCGAGGCGCCTCGGTGATGCTATCGTGGAACAATTGTATGTAATTGCAGTACATGGACCTTTGGCTGAGGCGATCGGCACATGCCTGTGTGCCAGTGCATGAAGTAAGTAAACAAAAACTGCGGCGAAGCCATTAGAGGCTTCTAATCAAGTACCGCGCGGTAATTGTCACGATTAGGATAGGTCCACATTGTGGTACAACAAAAATAACTATAGTTACAAATCAATAAAATTCAGGAATTATTATGTTTGATTTTCTTATTAGTAGTAACACAGATTGCCAAATAAATGATTTAATGTAAATAATGTAACCCATAAGGTGATTGTTTTATTTAAGCTCCATTTGTCCGCCTTCATTCTAAATCGCTCCGAATGAAGTGAAAGCTCAAATGTTCATACAGTCCATTCAATGTGAAGCTGAACAAGATTCTTTTATAGTGTAACTTAGAAATCATAGGTATGTGCGCTTCACTACATCATCTATATAAAGATCTGATACACTGCAATGTGTATCTGTCTCAATATCAGAACAATCAGGAGTACACGCGATGATGAATGTGTGACACGCGGCTCGTTAGACAACCACTTACAACATATAAGCACACCCGTGGCTGAGAACTGACTCTCATTAAATATCAAGTACTATTACTTAAGTACCTATATATTGGTAGGATAAATTTCGATCTTAAATCGATTTTTTTGACTTGCCTCACACAGACACTTCGAATCAACTATGACGTAGTAATCAACATCATTTACGTTTCTGTGTTGATCACTATTTCATCTAAATGTCCAGAATGGCAAGCCATACTAAGCGAGCCGTATGGCATTTAGCTGAATCCAGCTAGCACAGGATCGTAAAGAGTGGCATAAGCAGAGAGGGGTCTTTATTCAGCAGTGGGAGGACTCCGGCTGTAGGTGATGATGTAAGGCTTTCGGCTCGCTACCCAGCTCTTTGTAAAAAAGTAATGTATCAGACGATGTTTAATCTATCTACGTAATTATGACACTTAACCGGCAGACTACGAAATTTGAACTATTTATCGGAATAACACCTACATATAACACCTGCATGTAAGGCGGTATACTATTTACTATTTCTACTAGTAGATAAGAGATTGCGCTCTTCACAATTTTCCAAGAATAGAATAAATTACAAATTCCTTACGCTATCACCGTTGTAGTTCAATATAAGTAAATGATGCGCTTTCGCAAGCAATCGCCACGTTTATTTAAAGGATAAATAAAAAACCAGCCAAGTGCGTGTCGGGCCACGCAACAGGGTGCAGTAGTCAGCCTTTGCAACATAATTATGTACTAAAAACAGGTTTCATATCTATATTGAGCATTAACAGCTTTAAGCAATTCATTATTTTTTAAGCTTTTTGTATTTTGTACAAAATATTCTAAATTACTTCATTTAATACTTTGGACGTAGTTAATGCAGCCGCTACAATATTCCTTGAAAGTTTATTATATATATAGTATATGTAATAAACTTTGTTACATCATTTTTTTTTGAGCTGACCGTTTAGCTTTTAGAGGTTCTACTCGAACAAAAATATACTCTTTAATGTAAATATCTCGCAAACGATTTAGAGACCCTAAATCAAAAAACTGTCTAAGCAACCCCGGAATAGTTTTAAAAGACCTGAGTATCTAATGATATCTTACATTATGGACTACGCGACAAAAAAAAACATTCCCATTTTACAATTAAAGAAGGAAAAAAAAGATTTCATTCAACAACTTTTTTGACATAGTTTCCATACATATCCATGCAAAATTTCAGGATCCGTGTAGGTACTACGGAACCCTAAAAAGGACACAAGGAGTGACGCAAGCATCTTCCGAGGACACATTTTTATTAATTCGTACTCAACTCGAGTGACGATGAAGCGGTGACAATGGAATTATTAAATAATTTGTAATACTGTGTTGTTGTTGCAATGCCATCTTTATTCCTGCACAAAATACATAAAGGACTTCAAAATTTTATTACATGTTACTTTCGGAAAGAATAAGCAGATCTTTATAGGATTTACGTCTGATTTAGGACGTATTTTTGACGAAGAATCAATTATTTTATTAACAGCACTGACCTGAATTTATTTGATGCTTAAAATTTAGCAAAGTATGAAATTTTTTTACCAATCTTTTCAGATGCACTAGTACCAGTTTATCTGTTGTTAATTCAGCAATTATTATATTAAGGCACGAATTCGAGAGAGTAACCAGTAACACCAAAACCTCAAGAGCTATTATGGAGAAGTTTTATAGTTTTGTATTAACAAATTTATCAAAATATTTTATTTAAAGAAGACCATAGCATTAAGCCTATATTATCAAGAAGGTTATGTCTCCTGGGTATAAAGGCTTCATTCGTCTATTTTAAGGTTCTTTTTTATCTAGGCTATATTCCATTGTTCTAGATGCCTGGTTGAACAATTTGTACATTAAGTGAACAAGTCATATATATTTTTTTTATGATACCTACACTATGAAAGAAAATATAGGTAACTAACTAAATTGTTTCCAATTGTGTTGACTTACCTCACTGCTAGAATATCAATTGTGCATCAACGACTAATTTGTCTTGATTGTGTCACTTTACGACGCAGAGCCAGCGTTCAAAAGTGACATGTTTATGGACTGCGGTGACGCATTTCAATTTCATTTCAACGAATTATAATATCCTGTGGTCGTATGTGTATTATGGTAGTGCTTAAAACAACATGACAATTTCATCAATTTAAGACTTGCAAAGTCTAGATGGTTAAATAACTTTAAAACTTCTAATGCAATTTTTTACTTCCTTATTAGCAGGCGTTTTCAGCGGGTTCAGAACTCATTAGTTCTGCGCAAAGGAACGTATATGAAGTATAAATTAACATGGGCAGAGCTGCGAATATCGCTAATGCTCTGTACATTTTAAACAACCATAAATCAAATTGTGTCAACTCTGAAACTTTAGTCTTTTAATTACCAGACTATAATAAACTCTGAAATATAAAACGGGCATGTCATTAGAATTATATTTGGGGCAAAAACAACAAGAACACAATTCTTTAACGAGTAATGAGAAACAAGTCGCTATTGCCACACAATGGCTGGCAGTAATGGCATCTCTGTATAAATAATAATCGCCGAGAGCTTGGATAAATCGAGTGTCGGAGGCGATTACTTGTGCTGTCCGTCTTGTAATTGTCGCGGTGTATGGGGGCGGGTCCAAGCGATATGACAAAACGAACTTTCAAAGCGTTCCAACTAGAAACACCGTGCACGAATTGTAGTATTCAAGTCTTCAAGCCTGTGACACTGTATTTGGTTTTTATGACAGTGTGCAAGTGTAAGAGATGGTCGGCTAATGCAGTACATATTGAGGCATTAATATCTTGTATCGGTGCTTTACGATTGATGCGCCACATTTCGCATTGTCGACGGCTCAAGGGCTGCAGACCACGGTAGCTACTTGATAAGTTTACTCTATTGAGGATTGAAACAGTTTTTAGGTTAATTATCTTGTTCTTGCATTAAGTATTTTATTATGTACTAGCTGTAGCCCGCGATTTCATCCGCGTGGAAGTCGATATTTCCATGCTATTTCCTACAAAATTGAGGAACTTCTCTCTAGCACTTTCAACCCCAAATTTTCCCCATTGGGGAGTGGAATTGCCAAAAAATCTATTTTTTGTTAATTTCATTTACACAGGCACCAATGTGTTTTATTATAAATATATATCGTTTTCTTAAAGTCTTGACATAACAATAATCTCTTACACAAATCATAGTAATTAGCCACTTTTGGTTATTAACTATTGCCTAAAAACTTGCTAAATCGACTTTATTTAAGGAACTATAACTTTTACCACGTCTTCCTACTTACACTGGACTCGGTCTGTATTCAAGAACATCCTCGCCCATCTTATATGGTATTAGACTATTAATTCAGGTAGCAGTATCACAAAGTAGACTGGTAGCAGTATTACGGGTGATCATCTGGAATTGGAACATTTCTCTGGAATCCATCCCATCCACTTGTTATACGGCTACTGTATCATCTTGTGAACCACTCGCTAAAACCCTGTCGGAAAACCACAAAGAAAATTGCACTTTAGTCTTCTTACAATAAAGTAGGAATTAATCTAACTGATACTGGATGTTGTGTTGTTTTTCCCTGAGCAGTGATCGAGTTAAATGCAGAGTTTATTTCATAAGAATATAATTAGTGGGTGGAGTTCAATCAAATAGTTGTTGTAGCGGCTGCCGGGCGAAGTAAATCGCCGGCCGCCGACGATGCGCTGCACTGCCGAGGAATTCGGATGCGTCTGCGATACCGGTCATTCTACAACCTTTTTTTTGATTATTTGTATTTGTGTGATAGATTAAGCGGTTGTTAATTAATAGATATTTTTTTAATCAAACCTATGTACTACAGTACGGATAAGAAAGAGTAATAGTAACTATATGTTTTAAATGTAGGACATGGACACTCACAGGTTTTTTAATAGCACACGAGTATTTATTACACGTGATTGACAAAGCTCGCCAGGTAGTAATTTAGAGGCAGTAATTTTATAATAGAACAAGTTACAACTAATTCCTTAGTGCGCGGTAGATACGCGGCCTGCATTACAACTTACGAGATACTGCAATGATCTGCGGTTTACGCTAACTCCTATCGATGATAAATTAAAATCACTCCATTTATCTGTGGCGAGGCTCAGGCAGGGTGTGCGCGGGGCGAGGGACGGGGGACACTACAGGAGGTAATCGGAGGTTCATTATGGGCGCTGGTCGCGAGCATGTCGCGCTAAATTGGCCCGCTACCCGTCTTACCCGCACTATGATTTAGGAATATTAAGGCTCATCCCATGCACAAGTAATCGTCCGACGACCAGACGATACGTCTCCGCGACGACAGCCACATCTTGTATGTAAGTAGCTGCAGGTTTTTGAAAAAATCATTATCTACCATTTGTTATGTATGAACAATGGCTTGAATAGCTCATTACGGCGCTGTATCCGGCCGTGAGGTTTTTGTCAATGGCAAAAATCTGTTATAAAACATACGACTGTTTACTACTAACATAATGCGCAATTAGATATAAAATTCAAATTTTGTATTTTGTGCCTATGTTAAAATTATTTATTGGTTTATTAAATTCCAATTCAGTTTTACAGATGATAACATCTACGATTTTTTTATTCAAAGGATAAGACATGGAGCAACGCAATCAAATTCACAAAGTTAAATAAACACTGCAATTTTCAGATTTTCTTGACATCTTAATAACGCATAAACACTGGCAAAATTACTAATATTTGTTCTTTTATAAATATAGAATATTTATATAAGAGAATCTTTTATAACAACTTTGATGTTTGCGTCGGTGGCATTTACCGAAAAACCGTAACTATGGATTTACTTGAACAATCCTTTATTCATTGTTTTGCTATTAGATAGATACCTTTTTAATAAGCTAATACCTAGTCTTATGACATAAACAATAAACAATAAAAATATTATAAATATATAGATAAAATAAATAATATTTTGAGGATCATAAACAGTTAATGATCCCAAATATATTATTATGTTCCAATTATTTTACCGTGTCACCCTTACTGGGTCATTTTGTTACCGGAATGATATGTGTTAAATTTATGTTATTTACTTTTGTCATTATTTTTAGAGATGAAATGGTTAACCGGTATCTGGTCTATCCGGCCTCCTAAATGGCCACCGACCGGACTATCCGGCCAACTATAGTTGCACTGTATCTAATCGATCTGCTATGAGGTAAGGCAGCGGATATTAATACTATTTTATAATACAGAAACAAGTAATAGATAGCTATTTACAATTTAGGAGCTAGCTTTAAAGACTAATATTCAAGAAGTAGACATTCTGATAGTTGAAGCAAAACGTGATGTTTGATAAGAATATTCATAAGTAGGTACACTAAAACGCCGATATTCATACTTACAACACACGCAATAGTCACAAATTGGTGGGCTCCTATCATCGCTTGTTATATATCGCGTTATCATTTCGATTTTTTTTTTATCTATTTTCAATATATTTAATGAATCGGTCCCTGCACAAATTATGCTGAAGGGTTATTTTAGAAATTATGCTCTGTAAAAAAATCATAAAAATAAACCTTTACAATATTGCTAGTAGCCCACACTAGGCTAGCATGTACACTGGTACCTTTAAAGTTTTGTCTTAAGCAATTACAATGTTTGCTCGGTTGATATTTATGAGAATGTTTAAACAAATTACTGATCAAATTAAGTAAGTGAGTTTTATGAATGGATCTGTAGTAGATAATATATTAATAATAAAAATACTTTGTGTGTGTGTATTTAAATATATAGCTATATTTATACTAAATCACAATATTTATAAATGTATATAACATAGATAATTAAATATTGTAAGACTATTATACTTGGTGAACTAATAGGCTTTCAGTGCAGTCATATTAAGGACCGAGGAGCTAATCTTTAAATTTTTTTCGCTTTACTAAGCTTACAGGTTTTTATATCACATTCCCCTACTAATTTATTGTATATAAAGTGTACAGTGGCGACCAAAAGTCCATAGGCAAACTCACAAGGCCATAGTTTGAAGTGTAGTTTGACTTACGACCTTCTATTTCCAAGAAATAGACACATGTTGTTAACAAATAAATGTAGTTCATAATTTCACTTCATAGTGTGAGTCAAGATGGCCGAGCGGTTAAGGCGTGCAGTTAGATGTGTTTAGCAAGGAGCCGTGAGATCTAATCTCACTTAGTCCTAACTATACTTTTTGAAGTTTAGGGTATCAACAATTATATTTTTGTTATTAGAACATCCTTTCCTTGTTGGCATGATGAACCATTTTAGTAACATTTATATTATTGGTAAGTTACATTAAAAAATCTTATGAACGGTTACAAGGGCACTTCTATTATTAATTTAGGTAGGAATGTGACGTCACAATTATCTAAAATGTTTATTAATTGTATAAATAAATAAAACAAATAAACATTTTTATCATCATTCATCGTGACTTTTTTATTACTACCTTTCAAAAATGACAATAAAAATAAAAAAATACGTAAATAGTTAAATAATAATTACATATTTAACTTATTAGTTATTATATTAATCAAAAATCTTATAAACGGTTACAAGGGAACTTTTTTTTTATTTAGGTAGGAATCTGACGTCACAAATAGTCACAATGCTCTTAAAAGTTTATTAATTGTATAAATAAATAAAACGAATAAACATTTTTATCATCATTCAGCGTGACTTTTTTTATTTCTACCTTACAACAATGAAAATAAAAATAAAAAAATACGTAAATAGTTAAATAATAATAACATATTTAACTTATTAGTTATTATATTAATATGTAACTATTTATGTATTGTATGTAACTATTTAAGCATGAATACCTAACAAGTTTGTGCTTAAAATATTAAAAATATTATTATGATTTCGTAAAAACAAAATACAACCACAAATCAGCTAAGCTTCAAACTCAGATTTAGTTGATCGTGATCCCAATGCTTACCCGATATAGCTACCTGCTCATGATAGATAGATGCGAATTTAAAGAACAGGTCGCCACTGTGACGCGTTTAGTACGAATGCGACAACATTTCATTAGTGTGTGTTATCTTATAAACTGCTATACACGCACGCGACTTCGTTAGTGTGTGTACTGGCTATATCGGGCTCGTACAGTTCATAGCAATTTAATCCTTAGCATGCCTATGGAGTTTTGAGCGTTTACTGTACGTATGTAGTGAGTTAATGAAAAAAGTTTAAAAAACATTTAAACGCAATTTTATTTGTGGTTTGTAATTTATATTATTCTATCAAAAAAAACACGTTTTTTGAACATATTTATCAACAGACTCCAAAAAATTGTCAATTTGTTCGGAAAACTTATATTTTTCTTTTGTTCTTTTGAAAAAACTAGTGAAATGGATTTTTTTACTGATATTTTTATCTATATAACTTAAGTGGAAAAGATCCGAATTGAATCGATTCCACACGCGCCGCTTACGTTGCCGTTTAGTGCATCGTATGATGCTAATGCGCGTTCGTTTACCATACTGCACCTCATGTGAGCTCCTAACATGACAAAAATAACACTATCAAAACAGTCAGGTCGGGAGGATTTTTTTTTTTTTTTTTAAACGACTCCCGCACTAGGAATAACTCCTGTGTTGCGGGGCGTTCACAAACATACATTTCACACACACAGAACACAGCCAGAGTCAGAACAAGTCTTTGCGAATCACACAAAGATTTGTTCTATGTGGGGATCGAACCCACAACACCAGCGCAGTTGAAAGCGGCAAGGCGACCGCTTTAACCACTACGCCAACCGTGCAGTATATAAGAGATGGAGTAAGTAAATGAGGAGGCGAAAATTCAGCCTACTCACAGCAAACGCTTATGTCCCGCAAAAAATCCGGCTATGCGGTCGAGAGATTGGCCGGATTATCCGTTATTCGGTCAAACTAATATCTGTTTCATTTCATTTCAAATTATGCAAAATATTTTTTTTTACTCACAGTACTCAACAAATCAAACCAGGGCGAACCAACCAAATCACCCGCAGATCGTATAGTCTGACTGACAAGTTAAATACTATTCCTAAACAGTACTTTATCTAAATTGTGGAAGTGACAAAAACGCAGAAATGTCCCGCATGTACCAGCATTGCGCGGAATTCGGCGCGATCGGCGTTGCGACACGACGGGTTGGTCGTGCCAGACAGCAGACAAGACGAATCGTGCGCCGAATGCCGACACACATACGACGGACTCCTGGCGCAGGGTTACCAAATCGCTGACCAGATGCAATGCACCGATAGGCACAGCTATGACAGATCGAATACTCGCCAAGCAATTTATTTATTTATTTATTTACTTAAACATATGTACAACATTACAGTTTAAGACCAAGACGTTATACATAGAAGAGAAAAAAAAAACACACATAAAATAATATTTGACAATAATCAAAAAGAAGAAAATACAAACCATAAAAACAATTACACACGACACAAACTATACAATTAATATCAACAATGGTTAAACTTTATCCAAGTTTTCACAAAATGACAATATTTGACTACGTACATCTATCCAAGACGAAGCAAATAGATCACACTCCGATTTTGATGTCATAAGGTTATAAGGCAATGCACTTGCGCGTCGCCTTGCTGTCTACACGAATGAAATACTAATGCTCATTTATTAATAACTTATCATATTAATAACATACAATTGAATAAGAAATTGCTCCGTTGGTTTTGGTTGTGTTTTTAGTTTTCATATTAACTTTTCCACGACAATTCAGTTCTCATTTTGCACATCTTATGTTTAGTATGAAATTCTTTTCTTTATAAAAATTCAAAGAAAAGAATTTCTTTATCAATAATCCACAAATTTTTTATCTTTATTAATTTATTCTTTGATTTTCATTTTAAGTTATTAATTTAGTTTATTGTTAACTAGCTTTTGCCCGCCACTTTATCCCCTTTGAATTCGTAATAATCAGTAGTAATAGCTTCCGCGCTTTGACCCGCGTTAAACGTTACTGCCCGGCTTCCATGCAGCATAGCAAAATGTTAAATATCAAAAAACTTTAATGGATAGTTACACTACCAAAAGGTTTACTTAAATCCAATCGGTAGTTCTCGAGATTAACGCTAAAAAACAAATAAACTACGTTTCTCCTTCGGTTTAGTCTGCGTAGTAGGTACATCAATAACAAAAGTAGCTTTTGTTATGCGCCTTGTAGTCAGTTACCAGCATATAAAATTTTATCAAAATCGGTTTAGCTGTTTAGAAGATTAGCCGAAACTAACAAACAGATAGACTAAAACTAAAACTAGACCATAGAAGATGACTAGTAACTACCAAATGTAAAGACTCCATCTTTGTTCTTTATTATGCCTGAGGTCTCCTTGATAATCAAGAAGTGAATATCAGCAACGGCCAAACAGTAGCTAATCTCCACGTGTCCCTCCCATTACTTTCTAAGGCAGTCTGGGAGCCAGACAAATTACGACATAATCATAATAACCGATTACCCGCAAAATTGTGTGCACTGTCCATTCTCAATGGGTTCCCTATTACGGGATCGATTTGCGTCGGAAATTGATAGGAATTATAAAAATAGCGGGGCACAGAATGCTGGCGATTAAGGACGCTCTTTAGCCGAGCGCACCTGCGTATATCAGCTCACTATCGCTCCCGCCTCCGCTGACGTCGCACTTTGCACCACATCACGGCCGCTGTAGCTACATAATAAGTAATAATCGCTTGTTAGACACGCATTACGATATTTAACATAACATGTGCGCACCAATCTCCTTTTATTCAAATCGTTGCGTTGATGTTTCGGTGTAATAAGCTTTTACTCGTTTTGCTTGTAACTGCCCTAAAAGATTGTAAGAAATAAAAGAATTAATCATTTAAAGTTCTGCCTTAATTTTGTTAACCGACTTCTTTCTACTTTAGGCTTACTAAGAATTACATTGTATGGCAACCAGGCTACTTTAGCTTAGTTGCCATAGAATGTAATTCTTATCCTTACGAAGTGTTCTATTTGTACGATGTTAGAAATGTGAGCACTAATATGTTAAGTTTAACTATCATAATTATTGCTTTATTATTGGCGTAAATTATTACCATTCTGATAGCTCTAGGCTGCTGCAAAATAATCTGAACGTAAAGCTTCTAAATAAAAATGAAATCAAACTTTTTATCAGTATTCTTCTTTTGCAAGTTCGTATTAATTTTGTATAATTTAACTAGCATAATTTTATTTTAAATTTTTACAATTTTGACACGGTCATATCATAAAGCTACCAAAAATTCGATAATCGAAAAGGCCCCCAAATAGCTGCATCGGTTAAAAAATTGCGCATTAAAATGTTAATTTACCAGATAAATGAGATGTGATCAGGTGAATGAGAATTAAGGCACATGTTAATTACGCAGAACGTGAAATAACAGAGGTAAACATTTATTCCTTATCTAATTAGTTAGCAAAGTATTAATTTTTTGCAGAAGTTATACAGACATTTTAATATTTACCTATATAATAAAAATAAGAGGAAGAGCAGTATGGTTATAAAAAGGGTCGCTCTATGCAGGTTCTACACTAATAAAACATACCTTGAATACCTGGGAAATTACGCAAAGAGTTTTATGTGACTCTTCCAAAGCATTCTATTTCCTTGAACATCAAATGCTTTTGAAAACTCAGGCACAATGGTGATAAGAATATTACACGATAAATGGCGTGCAGCAAATAAGGCGATAATTTCGATTCCGCTGGGACTCGCACTCTTTCATGGCTGAAGTGGATAAAGCGTGTGGGTTCGAGCCCCACTGGAAGCATATTTTTTCTACCGTAATGTTGTATAATAAATGCTTAAGCAAAGCTAAAATTTGCTTCAATATTACAAGTAAATCTTTTTGGTTTGGTATTTCTTGCACAGTTCGTCCGCGTGGAATTCGTTGTATTAAGTGGTAGCTGCTCCCGCGCGTCTGTTAAATATCTTAAGACCTCTATTGAGACTTAGACTATCAAACTCAAAAGTAATTATTAAAATTCACCCAGTCGTTTTTGAGCTTAGCGCTTTCAAACAAACAAACAATCAATAAAAAATACCTACCTACCTAAATAAACCTATTTCTGATGATAATTAATATTAACTCAAAAAGTAAGCAAAATCCCTATAATCTTATATCTATACGAATGTCTAATCCTACCTAACAGTATTATAAAATAACCTACGGTCACTACGTACAATATCAAACATACTACCTATACTTTAACATTAAAATCTATACCTACGACTTATAAGAATAAACCTAAATAACTCTACCTTAAACTGTACTTAGTAAAAACTAAAAAGGAATAAAAAGGTCGCAGACAAAAGCACGGATTAGAATTGCAAGTAGCAGTTAAAACATACTTAGCCGTGTGCAGCGCCCCTTAGTGAACTCCACTGCGGGTAACGTAACCTACGACAAACTTATTATTTGTAGTTGGCACACTAATCGGGTCTAGGACCGCAAAATTAAGTTTGTTTTTTATTGTATATACTTTTCCGGGATAAAAAGTACCCAGTGTGGTGCCTAGGATATTAAAGAATAATTCTACCAAGTTTCATCGTATTCGATCGGGTAGTTTTTGCGTGATGCCTGAACAAACAGACAGACAGATAGACAGACAACTTTTTTTAATCACATTTTTGGGGTCGATGTCGGTCTAGTAACACCCCCTGCTGTTTATTATTTTGATATTTTCAATATACTTATACCGAAATGTTACTTCTACAGATTTATTAAAAGTATAGAAGATGAGTATGACTGCTGGGAAACAACTTGACCGAAAACTGGTTGTCATAAAATGCCTTTAATTTCTATAAATGTAACAGATATTGAATAATCGGTTTTGTTTCAAGAGTCCCCCGGCAGAGCCAAACGCTGCAGTAAATTCGCGCCGCCCCCGGCACTATTTGATCGTCCCGCGGTTCCGTCCGCTCCCAACGGTCATTACGTTATTTAAAAAAAACATATTTTCCTACTCTTTGTTTTGCAAAACGAGCACAGCAGAGAGCCGCGCGCGTTTTTTATTTATTATTTATGAACTTAATTAACGGTTGAGTGTACCGACACAACATTACGCTTATTTATGGCACAAGTTTAAACGCTCACCAATAATTGCTGATAGGAGTCATTTTGCGAAACCGTTGGCAGCGAAATGTCCGATTGAAATAATTGAAACGGCCTCTAACTGCATATTATAATAATTTGTACGCAGTTTGAACAAGCTTGACTCTCGACCCAGTAAGGCAGCAAAGCGGCCGATTACCGGGAACAATCAAATTAGCAGCCGTAATCTGTGCGGATGCAATTGGGGCAGCATTCGTTGTGTACAACGTGCATTACGGAGCGCAACGACCACCAATATTATACCACACGATACATATCGAGTGAATGCTACCGGCGACGACTGAACACTCTTATCCTACAGAAAGTCGCCTATTACAACATTTTCTTGTGCGCTTGTGTCGTTTTTCCGCCAAACGCACGTATAATTTAATCCGAGCGGCGGCGGTTAATCTGGTGGATCACGGAGAGTGCGCCGGCGCTCGCTCGCGCCACAATTTATTGTTTATGACATTGTTTTTGCATGTTCCAGATTAGCTCCGTTTAATGTTGCTTCGTGTGTCGCTGCTCGCCGTTCGCGTCGCACAAACGACTGCTGATAGTTTTGTGAACTCGGATCGAAGGAAGGATCTACGTAAAGGACTCCACATTACATACTTAGCTAAGGTATAGGTACAAATGCTGAATTCTGTGCGCCTGCTTCAGCAGAGCAGTGCAGCGCTTATCTGACATATCAATTTGGAATAACTTTCGAACGTGGTTTTATTACGACGAGAACTAACCAGCAAAGTCATACTACTAGGAACTTGGGTAAGCCCAAGTTTTGTTATAGAGTCTGTGGAATGTTAATTCCACAATATATAATCGATAAAAGCTCCATCATCTCTGCAAACGTCCTGCGAAGTTGTGGCTATGGAAGTGATCTATGGGTGACAATGCTGACATTGTTATTCCGCGGGGCACGGGCGTGTGAAGCTTGCACTCGTGACCAACAGTTACTCACCACTCACTTACGTAACTATGTGTCGTATCCTGGAAACTAACTACTGAGCTATTTCCGCGTGTGACTGCAGCAGCTACTGGAATTCAGTACGCTATGGCGAGGAAAACAATGTTATTAATACGTTTGTGCCGGATCATTTAGTATCTATCATTCATTACTTTTAAAAGCCGAATCCTTGAAAAATACACAATCAATTCTACTTTTCCGTTCAAACTAACCATTCTACAAAGTCGATTGGCCGCCTTGCCGTAACTGAAATTTGGTCATCAGGTTGATTTTATAATTTAAAGGAATCTGGTAGAGTAGGCAACTGTTTAGTGCATACTTATTATAAGGCAATGCCGAATAACTGTGTCGCCACCAACCATGTCTTACGAATATAAGATAGTAAATAATTTCTAGTTTTGTGTATGACGATTATCTAATAAAATAAGAAACATAACTTAAGCGGGATTTAATAAACAAAATAAATTTTCTATTTAAACATGAAGGATATACTGGACCTTGATTTATTTTCATAGAATAATTTCGTATTTTTACATTCGTTCACTAACTTTTCTTATGAAACCCGGCTTACTATTTCAATCTCCGGCTTACAAGTAAAATTAATGATTTTAAACTATCACGATTTGTACACATAATTATATATTAAAGACACGGGTCTTAATCGCGTAAGTATTTATACCTTAAAAATATTTACGCGATTAAGACCCGTGTCTTTAATATATAATTACAAGTAAAATGTTTTATTGTTTTTCATATAGTATAGCAGTTTTTATCTAAACATAGCCACAGAATAGATAGCACAGCAGCGATAAACAATCCCATAGTCAATGGTCATACCCCTTTATGGAATTTGTCTGCTCTACTACTGTTTCACCGGCAAGCTCTTCAAGCTTTCCTTCTTTGGCGAAGGACCTTCAGTTCAATGGTACTTTTGGGCTCTGTGGCCAGTTGTTACGTCGATGTTTTGATCAATATTTTGTTCAGGGACAGTCTTCGATTAGGTTGTTAATATCTCAAATAAATGGAACCCATTTAAGTGTAGTGTAAACAACTCTGAAGCTTGGATCGTTGCTAACTGTAAGATAAGGAAAAGACCAACCATTGACATATCTCCAGGACAACCTAAGGTAGACTTGTTTCATATTTTATTTAAACTATGTATGTATCTCGTAAAGCAGCATGATTAATTGTCGTCATCTCAGATAAGTGTGTGTAACGACTGACGACGGATGTGCACGGTACACAAATACTTCGCGAAACATTACTATTGTAACTATGAATTCAAGAATTTCATGGAAAGTTTATTTAAATATTAGATCAAAATGTTGTTCCTTTTTACTACACTCTTCAAAATAGCTTAAAAAAATAGCGTCCAAAGGAGTCGGTTACATACAAACAAACAAACATATAAGTAAAGCTAATATAAAGCGTGTAAAAACGTGATTCTCATCTAAAATCACATGGTTACCAGTAACACTGTTGGTGCTGCGGTAACCAACACTTAGCTAGCATAATCTTTCTGGGATATTAATCATATTAAAGACTTTTCATTGAGAGAAAACTGGAAACTTTTTTATGTGTACAGTTTTTGTAAAAAGGCCACGGTACTTAAAGTCAATGTCAGATGATTTGAAATACAATTACGATAGCGGAAAGAACGAGCTCTCTTTTTAGTCTGAATTTTCTCTTGTTTTACAAAAAAGATATGTCTGTATTGTCCAGAAAGTTTGGCCACAGTATTGATGTCATGTGATGACGCTATTGTTTAGTTAGTTTGTGGTAAGCAAGTGTAGTCGGTTGATCACAGGCGGGCGTATCCACGTTCGTCTCAATTACGTGCGCACAGAGAGATACGCACATAAAAGTATTGTATTTGCATGTGACGAGTGCCGGCAGATGGCGCCAGGGTCGGCGAGGAGCTGATGTGCAGCGATAACCCGCGGCCAGCGCCGACGGACGTGACTAGCACACATACACACTAGTGCTAAGGCACACATGACTAAATAACTGTTGTCTAGGGAAGCGGTAGATAAAGATAACAGACACTTCAGCAATTTGGATGTTGTTGACATTACTATCAGACAAGCCTATTTTAGATTAAAGGCCCAAAATAACTTTACGTTGTTACAGTTAAGTTATCGTATTGTATTCGAGTCTGTTTAATCCGTCTGTACCACTTCTTTCTTTGAAAGTAGAGCTGTCAGCATATTCACAATACTCAAGATACAGATACTTTGCGGTTTTGCAACTGCTCTGCAGCAAATAATTTAGCAGTAAGTCGGTAACATGTTTATTAATTTGCTACATATTGCGGTGGTTGGTGACAGCAGTGTTGCCAGGCGAGCCGCAGCGGTACATTCGCGCACGTAGTCCGGGAGCGGGCAACGCACGTACTGTCTCCAACATTGTTCCTCACGGAGAGGCAGTAAAGCTCTGCACTGTGCGCGCGATGCCCGCGGAATCACAATCGATGCGCAAGGCTATAACTCCTGGCTGACGAAGGCCCCACGAATCAACAAATAGCTGATAAGAGCCGTATGAACATCACTACTTCATTGCCTTCACCACCAGGACCTTACCGTCGACATTGACTAAACGTGGTGTTTTCCAGTAATATTATGAAAAAGAATCAGGAATTCTACCACTTTATATACTCACAGTCACAGTTTATAACCTATACTTTTAGGGTTCTGTAGTACCTCCAGGGAAGCCTAAAGGTAGTTTAATACCGGTTAGGCGAGGTACAGCATGATTTATGTGTCAATTAACTATGTGGTAAAGTGGTACAATAAAATATTAAAAATGTTTTTTCTGGTACCTCTCCTATATGTAGTAGAGTGGGGATGATTTTTATAGGTTTCAAAGATAGTTCTTTTATTTTTAAAAAGTCATGGTAATAGTATATATAGTTCACTTTTCAAGAAAACTAAAGGGGTGACTTTAGTAACCATAACAGGCCCAAATTGTAAAATGCTATAATTACTTGTAATAGTTTGTACATAATACAAATAACTTTGAGAACAATGAGTCGTATGAAGTTGTTATTTGTTTAATACACATAGTAAACTGCTTTTAAGTCCAAAATATGTTGTAACGACTGATTACGGAACCCTGTTGCGCGTGGCCCGATACGCACTTGGCCGGTTTTTTTCCATATTCATAGCTACACGAACTGTGTGTACAGGGTATATACTGTCTTCATTTAATGCTACTTTGTCAGATTCACCCTGTATGTTTCAGTTAGACAGTATTATATAACGAGCCACTCTTTTAATACACCAAAAGCTATATCTATCGACTAAGAGATTTAAATTTATGTTTTATATGTTTTGAATCATTTTATTTTATATTTTAAATCATTACCTTATATTATTAAATTAAATTATATTATTAGCTTAAATTATTATTTTTAATGTTTAATTTTAATAGAATGCAATCTATAAAATAAATAAATAATTGAAATAGTCATACTATTTCAATTATTTATTTATTTTAATTATAATTTTTCATCTTAATTTCTATTTCTACTCCTAATTATAATATAATATGACATGTTATGTAAGTTTTAAGTTTGTCTGTTTTTTATTTATTTTTTATTTATTTAACTTCATATACAAGATTTGTATACAAGGCGGACTTAATGCCATAGGCATTCTCTACCAGTCTACCTTTGGGTGATGCAGAGATTAACAAGGCAGGTGAAGTTATAAAATATAGCGTTTGATTTGAAATAAAAGATCCTAACAATCAATACAATTAATTAATACATAATGAAAATATGTGTGTATATATATATATATATATATATATAATATGCATAATATCTACATAACAAAATACTTAAATATAAGTAAATATTTAATAAATAAAATATATATTATTATAAATATATGAACTACTAATAATAAATATTATGGTGGCGATTCTTTTTTGTTGAGGAGAAGATTCCGAACCTTGATTTTAAAGGCGTATCGACTGGTGGCGGTCCTAATTTCGAGAGGGAGGGCATTCCAAAGAAGAATAGATTGGACAGGGAAGGAAGAATTTACAAAACCAGTAGTATGAGAGGGACATAGTAATAGAAGATTATTGGAGGAGCGAAGGTTTCTATCGTGGTTATCACACAGATATTGGAAATAGGGCATTAGGTAAATAGGAGGAGTAGGAGACATCAGGAAAGAATACAGGGTTGTGAGAGCACGCAAGCTACGGCGTTGACGAATAGATAACCAATGTAATTGTGAACGATAAGTAGACACATGATCATACTTACGAAGATTGAAAATAAATCGAATGCAGTTATTGAGAAGACGGTCGTATTTATTGAGATGTTCTGCATTCAGGTCATAATAGCACACATCACCATAGTCGATCACAGGGAAGATAAGGGTCTGCACAATTGTGGTCTTAATACCTGAAGGCAAGAAGTTCTTCAACCGGTACAGAGCACGCAGGGTACCGGTGATTCTTTGACTAACGTTAGTCACTTGTGCCTGCCAGCTTAAAGTGGAGTCAATAAAGAGGCCGAGGTCCTTGACATTGGGTGACAAACCAACAATTAAGCCATCAAAAATGATTGGTGGTACCCTTGATAAATCCAGCCTGCCCATCATTCTCTGACTTCCTACAATTATTGCTTGACACTTGGATGGATTGACTGCCAGGCCGAAACTATCTGACCACCGTTTAATGATATCAAGGTCTCTGTTGACCATGTCAATGGCGGCTGATACATTGTCTAAGGTGGCTTGATAGTATATCTGCAAGTCATCGGCATAAAGATGATACGAACATTGAAGATTTTGAGTGAGCAGATTAATGAAGATCGAGAAAAGTAAAGGAGAAAGTATACCGCCTTGAGGAACGCCAGCATCCAGTCTACGCCAGCCAGACCAAGTCTCATCAACGCAAACTGCCTGCTGACGACCACGAAGATAAGATGAGAACCATTCCAGCGCATCAGAAGAGATCATAAGATGGGATAGAATAGAAAGGAGGATATCGTGACTGACGGTACTAAAGGCATTTGAGAAGTCTACCAAAACCAACACTGTAATCTTGGTATCCTCCATGCCTGCCCTAATATCGCCAGTCACTTTCAGGAGCGCGGAAGTAGTGCTGTGGCCTGGTCTAAAGCCCGACTGTAGTGGACTAAGGAGACTGTTCACGTGAATGTGCTTTGTCAGCTGCTTATGTACGCAGGCCTCAAGCACTTTGGAAAGGAAGGGAAGGATTGATATGGGGCGGAAATGGGCTGGGATAGATGGGTTTGCAATTTTGGGAAGAGGAATAACGCGGGCCTCACGCCACGAGGATGGGAAGGTTCCAGAATGCAAAGAAAAATTAACAATGTGAGTGATTACTGGTAGGAGATGGTCAAGGATGGTAGTGATCATTCGGCGACAAATTTTGTCACAACCCACTGCTTTGGACTTGATGGAGAGGACAGTCTTTTTGATCTCTTCAGGAGCAACTGGAGAAAAGTCAAAGCTTTCGATGTTGGGACGTGGAAGATTGCCAATGAAATCGGTTGTGTGACGCAAGGTTTGATGACTTATCGGAATAGTGGAGGTGAAGTGGTTATTGATGCATCTAAACCAAGAAATGTACTCCGAAATTCATTACACCGCTGTCTTCCAACGCCCAGCGTTCCGAGAAACTGCCAGATGTCAGCCGGAGACGAAGAAGAAGTAAAATTATTAAGAATGTGTCGGCGTTTAGCATTGCGTATCATCTGGTTACACCGATTCCTTGCAGACTTAAAGGTAGTCCAAGTGTCTTCGCAACGATCGCGTTTGTACCTCCTGAAAGCCCGGTCCCTGCGTCTCATTGCCATACGAACACCTTCAGTTATCCAGGGAGCTGGTTTACGCTTCATTCTTACCTTCTTCACAGGAGCATGGACGTCATAAAGCTTGAGAAGTGTTTCATTAAAGGCACTTACCTTACTATCAATGGAAGAGGCTTCTCTCAAACTGCTCCAATCCAAATTAGAAGCGTCTTCGCAAACCTTATGAAGATCCATGCGTCCAAAACTTCGAATGTGCAGAACCTTGGGTACGGATTTAGGAGGTTTGAGGATGTATGAGAGGAAAATAAGATCGTGATGGGAAAATCCAGGAGCGATATGTTGACCATGAGAGGAAACTAGGGATGGGTTAGAGGTGAGGATTAAATCTAGCCAAGTGTCCTCCCCGTTGGAGTTGTGGTGTGTGGGTTGAAGGGGCAGAACATGGAGGCTGGCTGATTCTACAATATGTAGGAGTTTGCGGGCGCGTACGGAATCAGGAGCAGTAAGGTTGGTGTTGAGATCTCCCATTATGATGTGGTGGGCGTATTCTGACCCTAAAGATTCCAGTATTGGTTCAATACTGGAGAAGTAGTCAATGGAAGGAGGACAATAGATTACCCCGAGAACAGCTTTAGCCCCTTTCACGCAAACCTCAAGAAAGAGGAACTCGGCAGAATTTAATTGGTTGAGAGGGGAGATAGCAATTATCTTGTAGGAAAAGTCGCTGCGAAGATAGATAGCAACACCACCAGCTCTCCGGTCTGCTGCTCTATCATTCCTTACCAAAACAAAGCCGGGAAGAGGGTAAGTGGTGGAAAGAAGATTGGGTTTTAGCCAACTCTCTGAAATCAGAACCGCATGTACATTGCAATCGCTAAAAGCCTCCAAAAAATCGCTGTAATGACTGGGGAGGCTTTGTGCGTTAATGTGGCATACATTAAAAGAACTGCGCGAATTCTGGTTAAAAGTTTGACGCACAAAACCACCCAGTGTATCACCCAGGGAGCAGAAACTATCATCGCTCGATGAGATAATCGAATCGTTGGCGGAAACAAAGGAATCGTCATCAGAAATCATTTTAAAGAATATAATATAATAGAAAATGTTTTTTCATGTATTTCATTATTTATATACAGGGTGGATGCGACATAGCGATATTTATTGAAACCACAGCTTCTATACATGGTAAGTATCAATTTCCACCGGATAAAAATTCTCAGGCGAAAAAAAAAAAATCACGTTCCCCGAACAATTTGAACATTGCGATCGTGCAATTTGTTCGGAGAACGTGATTTTTTTTTTCGCCAGAGAATTTTTATCCGGTGGAAATTGATACTTACCATGTATAGAAGCTGTGGTTTCAATAAATGTCGCTATGTCGCATCCACCCCGTATATTTCAAATTTTAATTTCTGTACTTATTAATGTAGACGCTGGGGTCTCCTCTAATTGAGAAAATACATTGCTTTATCTGTGTGAATTATTATTAATATCTAGTGAATTTCTTGTTGGAGATTCTATAAACAAATTATACGTCTTGTTAAGAGAAAATTGAAGCATCTATTTCGGAACCAGTAACTTTTTTCGGTTAACCTTCTGTAAAAGTATCATTTAAATAATGATGTTATTTAAAAAAGAAATCGGTTCGTGGAGTTACCGCGTACGGAACATTTTATTATGCAATATCTGATCGCTTATTATTTATCTGAGGGATATCAATTACTCGCCGATTTTGTAACAGGTCTTTTATTACGATTCTGAGCAAAAAACATTGCTAACAACATTAGCACGGATAAGTCGGTGATTATCAAAATTGTGACTTTACCACTTATTTTTTCGTACAAAGTTAGACGGCAATTCAAAGTTACCCGAGTTGACTGTATGTTAATTGTATAAACAACATCAGCACGTTTATCACGTCACCTTGTTGACACCAAACTAATGACAATTATAATGGCGTCGCTCAAACTCCAACAAAAAATAAACAGCGGACAAACACTATTGATATTCATGCGATTCATGGAAACGTTAGCCACCAAGAACATTATTCAGATGTGATCGAACGCGTCAATCACTCCTCACCTCCGCGGAGCCGTCACTCTGCCTTCGCCCGCGCCCACCACTCCATTCTCAACCTTCATTACACATCCTAAGATACACATTTATAATTCAATAATAATTCGGCGTGAACGAAAGGTAATATTTAATAGGTCCATAGTAATAAGGCAGCTGTGACGAAGGAAACTCTGCATGAATTTATTCAAATTTATGAGAATTGGTATTTATGTAAGACTGGGTACACATTGCCATCGGATGCATCGCGTCGCTGCAAGTGAAGATGTTTAGCAACAAGGATAGCTATCTTTGAAATGCCACCCACTGTGCTGCTAAAATACAATGTTTCCATTTCAGAGGTTATGGTCTGCTTTTTACACAATATAAATGCAAATTTTTTACTTTATGCGCAGTTCAGATAAATTTTATTGACCTCAAAATAGTCTATTTTGCAAAATAATGAAATTTATTGTAATTGAAGCAGGTAATTTACTCTACGAAGTAATCAAAGACAAGTTAAATAGAAATGGATAGCATACAAGGGAACAAAACGGTCCCATAAATATATATCGGCACCTGGGTTTAAACATTCCTTCATTGTGAGAGCACAGACTGACTAACAACCATGCAAGTCACCTAAACACTAACAAATTTACTAACGATTACTACTTATTCATCATTATTTTATTGTATGATTCAATCACAAGTGTACACCAGGGCTTGTGCAGCACAGCGCGCTCAACCCATTCGAACGTGCGCACGCGCCTATATTAAATAATTCATTAATTTGCGTCGTTCTCACTCGCCTATTTATGTTTTTACACTATACCTCATGTGTACTTTTAGTCGTTAGGTACGATTGGTTACTCCTATGCAAATCGAGTATGTACCTCCGTTCTCCTATGCAGGTAAACCCCAGGATTGACAACAACACTTAAAACAAGTGGCGTCGGTGACGTAATACACGCGCCGACGGCGACGCCGCTCTAATGATTGCTGCAGTCACTTGATAAGGACGACCATAAGACTACTTCACGGTTTTATTAGTTAAAGTGACACCTTCGCCTTACAACATTACACGCATTAAGTCTGCCTTGTAAGCACCGTTGCATGCGTTTGTTGATTGCGCGTGCATGCACGACATTTCGATCCGCGGCATTAAACTCCTTCTTAAGGTATTAAGACGTCAAATAAAATTGTATCCTAAATGCATCTGTGTGCTTCGGAATGCAAGGGTTTCTAATTTGGTTGCAAATGCATTATCACCGGCATGTACACGGCATAAAATGTTCAATTTAAATGGCATCCTCATTACATGAATTTGTTTAAAGTTGGGGGTTTATTTAATTCGTCCGTGTTGGAGTAACCTGAGAAGTATTTCCTCATATGCGTAGAGAAGATTACACTATTTATATGCAGGGCAGAAGCTCTATTTCCGAGTTGAGTCGGTCCATGGTCCGTGGGAGCATTGTGTAAAAAAAAACTATGTTTATGTTTCCTTTCGGTCCATTTGGTGGAGACACCCGCGCCGTGATAAGAGCGCGTACGATGTGAGGTGACCATGACTCTGTAAACTTTTATGAGTTCCTACTAATTTTACCAAAAACTTCCTATAATACCTGTGGTGTTTAGCGTTAAGTTAAATATATAAAGACCTTTATTGAAAGTTATACTATCTAACACAAAAAGAATTATCAAACGTAACGTGCAAACAACTAAACCAGCTTGAAAACATTGTTATTTAGACATTAAAAACAGACACATCAATTTCATTTATTTGTACTGCTAGTCTGTCTAGAATATTTAGACACTTTCTTATACAATAATAATACCAAAACGAGGTGAGATTGAGCTATTATCTGAAACTACGAAGAGTTTTAAAATGATATTAATGAGAAATGAATTATTTTTGTTCTGATCTTTTTTTTTTTTTTTTTTTTTATGATGTTTCTAAGCACTTAGATACGTCATAAAGATTACAATCTAGTCTAGATATAACATTAGAGACTAATGAGTAATTTAATTTTGACCTAAGCTACTAAATTAATTTATGCTAAGAATATGTCCATTAACACCTATCTTATTGTCTTTATTATCGAAAATGACACTTTGTTCTTGTGTTCTTTTAAGGTAGCACTAAACCACTTGAATCACTCATTTCACTGAACTAGCTCAAAAGGTTTCGTCCTTTTAAGTCTTCTAACTATGTCTGTGGTGTCAAGGAGCTGGATGGCCTCGATATTCACGTGTTGAAGAAGTCGTCGTTCATGAGCTTCAGCATACTGTTTTATTACACTGGCGACAAGGTTCACCTTCAGGTCACGATGGAGATCCTCATTTCTGATGTACCAGGGTGCATTCACGATTCCCCTTAATACTTTATTCTGAAACCTTTGGATTATTTGGATGTTATTTGTTTTGGTACAGCCCCAGAGCTGTATACCATAAGTCCACACTGGCATGAGGACTTGTTTATAAATTAGTATTTTGTTATGCACCGACAACGTGGAATATTTACCCAGCAACCAGTACATTTTTTTATAGCGAAGTTCCAACTCACTGCGTTTCTTTTTGACATGAGCCTTCCAGCGAAGTTTTGCGTCTAGTGTCATACCAAGGTACTTGGCTGAGTTCGCATACGGTATTATAAGGTGATTCAGATATACCGGTTGATAGTTGGCCTTTTTGTTGGTGAAGTCTATATGTATCGATTTGGATTCATTTAATTTAATACGCCACTTCTTTGTCCAGTAAACAATGGTATTGACGGCAGCTTGAACCTTTTCCACAGCTTCTGCATGAGTGACTCCTGTAGCCATGATAGCTTTGTCATCCGCGAATGTGGCAATTATATTGTTTTCTAGCTCTGGAATATCACAGGTGTACAGTAGGTACAGCACGGGACCAAGGACACTTCCCTGTGGTACTCCAGCTTTTATTGGCGTCAGTTGCGAATACGCATCTTCTTGTCTTACTCTAAACATCCTTTCTTTAAGGTATGATTCCAGTAACTCAACAAACTGTCTTGGAAGCATCTTTCTTAACTTAAAAGTTAAACCTACATGCCACACTTTGTCAAACGCTTGTGCTACGTCCAAGAAAACTGTAGAACAGACTTTCTTTTCTTCTAGAGCCTTTTCTATAGTATTGGTGATACGATGAATTTGATCAACTGTAGAGTGGTTAGCTCTGAATCCAAATTGATAGTCAGGAATCAGTTTTCGTTCTTCTATTAGAGGCTTTAATCGTCTCAGTAGGAGCTTTCCTAGTAATTTTGAAGTGATTGGTAGAAGCGATATAGGTCTGTATGACGCAGCCTCATGTGGTGGTTTCCCTGGCTTGGGTATCATTATCACTTCAGTAACTTTCCAGATTGTTGATACATGTTTCAATATGAACGTAGCATTAATTAGCGTAGTTAGTTTGACAATAGCTCTTCGAGGAAGATTTTGAAGTTCTTCACCCGTTATAAGATCATATCCAGGTGATTTCTTGTGGACTAGATGTTTTATCTCAAAGTTAACCTCTTTTGGCGTGACTAGTTTAATTTCTAATTCATCTGCTGATGTTTCGTCAAACAAAATATCTTCATCAATTTCTTCATCATTTGGTTGAAAAATTTGTTTCAGATGATCTGCGAATCTTGATGCTTTTTGTTGGTTATTTGTGGCCCACTGTCCATTAATTTGCTTGATGGGAGAAGCATGAACAATGGGTTTATTAAGATGTTTTGTAGCTTTCCATAGAGAGTAATCTGTCGCCTTAGAGCTTGTTAGTTGTCTGAGGTAGGTACTTGTGGTTTCGTCATTAAATGCCTGAATTTCTTTACTGAGTTTTTTTGTCAGGTTATTTAATAGGGTCTTATCGGGCGGGAATCTCGTTTGCTGCCACTTTCGTCGCTGTGCCCGTTTTTGAACTAGGAGATTTCTTATTTTAATGGGATAAGAATGACTCACCTGTTTTCTCTTAATTTCAGGTGTGTTTTGCCAAGCGCAGCGCTGGATATTAGACATGAATTCATATATTTCAGTATCTAGTTGCTGTGTGGTTTTAAGTGGTACTTTGAGATCAATAGAATCATTTAAGTCCAACTTGAAACTATTGCAATCAGTATTTTTATTTACTAAGGTGGGGTATTTTTCTCTAGGCATTATGTTCGCACTGAGTGTTAAAATTATGGGGGAGTGGTCTGAATTCATGTCATAACCTTCCTTGATGTGCAAGACTCCAGATGAGATATTTCTATATATAAAAAAATCTATCAAGTCTGGAATTTTTTGGTTATCGGTGGGCCAGTAAGTCGGTTTTCCTGTTGAAATGACGTTACACTTTGTTTCTCTAACAGCGCATAACAGTTCTTTTCCTTTTGTTGTGGTCAATCTAGATCCCCAGTGTGTGTTCTTAGCATTGAAATCTCCACCAAGTATGAAAGTGTTACCTAGATCATTTAAGACATTTTTGTATTGCTCAGTTTTTAGTGCATATTTTGGTGGTAAGTATATGGCCGCTACGGTGAGGTTATAGCGCTTGGTTTGAATGCATACAGCTACAGTTTGTACGTATTTATCTTCACACTTATGTTGAAAATAGTGATTAAGATCCTTCTTTATTATAACTGAGCTGCCACCTCTGGCAGTGTTATCTGGGTGCAATGCATGATAGCATTCGTAACCTTTAACTTTTATATAGGATTCTCTGGTGAAGTGTGACTCGGATATAAGGCACACATCGATGTTTTCCACATGTAGAACCGCTTCAAGCTCGTCACGATGCTTTAGCAGTCCATTTGCGTCACGCCATGATTTTCAAGTGCTTTTTGATTTTCATTTTGAAGTAAGTACCTTGGAGCTATATTCTAATTTCTTCAACCTTTCATCGAAAGTCGTTAAGAGGTTGAGAATTTTTTTGATATTATCATCAGTATTAGAGTTCGCTGGGTTGGGTTGCACCTGTGGTTGTTGGCGTTGTAAGTGTTGGTTTTTTGTCATTTCAGCATAGGATATACTGTTTGTGGTGCGCTGTGAATAGCGTGCTATATCTTTGGGAGCACTTTTAGGCTGAGGGGTGGGGGTAACTTTTTTCTGCTTAATAGCATTGTTTTTGAGGTTTTGTAGCTCCTTGGCAACCAAACACCCTCTGTAGTTAGCTGGGTGTGGTTCACCACAGTGAACACACTTTGGCTTAGAATCAGGCAGTTTCTGACAGTCAGCTGTTAAGTGTTTACCTGTACACTTTACACACCTGGGTTCTTTCGAACAGTATTTTTGGGTGTGGCCGTAAGCTTGACATCTTTTACACAGTGGAATAAGTGTAGATGTCTTTAGAGGTTGAATGTCTACTTTGCAACCCAATATAGACTTAATGCTATAGATTTTCTTAACATCTTCATCTTTATCGAATGAAAGTATAAACATGTTGAACGGGGTTTTGGTCCTCCAACTTAGTTTGTTTACTGCTTCCAGAATTTTGAATCCTTTCGATGCGACATCTTCTACGATTCTCTCCGGCAGACACGAAGAATGCAGGTTTTTTGCCATTACTCTTATCGGTCTGTCTTGTTTGTTTTCGTAAGAGTGCCAAAGACAGTTGTTTTGCGACATACATTTGGCGATCGACCTATACGAATCTTCATCTTTAGCATTGATTTTAACGACGTCTCCGTTTAAAGTTTTGGCTAAGAAAGATTCTTTTGTAACATTCGTCGAAAGAATATCGTAGAACTTTTCTGATCTAAGTTTGAAATATTATCTTTCTATCTTTCTATATATATAAAAATGAATCACTATTTCCCTTGGTCACGGCATCACGCGTGACCGAATGGACTGATTTCGCTTACTCTTTTTTTTTGTGTTCGTTATTGTTAGAAGAAGGTTCTAATGCAAAAAAAATGCTCGCAAAATTATAAAATAAGATAGGACAACGTCTGTCGGGTCAGCTAGTTTAGGATAAAATGAAAAAGAACACATTTCGTTGAACTCTTTTGTACTGAGTAAGTTTGTTAAGAATGCGACACTACAGATTCTAGACGGGCAAAGAGCTCTTGTGGCGAAAATCACTTTGTCCGAACAAATTTAACATTAAGATCATTCAATTTGTTAATCAAAACGAAATGTTATTTTTTTATAAGAGTATTAATTACTGTATCCTGTTACAAGAAATCGCATAGTCACCTTTTGGCCTATCCTCAGGGTTGCTCGGTCTGTCGCAGGAAGCCACGTCGGCGACGTGCTCGTCAGCGCTGCCTGCCCCGCGACGTGCTTCTCCACTACACGCAACTCCACAGGAAGGAAACATATAAACACGTCAACTTCATACGTGGACATCACCTCCACTTCACTTTTTAACAATATCGAAAAGCAAAGAAAACGTAAACCTACGTAAATCAGTTATCGTCTTCATCGTCATTGGCTATTGCGAACTCGTTATTTTCAGATCATCATTATATTTTAACATTTTAAAAAGTCATGATATACAAACGCACCAAATTAAAAATCTAATTAAGTCGTGAGTCATCGATGTATTCTAATGTTCTGAGGTTGCAATCATTCTTTGCATAACTTGATTTGAAAAACTTACTGGTGGTAGAGCTCTTGTGAATGAGCTCGAGGGCGGCAGCACCACCGTCTCACCTTTAACCTGCCGCCAAATAGTAGTGCTTCCATTACTGTGTTCCGGTTTGGTGGTGAGATCAGGCCCTGAAATTACTGGCACATGAGGCATACCACCGTAGTCCTCAGCTGCAGCGACGCATCTATAATCTGCTCTTGTGGATTGTTGATGTCCATGGGCTGTACTCCACTTACCATTAGGTGGACTACAAGTTCGTTCACTGTGGGCGTAGAATAAAAAAAAAAAAAAAAAAACTTGCAACATATATCTCGAATTTTAAACGAATTAAATAAGTTTTCAATTGAAAAAGAGATCATAAACTACTAAATTTGATTCATAGCTATACGTTTTTCTTATCTTCTGGTTTGAATAAGCCCATCTACTGTCATTCATGAGCTTACAAATCCAAAATTCATGTTGTGTGAACGCACGTCTGGGCTCTCATCTCATCACACGTCGTACGCAACGCAATGGATTTCCGGTGCTTCGGAGCTTCGGTCACGCCTCGTCAGGGTAGTGCAGTCCTACCCCGCACGTCGCTACGACATCCACCGACTCTGTAATCAGGACACCAGGCTAAAGCGAGCAGTTCATAATATAAGTTATAAATGAATATGATGAAGAGGTTAGAGGATACCTCAAAAAACCCAGTGACAGTAGTAAAGCACCAATATTTGGTGACAATTGAAAAGCGTTAAGCTGTTGCATATGATGTGCTCCTCAACCTCATTTCCAAAAGCAGTACTTAGTATAATCACATTAGTTGAAAAATCGTGTGTTAAGCAATCCAATCATTTTCAGTAATACTGAATGAATAACAGCCAAGGGTTCCCTCGTAATGTGTATGCGATGTGTAAGTTGTAATTAATAAAAAATAAAAGTTTTGGGACTAAACATGGTTATTTTCTTACTAAGTATTAGATATAACGTGATATTTACCAAGTATATGGTTCAAAATTATTATTTTAATTATTTAGTTTGTATGTAACTCAATAAAATTTTTAAATCAATTTTGATAAAATGGCCACCAACTATGTATTTTAGTGTTTTAGATATGATTTGTCTATAAAAATAGATAAAACTTAATAATTTTAAAGTTCAACCCTTGTTTCGTTAATATGAAAACACAGCGCTCCGGACTCTATCCTTAAGAGACTGCAGTAATTAAACAATACTTTCCTCGTAGCATTCCTTAGCATTTTATAAACAGGAAATCAAATTCGTTAAAATTAACGAAATTTAACATGTTACGGATGTAAAATTCTTTATTTAATAAAAACAAATAAAAAACACATTTCGTTGAACTCTTTTGTATGGAAGAAAACCAACAAGTTGGAAAAAATATCCGCACTTTTACAATACAATTAAACTTGCGTTTTTATTTGTAAAACGTGTGAAATATAAATTTTATTTTCCTAAATACAATCCAATAAGATAATTATATTGGATTTTAAGGGGGAACAATCGGTATAGTATTCTCATACAAAATGAGTATGGTTGTATCTTTTACATTTTTCATCAAAATGTTATAATTTTTGCACTGCCAATTTAAAACATCATTATCTATGTTTCTTCGATTTCAAATTATCTTTAGTCTGTTTATTTTAAAAATTATAGTCATCCAAAAATCCGTAGTTTTGAACGGCTATAAATGTGCCTTTTTTAGTATTATACAACAGGTTATTACAAAGTTTTCAAAACGAAGGAACCTAGTAAATCTAACTTTCTATTTCATCAATAACTTTCATCAAAATACTTCATTTCTATTCATCAAATACCATATATTACAATTTAAAGGAAATTACAATATCTATTTCAACTCATTGACAACTATTCGTTAGCTACTCGGAAGTGCGGGGGGAGTGGCGGGAGATACCGAAACCAGCCGAGATGTGACATCCCATAGCCCATAGACCAGAGAGAATGCATTGAACTGCATCGAAGGCATCGAACCTTTTTTGACATTCACGACTGCAACTAGTCTTAGTCCGAGCTGCAGAATCTTTCATTCTAAATATTAATTTTCCAATAAGCATCTACTAGTTTTGTTTATTTATTTAAATATTTACATACTAACCTAACTACAATGTAATTTTAAAAATAATTAAATAAATACCTAACTATATATATATATCAAATAAAAGAGAAATATAAAATTATTAAATAAATCAAAACTCGTAATAAATTCAGGTGTCAATTAACAAAAAAAAAACCGACTTCAAAAAGTAGGTAAACTAAAAAGCAAAAAATAAATTTACTTATCACAAACATACGTTTTTTTATTTAGATAAATAGAAATTATTAAATAATTATTTTATAATTCTGAAGTCGGTGCCAAGTAAATCGGATAATTAAGAACTAATATTCAGTCAGAAAATAGTTGTTAGAAAGATTGATATTATCTATACAGAGTTATTGTTTTCTTGGCACCGACTTCAGAATTATAAAATAATTATTTAATAATTTCTATTTATCTAAATAAAAAAACGTACTTTTGTGATAAGTAAATTTATTTTTTGCTTTTTTGTTTACCTACTTTTTGAAGTCGGTTTTTTTTTTGTTAAAAATTATTTTATTTTACGATTTTAAGTGATGGGTAGACCGAGCAAGAATGTTTCTCGAATGAGAATACGACGGTTACTTGAGACGGAAAACTTATTAATAATAAAATAATAATCCCCGTACTCCTAACCGTTGAGGAGTTGTACCTTCCAGCATCAGCTCAGCAACTTAAAATGCAAATATCCAAGTAGTTTTAGGTAATATACGAAAAACAATATAGAAGCCTTTGAAATTTAAGGGGTTACCCATGATTTCTCTAGGATCCCATCATCAAACCATGACCTCATATTATGAATATACATAAGTAATATTTAACGTCTCGCCTCATCTGTGTATAACTTGAAAGAATACAGTAAACGGCCTCAAGGAGCCTATATTTAAAGAATTATACCCGTACTCCTAACCGTTGAGGAGTTGTACCTTCCAGCATCAGCTCAGCAACATAAAATGCTGACTACTAGATGCAAATATCCGAGAAGCTTTAGATAATATACAAAAAACAATATAGAAGCCTTTTAAATTTGAGGGTTGCCCTCGATTTCTCTAGGATCCCATCATCAGAACGTGACTTAAAAAAATGGGACCACATGACAAGTATATCCTTTCAAACATAAAAAGAATTTCTCAAATCGGTCCAGGCGTCTACGAGTAATCGGTGAACAAACATAAAAAAAAAAAAAAAAAAATACAACCGAATTGAGAACCTCCTCCTTTTTTTGAAGTCGGTTAAAAAATACGTCCGCATCGATGTCGACCGCAGGTAACGTGCCCAGAAGGCTGGCGGCATTGCCACGTTGTATAGCAATGCTGATCCTTAATATTAATTATATTTTTTATGTAAATAATCGTTTAGGGGCTAAGCTGTACACATATGTAAATGTCTAAATGGTCCGATTGCCTATGAGTAAAAAAATACCAGAGTCAAAATGTACAAAAATAAAATAAAGATTCTTTGAAAGAATGATTGTTTTATGCTTTAATAACTTATTTATAGTTATTTAGATAATTTGACTAAAGGAGCTAGAATCAAAATGTACTATTGTAACTGTTGGGTGATAAAAATAACCATTAAGTGCTTTTTAACCCGTGGCCTTCTACATAATAATAATAATGTCCAAAGATAGAATAGCTAAGCGCATATTCTTTTCTGAACTCGAGAACGGAAAGCAAAAACTAGGTAGCCCGTTCCTACGCTATAAAGATGTTCAGAAAAGACATATGAAGCGATGCGATATCGATCCTAAAAAATGGGAGGAATACGCAACTGACCGACCAAAGTGGAGGCGCTTTATACGGATGAGGGTGGATAATTTTGAGGAGCGGAGGAGGTCCGATCTGGATCAAAAGCGTGAAGCTTTAAAGGCCAAACAACCGAAGGCCATAACATATAACTTAGTGAATGGTCTTCTAACGTGTCAACAATGTTTGCGCACGTTCACTCACAAAGTTGGCTACTGCAGCCATCTAAGGGCACAAGAAAGGTCTAATCACACAGTCCACTAGATGCAGTCACCGTAGCCGAAATCGGCATGGGATATATATAATAATGCGGATATAATATTCATTCATAACGCATAGCTGTTCGGCTATCCGACCTCACTGGCATACATTCTAGCGTGTCTATTATATAGACACGCTTTTTTCTTAGGCGCAACTCACATCGGCTAGCTTGCTACATTTTTATCAGTAATCACCGGAGTTTTTCATGACCTATTTAGCCCAAGATGAATGTAGGCAAATTGCATGGATATATGCAGATAGATAAAAAGTTACAAAATCAGCTTTTTAGGTTAATTTGAATATTTAATAATATTGATTAATTTGATAACTGATTTATAATATTTCCACACGGGCCATATGTATAAATATGAATAATATTACTTGTGAAATCTGTAATCTCTTTAAGTTACCTGCCCACCTGTAATAACAGCGTCGTAAGTTCTTAGCCTGCATTATGCCTTAAGATATAGAATATCTATATTTAGTCATTTTTAGTCGACTTTTCAGTCGACTTGTCGGTCGACTTGTGCATAATGCAGCTGACTGCGGAACAGTAAACATACCTGTTCCACATACAATTCTCGTCATTGTTACCATAGCAACGAAGTTTTGTTGAAAATCGTCCGACTTATAAAACAACAGATTCGAGTAATGGCCCCGTTCAGTAACAAATGAACATCAACACATATTTTCACACATTTATATAATAATATTAGCCCGATAGAGACAACAATACCTTTATATGTGTGCGATTGTATACCCTTAAAGGTGAACGAATCATATTGTTTGTAGAACACAGAAGATATCTCCTGTCTTATTTGATAAATGGGTCATTCTTCTTTTTAACCTACATGTCGTTAAAATTTTTACTCATATTTCAAAAAAAAATCATAACGCTTTCTAGTCAAATCTTATATGTTTTGTGATAGCTTATTGTCTATTATATCTGAAAAAGTGGTTGGCCGAGAAGTTTAATTTTTTTTGTAAGATTTTCAAGGCCTCAAAGATGAATTGGGCTAATAATTGTACACCTCCGTCACAATATCTTTTATTTTTTGGTATCTAATAGTTTAACTCAAATAACTTGCAAATTATCTATTTCAATAATAATCAAATGGTACTTTTAGAAAACTTACACAGCAATACTTCTGTATATAATAATAAATATATATTTTTAATCTTATACCACTCTGTCACAATTGCACCTAGTTTGAAGTATATTTTTACTATAATTAAATTTTAACCACTTTTAGCACAGAAATATTAATGTCGTAGATTATATTATAGTTGTTGTATTCTAAATATATTTTCTCTGAAATTGTACTACTCAAAACAAAATATAAAAATGGCTATATACATTTTAAAACCAGGAGACATTGTCGTGACAGAGTGGTAGAGTATGTGACAGAGTTGTTATTCAATAAAAGATCAGGTTGTATTTTGGAATAAAACTGGTTTTAAATGTATTTATTTACATTCATCAATAACAAATTACTTTTGCCACAAGTCTTACTAGTCCCAATCAGTCTTACTTTTCGTACACTGGCAAAGCCTCATTAAATTAAAAAAAAAACTCTTAAAATGGAGGTTTCGCATGGAGTCCAATAAAAATCTTTTTTGCACTTTGTTTTTTCTGTGCGTCACAGTCTCCTTCTTCCCAGCTGTAGCTCTCGTTACATCATCACGTAAAAAGAACTGTTGGATTTTCTGTACAAGATCAGTTTTTTGTGGCAGAACGCTTTAATACCTTAAAGGGTTGTCTACACCTAAGGTGTCTCTTACTAATTGAGTCTGCATTCTAGATTCTTTTGCAATGCGAGTTTGAAGTAAAGATTGGATAAGGCGTTTTTCTTTACGACTTCTAACAGTTTGCTATCGTTCTTTGATGGCATTGGAAAGGACACTATATTTCTTTTCATTCTTACTCTTGTTTCATCTTTGCTATTGGTTTATTTTTTGGATTTTCTGTGCAATCTTTTCTTGTATTTTCAAACTTTCTTCTCTAATTCTTCTATTTTATCTTGTAATCTAGTATTCTCTCTGTATAACTTTGTCCTATCTTTTTTCACTCTCTTCCTCCCCCTTGAGCTAGAAACTTCTGAATTAGTTGGTGTTGCAGAATAAGGACGCAGTTGTGGATCTACTGGTATTGATGATGGTGCCGGCGTGTTCAACAGCACGTTTTCAAGCATCTGTTTTTTCGCCTTTCTTTATATTTCCATGTTGCCATTTTCTCTTTTTCATACGATGTTTTCTCATGGTCATGTCAGCCACAAGCTTCTTACGAGTATGATATCTCTCGATATCTTTGCGATTTACTTCAGCTACCTTTTCTGGATCATTTTTTCGTTTTTTACGGCAACGCCGCTGTCTTTCTGCTGCTGTTAATGCCTTCTTTTTCGCCATAATAATATCTTGAAAAAGAAAATAAGTAAATAAGTATTTAAACATTCGAAAAACATTAAAACGTTATATCGAAATACTTACCATAATAAGTATTAGTCCTATTTCAACAGATTATTATATTTTATTAGATAATATAAAAAATATTATATTCTTTGCAAGTACTTTTTACCCCTCCGTCACGTATTTTACCACTCCGTCACATTTTTTTGTGACGGAGTTGTAGCGTGACGTAGGGGTAAATCTTACTAACTAAATCGATAAAATTTAAACGTTATCACAAAATACAAATCTAACAGATTGGCATGAAAGTTTTTCTTATTACGCAAAAGTTAAATAATAAGAAGTAACTGTAATTGATATATTTTTGTCCAATACTTACGTGACGAAGTTGTCGCCGAATAAACACACACACCTCCATTGACAAATTCCGGGCGACTAACGCGCGATCTCTCGGTCCTAGAGAGATAATCCTAGCGGGGGGGAGGAAGCATTAAACATCCAATCGGTGGCGACCAAAGCGAGCTACATGTACGCGTCGTTCGAATAAAAAAAACACGTGACCGAATGTACCTACTAAAACAGTCTGTAGTGAGAGACGGGATTTTAAGATTTTTTATTTTTTTTATTCATAAGGTAAAAAAATTGTAGTCACTATTAGAAAATGGACTATATCTTTTAGCATAAAAGAAATACTTTTATATTTGCTATTGTCTTTATATTTTTCGTACCATTATGAACTATACACAGGCTCAGGTAGCGGGAGACAACTGTGATTTGTATGAAATACACCTCTGTCACGCGGATTGACGACTCTGTAACGTACTTTTTACTATATAAATATAAATTATTATTTATTTTGCACGTGTATAGCCTTTATATCTTTAGTATAGTACATATTGAAGCAGGAATAATAAAATAATATGGATAATTTTTGATTAGATATTATTTTTTAACTGATGAAGACACCTTTTTGTAGGTTAAAAAGAAGAATGACCCAAATATTAAATGAAATTGCCATTGGTGTGCCCATTAATATTTATTTACATGTTATTGGGAATGCTAAAAGCTTATTATTATATTTTATAACAGATCATTGTTTTTTCATTTTTTGATCATAATAATAAACTAATAACTGACTATTGCTTTATATTCTTAAAATCATTTATTTACCATTTATTTAATTTTATTATGTCACCTGTGTTGCTGAGACGGACATTCGATAGCCATGCTTCCATAATGGCCATGACAGACATTCAGTGACTTACGTCGGATAATTGTATTCCGAATTCGTGATCAACCAATAACAATAGCACTTGCGAAATATAGTACAAAAATGTATGCCGTTACTCGTAAACGCTTTAAAGCAATGCATCGATCAAGAGAACAAACGCCACATACTTATGGACTCATACAGACGCGTGGGGCGACAGCCATGTTGCGGTGTGAACGCGGCACCGCGCGGTGTCGCTGCACGCCGCACCTGAATTTGCATCACATTCTTATTGAAAGTACGTCATAGCATCTGACCGACACACTAATCAGGCAATTTGCGTATCAACCTGCAGACAGCCGACGACAACATGCACGTCATGTGTGACGTCCTAACCGCCGGTACCGCTGCTATTCCGAACAGATAACAATCGCACCACCTTAGGGCAGATAATCGCGGCGATCGCTTCGCCGTTCTCGGCAGCGGGAACTAAGACATCGGTGGAATTGCTGATTCCTATTGTAATGTATGCAAAGCGGGTGTGACCGCGACAATTAGGCTAGGATGTGCGCGCCACGGCCGCGGTCGTGTCGCCGCTCCGTCACGCCGCATGCCGATCGCCAATTACCGACTCATCGCTGCATCCGAGACGCGTTTGCCTAATCACGAGCGCATACGTTACGAGCGCGGACCACGCACCGCGCGCCCGCGTTCATGATAACAGCCAGCAAACGGGGTGCGACGCACATCTCTACACTCTTTTGGATGGCTAACGGCGCGGGGGCGACTCTGGTAAGGAGATGGCAGAAGCCGCGCTCGTAACGCGATATTTCCCCAATCTCCAATTCAAACCACGTTATTAATAAGGAGAGGTCGCCGCTCGTGCTCGGGCGGCGCTCGGATCCTACGCCCGCCGCAGCCACACGAACAAAATAGTCGAAAAAGGTGCGCACGCGGTCGTGACGGGAATGTCGTTGATGTTATGTATTTCAGGTCGCACTCATTGTATTTTAAACCGCCATTGTTTCGTATTTCGCGCCTGCGCACAGAATGCTGGTACGCGTGCGCTGCGCCAACGCGATCGTTTTTCACCGGAGCGAGCGTCACTCATCGAGATGCTGCTCTATAAATAGTAGACGTTTCGTAGGTGACCATACGCCCCTGGGTGTTGGCCAGGCAGTAGATAGAGTGATGCCATCAAGAAGGCAGTAATGATGGAGTGCGTGATGGTGGGGGCGGGGTCACCAAGGAGTGCCATGGACGCACGTGGCGTGGCTCCCACGGTCGCCATTGATTAACGGGTCGGTGGCTACCGCGTACCGCCGCCGCACCGCAACCACGACCGACGTGAGAATGTCGCGCTAATGTGCGCACGCAACATTCGGCCCGTGTCGTCGCCGCGTGACTAAATTGCCAGACAAGTACGAACTACTCCAATCATCAGTAAGCACTCGCGAAATCACTCACTCTTCTATCTACTTACCCATGCTCGAACAGCTTAACGTTTGGCCGATCATGATAACAGGCAACTGTCACAGCGGTCTGTCACTCAATCAAGGGCATATCAAAGAAGTGACAATCGGTCAATAGATTCTTAGAAAAAAGCATTCACCAGCGTTCAATAAAGCTGTATTCCGTTTCTTGATAGAGACGTAAGTGCTTCCTCATGTCATTAAATACTTGACAATAGTTTTTTTAAAGACTTGTCTAAATGCAAGTAAATTTAAAACCGCATGGCGTTTAGTATACGCATACATATACTTGTATATGCGTTTTGCGATAATCTGTATTTGTAAATGCCATGCGAAAGCTCAACTGCTGCTTCAACATCCACACAAGCAAGTATTCAGTGATCACTGGTTCGCATTAGTATTAAGTATGGTTTCAATAGTTTATTTTCATTTATGATGGTTGAGTAGTAGGTTCCAAAGGCGCCATAAAGCATGGCATTGATAGACGAGGCGGAAGGAGGAGGATAGCGATCACGCAGGAGCGACGCGGGCGCGATGCCGGCACGATAGCGCACGCGCGCCTGGGAACCAGGGGGACGTCTAACCATGGCTTGCTCTCATGTTGTGATATGTCTTTAGTTTTGTTCTTTGCTAGGACTTCAAAGAACACGAGTTGCCAGAACAAGAAGAGTTAACGCCATTTAACAAAGACTCTTAATAGCCTGGTCTCGCTTCTGTATTTCATATTATTGATCCCATATCAATCTATGTGATAAGATTATGACTAAACAATACATAAATGACTAGGTATAACTCTTTCAATACGAACTGTCGGGTACCGCCATCACAAGACTTGGGGCTGTTAGGGATCTGGGAGTAACATTTGATTCTAAGCTGTTATTTGATGCACATGTTGAAAATATTGTTAATAAAGCGTCTAAGGCTTTGGGCTTTATCTTTAGAATATGTTACGATTTTAAAAATATTAAAACAATAAAAATCCTGTTTTGTGCTTATGTCCGTAGTCACCTAGAATACGCTTCCCAAGTATGGAACCCCAGCTACGATAAATATATAACTCGAATTGAAAATATCCAAAGGAAATTCTTGAGGTATATACAGTTCCGCTGCAAAACATATTTGCCGGATTATTTTAGTCGATGCAGGCAATTTCATATGCTTCCTCTAGAAGAGCGAAGGAAAATAGCAGACATTTCTCTATTACGACGTGGCCGAGTTGGTGGCGGGGGTGGGCCTGCGTGTACCCTGTGCGTTGCTCCGAAGGCATAACCTTTTGCACAGTCCTGCAATTCAATGCAACTACAGGCTGAACACGTTCTCAATAACAGCCTGTCGATCATACAACACTGTGTGCCAGTGTTGACATCGATCTTTTCAACACTAATGCAACTACACTAAGGCAAACCATGTGTAACAACTTCTTTTGTAAATAATATAGTGTATACTTTGTTGACGTCTCATCTTTTTTTTTTGTTTGATTTAGTTATTTATTGTGACTTTTTAAAGTGAGTGCTTATCTTTAGTGTCGTATAGGATTACATAATCATTTATTTATCATTAGTGAAAACTTGTAATTGGCCATCACACAACACATATTTTTATACCATTCCTGCTAGCTGTAAGTTTTCTGTATTTTAAAATAAAATAAAATAATTTTAACTATTTTCCTAACGGCCGTGAAAGTTGAAACAACAACAGTCGTTGGAATGGTAGTTGTTGACATGATCGCACCACTGGTCTTACGGTCACGTCACACCGCTCCTCCCCGCTCCGCTCCGGCGCGACGTGTTTGCGCACAAATGAACTATTATAACGTTGTTAGATGAGGACGACCAGATAGCAGCGCTGCATTGCTCAGCTCAATACAACAGGAACTTTTGATGTTACTCAGCAAAAAAGGCAAAAATACGTCACAATTCTTGTAGTAAAGCTCTTGTGCATGAACTCAAGGAAGGAATTTACCTTCGACAGACCATCAAATGGTATTGTTTTATTGTTACGTTTCGATTAGATGGTGAATTTAGATCCTGGCTCCACAGAACTAAACTTACCTCAAAATAATTAAATCAATTTTGAATAAAATAACGCAAAGGCAAACGATTGAGAGTAATTTAGCAAATATCTCCTATCAAAATGATTAGGATCCTTGACAAAATAAAAAAGCGGAAGACATTGTTAAAAAAGTTTAATAAACAATATTATTTATAACAGTACTATGGAAAGCAGTTAATATATTCCTCTCATGCAAATAACAACAGTGATATAATATGAAGTCATTTGCCTCATATCATTAGCAGCACCGCGCGTACACGCACCGGCCGGTAGCACATGTCCCAAGATTGTAATTTGAGAGAGTCTCTCAGCCACAGCTCTCCGCCGCATAAGAATGTGAAACAATCTTAATGCTATTCACACTTGTGTCGCGGATGCGATAAACTGAGACTAATTAATATTCTTTTGTGCAACATCTCAGTTCTCGACGACGAGCGACTCCAGCGGCGAGACTTTGTCGAGTGGCGAGTGTCGGCGCTCGCGGCGATGATAGCCACTTTACCCGCTGCTACTAATCTGTGTTGAATGCTGTGTGAGAATTAAATGAACGTTATCTTGTAGGTACATCACCGGTGCTTTGTTCACAGCGAGGTAGCGTTGATAAAAACCAGACACATACATGTTACTTGATAAATTATGACATACCTATATTACATTGTTGGATCGCTACAATCATCGCACTTTTTCTGTAATTGGTTTTTGGGGCTGTCCATTAATCTCGTGAGGTTCGAAAGAGGGGAGAGGTACGGCAAAAATCACGAAATATCTCAAGGGGGGAGGTGGGTATAGTAAGATATCACGTGTATTTATTTTTTCGTCAGACGCGTGAATTTTTATAATATTATTTTTATACCAGTCAAAAACAACCTGCAACCATTCTGTATAGACATTTTTATCATGGTCCTTAATTTTCTAGAATAGGATTAGATTAGACTTTATACCGGTATTTAAAACACGTGATTTTGGTGCGGGGGGGGGGGGGCTAGTCTTAAACCTCACCACGTATCACCAAGGGAGGGGTTAAAAAATGTTAAAAAAACATCACATGATTAATGGACAGCCCTTTTCCACATTTACTGAAACTATTTAATTTTGAACGCTTCAGTCAAATTTGAAAAATATGTAGATGATGATGTTCCTGCTTATTTGTCATTCTAATGTTTTTATAAATGTTGTTTTTGTGATACTGATGATCATGGATGTTGGATGTAGTTGATCAGTGATGAGGGAAAGCCTGTTCGCTGCGCTGGCGTCTCGGCTCTCGATGGAATAATGATGAACTTACTTTCAAACGCTTTCATGACGCACTCGAGGAGAAATGCCTAATGCCTCGCTACGTGGACGTGTGATAGAAAGCCAGACCCTGTGCCTTCAACACCATTCAGATATTTTCCCTTGAGGGAAACCAACTTCTTTCTCCTCGTTTTCGCAATCAAAATTAAGTCGTCGTTATTGATATTAGACTAGAAGTCACAATATGGGTAAAAATAAATTTGGATTTTTTACAGTAGATAGATCGCCAGAAGCAATAATACTATCCAAATGACTAGGCCAAATACACACATTCACTCACACAAGCACACCCAGTCTCAGAACAAATGTTTGCGAATCACACAAAGATTTGTCCCATGTGGGGATCGAACGCACAACACTAGTAAGGTGGCGAGCGGCGAGGTGGAGTGCACTGGCACAGAGGCGTTTGTAATTATCTTCGAAAGTATTTTTCGCTTAACATTAAAAGAACGGCATTTTTCAATATTTTTGTTTTGACTGAATTGACCTTTGTAACAACACAAGAGGTCGCAGACCGTTTTCAGAAACTCCTTTCTGTAAACGTTTTGCGATTTGAGCCTAAGTTCTCGCCGTATTTTTTTCTCAAAATTTTAATTGTTTTTCATGACAAGCTCAGATATGTATCTATTAGTGATTCATCTAAACAATGGTTACGGATTTAGAATAACGATCATGAAACCAGTTTTGTATCAATTGTCCTTTATTTTATGTGAGGAGTCGATTTGTGATGTCGGTGGTTGGGCACGCCGCTGCGCAGGCACGCCGCAGCCGTGACGAATCCGCGACGGGGACGCGCCAACACGGACACCATGCTCCATTGTGGCAGCTTTGTGACACCTTCCGTACGCAGCACGCACGCTCCTCACAAACATTACAAAAGGAGCGCTTCTCGACTCGTTACCGACAGACAGTTGTTGTTTGCTCTCGGCGCCTTTGTGCCTCGCGCTCGGTAAACAACGCTCAGAAACAAAGTCTTCCAATATTAGAACAAGAGGCGAGCAAACACCCGGTTCCTGGTACCGCCGTGGCCGCCGGTGGTAGCCGCTCCCGACGCCCGTCACCGCTGCTCTAGTAGCATCGCTGCCACAATACATCTCCATTGCTCAAATACTCGCGAGTACACAATTCTCAAAATCTAATTCGAGGAATGTTTGGAAGCTAATAGAAATCAATACACCTCGTTAACTCTAAGCTTTTTAGAAAAGGTCCGTGCCACGATTATGTATGAGGCTCGATGTTATCTCCTAAAGACGCATTTAGAGTAATATAGCAGACGCAACTGTTTAAAAAATGTCGCGACAGCGGGAACGACGAAATCCTTCAAAAACAAAAGCGGACGGCTCGTCATTTAAGGACAGGACAGACGAATCGTATCAATACGCTGATGGAACTTTTAGGGACGTATAAAATACGAAGTCATTGTCTTTTTTGCGCGTTGGTTTGCGCGCGCGCGGCGGCCGCGGAATACCAACAAGGTGCGCCGGCGCGCTGGAATGCGCTGCCGCCGCCGAGCGCTCGCGGGACGCCTGTCACACGTCGGCGCATCGTCACCGCAGCTTCACTCAAACCTCGATTCAGACCTAAGCTCCACTCACTTAGCACACACTTTCAAAAGCTAAGCCCAGACTCAGGAAAAACTGTCATTCAAAACGAGATCTTACTCGCAAGTTTTTAAATTTAAATCTTATCATTTCGCTGTAGAGTTGAATATGCGTCGCTGTTGTGGTGATTGGTATTGAATGCTGATGGTCTTTGTTCGAGTTTCGGACATGGATTTGCTTAGATAACAATCGCCTGCGAATGAATCCCAAATGTTGATTTCTTTATCAACTTCTTTTGTTGGGAACGTCGTCGCTTGTTCGAATGTAGCGACCGCTGCTTTGGAGTACTCTCAGATTTTATCGTTGGTAATTAATTAGGTTGATTAACGATTTATATGCGGCTCGTGAAAAACCTAATTATTGCTCAGAAAAGTTAGAAATAAAAGATTATATCGTTGATTCAACTTAATTGCACGATGTCGTTGATCCATGTCGTTATTATCTTGGCTAAATATAGCTAAAAGAATGATCCTAATGATGACTAGATCATTAAGTTTGGGTACAAGCTTGTGACTTATTATTACTAGTGAACATGACAATGTGACTAATGAAGAATTATTGTCAAAAAACAAACAAATATTGTATGAATTGGAAAAGATGGTGCACATGAGTTTCTCACCAGCTCTTCTCATAATGCAATACGTATCGGAGCTGGTACTTGGATTGATTTTAATTTAAATTTTTAAGTTAAATTAAAGTCAATCTAAGCTCCGGTGTCAAATCATTATATTGCAATTAATTGTAATTTAATTAGTTAAGTTTTATTTTATTTTTTTATTTTTTGTATTTTGATGTTTGTTTTGACGTGTCCAAGCGCCCCATGGGGCCCATAGAAATAAATGATTTGATTTCTGATTTCTGACAAGTGTTTGAAAAATTATTCAAACACTTTTCACAGCATAACCATTCGTTGGCATTGCATTTCAAATGATCGAAGCATTCAGGAAGAGTCCTAGTGACAACACTCCGGCCCTTTACGGAGTCAGTGGAGAGACATTTGTAACGGAGTTCATTAAATCCATTATTTGAGGTTTGAGCAAGGTGCTGCACTAATGTATGCAAACTGCAGCTTCCCACAATGCGGTTGTACATACACGCATACACAAATACACTCGTACACGCGGTTACACCGACTCCGTGTTATCTGTCATGTATCTCATTGGTTTGACTTGAAGGCATTAGCATAGCCAAACATATGAAATTGATTACAACGAGTTCATCTTTATTGGAACTACATAACTTTTTATTTGAAGTCGTTAAAATGATCTTATAGAGTTATAGAGCCATTCCATATGAAATCAACAAACGAGCATTTGATGAACTTCATTTTTAAGATTGTTTGTATGATTGCGTCGTCCGTGTCTACCCAGTTGGGTATAACACATATTAAATCAACCCTTATTGTGCAATTGGGTAGACATAGGACCTTCTTGAAAATTGTAAAAATGAAGAAAAATATTTACAATTTTGGATGGCTTCCATCCATTGTTTGCTATACCTAGTTCTATTTCAGTGTAACAATATTGTATAATACACACATATATTAAAGCATCGAATAAAATAACAATAATCGTGATACCTTAACTAAATATAAAATTAGAGGTATGTAAGAACAACCACAAAATTGACCTAAGTTAAAACATTGAATGGGAACAAAGTAATGCAAAGGCAATCCTCATTCTTTTTTAATTAAATTAAAAATCATGCAGCACGCTTATTTGTTACTTTCGTACTGAAATGGCTATTTATATGAGTCATATAATTTGAAACCCCCTAAAACAAACTTCGTTTTCTCTTTTTACAGGGTTTTGAAATGATGTGACTAATATTTGCTTTATCGAGAATCCTGGACCATCACAAACACGGGGGACTGCGGTGCACCTCAGCAGACTATTCACTTGCTGGAGTGTCCTAATTGCCCTGATAACTGCTCCTTAATAAATACTTTCTCTTAATTAAGGATTTTTTCTTCTGATCAGAAAAGCAGTAAAAAAATACAGATTTTGTTATTAAATCAGCGAGACAAAGACCACAGCCCAACAATGCGGCAAAGTGGTGCAAGAACTTTATTCAGCAGAAGGTTACCACCTCGTAATAAGTCCCAATTAATCAAATTCAATTGTATGTCATCATTATAGCATTTTGAAAAAGCAATATTTTTCAAAATTATAAAATAAATCATGTTGAAAATTGCAGTCAGAAACTATGCACTATCTTAAATTTTACTCAAACATCCCGCATTATTATTCGATCACAAAAAGTACAGCATTAAATTAAACAGTTAGCGATAAATCAATAAATTATACCACTAAATAAGTTAAATTGTGACAGTTTTTACAAGTTTAAAAACTTCGTGAACAGGCTATAACTATTGCACTGCACCGCTGTGACAATGGAAGTCACTTTTATAGGCATAGAGACATTCATGGCATCGCGCAAAACATATCATGGAAACGAGAAGTAAACAGCTTGTGTGAAAATGTCAACCGATACATAAATTCATTTAAACCTCATAAAATGTAATCATATTTCAATCTACTGACATCTGTGTAGTTAATAATAGGGTTTAGGGAGTGAAAGATCATTGTTGAAGTAGCACACTTTGTGTTAGTATTATTACTTCGTAGCTTTTATAAAATATTCATTGAGGTTTTGAGAAAAATTGTTGCTCTATATTATTTTACATTTGTTGTGGCTTTCATTGGATCGTTGAAATTGTCATTAATCAGTTAAGTGCAGTTTCGTCACGATGTTAATATTTGAGCCAATCAGTCTTTCACACCAGAACGATTCATACTTTGTATAGTAGAAGTCATGAACTATTCTTGTCGCCTCCGGCCAGGGGCATCTAGTTGCTGGCATTTTAAAACTTGAAAATAGAAAATGTTGAAATATCGTTGGAGCGTCGGTTTCTTCAAAATTATATCACGTACTGAGGACCATAACTCCTGAACCCGGTACTACAAAGTACTTTGTGCTCGATTGACGTCTACAATCACCAAATTCCACAATACGCAATTTCACATGTTCGACGATCGCATCAATACGTGTCGCCTGATTGTGTCAGGTGGCTAATAAACCTGACATATTATATGACAGTGGAAAGTTTGAGTGTCGGTGGTTGCAGAGACTCGGTCGGTGCTCGGCCGTCGCTCGGCGTCCGACGCGGACGCGACACAAGAAAATGCACGCCCTCATTAGTCATTCCGCGCTCGTCTATACAATATTTATGTCACTCAGGCGTGTTTTTTAGAGGCAGTCGTTGCTCAGCGAGCACGCACTCTGCTGTACCTCTACGCTATACCGCGTACATGCGCATGCGCAACTGTCGCCGGTTCATTTGAGTTTACTGCGCGGTTGCTACGTGTCTTCAAAATAGGATATTATTGTGTTCACGAACTCACGCGGGCCGAAAGGACCCTATTTTATTTTTGTAGAATAGAATAGAATAGAATGTATACAATCACATTTAAGGCAGCTGCAGAAGCTATAATGGTATCGAACTATGCTACTTTTATCGACCTAATAGGTTTCGAAGTAAATGTAATCTAAGTCTTCGTTTTTCGTTACCAGAATTCTAGCTTTTACTTTCCCCTCACTAATGATTGTCATAACCTTAATGTAAGAAAACAAAAAAATAATATTTTGTAGAGCTTGTCCGTCTTTCCGCATTTCGCATCAATAAGTTTCACTTCACTAAGTAAGGGAATGCAGTACTCAGTAATGAAATACATTCATTATGTGGTACTCCCCCATTCCCCATGCACAATGCACATTACACATTATGTTAGTAAGTTTCTTGTAGACATTGCCTCGCTTCGTCATGCGCTACTCATTACTACAAATTAATAAACTAATATCCATAAAATTTAATTTTTAGCTGGAGTATGCAACATGAATGATAAACATGCAAAATGTCATCGTGCATTAAATATCATTTTGGTGACTGATAACCATTCCAAGATATCACCTATTTGCAAGCCAAAACCTTATTAAAAAAACTTGAATGATCATAAGAGACGATCCCAATAATCAATTTTCTGTCTAATTTGTATTATACAAGCTAAAGTTTGTTTTAATAACTTTATAATTGTACATGTTAAGTAAAAAATAAAGAGTTCCTTAAAAAGCTTAGTTCTTAACCAAGAAATGCAAACAAAAATATGATATATTATGTTTCCCTTATTGGCTTCCTAAGCTAAGGAATATGAATGTAATGTCATACATTGTTGTCAGCAGCAAGCCAGTTCGTCGCGTCGCCGTCGGGCACCGCAGTCGTTCGCGCACCGCGTGTTTATAAATGCGCTAATTACCTGCGATGTGTGCTCTTTGCTAGTCGCCGTCTCGTGCACCAGTCCATGGTCAATGTCAACTGGCTAATCAGGGACATAATGCGCTATACTACATTACGTCATACAAGTGTAGTCAGCTTCCAACTAACTTTAGTTGTTCAACGACAACGTTGAACAACTAACCCAACTTATCTATAAATATCGCATTCAGAAGAAGGGTTAGACTAATCATGTACATAATAATTCATGCGGGAGGGCAATCAAGCTCTTTTGAAAAGAGCTTGAGAAAGTAACGACCTTCGTCATCTAATCTACAATGACTCAAGATTAGGCTGATTTATAAATATTTCCAAAACCTCACTTTTTTACTTATATTTGAATTATTGATTTATTAAAAAGTTATTTATTAAAAAGTTACTGTTTAACATTAATTTTAATATAATATATATCATTACATCACATACGAAAAAATAATAAAAATAAACAATAGATACAAAAGTGTGACGAGTTGAAAGTATAAGTGTATATAGATCTGTTAAATGTGGAAGCTGGAATCAGGGCATAGAGAGTAAAGTGGAAGTGGTACAAAATGCACATAACATGAATACTGCAGCGGCTGTAAGCTGTAAGGCAAGGTCAGCCGCCAGCCGCTGCGACGAGCGACGGCTGAGGGGCGAAAGTGCTGCTGTGGTATTTCTGCATCTGGGCAAAATAAAGTAAACGACTAATAAAATAATTACTGTTCATTGATTTGTAATTGAGTTCGATTTGGAATTTATCCGTCAGGAAACTCTTAAACAGCAGTACAGAGTATGAATTGTGCCCGCTGAAAGGCTCACCTGTGACCTAAACATAACAGGTGAAGTGTGGGTGTTATACACCTCTGCCACACCCTTCTGGATAGTTAAGGCGTGATGTTATTTTATTTTATGTTAGCTGCTCTTTACGTTTTTACCCGCGTTATAGGTTACCTACTGCTCCGCTGGCGCCGCCCGTTTTGTGCAACTTATTTCACTGCTACTCCGCTCCTATTATTGGTAGCCTAATTATAAAAGCTTTTAATTTTTGTCAAAAAATGGACTATCCAACAAAAGAAGAATTATGCAGAATTAATATGATATGTCCGAGATAAGCGTATTCAAAAAAACAAACTATATTGAAAGGACTACACCCTTGCTGCCGAAAATATTAATTTTGAATACTTTCGGCGGTTTTCAAGTGTATCTTGAATATTTGCCAGACAGGCAGTATTCTTTTTACATAATAAAACATAAAAAAAATAACAAATATCTTCAACGTACAGAATTGAACCATCAACAGTCTTATTATAATAAGTATAGACAAGCTTTCACTACAATAGTGACCGTTAAGGAGTTGTGTCTTCCAGCATCAGCTCAGCAACATGAATGCGAACGGCTAGATGCAAATATACGATTAGCTGTAGGTAATATAATGTAAAACAATATAGAACCCATAAAATATGCCCCTTGATTTCTCAAGGATCTCATCATCAGATCGTGACCTGATAAAAATGGGACCACCACATGAAGAGTCACTCTCTCTCACTCAAAAAAAGAATTTCTCCAAGCGGTCCTGGCGTCTTTTAGTAATGGAGGAACAAACATAAAAAAAATTAAAAAAAAAACAAGAAAAAAAATTGAGAACCTCTTCCTTTTTTTGAAGTCGGTTAAAAACAACGATAAAGTTTGCTCAATGCATTTCAAACTCAAACATATCAAACCTTTTTCAGCTTTATAATATTAAATTAAATACATAAACTTTTTCAGTATTTTACTAAGAAACAGTTGTAAAAATTATCCTGCCGGTCCTATAATTTGTTTATATAATTTACTAAGCATAGCTTAATGCTATCAAAATAATCAATAAGAAAATATTTATTTAATAATATGTTTATCAAAGAACATCAAAATTTTGAGCAAATATACCTAGGATATATATATTATTGTACGAGTTTCTGAACGTTGTTTTGACTCTGTGTTGGGACCATAGACAAAAGACTGGTCCTAGCAAGGGTCAACCTAAGAGAATGGGGTTTACTACTAACAAAAACCCGAATATATTCAAATTATTCAAATTCAAATTATTTATTAATTGTTTGTTACAGGTGTATATTGATTGAATAATTTTCTTTCTCTTTCTTTTTCTATCGAAGTGAAAAAGATAATAGAACTAACGTCTTTCTTCAGACCCCGCGCACGCTGAAATGACATTAAGGACTTTTAAATTTGAAAGTAATTTTTCTCTTGCTCGAAGCCAAATAGAGTGTTGCTCACTATTTCCACACAACAAAGATCGTCTCACTCACCATCTTTGGCCAGTTTGGCGCGAATAATTATAATTACACTCCCCTATTGTGTAAAGGATAAGTGTTTTTTTTTCATAACTGTGTGTTTACAGAAATTTCAGCAATTGAATTTAGTAGCTTCTTGTTATAAATAAATGATTTGATTGAGTCGATTTAATGACTGAATCAAAAGTTGAGAACAAAAGCATTTTATTGGCATGCCTCACGAGCCCACACCGCATACGGGCCCTGAATTGGGTTGAGTGGACATACAACACTAATTTTATGTACGCAGAGTGTTGATTTATTCATACTTCATAATTTTACCTTCTGTTCTTCAGTTCTGTTGCTCACACGATTAGTAGGCGCCGCCGCTTATTATTATACGTTATTAAAAACAACTTTAAAAAGGAAAAATCAATCGTGTATAACCGTGATCTGGTTTTCATTTAAATATTTTTAAGTCCTTATTTATTTAGAGGACATGTCATATCTTAAACACAACAATACATGTTTGCTAGTGCCCATTTTGTCAAATTATCACTTTTACTTCTCATTTTGTACGTAAATTATTACGTAACGTACATAACAAAACATCAAGCCTATATTACCCAGATGGGTATAGCAGAGGTGTATCACACCCACACTTCACTCATTTATCGCTGCTATTGAGAATTCCCTGACGGAAGAATCCTAAATAACAGTTGTAGCCACCCGTATCCTAAATATAATTTTTCGGAAATCAAACCCTGGTGGTGAGAGGCACATACGATAACCACGACAGCAGCGAGGAAGTGAATGTAAATCAAATATTTTTTGTGACATGCATTTTAGATATGATTGTCTAAAAAAACGGATAAAAACTTAATAAAGTATAAAAATTAAAGTTACTACCCGATTACGAATGTATGCAAGTAGGCCGGTCGGTAGTGTTACCCTTAATTATGATTATATTAGAATTGCGTTACGCGATCGATAGTATGGGTACATTTTATACATAGTACCTTCAGAAATGAACTTTATGATTTTTTTAAACTATTGCAAGTATTGTTAAAAAATTGATCGTTTATTTGATGTGAGTCGTGGTGGAAGCACGAGCATTCAAGGTTCGATTCGTCAATGAAACCGTATAAGCAATGAGAACTGAAACTCTTACAATGACGGTTGCTGAACTCATTACACACGTCATATCTATTCGCGCGTCTTTAAATATGGTTATGGCCTTAATTAGGAGGGTTTTTGTGTAATTTATGTATATTCTGTTTGGCGTGATGGTGCTACTCATTATAATTAATGGATTACATATTATATACATATAAAGACATAGTTTTAGTTAGTTATAATGCTACTCTAAGGTCAATTGTAAAAACTCAAGCCAAGAAAGCCTTAATATCGAATCGTGATAATAATGAAAATTGATGAACACTGTAATAACTATTACAAACATCAATGACAGCACTCAGATAAATATTTATCTCATGAGTCTGTTCGGCTATCTTGATTTAAATATATTATTTAAATATTAATATTATCCATTAAAGTTCGATGATATACCTTAAAGACGTTAATCAACTACAATATTATGGTTCCCGTGACTGTAATATCAGGTATGCACGATTTTACACCTTCACTGCGGAGTAATTCGTAATGCCATGGAACTTTCTTCATCTATTTTTACCCATTTCTAGCTATAAGAACTTTCTAACTTGATTTGATAATTTTATTGTAAATATAGCATTAATTAAGCACCTTAATCACCATATTACACCTACCCGACGGAGGTGATAAGCGCTAGAAAAGCAAAGATTTTTTTGAAGACCTATTTAACAAGATACATCAGTGATGTGGTAGATATTTCAAATAATAAATTATAATATTAACAAGTCAAAACAATGTATTACTATTAACTATTTTTAAATTTTATGACACTTTGAGTATTAAAAAAAGGGTTTTTCCCGGTAATTGTTGCGCGACAACAGACTCTCCTGTATTTATTGCCACAAACTTGCCCATTGATAAAAACAGAATTTCATTGGGCATAAAACGGGAGTTTTAAAACCGATTTTATTGAACTATACGACATCATGAATTACACAACAATTTTAATGTATCAACCTTTGTATGTGTGTGATATATAATTCAATTCAATTCAATTTATTTCAAATTAGGTGTGCATACAAAATTACATTTAAATAGCAAGACAACCAATGACTTAATATCTAAGATAGTATACACATTACAATTGTGTGTTGTTAAGTGGATGCCTACACTAGGAAAACCTGCGTTGTAGGTCACCCAACATTTTATTTGACAAGATGGATGTGGACGTGTACATTCCAGAGAAAACAAGAATCATGCTCCATGCTTAAACAAGTAATAGGTATCTATAATATTTAATATTTGAATGCAAGGATTCAAAAAAATAATTAAAAATTACATGTATCTATAGTACCTACTAACATTAATTTAGTAACATGTTCAATATCTATATATAATAAAGAAATAATAATAAAATATTGAATAATATCAGATAATATTGCCATAGCACATTGTATTCTTTTTTTCTACTTTACTTATTTCTTGATTATGGTTGAGTTAACCACTATATACCTATTTTGAGAGATTTTTCAACGATAAGGCGAAAATTCACCTCTTATAATAGCAGCCCTGATATAAATATATTCATGTTCCAATGCTGGGCACGGGCCTTTTCTCATGACAAGAAGAGTTATGCTATAGTCTACCACGCGGCTCAAGTGCGAATGGGTAGACTTCACAGTCACACACCCTGCAGAAAATTCGCCTCATCGTTACCCCTAATTAATCATTTAAATAAGCGTAATTAATTTATGGCAACTATAATAATTTCCTGTTAGTTGACGAGTTCATATAGAACTTGTTATTTCTCATATCAAAATGGGACGGATTTTATTCATTCATGATTTTTCTTGCGCTTTTATGGTTTCATAACAGCTAATTGAAGGGTAAGTTTTATCATTTTGAAATAAGTATCTGGTATACCTACATCTGTTATTTTAATCTGATATGCAATGTGTGCAGATTACTTGAGGAATGCTATAGGACCATGTTAAGCTATGATTATGTGAATAGTGTCAGCCATATGTAATGGTAAGACATGCATGTGATATGGCGAAGGTCTAGTTTTTGTAGTCATCGCCATCGGCCAGGTGCCTGGCTAGCCCAGTGTGCTGCACTCGCCAGCGCCACCTATCGCGGGCTCGGCGCATCGCCGCACGCACACAGCCGCACGCGCATCAATCTGGGCGCCACACATCGCCGTGACACCCGTGACATCACTTAACTTTCAATGTATACGTACTGAACAAGATCGACAATAAACTGCCCACTACCACCAGATCCGTCCTGCCTCCCGGGCGTCAACCCATGGCATCCCATAGAGAGGAAAGCAGGCACAGGCCCACAGCTCAGGTTTCGCTGGACGGGCGCACAATGAGCGGGCTCGAGTGCTGGCCGTGCAAGTGAGTGCCATTGTTTTTCATGTGGCGCGTTTTTTCTCTGCGTTTCGGCGGCAAACGTCGGCCAATGGCGAACCCGCACCGCGCTTATTGGTGCACGCGGCGGGGGCGGCGGCGGCGGTGCGGCGCGACGACGCCCGACCGCCGCCGATGGTACTCGCGATGTTTGTTTTTAGAATGTGGCCGTTTTCAAAAATGTAATGGTGTTCCATTACACACAACTAGTTTCTGCAACACGTTCTTATGTACTCCTATATTATACCTGATACACCACACCCACACACACCTACCGCCTCGGCGCTCGGTTTGATCGACAACTGTCTAAATAGCTGGAATTACCGCAATCACTAGCGGCAATTACCGCCTCATTCAATGATAATTTATAAATCTCCCGGTTACGCACCTACTCTCATTAGTGCTTTAATGTAGCGATAATTACATTATAAATAGCACTGTATTTGTGCGATCTAATTACAGAAGAAGATATTTTAGTCGACACCCGCGAGTAGGACGCGATAATTGGCATAACTGTTTAGGTAGCACAGTTGCATGTGTGTAATGGCGTAATTGAAGTAAACGGTGCAATTGTAATTATTTCTGGCTAAAAACAGTATATTTACTAACTAGGTTAAAATTACATTTATGTAGAGCTAACTCTACCGGTAGCAAAACTGAAAAGTGAAGAAATCAAAATAGGAACATGTGGTAGTCAATTACTCATGAAACTTATCTATGAGTACCGTAGATAACTAGGCAGACATAATGTGGTAGGCATTCGTTACTCCAGTGCTTCGCAAAGTTTTCAGGTAGAAACTTCCAGCGCTCACTTCTTAAAAAAATAATCCTGCTATGCTAGACTTGTGACAGCAAAGGCACTTAGGCGCCACTTCGTAGATGAAATAAAATGATTAAAAAAGTCGGCGCTTTGTTATTGTGGAATAAGTCTGTGGCCGGAGTGAGTGCTCCCTGGTTCTTGACAACCAAGACAATCAGATGCCACTGCACCCTTTAAATCTCATTCTCTCCTATTTGTGTTTTCTTCTCCGCAACAGTCAAAAGGTTTGCAGTTCACTGCTCTACTGTAGGTGATGCAGAGAATACAGTGGCAGAAGTTAAAGGTTTTACGGTTTTAAAGTTATTCGCATCTTCATATCAAACTAGAATCGAGTAAAGTAAGATTATTCACACATAAATTAAATCTCCATAGTCTAACTGCTACAAGGTTTTGCATAAATACACTTTTATCATGGTTTATTTTTCAATTGCAACAATGAAAAATATTATAATGATCTATTGATATGATTTTTACGAGAATAAACGCGATTCAATTTATTAACCTTTCGGCTATTTGCTTGACGTTTCGACAAGGTTGCACTTTGTCATGGTCGCAAGCAATCTCTGTCAGGTCTGGTCAATCGTCATGTCATACATAGTTAGGTACTATCACTAAACTAATTACGTAACTCATTTACCACCAATATATACATCAATATGTTAATGGAAGCAACGGCACTCTTCACTTGACGACCATGTAATAAAGATCATTACTTGGTAAGTGTGTCGGGGTGCGGGGTGAAGCACGCGGGGGTGGGGGGTAGTACAAAGGAGACAATTACACGGCACAGGTGTCGAGTGGACGCGCATACGAATTGCAAACGAACCCGCGGGTAATGAGCGCCATCTCACCCCCACCTACATATTCTGGATGACAAAACGCAACGTGACGGGCTACGGTAGACAAGAAAGATAGAACAGTTCTATTGCCGTGGGTTACGATAAAAATATAGTAGTAGTCTGACGGCTGCTAGCGTCATTACAAATCTTGAATAAGTGCTACTACAATAAAAGCATCCCTGCCTGGATAAAGGCAAAATCAATTCCATTTTTCTACAACTTAAGATGCTGTCAGTCGACATAAAGTCAGCGTAATAATTATGGTACTCTTGTAATTCGACTTTGTCATTAACAAATCGATAATTGTCAATTTCAAGGGTTATAATAACTTAACTCGGTAAGTTTGGCTTTGCCGTATTGAATAAGTCCTCGTGGTGTGCGCAAGAGCCGTGGTAGTCCACGGGTTGAAGGAGTGTTCTAGCGAGGGTCGAGGGGTCGCGGGGTGGGGTGAGCGAGGGGTGGTGAGCGGTCGGTAACACTGAGGACACTCCGCAATATTAAGTTTGTTTTGTGTCGCGAAGGGCGCGCCTCATTTCAATGCGAAAGACTCGCGCTGCTCCTTAAGCAGGGTTGATACTTTACTCGTACTTTATCGGACAACATCTTTTAGCTCACCTGGAGTTTTAATGTTCCTATGTACCCTGGAGTTTTTATGTACCCTATTCAGCCAATTAGACTTATGAGGGCTGGGTTTATTTCTTAAATAATCATCGGTATCTGTTGTATGTACCATTAAGAAGCTTAATCTAAATCTTGGTGCTATTGCCGACAGTTACAGTATCGTCTTTTTCTCCAATTTCACTTTATCCCCAAAACTTAAATAAATTATATTACAGGCATTATTTCCAGGCGGTATCAACCCTGGGAAAATGGTCTCGTGATGTTGAGTTAGGGGTGCTGCACTCAATCGAGGTGTTATTTTTATTTGCTGTTGTAGAGTGCCAACACCCTCCTCCCCCCCTCTCACCGGCTCCAAAACCGAACCGCCTCTCAAAGGCCCTCGTTACGTTCAAACAAGACTTAACAAGTATTGTGTACTGTTTGCTCTTCAACAACGAGATGTTCCGATTTCAGTGGGCTCGTGAAAGTGTATCTACTTTTTGAGAATTCGTAGCTAAACAGTCAGAACTGAGACGAGTAGATTCCAGTAGGTTCACTTCCTAATACCTGTACAGATTAGTAGATAAATCTTCTTGAGAAATTATCTTCAATTTTTCATTCATCTTCATGTTCTTGCTAAAAAAGATTAAATTGTGTAAATGCAATTACTTCACCTATTTATAGTCTAATGTATAAAAATCAAAACAAATAAATCAAATTGAAGGGTCTATTTTTAACGTCAAAATAAGAATGTTTTTTTCAGTTGATATTTCAGATTTAGTTATGGTTATTTGCACGACACCTTTGCCTTAAATACTATTTATACATTTGTTGTCTGTCTGACTGTTTGTATTGGCTAATCTTCTAAGCAGCTGGACCGATTTCGATAAAATTTTAGATTCAGGTAACTGACTACAAGGCGCGTAACAAAGGCTACTTTTAATTGATTTATCCACCATATAGACGGGATTATCTAGGAAGCTACGGATTTAAAAAAATATTTTAGCGTTAAATAGTCTAATTTAATAAATAAACTCAATAGAAGATTTTAAGCAAGCAAGCTGTATAGCTTATCGTGGGTCAAAGTGCGGTATCAGCAACTACTTAATAATGAGAAATAATAAGTGAAGCTTCAAAATTTATACTTTATCGTCAAAATTACTAACTCAGCCACGGGTTAGGTTAGGTTAGGTTGCTGACTTAGTAATTTAGAAGGCAACATACATTTTTGGGGGCGAATAATGGTATTAAAAAGAAGCCTGTTTAAATAGCACCCCTTAATAATAACAAATTAAACGAACGAAGTCGCGGGCGAAAGCTAGTCTAATGTCTAAAAGTGGAGACTTAGTTGTATCCATAACCACCTAACACCCTGAGAGTGTCGACCACACAGGAGAACGGTCCGCGTGCGATAAGATACCATCAGCAATAAAGATAGTGGCGTGTGAGGCCGCAGCGCCGGACGCTGTGTCGTGAGTGCGCGACGACGCTTATGCACGACGCATGGCTCACCATGGGAACAGGAGTCCCCATACTGACTGTACTATCTTCACAACACGGATTTTTTTAAGGTTAAAGATCCCACACCGTCATGGTTATGCACAACTCCAGTGTTATTGTGTAGTCTCCCAATGGAGGCTCAAAATACATAACACTGCAAATTGATTTGCAGAGCAGATGATTTTATAGATGAGATGGAGAGTAGTCGAACAATCAAAGGTTAACAGAGTTCTGCGCACTCCTTTGCTATCGCTTATTAAGTGTCTGCTCGTGCTAAGACTCCATATTCATCCTTATTAATGACATAAAAGAAAACAATGAAATGATGGCACGCGCTCGACATGCAACCGCGAGCTTCAACCCTCGACTCGTGTTCAATTGTCAATTCAAAGAATTAAAACAATCACGTTCGCTTGTTTGTGATGCAAATCTGATCTCTGTTCCCGAGCACTCCCGAAGTGTCCCGACGTCACCCGATGGACTCGACCTCGACACTTCCACTACTCTACTGTCTGCTTCAACCAGGTTTTTACATAATAATAGACGCATTAATTGGACGACGTCACTTTCAACAACAACAAATCTGCTTTTCTGTTTCGACGATTTTCACTGCAATTATGCTTAAATAAAAGGAATCAAAACATATCATGACAAAAAAATTACAGCATGCATTAAGAAAGTTGTTCTGTTAAAGATGATGATGAAAACATCCTGAAAAATAAATTAAGAAAATAAGATATGTAGCGTTGGACCACAATTTAAATTGTTACTATTAGTTACACAATCTGAATCTGACGCTTACAACGAGGCAAATCTTATTTGTACAAGTAATTATCAGATAAATAATTATGAAAGTATATCTAGTAAAATCATGTATTATTAAAATCGATCCCTATAAAAACTGTATGGTTCTAAAAAAAATAACTCAAACAACATTAAAATTAAAACTGCTAAAAATAATGTTAAAGGTCTTTTAGTCATTTAACAAAAGCGGCATCCCGTCGAGATCCAATAATTGCACCAAAATCGATAGAAAACGATTATGCAAACTTTTCATTGAAGTCCCAATAAACAATATTGTGTGTGCGGTGACGGGTGTCAATCAATCGGAATTGCGTTCGGGGCGCGTGTCACTAATGAATCGTTTGTCAATACGCGCGGGCCCAAGCAAACAACAGCTTTAAGCCGGACGCCCGGACTACGCGCGTAGTCGACGTGGGATCGAGGCGTTTCGTGGCGTAGCCCGGCGGGAGGCGCGGCTGCCTCGGAAGGACGCGGGAAGGGTTGCTATAATGCCATTAAACCAATACCCTAATGATCCGTTATACGTCAATATTCCTAAACACTATTCAATACAATCCTTTGTTGTAGTTGTGTGCGAATTTCTTTGTACTGCTTTTCTTTAATTAAGCTCAAATTACAGAACACAAATTAAAATTAATTAATAAAATAATAAATATCTCACTTGCAAGCGCCTGTTTCATCCCAGTACGAGACATACAAGTGGTAACATAGCACTTGCAATTTTTAAAAATGAACTAACAATTCGATGCATCTGCCCATCGCTTCCTTAAGATTCAATCCCGTTTAGACAAAAGTCTGGGCTTCGGCAGTTTCAGTTCAGAGAATTTCCAATAACGTTATTCTGAATATTTTCCTTTTATCAATTCAATATATTGGCACATTGTAAAAACAAACAATCGTCTTAGTTTTTAATTTGTCCCGGGACAACGGTCGTGGGCGGGGTGCGGTAATCCCGGCCGGGCAATAAGCCGGGATCGTGTAATGAAAACTGTCGCGAGCAAACAACCCGATAGATGTCGTGCTAAATTAAACTATTTCGCGAATACATTAGCAGTTGACACGGAGACGGGACGGGACTCCGGGCGGGTGCTGTGGGACCCGCACTCAATGGTCGGACAACCTTATATTAGACGTTCATTAGTTTCGGCTATATAATTTGTTTTCTTTGACCCTTATTGCGAACAATTATGGGATATCCGCAGTCAAGTGAGCCGTTGCCAGGATAACCTAGAGAGGCTAGCTAGGCCGAACATGCCGTCTGCGGAAACGGTGCGAGGCCCCAAACAATGTTTCACCTTGCCCCCTATGTTCCACCATCTGCACCGTAGACGATCGGTGCAACGACGACGACGCTGTTTTTGAGGCTAAGTTCTGGACAAACAAAATTTTAAAATTGATTGAAATTATTTTTTCATCTAAATGTATGCATTTTAATGTAATTTATTACGATTGCCTGTTAAACCTATTTATGTCGTAAAAAAAGTGACGCAATTTTCCTTACCCACAGCTTACATTGTACACAATTCAATTCACAAGACAAAAAAACTTGTTTCCACCTGATTACTTAGTCAATTAGTTAGTAATGTATGGGTGAATTTACATGTATCAGGCTTCTCGTGATCGCTTTCCTCCAATGACCAGTACTGGTGACGCGGACCGAAGCATTTCCATATGCGTTACCGTTGCATGTGAATCCTATTCTATAAACGTGAATAATTGTATGTTTGCTTGTTTGTATGTAAAAAAGGACCTGACTTAGCATTTAATATATGTTCCTGTAATATTGAAGAAAATGCATGGATCATGGACAGTGGTGCTTCTGCACACATGACATTTAAAAAAGATTTTATGTCACTGAAAAGTGAGAGCGCAGTGAACTGCATGATGTGTTATATGACCCAAGTTTAAGCAGAAACTCATTTTCAGAAGGCGTTGTAGTATGAAAATGTTACTTAATAGAAATGAAAACGCAAGCTACCGTGTAAAAAAATATGAACTTATGTTTTTGCTAGATAGAAAAACGCCAGGTACCTGGAGACCGAGTCTTGCTTGGACACAATAAACATGACGTTGTTATAATAATATGCACCTTTTCTAGGTAATAGAAATATTGAAAACTAAATACTCTTATTCAATGCTATTATTTAACCTTATACTTAATTACGTATTCACTTCAAATTGAAAAAAAAATCCTAAAAATAAAAACTTTTCACAGCGAACGTGATATGTACTGGCAATAATGGAAATAATAAAAAAATACCCTGTTAAAAGGAAAATGAAGCAATCACTGCAGATAAAAAACAAGAGCACTCACAAACATCACAGATTTATGAGCTCACTTGCGATGAAATCACTTGATTTATGACATAGTTCTGAGACACAGTTATTAGCACTAGATTACACACAAATTACTCTGCACTATCGTGAGACCTTTTTCTAATTTAACAACAGGCTAATAAATTCTTAGATGTAACGTAAATTATTAAAAACAAAATAAGTACAAACTTAAGGATTATTGCAATAGAAAAACCGGCATCCGAAAAGTTAAACCGCATCTGAAACTATTTGGGTGCAGTTATGTGTATGTTTTTTTTAGTCCGAAGTTATTAACCAAACAATCGTAATACGCTTTGATTCATTTGTCTTAACATTTATTAACGTAACAAAAAGTTGTGTTAATCAGAAAGTCACTAAACCGAATAGATATGTATAGACGCTGACGTAGTGCTGGTTTCTGCCGTCTGAAAACTCGGTGGTCAGTCAGTCACATCACTTGCACTTTTGTGATTCTGTAAGCTCATATATTGAAATCATGGTGTTTGGTAATTAAAAGGCGTCGGTGCGCGAGCCCCCGTGTCAAACACAGCGCAAATAAACAAACGCACACTCCGCGTTATGATCGCCTCGCCGCCTCTCTTGTGCAATGCCCCATGTCACATGCGCCCCGAACAAACTCATTTAACAGACATTAAGTCCACTCAATAAAAATATATTACATCACAACTTCCTCTCCTCTATCTTTCGGTTTATTAACCCCACGTAAATAACCGATGTGCAAAATTTGATGGATTGATTTTAATTTGATTAATCTAAGCCCCGGTTATTCAAATCATTGTAATTAGTATAATTTAGTATTATTTATGATTTACTAGCTGACCCGGCGAACTTCGTACCGCCTTAGCGTAAATTTGATGCACTACTTTATTTTGTATAGCTGACCTATCTTATGTATGCGTACCTATTCAATTTGAACTGGAATCTATAATATCCTCTATATAAAAATGAATACCTATTTCCCTGGTCACGTCATACCTGAGAAGGACTTTACTAATTTTATTAAATAAAAAACAAAATATATATTTTCACAGCTCGCGGTTATGTCTGAGGTGTCATAGATCACCACAGAGTTTTTTGTTTTAAATTGAATGACGTTGACATTCGTAACGCGCTTTTTTTTAAATATGCAGAATTAAATATATATTTTCAATCTTTCTGAGAGATTTCCTTAATTTTTTTTCCGTAAGAACCTTGTACAGAGTATTAAAAAACTACAAAAACAAAATCAGCCAAATCGGTCAAGCCGTTTTCATGCTATGTCGTGACAACGGAAAACGGGTTTCATTTTTATATATTTTATTTCCGTAAGAACCTTGTACAGAGTATTAGAAAACAACAAAAAAAAATCAACCAAATCGGTCAAGACGTTTTCATGCTATGTCGTGACAACGGAAAACGGGTTTTATTTTTAAATATTTTTTTCCGTAAGAACCTTGTACAGAGTATTAGAAAACTATAAAAAAAAATCAGCCAAATCGGTCAAGCCGTTTTCATGCTATGTCGTGACAACGGAAAACGGGTTTCATTTTTATATATATAGCTTTGTTTGTTCAAGCGCCTCCTGGAGCCTATAAAAATAAATGATTTGAATTTTAATTTGAATTTGATGCATTCTTCAAAATTGACGATCAACCTAATTAAATAAAAATAAAATATAAATATATAATAAAAATTAAATTAGGGATGTAATACATAAATAAAACATATACCAGTTTTTAAGTTAAACCTCTAGCTACACAACTGCGAAAACCGCATTCAACACCATGCAGTATTACGATGCAGTAGTACGAACAGACAGACAGACAAAAATCGACTACTGTTATAAAGACTGCATGATACCTTAAAAAAAATTAAACAATTTTAAATTTTATTATATGTATAGATTTTTAAAACTAATTAAAGAAATACCTAACTATGCATCAAATAAAATAATAATAAAAAAAGAGAAATAATAAGTGAAGCTTCAAAATTTATACTTTATCGTCAAAATTACTAACTCAGCCACGGGTTAGGTTAGGTTAGGTTGCTGACTTAGTAATTTAGAAGGCAACATACATTTTTGGGGGCGAATAATGGTATTAAAAAGAAGCCTGTTTAAATAGCACCCATAAAAAAATATTAAAAAATCCAGGTGTCAAATATTACGTCCGCATCGATGTCGACCGCAGTTAACGTGCCCAGAAGGCTAGCGGCATTGCCTCGTTGTATGGCAATGCTGATCCTTTGTCCAAAGTAGAAGCCAGCCTTTTGGTCACGTGAAGAGTCAACTAATCCTTTTGTAATCTCTTTAAAAAGAAATCGAGCGGGAGGATCCCACGGTCCGAGCGTCTCGACCCCAAACGGCTCAAATACATAATTCCCAATTAGATTATTGTATTTGCGCCACTTGAGAGTCTCCGCTGAAGCAGCAGCAGCGCCGGCACAAGCTGATGTGCTTGGAAGGTGTGATGACACGAGGGTGTCGACGCACGTTGCGTCCTTGTATTTGTATAGATAACTGTTTCTACGGAGATGCCGTTTTCAGTTAAGATAAAATCTCAACAGACCACAGACTGCAAATGGGATGCGGACTAGTGAACTTTGGCTCAAGCAAACAGGTCTTCAATGAAAATAATAAATTACATTTGTATATAATACAACCGGCAGGTTTAAGAATTCAATTCTATTGCAAATAATTTTAACTAAATAATATCACAACACTCTGCAAGAAAGTGGCGAGCAACTAATAAACTTTATTACCAAAATATATTATTGTTTATTAGTATCCTGTCATAAAGATTGTTATCGCCTGTTCCAGTAAGTGAACTGACACTTTTTATGAGGTGTGGAGCAGCAGCACGTATGCGATAAATCTGCGCAGTGACTGCGAAGGATCATCGATGGGAGATGCTATCTCTCTGTTCCACAGAAATGGCGCGCTTGAGCCGAGCACCTGTGCGTGACCTCGCTGCCACAAATCATAACAAATGTCCCGGGCCTGGAGGCACTCTTTGAGAGATTGGCTCCGGCCGTGCGCACCATTGTCCAGGAGATCTGTTTCTAACATTGTGTAACAAGATTTATGTGGGAGCGGCTGCCAATAGATAATGTACTATATAAATCCGCAGCAGTAATTAGCTGAACGAGTCGTTGGTATGGCGAGCACGCTATTTTCGCACGACTTGGCTACCGTCCAGCTTCCCATTCTTATGTACCTTTGTATGCCATTAGTCAGGACTTGTGTATGTGTTATGTACTGCGTGACAGGATGCTATAGTTCTCAGTCATGTTTAACTTTGCAAGTCAATTTGTCACACTGGGACATTCATTTACACATTTACATTGGGTTTGGTTTTTTTCAAGCATTGTACAGGTAGCATTGGCTGCGTACATCATAAAAGTGTCATTTCATTTGTCTCAGCGATGGGTGATTGATGTTTAGTGATCTCATACCATAGACATCTTTTGGAGACCCATAGATGTTTGCGCGATGTATGCATAACGTGACTATATATTTTTTGACCCGAAAGGAGACATTGGATATTGCTCCAATAGGTCTCGTTAGGAAGGGAGGGCGCTACTTGTTTATAGTAATGTCGGCAATAATGAAGATATGGCACTGAAGTGTATTCGTCGCCAAGAATGTGGACGCGTCGTAGGCGCCGCCTTCTTTACGCATTTTCTTTAAAACGAAAGAAACCGAACCGAAGTAAAAGTCTATAATGGAAGACATTTTACGAGTGTTCCGTCCTGGCAAGGCCACGGCTCGTACGAGGTCTAAAGTATATCTCACGACTGTGAAAGTTCGTACCAATGTAAACCAGAGAGTGAAAAGACGTACCTACCCATAGATTTTCTCGAATTATAGTGCATTTTTGTGTGTGAGAGCGCTTGAATACAGCTAAAAGCCACAACTTTAAAGAATGATAAGTGTCTGAGATTACTGTACTTTTTATATTCTACAAACATTAGCCCGCGACTTCGTCCGCGTGGAATTCTAAATGACCATGCTATTTCCTACAAAATTGAGGAACTTCTCTCATAAACTTTCAACAAGAAATTTACCCCCTTGAGGAGTGGAATTTAAAAAAAAACATCATGACAGACAGACAGACAGACAAAATTCTCAAAAATATTTTTTTGGTTCTACTAGTGTTATAAAGACGCCTCGTATTAAAAATCTTAAATAATTTCAATGTACAGACATGGCAAATTTACCTTTTTATTAAAATATGTATAAATTCGTCAGGCCTGCTTGTGATAAGCAATACCTAGTAAATAAACCATTTTTTTTTTTTTAATATTTACATTCATGTTATTAGCAGTTGTTAAAATATAACGACTGCTATTATAATTATGATAACAATGACTTGACAACCAATTTTTAATTATACAAATAAACGTAGGTGTTTATTGATTGTTTTTTGTGTTTAATTACTGGCAGGCAGCTATTAAAAATAAAAATATAAAAAAAATGCCAAACCCGTACATTGACGATAATTGTGACCTGAAAAGGAGGCAAGTGAACCTAATCTAGGCCATGGGCTGTAGTTTAGTAGTTACCAATTACCATCAGGTGGACTATACGTTCATTCGCTACATACGTAAATCGAATCCTTACGCCAAGGAAGCGCCAAAGGTACCGATTTCTTTACGCATTTGAAACCAAAGCATAATATGTATATCGATATTTCCCAAAACGGGTCATTTTCACAACGGTTCGCCATAACAAGACATTTTGGCGTCCCGAAAACCCAAGACTCTTCTCGAGATTGTCCCGGATATTTACCGAAAAAACGGGACTGTCCCGTTCAAAACGGGACGTCTGGTCACGTTATGTATGCAGAGCGTATGCGCATGGCGTAGGTGTAGTGTAGGTACCCCGGGACACGGCGTTTTCTCATCTCATCAGTATGTGATCTACTTTGGCTTGCAGATGCCCGACGCCGCAGCCTCCTTGATATTCTTGTTTGTCAAATCAATCGTCTTACCTACGCACAACACAACACTCGACGACGCTTTATTTGTCTTTCAGTTTTCAAACAAATTTACATACTATTTGAGTAGATGAAGTCACGCACAGTCAGTGCAAAGATAATGCGACCCCCATAACCCGCCAAAAATATGCGAACCTAACATCAAAACTTCTCTCAATATACCAATTACCTATAATATTTATGCAGTCGTTGAAGAAATTAGAGTAGCTTCCATTTCTATTCCATGTCGTTGGTACCTACGCTCAACCTAAGCGGCACAGTATTAACCATTTCGTTGCACCTCGCCTGTCCATCTGACTTTACATCTCATTCATATTTTTTTTTTTTTTTTTTTTATTTATTTATTAGGCGCACAAAACACATTACAATCATGAAAAACTTTAAAAATAGATTATGTACAGTTCTGATCTGGATCGTAACTTAATACATATGTGCACACAGGAAAATCAGTATTGAAAACTCAAAAAGCTCTAACTACTGAAAATAATAAGGAAACAGTTACAATAGATAAATCAACAATTAGACATGATTATTATTTTGTTTGGATGCCTCAGATGCTTCTACAGCAGGGACTGACGCACCCAAACCAATACTTACATGGAGAATGTCTTTTAAATTATTTATAAACTTATTAAAGTGTTGTTCGAAAATATCAAGGCTTTTGTTAATTTTTACCAAATCATTATACTGCCGAGCCATTCTTGTAAGGGGATTATAATACGAAATATTATTTTTATATATTTGTAACGCAAAGAGGTTAGTGTCGTTGGACCTACGGGGACTGAATTTAATATTAAAACTAATTTGAGACAGCAATTCTGGTGAGTTAATAATGTTATGAATGATTTTATATAAATAAACTAAATCAAAATATATGCGTCTGGTTTCAAGTTTCTGGACGTTATACTTGCCAAGTCTGCCCTGATAATCCAATTGTGACCGACCTGGGCTTTGACGATAATTGAGGATTCTGAGAAATTTTCTCTGAACGCGCTCAATTTCGTCAATGTGTATTTTATAGTTAGGTGACCATATGGGACTACCATATTCTAATGTACTTCTAACTAGGGAATAAAAAAGATACAAGCTGCTTTGAGGTTTTCTGAATGGCTTTGTAGATCTTAAAACAAATACAAGGAGTCGATTAGCTCTGAGTATAATATGACTATAATGAGCGCGAAATGAGAGTTTATCGTCAAAAATAATACCTAAGTCCTTCGCAACATTTGATCGATTAAGTACATGACCTTCAACATTGTAGTCACAAGTGATTTTATTGCGTTTGTTGGTAAACAATATAATAAAACATTTATTAATATTTAAGTACATGTTGTTAACTTTACACCAAGTCGATACAGTATTTATATCCTGTTAAAGAGCAACACAGTCTTCTGGTTTTGAAATTAATTTAAAAATCTTTAAGTCGTCAGCATATAAAAGGCAATTACAGGACAGTTTATTGATCAAATCATTAATAAAAATTATGAAAAATAGGGGCCCAAGATGGGACCTTTGGGGTACCCCAGGAGAAATTATGGTCGGTAATGATACAAAGCCTTTTAATGCAACTAATTGCGTCCTACTATTAAGATAAGAACAGATCCATCGAAATAAGTTTCCGTGGATGCCATATGATGCTAGTTTTTGGCATAAAATGTAATGATTAACTTTGTCAAAAGCTTTTGAAATGATATAATAAATATATTGATCGCTATCCGCCACTTACGACACTTAAGTTACAGACAAGTACCTTTACGAAAGGGTTTCAGATAAGCACTTTAGGTTAGCTAAAATATTGTGTGGAATAAGTTCTTGTTCCTGCTGCTGTAACTACTTGATACTGTGGAAGCAGCTATCATATTTGAGATGTTATTCAATAAATATTTGTCTTTGAAAAATATCCTCATTAGTGAAATAGTGATAACATCAGAGAATACAACATTGATTGATTGTCTGTTGTCGAGCGATGTCCGACACATTATTCATGTGCTTCGGTTATTTCGCACGATTTGATCGTTTAGTGATTTCATCTAACTTCTACATAAATCATGCATAGTTTTAGCTCGTGGAATTACTCCGACAGAGCGTGATTTCCAGGAACCGCGATTGTTCGGGGAGGGTGAGAAATTACTGTTATTAAACAACTAATGGGGATGCCATCGACACCCCGAACCTCGCCAAAATTCGTGGAAGTGCCGACCTTCAGGTGAATCAAAAAACAGTAGTCCCGTTGCTACCTGCCACTATCTCATAGGTGAGATACATCGGCCCACTACACATGTAACGTTTATCTTATAAAAAGCTCTGTTTTTTACGCCGATACAATTGGTCCGATTTTTTGTTTTTGATGCGTGATTTAATTCCATATTAATATACACGCAGAGATTTTGTCTCAACGTGAATAATGATGAAACTGATGTATACATCGTGATTTATTCCAAGTTTTCAATGAATCGGCATTGTTATTTTTCTTTTATGTGCCAGTATTGTACCGGCTTTTAATGGTTTAAACAAAGCAGGCGATCGCGGGTCGGGCGATGCGGTGGCGCGGCGGCGCGGGCGCACGCACAAAGCATTCAGCACAATGCGTGACCCGACCTCATCTCACGCTACCACACTCAAAAAATAACGTCAACGAATCATATTTTGAAAAACCTTCGAAATACCTGCCACATTGTTTGGTGTGTGACAGGTACATACAATATCTCTGGTTGTTTAGATAAAAGCCGCGGGTGACTTATGGCGATGTCTGGGAATGATTTATTCACTGCCCACTACTGTTGCACTTCATAACAGCTTTGATTAACTGCGCTACTCCTTTCTCTGCGTCGATGATAAACCATCGTGCTATACAGACGATTCTTGTTCTATTTTTTTAAGCTTACCTTTGAGCTTCTTCTCCTTGACATGTTACCAGCTGAAGCAAAAATGTTTTCTAACGTACGCGTTTCTACTAACTTAAAATATAAATAATCGAAGAATCTTTTAAAACTGCTACGATGACACCATTACTTTCCTATGCAAAAAACATTAACTTCTCCAAACCACTGTCCTGCAAACAAAACTTGTGAGCTGAATTGGAATGGAAGCACTTCTTAATGAATAAGTTTCTGCTTAGAACAGATTGCATTATACTTCACGACTTATTTCGACGCGACTTTTAAAACATTTTGTAGCTATGTCCCCAAGCTACAGCCTTTACACGGGTTTAAAAGCATTAAAAAAAAAATTAATAAAAAAAATATATATTTTGATCCGCTTACCACACCGGCGCTCACCTGTCATTCTGTGTTTCCGTGCGAAAAGCCTTTGCACGCGGCGCTCCAATATCAAATAAATTTATTAGTTTTTAGTTCAATTTATTGTTACAATAGTTTTAGAAAGTTTTAAGTAATGAGTAAAAGAAAAAGTTCAAAGATTATGAGGTTAGAAGAGGATCTCTTAAGGCGTAACCGGCGCCGACGCCGACGCGTTTGTTTCACCGATTCGGATCCCGAAGAAGAAAATATTGGTTAGTAATCCAAATTAACTTTGATAGAATATGGTTATTAACGTACACATTTTATAAAATTTACAATTTACAATTGTTATCGTGGGTAGATTTTTTTCTCAATCGCAATGCGAAACGAGTTAACAACAGGTTTAGTCCACCTATTGGTATTTCACAATTACCTACCTACCTAATTAATTTTTCTGCAAAAAGCCTTGTGCTTTACGCAAATCAAGCGATGCGAGTTTACCACCAGGGTTCTCTCTGTCGCGATTTTAACCTTACATGGTGATGCGAACTGAGCAACAGGCTCTTTTCTGTCACGTCAAAGGATAGAACTCCTTAGTTCTATTCCTGTACATACAAGTGATGCGAAATGTATGAAATATGATCATGTCTTCACTCATACAATTATGTATGCATATCTACTACAGATTTCGGATCCACACGTGATGCGAGTGCACATCCCATGTACGAAGAGTACAATGATGAAGGCGCAAGTTCATCTGAGATGCCGTCCAAAACCCAATCCTCGACCGAGCCTACACCCACACCTGCAGCGGACACGTCATTGATCCATGTCACAACACCGCCTCAAACGGACACTGAGCCACAAGAATTACCCGAGGACCCGACATTAGATGAAGATATCCTTCAAATGTTAGGTGATGCTCCAAAGATAGACATCGAATTGGGACCTAATATTCATAAAGATATTGCTTCTCGCTGGCAGGATATATTATCCATAGGCCTATCTAAAGAAATAAAAGAAAAACTATTTAAAGATTACACAATTCCTGGTAACTGCAGCCTTCTTTTACCGCCTGTATTAAATGCGGAAGTTAAAGCGGCCATTCCTGACTCAATGGTAAAACGGGATGGAAAAATGTGTGAAAAACAAAAACAACTAGGTATAGCACTTGCTGCCTTGGGCCGAGCAGTAGACAAACTTGTATCCATGAGCTCATGCGCACCTATATTACAAAATATTAGTGACGCTAGCCGCCTCTTGGCAGATATACACCATAGTGAGACCACTATGAGGCGCAATTTTGCTATTTCTACCACTAATAACATTTTAAAAGAGACTTTACTAGAAACTAAACGAGATAACCATCTCTTTGGTTGTGATTTAACTGAAAAACTAAGATTAGCAAAAAGTATTCTAAAGTCAGGGGCAGAATTAAAGCAACAACGATCAAACAATAACAAATTTCATAAAAATATTTTTTATAAGAATAAACAGTCTTTAAACATGAGGGCCCAGCACCGGATACAGAGCCAGAGGAGAGGTTGCAACCAGGGCGCGACATACTCCGGCAACAACAGCCCACAGGCGTGGCGCCTCACGGTCCCACCACGCAACGACGGCTCCGCGGCGCTCGTCACCTACGCAGCGCCTCCGTCAGTCAGCGAGGATTTAGATAAGGTATATGCTGGTCGATTAAGTCACTTTACTTCTGCTTGGAAACAAATAAGCGACAGCAGCATTATTCACTCTTGGATAGTTGGGTATAAGATACCTTTAATATCTGTACCTATACGTCAAGGTTGTCCTAATACAATACCAAAATCAAAATTAGAACTAAAACATTTCCAAAGATGTATTAAAAATCTGTTGAATATTGGTGCTATTTCCATAAGTCAACATGAGCCCAATGAATTTATATCTAATGTGTTTTTAGCAAAAAAGCCAAACGGGGAGTACAGGTTTATATTAAACTTAAAATGTTTAAATAGGTTTGTTCGTACGTTTCATTTTAAAATGGAAGATTTCCGTACAGCAGCTAAACTAATAACAAAATATTGTTATATGGGCACTATCGACTTGAAAGATGCCTATTATTCCATTCCAATTCACGAGGAACATAAAAAATACCTAAAATTTATGTTCAATGGTATTTTGTACAAATTCAATTGTTTGCCCTTTGGGTTATCAACAGCACCCTTTGTGTTTACTAAATTAATAAGACCTGTAATGGAACATCTTCGGTCCCGTAATATGATTTTAGTTTCATATTTAGATGATTTCTTTTGTCTAGGAAGAAATTTTAATGAATGTCAAACAAACATTTCATATACTAAATACATGTTGAACAAATTAGGATTTATTATTAATTACAATAAAAGTCAAATGACTCCTACAATGGAATGCAAGTTCTTGGGATTCATGTTTAACTCAAACAGCATGCAATTAACATTACCAAATGAAAAAAGATTAAAAATTAAAATAGCTTTACAAAATTTTATGAAGTTAAAACAATGCAAACTGCGAGACTTTGCTAAGTTTTTAGGACTTTTATCATCAGCATGTCCTGCTATTGAATATACAAGGCTGTATACAAAGTCATTTGAACGATTTAAATACTTATCATTACTTCAAAATAGTTCTTACGAACAGAATGTCCAATTACCATATAGTTTTAGAGAGGATTTGGCATGGTGGATAAATCACATTGAGAATGGCTATTCTAAATTCAAGTTCACAGATTATAAAATAGTTTTATTTTCTGATGCTTCATGTTCAGGCTGGGGTGGGTTTTGTGACGGCCTCGAGGCGAATGGATTTTGGACTAAAGAGGAACAAAATATGCATATAAACACTTTAGAATTATTAGCAGCATTTTTTGTTTTAAAAATATTTTGCAAACGTTTACACAATTGTAATGTTCTACTTAGGATGGATAACGTTACAGCAATCGCAAGTATTAATAAGATGGGGAGTGTTCAATATCCACACTTAAATGACATTGCTAGATCCATATGGCAGTGGTGTGAAAACAGAAATATTATACTTCATGCCTCCTACATTAACACAGTTGATAACATTGAGGCTGATAGGCTATCACGAATCACTAACATAGACACTGAATGGGAGTTGAATAATGTAGCCTTCCAACAAATTGTTTTTATGTTTGGTTTACCCGAAATCGATTTATTTGCTAGTCGTGTTAATAAGAAATGTACAGACTACATTTCCTGGAAACCAGATCCAAATGCAATAGCAATTGATGCATTCACAATTTGTTGGTCGAAATATAAATTCTATGCTTTTCCTCCGTTCGCTATCATATTAAAAACTCTTCAAAAAATCATATATGACAAAGCAGAGGGCTTATTAGTAGTGCCACAGTGGCCAGCCCAAACCTGGTATCCCATATTTCAAAGACTCCTGGTCGATGATCCCATTTATTTCAACCCAAGTACCAATCTCTTAATTTCTCCTTTCAGGATACCTCACAGTCAACACAAGAATCTTACCCTGGTTGCAGGGAGGTTGTCCGGCAGGCTTTATTGAAGAAGGTATCTTCAAAAAACGCCATCGAAATAATTTTATCTTCATTATCCGATAACACATATAAGCAGTATGAAAGCTCTTATAAGCAGTGGTTTGAATATTGTAAAAAATTCCATTATGATTATTTATGCCCTGAAATACCTTTAGTGGTAGATTTTTTAACGGATATGTTTGAGAAGGGTGTGAAATATGGTACAATTAACTCCCACAAATCAGCACTTATGTTAATTATGGAACCAAAAACTGATTCTGATATTATAAAAAGATTTATGAGGGGAGTGTTTCGGTTGAGACCGACACTTCCGAAATATAACTATACATGGAATCCAAATCAAGTATTAGACTTTTTATCTCAATTGGGTCCTAATGAAAGTCTTAGTGTAGAAATACTTACCAAGAAAACACTCACATTGCTGGCATTAGTAACGGCACACCGTGTGCAAACATTTGCATCTATTGAAATAGATAATATAAAACTCCGGGAACCTGCTGAAATATTAATAGAGATCCCCTGTCTCATTAAAACATCAAAACCAAACTCGGTTCAGCCACTCTTAAGATTACCTTTTTATGATACCAGGCCAGAGATATGTCCTGCTCGTTCCTTATCATGCTACTTAGAAAGGACTCGACAGCATAGATCCTATTCAAAAAACTTATTTATTAGTTATAGAAAACCCTTTGGGGTAGTTACAAGCCAAACACTTAGTAACTGGATCAGAGATATCTTGCAGAAGAGCGGCGTAGACGTGTCCGTGTTTAGTGCACATAGCACGCGCCATGCCGCTACATCGGCTGCCAGCAGAGCCGGGGTTAGCTTAGAGGTAATTAGAAAGACTGCCGGCTGGGCAGAATCTTCCATGTCGTTTGCTAGATTCTACAATAGAGAAATAATTGATGATTGTAATACATTTGCACAGACCATGTTGTCTAGGTCAGGGCAATAAATTTAATAGGTAATACTCACCATCGGTGTGTAAGGGTAATAATTTAGGTACCTAGTAAATTATTAAACTATAATATAAATGTGATTATACCATCAACTGTTTTATTTATTTATATGGCTAAATACATTTCTCTAAACATCCTACAAAATTTTTTAAAAGTCGCGTCGAAATAAGTCGTGAAGTATAATTGATGATCAAACGAACTTACCTGTACGTGAAGTTCGATCATAATTATACGAACGACTTATTTCGACGCGACTTACTCATCACCCTCCCAGACAAACCTATCAATTGAAGGTACATTAAGTATAGTAAGTATATATACCTATGGATACCCAACCCCAAAAATAAATAGAGGGGTACAATCACATCAGTAACATAAATACTCTACTTTAAACAGAATGACAGGTGAGCGCCGGTGTGGTAAGCGGATAAAAATATATATTTTTTTTTTAATGCTTTTAAACCCGTGTAAAGGCTGTAGCTTGGGGACATAGCTACAAAATGTTTTAAAAGTCGCGTCGAAATAAGTCGTTCGTATAATTATGATCGAACTTCACGTACAGGTAAGTTCGTTTGATCATCAATTATAACCTAAAAGGTTGTAAGTAGCTTATACCTTTTTATTTTATTTATTTGGGTAAATAAACAGTAACACAATACTTATTAATCTATGGTATGCTTACATATTATTTAACAATTGTGTCACCAACACCATTTACCACAGCTTACTAATAAAAACAAAAATAATAAGGTAAGAGTCATGCACGCGTATGAAATATAGAAAGTATATAAAATGATTTTAAGAGGATGCTAATTCTATTTTTAAATATACTGGGACGCGTTGCCATAATATAGACTGAATTAAATTCTTCTTCTTTTCTCTGATAATAACAGTTTTAATAACAGTACAAGTAAGCTCGCCAAATAACACATTGATTTTCAAGATTACGTCAGTCCACCAAGGATTTAATTTTATGCCGGCAGATAGGTCTTAGAATCGGCCTAATCAGTGATCTGAATCTGCCCGTAGATAGCTAGGAACTTAGGTGTATAGTGTTATAATTAAGCGAGGCTGCGGTAAATCAATGTTGTCTTACTATTGCTCATCTCGATCTGATTACATTAACGGAGCATCGACACCGAGCTGATGATACCTCATACTGAATTTCTTTAGTAATATTCATTCTAAAATTCAGATGTTGCGAACATAATAAGCTATGTACATCGTACGACGAACATTTTAGCTGTAATAGCATGTTCTAGTTTTTTGTAGTATTGCATAATAGTATAATTTTGTTTATATCCTCCATTCTCTAGAATCCATCACCTGAAACATTTAGCATATGTCGGGCATTGGTATCACTGTTCGGGTTTACTAAGTGTCACAGATGTCACAGCGACATTGTATCAGCTCTGTCGAGGGCCGGTGTTGGCAGCGGTAGTTAGCCGCGGCACATCTGTCATCCGGAGGGCGCGGGCTGGGGGTGTCGCAGTTACTGCCTAACTAACTATAAATTACAAGGTCACCAATTAAGATAACGCCACCATCCATACTCCTCCCTGATACTACTTAGTACTTACTACAGAGCTAATGACAATATAATATCCGTTACTGCAAGGAAATTGTGATATGTACAACCTAATGTGCTATCTAACGCTTCGACCAATCAATGGCAAAACTGCCTTATATCTAGTAAGAAGACTCTAGAGAGAAACAAAAATACAAATGGTCAATTGTTAACTAGCCCCGTTGAATATGAGGCAGTATCCATAACCACAATAAAGTAAAAATATCCGCGATATGAATGAACAATCGACAATACCCTGGGATTTAAAACAAGAACATGAGTTATTGAGGCGTATGGCGTATGGCAGTGGCGGTGTATGGTGCAGAGCTGGAGGGCCTGCAGGAGCCATAAGTTACGCATGTAGTGAGGGCGCTGGCGTCGGCGCGCGGATAAAGCAGCCGGCAAGAACAATGGCCGGTCAATACGGTAGCCGCCATTTGCATATCGCGCATCGACTCCTGCGCCGAGAGACCGAGAGCCGCGAGCCGCGCCACCGAAACACAAGGGCTGGCACTCATCATCATCGCAAAATGCAAAACTCAACTTCTGAAATCACCGCCAGCAACAACAACGTAACCCGCCCCCGTCTTTCGCATAAATATCTAAGTATTTCTTATCATCTTCCACACAAGTATTTTACATCTTATTTTCTTTTACCATCAAAATCACCGATCTCTTGGTTATAAAATAGTCACCATTAGGTAGATTTTTATTGTTCAAGCAAAAGATGTGGGCAATCATGGCAGCGTAGAAGTCGAGACGGACAATTGAGTTGGTCAACGGTAGTCTCAATTTGACAGCGGCACGTAGTAATACCGAAGACGACCAAAAGCGATTAGTGTAGGAATTAGATGTGCCCGGTTGATATAAATGAAGAGGCCTGTGCCAGCCCTGCGGCAGCGTAGCGATGCAACAATTGTTGTTTATCGTAGCGCACACGGTATTCTCACTAGCTTTTGTTCCACTACTTAAATTTGTACTGGTTTTTATTGCTCCTCATATCCTCTACATACGCACACGAAACATATAAATAAATACTACACAATTCCTGGATACCGCGCGTTAAGGTGCTGTTTTCATTGACCAATTGTGCAGGTTTCAATTTAAGATTTTATTTATAAGTTCACTTCATATATTATGTCATTAGCGCATTGAGGGAATGGTCAATGTCCCTAATCCTAATACACAGTAAGAAATATCGGATGTCCCTGTCCTGATATCTTTATTTTTTCATTTTATGTCATCTGTATGAAATATATTTTATTTTGAAGTTTCAGAAATGCGTCATTTCTAAAGTATTTTTATAAACAGTGTAAACAATATGGAGCCTAGTACGGCACCCTGTTAATGCCCAAATGAAAATATTATCTCACAATAGTTATGAAATAATAGACGCCTCACAGCTGACGCAGTCGTACAAAAAATATCTATGTCTAAGTCGCGTGAAATATTATTTATTAACCTCGCGCGAAGCACGCAAAGCAAACGAATTGCACCTGTAGTTGGTTGCTGCAAAAGATAATAAAATTAAATAAAATGAAAATATCCTTTGACTTCACGCAGCACTTAAAATCGTCATACAAAAATAATTATACCCTAAATTTGCGGTGCTACTAACTTTTATTCATCATCACAATATTTATCAGTTCCGTAGAATATGTCTTCTTGAGAAGAACTGGCAAGAAACTCAAAGACCGACTCTTTTCAAATACCAATTTGTGTTTACAATATTGTTTTCTTATAGCTAAGGAAATAAGTAAATCAGTTTTTCTTCTTCCATTGTATATCCAGTAGAGGTACCATTTGCAATATTTATTAGTAACGAAACAACACTTCTTCTTTCGTGTCGATGGCTGCAGTCAAATTCTATCAGCCCAGTGTGTGGCCACGCGGATGGCGCTTGCATCCGCATTCATGAGCTCTTCCTTTGTGCAGGTGGTGGAGCAAGTAGGACAGGTCATGAGATGGGACATCGTCTGTACAGCACCACACTCGCAATGTAGGTCCGTTTCGTCAGCAAAACCCCACCTTACCAGGTTCTGTTTGCTTCGACCGACTTGAGTTCGGAGCCTATTAAGTGACTTCCAAATCAACCTTGGCAATTCGTGCCCAAGTGGAAGGCTCTCCTTTATTGGGACAAAGGGGTTGGGCAGAGATATTTTTTTTGAGAAGTTTACATCGCGCTTGTGGGGCATCACAGGATAGGGGTTCATTGCACCGGACGAAGTTTTGAGGCTTTTTAGCCGAACAAAAAATATAACAAACAACACTAATATTACTCCTGACTTCAATTGGTAGAATACTATTATTAAACCCAAATAATTCCGACCAGTAAATTCCGAGATCATAGTGATTAACCAAGCAAATCTCTCACGGTTTCACCCGTGTGGTTGATACGTTAACGAAAACAGCCTCAGTTAAGCGCCTTGTAGTTAGCTACCCAGCGCCGGCCCGTCCATAGGGTAAACGGAGCGGCCGCTCCAGGCGCTTAGGTTCCAGAGGCGTCATCGCACCCTCGTAGTCCTCGTACTCTTAACGGCGAAGGCTGCGTGGTGCCCTAACGCCACAGGCGCCTCCGTGCTAGTTCTTAATTTTTTAAACGAAATATTTTAAAAGGTCAGTCCCTTCAGCACCACCTGACTCCTGTGCGGTGAAGGTGCTTTGGTGCCACTTTTTAGCTTTTTTAGATAAAATATTTAAATAGGTTGGTATCTCCGGCGCTCTCTGAACCTGAGCGATGAAGAAGTTTTGGTGCCAATTCTTAGTTTTTTTAAGAATATGTTTAAAAGGCTGGCGCTCTCTGATGCTTAGCAGCGAAGACGATTTGGTGCAACTCCTTAGTTTTAAAGAGAATACAAAAAAGGCGCTTTCGGCGTTCTCTGACTCTTGGCAGCTAAGACGCTTTAATGCAGCTTCTTAGTTTGAAAGACAATATTTTAAATAGCGGCACCTTCGCTTCCAAGCTTAAGGATAGTGAAGATGATTTAATTAGCATTAAATCGTTAATCATTTAATCTTTACAATCCAAAAGATTAAAAAATAAACAAATTATAATGCCTACGGTGCTTCTTAACTCTTGGATGATCATGAAGCGATAAAATATTATTGTATTAAAAATAAGCATCTCTGGCGATTCAGTTGAAGATCGAAAAAGATTCTTTTGGGAAGGGTAAATGTCAAATCGTATAGTATATTCTTTTAATTTATTTTTATTTGACATTCTGCGCGCCCTTTAATTTACGGTCATCATTCGTTACATCACTAATATGGACACGTACCTACTCGTAACGCAAATTATAGTTGCTGATCTTTTTTCATTCAATAATTTCCGGCACTCTAGATATAGTAGAAGCTTTTCTGAAGTTTTTTGCAACTACCGCCAATAGTATATTTTATTATGAAGACTCCACCTCCACCATCAACTTGAAATGCAAACCATAAACCGACATTTAGGAGAGAAACATACATGAAGTACTATTAGAACATACTTACTATTAATACTTTCTGCTCATCAAGATGCAGCACAACCAAACCGCGAGAGCGCTCATGCCTAATTAATGACTCACGCGGATATCCTCTGCCCACCCACTAATCTCAATTGTTAGGATTCATTGGTGTTAGAGCTTCCGTGAACAACCTCAGCACACCAGCAGCACCAATGCATCATCTTTGAAGTGCAGTCACAAATTGTAACATTTGCCAGTTTTTAGCAATAAGAGGCATATCGTAGTCTTCGGATATAGAAGTGAGTAGTAGCGACGCGTCTGAAATATTGTGATTAATTCAAATTGCATGACATGTAATTACCGCTTACCGTCAGCTGTATTACAAGTAGCTACATACATCACAACATAATAATATAAATAAAAGAAGGTACCGACTGGTGTAGGTGTAGTGTAGTGTAGGTGTCGTCGCCGGGCGCGGTGATGTGACGGGTCACCTTCGCTGGTCACGCGGCGCCACGTGAGCATTTCCATGCATTTGAATTGAGTGACAGCGGCCGCGGGACTTTTCCAGAATAATCATCGATGACAGTCCTTCAACGCCCAACACCGCTACCTGCCCTATTTATAGGTGTTGATACTTGTGTTGAAATGCCTACTTACGTAAGTAGCCAGCTATGAATTCTATTGAATTAATCATTGTAATGAAAGGGTATTATGACTATTATGATACGATTCCGTTGGTTGTCGTACATCATTTGTGTTCTTGCGTGAGGTGGAAACTGAAGCATAATTATAATAAGATAATAATCACTACTCGCCGAAGTCCTCTAAAGCACTAACGATAAGCTTTTGTACTGATGTGGCGTACTTATAGACTACACTTCACTAATTTATATAACACGTAAAAAATATTAAAATTCACTATCAGTACAGTACTGAGCTATAGCTTTAATTTCCTTAATCCTCACTTGTTATTTCTACATTCTCGATCTAAAGACTTGTCATGTATTTTAAAATAACTACAAAAGCAATGTATTCACAAACAACAACCAAAATCGCTTATGTATTAAATTACTAGACAAATGCCTATAAAAAGATGGAATAAATAAATAAACAAAATACATCAGAATAAACAGCAAAAAATACCGCAGAATCGGTCTTCTTTTCGACATATTTTTTTAATTTGCGAATTTCATGTTTAAATAGACGTTTTGTGGACCTATTGTAACGAGATACAGTGATATGCTGATGGCCTTGTGCCACGCGCCTCTCATCCACTTGCTAACCACTCATTACTATTAGATTAGGAAAGTCATACATTACAGATCTACTGCTTCTCAATGGACGATATGAATATTATAGCATTGATAAAAACGTCCATCTGTGATACCATTGTGTAACATGAACTGATGGACCATTTGGTCATGGAGAAGGCCCGGGGACTCCGCCGGCCAACGGGATGCTTTTTGCCGCTCGTGTTTCGGAGTAATGCCCAAAATGGCCCCTGCTCTAATGTATAATTCAATCGATTTCATTAGGAGGAGTTTTTCAGCTGCGGCGGGTCACCATAACAATACATACATATGTATGGCTCTGTAATAAATTGGCCGGAGCCGGGTTTTTATGGCCGCGTCGCCATCGCGCCAGCTCTGCAGACAACGCTGTGTCACTGATACACATCATTTTTTCTACCTTTTATTAATCATATACTAAATTAAGATTATATCATTAATAGACAATCAATCTTCTTCAAACCCTTATATGAATAATTATTACAATGATATGAATCTACAAAATTGCATTTCCAGAACGAAACTTTTTACCTCCACTTGTAGTAATTTTGAAAGATTCTATTTCACCGTTATGCTTTGGGTCGATTCTCTAGGAATCATTGTATGAGCCCTGAAGGTTAGAGCACATCGATACCATGCTTTATTATTTTATATTCTGAGTGCCTCGATGGTCTAGTGGTTAGCGTATGCGTCTCTCACCCTTGTTCACTCACATCTTGTAGGCCATAGTGTTATTTTTGAACTTTCCCTCAGGCAATTCACAACAGCGGCACCGAGTTGGAATCGTGCCCGGTGGATGGCGACAGACTCACCGCCTATCCCATGGGACCTTAACATAACAGGTGAAGTGTGGGTGTTGTACTCCTCTGCGACACCCCTTTTGCGTAATTATGTAGTAGTAGTAAATATCAAGAACGAACGGAAGCTAGATTTATTAAAAAACTTAAAAATGATACAGCTGGCTCTTCCGTGTTGTCGTTTGCTGGCAGATGGAGCAAGACTGGTGTACTGTTCTTCTCATCTGAGCTCATTTGCAAAAGCTCTGTCACATCTAAGCTTGATTTTCCCACCAAAGTCATAGCAGCTTAATATCGTCATTACTGTGTTCACTTCCGATGCAAAAAACATTAATATGCTTTCGGATCATCGGACTTGGAGCAGAAATAAAAAACTTATAAAAACATACACGTTTGTAAGGGTGCCTTCCCTGTTTGAAATAAATCACTATTATTAGTGAGAGTAATCGACATTTATTTATACCTACTCCACACAAAACCAATAAGTCACAAACGCGACAGACCTTTTTGGATCAAACCATCCGAGTATTAATATAACTATTCGAAAACTCTGAATATGTAGTTATTACTATTCCTAAAATCACCTACTGGCTTTTAAATATTACGTAGTACTCGTACATATACCTACAACAGATTCTGCAGTGGCCTGCTGGAATTGACTTATAGAGGATGAAGAACTTGCCTAATGAACTGTATATATATACGCATACAGAACTGTTGGTAAAAAAGTCACATAATAGAAACATTAAGAGTTCCCGAACGGAAAACAGCAATCGGAGTCACGCGACCGACGACGGATGATCCGGCGACTTTTTTACGACAACAAAACATTGCGGAAGTTATGTTTCAAGGGCATTACGCACAGATCATTAAACTCCATTCTCCTCTCCTGAGTGAAAGCGCAACTATATTTATTACTGCACGCTTTGACAACCCTGTCCGGCAGCGGCGGTGGTGGTGCGACGCCCCCGCGCAGCGCGCAGCGATGCAACAACGACCTAACGTCAATGGCGCAGGACTAGCAATCGCATGGCGCACGGTTCGTCGTTTAGCTGGTTTCGCAGAGGGTTGTCGCGCGACAGTTATCTCGTGAAAAGTTATATTGTCATTATTTTATGACATCTTCATCGCCGGGCCGCATCGGTCACGGCGCGCGCGCCAGCGATCCCGAAACTTGTAAATTCATACAAGAATAGGTTCAAAGAGGGCAGAACGCCGTTATTGTTTGCTCTGTCGTGATCGTGCACATCCCACCGTCCCATGCCATGACTCCGCTTCAATGGACTTACATTCAAATAGAACCATTCGTTCGTAGTTAAAACGTGAATTATTGCTGGTATGTAAGGTACTTCACTACGTTACTTTACTTCTTACGTAAACTGAATAAATGGAACAAAAATAATTATATTTATGCCTAATATGAATACTTACCCACTCTAGACTGTACTACCAGTCTACCTACCTACTGTACCCACCTAAAAATATATTTGAATAAAATTGATCTTTGCGACAGAAATCCAAAGAAAAGAATCTTAAAACTTGTAAGTTGTAATCTTTTACATTAACCAAGCCAGCAAGTGTCACAAAAGACAAGACAGGTGCCATATAGTGTATGGATCATCATTTTGAGCCACACACAAGTGATGGATGGGAGACAAATGTATGTAATGGAAATGATATCTTAGCTCCCGATAATGAGCCTGCGCAAATTCCAAGTTTCAAACAGTCAATAGTTAATTCAGGCTCATACTCTTAATCAGTAAGAAGATGTAGGCAACAGCGCACCTTACAATTTGATTAGCCATATTTGCGTCAGATAATTTCTAACTAAAACTTGTTTAGAAAAGCTCTTCCCCTTTCAAACAACCTTTGTTACAGTGCCACCCAGGGACATTATATTGAACTTTGTTGAAAGAAGAACGCAAAGCTCACTACGGTACATGTCAGTAGCGCAATCTAGGGGCATTATAGGAAACTTTGTTAAAAGAAGAATGCAACGCTCACTACGTACATATCATTGGCGCCATCTGTGTTTTACTAGTAAAACTATTTATGGCGCTTGTTTGTGGTATAGAAATTTGGTTGAATAACGCACCTACAGGTGTCACTCTATAAGATTTTGGTATTTTTGCTCTTTTATTGCGCTGCTTAATCTAAGATAAGAGATAAGAGCAGATTAATTTTATTTTTTTATTTATTTATTTATTTGATTCAGGCATCATGGCCCATATTAAATACTTTTTAATGATGATGATGTAATTAGGGTTTGGTGGGATTATCAATGAACACATTGAAAACAAAGGTTTTAACAAATGGAGAGCCTCAAGACATTGTAGTGGGCATGGAAAAATCGAATATGTTAACGAATATACAGGGTGTATTTTTGAAACGGGGCAGTAAGGGCAAGTACCTTAACCGTTGCAGTTACAGCAAAACGTTCTTAAAAGACCTTCCCTAACTTTTTGGGACATTTTGAACTGCATTCACAGATTTTGTAAAAAACTTACAGTTAGCAAAAAAAATGCAAAAAGTTCAAATTTTTTTTTTTATGCCAATCGATTCTATTTCATGTGGGGATCAAAAAACTCTATGGGACCATTTTAGCTTTCAGTACTAGAAAAGACAGAAATCGCCAAAAACGTTTCCCATACATTTCGGCAACAGAAACGAATTTCTACGATGGTCTAACTTTTTGTTATGGCCTGGAAGTGGGTAGAATTGACTGTAAAGTAAATAAAAAGAATTTTTACCCTCAAATTTCGAATTTGATTCGAAAAGCTGTGTGTTATACTTAGTTTCAGCTGAGAAACTTTGTATGAGTTATTAATTAAGGATTTTCGCTAAAATGTCTTCTAATCGTGAAAAAATTGACTTATTAGAAGCGTATTTTGAAAGAACCCTGCAATTCCAGGTTTTTCAAAAGATTTTTGTAATAACCTTTCTTGTTGGCACATGCCGCAACGGATACTTATTGCGGTACCACACTAATGCAGCTCCCGCATTTCGATTATTGACAAAATACGCTTCTAATAAGTCAATTTTTTCACGATTAGAAGACATTTTAGCGAAAATCCTTAATTAATAACTCATACGAAGTTTCTCAGCTGAAACTAAGTATAACACACAGCTTTTCGAATCAAATTCGAAATTTGAGGGTAAAAATTCTTTTTATTTACTTTACAGTCAATTCTACCCACTTCCAGGCCATAACAAAAAGTTAGTCCATCGTAGAAATTCGTTTCTGTTGCCGAAATGTATGGGAAACGTTTTTGGTGATTTCTGTCTTTTCTAGTACTGAAAGCTAAAATGGTCCCATAGAGTTTTTTGATCCCCACATGAAATAGAATCGATTGGCATAAAAAAAAAAAAATTGAACTTTTTGCATTTTTTTTGCTAACTGTAAGTTTTTTACAAAATCTGTGAATGCAGTTCAAAATGTGCCAAAAAGTTAGGGAAGGTCTTTTAAGAACGTTTTGCTGTAACTGCAACGGTTAAGGTACTTGCCCTTACTGCCCCGTTTCAAAAATACACCCTGTATATCTAGGGCAGCTAGTGTCGTTTCAAAATAATACTGAGAAAGAGATTCAGCTTAGGATAACTCTAGCTTGGAAAAAGTATTGGGGACTAAAAGAAATAATAAAAAATAGCACCGTTAGTTTAAATATAAAGAAAAAAACCGGCCAAGTCCGAGTCGGACTCGCGCACGTAGGGTTCCGTACCACTATAAATAAATGTTTATCTTAATTCTTTATTATATTGGAGTTGATTGAATGAAAGGTAAAATGCGGTTTACGATTAAATATCTACGTATTCTCGTGTAAACCAATTTTAAGTGGAAGTTTGCACGGTAATGTATGTGCACATCATTATATTTCTCATATTATTTTTACATTTATCATTCCCTTATTTTAGAAGTTACGGGAGTGGGGGGAGGGCACAAATTTTGCCACTTTGCAAGCGTCCCTCGCGCAAACTATTCAGTTTAGAAAAAAAAATATTAGAAACCTCAATATCATTTTTGAAGACCTATCCATAGATACCCCCCCCCCCCCCACGTATTTGATGAAAAAATATATAGTTACGAAAAAAAGTGGCTGTGATATACGGACGGACAGACGGACAGACACGACGACTCATTAAGGGTTCCGTTTTTTGTCATTCGGCAACGGAACCCTAAAAACTATATGAAGTCACAATACTACCATGTCTAACCTATGGTTGCCAAACGTGGTCATTTAGAAAAGAGGACGAAGAAAAAATTGCTATTTGCCAAAGTAAAATGGAGAGGAGTATGCTTGGAATAAAGTTATCAGATAAAATATGCAACAAAAACGTATTAGATTATTAAAATTGTACTGGGCAGGACATATCTGTAGGATGAATAATAGTAGATAGTAGATGGACTAAACGATTAACTGAATGGGTACCCAGAGACAAAAAAGGAATAAAGGAAGACCAAGGAAAAGATGGAGAGATATTTTTAACAACAGAAGTGGTTCTAATTGGATGCAAAAGGCAAGGGATAGAGACGAGTGGAGAGGTTTAGGAGAGGCCTACGCCCGCGCCGCTGAGGCGACTACTACAAATGGTGAACATTTGAATACTCAATCAATATAATGTTCTTTTGTTTGTATTGTATTGTGAAGTTTTATTGAATAACTTAATTATAGTTCGCACGCCGAATGATGATCCCTATGACGTTTCAACTGACAGTTGTATTAGTTATGCGAAACAATTTCGATAAAATACTGTTTTTTAGGCAAATGTCATGTTATTTAGCCAGGTCATTCAACATAATAAGCAATATTTATTTATATTGAAAAAAAGATTACGCGCATTGATGGACATAAAACACTAGATAAAAAAGTAACAGCTTTATTATATTTTATTTTACTATACTTTAATTTGTATTCAAATTGCATAATTTAAAGAGTTTAGATTTCTTTTTTTTTTGAATTCTTGTTAGTTTAATTTTGAAGATCCGCTTGACCCTGTATCAGATTCAGATTGATATAAGTAAAATACAAACTGCAAAGCATTTGTTTAATTTTCCGACAAATTATCGATATTTTGTTTATCGATGTGTCCCTTCTTAGTCGATAACAGCTTGACGACGTAACTTTTGCAGAACGTACCATGTACATTTGCATTGAGTTTTTTTCCATTATTGCCGAACATTACGTAATAATTTCTTAATATTCATTTTTATAATTTACAAATGTACACAATTATGATTTTTTCGACTTTTTAATGGACCTCTAAAGGATTTGATGTGATAGGACGTCAGTACAATGTTAAGCGCTAACGAACTGTCATAGGGATCATCATTCGGCGTGCGACGTATAGTGTTAAGTCTTATATTGTAGTAAGAAAATAATTAAGCTATTTTTATTTTATTTTATTTTAATTAGGGTTTGGATTAGAACGAGTTTCCGCAAACTTTTAAGCCACATAACGACGACCTTGTTGCTGTCAAGAGTAGTTAGTATAAACACTTATTTTTGCGCGACGCACCAATCAATGACCGAGACACGCCCTTTGCTGCGATCACTGGATAAGTATTTACGAATTAAATAATTAACCTTCAGCAACGCCTCGTGTAGTTCTTACAGACGAGAGAATACAGTTAATTAAGTTAAATAAGTTTTTTACAAAATTATAAAATATTGTATAAATAAGAAGGAAGCTATCATGCTTGTTTCAAATCATGTTTTAGTAATAGAAATGGATTGCTGGTGAAAATTTATATTATAGAATGAGAATTGTATCTACATATTTGCATGCCATTCTAAATGGCAAACATGTCTTGAACTTCATGTATTTTTTATAACTTGCATGCGATTTTATTATTGTAGGTAGACATGTGTTTGAGCAAATAAATAAATTATCTTATCTTATCTTATCATGGTTATTATTATTGCCAGAAGTTTTATGGTAGCGTACCTGAAGGGTTAAAACGGAACTCTATCCAACTATAACCGTCTGTCACCAGACTGTATCTCAATACTCAATACTCAATATATTTATTGCATTCCACAGTGTTTAAAGGCCTTACATATAATGATACAGATCTTTGTGGACCCTGTCGGGCAAAGCAACTTAGGAGAGAGGACGGCATATCTTTTATAAGCAAACTTAATATTTTATATATATGTTTTATTTAATTTAATTAGTACTATACTATCTCTTGAACCGTGATAGCTAGGAAGTTAAAATTTTCACAGATGATGTAAAACTGTTGCTGCCATAGCAACAAATACTAAAAAACCGGCCAAGTGCGTGTCGGGCCACGCGCAGTAGGGTACCGTAGCTAGTCGTTACAACATATTTCGACTTAAAAGGGATTTACTATCTGTATTAAACAAGTAACATCTTCATACAAGTCATTACTTTCAAAGGTTTTTGTAATTTGCACGAATTATTCTTAGTAACTGCATTTTACACTTTGGACCCCATTTCCTTTTATACCCTAGCTCGTAACGAAACCATAGCGCGATTCAGAAAACGAGTACAACGCCATCTATCGAGTCCTTTTGTAAAATAGTTTATATTTTTCACTCAACCTGTTCTAGTAGTTCGTCTTGAGATAAAAATCGTGATCTTATGTATGACCTAGATATGTAATGATTATTTTTAATTTATTTTATTTATGTTATCCTCGAAATTATTTATTTTATTATTTATTTTATCCTCGAAAGACATATAGGGACCAGATAAATGGCGTCCTTCAGAAAGGAAATGTTTGTAGTACACGAAACCAGCTAGCACGTATGACGAGATGTATGAATGTTGAAGAAGCGAAAGAAGTATGTAAGGAGCGAAGAACATGGCGTTCCATCGTCTCTGCCTACCCCCGTGGGATAAAGGCGTGATTTTATATAAATATGTATTATGTATGTTTATTTATGTTTCAAGAATTTTGAACGAAATATTCTGAGTAGCTGCATCTGACATTTCGGACCCCTATTCCTCTTGAACTAATGAAGTGAACTTATCCGCTATAGTTTTCCTTTAAAGTTCATTACATGTACTACCGACACAATTTTTTTCAGATTTTGGGATCCAGTAGTTTAGCTTTTAGAGAAGGGGACGCTCTACTCGAACAAAAATTTGCTCTTTAAAGTTAATTATCTCGCAAACGGATCTCTAAATCAAAAAACTGTCTTAGCAACCCCTGAACGTTTTTAAAAGTCCTATCTAACAATACCCCACACTATGGGGTAGGCGACAAAAAAAAACATCCCTACCCGAAAAAAAAATATTTTTACAAATTTTATTCCACGACTTTCTTTGTATAGTTAACATACATGTTTATGCAAAATTTCAGTTTTCTAGCACCAACGGTTTCGTCGCTATGCCTCGGACAGACGGATGGATAGACGGACATGGCGAAACTATAAGGGTTCCTTGTAGGTACTACGGAACCCTAAAAACCGAATGAAATAGTTATTTAAGAGGGACCATACCACAAACGTAATGTTTTTACTCGATATTGATAACAGCAATTGATAGACGCTTATAATATTTACAAAATATTTAGTTATATATTTAAATAAATAATAAAATTAAAGAAAAAAATATACTTAAGGGGCGTCCATACAACAGACAAGATTATTTGCCTTTTTAATAGATAATGGTACGGAACCCCTCGTGCGCGAGTCCGACCCACACTTAGCCGGTTTATTTATGTTTGATCTCAAACTATATATTATTTTAATTTGACGGAAGTGTTTTATTTTTAGGGTTCCGTAGCCGAACGGCAAAAAACGGAACCCTTATAGATTCGTCATGTCTGTCCGTCCGTAATTCCGTATGTCACAGCCACTTTTTCCGTAACTATAAGAGCTATACTGTACTTGGTTTGGTAAGTAGATGTATTCGGTGAACCGCATTAAGATTTTCATACCGAATTTTACCTTTCATTCAATCAACTCCAATATAATAAAGAATAAAGAAAAACATTTATTTAGATGTATAGTGGTACGGAACCCTACGTGCGCGAGTCCGACTCGCACTTGGCCGGTTTTTATTTATTAAATAGAACGAACAGAAGGTAACGACATTTAAGCGCTGGACCGGCATTTGTAACATATCACAGAGTAGTTCAGTGCGATCCGGCCTAATTTCTTGATACTACAGTTCTCGTATTTTTCTTTATTCTTAGTACTGGATCAATGTATCAGCCTGACGGCTGACATGACATGGGGCAACAAATGTGTGTTTAAACTCATTTTACAATTATCATTTAACACACTATCCTAAACTCCGAATTATATATATAATGATCTATCTTTATATTCTTTTAAATAAAAGGCAGTTATGTGTTTCTGTAAATAAATAACAGATTTATTAACAATTATGTTCTATCTTACAAGTTATCTAATATATCAAAATTACATATCAATTCAACCAAAGCGCTTACCTGTAAATAAATAACAGGAACAACATTTAATGCCAATTATTATTAGAAAACATTTTATAAATAATCAAGATGAATTTCTAGACAGACATGTCATTTATAAGAAAAAAACACCACAAACAAAATATTAAAGAAAATCATAGAGTATCATAATAAAGCTAAAAGAGTTTTCTTTACATATATTACAATTTTTCTAGGGAGCGCATACAATACCTGGATTTCACACATACCCTGTAACATCCACACTCCTAGGTAGAGTAAAATCTTACTTTCAGCAACGATAATATCGACATGAACCCTGTTCAACGATCATACTAATCTTAGATACTACCTCACCTAATTGTCACACTCCCCAAAGTAACTGATTGAATTGAATGAATGGCATTGCAAAAGGTTTAGAACCGTGTCCTAGGTGCCCATATTTTGATGCACGGAGGTCTCGAAGGTGGTAAAGAGTGGACTGTAAACCAATTATTTTTCTTGTTAACCCTATATTGCAATCTTTTTACCGGAGATAACAATTCCACGTATAACGGAAAAGATATTACAATGCGAGTTATTAGCACAATTTGTTCAGTTATAAAGTACTTTTACGTTGGTTGGAATAGTTTGGATATTAAACTCAACTATTGCTTAAAACAAGAACATTACAATTTACCTATCACTATCTGCTGCAAAGATTTAAATCTCTGACCGCCTGTTATTATCTCAACGCCAAACCGAAGACAGTTTGGTAAACATAACCAAGGGTAATTATCTTGTAGTTGTTATAGTATGTTTTTTTTTTTTCTTAGGGTTCTATTTCTGTTGTTCCCCTAAATGTAATAGAGACTTTTTTGTGCCATGTGTTTTGTTGCTTTTATTATATTATGTGTATGTTAAATATATATATAATATGTGAATATATAAAAGAAGAAGCTAGTTGGAGTTGTTTTACTTTATTTTATATTTTTGCCTGTATTTATTTTATTGTATATATGTGTTTTAATGAGTTTATGAAAAGAAGTGACTATTTTAATTTATTTTATCTATTGTTACTTTCTACAAATTTTTATTTGTTGCATTTTTATTAAATTTGGAAAAATTTTACTTTTTATATTGCTATTTTTGCTTTTCTATATAATTATAATGTATTTACTTTTTGCAGGATTTTTGTATGAGTCTGTTGAAGAGCAGCTTTTTATATACGATGAGGCAAGAGATGATACTAATTTAGTTTGTTTTATCTATTGTTATTTTATACTAATCTTTTATTTGTTGCCTTTTTGTTAAATTTGGAAAAATTGTACTTTTTTATTTTGCTATTTTTTGCTTTTCTATATATGTATTTTTCTTTTACAGGTATTTATTTGCGAGTTAGATGAGGAGCGGGTTATTTATGCGGTGAGGATGCCCTTGGATGCTCCTTTCTGCGTGTCGTTACGCGTGAGTGCTGCTTTCCCGGCTAGCTCGTTGGCGCGCCGGTTTCCATCGATGTCGGCGTGGGCTTTGATTCTGTACAAATTTACATATTTGCCATAGTTCAGAGCCCCGCTGAGGTGCCGGCGCGCCATGATTGCTTGAGAGTGCCCAGACTCGGGTCTGTCACGCTTTGCAGAGCCACTCGCAAATTCACTATGGTGCCACTCTGTTTCAGGTACTCGTCGACGACTGCCCGCCGACGGACAGAGGCAGCGCAGCGGACCCCCCCCTTTCCGGTGGTGACAACCTTTTCCCGGACTTCGAGCTCTACTGACCACAACGGCAAGGTGTTTATAATCTACTGTAAATTGGGCCAGTTTCTTATGAAGCTGGTGCCAATTTGCTTTTGTGGTGTTTGCTCCAATTTTTAGTTCTTTGCCGTTGTGGTCTAATCCCTCATCGCTTGTCCATCTATCCACCAGACTGAGTAAATCCGCCGAGCCTGCCCCCGCACCAACGCGGTCGCTGCCGTCGCTGAGCACCAGCAACTCTAGCTCCTCCATCGTGCCGCTCTGTATCTCTCCCGTGCTATCTTCTTTGAGTCGCCCCCACCAGGAGCACTTTGCTTGGAGGTTAGCCTGCAAGGTGTTTAATGCCATGGTTTCTGCGGTGGCGCCCCTCGCAATGAGCTATAAGCTATATGCTATTTTAGCGCGGGCCAATGCATCCCACTTGCGACGCACCGGGCAGTCCGGGCTGAACGCATTATGCGCCGGCCCTTCGAGCTTAGCCCTGGTGCAATTGCAGCAAGATGGGGCTGCATTGGTCCGCGCCTCTGGGCAATCTTTGCCCAGATGTGGGCCACCGCAGTGGCTGCAGGCTTCCTCTGTCTCCGTACAGAGACGTCTACTGTGCCCATAGCCCAAACACAGGGAGCATTGGACGAGGGGAGACTGGTCGTCAACCCTAATCCGCTGCATATCTATGTACACAGCAGACGCCTCCGTCAGGCGACTCCAGAGGGTGGGGGAGACTCGTGCAACAACATGGCACATTAGGCTGCTTCGCGCCCGTTTTCGGTAAATAACCGTAAAACGGTCGTCCTCAGCCGCCAGACCGGTGAAGAGTGAGGTGTTCTGTTTCCTCAGGGACTGCAACACGTCCTCGTCAGTGTTGTACGAGAGGACGTCCCTGAGGATGACGAGCGGGTCCAGGTTGGCTACGTCTTGCACGGTCAGTTGCTGATCGGCCGACCGTAGCTTCTCCCGGACCCTGCTCCGCTCCCCCTCGTTCCGGCAGCTGATGACGACCTTACTGTCTTTGGCCTTCCTGACCCTGTCGATGCAGTAGCCCCCTTCCCTGGCGTTATAGTATGTTAGCTACTAGTACATCGATTAATAAGACTTTATTTTACGGAGAGGTAGTTTCGGGAAAAGTGGAATATTAGGTTTAAAGCGGGTACAAAGCGTTAACCCAAAATCCAAAAATACTTGTGTGACGTCAGGGCAGAGAGCAGCACGATGAACTGTCAAGGTCAGTTACCTGGCAACGCGACAAGATACCTAATCGTCAACAGTTGATGACCGGAAAGAGGGGGTTTAGCCGTCCCCATGGTAACCGGCAGTTGTTATCCTGTTGAAGCAATAATAAAACAGTTTAGTGGAGGCGCGGCCACAGCCCAGCACTACCCGTAAACTGTAACCGTTTGTGTGTGTGAAGCGTGCCTCAACACCATTGTAGCAGGTTGTGATAGTATTGGCGACCGATCGTGTAAATAAATATCGTGTCCGTGAGTGATCGATGTGTGTGTGACGGACGGTCGCTGTCAGTCAATGGTTCTTCATTCAAATGAGTGTCGTGAGCGGCAGCGAGGGTGAGCGCGTTGGTCGCTCCTACTTGTATGTGCTGCATCCTGGTGGCGGCCGTCGAGGAGTGCTACTTCCTGCTGGCGAAGGCTCTGGGCGTCAACAGCCATGAGCGTGTCGGTGCACTCGGTGCTGGTGGAAGGGCCGCACGCGCCCAAGCCCAAGGGCCCGTATACATATGCTAACACGCCGCGCGCGCTTTACAACAACATGAAGCTGAGGAAGGATCCATCCTGGTGAGTTACCACAACATAAACAAACATGTCTTTGTAAATTAAACGGCTCTAATTTAATGTTTCCATGTCATCAAGTGACAATCGAGCTTGTCAAAATGAGTTTATCGCTGAATCCATGCGGTTGAATTTGTAAGCCTATTACTTCGTGTAAATGCCCAAATTAAATTGGTGTGATTTGAAGGCAATCGCTTTTAATCGCGTCTTCATGGAATTTGTGTTAGAGCCTTATTTCAAGCAGAGAGTAATCGAAACAATGAAAAAACATCCTCTAATAAATGAAATACCTCTTACTTTGGGCGTTCATCCTTTGACCCTTATCATAAGTTCCATGCCCTAAACGTGATTCAAGTTTTGATACTAAAATATTAAATTAGATTTATGAGACGATATTTATAATATTTATTTTTATTTTGAGTAAAAGAAAATTTAGAAGCATAACATATTATAAACACTATAAAGTGTAGGTACTAGAATATAAAGCAATGCGAAGCAAGCATGCTACACAACGTGGTGCGCGACCTTCGAATAGCGATGTAGATAAGGAGTAGCGTTATCTCCGTCGTGACTCGTAACGGACACTCGCTCGGCTGATTGTTCTGCTGATCGTCAACATTGCACAGAAGTACCCCCTTGGAGTTCCGGCTTGGATGACATATTACATTACTGCATAGAAGGTGTGATATTCTTGCAGTTCTTTACAATGTCCCATGGTAGTGGAATTATCTTTATTATTGTAGATAACATTATAGAAACAAGAATTTACTTTATTTTTTAAAACAATTTAAACAACATTCAAAGAGTTTTGTAAATGTGCTTACTCAATCGGGAATCCTACCTGCTTAAATCCGAATAAATATCATGGCATAAAAATACATAGCAGCAAAACCATGAAATTGGTAAAAAAAAATAAACCGCAATATTCTAGAATACCTCGTACTATGGTGTTAAAGATTTAAATTGTTAAGCTTGGTTGTTTAAAAATTTTCATTTGCCTATTAATGAATCCAGCTAACCGAGAACTTCTGCTGATGATGTTATCAATGTGGTGTCTAAAACTCATTTTATTGTCAAAAATGATACCCAAATCACGAATTGTATCAACTTAATTGTGATGTTTTTTTGTAAATTTAATGTAAAAGCATTTTTCGTGTGCGTTACCCCAGCAAAATAATGTCGAAAATTGTAATTTTAATCTTACAGATTTTTAGTTGTCCATCTTCTGTAATTGTTGCGCACATTTTTAAATTTGTTGCACTTATAGTTTTTTAGTTATTTAAAAAAAACGATTCCTGCTGGGGTAACGTTACTGCAGCCAGACATTTTCCTTTTTAATGGGAATACTGAAATAAATATTAGCTATAGAATTAGTTGTCTAAACGAGGTAAATGTTGCAAATAATTTTGTAATTGTTCTTTCTTCGGCTGCGAAGTTATTCGAGATCCTGCTGGAGTAACGTTTGTGGTTTTGCTGGATCTCTGAAACGGTCAAGCGGATTCTTATCATCTTTTGTCCATGATCTTTTAAGAATTCGTTTTAATTTGTTGGGCAATAAAAAAATGAAATTAATGAACCGTTCAAAAGTTATTTAATGAAATATAAAAACACTTAAATATGTCCTAACACCTTAAATAAGAACTTTAAAGACTTATTTTAAACGTGATTATGTAGCTTATAACTGCCTTCAAATGTATGTGAAGTTTCATTAGTATCCTGTGTGTAATTAACAAGTTATGACCAATTCAGTTTACGGTCTCAATGCGCGTGGAGTTATTTGGCCACAGATAACCCTGTATGTGAATATATCAACTGAATGGTAAGTCAATAATTAGTTGCTTAGTTCAGTTATATACCTGCAAAATTACAGCGCAGTACATACAATAATTACCGAGATAATAAATAAAAAGTCATTAGGAAGTGCAAGACCGTGGTAACCCGACCATGTTTAGGTGGTTACAAAAATGCGACCGCGTAGTACATTATGGTATCTTCTAAAATGTTTAGTATCATACACCTTACAAGTTCGGTACAGACGCGTACATAATTAAATTGTCAAGACACAACGTTACCGGCTAACCGCTAAAGTCTATGTAAACACACATAATATTTTTAATGAAATAAAATAGATACAATAATATTTTGTGTAGAACAGCCTATCCAAAAAAAATCGAATTATGGAGAATGCCATAAAAGCAAAATTGATATCTCTTTTATATATTGTTCAGTACGAACATTAAAACTCATTGTAAATGGTTTACAATACTTTTATTGTTAAAATTGACGTGGTAAAATATAGGAGCGCACACTGCGCATAGCGTAGAAATTGGTAGAAGAGTGGCGCATCGGCGCCATATTGGGAATAGTGTCGTTGCTGTGCTGTGATTGGCGAATGAATAGTAACGTGTGCGTGAGAGTGGTATGCATGTGAGCATGCGTGTGAAGTGTCGGTGAATGCGTTTTGTAACTGCTGTGGAGTGTATTGGAAGCGGCGCGAACATATATATATCTGTTATTGTTTTAAGTTAAATTAATATTTTATTGAGAAAGTGTAAGTTAACTAAATTAATTCATTTATATACAAAATGGAACATGCCATAAAAGCAGAATTGCTACCTAAAATATTTATTTGTTATTGTTTATAAGTTAAATGAATGTAAAAAAAGTTCTGCAGAATTTGTGTACTGAACCTGTAAATAAATATTCTTTAAGAAACATATAGTTTTTTAAAACACTTGCGTACACATCTGTACTAAACTTGTTACACTATCCTACATATTTAAAAATATACCATAATGTACTACGCGGTCGCATTTTTGTAACCACCTAAACATGGTCGGGTTACCACGGTCTTGCACTTCCTAATGACTTTTTATTTATTATCTCGGTAATTATTGTATGTACTGCGCTGTAATTTTGCAGGTATATAACTGAACTAAGCAACTAATTATTGACTTACCATTCAGTTTATATATCCACATACAGGGTTATCTGTGGTCAAATAACTCCACGCGCATTGAAACCGTAAACTGAATTGGTCATAACTTGTTAATTACACACAAGATACTAATGAAACTTCACATACATTTGAAGGCAGTTATAAGCTACAAAATCACGTTTTAAGTAAGTCTATAAAGTTCTTATTTAAGGTGTAAGGACATATTTAAGTGTTTTTATATTTCATTAAATAACTTTTGAACGGTTCATTAATTTCATTTTTTTATTGCCCAACAAATTAAAACTAATTCTTAAAAGATCATGGACAAAAGATGATAAGAATCCGCTTGACCGTTTCAGAGATCCAGCAAAACCACAAACGTTACTCCAGCAGGATCTCGAATAACTTCGCAGCCGAAGAAAGAACAATTACAAAATTATTTGCAACATTTACCTCTTTTAGACAACTAATTATATAGCTAATATTTATTTCAATATTCCCATTAAAAAGGAAAATGTCTGGCTGCAGTAACGTTACCCCAGCAGGAATCGTTTTTTTTAAATAACTAAAAAACTATAACTGCAACAAATTTAAAAATGTGCGCAACAATTACAGAAGATGGACAACTAAAAATCTGTAAGATTAAAATAACAATTTTCGACATTATTTTGTTGGGGTAATGCACACCATTTTTCGTAGTTAATAACATGTGATTTTTTTGACACAAGACATGTATTGAGTCCAAATCTTGCTGAAGAATTTTTACATCGTCTTGAGTTTCAATAGGCCGGTAAATTTTTAGATCATTTACTAGCATATAATTTATAGTTTGATTTGATAACTTCTTTAATATCATGAATATATATTAAGAAAAATAGAGGTCCAATGTGTGACCCCTGAGGTACTCCTGAAGGGACAAAACTTAACTGTTCAAGATGGCGACCGATTTAACAGCTGTCAAGTGATTTATTCTCAGTTTGGTTTGGCAATTGATCATGAATAGACTCACGCCTGAACAATGCTTACAAATAGTGCAATTTTATTTCGAAAATAATGGTTCTGTGCGGAATACGTATCGCGCACTACGTCCATTTTATCGTCGAGAAAATCGTCCATCAGAGCAGTTAATTCGATTAACCATGAAACGTTTTCGCACCACGTTTACTTTTGTTGATAACTCGCATCCCCAGAGACGCCGTACGGTGCGTACAGAAGAAGCTATTGCTACTGTAGAGCGTAGCATTGAGGAAGACCCGAATGAGTCCATCCGCCATCGAGCACAGGAATCGGATCTTTGTCCATCCACTTTATGGAAGATTTTGCGGAAGGATCTTGGTTTGCGTTCTTACTAAATCCAACTCGTGCAAGAATTGAACCCAAACGATCATCAAGCAAGGCGTAGATTCGTCGAATGGGCCCAAAACGAGATTGCCGTTCTTCCCGATTTTCATAAGCGAATTTTGTTTAGCTATGAAGCGCATTTCTGGTTAAATGGCTACGTCAACAAACAAAACTGCCACATTTGGAGTGAAGCTAATCCTCAAGTGTATGTCGAAACACCGTTACATCCAGAAAAACTAACTGTTTGGTGCGCTTTATGGGCTGGTGGAATCATTGGTCCGTACTTATTCAAAAACGATGATGGCCAGAACGTTACAGTCAATGGTAATCGGTATAGAGCCATGATTACTAACTTTTTCATTCCAGGAGCTGTGGTTCCAACAAGACGGCGCAACATGTCACACAGCTCGTCAAGAAGACCGCCTAATTTCACGTTTTGGACCTGTGAATTGGCCTCCAAGATCTTGTGATTTAACACCGCTAGACTACTTTCTGTGGGACTATGTAAAGTCATTGGTCTATGCGGATAAGCCACAAACGCTTGACCATTTGGAAGACAACATTCACCGTGTTATTGCCAATATACGGCCACAAATGTTGGAAAACGTCATCAAAAATTGGACGTCCAGATTGGACTACATCCGAGCCAGCCGTGGCGGTCATATGCCAGAAATCACATTTAAAATGTAATGCCACAAGATTATCTTTCGGATAAATAAAATTCATGTCAATCGAATAATCCATCGTTGTTTTATTGCAATTTAAAGTTCTATATAATACCTCTAAAAAAAACACCCTATACTTGTACCATGGTACTATTAGTCTTATATGTTATACCATGTTATGTGAAAATCACTAAATAACTAAAACTGTTAAAGTTACGTAAAATTAATGTATATAATACTGATTATTATGAATAAAAAAAAACCTAAACAAAAAAGATATGAATTTGAATAATAATGTAAAAGATGGCTATAAAATATAGGAAAACTAATAAAAGTATAATACTATAGATGTTTATTGCTACTGACATTAGGAAGTTGAATGTTTCGAATTATGAACATTAGTGACAGAGTAGTTAGGAATTGTAATTGTTAGGTTGAAAAATGTTAGGAAGAACATTTTCGGATTTCCAATTATCGGAGTTGAAATTTTAGGTGAACTTTTGCGCACCCCATGGGACGCTCTGTAAAGCTACTAGCTGTTAGTACAGTACATTAGCATGTGGACTATACCGCACGCGTAGAGCATGGGTACCGGAATTCTACTGGAATCTCAGCCAATATTGCCTAGTTACAATTAGAAGAGAATATTTACACATTAAGAGGTATATTGCCTGTATTGTTTCTTGTCTTTTGGCTCGAACCAATTCAATACGTTTTATTACTAAGAAAAACAACTATATGTGACATTATCTCAACTTAATACGAAAATCTTGTTTTGAATGTACTTTGCAACGACTGATTTATTATATTTTATAATTTAATTTTATTTGTAAATAAACCTTTTTGTTATTATTTTTACACATTGTTTATGTGTTATTGTTATTTCGAATTGATTGTGTTTGTAAAATTATTTAATAAATTAATTTAAAAATTAATTCATTTTATTTATATAACACCAATACAGTAAAATAGTTGTCATTATTTTTTTATTTAATTATATTAATAATTATATAATTTATATTTTATATAAAGGCAAATTATGTTATGACGACCGAATGGCGGAGTGGGTAGTGTATACCTGCCTGCAACGTTGAGGTCGCGGGTTCGATTCCCACTCAAGACAAATCTTTGAGTGTATGAACATGGGTTTTGTCTTGGTCTGGGTGTTTCTATGTATAATAAGTATGTATTTACAAAAGAAAAGTATGTATGTATTAGGATCAGTTATTCTAGTACCCATACTACAAGCTCTGCTTAGTTTGGGACTAGATGGCATTGTGTGTTTGTTGTTTCATATTTATTTATTTTTTTCATTTTGAGTAACTACAAAGTAAGTCACGTTTTTAGGTACTAAAATGACTTCTAACTTAAAAGCGGTAATAGTTTATGACGATATTTTAGTTTCAAATGCAGAATGCAGAATGCCGGTATTGAAAATTGCAGGTTTTGGATGCCCTACATACGATTGACAAATGTGGCATGTCTGCAGATCACGCCGACCAAGGAGATGATTTCTCTCAGTGAGAACTAGGTGCTGCTGAAGTGTCTCAAATTAAGACTACCAATATTGAGATATATTGAGGATGTTGAGAGACGATTAAATATCCTCTCTACCCATTACTACCACCGACACGAGGCGGGTGTTTGCCCTAATGTCGGCGACTGTCTGCGTACACCAACACACTTGGGACAAAACCGATGACGTATCTGTATGATCTTTAATGTGTGAGGTGCCTTTTACTACTAAAAACTACTTTTATTACTAAAAACTCCACCTTTTCTATTAGTTACGGAGTATTATACCTGACTACTCAAATTTTAATTTTGGGAACGTTGCTCACTGCTCTTTTAGGTCTTTTAGATTACGTTTGTACATAGATTTAGCTTTTAGTCATTTATATTTAGGTTAGTAGAAAAATTGTTTTTTTTTTATTTTTAATTAGAAATAAATAAATAAATTTAAATCCATCATTTATCCTATCACTGTTTTACCAGGTTTTACCCACCATTACAGGTTAAGGTACCTCTGGTTGACCGTCAAGTAAGACAAGCTTGACTAAACTGGCTACCCTCGAGCCGACTACCGCTCATACTCAAAACTAAAATAGAAGAGGAATAATCAATTCAATAGTAGGTATAACGAACAGTTTGCGCGTGCCCTGTACGCCGTGCAAGGCACCTGATCGTACTTCCTTCTAGCAAGTAGTAAGGAGCTAACTCTGAGCGGCAGCTATGTATTTAAGTATTACTTAATGATGTTTTTATATGACCATTACGGCACCACGGAATCTTTCACCTATCAATACAGGTTTTCTCTAAATCGCCAATTCATTAATGAGTAACAAACGAGTATTAGATCACTCTATTCTAACTAATGGCGGATTCCATTATCTAATTACAATATAAATGTGGCGAGTGCCGCTGTTGCGACATTCGTGCCGTGAGAAGAAAGGGATCATGTCGAAACAAGTAAGTTTTATATTTTCTTTTTAGTGTTTTACTTTCATATTTTATGTTACGATGAAAACAATCACTTTTCCGTCCGTCATGTAAAATTGCCCAATAGATATGATTTCTTATGTACAACCCAATCCCCAGCCTTGGTTATATCATACCGTGTGCTGTAACGTGTTGATAACGATAATGATATTTTTTTAACTAATAGAAAAGCAAATGAACGCTTGATAATAGAAAAGTAAATGTGTGGTTAATTTATAGCCTAAAGCTTATGTTTTTGTTGGATAAAGAACTACCTCCACAACTATTTTAATCAAGATCAATTCATTCAAAGCCTATTGGATGGCAAGACCGGACCCTGAACTCATAGACTTACAGGGGCTACAGTGACAGTTAACACCTACCGTCAGGTAGACTACACGCCCGTTTGCTACACATGCGTCGTAAAAAAAACCTTTTTAGTCTTACGGATCCTTTGTACCAATTTACTCCTTTGACAGACTCACTTTCGCTTTATGAGGCTTATATTATATTTTTTTTTTGCACTTTGGTAAACATACAAGATTTTAAATATATTTTTATTAAAACTGACGTGAGTTTGTAACATTATTAAAATTATGAAATACGGGTGTTACTCACGTAATGTTCGACTCAGGCGCGACGTATCGCACTCTCTTGATAATGCCTAGACATATAGGCGAAACCGCGGTCGACTAAATAGACCAACATTACGTGAGTAACACCCGTATTTCATAATTTTAATAATTATAAATATATTTATTTTACAAGTCAGTTTTAGTACTTACTCAATTGTGTTTTGTAGGTGAGCATAGTTCTGTTATTGTTGGCGCTGACGTGGTGCGTGGCGCTCGCGCAGCCTCACCTCGGATTCCTGGGGGGACTGTTTGGCGGCGGATACGGCAGCCGCTACTACGGCAGCGGCTACGGGCCCTACGGCGGCTACGGCGGCTACGGCGGCTACGGAAGCGGCTACGGAATCGGTGGTTACGGCAGACGCTACCCCTACTACGGCTACTAGACATCATTGAATCTTTAACTTATCATAAAATACCATGGAATTAAAGTAGAAATATTTAGATTTTTTTTTTATTAGAATGTTTGTGCCCTAGAATGCATGAGCGTATAGCCGCTCGCTATCAGATAGAGAACAGACGTTGGTGCGGTGCGGCGATGCGATGGTATCGGACAGCCACGCCGCGCTTACCGGCCACGACCACGCGATGCTATTGCCACGCTGCATATTATAAGAACCTTCTTGAAAAAACGATACATCTTTATATGACGTCATCGAGCACTTCTTCTCAAAGCTAGAACTTAAGTAGTAGTATGGATGTGTGAAGTATTAATAAGTAGCCTCTAACCCCAAGGCCGCGGCGGGCCGAGGTCAGCGGTCGGCGGTCAGCGGCTTTACTACAATTAATACATTATGGAATTATTACGCTCTAATGTGCAGGCGCTAAGCGGCTGCCAACTATTTTTGTACGCAATACAATGGAAAGTAATCAACAATATTATTGGCATTCAAATATATAAACTAGTAAATACACATCTATTTGGAGCCCTAGCGATACGACTGTATCGATGATGCATCGTGGTTTGGCGACACTCTGCGTTCGATCTCAGTATTTAAATCGCGTTTCTATCGGGCTTCATTCAATAGTGTCATATTAAATATACCCGGTACATAACAGCAAGATAACTGCCGAACTATTTATTGTATTTTACTTTGTTTGTCTCGTAAATGATATAGCAGTCGGTCTTAAAAGGTTTAAAGCACAACAATTTTGAGACGTTTCTTTCTTTTACAATAAAATGTACAAAATACATAAATAGTGGAGTGGCATGGCAGTCACGAAACCAAAATAATGTAAGGAGATGTATTGAAATGTGGCTCCCAGGGGGCAACGCCCTTAACCTTGGGCGGTGGTGACCAGCGCTGACCGTCGGTCGTCGCCTGGCAACCAGCGCCTTAACTTCCGCTCACCACAGCACCGCCCCACCGCTCGTTTCTTTAATTCTCGCTTTTATTGCGCACTTTTATCGACCTCTCTATTGTGTGATTGCCCCGAGCTCCTCTCTATAATTATTTTTTATGACCAACGGTCAGCGTTTTTTTGTAGTGATATTAGTATGCATGATATAAAATTTATTTTCTTTATAATTTTGTAGATTCTTGTATAATTCAGGTAATGGTATATATTCTTGCGAATATCATGAAATAAAATTACAAAGGAATCGATTCATAATTATATGGCTGCTCGTAAAGCACTGACCATTTTTTATTATAGTATTGTATCATGGTGACTCGACGCGGTAAATTCTGTAGTTAAAACCAGGGGCAAATACAAAAGATGTCTTAAGCACAATGGCTGATATAAGCAAGGAATTGGACAAGGATGACTATATTATTATCTTAACGGGAACTAACGATACTAATCCATCCAGTTTTTATGCCAATCCATATTATATTATACAAAGATGTAATAACACAAATGTACTCTGACGTGTTCAAGCGCCTCCTGGGGCCTATGAAAATAAATGATTTGAATTTGAATTTTGAATTTGAATTTGTAATTATATCACAAATACCCTATAATAAACATCTTAATGAATGGAAACTGAATGATACTTTGGTAGAAATATCTTAACAGTTTGATGATTGCAATATACTACAGCTTAACTACGAACGATTGGTGCACACTACAAAATACTTTTTGTACAAAATATCACTAAGAATCTTAAATATATGATTGCTAATGATCTATATTCCAAGAGATATATTATCCAACAATTGAAAACGACTTCATAATTATAATTATGGCAAAACATTGCTGAACATGTATTTAATATTAAGACCTTATTGTACCATTGTTTTGAGCAAAATAAAATTATCTTTATCTTTATCTTTATCATAGTTTGGTAACGCCTGCTGTTATTTCAGCGGGAATCAACACCGTTCTAACAAAACACACTAGCAATTTGAAAAACCTATCGAAGACCAAACGAAAAAAGTTATTGTAATTCAGCAATAGGATATAGGTTAGAAAGATTAGATATATATAGACAATATAGGTTAAAAAAAAAAAAAAAAAAGAAACAGCAACTTATTTGTATAATGTTCGTTAATAATAACTGCTAGCTGTATTCAAACTTGCCAAATCCACAGAGATTGTGTGGGTAGAAGACTTATGTAATTAGATTTTAATTAGCGCCTGGCAACATAAGAGGCGAAAATAATAATGCACGTATGAAATATTGAAAGTGGCTACATGGTACATTGTGTACATGGTACGTTGTGTACCTCGCGTATTTAGTTCATGGTTAGCCTTGTCATCTAGATATGCGTTACCTTGTTACTTACACATACAACATCTGAAATATGCTCGTTAAAAACAAGTGAATTGTTGAAATGATGTACATGCATTATGTAACCTTTCGCGCTCTGAACAAGTAAAGGTCGCGTCGTAACTCGTAGTGCAGTCCGGGTGTCAGGTTGGAGGTTATCATTCGGATCGTTCATCGACGATGGCATCGCGCCTGCCCTTCGACCGCGGCCAGTGCGGCCGTCGCGCACGGCCAGCGATATTGCAGACCTTCGGAAACGGTTCTCATACTATGCCGTGATTGCAATATGCTTAAGAAGTGTTAAATTTCTAATGATTGCTGGTGTAGGGGTTTCTTTATGTTGGTGGTAATTGATAGAGGTTGCGTGCTAATTATATACCTTTATTAACTGGTACCAGAAATACATACTTATTGTTATTAATTAAACCTAATGACCTAACGGCGTGAATGTGGAGAGACGACTGCCGAGCCGAGCAACTGCGCTTTTGCGCCTAAGTACAATTTGTAGCGTCAGCAGTCGTACGCTACAATACATCACCGAATCGTAATCATTTAATCTACAAGCAGTAAATTCTACAGTTGGTTAATTTAAATCAAAACAGGAATTCGATTGACCGGCAAACACTTCAGAAAATACTGTCTTGATCTATTTACCATTACATACCATCACGTTTGTATCGCCCAGAAGAGTGCGGTAGAGGTGCACAACACAACACCCACACTTCACCTGTTACGTTGCCATCCACCCGTGCTGCTATATGTATTTCCAGTCCAGACGATACAATCCCAAGTAATACTTTTGACCGACCCGGGATCTGAACCCGAGATCTCGCGTCAGTTATTATGACTGAGCAATGACAAGCAAGCTGTAGCCTGGGCGGAACGGCCAGTGACCAGCACGGCTGAATTCTTATGCATTTCTTTTTTTATATCTAATTCTACTAATCTACGGCTAACCCTATAAATAGTACAAGAATCTTTTACAACTTAATCCACCTGTAACGTATCTAGAATCATCTGTCGATTTTCGCAATGTGGACTAGCCAACATTTGAAATGCGTAGCTTGAGGTCTCGTAGCGGCCCGTAGCGGCTCCATAGGCCGTAGCGTGCTACGATCGTCTACGCCCATTGTTATGTGAAGGTTTCCATGACGCACATCCGGCGCTGACCGTTCCAGCAGTGCCAGTCATCCGCGGCCAAATCTCAAGGTCACCCATAACACCTTCGGCATAACACCCAGCAATTACATTACCTACCACCACTCAGGCGTTAACAAACCGATTCACGCAACTCTCCTATTTTTATTTAATAACTCTTGGCAATAGTTTGACCTTGCACCTTGCTCTTGGGAGAAGAGTCTCAGCACCGGTATTAGAGATTACACATTCTCTAAAGTGAGTTTGATAAGGGATCGCGGGATAGGATTTGTCTTTTTTCTTTTGAGTTTTAGCAGATTTCAATAATATTAAAACTATACAAGTTATTTTATTTATTTATTTATAGGATCTCCAACAAGAAATACACTAGTCATTAATAATAATTACAAACACAATCATCAAGTTATGTGTTTCCTCACCTCAGCGTCTACATTAATAAGAACAGAAATTAAATTTAAAATATATTTTAAATAGTAAAACACATGAAAAAAAAGACAAACTTAAATGATGATGAAGCATAAATAAAAACATATCATATTATATCATAATTTGTAGAAGAATAGAAATTAAAATTATTTATTTATTTATTTAATTGAAATAAATAATTAATTGAAATAGTCATAAACAGATTGCATTGCATAAAAGTTAAATATTAAAATTAACAACTTAATTTAAAATATAAAATTAAATGATTCAAAACAAATAAATTAAATTAAAATTTTTCAAATAATTGCCACTGCCATTACCTAGTTAGTGCCATCCTTTAAATGAGCGGAGGCTAAACTTTTATATCTACCAAGCGAATTGCTGAAGATGTCCATGTCTTTCACTGATTCCGACACACCGTTATAAAGGTATGATAATCCTACAATTGGTGAATGTTTGCCCTAATAAGTTGGATGACGTGGTGGTGCTAATAATGAGCATGGATAACGAGGAATTCTGGCAGGCACGTTTATTTTTATTTCCTGAAGAAGACTTGGGCAATCATTGTGGTTATTCAATAGTTTGTACAGAAAAACCAGATCACCGACGCGATTCTAAAGACATCATTTTAAAATGATATTTACTGTTCTTTCGTTCGCAGTCACCTGAAATCTGAATTACAATACTATAGGTATTGCGCATAGATTCCTTAAAAAGGAAGGTTAAGATAATTAGTTAGTTCAGCCCCAGTGTTGCATCAAAGCTCTGCTTCGTGTGAGTGAGCGCTGCGTGGTGCACAACGAGTAATCGCTCTGCAAACATTAGCGGATAGCATTTGTCGTTGCGATTATGTTATTACGAGCGATGGTGCACGTGTCGTCCCCGGCGCGGCGGCGCGGCGCCGCGACACGTGTCGCTCACGCACTCACGCACCTACACTACACATGCTTGTTCACATGTACAATGTGCATTTACTATTTGACTGGTGCTAATGAACTGATTTGTTAACTGCAGGCTAACACACTCCGGTAATTCGATGTACCTTTATGGAGAGATTTTAACGACGATAGTAATAAATAGTCAATAGTTTAGGTCACAAACTATTTATATTTTTGCTATGAAGGGCTGTGGTGAAATGTGGGTATTATATATTTTTGCCTCACCTTTCTGGGTATTTTAGGCTTTATGTTATGTTATGAAGGGCTTTTTATGACATGTCATAGAAACCAATCGATTTAAATAATTATACGGATGTTGAGTCACCGCGTGTGAATGTGACCCATTGAAGAGCATCGCGTCATGTCATGTCATTCCAATCATATGTGTGGAGTGAAAGCAAGCACCGACCGCCGGCGCCGGCTGACGGCTGGCCAAAGCAATTCTTTGAAGACAGAGCGTGTTTACCCTCGGTGTATGGTCCACGTGGGCGCTTGCGCGATTGTGTGTGCCGCATTCGTGCGAGTGGTGCACGACAAAACGACGTAAGTGAGCGTCGGTGAGCGGCGCTTACGACACACAGGTGTGCGAGGCGACGCCGGCTGACCAGCGGCCGCCGCACGCCACTCAGTAATCGTTAGCCGTCGAGGAGACCGCCCGCACTCCGCCGCCGCCACGCGCCGCGCACGCGATCTGCCGCGCTTGATAGCCCGCACCTGCGGAGCTGCCCTCTTCAACTCTACTCCGACACCGCCATGTGACGGCGCTATGCCACCCGCTCCGCCCGCCGAGGAGACCAACGCCTTTACCGTTATCAACCATGAAAGCCACGGTGGCCAGCGCGCGCCGCAGGACGAGCTCGTGCCGTCGCAGCCGCGCGTCAACGTGGTGAAACCACTGCAGCTCGGTGACGATGCCGCCGTCGTCGTGGACCTTCCGATCGCGCCCAACACTATCCTCGACCCTAAGTTCTCCCGGGCGCTGGACTTCAAGCTGCGAAGACTCAAAGAGAAGGAGATACTGCAGGCGAACCTCCGACGACCGACGCGCTTTCGGCCACGGAATGGCGCCCTCGCCGCCTCCAACCCCAACGTGTGCTCCAGCCAGCAATTGCTGCCCGGTAGGCTACTGAGTCAATCGCATCCACGCATCAACAACATCGAGTCTGAGAACGACAACAAGATATCTCCTACTATGGACAAGTCCCCGGAGCGAAAGATGCGATCCCGTAACGCTCCCTCCTCCACGGACGGAGACAAGCCCCGCTTCGTGACCACCGTGAAAAGTGGACAGTTCCTCTTACCGCCGCCGGAGGTAGCAAGGATCCTGGGGCTGGCGACACTGTACCCGCCGCCGGATAAGGAGAAGGTCGTGTACTCGTACTCGAGCAAACCGAAAGTGGTAGCGCCGCATGCGAAGCGCTTCGAGACGGATAAAAAACAGGAAGGTTCAGTGGCTAACGGTGAAATGACGGGCGCGGGCACACGACGCCGGCATGCCGGGGAGGTGTTCGGCGGGGTGCGCGCGCTCATCGCTGGCGTCGTCGGCATGACGAACATGCTGGAGAAGAACGACAAGCCGTACGTTACGGATAATGCCTTATTCGCACTCACTGTCTCACAAACACTCAAAGCAAAAATCTATCAATTCTATTATCGCTCTCTTCCGCTTGGTTTATCACATTAACACAATTGGTAACGCATAGGGGCCGCGATAGTTAAACAGTTATTTTAATTGATCTCTACATAATATGTCCCAATTGGTAGCAATTTTTTAATAGACTCGTGTCCTCTGGTGGTCATGGACAGCTGGGCACCTATAAGTGGTGTATTATAGTTTGACAAAACGCGTGGGCAGTGCCGGGCGCCCCAGTAGCCTCGCCAGCCACCTGCCCCACTTGCCGCGAGGTCAACAACACCCGCTTCACTCTATCACACTATCTTATCTCGAACTCTATTACTCTTCATTACAAAGATATCTACTAAAATATTAGCATGAATATGATTTACGATGACCAAAAGCTACTTAAATCCATATACCGACATAGTAAAGATTATAAAGTAATTTCTGGTGACCGACCGAACTCTCGGTTTCGGTTACAGCTTAGGTTACGTCCAATCGTGTGGGTATAGTCTTATACTCTAATACTTACATCAAATTTTAAAATTATAAAAGTAAGGGCTGCTAAGGGCAAAACAATGCCGAAAAAAAGACAATTCATGTAAAAAAAAAATATATATTAAAAAAAAACTTAATTATAGTAATTACAATATTATTTGAATAACTAGGCAGATCAATTTTAATTCAACTGTTGAGGACTAGATTAAAATCAATATAAGTACCAGCTTCGATGGGTATTGCGTCACGAAAAGACCTGGGGAGGAACTCATGTGCACCAAACACCTATGTACACTGCGTCCGTCACCGGCATGGAGCTACCTTTCGCGTGCACTTGCTAATGAAAACTTAAATGTACTAGTAAAAGTATGAGTATTAATCATGAAATTCAGAGCAACATGAAACAAGAACCGCTCGTATGAAAATGCATGCTATTAAATTGAAGTGACATCCGATTACCCGTAAGCTGAGACCAAATCTCTTGACTAGCCGCAACAAATATGTAGATTTCCTACACTCTGACGTCACTGTACTTCGCAACTTAATAGATGTTCGACATTGGAGGTGTTCACATGCATACATATCACACACTCGAAGCGCACCCAGAGTCAGAACAAATGTTTGCGAATCACCCAAAGTATTGTCCCGTGTGGGGATCGAACTCACAACGCCAGCACGGTTGAAAACAGTGAGGCAACCGCTTTAACCACTACGCCAACCGTGCAATCAAAACTCACTCAATCTAAAACCAGATCATCATTAACCTAAATCAATCAGCTTCAAGCTGAAACCATGATCAAGTCCTGAATGTAAACTAATGCATGACTTCAAGTCTTGAGCATCGTTGCCTAAGGGTAACCTAATCAGTCATACCATTAGTTCATGATAATGGTTACCTACCTTCATGCCGACTACAAAGCAAGGTAATTCACCTTGGTGATCCTTTTCAGCCTTGAGATTTCGTGCACCATTTTTAGGGTTCCGTAGTACCTACAAGGAACCCTTATAGTTTCGCCATGTCCGTCTGTCCGTCTGTCCACGGCATAGCGACGAAACCGTTGGTGCTAGAAAACTGATTTTTTTTATAAACATGTATGTTAACTAAACAAAGAAAGTCGTAGAATAAAATTTGGAAAAATATTTTTTTTTCAGGTAGCTCCCCTACATGTAAAGTAGGGATGTTTTTTTTTTTCGTCGCCTACCCCATAGTGTGGGGTATTGTTAGATAGAACTTTTAAAAACGTTTAGGGGTTGCTAAGACAGTTTTTTGATTTAGGGATCCGTTTGCGAGATAATTAACTTTAAAGAACAAATTTTTGTTCGAGTAGGGCGTCCCCCCCCCCCCTCTAAAAGCTAAACTACTGGATCCTAAAATCTGAAAAAAATTGTGTCGGTAGTACATGTAATGAACTTTAAAGGAAAACTATAGCGGATAAGTTCACTTCATTAGTTCAAGAGGAATAGGGGTCCGAAATGTCAGATGCAGTTACTCAGAATATTTCGTTCAAAATTCTTGAAACATAAATAAACATACATAATACATATATAAAATCACGCCTTTGTCCCACGGGGGTAGGCAGAGACGATGGAACGCCATGTGCTTCGCTCCTTACATACTTCTTTCGCTTCCTCAACATTCATACATCTCGTCATACGTGCTAGCTGGTTTCGTGTACTACAAACATTTCCTTTCTGAAGGACGCCATTTAGTTAAAAAGTAAAATTAAAAATATTTTTCTATGGAACCCTACTGCGCGTGGCCCGACACGCACTTGGCCGGTTTTTTTAAAGTGGAGTTGAATGCAGTGTGTAATCAAAGCATGTATTGTTTCAGCGGCAGCCTGGTGACGGGTCACTCTAACCTCATGCACGACAAGCGCGTCGTGCGCGGCAGCACCTTCGCGTCGCATCCACACGCCGCCGTAAGTCATTCACATACTATACACGTACTTTAACACTATGTAATATGAGTGCAGTAGTGATGCAACGAATTATTAAATTAATTTAACAATAACAATATATTTTTTCAAAAAGAAAACACTTTTAAAAAGGCGCCTTTAGCGCTCCCTGACTCATGAGTGGCGAAGCCACTTTTGTGCTGAATCTTTGGTCGGCGCTTTAAATAAATAAAATATTTTAAAATTGCGACGCTTACAACGCTTCCTGACTCCTATGTTGTGATAATTTGATGATGCTTTAGTGATGATTCTCAGTTTCTTAAGAAAATATTGTTAAAAAATACATCTGTTTAAGATTGAAGCATTAGTTTAGGCAGGGTTTTTGTAGCAGACATTACTTGATATTGAATTTTACGCAGACGGTTGCGGCAGTATCGTGCAACAGCAAGTGTGTGCGTTTTGAAACATATGCTAGCTCGGCTACGATCAGTTTTAACATGGCTGAAATGTCAAATTTCTATGACATTCTGCGTGCCTCTTATTTGAAGGACAATATTGCAATTCTCGTATTCGTTACATCACTAGTATGCAGCAAGCTCTTCAAACATGCCAAGTACAATAAACGAATCATCATATTTTATCAAATCAGATTTGTGTGTGACGTCACAATCAGACCTGAAATACAGATTTGATCTAGTTTGGGCACCAGTCTCCCCACAATAATTTGTGAATTAGTATATATAGTAGTATGAATTAGTATATATATGGTAACTCATGTACGAAAATAATTATTGTCGTGAGAAATAAATACTTCTCATTATTATTATTAATGATTTACTTTCAACTAAATCTATGCATTCGGAACTAAGGTGTTTGTGACGTCATCGCAGCCACCGCGAGTTTGAGCGAAGGGAGGTGCGGAGGGGTGGTCGCTTACCTCTCTTAATTAACGGCTGAAGGAATTCCATTTATTTAGTACTTAACTAGCATGTTTGTCCGAGCGACACATCGGTTAGCGGCACGACATCCGTCCTATTACTATTCTTTACAAAACGCTGCGATTTAAAAAGTACCATTAAATTAATTATAATATGCTAGCATGTTGCTATTCTGTAAATACTTTGTTCAAATTTAAATATGTGAATGTTTTTGCAAAGTCTTATTTTCCACTTAATACATTTAACGTTGTAATATTTTAAAGCAAATTTTAGCTTTGCTATGCATTTATTTAAAATCTGCAAATAAGGTTCGTCTAGCTAAAAAAGCTGGCACAAAAAGAGTTGAGAAATTTCGAGTCCGGCAGCATACGAATCCATAGCTGAATTGGCAAAGCACTTGGGGCGTATACCCAAGAGGTGCAGGTTCGAGTCCTGCTGGATTCTTAATTTTTCAACTTTAATATTACATAAAATAAATGCATAGCAAAGCTAAAATTTGCTTTAAAATATTACAGTATTTGATAAAAATGCGTCATCTCTTGACTGTAACAGTATTTGATCTTAATTCAAACTTACAGTATGTGAATAGTACTTATTACATCACATAGATGGCGCTAAAACCAAATAAGGTTCGTCTAGCTCAAAAAGCTGGCACAAAAAGAGTTGAGAAATTTCGAGTCCGGCAGCATACGAATCCATAGCTGAATTGGCAAAGCACTTGGGGCGTATACCCAAGAGGTGCAGGTTCGAGTCCTGCTGGATTCTTAATTTTTCAACTTTAATATTACATTTAACGTTGTTTACTTACTTATTACTAGCAGTTAGCACACAACGCCATGAACTTGTGAAGTAACATCAAGAACGTGCTATTGGAAAATAAGTGGATATTGGTAATGTCTGAAATGTTGGCGTCATCGTCGTTTTGTTCGTTCTACGAACAAAACTGACTATTGACTTGACTTGCATTGCATATAATGGCTAGCACTAAGAACTGATTGGCAATTTAATCGTTAATCGTTTTGGTTCACATGCGACAATGAAACGATACTCGAGGCAATTTGCTCAAAAGGTATTAAATTGTTTCTTTTATTATTTTAAACATGTTGGCATAGTGGCAATAATACGGAATAATAATAATAGGATATAAGGCTATTGAGTGTCAGTGCGGCTGGCCGGCTGGGCTAGCGGGCGCCGCGATCGATGACATACTATTGAATTAAAGTTTTCAATCACACAACTAGGCCGATCTATTTACATTATACATACAATCGTTTAACTACTCCAAGAAGGTGCCACGCTTATGTTTCCTACATCTCACGTTTCCTATTTCATACCTGAACGAATATTGATTGTATTTATTTACGGCTTAACCCACTTGAGCCAGACAGTACTTTGGAGGACAATATTCTAAATGTAGGATTATATACAGTTTATAACGATATTGTTAAATTGACAATTTGTCACACATTCAGGGGAGATCTGACGATAATTTCGACACATTACCGTCTGGCTGTCTAATGTCTGAATAATTGTTTTATATGTAACTAGCTTCCGTGTGCGGCTTCGCCCGCGTGTTCCTTCAATCAAAAGTCTATAAAAAGCCTTTATTATTTCTGCGGTCCTGAACTATCTCCACACCAATTTTAATGAAGATCGGTCCAGTAGATTTGAAGGCTTTTGCCTCCTTATAATAGTGTAGAAGAATGACTAAGTTGCAGTGGAGGACAGTTCTCGGAGCCATTAGTCAAACGCACCAAATTACTCAAATAACCGTGCGTGCTCTACGGGCTCTGCTTTGCCGTACGAAGAGCGGGCTTGCAAATAACGGCTGATCCTGCATAATGGATGCGATCGATTCCTAAACGGACTCCTTTGATTGGCAAACAATGCACTTAACTCTATTCGCAAAAGTAACGTTGTAGGACAAAGAGCGGTATGCGGGGTAATTTCAGGCAACGAGCAGTTATGGAGAACTAGATTACAATTGTAGATATTAAGACTGAAATAGTAGGTAAACATTGATTTTCTATTTTTTCGCCTATTTTTTTTTACCATAATATTAATTTGGCATAACTTTTTTGACATGATATCTTTTAGCATAAGTATGTACTTTATGCATATTCATTATTACGCATAACATTTTTGTGGCATTATATCCTGTTGGCATAATTGCCTTTAGGCATAATTGCCTTTTGGCATAATTTTCTTAGGAAAGAGTAAGTTTTAAAATGTGTGTAGTCACATTTAATAAAATACGAAATAAATAAACAAGTTGGCGGCTAAAGGGTGGCTTATTGTCTGCCCCGCGGCACCCTAAACTATTATTAGGATAAAAAACATTATTTATTTATTTATTTAATTATTTATGGATCTCCAACAAGAGCTATACACATTATAGACATATAACAAACACAATGAAACATTTTAGTGTATTCTCTCAATTAAAGGAGACCATTATGCCTACTATTAGGCGAAAAAAAATTAAATAGTATGCCAAGTGACTATTATGCCAAATGACTATAATGCCAAAATAAATAATGCTTAACGTGTTAGGCCAAATTCAATTATGCCAAAAAATATTTTGCGTTAAAAAGGATCCCGTAAACATTTTGTAAATTTGTTTGTTTATTTGTTTATAGGATATCCAACAAAAAAACTAGACATTTATAATAATTACATTCACAAAGATAAAGTTGAGTGTTTCCTCAATTAGAGAAGACCACAGCTTCAACATTAATAAGTAAGTAAAATTTTAAACATAATCAGTTATAATAAAATATTATAAAAAAAAAAACTTAAAACTTAAATAACATGTCATATTATATTATAATTAGGGGTAGAAATGAAAATTAAACTGAGAATTTATAATTAAAATAAATAATTAATTCAAAAAGTCATTAACAGATTGCATACCATAAAAATATAATAAAAATTAAAATAATAATAATTTAATTTAATAATTTAAGATAATGATTTAATAATGTGCGTTACCCCAGCAAAATAATGTCGAAAATAGTATTTTTAATCTTACAGATTTTTAGTTGTCCATCTTCTGTAATTGTTGCGCACATTTTTAAATTTGTTGCACTTATAGTTTTTTAGTTATTTAAAAAAAACTATTCCTGCTGGGGTAACGTTACTGCAGCCAGACATTTTCCTTTTTAATGGGAATATTGAAATAAATATTAGCTATATAATTAGTTGTCTAAACGAGGTAAATGTTGCAAATAATTTTGTAATTGTTCTTTCTTCGGCTGCGAAGTTATTCGAGATCCTGCTGGAGTAACGTTTGTGGTTTTACTGGATCTCTGAAACGGTCAAGCGGATTCTTATCATCTTTTGTACATGATCTTTTAAGAATTAGTTTTAATTTGTTGTGCAATAAAAAAAAAATTAATGAACCGTTGAAAAGTTATTTCATTAAATATAAAAACACTTCAATAGGTCCTAACACCTTAAATAAGAACTTTATGGACTTACATTAAACGTTATTTTGTAGCTTATAACTGCCTTTAAATGTATGTGAAGTTTCATTAGTATCCTGTGTGTAATTAACAAGTTATGACCAATTCAGTTTACGGTCTCAATGCGCGTGGAGTTATTTGGCCACAGATAACCCTGTTTGTGGATATATCAACTAAATGATAAGTCAATAATTAGTTGTCTAGTTCAGTTATATACCTGCACAATTTCAGCGCAGTACATGCAATAATTTACTAGATAATAAATAAAAAGTCATTAGGAAGTGCAAGACCGTGGTAACCCGACCATGTTTAGGTGGTTACAAAAATGCGACCGCGTAGTATATTATGGTATATTCTTAAATATGTAGGATAGTGTAACAAGTTTAGTACAGATGTGTACACAAGTGTTTTAAAAAACTATAATTATGTTTCTTAAAGAATATTTATTTACAGGTTCAGTACACAAATTCTGCAGAACTTTTTTACATTCATTTAACTTAAAAACAATAACAGATAAATATTATAGGTAGCAATTCTGTTTTTATGGCATTTTCCATTTTGTTATATGATATGTATTCACATGTGCAATTGTGCATAATTTTAATACATACTTATCTAATAAGTAGCCGAAAGCCGAAATAATGATATAATGTTTTCATAGTTCAGATATTATTATATTGTTATCTACTATTTAATCGGTATTGAACAGTGTACGCGTCTGTACTGAACTTGTAAGGTATATGATACTAAACATTTTAGAAGATACCATAATGTACCACATGGTCGCTTTTTTGTAACCTACTAAACATGGCCGGGTTACCACGGTCATGTACTTCCTTGTGACTTTTTATTTATTATCTCGTAAATTATTGTATGTACTGTGCTGAAATTTTGCAGGTATATAACTGAACTAAGCAACTAATTATTGACTTATCATTCAGTTGATATATCCACAAACAGGGTTATCTGTGGCCAAATAACTCCACGCGCATTGAGACCGTAAACTGAATTGGTCATAACTTGTTAATTACACACAGGATACTAATGAAACTTCACATACATTTGAAGGCAGTTATAAGCTACAAAATAACGTTTAATGTAAGTCCATAAAGTTCTTATTTAAGGTGTTAGGACCTATTTAAGTGTTTTTATATTTAATGAAATAACTTTTCAACGGTTCATTAATTTATTTTTTTTATTGCACAACAAATTAAAACTAATTCTTAAAAGATCATGTACAAAAGATGATAAGAATCCGCTTGACCGTTTCAGAGATCCAGCAAAACCACAAACGTTACTCCAGCAGGATCTCGAATAACTTCGCAGTCGAAGAAAGAACAATTACAAAATTATTTGCAACATTTACCTCGTTTAGACAACTAATTATATAGCTAATATTTATTTCAATATTCCCATTAAAAAGGAAAATGTCTGGCTGCAGTAACGTTACCCCAGCAGGAATAGTTTTTTTGAAATAACTAAAAAACTATAAGTGCAACAAATTTAAAAATGTGCGCAACAATTACAGAAGATGGACAACTAAAAATCTGTAAGATTAAAATTACTATTTTCGACATTATTTTGCTGGGGTAACGCACACGATTTAATATATAAAATTAAATGATTTGAAACATAACATAAATTTAAATTTTTAAATAATTGCCACTGCCATTACCTAGTTAGTGCCATCCTTTAAATGAGCGGAGGCTAAACTTTTATATCTACCAAGCGAATTGCTGAAGATGTCCATGTCTTTCACTGATTCCGACACACCGTTATAAAGGTATGATAATCCTACAATTGGTGAATGTTTGCCCTAATAAGTTGGATGACGTGGTGGTGCTAATAATGAGCATGGATAACGAGGAATTCTAGCAGCCACGTTTATTGTTATTTCCTGAAGAAGACTTGGGCAATCAATGTGGTTATTTATTCAATAGTTTGTATAAATTAATAATATAGTGTAAATTTTTTATGGCCAGGGAGATGGCGTGGAGAGTGCGGCAGCGCGCGCGACTCGTACGCGGCGACGCGCGCTGGCGCGGCGAGCAGCGGCGGTGCGGCTGCGGCCCGGCACGCCCCCGCCCGCACCTGGCCGCCGCCACCATCCCATACAAACTGAGTACTATCTCGAGGAGGTAACGCTCCACTCATCCATGTTCTTATCTATATTGAATTTCCTCCATTGACACGTTCGTTGTGCGCGCGTTGCAGCTGTTCGACAAGGGCGTGGAGATGGAGGTGGGCGTGCAGACGGACCTGTTCACGGACCGGCCCGCCACGCCCGTGTACGTGCCCGCCAAGACCGGCGCTGACGCCTTCACGCAGATCTACCCCGGTGACGTGAGTCACACATCTCTTATTTATGCCACAAGCATGTACCTTTCGAATTTACATTTTATCGCCCAATCCAAAGTAACAGGTCATAGCAACCTTGGACGTTTACAAAATCTGTAAATTATAATAAGGTACTTACTTACTCTGAAGTCCTCTAGGAATCTCAGGCTGACATCCACCATCCATTTAATCTACAATTATTTCTGGTTATACAATTAAACACCGCAAGCCTAATTTACTCCTGAAATTAACCTGATAATCCAACTTAAGATAACGCGCTACGTTTTTCGAGTAACTCAAAAACTAATTATTTGCAAATATTCTGCAATATTTGCAGAATATTTTTCTTTTTTTTTAAGGGAAAATAAAAAAGTAATGCACTTTTTACAACACCGCTCTGTAAGTGGAAAGAAAATCGTGAAATTTGCTTTAGGTTCATGCGGATTATTTGATTTAAACGATAAGATTAAAACGATGAAAGATTATGTGTTGTCAGCTGTTCGACTTCGACGTGGAGGTGCAGCCCATCCTCGAGGTGTTGATCGGCAAGACGACGGAGCAGGCGCTGGCCGAGGTGGCGCAGGAGGAGGAGCTGTCGGCGCTGCGCGAGCAGCAGCGGCGCTACGTGGAGCTGCGCGACGCAGAGCTCGCTGAGAGGCAGCGCCTCGCCGCGCAGGACGTGCGGCTGCACCAGGAGAAAGTACGAACGTAACGAACTGGGGACCTAGAGAAAACACTATGCTCCTTGATTTTATTATTAAAAACTAATTGTTTTCATTATAAAAAAAAATACGTGAATAAAAAAATGATCTCTAGTGGCAGTCGAAGACTACGTGTGTTGAAACATGTAATGAATAAGTGATACTACATGCTTGATTACAGGAGCGTCGCGTGGCCGAGGCTCGCGTGGCGCAGATCGCGGGCACGGAGGCTCGCGAGCGCGCGGCCGCGGCGGTGCTGGTGCAGGGCTACGTGGCGGAGCTGCTGCCTAACGTGCTGGCGGGGCTGCGCGCGCAGGGATACCTTATGGAGAGGATCGAAAGAGGTCAGTGCCGTTCTCTGCTTTAAAGCATGCCATTCCACGACACAACTCGGACAGAAAAGAGATTTGTTAGGAATGAAGACTGAAGACTAAAGTAGTTAATTGTTGGCAGGAATCGATGAGGAGTTCATGCCGTGGCTAGTGAATGAGGTGTCACAGGAGATCGAGTCCATCATCACGAGCCGAGACGTCATCATAGGTAGTTATCAGTCAGTTATCTGCTTGTTTTCAGAATGAGGGATATTGTTAATTTAAATTAGTCGACTGTACATAATATTGTATAATGAACGCTTGCAGAGATCGTGCGGGACGTGGTGGAAGCGCGCGCAGAGCTGTACCGCGCGGCCGGCGAGCGAGACACACAACGCGTGCCCAGCGTAGACTCCATATCATTGCCTTCCGTCGAGGGCGAGATCGAGGAGGACGGTAAGTGAAGAAATGCCTTCAAGCTCAACCATACTAGAAGCCTAAGTCCCTGTACGAGCAAACCCGTACAAGTGTTAGACTCCCAACGTGTTTTTAACGTTTAGAGACTATAAGAGCTTTACATAATATCAAATCATTTATCATTGTAGGGTACGTTACCTACGCTGCTAAGTAGATGCTAAGTAGATGCTAATTTTATTGTTTATATCGGGAACACCCAAATACTCCGAAATATTTAATTCCGAATTTTGATGTTCCGATTTTCAAATGTCCGAATTTCATAACACCTAAGAATCATAATGTCTATTATTAAAAATCACGAATTTTATTTTACCGAAAGTCGATATTGCGATTTGTTAGTTTTCCGATTTTCATACGTTCGAAGAATCAAATTCTCGGAAGGTTCTCGGTCCGAAAAACTACATTCCGATTTTCAATACTTCGAATAAACTAAACCGTCAACATGTTGTGCCAAAAAATTTTGTAACAGAAACGAATCGCTGCAAAACCGACTTCACGCAGTCTTGTCTGCCCTACCCTAGAGTGTAATTTAACGAACAAATTTAAAGATTTGAAGCAATAGCTTGCAATAATTCCACATGTGAGTATTCCGGGATTTCTTTTAGAATACCTTAAATTTTTTGTAACTTATGCTCATTCTTGGATTTCCTTTTCTTGTTTGTAAAATAGGTTCAAATAATTATAAAAATTATTAGGTAGGTTAGGTTAGAAACATGAAAGACAACGCACGAGCCGAGCGAGCGAAGCGAGCGTGCCGCGGCAGCGGCCGGCGAAGTGCCAGTAAAATCATTGTAAGCCGTAACTACCATATGCCATAACATCATTTCCCACCAAAATTGCTTGTAAGAAAGTTTAAAATAATTATAAAAATTAATAGGTAGGTTAGGTTATAAAAATTATTAGGTAGGTTAGGTTAGAAACATGAAAGACAACGCACGAGCCGAGCGAGCGAAGCGAGCGTGCCGCGGCAGCGGCCGGCGAAGTGCCAGTAAAATCATTGTAAGCCGTAACTACCATATGCCATAACATCATTTCCCACCAAAATTGCTTGTAAGAAAGTTTAAAATAATTATAAAAATTAATAGGTAGGTTAGGTTATAAAAATTATTAGGTAGGTTAGGTTAGAAACATGAAAGACAACGCACGAGCCGAGCGAGCGAAGCGAGCGTGCCGCGGCAGCGGCCGGCGAAGTGCCTGTCTAATCATTGTAAGCTGTAACTATCAAATGCCATAACATCATTTAGGAACAATTTTGAATGTCCCGTCCATGATCCAATATTCACTTTTTGCTAAGTAGGTCATAAAGGCTTTAGTGCTAAACAGCATTACTCTTTTATTTCCGAAAACTTTGCTTTTAATTAAAAATAATTCCCCGTCTCCAGTTGTAACTGCTTCTACGTTAACTACAAATTAATCTGTATTTTAAATAATCGGTATTCGTATTTTAGATGTTTCGAATTATCATTAAGTCGGACTTTTTATTATTCGATCTATTGAAATTCGGTATTTCACTAATAGTAATTATAAACGTTAGGAATATTAAAATGTAGTATTTATAAAAATAGGAGTAATGATAAGTCGGAGTTCTTATATTCGGAATTTTGAACCATTCGGAATTATGAATATCGGTATTTTGAAATTCGTGATGGTGACTTTCGGAATAAAGTTTTTCGTATTTATGTAGTGTACCCGTTTATATCATTTGTTATATTGTTACACCCTTTTCCTGGGGGAACATGTACGAGCAAACTTGTACAACGCAATAGTTTTAGTTTTATGCTGACATCAACACGCAGCGAAGTGAACAAAATACATACATTCGACACAAGAATCAGTAGTTGCAATAAATCGGTTCGGGCAACAGCAAACGTTCCTTTCGCCGCGTGTCGGTCATTTAGCATTAGTTTTAAGATTTTTCTATCTGACTTTAAATACATTTCTTTTAACTTTTATCTTATGACTTTTCATTTTGATGTACCTTCCCCGTACAGTCCCAAATAAGCTAGATAGGTTTAGTTTAGCACTTCTTCATCACAAAGCAGTGTATGCGCACATCCGTTGATGCGGTATCGGTCAGTGCAACCTGTCGTCGTGACCCCGCACCCCAAGCTCGCCCTTGCCGGCACTTGCTGCGATTCGATTCACCGGGCACGTGCGCCATTCGCCCCGCCGCGCGATGTCATTACATCGCCATGCCACCGCTATTAGCGCACAAAAACGACTCTAAACACACCCCGGCTAAGTTAAAACTACATTAACGCGCTGATACATAATGCACAGAAGAATTATCGGCTTTATCACTTAGCGAATAAAGTCTAGCGTACACAAGCAGCTGCGCCCCTCGCCCCGCCGCCTGCCGCGCCGATCGCAGTATTGCAGATCCCCGAGGGGATGTAAATAATGCGTTTGGATTCGCGGTCGCACACAATTAAGATTGATACGGTGTGATGACATTATAATAACGCTTTGATGCGGGGCGCATTTCTATGAGTTAGTTAAGAGCATGGTATTATGTTTGGTTACAAGTAACAATTTAAACGCTGAGAGGTCGCACGTGCGCCGTGCACTCGACGGCGCGCCTCGACGCGCTAGTCCACGCTAATGCCACTCCAGCGCAACATTTGACATAGATCTTACTTGACAATTTATAAAATAAACTCAAGCATTTTTTTCAATGCTACTGCGCTACCTTAACGTGGATATTAATGCATTAATAAAGGCATTCAAAATTTGCCTTGGCTACATTACCGTCACTATGCCATTAACTTTGGCCGCATCTGCATTAACGTGATTATTTGCGAGTAAAGACGCAGGTGGAGCAGTAGCATAGCAGATAGCCTACAAACTCAAAATTATAAAGCGAATGACACCCATATCTGGAGGCGCAATAGCAGGTTCACGCCAAAATAAGAAAAGTAAGGATTCTTCGATTGGGCCTTTTTTCTATTGACATCTACTGTCTAAACAAAACGAATAAATTTGAAAGTTGTGGTATAAAACGACGAAACCTCAGGTGCCGCAGGTGCATTGTATAGTATAATAACTAAGCCAGTGCGCGGCGCGCGCGCGGGTGTCATCAATTCACCACGGAGTGGCGACATATTGCCATGGCCGCGTGCCGCCCCCTGCACCGCCACCCTGCACATACGCACTTGTGCCGCTACACGCTGCACCTTACACAAATCCAATTCTTCTTCGTCGTGTCGATGGCTGAGTCAAATTTTATTTTGACTTGCCATCGTGGTGAAAGGATTAGCCAATTCGCTTTGGAGAACTCGTGAATTGCCCAGGGTGCGCCGGACGTAGCGGATTGTTGTGTACGTCACTCGGGGAGGCTCCTTTCATGCACCCCCACAAATCCAATAGGACCCGGTTACGCGGTATTATTGCATTAACATTTATTTTAACGTCGGCTTTGTATGAAATTCAAAATCTGAGTTTTATTCTGTTACCACATGATTCAGATTAAACAAATGAAAGCTTTACTATATTAGACCGGCGCGGCACCTGCAGCTGCTGCACACATTTAAATCATGCTTTAATTTGGGATAAGTGTAGTTGAGCACCGCAGAGCATTGCACGTGCGCTGATCAGTGCGGTGCGATAACAGAGCGATCGTAATTGAATCGCCGCCGATAACGCACCGCACCGCACCGCACCGCGTCGCCATTGTGCGTATACTGTGGTTTGCAATTGACTGCAGGCGGATGATACATTATCCTAATCTAAATATGTATTGATTAAGATGGCGTCTATAATTAAATAAGATTACATCATACGATTCAATCGAATAATGTACATCGCGTATGGAATCGCGATCCATGACTTTCAATCTGCACTAAACTGCATATGTTGTCAGAGATTCAATTAATCGAACGTGCGCTATCGAGTATCGACTATCACTTAAAATATCCTGTTACCATACCCATCGGTAGTTTCGGGGGACGTTTTGGTGAAAATAAATATTATTGCAGAGCACCGACCGACGCGACTCCTCTGAGCGACCGGGGACGGCTTTTAGATAGCAATTACAAGCTAAACGTCGCTAATTGTGCGCTGCGGACCAACCGCACGGTGTTCACCAAACTCAACCCTACCTTAATACTCATAAGGCACACCCGCGCGCCCGGCACCAGCGGGGCAGTGTTTATGCAGCTGCGGTTGCCCCTGTATCGTTGCACGTTTTTTACACCGCCGCCGAACAATGCAATAATAATGTAAAGAGATTAAATGTTACAGCGTCGAGCTCTCAGCACAAGTGCAATACTGTACCTATTACGATTCGTAGGGTAACCTACTCCTTAGCTGATACTATAATCTCTATTTAAGCCTATTTAATGTAAAAGTTCACAATGGTCAAAAGCATGTAGGTCCGAATGGCTACGATGTATAAAATCATGCTATCAATAAAGACAAATTTGATTAGTGCGTCTCGTAGCGCGTTTAAATGAATCGTAGAACGTAGCGCTCGTAGCAGTCGTAGCGCGTAGCGGCTCACGGTGGAATGGACATTGCATTCTTTATGCTTTTAATAAAATTTGTTACTATAAAGGGTGCACTGTGTCGCAGTACAATAACTGTGCACAATAGTACAATTCAGTGCGCATTTGCAAAGCGCATAATCTGTACATCGTTTGTGCAAACAGTCACAAGTGCGCAACGCGTATTCAATGAACACGGCGCGGCGCGGGCGCTCTGCGATCTGATCTGATTGAACAAACAACTTATTCATATTGTTATGAACTTAATTCTTACAACTATGTTTTTTGTGAGCAATTCAAAGGGTAAGATGCAAAATACGGCATAAATTCAATCAAGAAACATGCAGCATGTTATCATTTAAATCCATTACAATAATAGTTACAGATTTCCCCTTGCCCCTTGGGGCCCATGGAAATAAATAATTTGATTTGATTTGATTTGCGAAGTCCAATATCTCTCGGGTTTGAATCTTTACGATTTATTGACAGAGGTGAGTGACACACCTCTGTCAATAAATCGTTAAGGTTCGTCATTTCGAAGATATGTGTGTATTTATCATATACATTATTGCTCGCTTACGGTGAAGGAAAACATCGTAAAGAAACCAGCATTCCTGAGAGTGCCTTAAAAGAGAGAGTGTGTGCAGTCTACCGATGCGCACTTGGTCAGCTTGGTTGACATGGCCTTCTCATCACATGAAGAGGCCCGAGCAGAGCGACATGTATTAGATACAGAGTTGCTATTTATTATACATTCTATGTGATCGTAAAATAGGTAATTTTTAAAATATCTTACAATCTGAGCCAATCAAATGAATGTTTATTTTTCAGTTGAATGAATCTATGAAGAATAAGTACGGTCGCTGGTGAGATGGGAGTTCTGGCGACCACGGGCGACCAGCGGTGGATGGCCGCTGAGCAGCCGCCGGCACTCCAGCGACACGTATTTAGTGTGAGCGATGGACGCTGAGTGACCTTGAGTGATGACTGTGATGCGATGCGTTTGCGGACACTTGACGTACAAGCTTGATAGTTGAACTGAAAATATTGGAATATTCTAAATACATTTGTTCCGTGCATACATCAGGTTACGTGTACCTTACACATGAACGTGTACATTATAACTATTTTCTACTGCTTGAATGTTGAAAGTCATACAATATTGTAAAACGTAGTGCGTATGTCCTTTACACTGCAAGGCGCTTCGGGCCAGGTCACGACATTTAAACTGCTGTAAAAAATTATTATACGGGTTTATTGACAACTCGATGTATTCCTTGCAGGGCGTTATTATAAGGCCTAAATGCAAAAATATGAATAATACGTCGAATTACCAATAACCCTGTATACATAATAGCCTTGTGTAAGGCATGAAGGTACCGATGTAACGTGCGAGGTATACATTGAATTGCCACTGTTGAATAGAGGTCAGCGTACCTCCTCCATGTAAAGCATAGTATTGTATGCAAGGAATCGTGCGAGCCACGCAACGCGTCGGAAATATTCAATGACAGCATTTATGATTTGTCGAAAGGTTATGTTCCGTTTGTAAAATGTTATGTATTTGTAGGAAATTTGTTTTGTTCGGTGTCTGGAAAACGTTTATTGAAGGTATTTATTTAGGTACATATTACGAAGTTTTAGTATTAAAATATCTAGTTAATATAAAGTTGTTTCATTATAGATGATAAGAATTGTAATAATAGATAAAGACTTATTACCTTATTATGATACGTATTCAATTCAATTCAATTTATTTATTTTGTGATACACAGATGTTTTTACAAAATAAATAGGTACAGTCCATGTGACATTCTAGTCTCCATCTCCCGAACCACTTCGCTACACTACATCAGATCATCATACTCGAGGAGTACTTAATCAATATTTTTGTGGACGTGACGTGAGGTAAGGTTTTGTGAATACGAGCTAAGATTTTTAGAACCCAAGTTGTTGTATAGTAAATAATTTTAAGATTTTGTGAACGAAAATAGAGAGATTCATAATTTTTAAATGAGTTGGATTTTTTTTTTCGAATCTATATTATTTTAGCATTTAGTCATCATTATAAGTCCTCTCTATCCCCTGCATTTTCCCACATAATTTTCAACAAATATAATTTTCTAAAAACTAAAACCGACTAAACAAACAATTACAATAATTTGAGACTTATATTGTTTTCTCACGGTTGTCATTGTCAGAACTAGACCTAATTGAAATGGGACCACACGGGAAGCACCATCTTTCAAATAAAAAAAGAATCATTAAAATCGCGTCGTCCAGTCGAAAGTTATGAGGTAACAAAAATAAAAAATAAAATAAAAATAATAAAAAAATACAGACGGATTGAGAATCTCCTCCTTTTTTGATGTGGGTTAAAAATATTAGTAAAAGTAAAAATACGGGCAGGAAGTGTAAACGTCCAAAATGCGCTATCATTGGTTAAACGAAAGGTGACGTCAAATATCAGAAATTTACTAGTGTTTGAGAAAAATATAGTCGAAAACTGTGTTTCTCCGGTGATTTCTGTTGAATATTTACTTGTAAATGCATAAAGTGAAACTACTGAATCTAGGACAATGACTGAAACAAGTTCTGCCAGGCATGATCGGACAATATACCAAAAATATATACATTTTAATTAAATGTATATATTTTATACAGCCATAATCTATTGCTGCTAAACTCCTATTTGATATCTAAATCGCAATAATTAATACGTAAAATTATGTAGGTACATATAATTGAAGTTCACTTAGCATAAACTTATTCACTTTTTTTATTTAGAATTATGGATTGCTACCTCAATGGCCTACGATCTAAGCATACATAGGGACATAGGGAAAGAGAAAGCGACTTTTGTTTAATACTATGTAGTGATAATTGTCCATCATAATTTTCGATAGATACCATATTAATGAAATTCTATTTAATAAAACTATAAATTGCAAAAGTAAAAACTTAATTGAATGCGAATGAGGATTACTGCATCTTGTTACACTTTGTGTTTGTATTGTATTTTGTCTGCGAGCCCTACAACATTTTGAAACCAATGAAGATTATCAAACAATATTATGGTGATTGTTGATTTAAACTAAATGTGAAATAAAACTTAAATGTTGTTTAGTTTTTCACTACCAAAAAGTGTCCACAGAAATTTTACTTTTTAATTAAACGAAGTGTCCCGCTTTAAGTTTAAGAAGATTATGTGTCTGTAAAACTAGTTGGAATTGTATGATTGATATTATTAGGATCATAAATGTTCACTGATATGTAACTACTTTTATTACTTATATTAAATAAAGAAATTTTAAAAACAAACAAACTAAATGTGAAAATGTTTTTAAAAGGTGAGTCAACCTGCGAAATAATTTATTCATATTATTATGATTTTTGTTTACTTTATTATATTTTTACTTGATTTTTATTTTTTTGCTTTTACACATAGAATACGATAAGTTGTAAAACTTATGTACTTATGTTTAATAATAAAGACATTTAAAAATCAAAATCAATGAAAGACCGGTTTTGTTACCAGTAGTTAGATTGATATTTACACGGGTAATATAGGAAAAAAACAGAGACTGTCTGTTGACAAATTACAGTACCAATAGCAAGTATAGCATGATAACAACATGAGCAACCACGATGGTCGACAACAATAACAATAGTTTAATTACCGAACAATTAGCGGAGGGCGTTACGGAGATTTGCGAGTGGCTTTAAAGGGCGCGGAGGACGGCCCTTCGCCCTCTGAGTTAGGGTTGTAAGTATAAAATAGCGAGGGTTCTCTTGCGGGCCACAGTCGTGGCAGCACCCTGCGCCGGCGCACCTTGCACTGGACAGTAACAGTGAGCAGAGAGCAGCCATGGCTCTGACGTCGCGTGTGCTGTGCCGGCGAGGAGTGCCGCGCGGCGCGCACTCCAGCGCCTTCGCCGTCACAGATCTGCTCGACGCCCTGCGTGGACCAAACCCAGACTATGTACGTACGGCCCACTTTATTCTTTGTGTTTCCAAACCGGTGAACTGTCAGGTGAGAATAATGCAGTCAATCAAAACTATGTTCTATTTTCGGCTTCTGCACTACATCCAATCCAAATGGAATCAGAGTTCGGTCCGTAACAGTGGTAGCGTAGAACAGTTAGACCGCGGGCCACGGTCGCACTGCTTGGGCGATTGCGGGGCGACGACGGCGATTTTGTGAAAACAAACTCTGCTATACTCACAAACAGTATACTAATAGATATTGCTAGCTGTTGCCCGCGACTTCATCCGCGTGGATTACGTTATAATTAACAAAAATTGTTCCAACGTTATCATCGCGTTCGAGTAACAGAGTTATTTTGGATTTTTCTGTCACGAAATTCAGGTTACGAAAAAGCAGCACGTAGTTTCGATTGTTCCCGCTGGATGACGAGAGGCTATCACATGGGACCCAAACATACACCAACAGGTGAAGTGGGGTCGTTACACACCTCGGCAACCCGATCTGAGTAATATGGGCGTGACGTTATGTTATGTAACAGGTTTGACTACGCCGCGCCGCTCCTGTCGTCCGTCGCCCGTCGCCCGTCGCCCGATTTTGCAAATTATTCCACTCCTGCTCCGCTCTATAATTATTTATTTATTTTAGCGTGATTTTTAATTAAACTTAAAACCTTCATCAATTAATGGCCTATCTTACAAAAAAATAATCAATGTAATCCGACCAAAACTGCCCGAGATTAACGTTTTTATTATTGACTAGCTGACCCGAAAGACTTCGTACAGCCTCAACCGATAAATAAAGACCTACACTTTTCTATAAAATTAACTTAAAACAAACAAAAGGAACCCGTAATTATTTTCGATTAATTACACATCATGCTGCTTACTTACAAAACAGAGATTTTAATAAAATACTGGTTCTTCATAAGGTTTCAATTTGATATTGACAGAAACACACAGTTATAATATAAGTAATATAATGTAGTCTGTTAATCAATGTAAAGCTTTCTGAAAAACTATATTTTTTATTTTGTTTTGTGGGGGAGAGTTAGGGAAACTCCAAGTTGATTCTGCAAACTTCATAGTCATCGCAAAAGCCAGACGTACTTGAAATTGTAAACGTTTGAATTCGAATAGTAAATACGTTGCAATCATCGGTATACGCGGGCTCAAGACCTGATTGTTGCCTCAATGACGTTATTCGTCACATTTTTCACAGGCAGTCTTGTTCCATTGCACAATCGAGGTTGATTAATGTTACGCAGCATGATGACAGCTGATCCTACTTTTAACTGCAAATTGTGAAGTGGTAATCCAGGCAGTTCCAGTGAATTTAAAAATTCAGTCGCAGTTTCATCTTGTTGCAAAAAATACTCGCATGTTCGTGGTTAATTGGAGTGTCTTTACGTGCCGCCACGAATTCGATGGTTGGAAAGTGGACTCATTTTTCCGCACTTAGACTCTCATTTGGTCCATTGTGCGTGGGAATTCGATGGTTTTAGGCATGCGTTTAGTTTATCCGCAACTGTTGATCGGGGAATAACTGCAACAGTCTGACGAAAATCACGTCAGACAGACAACAGAATCATGGCCCACAAAAATATTTTGGTTGTCACGAAGATCTTTTAACGTTGTGTCCAGTGCCTCCAGTGATCCTTATGGGTCATTATCAGGGCTCGGAATTAGGTAGAGTTTTTTATGTACTTGCATCGAAATGTTGATATTAATGTGGACCTTCCCGGGATTTCTAATGGACAATCCGGGATTTCTAATGGACAATCCCGTGTAGCCAACAATATTACGAATAAATAATAATAAAAACCTCAGAGATAGACAAATAAAACAAAGATAATTAACATATTTTTTTTATTAGTTTACATTAATTCACAATACAAATTGTTGAAAGTCTGTAGTAAATTCTCATACGCATATTTCGCCTTTTTTATAAATACGAGCAAATACTTTTGCTTCTAGCCTAGACTCCTGAGGTTTTGCTTATTCAAACGGCCCATCAGAATCATTTTCCTTGTCCGATTCATTACCAGTAAGATTTAAAGTGTTCGCTTCCGACATTACTGTATAAATTTTGTGAAAATTAAAATATTTAGTCGCGCGTGCAGTAGTTTAAATTGTGTAAAAAAGTAAATAACTTTTAATTAATCTCGGGATTTGAGGCATATCCACTTTATTCTTTCGCTGTATGAAATCAGTGTAAGTACATGAAAAACTCTACCTAATTCCGAGCCCTGGTCATTATGCATTCATCCCAAACAATCAATTTGCATACCTATAGGATTTTGACCAATGCGCTACATTTATAATATATATTTTAATACAAACTAAATATTATAAATAAATATCTATTTTAACAAATATTTAAATATAATACCTTGAAAGCGCCAAACGATGTCATCTGGAAATAGCTGTTATATTTCTGAATGTTTTTCAAGAAGTGTTTAGAATCATTTCCAATCCCAAAAAATAAAGAGCGTAAAGGATCTGGTGGTGCCAATAGTGGCAATTTTACTTTACAACATAATCCAGTAGATTTACCGCTATATTTTAACGCCTAACAATATTTACAAATTATTGTTGTTTTCATTTTAAAAGATGGTGCACATGAGTTTCTCACCAGCTCTTCTCATAATGCAATACCCATCTCAGCTGGTACCTACTTGGATTGATTTCAATTTGAATTTAAACAGTTTGATTAAAATTAATCTAAGCCCCGGTTATTCAAATCATTGTAATTAGTAGATATAATTGAGTATTATTTATTATTTATTTTTATATCATTTTTTGTAATGTTTTGACGCGTTCAAGCGCCTCCTGGGTCCTATGAAAATAAATGATTTGAATTTGAATTTGTTATTTCTCCAATTGTTACCAATTTGTCGGCACAATAATCTATTGCCGGATCATAGTGGAATGCAGCTCGTTCCAGAATCACAGGAGCACTGCGTCGGCAGAATCGTTCAATTTCATTATGTCGTGGTCGCGTTGTTGTTTGATGTGCACGAACTAGTTGCATTCTAAGCATATCTACTTCATAATGACTAACTAAAGAACGCAATTCTGACATAGCAACACGACTATTTTCTTGATCTGTCTCTGTCTGGTCATCAGTGCGGTTAGCACGTGAGGTAGCTATTCGTCTCTTATTTAAAAACAGCTTATAAACGAATAATTTATATTAAATTAAAAATATTTCTGTGCATCTTATCGATATAAAGTTCTTCTTAAATTAAATTGATTATTTCAAATCTAATCGGTAACGTGTAACGGCATCACTTATTTTAAAAAGGCAAAAGGTAAATAAACGGTTTGATTGAGAACTAAAAGTTTTAAATAACATAATGCCCACTGCGCGAGCAGAGCTGCGCGGTCCAGATATAATTCACTTGAACATTTTGAAATGTATGGGTTTTGACAGCTTTTACCCGGCCCAGGGCAATTTTCTATTTAATTTGACAGTCCAATTGTTGCAAAAGTACCTATATCCCATTGACTAAATAAAAAACCGGCCAAGTGCGTGTCGGGCCACGCGCAGTAGGCTTCCGTAGCTAGTCGTAACAACATATTTCGACTTAAAAGGGATTTACTATCTGTATTAAACAAGTAACATCTTCATACAAGTCATAACTTTCAAAGGTTTTTGTAATTTGCACGAATTATTCTAAGTAACTGCATTTTACACTTTGGACCCCAATTACTCTAGAACTAATTAAGTTAAAGTAACCAGATAAATAGCGTCCTTCAGATAGGAAATGTTTGTAGTACACGAAACCAGCTAGCACGTATGACGAGATGTATGAATGTTAAGGAAGCGAAAGAAGTATGTAAGGAGCGAAGCACATGGCGTTCCATCATCTCTGCCTACCCCCGTGGGATAAAGGCGTGATTTTATATATGTATTATGTATGTTTATTTATGTTTCAAGAATTTTGAACGAAATATTCTGAGTAACTGCATCTGACATTTCGGACCCCTATTCCTCTTGAATTAATGAAGTGAACTTATCCGCTATAGTTTTCCTTTAAAGTTCATTACATGTACTACCGACACAATTTTTTTCAAATTTTAGGATCCAGTAGTTTAGCTTTTAGAGGGGGGGGGACGCCCTACTCGAACAAAAATTTGCTCTTTAAAGTTAATTTTCTCGCAAACGGATCCCTAAATCAAAAAACTGTCTTAGCAACCCCTAAACGTTTTTAAAAGGCCTATCTAACAACACTATGGGGTAGGCGACAAAAAAAAAAAACATCCCTACTTTACATGTAGGGGAGCTACCTGCAATAAAAAAATATTTTTCCAACTTTTACTACTTTAACTTTACGACTTTCTTTGTTTAGTTAACATACATGTTTATGCAAAATTTCAGTTTTCTAGCACCAACGGTTTCGTCGCTATGCCGTGGACAGACAGACAGACATGGCGAAACTATAAGGGTTCCTTGTAGGTACTACGGAACCCTAAAAAAGGCAGGACTGAGTGTCTTGCAACACTTACTGAAGCACCCATAGTAAGTCACACGTACACACCCAAGTAGCAAACAAGAATAGCAAGTAAATCTTACATATTATTATCTGTACTTTACCTAAAGTTAGATTTTGCTAAATCAAAAAGGATTTCGTTAAGTATTTTCTTTCTTTAATACTAAATCGTTTTAAACTACCGCTACTTAAGCAAGTTAGGAATACCAAAAACCAGGTTAAGTATTCTCAAAACTAGTTTGTATTAAGTATGCCTATAGTTAAAACTTAAAATATTGTTTTACTATACCAGATTATCTGAAAGCTCACTTAAAACTTTACTGAAATAATTGAAGTATCTTTTAAGACTCACAAAGACTAAAATGATTTTGTAGATAAATTTAAGATAATAGTCATACCAAGTTCTAAAAACTGTTTTTCTAGAGTATAATTTTATTCCTTTTTACTAAAATTAATAAGTTTAGAGTAAAAATACATTTAACGGGACGTTCTCTACAAATAGAACCAAGTAGAAACATGGATGAAGTGGAAAAATTAAAAAGATCTGGTGGCTTTCGTCGGCGTATTTTAAAATATAAAAAAATAAACTCCATCGTTGTGCCTATAAGTGCTGCAAACGTTACCAATAATAGCAATGCGATATCTTTGAGTCGGACTTCAGTGTCGTTTACGGACTACGAGGAAAAAGATACCGCGGATAATTTAGAAATAGCGCAATTGGACAGTGATTCCGACTCGACAATTTTGTTTCGTAATTTTGATTTTAATCACAATATACCGCATACTGCAATCAATGATTTAATGCAGATATTTAACAAGCATGATCCAGGTGTTGTGTCAAAAGACGCTAGAACTCTTCTGAAAACAGTAAAATCTGTGGATATCGAACCTTGTGGCAGTGGAGAATACTGGCATAATGGATTTCGCAAAAATATTGTGCAGTATTTTGAAAATTTTGATAAAAATGTAAATTTATGTATTAATGTAAATATCGACGGGTTACCCACGTGCAAAAGTTTGAAAGTAGAATTTTGGCCAATTCTATGTAACATTCATGAGATGAACACATTGCCTGTAATGACCATTGGAATTTACTGTGGTATTAAAAAACCTCAGTCTAATGAATTTTTAAAACCTTTCGTAACTGAAATGAAGGAAATTATGCAAAATGGCATTGAAATAAATAATTATGTTATAAGAATAAAATTGCGATAAAAAGTAAGTGACAGCTACTAACTTTATTTTTCTTATACCTACCAAATGCTCTTTATATTTTTTATTCAATGTGGTAGTGTGTGGTAGTGACCTATGCATTTATTAATCCATTCAGCCTTCATGCCTGGGCTTGTGGGCAAAAATTGAAAATACGTAATTTATTGGCAGGTATATAATTATATTATGGTTCATCATGTTATGTGTTTAGGAGCCCGCTATCTTTCTTTTATACTTACTTATACAGGGTGGATGGTGGATGCGACATAGCGACATTTATTGAAACCACAGCTTCTATACATGGCCAGTATGCATTTCCACCGGATAAAAAATTCTCTGGCGAAAAAAAAAATCCACGTCTTCCGAACAAATTGCACGATCGCAATGTTCAAATTGTTCGGAGAACGTGATTTTTTTTTTTTCGCCAGAGAATTTTTATCCGGTGGAAATTGATACTTACCATGTATAGAAGCTGTGGTTTCAAATTTTCAATAAATGTCGCTATGTCGCATCCACCCCGTATAATTCAATAATTCATTTAGTTTATGTGAATGATCTTTTTAAAAGTTGATGTTTTACAAGCTTTTATTTAGTTTCACTTTGAATTATAATATATAGGTATATAATAAATAATTATACACACAAAAATTAAACAGCCGATGTTAAACTTAGTTCCTAGTTGATGGCGTAAAGAACAATGGTAGGTAAATAAATAAGATCAAGAGATACTAAAAAGCTATTTGGTATTGGCACGTCAAGATTATCAACTATGCAGAACAGAAGTTATTAAATATAGATGTTAATATTTTTTGCTGAGCTTGGGAATCCTCTAAAATTCTAAATAAATGGGGATTGGATAGTTATTTAACATCACGTACTTACTGTTGAATTTAAATCCTTGTGTTCTGATGTTTACTGGAATTTAAACATTAGGTACTAAACTTACCTACACTTATTAATTAGATAATATTCACTAGTCTATCTTGCATAAACTTGTTTATCCCATAAAATAAAAAAGAATAGTGAAGACAAGTTAAGAAAATATTAAGTAACGTACGTACCTAATCTGGTCTTAACTAAATCAAACTTTAGAATCACTTTATACCACCAAGAATTAAATAGTACTTCGCCAATACAGTTTTTAATATAAGTTAAGTACTTATATTAACTCTTAACTAGCGCTACTTCAAATGTTAATTGTCTTTACTATGTCTGAACTAACCTTACAAAATCAATTTAGTCTAAAATCTTGCTTTGTTAGGAAAATTAAGAATTAACGCCATTTTTCCTCTTAAATGACAAAAGTAATAAAACATATTACCACAACACTTAATCAAAAACTAAAGTAGATTGAACTTGTATTTATGTTAAAGTCATTATAACTATATTAATATCTTACATATTCATAGAAACAATAACAACTATGCACTAAAAGCACAAAATTTTTTTTTTGCAATATTTTTTAACTAAATTGTATTGCTTATTTTCTAGTATTTTAAAAGCCCGTGTGTTTTATAGCACTATCTATAGATTTGACACGAGAAATAATCATGCGTTTTAAATTTCCAATGCATTCAATGCCTTTTGATAGCCTTTATTAGACATAAAAATTTGTTGTTTAATCGCCATTTTCATTAATCTTAAAACAGTTTTTGTAATAATTTATAAGTTCACCATATTTTCTAAAATAAAGTTACATAAAGCACTTTAAAGCAAAATAAGTTTTAAAGTTTACTTTACTAGGTGAAGATCGAATATCTGCAATTCAATATTGATAGTTTTAATTAAGTATTGTAGATATCTTTAAGTCTATTTTATGATCTGAAGTCAACCTACAAGATATCTTGAAATCAGTGTTTAGAGTTCTGCAAAACCACATTCTTAAGTAGGGTTTAAGTTTATCTAAAGAGTAGTATTAACTCTTTCTTAACTATGTGTTAAAATCTGTGCCCACTTTTACTTAACTGATTCTTGGAGTGTATCTTCAAGATATATAGAGGGACATATTGGTTTTACCCAAGGCAACAGCTGGAATTCGTCTACTTGCCTTCAAGATATCTACAATACCTTTTAAGGACATTTGATTGCTACTGCAGAACACACACATTGACACAATAGTAAGTCAATCGCCCGCCATTACGCTTTGGACTGTGCTGTTGCTCGGATGTTCAAGTAAAATAATTAAAAATGCCGTCTTGTGTTGTGAAAAGCTGCCGAAACCATAGCGCCTTCAATTTATTCCCATATAATCTAACTAATTTTGCCTTTGTTCCACCAAATATACTGAATGTGCACCAAAATATGTTCACTAACATATTTCATAGTGAGCACCTATTTAAGAACTGTTGCAAATTTGTAAAAATAGTACTACACCTATTTTAAAAACAGATTGATTCTAGCATTCTTGTTATGGTCGCAGTTCTAACCTAACCTCACCTACTACTTTACCCATAATTGACCTATGCTATAACTATAGCTTTTATTTTGTGTAACAATCAGGAATATTTGGTGCACGAGAAGTATTTTTCGTGGAAGAATAAAATAATTATTGTAGAATAAAATAAATATCTTGGTGATAATTTGGAATTTGTTTGGTGTAACATATTTTGTTGGCCGAGTAGTTTAATTATAGTAAAATAATGAAACGGGTTTAAGAATAATATTTTAGAAATGCGTACCTACCTAGGTGTACCTTTAGATTTTTGGTGAACACAAAAATATTATCCTTAAATTAATAAATAACAGTACTTAAATCTAAAACTTTTTATTTCTTAGTTTACTTTATTTTTTTTGCCAATATTTTTTTGAAATATTGAAAAATCGCATGTAAGTGAATCTAAGCTTCGTGATTGTTGGTTTAGTTTAACTTAGATATTTTATTTGGTTTGTACATTTTGTTGACGTTTTCAAGCACTTTCTGATAGTTTATGTAATAAAGAATTATTGATTTTGAATTGTTTTTTATTATTTTGATAACTGCCATAACTTACCCTACTATCTGATTTCGGCTTCACGTCCTAAACTGGGACACCCTGTATATCACTAAAGCATCTTCACCACCTAAGAGTCAGGAAGCGCCGTAGGAGTCGTAATTTTAAATTATTTTCCAAAAACTGGGTAGCTGCACTAAAGCATCTTCGCTGCCTTGCGTCAGGAGCTCAGGAGTGCCTAGAGCAACGAATTTTGTACATATTCCCTTAATAAAAACAAACAACTTCCACCTGCAGGACCGCATCGACTGCTAGAAATATAAAATCAACTTTGTTTCGAAATTCAAACAAAGTTGTTTTATATTGTTTGGTTTTTGGCCAAGGTAGTATAAAACTACCTATATCATGTTTGATGGTAAAAAGCAGCAAATAAAAAAATATAAGAATAAAACCCTAAAATATTTATTTAAATTATTGTGAAAATGTGGGTAATATTTCTCATGTCTGGTAACCCCTAACACACGCACACATAAATATACCACCGCCATTTTGGTGCTTCCATCATTTTATAAGTGACATTCTCTCCTGCTTTTTTTATGTACTCTATGCTTGGATGAAGGATAGTACTGGATAAGGGAATGGCGTGGTCAACAGCGAGACAGAGAATCTCGGCACAGTGTGGCGACAGTGCAAATTAAATTACCCTAGTTTTTGGATAAATTTGCCAAATTATTATTATTTATATCTGTTTTATTTTCATAAAATAAATACATTTTTCATTTTGGAATTAGTAAATAATATATCTTAATAATATATTATTTACTAATTCCAAAATGAAAAATGTATTTATTTTATGAAAATAAAACAGATATAAAGAACAATTGTTCGGTTTATTGAACATATTGCGTGATGTACTGTTATGTTAATACTGCATAGGTAATGACTGAATTTAAGTCGATCAACCAATGTTGGAAGTTTCACATCTGGCGTTTCAGCTGCGTGTTTTTGAACAGTCACTGCTGGCATCATAGTATTGAGTTTAGTAGACACATACTCTTGGGTGTACCGCCGTTTGCCAGAATTTCATTTGCCCGAATTTTATTTGCTATAATACTCACCTGACATATTATTGTTTCTCATAATTTTATTTGTCATATTCATTGTTTACTATATTAGTCACGTGCTAGAAACTTTGTTTCCCATAAAGTTAATTGCCATAACATCATTTGTTATAATCATTGTTTCCCATAAAATCAATTTCCATAACATCATTTGTTATAATCATTGTAAGCCGTAATTATCATATGCCATAACATCATTTCCTACCAAAATTGCTTGTAAAATAGGTTAAAATAATTATAAAAAATAATAGGTAGGTTAGGTTAGAAACATGAAAGACAACGCATGAGCCGAGCGAGCGAAGCGAGCGTGCCGCGGCAGCGGCCGGCGAAGTGCCAGTATAATCATTGTAAGACGTAATTATCATATACTATAACATCATTTCCCACCAAAATTGCTTGTAAAAAAGTTTAAAATAACTATTAAAATTAATAGGTAGGTTAGGTTAGAAACATGAAAGACAACGCACGAGCCGAGCGAGCGAAGCGAGCGTGCCGCGGCAGCGGCCGGCGAAGTGCCAGTATAATCATTTTAAGCCGTAATTATCATATGCCATAACATCATTTCTCACCAAAATTGCTTGTAAAATAAGTTAAAATAATTATAAAAAATAATAGGTAGGTTAGGTTAGAAACATGAAAGACAACGCACGAGCCGAGCGAGCGAAGCGAGCGTGCCGCGGCAGCGGCCGGCGAAGTGCCAGTATAATCATTGTAAGACGTAATTATCATATACCATAACATCAATTCCCACCAAAATTGCTTGTAAAAAAGTTTAAAATAATTATTAAAATTAATAGGTAGGTTAGGTTAGAAACATGAAAGACAATCGCTTTTTAGGACAAAGGCGTTAGGTTAAATTTGTACGGAAGCGACTTAGACTGATTATAGTGATAAGTAGGTATTAAAAATAAATCAATTTTAATACTATAATCATACTTTATTTATATCCAGTTATACTCTTGTCAATAAATATCGCCTACAAATATTTTTCCTACCCACTAATTTGTAATTACTTAAGTTTTTAAATAATTTTAGAGCGCCTGTTAAAATTCCATACAAATAAATACCTTAGATAGATTGGAAATTAATTTAGTATGGCGTTTGAAAATTCTGTTGCATACTATTATTGCAATTAAAAGTATGGATAACAATAATACGTATGGCATTCGAATCATTATGTAATCAAATGTTCGGGCAAATAATATTATTGCAATTGAAAGTATGGAAAACAATACGTATGGCATTCGAATCATTATGAAATCTAATGTTCGGGCAAATAACAGTATGTCACATGTCTTTTATGGTAAACAAAACATTCGGGCAAATGAAATTCGGGTAAATGAAATTCGGGCATATGAATATTATGGCATATATTCTTCGGGCAAACAACAGACAACCATACTCTTGGCTACTCGTTGACGACATTACTATGCTAGCTCATCCACTGCTTCTTTTGCCTGAAACTGTAAAATTTTTAATAGTAACTTTACGCAAAAGTTTAAATAGATGGCGTTTAACATACTTTCTAACTCACGCACGGGGACGGGCAGTTACGGCTGCCACAGGTAAAAACATGAGGATCAACGAATCCCACAGAGCAAAAGTCACGGACCATAGCTAGTTTTATTAAAACGAAATCAAATATTCAAGTCCATATTGCACGTTAAATCCTTAGGACCGTAAAAAACGTAGATTTCCTTTCAGTGTTGCGCATCAATTCAAAGTATCTCAACTTGACTATACCCAAATATTGTAATATATATAAATAAATAGCCCACTATAATACTCAACTGAAAATACTCAAATAATAATTAATATTATATATACACGCTGTATATAATGTATCCTACAGGTTAAATATTAATTTACCTGTGTGGCACAGCATTCATTAACAAAAGAGTTACTCTCTTTTTTTAATAATTCATGTCGTCCAAAATGTCTGCTACAAACTTAAGAGAATTTACTCGGAGCCCAATTTGTTCGTCCTGTAGCTTCAATCCACTTCGGATTTAAATCAATATTTTCCGGGAAACTGTTATGCAATTAAGATATTGAAACTGACTAAAATACTACATGATATATTTATCATAAGAAATGCAACATAAAATTTTACCCACAATTTTGGGGAAAAAATATGGAAGTCTTGACAACATCTAACAATATTTTATAGTAGGTTATGAATACTAAAATTTCATATTTTAGATGATTTTGTCGATCAAATTATAAACAAACATAGTTCACACAAAATAAAATCATAGAAAATACAACCTGGCATATGATTCAAAGGCCAAAATGTGTTATACTTACGAGTGGAACGATAATTCAGGCAGTTTTCTTCTACTATCACTTTTACATCCTAAAACACTACACCGCACCATATTTCCTACAATAATGCTTTATAAAGACACTATTGTTAAAAAATTGCTAATATTTTTCAGGTTTCACGTAACTTTTATAGCTTTATAATAACTAAAATTTAAAAATACCAAATTATTTTGCCAGCGTTGTCAAATATGTCAAGTTTGATTGATAAAGTTTTGAGCAAACCTCAAGGTTTGCTCAAAAACCCGACACGCATGGCGAAACAAAAAATCTTATCACCTGTCTTGTTTTTTTACACAAAATTGGCGTAAGTTTATCTTTGTCTTGTGTGAGGGAGATCGAAGCTATCAGTCGTCTATACTATTCTCTGTCTACGACTCTATGCTATATCCGTAAATTTTCTTCATGTTACATCTTGACATCTATTATCTCTGGGATAAGGTATAGGCAGAGATAATATATGTCAAAGATTAAACAATGACATGATGGTAATTTGACAGTTATACTTTTGCAAACATTTGATTGTCACTGCTAGCCACGGAATAGGAATACCAAAGGAAATGGTATAAGACACAATTAGTATGGAAACTGCTGTCGCCAAACTCACATAAATAAACCAATAATCATACTTCGCACTACACACAAAGAATTCATTTGATTGGTCGTTTTTATTTTAGTAAAAATAAGCATAAAGCACATGCTATAAATTTGAAAATATACTTTCACTGCTATTGATAAGCTTTATTTTGATAAACTGCAAAAAGTACTTACGACGTTTTGTTATCTTAGTAATGTATTACATTTGACTGATGCTGGGTCCACACCGAGCCAACGAACGACCAACGAAGGCTAGGGATGTGATAAAGTTATTCGCATCACCTATATACATTACGTTTCATTCGATTTGAATTTGTGTGTAGCTTATGTTTGAATGTGTATTGGACCAAGTAAACGATGAAGACTGACGGGACTCGCGAATAATCCACTCGAAATGGCATCAATAGTTAAAAATAAGTAATTGCCACTTGATTATTAACTTATGTAAGTTATTAATAATCGAATAAACACTAATCGATATATGTCAAGCGAATAATTTTGTAACATCCTTAGCCGTTCGTTGGCCTTCGTTGGTCAGGTGTGGACCCAGCATTACGAGATAATTCCGCTATTTGAGTAGAGATGGCAGTATTTTAGATGGACGCAATTTTAACCTTAAACACGTACGACATAAGGATGAGATTTTGTTTCAGAGATTGATTTTTAGCGCTATTCACCCAGTGATGCGCAATATTGAATTTTATAATTACATTATCGATATCGATAGATACATGATTTCTTATTTGAGCTAACGAGTTTTATATGTGAAAATGTTGCATTTAGTATAATATAGTTTCTTACTATTTTTTATTAATAGACTCGACACTCGCACAATGGTACCAGTAGCTACCGCTAGCGTTTTTTAACTGAATCTTTTTGTAACAATACTTAACATGTTGTGTAGCTCATTTTAAATAATCTGGATAGAATAAGAATACTTTATTTTTTAACCCCCGATAACCGAACCCAGCTAACTCTATGTCAGATCAGATCAGATTGAATGTAAAAAGGTAACACTGTTTGTTACCTTTTTACATTAAAAGACAGAATAACTATCGAATTTGTACCTAATATTATATTGTGATTACTTTTCTTTTTTAAGTCTATCGATAAACTCAGTATTGTACGAACTCACACATCACTAAACGAGTAGCGTAGAATCATGGTACAAAAAACTCAGATATGCTCAAGACTGACATATGCCACCATATTTGTGCCAGGTTCTATGAAAATTTGACAACACTCATACATTACTGGCACAAAATACTGAACTGTCATCGTGGTGAGGAGACCTATCTTATTATATCATGCGTAGAATATTCTGTAGAATGTTCTAGATGTTTTTAGTAAGTCTGTTAACGAAACATGATTTTTTTATGAAATCATACTTACCGATGGTATGAAACACCTCCATTCATGAGATTTTTTCTTCTACTATCATTTTTACACTCCAGAATAGCACAATACGGCATGGTTAAAGAAATATAAAATAAATACGCAAGATTAGCAACTTGACGCGCTGTCAGAACACGACTGGTCATAGACATGGATTGATTATGCGTAGCTACGCTTAATTGTGGCACGCGAACCACGCCTACTTCACATTTCCTTTGGTATTCCTATTCCGTGCTGCTAGCTAAGTTCTTCATTGTCGATGTGCCCATGGATATCGAAAGAGTGCATTGAATACTATTTATGTCATTATTTATTGGATATTTTGATATTTTAGGAATAAGTCTTCTCAAAAAGTTTGTTAAGACGATATTGCATTAAAATAACAACAAATTGATAACATGAAATACAAATATAATCAGTTAATCACTGTAAGCCAAATGAGCCTTGGGTCTGCGCGCGAAAACGCTAAATGTCCTTAATTTAAAATAAAGTAAACCAAAACGATAGAAGCCATTTAATTTTGGTGCAAACTAAAATGAACATGAAGTATTGTCTTAAAATTTAATGTTGCGTACAAACAGCTTTCTGAAAAACTTGTTTTTTTTATCTTCGCTTTTTCGAATATGTTTAATCCATGTTTTTTACATTCAAATCCATATGATTATTTGAATTATTATAATATTAGCTGCGAGTGTGCGTTCGCCCAGCGGAATGTTGTTGAATTTAAAGATTTTAAGTATGCAGATATTTAGTGTATGACTTCGTGTAATTGTTCATGGTAAATTGCCCTACAACTCTTTAATTACCAACGGAACATCATTGATACTTGGCAACATGTTGCAGACACTTACAAGGTTTGTATAAACGTGAAAATCTAGACCCCAAAGTGCATTCTTTAAGAACTAAGACCTAATGAGCGTATTTTACGTTTATATTTTTATCTTTAAAACCCTAAATTTTTTTCTAAATCTGTTTTTTAAACAAATATAAACAAATTCAAAACAACGTATGTAAAAATCTACAGCTCTCTATGTAAGCGCTTTATATGAAAACTAGCTAATGGCCAAACGTTCGCGTAGCGGAAACTTGAATTTCGCCGAAGTTTATGCATGCACTAATTTTATTCATACATACACAATTACACACAAATACACACTAATTTTTGGACACATCTCTTTTCTTCTAAAGTCGATGGATTAAAAAAAGTTCCGCCAGGACAACGTTCGCCCAGCGGAATCAGTTTTTGGTGAATTTCTCCACAATGGCTGCATGCACAATTTTTTTTTATAATATAATATAATAATAAATCATTTATTTCAGGCTGCATAGGCCCATACTGTGCCGGTTCTAGCACTACCAGCGCCCTGGGCGAGATTTATACGCCCCCTAACTGCAATTCAAACCCATATGAAAAAAAGCTAATAAAATTTGACTATCCTAGACTTTGTCGGCGAACTCTTTTATTATTTTATCAAAATCGAGGTTTTCAGCAATTTCATTCTCGATTGACTAAGTTGCCAAGTTTGTCAATCAGGATTACAATATTGTCGATCCCAGAAAGGTTTTTATCAGCTTAAGCTTAGAAAAACGCCTCTCCCCTCTAAAATGAGCTGATGAAAACTAGAATGAGCTGAGTGTGTGCCGCTCCGTCAAAAATTACATAAACTCTCTCTAATTTTAACGTAAAAAACCGGCCAAGTGCGAGTCGGACTCGCGCACGTAGGGTTCCGTACCACTATACATCTAAACAAATGTTTTCCTTTATTCTTTATTATATTGGAGTTGATTGAATGAAAAGTAAAATGAGGGTAAAGATTTATAACGTATAAAAAAAAATATTAGATCTCGTTCAAACCAATAATTTTCGGTGGAAGTTTGCATGGTAATGTACATCATATATTATTTTACATTTATCATTCCCTTATTTTAGTAGTTACGGGGGGGGGGAGCGGCTATTCAGTTAAGAAAAAAAAAATTAAGTTGCAGTTCTAAGTATGGGGAATCCTAAAAATGTATTGTTTTTTTTCTATTTTTGAATGAAAATCTTAATGCGGTTCACTAAATGCATCTACTAACCAAGTTTCCACAATATAGCTCTTATAGTTACGAAAAAGGGGGTGTGACATACGGACGGACAGACGGACAAACATTTCGAATCCATAAGGGTTCCGTTTTTTGCCATTTGGTTACGGAACCATAAAAAGAGATAGATAATGTTTTTCTCGATGTTCTCGAGTTTTTCACCAGCTCTTCTCATGATGTAATACCCATCGGAGCTGGTACTTGGATTGATTTTAATTCAAATTTCTAAGTTGAATAATTAAAGTCAATTTTAGCTGCGGTGTCAAATCATTTTATTGCAATAATTATTATAATTTAATTAGCTAAGTTTTATTTTCATTTTGTATAATTTGTATTTTGATTTTTGTTTTGACGTGTTCAAGCGCCCCTTGAGGCCCATGGAAATAAATGATTTGATTTGATTTGATTTGATGGTCGGGGATTCCCGGTAAAATTAAATGCATGCAGTGCAGTGCTCCGATTTGAAGACTGAGTTCCATTCTAGTGTTGCCAACATAACAATTTTTTCGCAAAATTTAGGGAGTTTACGAGTTAGTAAGGCCTCGCTCAATAAACGAATATAGGCGCCTGCGGTGCCCGCAGGCGCCCCTTTATATTCAGCGCCCTGGGCGGTCGCACAGCCGCGCCCAACCCTAACGCCGGCCCTGGGCCCATAGATAAATACCTTAACCTAAAAATACATAATTATAAATTTACTTCCTTTGCACTAAGTCTTGGTGCGTTCCTGGGGTATAGTTCCGCGGAAGCGACAGAAAACAACACCCTGCGGCCAAAAACTTTCATCAAGCACCTGTTCCAGCAAACATGTCGGCACTCTCACCACGAACGCCTTGAAGTTGACGTTGTGGCGCGACTCCAACAGCTGCACTCGTAGTACCTACATGATTTAGCTTCTGGCTGACATATCTCGCGATATCCTCTGCCTCAGTGGTGTAGTGCAGTGCAGGCGCGAGATAAACACCGGGGTGTTCGGCGCGGCGGCACGCACCCTATGTTTCGGGTCTACAGGTTTTTACCATACACAATTACACGACGTCATACACTAAATATCTGCATACTTAAAATCTTTAAATTCAACAACATTCCGCTGGGCGAACGCACACTAGCTGCGACCCGCGTGTTATGTCAACATTTACAGGACAAAAATACGTTCTATTTCCAGACCTACTAAACGAACACTAAAATGTTCATTAAAATCGGTCCTGCCATTTCGGAGGAGTACGAGGACTAAACACGGGACTGTCATCTTGAGGTTTTATTTTTGATGGGACAGTGGCGATGGCGCAATGTCATTTAAAACGTATTGTTCTCTCAAGTTGTATGCATGCTCTCTGACGTGTGCGTTAAGCTTCGGTTTCCTAGGCAAGCGGTGTGGAATAATACAACCGTAAAGATAACGGTAGAATGACGTCACTAGAACGATGCCTTTGTAAAGTAAATGTAGTGGTTTCCTAGAGAGCGGTGATCGACATAACGTAACACGTACTAATCGTGTTACGGCCATAATATTACGGCCGCATTATTCCACATCGCTTTCCTAGGAAACTGAAGCTTTACCCCAGCAAAATAATGTCGAAAATAGTAATTTTACTCTTACAGATTTTTAGTTGTCCATCTTCTGTAATTGTTGCGCACATTTTAAATTTGTTGCACTTATAGTTTTTTAGTTATTTCACAAAAACTATTCCTGCTGGGGTAACGTTACCGCAGACAGACCTTTTCCTTTTTAATGGGAATATTGAAATAAATATTAGCTATATAATTAGTTGTCTAAACGAGGTAAATGTTGCAAATAATTTTGTAATTGTTCTTTCTTCGGCTGTGAAGTTATTCGAGGTCCTGCTGGAGTAACGTTTGTGGTTTTGCTGGATCTCTGAAACGGTCAAGCGGATTCTTATCATCTTTTGTACATAATCTTTTAAGAATTAGTTTTAATTTGTAGTGCAATAAAAATATTAAATTAATGAACCGTTCAAAAGTTATTTAATGAAATATAAAACAGTTTAATAGGTCCTAACACCTTAAATAAGAACTTTAAAGACTTACTTTAAACGTTATTTTGTAGCTTATAACTGCCTTTAAATGTATGTGAAGTTTCATTAGTATCCTGTGAGTAATTAACAAATTATGATCAAATTGACTTCACGGTCTCAATGCGCGTGGAGTTTTTTGGCCACAGATAACCCTGTATGTAGATATATCAACTGAATGATACATCAGTAATTAGTTGCATGGTTCAGTTATAGCGTTCTTGAGTTTCAAAATTTTGTCACTTCCCTTTTTCTATCGTACCTATGTGCGTGGGCACACGTTAGTGTTTTTATAATTTAAATGTAATAGAAAATATACAGTTTTCGTTACAAATATTCACACTGTTTCAATTCCAAACAACCTGCAAAATTTCAGCGCAACATATAATAATTTACGAGAAAAGTCATTAGGAAGTACAGGACCGTGGTAACCCGACCATGTTTAGGTGGTCACAAAAAAGCGACCGCGTAGTAGGTACATTATGGTACCTATATTCTAAAGGCATGTATTTAACGCGGCGACAAACTTATCTGATTTAGTGTTTTAAAAATAATTAAAATGCGCAGGAAAAATAATAGCTAATATTAATTTCAATATTCCCATTAAAAAGGAAAATGTCTGGCTGCGGTAACGTTACCCCAGCAGGAATAGTTTTTGTGAAATAACTAAAAAACTTTATGTGTAACAAATTTAAGAATGTGCGCAACAATTACAGAAGATGGAAAACTAAAAATCTGTAAGATTAAAATTACTATTTTCGACATTATTTTGCTGGGGTAACGCAAACCTCTCTGACCGGATCGCCTATATAAAAGGCTTGTCACTATACAAATGTATTCTTCTATAATAATAATGACTTGGAGAAATCGGTCGATAGTAATGTTAGAAGAAACATATTTTGAATTATATTATGAAGATGGTGAGTGAATATGCCTTGTCATGTTTGAGATTTTACTTTTACCCTAACTAACGTTGTGGTGTCGAATTATTGTAGGTGTACGTGGAACTCGATAGTGCGGGACGCATCGCCGCCGCGGCGGGGGGCGGGGAGGCGGGGGGCGGTGCCGCCAAGCTGTGCGTGCGCGCCCGCCTCGCGCCCGCTCTCACAGACAGCAACGCCGTGCTCGCGCTGTGCGCCACCCCGCCCCCGCCCTCCGCTGCGCCCCTCGCCGCCCCCGCGCTGTGCCTGCAGGCGGTATCGGCACTGGCGCCGCACCAGGAGTTACAGCTGTGGTTCGCGGAGAACGCGCTGGCGGCGCTGGACATGCCGTTCCTGACGTTGCGGAACATCCGCGGACGCCGTGACTACGCGTGCCACCGCTGCGGCGCCGGCTTCGACGACCCCAACCCGCTCAAGGTTCACCTGTTCCTGCGTTGTGCGCCCTTCGAGCCGAGCCGCTTCTGGCGCGAGGCTACCGCAAAACTCGCCGCCATCGCGCCGAATACACCCGCGCCCCCTGCGCCTCCGGCCCTTCCCCCTGCCGAGCTGGAGGCGCTGGCCACGGAGTGGGGGCGGTCGCGCGACGGTCACGTGTGTCTTTACTGCGGCAAGCTGTACTCGCGGCGCTACGGCCTCAAGATCCACATCCGCACTCACACTGGCTACCGCCCACTGCGCTGCCGCTACTGCCTGCGCGCCTTCGGTGACCCCTCCAACCTCAACAAGCACGTGCGCCTGCACGCTGCACGCCAGGGGGGGGCGGGGCGCGGCGGGGGCGCGGCGCACGAGTGCGCTGTGTGCGGACGCGCGATGGCGCGGCGCCGCGACCTCGAGCGGCACCTGCGCGCGCACGCCGCGCCCGGCCCCGCTTCCCCGCTACTCCCCCGCCTGACACTTGCGACCCCCGCGTCCCCCGCGTCCCCAGGCCCAGAATAAAAAACACATGTCATGTTGGGTTTAACTTATTTTATTAAGGTATCGCTACTGTCCGGCGACCTTGGCCGCGATCCTCTTGTCGCGTTCCTCCGCGATGGTGAGGCGCACTCCCTTGCCGCGGGGGAGGGAGATGTACGCCTTGGTGCCCTTGCCGATGATGAACACGTTGTTTAACCTGCAGGAGAACGAGAGCGTGAGTCGTGAGCGCGGAGAGATCGAACGCTCGATGGGCGTTGTTGTGAGAACACTGACCTAGTGGCGAATGTGTGACCCGTGGAATCCTTGATGTGAACGATGTCGAAGGATCCGGGATGCCTTTCGCGGGACACGATGGTGCCCACACGTCCCAAATTTCTACCTCCGGTAATCATGCACAGGTTGCCTGTAAAATTTAAAAAAAAATTGTTTGTAAAAGACAAAAGTTTTAAGTGACCTTTGGACCAAAATACGTAAAGGCATGCATAATTCAATAAACTGCTATTTAGATTATTTATGTTTAAAAAAGAGCATTAGAGGCAGTAAGGTAGCTGTACTTGAAGATATTATTGTAAAAAAACGAAGCATAAATTAAAAGAACATTGTATGCTTAGACTTATTACTGTTATTGTATTTATTGGCAGAATATATGAATAGTTGAATGGTTAGTGTTTCATTCCACACCTGACTCAAACTTGATGAAGTCCATGATCTTGGAGGAGGCGATGTCCAGCTGGATGGAGTCGTTGACCTTGATGAGCGGGTCGGGGTAGCGCAGAGTGCGGCCGTCGTGCGTCACCAGCAGCGGCACGTTCTTGGGCCCCGTGCCCACCTGCTTCACCTTGCACAGCTTGTACTGCAACAGCCAGAATGAATTAGCTACACCTACATCTCATGTCACTTTCTTCAAATATCCATATACACCTTGATTTCAACATTTGAAAACTTCTTAAAAACAAGCTTTCATTTTTAACCGACTTCAAAAAAAGGAGGAGGTTCTCAATTCGGTTGTATTCGCCGATTACTCGAAGACGCCTGGACCGATTTGAGAAATTCTTTTTTTGTTTGAAAGGATATACTTGGCATGTGGTCCCATTTTCTTCAAATCACGTTCTGATGATGGGATCCTAGAGAAATCGAGAGCAACCCTCAAATTTAAAAGGCTTCCATATTGTTTTTTGTATACATATTATCAAAAGCTACTCGGATATTTGCATCTAGTAGTCAGCATTTTATGTTGCTGAGCTGATGCTGGAAGGTACAACTCCTCAACGGTTAGGAGTACGGGGATAATTCTTTTAGTATAGGCACCTTATGGCTGTTAACTGTATTATTTTATGTTATACACAGATGAGTTGAGACGTTGAATATTACTTATGTATGTTCATAAAAAAAGTTAAAGAGTAACAAAATAATCTTCATAAGAACAGTAATTTTTCTTACGGTATACAGAGAGTAAACAGAATATTTACACTGAAATAGGTTATTGTTGCCATCGAAATTATCTTCCGATAATTGATTGTCGGAAGATAGATTTCTTAGCCTCGTCATTTCCGTCAATGACCTGTCATCGTATGGTCGATTTAGCAATTTATTGGCGTCCAAATCTGTCAAAACGACGCCTTCTTAAACTTTTCACACGACTGAGCCGCAACATAAATTTAACCCTTAGCAAATTTTTTTTTTGCCCAGGTCGATCACAGTGGTACCCTGTGTGTCAAAGGAGCTGATGATGGAAGGTCGTGACCCTCAATAGTCAGGAATTCTTTATTTATTATTAATAAGTTTTCCGTCTCAAGTAACTGTCGTCTCCTCATTCGAGAAACATTCTAGCTCGGTCTACCCATCACTTAAAATCGTAAAATAAAATAATTTTTAAGAAAAAAAAACAGACTTCAAAAAGTAGGTAAACTAAAAAGCAAAATATTCATTTACTTCGCACAAAATAATACGTTTTTTCATTTAGTTAAATAGAAATAATTATTTTATAATTTTGAAGTCGGTGCCAAGTAGTACAAGGAACTTAAGGAAGAAGCTCATTATTAAATAAAATACTTATTTTAGTTCTGGTACCTACTATTTTCATAAATATGAGCTTCTTTCTTAAGTTTGCCGTATATAATTACTTCACAGAATTAGTTTGTTATTAGTGACACTCAAATGGTGAAATAATTCAATTCAATTTCTGGCTATAAATTTTGATTTTCTATAATCCAATAACACAGTTTTAGTTGTTTCAGCTACCTATAAGTTTCTAATCAAAAAATAATTTATAAATTAATAAATAAATTTATACTGTTCGTGTCACCAAAAATGTACGCCCAATGGCGTGTTTTAAACTAAAATCACTGAGGTTCATGATCACATTTATTGTGCTTCGCCAGCACTTTTGAATTTGAACCAAAAATGTATAGTGTGACAGATGTCCTTTATGATTGTATGTTTGAGAAAGGATTTTCTCTTGTTTAAATAGGTAAGTTATTATATTCCAATAAAAATATCATGAGAGTCAATTTACAACATGTACATAATTACTTAATACAATTCAGAATTAACGGCTTGCATTCCTTGCAAATACGTGAGTCACTAATAGAGCAATAACAAACCTTGGCTTCCTCGGGAGTGATGCGGTGCACTGTGAAGCGGCCCTTCACATCATAGATAAGACGGAACAATTCATTTGTTTTCTCAATGGACACAACATCTGGAAAGTATTATTATACACATTAACATCATGTTGAAGTCAAGCACTTATTGTTTTAGCTAATTCTAAGGTTGTCTATAATTGGTATTACACTGAAATCACACTATATTCTATGTTGTTTTTATTATGGTCTGGTGACTGTAACATTGAAAATCCTCAATAAATAAAGTTATAGTATTACTTCAGTTTGTTTTAATTTTAAGATACTAATTATACCTTTTTATTAAGTTTACATTAAGTTATAAGACTTAGTTAAATTCAAATCTCACATGTATATTTATGTGTAACTAAAGATATTTTTTTTATTTTAAATAAAATTTTCATTTAATTTTAGTCTATGTTGACAATAAATAGTACTAACATTATGGTCACTTAACATCAGATAAACCTAAGCTACTTTTCAATTAAAAAAAATTCCTGTCCATAGATTCGTTTTGAAACCAAAAATTTGGATTGTACTAGCTTCTGTCAGCAGTTTCACCCGTGTTGTATATCAATTAAAAGTAGCCTTTATGTTAGTCCAGGCTATAAGCTACACGTGTGCAAAATTTCATCATACATAATTCAGCAGTATTTGAGTTAAGGAATAACAAACATCCATATATCCATTCTCACAAACTTAACCATATGTAACATTAGTAAAAAGAGAGATTAGGAATGTGTTGACAATGATGATATAAATAAAAAGTAGTGATTAATGCAGCCAAAGAACATCTTTCATGAGTTAAATGAATACTATTTGTGCTGCCTTTCTGGCTCATTGACATAACTGCATACTATCTGATAAAATCTACTGATCATTTGTACATCTACACTATGTGACAGTTAATTAAATGGCAACAGAATAGTAGCCGACCTCATCATCACGTACAAGGAGCTTGGTACTCACCCATGAATCCAGCAGGGTATGTCGGGTCAGTCCTCACTTTGCCGTCCACCTTGATGAGGCGCTGCTTCACAATCTTGAGGACTTCGTTGCCTGTGAGTGCATACTTGAGACGGTTGCGAAGGAAGATCACCAACGGCAGGCACTCACGCAGCTTGTGAGGACCGGTGGATGGCCGAGGCGCGTACACGCCTCCTAGCTTGTCCAACATCCATGCTTTGGGCGCGTTCAAACGCTTCAAATGCTTCTTTGGCCCGCGCGCCTGCACACCAAGGAGTAACGTTAAACATCTCGTCACTAAACATAACCTAAGAATGGGTGCACAACGAAATTGTAAGATTTTCGATATCCATTGACAATAACCGTCTCGCATCAATGTATCGATGCATCTTCAACGTAATTAATTCGAGCGCTGTGAGTCTATTTATCAAAAAATATGTTTATATTCGAACAAACATCGGTGCACAAATACAAACAGAATTATGCCCAGGAACTAAAAAATATTATAGGACCTAGAATATTCGGCAAGTATTCTCATTGATCACCACGTATATGAACTACAACAATTCAGCAGAAACACGATTTATGAGGATTTATATCAGATTTAATTCACGAACTCACCATGTTGAACACAAATTTTTACAAGAAAGAAACGTCAAACGAGAAAATGACAACTCAAACGTCGAGGAAGGGAAGAACTCTTTAGTTTCTGGTTGTGACTGGTCTTTCATATTATTTTTTTACTGGCAATATTTCCCTTTTGTTATCCTTGGAGTCATTGACATACAATGTTTTCCTCACCTACTAGTGTTTAATAGACGTATAAACCTTAACAGTCTTACTACAAAAGATTTAAGAGCCCTATTACATTTTTACGTTGCGCCAAATTAGGTGTTTCTGCGACCGCGCGGCAAGTTACGACACTCGATGCACATGTTGCGTGAACAGTGACTAAATAATCTTGATCCGCTGTAGTATGATTTCCTATGGCACTTCCACGGTAAACGAATCGTAAAGTATGCTTTGTTGTTAGAATAAAAAGTATTTTTTCAGTTTACCAGTTTAGTAGTTTGCAGAATTGGCTCCTTATCAATAACAGGTATATCAGTTTTACAACATTTAGTCAATTCCAACACATTAAAATTATTTTATTTCGTATATTTTTGATAACATTATGAAACTTAATATAAAGTAAATATTACAGTACGTGAACATTATGCTAAAGTAGGTGTGATCCACAAAAATAAATACATACATTATAATATGTCGATAAGTGTCGTTTACTATAGTGACTTGATGACAATTTTTCGCTATGCGCATCAATTGCAACCAACTGATTCATGAAGAAACGAAAATCAATTAAGCGTCTTCCTTGAATATCTATATTATCCTGTGAACAAGGCAAAATAAAGCATTAGCATTACCCATCAAAGAGATATAAGTAAATTGTGTAGCTTAAGACAAAGATTAGTTATAATAGGGATTTCCTAAGTCTTAAGCAACTAGTTAGCGTACATACCTTTTCATCATTACGGTTAACAGATATTTCTTCTTTATCTATTTTTTCAATGATTAAACTATCATTAGTCTCGAAGCCTGGATTTTCATTGTCAACACTCTAAAAAATTTTTAAAAAAAAACATAATATTAAATAATTTTCCCAAACGAAGCATTACCTAGAAAAAAGATATAAGTACATTGTGTAGCGTAAAACAAAGATCACTTATGGGGGATTGCCTAAGTTTTAACAAACTATTTGGTATACAATGTATAATATATATACCTTGTCAGCGTTACAGTTAACAGATATTTCTTCTATATCTGTTTCTTCAATTATTGAATTATCATTAGTGTCGAAGTCTGCGTATTCACTGTCAAAAGTCTAAAAAATTAAAAAAAGCATGAAATAAATTAAATTTTCAATACGAAGTATTTCATATTAAGAAAAGTTCATTATTTTACCATGTCCTTAGTTTCATTGATGTTGCTAGATGTTGAAGCTTCAAAGTTTTCCAGATTCTGTTTTTTATTATTTCTATAAAAAAATATTAATTATGAATATACAGGGTGGATGCGACATAGCGACATTTATTGAAACCACAGCTTCTATACATGGCCAGTATGCATTTCCACCGGATAAAAAATTCTCTGGCGAAAAAAAAAATTCACGTCTTCCGAACAAATTGCACGATCGCAATGTTCAAATTGTTCGGAGAACGTGATTTTTTTTTTTTCGCCAGAGAATTTTTATCCGGTGGAAATTGATACTTACCATGTATAGAAGCTGTGGTTTCAATAAATGTCGCTATGTCGCATCCACCCCGTATAAGTATGTTTTAATAGAAATGGGAAATATGAGCAAATTTCTTATTTTTAGGGTTCCGTACCTCAAAAGGTAAAAACGGAACCCTTATAGGATCACTTTGTTGTCCGTCTGTCTGTCTGTCTGTCAAGACCTTTTTTCTCAGGAACGCGTGGAGGTATCAAGCTGAAATTCATATCAAATACTCAAGTCTATGGTCTCTTGGAGCTGTGAAAAAATCAAACTTCTAAGTCAACGCGATCAAAAGATACTCCCGTTTATGCCGCAAATTTTCGACACTCGCAAGGGAATCAAAACCTACAGGGTACTTCCCGTGAACTCAGAATCTTGAAATTTGGTACGAAGCAACGTCTTATAACACAGATAAAGGAAAAATTGCGAAAAGCATACATTTTTAGTTACATCATATAATAAAAATATTTTTAATAATTTTAAACTTATTACCCCTTTACTCATGAACGCGTAGTGGTATTATATTGAAATTCTTAACAAATACTTAAGTCTATAATATCTTTAAGCTGTAACAAAATCAAACTTCTACGTCAACGCAATCAAAAGATACAGCAATTAAAGCCGCATATTTTGAAACTCGCAACTACTCGCAAGGGAATCAAAACCTAAAGGATACTTCCAGACGACCTGGAATCTTGAAATTTGGCATGAAGCAACGTTATAAAGTACACATATAGGAAAAATTCCGAAAATCTTAAATTTTTAGTTACATTACATAGTATATTTTTTTTAATAATCATAAACTTACTAGCTGACCCAGCAAACGTTAAAATACCATAACTTTTACTTATATACCTACAGGTTTGTACGGAACCCTCGGTGCGCGAGTCTGACTCGCACTTGGCCGGTTTTTCTTTCATAAGAACTTTCTCGAACACGCCGAAAAAGTAGGTATTGAGGGGAGCGGATGTCCTTTCTATTTTTTTTTTCATTAGAACCTTCTAACAATTCATAACAAACACGACCAATTAAATAACGACGAAAAAGAAATTAAATACATACCTTGCTTCTCTAGCTTTGCTCAGGTTTTCGATGTTATGCCTTTTACGTTTCCTTAAGCATTGGTATTTACATTTACCCATATTGACTGTAGCACAACTACAATAAAACGCAATTATCTGTATAATACAAAAGAAGTAAAATAATTGTGCTACTACAACACACAATATCAAAATAATATTATACTCACAATGATCAAGAAATCGCGATCCTACTATGAGATGCTCACACGCACACACACTGACGTAGCGTTTACTTGCCTAGTTACGCACACTAGCGCACGAAATAAACTGACATAGGTCCGACCTCGACAAGCGCTCGTGCGCATCTGATTGCATCGCCCCGGCGCAGTCAAATAAGTACTACTTTTATTTGATTTATTACAAAATAACTATAGCAATTTTAAATAAAACAAAAAATTTATAGGATAAAGCAAAAGTGAAATATTATTTTAGTAAAAACTTTATATTGAAATAATACGAAATACCAGAGATATTCTGACTTGTTTTGAGGTAATTTTGATTAAAACTTGTATCAATTCCAGACCTTTTTTTATACTCATAAAAGGTCAATATTAAAAATATATTTTATAATGATGTTAGTAGAGGATACATTCAATACAAAAAATAATATTTTGATGGGCAGTGTTAGCCAGTTTTTACAAATTAGAGCTCTCAAACAAGGTCTGTTCCCCTCTTTTACTGAATCATACATCAGCAGAATGATGATTACTGCATAATTAAATTAAAAAAATAATATCTGTTGTATTAATGTTTAAGACGAAGAAATGGGCTATCTTTATAATGTAATTTTTTTAAGTAATAAACAGCAAAAAGTATACAATTACGACGGCGAAAACCTTGCACATACGCATTTTTTTGTAATAGGGCTCTTAAACATCTGTTTAACAATTGTTTAGAAAAAACGTAACTACAAAACAATGCCTAAAGCTTGTTTTGGGGATAGAACATGTTTAAGCATTGTTTAACTTTAAACACGTGAATTGCCTGGTTTAAGAAGTGTTTATATCATGTTTAGAGTCATTTTGACATCTTTCATTTGTGAACTTGTGTTAATTTCTTACGAAGACGAAAATTGATTTTATTGACGAAATTGACTTGGACTATGTAACAGAATACAGAGACGACGAAATACCCCGTGTGAGAATAAATCCATTTGAGAAATACAATAATGCTACTTTTAAAAAGAAATTAGATAAAGTTGAGCCTTTGCCGCCAAAATATTGGACTTGGTAAAAAATGATCTTCCGAACGATGCTCGTGGAAGTACAGTAGATCTAGAAATACAAGTGACTTGTGCTTTGCGATGTTGGGCTCGTCATCAGGTATGTTTCAGCTTATCATGATTGAAGATTGAAGTTGTAAAAAATAAAACGACCACGACTTCTTAAATACTTAGGTAATTAAAATACTTGAAAATAATGCGTGTAACTGGCAAAGACATTGACGCAACGAAAAACGTTCCGTTTTAGCCGATCAATTGATTTTGACTCAAAAACTATGATTTGATTTTAAATATAAGTATATTTTGCGGTCTTAAATCACTTAATTGATTTTTATGTGTTACAGAGGCAGTTTCAGAATTTTGTACGCTCTTTTATAAATTATATTACGCCAAAATTAAATAAATGCATATATACAAATTGCTTGAAATGGAATAGAGAAGAACGACCAATGACAGTTGAGTGAATGTAAAAGAACGATCAGATTTAAACCTTGTCTACAAAGACACTCTATAAACTTGGTTTTGTGGTAACTAAAATTAGACAACCCTTAAACACGCATCTAACAACTTAGACACTGTCTAGGTAAACATGGTTTAAACAAGTGTTTATAATATTTTTTGTAGTAAGACTGTAACATTCTTTGTGTTCAGGTTATTTCATTGTTTGAAGTTCACACCTGTCCCTTCGGATCTCAAAAGTTTGTCCGAACTGAAAATGCACTAAAACACTAAAAAGTCCACTATCTCTGCGCCAGACTTTGTTATAGTGCGTAAAATATAGCTTGATCTCTGTGACATTTGTCAAACTGACATTCCTAGGGTTGTCAGGCTATTAATAAATGACGATAGTAATTATCGATGTTTTTTCTTTTTCGATTCCAATGTAAGATATATAAATATTTTTTTAAAATTTAATTACAAAGAATACTAATTTAAACGACTATTTTATAATAAACAAGATGGCGGCGTGTCTTCCCCCGTTCCAAAACCCAAGTTGTCGAAAGGAATGTTACACGAGTAGGTGAGAAATTGGATTTCATTTACTCACAATTATTTTATATTAAGTACATAAACATGTAAATAATATTATGATTTCATGATATTTAAATATACAACAATATTAAATTATAAAATTAATTTTGAACTTAGTTTTTAAATAAAATATCGACAGTTTATAGTCGATGATTCACCGCCCATCACCAATTAGCTCGGCACGCCCATAAAGTATGACATTGACAAGTGTTGTTTGTCTATACTACTAAATTTAGAACTTCATAGGCGTAATTTTACTGACAGCTGTCACAGAGATCAAGCTATATTTTACGAACTATATAGTATATGATCCCTTGAACAACGACCTTCATCGAGATGTTTATTTGATGAAACGTATTTTATATTTAATTTAATATGTCAATAGATATATTGCATATGGGTTGCCTAACAAATTTCAGTCCAGGATATGATTAATTAATAATTGAAAAAAAAAATTATTTTAATCATTTCAACGGTTTGATTATTAGACAAATTCTATACCAATCGAAAGTCTGAAGCCTATAGAATATGCAAACGTTGGGTTGCCTATTCTTTTCCGGTCACAACTCTCGGGTAGCCAGATATAAACAGGTAAATTGATATACCATTTTGCACCGGTCTGATTATTGAATGAAAATTAATTGAAAATAAAGATTATTTCATTATGAACACGATGGTATAGGGTTGCCTGCGAAAAATCAGTCCCGAATGCCGGTTGTCGAATTTTTAAAAGTGAAATACTTTATGTACTAAAATGTACAAAGGCGGGCGGGCGGACTTAGTACTAAATTATACATAGTTTAAGACATAATGATAAGATGATTCGGCCAATTCATCAAATAGGAGTAGATCACGAACCTTCATCTTGAATGAAAAACGTAATGTCGCCATCCTGGTTTCGAGTGGAAGCGCGGTCCAGAGTAGGACAGATTGAACATAGAAGGAAAAGTTTACAAAACCAGAGGTATGCGAGGGACAGAGAAGTAAAAGATTATTAGCAGAACATGTGCGACTGAAAGGTCCCAACCAACCATCCCATGCGATAGAGAGGACACAGCATAGCAGCTATTTAAAGCCCGCCTATTTTAAAAAACAATCGGAGCTGGGTCCTGGAAAGTTGGCGGCAATGGCGGAATATGCCCGATCAATCATCGCTGGCTTGCTCAATGGTGCGTTGCCAGGACTCTTCCGCGTATGTTGCCAACGCGGAGGAGATCTTCGCTACCAAAGCGTTCGCATGCGTAAGCTACGCTGGTCCATATTGACACAGGTTAGCCAGGCTCTGTAGGATCAGCGGGATGGGGTCTCGCTTCTCCTGTAACGCCACCAGCACTTCAGTGCTACTCTTATCAAGTTCAGGAAAATTCTGTAAAAAAAACTGAAGAAACTAATTATGAATGTCATCACGAAGAGGCAGATACAAGGATTATTTTTCATGCTTCTAAAGCGAAGCCAGGCTCAAAAATTTTAATTAAAGCCTCTGATACTGACGTTTTGATTATTTTGTTAGAAAATATGCACAAACTTATTGAATCAGAATTTTGGCTTGCCAGTTCAGCAACTAGAAAGACTAATAATCAAACTGTTGATTGCATTAATTGCACCGATTTAGCGTTGAAGTTAGGAATCAAATTATGCCAAAGTCTTCCCGCCTTCCATGCGTTTACAGGTTGCGATTACACGGCAGCATTTTATAATAAAGGAAAAGTAAAACCTTTTCAGCTATTTTCGAAAAATGAAAAATATCAAACAGTTTTTGCATCATTAACAGATGCTGCTGATATTTTCATTGATGAAAAAATGAAGACTGTTCAAGAATTTACGGCTAGCATGTATGGTATCAAGAACTGCACCAATGTGAATGATGCGAGATATCGCATTTTTATGAAAAATTACTCTGCTAAAGAAGACAGCGAGCAGTTTTTAAAAAAAATAAAAGGCTTTGACTCCAACTCCATACCACCATGCTGGATATCATTAACTCAGAAAATTTTACGAACTATTTTCGTAAATTCCATGTGGGTTAATGCAACGGATCCATCATGCGTGAAACTTCAGCCTGAGAATTGCGATTGGTTCATAGATGAATATTTAAAACCAGTAGGATTCATTGGGGATCATACACCTTTAAAAATAGAAGACATTGTCGAAAGAACTGAAACGGAGAGTGATGACGAAGAAGGTTCAGAAGTTGGAGATCATAGTTATATGTACGATGACTCGGAACCTGAATAATTGAAAAAATTGAAAAATATTCATATTTATAATTTTTTACAATAAACTGAAGTTTTTTTTTAATTGTTGTTTTTTTATTTTGTCTTCTAATAATAAAGATAAAATTTGCAAGATTAGTATTTAGACAGGGTGTATTTTTGAAACGGGGCAGTAAGGGCAAGTACCTAAACCGTTGCAGTTACAGCAAAACGTTCTTAAAAGACCTTCCCTAACTTTTTGGGACATTTTGAACTGCATTCACAGATTTTGTAAAAAACTTACAGTTAGCAAAAAAAATGCAAAAAGTTCAATTTTTTTTTTTATGCCAATCGATTCTATTTCATGTGGGGATCAAAAAACTCTATGGGACCATTTTAGCTTTCAGTACTAGAAAAGATAGAAATCGCCAAAAACGTTTCCCATACATTTCGGCAACAGAAACGAATTTCTACGATGGTCTAACTTTTTGTTATGGCCTGGAAGTGGGTAGAATTGACTGTTAAGTAAATAAAAAGAATTTTACCCTCAAATTTCGAATTTGATTCGAAAATCTGTGTGTTATACTTAGTTTCAGCTGAGAAACTTCGTATGAGTTATTAATTAAGGATTTTCGCTAAAATGTCTTCTAATCGTGAAAAAATTTACTTATTAGAAGCGTATTTTGAAAGAACCCTGCAATTCCAGGTTTTTCAAAAGATTTGTAATAACCTTTCTTGTTGGCACATGCCGCAACGGATACTTATTGCGGTGCCACACTAATGCAGCTCCCGCATTTCGATTATTGACAAAATACGCTTCTAATAAGTCAATTTTTTCACGAGTAGAAGACATTTTAGCGAAAATCCTTAATTAATAACTCATACGAAGTTTCTCAGCTGAAACTAAGTAGGTATAACACACAGATTTTCGAATCAAATTTGAAATTTGAGGGTAAAAATTCTTTTTATTTACTTTACAGTCAATTCTACCCACTTCCAGGCCATACAAAAAGTTAGACCATCGTAGAAATTCGTTTCTGTTGCCGAAATGTATGGGAAACGTTTTTGGCGATTTCTGTCTTTTCTAGTACTGAAAGCTAAAATGGTCCCATAGAGTTTTTTGATCCCCACATGAAATAGAATCGATTGGCATAAAAAAAATTGAACTTTTTGCATTTTTTTTTGCTAACTGTAAGTTTTTTACAAAATATGTGAATGCAGTTCAAAATGTCCCAAAAAATTAGGGAAGGTCTTTTAAGAACGTTTTGCTGTAACTGCAACGGTTAAGGTACTTGCCCTTACTGCCCCGTTTCAAAAATACACCCTGTATATGTCTTACCTTTTTTACTAAAAATGTATATAATATACTTTAGTGTCACATAAAACATATACACACAAATAACTAATTGATTAAAAAAAAAATCCTCTATTTTAATAATAAACTACTCCAAAATGATACACAGTAGGTATATACGAATCTATAGCTATCGTTTTCATTTTCAAGAACAAATAGCATGCGCAATCTCTTTCTTTAAATGGACGGGCTTTAAACAGCTGCTATCTTGTGTCCTCTTCTAAAAAAACAACACTCGCAGAAATATTTCACTTTTCAAAATTCGACAACCGGCATTCGGGACTGATTTTTCGCAGGCAACCCTATACCATCGTTTTCATAATGAAATAATCTTTATTGTCAATTAATTTTAATTCAATAATCAGACCGGTGCAAAATGGTATATCGATTTACCTGTTTATACCTGGCTACCCAAGAGTTGTGACCGGAAAAGAATAGGCAACCCAACGTTTGCATATTCTATAGGCTTCAGACTTTCGATTGGTATAGAATTTGTCTAATAATCAAACCGTTGAAATGATTAAAAAAAAATTTTTTTTCAATTATTAATTAATCATATCCTGGACTGAAATTTGGTAGGCAACCCATATGCAATATCGTCGTTGATACTGCAATACCGCTGATCTACTTTTTGCAATACCGCGTAAATACAAAAAGTAGCAAAATTCAAATTATCGCGCCGCAGCACACTAAGCTATCATTGGCGCACGCTCGCGAAGACACTACTCAAAATTTTCCAATAGGAAGCTCGTAAACAGTTCAATGCAATGGCGCGTAACTTTTCAAGTGTCATTTTTGCATATGAATACCGCGTAACTGATTGAAAACGTAAACAAACAGGTGCAATTACTTTGAGCTCCGGAAAAAGAAAAGTTTTTTAGTGATATTTCTGTGTAAATTACGACGGTAAGTGTTTTAATCTGTTAAGTAAGCATTTATTTACAATTAAAATTGTTTATTTATATTAAATTAAGTCATTATGTTCATAAAATTCAAGTTTTAAGATTGAGTTGCAGTTCCGCGGTTTTGAATAACAATTTATTTGAACTGATAGTAAGTAAATACGCGGTTTTGAAATTATTTAAAAATAACGGTTTTGTTTTTGTTTCAGCTTTAAACCATTCAGAAGATGTCTACGTCTTCAGAAACATTACAGTGTCTAATAAAACGTCGAGATGAATTGATAAGAAAGAAAAAGCAAGTACTAAATAAACAAACAGCTGTATCAAGCGATGGAGATGAGGAAAACTATACTTTGTCAGAAAATTATTCAGAAGTAATAGCAGGTCCTTCCACATCAGCAAATCTTCTGCCTGCACCGTCTAACATAACACTCACTCATACTACTCGCATTTTACCTTGTGATTTATCCGATTTTTCATCGGACGATTCAGTAGCTGACCCTGATTTTGCACCCTCTATTAATGAGAGTGTGTACGTAGATAGTGCAATTTGGGAGTCTTCTGTTGTACAGTTATCATCGTTACAGTTAGAAGACGTTGACAATTTTCCGGAACGTAGTTTAGCGCAAGAACAAACATCAGTAAGGAAAAGAAAAAGAAAAGCGGATATGGATTCATGGAAAAGGGAAGGAAACAAAAAACAGAGAATGATGGGTAACAAGTATGTTGGTTTCAGAAAGATCGATGGTAAATATGTACAAGATTTGACAAAACCAGAAAGAAAGCTAGGCGTAGCATGTTCTTCTCAACGTTGTGTCAAAAGTAAAGTTTTTGCTTGCAATATATTTACGGAAGAAATGCGAATGAAAATATTTAATGAATTTTGGGCATTGACGTGGCAAGAGAAAAAACTTTATGTGTTGACCTTAATTGACATAGAAAAGACTCAGCGAAAAACGAAAGGAGTTGATAGCAGGCGAAATGAGAGCAAAATTTACTATCTAAAAGCTTCTGAAAAAAAAGTGCGCGTATGTCAAGGTATGTTTTTGGGTACCCTTGGAATAAAGGAATGGACATGTAGATATTGGATTGGTGAAAGAGGGCAATCGAGAGCTCAGGAACTTGTTGATCATGATATAAGTGTTCAGATAATAACTAAAAAGCAGACTGTTTTAACTTTTTTACAGGAATTGCCCAAATTACCTTCGCACTATTGCCGAAAATCCAGTACAAAACTGTATTTAGAGCCAATAATTGCATCTAAAGCTCATCTGTATCGCCTGTATGTAGAACGCATAAAGTTAACTTCTTCTCCATTGGCATGCCGAAAATTATTTGAAGATTTGCTTTCTGAACAAAACATTGCCCTCTTTAAGCCCAAGAAAGATGAGTGCGATACTTGTTGTGCGTATAAGGTTGGGAATATTACTGAACAGGATTATCAGCGCCACATTTCTCTTAAAGAAGCAGCTCGTCACGAAAAGAAAAACGACAAAGAAGCGGCCATCAAAAATACAGTACACGTAATAACAGCTGATCTGCAAGCTGTTATGTTATGCCCATATTTAAATGCTAGTGCCTTGTACTTCAAAACAAAGCTGTGTGTACACAATTTTACCGTTTATAATTTAAAAAATCATGAAGTAACCTGTTATTGGTTTGATGAAACTGTAACAGATTTAAAAGCCACTACATATGCCTCATTTTTTGTAGATTACATAACAAAACTACTTGAAAAAGATTTAAAGAACGTTATTATATACACAGATGGATGCACAGCACAAAACCGTAACAATGTCGTATCCAATGCCCTTTTGCGTATTGCAGTCGAGAAAAATATTACCATAACACAGAAGTTTTTAGAAAAAGGCCATACGCAAATGGAGGTGGACTCAGTCCATTCAGTTATTGAAAGAAAGTTAAAGAATCGTGAGATTTACCTCCCAAGCCAATATGCATTGATTGCAAAAGAGGCAAGGATTAAACCTTTTCCCTATGATGTGGTGCTACCAGATTATACTTTTTTCAAAGATTACAGTCTGAAAAATTACCAATTTTATGATTCAATAAGACCGGGCTGAGTTACTGGGGACAATTGTGTGACAGATGTAAGAATGCTTAGATACAACAGCAATGGTACTATTGACTTTAAATTAACGTATTCCGATGATTACGAGCCCCTGCCTAGGCGTCCGAAGCCATACAATTCTCTATTGCATGAAGCGCCACAGCTTCATGAAGGACCACAAAAAATAAATAAAACTAAATTCAATCATCTTCAAGAGTTAAAAACTGTTATACCGCAAGATTGTCACGATTTCTATAATAAGTTGATTTATAATGAATAATTAAAATATATTTTTTTACAGTCATTAATAGATCCTATTATCCTAGTCCCTGATTTGTGTCATTTTATTTTTAAGATGATTATTTTATGTTTTGTTTGAAATATTAAATTTTTTGTTTTATAATTATTATGTAACTGAATTTTAATTAAAAATAAGTAGTTATTACCTGATTAATGTCAAAGATAATTGGCAAGACTAATTATTATTAGTGGATTAGTAAATAGGGAGTATAAATGACATTTCCTAAGTATTGTTATTATTAAGTTTAATAAGCCCTCCGTACTTGTAAAAGCTAATAAAAGATTTATAACTTAATGCAATATATGTTTCAATAACGCGTATCTCCTTTTTACATACTACTCAAGGATTAAAATAGATATGGTAAAACCGCGTAAGTGATTTTACATCATAAATACTGGAAAAAAACACATTATTACATTACGTACGTATAACTATATTAATATATAAATACATATTTTAGTTTGATCATAAAAGCACCTCAAATTCGCAAGTTATGAAGTTTTTATTGTCTCCTGTAAAATTGATTAGCTTGTAGTTACGCAGTATTGCAAATAGTAGATCAGCGGTTTTGCAGTATCACCGACGATATATCTATTGGCATATTAAATTAAATAATTATAAAATACGTTTCATCAAATAAACATCTCGATGAAGGTCGTTGTTCAAGGGATCTTATACTAATAAGACAACTCACGTAATGTTACAATGCCTAATTGTAGAATAAAAACAAGCAAAAATTACATTTTAAAGTTAAAAAAGTAGATGGTGTATCGATCATTTATAATTATTATTTCATTTACAAACATACATTATTTATAGACAAACGTATTTTATGAATATTTAATAAATAAAATTTTATTCCTCTTGATTTAGAACTAAAATTGTAATAGACACGACTTGTTTATTTACTTTTTTATAATAACTGTGTTACTGGGTTCTCATGTACTGTATTTGGGTATTTGGTTTAATTAGTTGGCTAAAAGACCAAGGTACCGTGTAACGGGGTGTGAGATAGCAATATTTTACTACAGTGTTGTCAGGGTAATCAGATTTCCCTTAATAGTTGGCAAAAAGGCAGTGCATAATTGTGTCACTAGTTCCTTATAATATAAATAATACAGGTTGTTTGGTACATCGTTTGCCAAATTGAATTGGCTTATAAGTAGTATCCTTAACTATAGTTAAATAAAAAGGCGAGTATGTGTTATTTGAAAATGTAATTCTTAATTTTATTGAGAAACACAACCGTTAACTTTAAAACAAGTACAAATTTAAAAAAAGTAAAAGTGAATATTAAAAATTGAATTTATTGGTATATTGGAAGATTTGCCTGATTATTTTTTTTTACAAAAAATATCACAAATGCCATGGAATTCTTTGCATTAAAACTGCCATATTGTTAGATAGATTTGATCCTTATGTTTGATGCCACGGATGAATGCCATAACAATACAGAATGCTGCGATGCAGAATTAATTCGGAATAATAGCTGATGCCCAATTCAGTTTTTTGATCATAAATTAAGTTTCCATTAAATAAAATGTTCTTAGAACATTAAAGGTGGTACTGCATTAATTTATCAAAATTCTTTGTCAAATGTATGCTGTTCAAAAAAAATGAGACGACTTAATCAACTAATCACGAACAAAATAGTGATTTTTACGTTCAATTAAATAAATTCGACAAGAATATTAGATAAAATAAATGTAATAACACCCTGAGATAATTTATCTTGTGTTGATGTCGTCCTTTTTTTCTGAATAAATTTTAGAACTACATAATTGGTTTCTCTGTCTACGGAAGCTATCCACATATTATTATGGGTTTGATGAAAAAAAAATTGAGTTTCAGTTCTAAGTATAGGGAACCCCAAAAATGTATTGTTTTTTTTCTATTTTTGTATGAAAATCTTAATGCGGTTGACCGAATACATCTACTTACCAAGTACAGTATAGCTCTTATAGTTACGGCAAAAAGTGGCTGTGACATACGGACGGACAGACATAACGAATCCATAAGGGTTCCGTTTTTTGCTATTCGGCTACGGAACCCTAAAAAAGTTCATTTGTTTCTTTAGGTCCGTTCCACTCACAGTGAACAAGCATATAAGATTCGATTAGCACTGTATTTTATGAACGTATTTCCGTTTTTCTTCTTTAACCAATTTCTTTACCATTTGCGATTTTTTTTTACGTGTTGAAATACTTTGGGCACTGAACCAACTAAAACCACGACGATGGTCTTCTCCCGCATAATGACAGGAACGTGGGATCGCTGATGCACACTTCCACGTACCCACCGCGGTCGGTCACCTGCTGACCTCTGCTTGTTACTTGAGCCGTGCCGTGAACGCAAGGACCCCGTGCAATGGTCATCCGATACCCCCATATCTATCAATCCGATCCTCATTACGGCGAGATAGGTAGGTGGTCCCACTGCTCACCACACAGCGGCGCATCATCACCCGGCCGCAATGTCGCCCAGCAGGAACATTACGGCCCGACTTGATTACGTTGCTTACCCACGGAAGTCACCGCAACCTGTCGACGCTCTCATATGGGCTTCCCCTTAAAAGCTCGAGGAGCAGCCCGCACTTCGTGTCCACTTTCAGCTTCGCCGTTGGTGACCATGCCACTAAACCCCAACGCGACGACAACACGGAACACCCGGTTGGTCCATTGGTGACCCTGCGGTCCTGTGATATTATATCTGAATTGTTTTGACCCATTTTTCACTAGCAACGAAAACGCCAAATAGTGAGTCCACACCTAGCGAATGAAAACCAACGATGGTTTTTTGGCGTTGCTAACCAACGTTCGTTTGCCTTTGAAAATACGTTTAAACACGCTACACCGATAGAGATAATATACTATATTATGCTAGCTTAAATCTGCATAAAATGCTTCGATTAAAAATAATAGTATTATTTCCCAAAAGAAACAATTGTTTGTTCACAATGTAATATAATAATTACGCTGTTACATTATTTTCAGGTTAAAATAAGCGAAGCGTTTTGAACAAAAGTAACGCTAATGGAACACACACACACCCTTTCTGTCATTCATTGTCATTTTGAAGTTTTATTTTAACAGTACTTTTATTTTAGGTTATTTCAATTATAATTACTATGTTTTGTCATTGTGTGGTGTGGGATGCGTTACAAATTTCGTTTCCTAATCCCTAAGAATTTAATAAATGGAATCTTCATCAGAAAATAGCTTTACGTGGACTGATACATCTCGTGATAGCATCGAAAGCTACTCCATGTAAGTGTTACGGACGCTGATGATATTACCAAGTACATGTGGTGTTTACACCAACTGCTCTGCTCTGTGATGAGTGCTGCTTTTTACTTCATGAAGATTTCGTGGGAAATCATTTGATCTTTTCACGTTGACCGATTTTTGAAACCATTATACCTAGACGTAACTTCTAGCGAAAGAGACTGATCAGACAGGTTATTTTTCTGATTAGTGTTTCAAATGATCAGTTTTATAGTAAGTCATGAATTAAATCGCGGTTGGGTTTAGAAACGTGCCTATACGCTGCTAAGAACTATTACGTGATACTCGAGGGTTCCGCGCCAATAACCAGTATTTTTTATAAAATAATAATTAAGAATAGTGGTTATTTAAGTAAAGGTGTTGCAAAACTTTGTTGGTTTTGTAAGGATATGGCATACTAGGTCATTTATGGGTTATTAAGTAGGTTTAAGCTAAGTAAGAACTGTGATCTCACACAGCACAAACCTAGCATGCATTCCGCAGCAGCAGTTGGCGAGTGCTAGAATTAAGCTGTTTACATGGGACCCTTTCGTAGACAGGGACTACTTCATTAAATAGGCATGTTTCTGAATGTATACCATATTATTGATTACTGGTGCTTATTGCTCACTCAATAATTTATATTATTTATATTTTAACTTTTATTCTTTTGCAAATTTTATAATTTTCATAAATTTTATATTTTTGTTTAAAAATTAGTTGTGCTTAAAAAATTTATACGAAGAAAAATTAATAAGTGAAAATAAAGTCTATATTTTATTTTTCAGGTCTGTTGCAGTAGATGCTGGCGATGCAACTATGGAATCTGTTAGACATGGCAAGAAAAATAAATTGAATAAGCATGTGAATAATGTTGAGGAGGAGAATGAACAACATGATGTAAAACCTGAGGTAGAAGTGAATAATGAAACAAAAACCACTAAGATTTATAAGAATAAATTAGTGAAGCAAGAGCCTGAAAGTGACAGTGATGTTACACAAACGAAAAACACAGTAAAACACTTCAAACTAAATGGTGATGACAATAACCAACATAACTCAGCTTTTTATGACGAAAACTTTCTTAATTTTAAAGTTAAACAAGAGAAAATATCAGAGAAGAAAAAAAGAAAAAAGTCAAGTGTTGATGATTCTATAAAATCAGAGAAATTAAAACAAAGAGATAGTGATGACCCTGGAGAAAGTGCAAGTCAAAGTAATGACTATGAGTCTGAAAAAAGTAAAAGAAAAAAGAAAAAAAAGAAATCGAAAAACAGAAATGATATTGAGTGTCAAGAAAATATGTCTATTGATGATACAACTAATACTGAAGAACCTCAACACAATCAGATTAATAATACAGATAGTAAAGCTAGCATAAGTAAAGTAGGAGATACTTCATCCGTGGGTAATCATTCATTTCAAGATGAGAGCAGTTGTGGTGAGATTTCTGCAATACAAGGTGATAATGATCATAACCTTGACACTTTTATTGATTCTAAAACAATAGAAAATAAAAATAAAAATGACAGCCTTTATAAAAATACAATTCTTAACCAATTTAAAATAGGTACACCAGTCATCGCAACTAAACAGAAAAGAACTGTACGATTATCTGATCGCATAAGATTTGAAGATGATATCAGAGAAGATAAATTATCTTATAAATTGAGAAAATTCATAAAGACAAATAATAACATGAGAGTTGTTTCACAACCATTGCAGCACAATTCAATTCTTACTCACGACGATGATGTGTGGATTGTAAAATGCCCCAAAGGGATTGACATCCAGTCATTTTGTGATACCAATTTAAACATACAGGGCAAGTCTAAATTCAAAATAGGAGGACAGACATATGATTGCAGCTTGGAAGAAGATCAGTGTGGACAGGCAGCAGCCTTAACTATCGATTCTAGCCAGTATGTAGTTGACAACTTTCCACTCTGTGGTATTATAAATCTTCGCAAAAGAATTCCTAAAGCACATTTCCGTGATGATAACACTATGGCTAATAATCAGACCAATTTTATACCTCTACCTGAAACTAAATGTCGTCATCCACTTTTTGGATCCAACTATAAAAAAGCAATTAAGATACCTGCTGCTGTTGCAGAAAGATTAAATCCACAGTGCAGTGAAGCAGAACAAGTAAAAGTGGAAAAGCGAAAGAAGAAAAAGCACAAAAGAGATAGGAGCATACAGGATTGTGATGAAATGGATGCTAAACATGAAACAATTCTGAAATCAGAGCCCGAGCCAACTTTACAAGTGAGTGAAAAGAAGAAGAAGAGGAAGCATGCTGATGACGACGGCCCGGCGCCGAAGCGAATTAAGAAAATGAAACATGACCCAGAGTCAGCTGAGGCGTGGGAGTCTGAGAAAGCAATAGAAGAAAATCTATTTAACTTTTAATTTTAGATACGATAAAATATATCTAAGTATAATTTTATTTTGACCATTTATTATTAATTTTCCAATATAACTAAACATAAATTGACATCATACTAAATAAACGCATTTTCAGTGCAACAAAGCACTAACTAACCTTTATGTCCTTGGAGGACATGGATCTTTGTTGCACCAAACATCATTTTCGTACGCCATATGTAATGAGCTGCAATGTAGTCCAACTGATGGTGAGTGTGTCCAGCAAGAGTCTATGAACACACAATTCACAATATCTCTTTTTGGTCACCAGCTTCTGGTGGTGTGGTTTAACTTTTCCTTAATAAATTGTAATACTTAATTCCTAAATTGTGTTCCTCATAAACAGGGCTGGGCAAAATACATGTATTGCTTTAATTGAAATACAAATTACAAGATACTTTCGGGCATGTATTTAAGATACCAAATACAAAATACTTTTACGTCCTGTATTTGAAATACAAATTAACAAATACAGTATATGTGCTTTTTTTATTTAAAATACAAAATACACACAGGTAATGTAAATAGTTCTACTAACTAACCCACACTTGACCAGTGTGGGTGGATTATGACCTAACCTTTCTCATAGTACTTTAGATGATCCCAAGTTTTATAAGACTTTCAAAAAGGAGGAGTTTCTATGTTCGACGCGTATACATAGACTACATAAAAAAAATGTACTCTATGCGCGTATATATAATTATATTTTTTTATGTTTGTCCAGCAAGTGATATCTCCGTCATTTATGAACTTTTTGACAAAAAAATCGCAAATGTATTGGGAAAGTCTCAGGTAGCGTTACTCTTCCATAATCAGTCGGAAAAATCGTGAAAAAAGAAAATCATGTTCTGATCATGGTGTATTTCTTAAAATTTAATGTATTTTGAGACCATAAGTATTTAAAATACTAAAAACTCCACTGTCAGGTATTTGAAATACGAATTACAAATGACATTTATGGGAAGTATTTATAATACAAATACCAAATACGTATTTGTATTTTAATTACGTATTTCAATTACAAGTATTTCAAATACTGCCCAGCCCTGCTCATAAATCACTATCTTTTGACGAAAACTTCATAATAATCTGTTCAGTACTCTTTGAATTTATTGTGAACAGACAGACATTTTATGAAAAATCAGTATTGTAGGAATTCTGATAACAATCAATCCTTTATCTCAGTTTAAAGAAAAAGATTTCATAGGACAAAAACCCAATATGGAGGACAGACCAAATATTTTTTAACAAATTGCAAAATTAACCTGCCTTACATTTTCGATGATTGGTGCCGTTTACATTGGCTACCTGCACACGTTGCGTCCCCGTCATTAAGTAATAGCTGCTCTCACGCTTTGACCCGCGTAAAACCTTACTGCCCCACTCCCGTGGAGTTTAGCGAAATGTTAATATCATAAAACCGTTCTTAAGAATTATTGATTATTTTTACAGCATTTAGCTATGCTTAGCAAATTATATTGAGAAACGTTTGAAAAAATTATAGGACTGGCAGGATTTTAACCTACGACCTTCTGCGGCTGAGTTAAGGAAATTTCGAGTTCCGGCTTGAGGCGACCGTAGCTGGTTGGTTAAAGCGGCGGTTATTTTTTCAACTGTTTCTTAGTATAATTTGCTAAGCATAGCTAATAAATGCTGTAAAAATAATCAATAAGAAGTTGCTATGTATGTTTTGATTGCATAGCCCATGAAACAAAAAAATTATTAAATATGCAAGTCCGATCAGTACTGCCCGATATTAGCGTAATCAAGTTAACTGGAGTTGTGCTCGCTCAATGGCGATATCACTATATACCCCTATCCCCTACAAACTAAAAATGACTGATGAAAAGAAGGTGTTGTACTGCCACACGCTTCTGGATAGGCGTGATTTTATGTTATTAATTTAATGTTTACTGCTTGCTACTTAGTTTTAGCCGCGTTACCTAATGCTCAGCTTCTGTCGCCCGTTTTTGCAACATATTTCACTCTGCTCCGCTCCTATAAATGGTAGCATGTTTTATATTTTATTACCTTTGTAATTGTTGTAATTATTAAAAAAAAAATATGCAATCCGACTAGATATAATATCCGAATCCAATAGGTACTGTCCGAGATAAGCGTATTCAAAGAAACAAACTAGCTTTCGCCCGCGTGGTCAATTTCGGAATAAAATATTGCTAAGATGTTTAACCATTGTATATGTAGGTACCCAGTGGACTATACCCATGTCAAGTTTCATTAGATTCCGTTCAGTACTTTCGACAGTAAAAGTGTTCAAGATACATACAGACAGATATATTCTCTTTTAACTTTATTTCCTTTAATTCGAATGTCCCCCAATAAAAGTTTTCAAAATATCTTGAATGTTCAGTATTGGATCCTCAACAGTCATGAATAAGTATAGATACGAGTACGGTGAACTATCTGTATTTGCTAGCATTTTCGATAAATCTACTAAATTTTGCAACACTAAGTGGCAGGTGGCTTTGAACAACGCTACGCGTTAGGTAACATTTTTTTTTTAACTAGCTTATCAAGCCCGTTGCCCTGTTCTCGGAGTATATATATAGAAATATGATTTGATATGGGGGTGCATAAAAGGAGCCTCCCCGAGTGACGTACACAACGATTCCCTAGGTCCGGCGCACCCTGGGCAATTCGCGAGTTCTGCAAAGCGAATTGGCTAATCCTTTCACCACGATTGCAAGTCAAAATAAAATTTGACTCAGCCATCGACACGACGAAGAAGAAGAAGTACATATATTAGATTGCTAAGCATGGCTAAATGCTATTGTAAATCAATTAGAAATATGCTTTGAGTTAACCTTGGGAATCAAACCTTTGTGTGCCCCTGTAAATATATTTGCATCCATTCAATTATATTTGTACTTCGAAGCAATATTCATTCAAACCACCTCACAAACATGCAGCCTCAGAGGAAATACTCTCTAGAGGGAATGTCGTGAAGCGAACGATGCAATAAAACCGGCCAAGTGCGTGTCGGGCCACGCGCAGTAGGGTTCCGTAAAAAAATATTTTTAATTTTACTTTTTAACTAAATGGCGTCCTTCAGAAAGGAAATGTTTGTAGTACACGAAACCATCTAGCACGTATGAGGAGATGTATGAATGTTGAGGAAGCGAAAGAAGTATGTAAGGAGCGAAGCACATGGCGTTCCATCGTCTCTGCCTACCCCCGTGGGATAAAGACGTGATTTTATATATGTATTATGTATGTTTATGTATGTTTCAAGAATTTTGAACGAAATATTCTGAGTAACTGCATCTGACATTTCGGACCCCTATTCCTCTTGAACTAATGAAGTGAACTTATCCGCTATAGTTTTCCTTTAAAGTTCATTACATGTACTACCGACGCAATTTTTTTCAGATTTTGGGATCCAGTAGTTTAGCTTTTAGAGGGAGGGGGGCGCCCTACTCGAACAAAAATTTGCTCTTTAAAGTTAATTATCTCGCAAACAAATCTCTAAATCAAAAAACTGTCTTAGCAACCCCTAAACGTTTAGGCCTATCTAACAGTACCCCACACCATGGGGTAGGCGACAAAAAAAAAAAACATCCCTACTTTACATGTAGGGGAGCTACCTGAAAAAAAAATATTTTTCCAAATTTTATTCTACGACTTTCTTTGTTTAGTTAACATACATGTTCATGCAAAATTTCAGTTTTCTAGCACCAACGGTTTCGTGGCTATGCCGTGGACAGACGGACAGACGGACATGGCGAAACAATAAGGGTTCCTTGTAGGTACTACGGAACCCTAAAAACGTAGAAAAAAATAGAGGAACCTTCAAAGGAGTTGCCATTTATGCTTAAACTTAAAGGCCATATTATTGGCACAGTCCATAGGCCACGGTCCCTTACGCATCGGAGAGATTGACGTCATGCTGCGCTCACAGAGCAAACTTCATAAATAGCGGTCAAGTTTATCTCAAAACAATGTTCGCCAAACGTACATAGTGTACATGCATTGTATATAACTGTACGCATACGGAATAAACGAATAATGTACTTTATTCGTCTATTCCGTATGCGTACAGTTATATACAATGCATGTACATGTATAATGTACATTATTCGTCTATTCCGTATTGCTTCGAAGTACAAATATAATTGAACGGATGCAAATATATTTACAGGGGCACACAAAGGTTTGATTACCAAGGTTAACTCAAAGCATATTTCTAATTGATTTACAATAGCATTTAGCCATGCTTAGCAATCTAATATGTACTTCTTCTTCTTCGTCGTGTCGATGGCTGAGTCAAATTTTATTTTGACTTGCAATCGTGGTGAAAGGATTAGCCAATTCGCTTTGCAGAACTCGCGAATTGCCCAGGGTGCGCCGGACCTATGGAATCGTTGTGTACGTCACTCGCAGTGGCGTAACTATACCATCGGCGGCCCGTGGCAAATTATTTGATAGCCGCTTATTATTGATTCAGTACTGGAATTCAAAAATGTTTACCATAAAATGCCAATCTGACATTCTAAGGTTAAAATAAGAAAGAAAATTAGTCTCGCGATTTACTATGTTACCCTGCTGCGTTATCTTGCCCTTGTCTATTACAATACTTTTGCAATTTCCCGGTCAAAAATTTAATTTTTTTAGATGAATGCGTTTAAATCTTTTTATAATTTATGTTTAGTTACTTTCGAGGTCATCTTGGGCCCAGAGGCCTCCCCAGGCTGGGGGCCCGTGGCATTTTGCCACCTCTGCCACCCTATAGTTACGCCACTGGTCACTCGGGGAGGCTTGTGTGTGTGTACGTTAATGTGGCTCTGCTGCAGAGCATACTCCCTGGCAGGATTAAAGTCGGGCCGTGATGTGATGAACTATATATTATTATGTTTTTAAGAGGTCAGTAATGTCTTAAGTAACAGTTACGGTAAAGAGCGAACATTTTAGAGATGCCCTCAATTTCTTTGAGAACCCTTTATCAGATCATTACTTGGTGACATAGGGACTACCTCAAAAGTACGTTTAGGTAATAAAAAATAGGTTTTCAAACTTTTCGGCTCATGAGGGATGACGGAACAATCGATGAACATATTATCGATTAAATTAGTTATAATTCACCTAAACAGGCAATAATTACGGTTTTCAAAAGTAATCTTCATTGGAAATCTGTTTGTGTCTAGCTACTTCTGTTGCTGTCTACTTGAGCGCTCCCCGTAATAATCAAAGATAATGTAATACTAGTAATAATAAGGAAATATTAAAATTGGTCTAGTAAAAAACTTCCAAGTTGAAACGTTAAAAATCCTCTTCTATTTCAATATCATTAGTCTGTACAATGAAGTTTGTAGATCTGTGACTGTTATCGCTCTAAGTGCTTTTTTGTGAGTAACGGACCGGGGGTGTCATGATGACATGATTATAACTGTGAAGGTCGTTTTGAGGTGAAAACTGTCAAAAGTTCAAAACAATCTGATAAGGTTTCGTTACATATAAATAACCTTTTATTTAAATTATACATAATTATTTTAATATCAGGCAGAAGGCCTAATCGTGTCATAACTCACGGTCTAAAAGTGAATAAAATTGTAGATGTCTTTGGTCCGTTTCTATTTATTTTAACAGCGTGAAGATATTTTAGTGAGTATGTTTACATTTTTGTTGTGCTTAACTAGCGGAGGAATTTTATAGTTTTTTTAGCTGTGTGCATTTATCCTTCTGCATGTAAACTTTAACTGTACCTAATTTCATTCTCTTCGCTCCGCAAAATTCTCGTAAGTTAAGTTTTTTATTCGCATAATACAAACACAGTAATTAATTATATCACTATTTCATCTATATTATAATTATATAACATATATGAAGGTTTTTATTCCTAAGATACTCATGCTCATTAATTTAACAAATACCTACTTGAGACTTGAGATAGCACTGTTTTGGAAAATATTCATGTTCATGTTTATTCATGACTACTGTCATAAAGTCAGTATTTTATTTCCCATGTTTCAGACAAAAGATTTTATTTTTAATTATTTATTACTTCATGTACAAAATTGTACATTTGCGGACTTATTACCTAAAGCATTTTCTACCTGCGCTGTTCATTTTCGTCCAATTATGTTTGACTTTAAGAACTATTTAAACAAATTTTATTAAGTTTTATTGAAGCTAGTTAATTTTTTTTTCAGTGAAGTATCTTTACCATAAATTATTCTCGTTTAAGGCTGTCCAGCAGTATGAAGGACAGGTACAAAAAATGATTCCCTTCATCTTTGTATAACTTGAAAGAATACAGTTAACGGGAAGGCCCATTAACTGGTGGGCAATGATATTATATTAAAACAAAAGCAGATATGTTATAAGCGCTCGCGCTGTGAATACTCAAATACGTCCCAATTGGGACGTCTTGTGTTTAGTTTGCGTGTGGCCTGCGTCGAGCGCAGTCACGTGCCAGACGCCATGCGCCATGTTCAAGTTAAGAAAGAGAAAGCGATATTGTTTTGACGTTAGAGCGATAAGGATGCGTGCGCTGCGGACATTTGTCAATGTGTGCAATTTGGAATAGCTCGGAACGGATTTAAATCGTAATTTCTATGAACGTAACATATCTATAGTTCTATAATATCATTGCTGGTGGGTATATTTTAAGACAATATAGAAGGTGAAGTGTAGGTGTTTAACACCTCAGCCACAATCATATGGGTAACATAGGCATGATGTTATATATTGATAGTATGCCAATTTTAATTGTTTGGATGAAAAAATCTTGCATTAAAGCCATTTAGATTTGAATGGTTCATCAATATGCTTAGAGCTGTTTTTGAGATCGACCAGGCATATATATAACAAGAATGCTTATTTAATATAAAAGGATAATAGCCTGAGATCAGGTCGTAAGATCTCGTTACCATCAAACTGTTTAATAAAATCCAAAAAAGTGTTTTTACATCAAAATCGAAAATGCCCACTCTTATTTTCATAGCAATGTACAGTCGGCCAACAAGTTCGTTATGCAAGCCACACTACTATATAAGCTTGTGTGAGTAACATATAACTAGTGTATTATTACTTACTTACATGCATAAATACTCCACCTATTACACATTTCTACACTCACACAATTGCATAATATTCCAAAACATGCATTATTAGAATTGTAATTAAACAAGTATATTTTGCAAAGTTTACTATAAGCACAAATAGCCGAGTTGTTAAAGAGGTGGTAACAATATAACGTGAATGTGTTGCATGGCGTTCTGAACCAAGTGGAAACAATATTCTTTTTGTTAATTTTATTTTTTTGTATCTGATTTATTTTACTTGTAGATTATTGCGTTGAATTGAGTTCTAAACCATGTGGGAACAATATTCTTTTTGTGATTTTATTTTTTTGTATCTGATTTATTTTTCTTGTAGATTATTTGTTAAGGATGATTCTCCTAATAGTAATAAAATAAGGAAATAATTAATAAGCAGCAAATACAAAAAAGAAGATAAAACCAAAAAATAAAACAATTTCCTGTGTCAACTATATTTGATAATATAAACACCATCTTATACATAGTATAAAACAAGGAATGACGCTTTATTTCAAAAGAGTAGGTAAGCGAGAAAGTAGGTAAACATAAGTAATATTAATCAACATGTTTGTTGGTTAGAAATTATTTTAACGATTTACCATTCTATGTGCAAAATTTTTGTGATATAGTACTTTTTGCAGATGATACTTCGCTTATTTTTAAAGTTAATCGTAATCAGGATAGTATTGATGATATTAACAGGTCACTTGCACTAGTCCAAGACTGGTTTACTAGCAACAATTTATTATTGAACTCGAATAAAACTAAATGTATAAAGTTCACTTTGCCTAATGTCAAGAAACAGAACATGAGTATAATACTAAATAACGAAATCATTAGTCTTGTAGAATCAACTATGTTTTTAGGAATAACCTTGGATCATAAGCTTCAGTGGGGCGCCCATATATCGTGTCTAGCAGGGAAACTCAGCTCCGCGGCATTCGCTGTTTGGAAAGTTCGTCAGTTAACTGATATTGAAACTGCGCGACTAGTTTATTTTAGTTATTTTCACAGTGTCATGTCCTACGGTATTCTGCTATGGGGCAAGGCAGCTGATATTCAAAACATTTTTGTAATTCAAAAACGGGCAATTCGTGCGATTTACAAACTCAAAGCTCGAGATTCTCTGAAAGAACGATTTAAGGAAATAGGTATTTTAACAGTAGCATCGCAATATATATTTACTAATATTATGTTTATACGAAAAAACATAGGAACATATACCAAGAAAAGCGATGTTCATTCATTGAACACGAGGAATAAGCATAAATTGGTAGGCCAATATTATCGCTTAAACAAAGTCCACAACTCATTTGAGGGACTTGGAGTGCGTTTTTATAACAAAATTCCTGTCGAAATCTTGAACTTGCCCCTACTAAAGTTTAAGAGTATCGTTAAGAATCGTCTCATGGAAAGGGGCTATTATAAAATAAACGATTTCTTAACCGACACTACGCCTTGGAAATAATATTTATTTATCTAATGTATTTATTACAGTAATGTATTTATTATTTACAATTATTATGGTTATTATATTTCAAATGAATTGCCAAGTTAGACATTGTTTTATCCTATTTATAATTATGATTGAATATGATTATTTTGACATATTATATTCTATATTGAGATTGACATAATTTATTTTTGACATCATATTATTATTATCATATTATTGACTTAAGTTTCAACTTTTGACATTATAATCCCCGCGCCACTGCTCGAACAACACAATCGAATGACTCACCGGTCATTGCGAGCACTCCTACTGCTCCCCCGGTTAATCATGCGCCTACAAAGGCAACGATTCGGGCTGAAGAGGATGGTTTTGTGACGGTGCAAAGGAGAAAGCGCCGTTCACGAAACACGAAGAACGGCTATGGCAAGGCACCTGTAGACCCGAAACATAGGGTACGTGCCGCCGCGCCGAACACCCCGGTGTTTATCTCGCGCCTGCACTACACCACCGAGGCAGAGGATATCGCGAGATATGTCAGCCAGAAGCTGAATCATGTGCTAAGAGTGCAGCTGTTGGAGTCGCGCCGCAACGTCAACTTCAAGGCGTTCGTGGTGCGAGTGCCGACCTGTATGCTGGAACAGGTGCTTGATGAAAGCTTTTGGCCGCAGGGTGTTGTTTTCCGTCGCTTCCGCGGAACTATACCCCAGGAACGTAACTTAGTGCAAAGGAAGTGAATTTATAATTATGTATTTTAGGTTAAGGTATATATCTATGGGCCTATGCAGCCTGAAATAAATGATTTATTATTATTATAATGAATATCAATTGATACATTATTTTTATTATTTAATATGATGATTAATGAAAATTCACACTCACTAAATTTGATTTGTATAACCTCATTTCATGTTATTTCAAATATTGTTAAGTAAAGGCAATCTGTGTGTACATTTTTTTAATTTTTATATTTTTGTAGTATAAATAGTTTTTGTTATTAGTATTATAAATATTTTTTTTTGTTTGTTCTGAAACCCATATACAGTAGTATACACACATTGTTTTTACTCCTTTATTTTCTGCTTGAAGTGTAAGATATTGCAACCCTAAATACTATGGATTTATTTACAATAATTTAATTGCATTTTCTCTTTATACCTAACCATATTTAGCTATAATGTTGTTTTGGTTGCTATAACTTACACATAGAAATTATTGTCAAAAAACAAACAAATATTGTATGAATTATTTGAAAAGATGGTGCACATGAGTTTCTCACCAGCTCTTCTCATGATGCAATACCCATCGGAGCTGGTACTTGGATTGATTTTAATTCAATTCTCTAAGTTGAATTAAAGTCAATCTAAGCTCCGGTGTCAAATCATTTTATTACAATAAGTATTATAATTTAGTTAGCTAAGTTTTATTTTAATTTTATATTTTTTGTGTTTTGATGTTTGTTTTGACGTGTTCAAGCGCCCCTTGGGGCCCATGGAAATAAATGATTTGATTTGATTTGATTTGATTTGATTAAGGTATCATAATTTCTTATCTCATTAACAATAACATATGTATTTAATAATCCTGTTTATAATAAGTATGATATGGATGGACGGTTTATTTCCATACCAAGTAAGTATGTATAGGTGATATGAATAAACATGTTAGTTGGTTAAAAATTATTGAGGTATCATAATTTCTAATCTTATTAACAATAATATCAATGTGCACCAACTTTTAGTTATAAGTGTTCTCTGTAAGCGTTGATTTTATGGGGGTTACATATTCATGTTTGAAAACACCCCCTTTAAAAATAAAGATTTAAAAAAAACTTATTGGTTCCTTACTTGGTATTAGATGATAATTACACACATAACCTCTTTTAAATTGTCTTTGTAACCTTGACTGGTATTATATGTTACCCTTATTTCAATGAGCTCACCGGAGCCTATCGAGGACATCCGACCCCAATATCTCAAAGTAATGTGGGCAATAAATCGCATGGTAGGACATTTTTTTCACTATAATACTCGCCTGGCTTTCTCCACAAAATGCTGCGTCCATCCTTATCAAACCTAAAACACTTTTAATCACTAAATTCAATATACACTAACTACATTTTAAGACCAGTCAAAATCCAAAAAAAATCTCGCAAAGCTTATCCTATGTTGGCGATGACGATCAGACAGTAAAATCTTCTTTGCTGGTTTGGAACATCATAATACCGCAGCACGCAAATGGTTTCGGACAGTTTGAAGATAAACACCATGTGTAGTCGCAGTAGACCGGGTAGAAGCAAATGAATCAGCCATATGGGTGGCCACCACATCTCTGTGCCACGAACTCGCATCGGTATAGGCAATAGCCTGTGGGCCAGGCCGACGAGGATCGGTGTCAAAAGTTTGCATACTGGTGGACCCAGAACTGCACAGTTCTCCTCTGTAAACAATAATTTGAAGATAAATATCGAAATCCACTTTATAAAAATATAATACATACTTGAAATTAAAATATACATTTGGATCACTTACCGAAATGTTTAGACGTCTCGCTAATTCACTAATTGAAATATTTTGTTCATGCAGAACAATATTTCCGCTCTCAATAGCGTAGTCGGGTGACTATTATATTGTATAAGTCATTATTAAACAAAAAAAAACGAGTAAGTAATCTATAAGATCTAAGGTATGACACAATAGTCCGTAGCTAATAAGTTTCGTCAGTATGCAATTTTATTACCAATGACAAACTAAAATAATTAATAATAATGAGGGTAGATTCAAACACTATCCTAACGCAATAAAAATTTCATAAATAAGTAAAATACAAACTGATGGATTCCGCTTTAATACTTTGTATGAGTTTAGAAACCGGAATAAAATAGGTCAATTATACGAGTATATGTGCGAAAAGAAACTTTAATGAGCACGATATAAAGACTCAAATGAATTATTTCAATAAAATCTGTCTACCAACGGGTCTACCTTTTGTGTTTGTGTGAGTGTAGAAATGAGTAAAGGTAGACAATAACGTGTGTAGGTAAGCATTAATAAATCATCTGTGCAAAAATAAACTTTAAAATTAATCAAATAAAGATTACTTTACATTGCAATTCATGTATTAACTCAAAATGAATCGCAATATAATCTTTATTTTGTTTACATTAAAGTTTCCTTTTGCATATATAATTTACTTCTATATTTTTTACACTATTTATACGTTATTTACACAAGTTTGTGTAGAAGTGTGCCCTGCCCTGCGAACTCGTTGGCTGACTGTACACTTCTATGGTTTGCTGTGTGTTTGTTATATAATAATCTTTTGGGTTTCCATACCAAAGTGTAAAAACGGATCATTCAACAAATATTTAACGATCCCATACAGCAGACAGCAGACAAAAATTCAAAAATTCAAAATTCAAATAATTTATTTTGGATGGTATTTAAAAGTGCTTCAATTTATTCCCATATAATTTAACTAATTTTGCTTTTGTTCCACCAAATATACTGAATGTGCACCAAAATATGTTCACTAACATATTTCATAGTGAGCACCTATTTAAGAACTGTTGCAAATTTGTAAAAATAGAATATACACCTATTTTAAAAACAGATTGATTCTAGCATTCTTGTTATGGTCGCAGTTCTAACCTAACCTAACCTACTACTTTACCCATAATTGACCTATGCTATAACTATAGCTTTTATTTTGTGTAACAATCAGGAATATTTGGTGCACGAGAAGTATTTTTCGTGGAAGAATAAAATAATTATTGTAGAATAAAATAAAGGAAGAGGATGTCCGCAGGGGGGTGTGTTATCACCTCTGCTATGGAACATGGTGGTCAATGAACTCATCACAGAGCTCAATGATCACAACCTCTACACGGTAGGTTATGCGGACGACATAGCAATATTAATATCAGGCCAATTTGAGGGCATCCTCTGCGATTTGATGAGAAAAGCCTTCAAATTAATCGAAAGATGGTGCTCGGTACATGAACTCTCGGTTAATCCAACCAAAACAGAACTCATCCTTTTCACTAACAGAAGAATACCTGGTCCACACAGGCTACCGAGACTCTTCAATACCGAACTTAAGCTCAAAGAGGAAGTCAAGTATTTGGGAGTAATACTAGACTGCAAATTACTCTGGAATAAGCACCTCGAGCACAAAATAAACAAAAGCACGATTGCTTTTTACCAATGCAAGAAAATGATAGGCATAAACTGGGGACCATCGCCAAAAATTACGTTATGGCTGTACACAGCCGTAATTAGACCGATGCTGACCTACGGTGCTATAGTATGGTGGCCTAGGACAATCCTAGCAACCACTATATCAAAACTAAGAAGCTTCCAAAGGCTAGCATGTGCATCCATCTGCGGCTGTATGAAAACAACCCCAACGACAGCGATCGAGATGGCCCTACAAATATTACCCCTAGACCTCTACATACAGCAAGAAGCAGCAATAGCTGCTGTTCGGCTCATGCACCTAGGTCTATGGGGAAAAAACCACACGAGTCCACACACGAACATCCTGAACCAGGCAATCGAGATACAACCACTCATTGCTGCTCCATGTGATAGGACTCTTCCTGTATACAACTTCAACAAAAACTACAACATAGAATTAATTGAGGAGGCAAAGGATCAATCAGGAGCCAACGAAGTACGCGTATACACAGATGGTTCCAAAACGGATAGTGGTTCAGGTGCTGGCGTACACTCCTTTGACCTCAATATAAACATCCACATTCCGCTGGGTAATCACAGCTCAATATTTCAATGTGAATGTGTTGCACTAACACTCGCTGCAAAAGCCATTCACAAACGGCAAGTAGAGGGAATAGGCATCAGACTCATTTCTGATAGCGCAGCAGTTCTCAAAGCTCTTCTTAACAGTAAAACCAACAACAAACTAATCATAGAATGTCACGATGCCTTAGAAAAAATTTGCTCCAGGAATCAGGTCACCCTGCAATGGATCAAAGGGCACAGTGGATCTCTTGGTAACGACATTGCAGACGAACTAGCGAGAAGGGGATCAGATACGACAGTACAAGGCCCGCAACCTCTTCTTCCAATCCCCTTCACGCAATACCGGACCTGGATCCGCCAAAGATCGATAGAGACCCAAAACCAACGATGGTCAGAGATCGCTGAGTGTCGGCAAGCCAAACTTGCAATACCGCAAGCGAATCATCGACTCACTAAAAACCTCCTAAGACTAAACAGAACAAATCTAAAAATAATGATAGGATCAATAACGGGTCACTGTCCCTTGAACAAACACCTATACACCATAAAAATCACTGACAGTCCTCTCTGTCGAGGATGTCTTGACGCCGAAGAAACGGTCTCCCACGTAGTCCTGGAATGTAGGGCCGTTGCTTCTCAACGGGAACAAATCCTCGGAACAATGAGGTCACTCCGCGAAGCCTGTGAAGTCCCCAGGAAACTTCTGTGCTTCTGGGCGGAGTTAGGCTGGCTATGTTAGCCAGGACTCTCCACGCACAATGGACCAAATGAGAGTCTAAGTGCGGAAAAATGAGTCCACTTTCCATTCCAAAATAAATATCTTGGTGATAATTTGGAATTTGTTTGGTGTAACATATTTTGTTGGCCGAGTAGTTTAATTATAGCAAAATAATGAAACGGGTTTAAGAATAATATTTTAGAAATGCGTACATAGGTGTACCTTTAGATTTTTGGTGAACACAAAAATATTATCCATTTATTTTCATAGGCCCCAGGAGGCGCTTCAACACGTCAAAACATTACAAAAAATAATATAAAAATAAATTATAAATAATACTAAATTATACTAATTACAATGATTTGAATAACCGGGGCTTAGATTAATTTTAATCAAACTGTTTAGAATCAAATTAAAATCAATCCAAGTACCAGCTCAGATGGGTATTGTATTATGAGAAGAGCTGGCGAGAAACTCATGTGCACCATCTTTTAAAATGAAAAATATAACAATAAGTATACATATAAAAGTCATATAAGAAGAGCAATTCATTTCCAAATACTATTATTAGGTACAACTCCTCAATGGTTAGGAGTACAGGGATAATTCTTTAAATATAGGCTCCTTGAGGCCGTTTACTGTATTCTTTCAAGTTATACACAAATGAGGCGAGACGTTGAATATTACTTAATTAAATAAATAATATGAGGTCATGATTTGTGGGATCCTAGAGAAATCATGGGTAACCCTCAAATTTCAAAGGCTTCTATATTGTTTTTCGTATATTACCTAAAACTACTTGGATATTTGCATTTTAAGTTGCTGAGCTTTTTTTTTTTTTTTTTTTTAATCTTTATTTTTAAGGACTTTTATACATTTATGTACATGTCAGTCCGATTAAATCTAACTATACTAATACTAATAGTAACATTACATAACTTCAACAAAAAAACTAAAAAAAAATTTACTTCGCACAAAATAATACGTTTTTTCATTTAGTTAAATATAAATTATTAAATAATTATTTTATAATTCTGAAGTCGGTGCCAAGTAAACAATTACTCTGTATAGATAATATCAATCTTTCTAACAACTATTTTCTGACTGAATATTAGTTATATTTCTGTGGTAAGTACCAATACTGGGCGACCGCGCACTACGCCTCCCTTTACTGTGTGTACTGTAAATTGATATTGTAGAAAGGTTCTTATAGCCCAGTGCCGTTAATTTTTAAGACCAAAGAAATTAATAGTAGGATGAAACCCATTAGAAAAGGAGGAGAATATTATAAAAATTTAAGGAAAAATAATTTACGGGCGATCTGAGGTCGGGAAGAGGGGGAGGGGGGGGGTTTTAAGGGTAAAAAACGGATTTTCTCGATTTCCGGCAAAACTAAAAGTCCTATGGAAAAAAGTCGAATGGCAAAGTTGTTGGTAATAAAAAGATCTAAAACTTTTGTATTTACACTTTTTTCATATAACCTCAAAATTTATGTAAAAAATTCAAAAAACCAAGTTTTTGGTTTTTTATTTTTATCTTTTACAAACAATAATTTTTTTTCACGAAATTTGGTGAAAACTTACCTTTTTATGTCTCAAATACGCTGTAATTTATTTGATTAGAAATATTTATGTTTTCACCTTTTTTTTTAATTAATATCGATTTTTTACCCGTATTTTCGATCGAAAAATCACCTGTCAAAATATCAGCTTTTTTCAAAAAGTTGGTATGTATTTTGTTCGTTGAAATGTCTTCTTTCTGATGGTGAAAAAATATATATATGTTACTATAGTAAATCTTCACAGAAAATGCAAAACAAAGATCGAAAAATACTATTAATATATAATTAACATATACAATTTTGAGTTATTTATTAAAATTTACACTTCAATTACTCGAAAAACGTAAGATTACATGTTACATTGATAAAATATTAATTTTATTAACTTATTTGTTGGTAAATAGCTCAAAATTGTATATAGTGTATATATTAATTATATATTAATAGTTTTTTACGATCTTTGTTTTGCATTTTCTGTGAAGATTAACTATAGTAACATATATATATTTTTTCACCATCAGAAAGAAGACATTTCAACGAACAAAATACATACCAACTTTTTGAAAAAAGCTGATATTTTGACAGGTGATTTTTCGATCGAAAATACGGGTAAAAAATCGATATTAATAAAAAAAAAAGGTGAAAACATATATATTTCTAATCAAATAAATTACAGCGTATTTGGGACATAAAAAGGTAAGTTTTCACCAAATTTCGTGAAAAAAAATTATTGTTTGTAAAAGATAAAAATAAAAAACCAAAAACTTGGTTTTTTGAATTTTTTACATAAATTTTGAGGTTATATGAAAAAAGTGTAAATACAAAAGTTTTAGATCTTTTTATTACCAACAACTTTGCCATTCGACTTTTTTCCATAGGACTTTTAGTTTTGCCGGAAATCGAGAAAATCCGTTTTTTACCCTTAAAACCCCCCCTCCCCCTCTTCCCGACCTCAGATCGCCCGTAAATTATTTTTCCTTAAATTTTTATAATATTCTCCTCCTTTTCTAATGGGTTTCATCCTACTATTATTTTTTTGACTTTTTATCATTTTTTAAGGGATCTACCCTGGGCTATTATAGCTACTTGGCACTGACTTCAGAATTATAAAATAATTATTTAATAATTTATATTTAACTAAATTAAAAAACGTATTATTTTGTGCGTAGTAAATTTATTTTTTGCTTTTTAGTTTACCTACTTTTTGAAGTCGGTTTTTTTTTTTGTTAATTGTTCCTTAGATTTAATTTATGGAGATCACTATTTTTCTTAAATTTCGTTTGATTTTTGTGAACGTACCTATATTAAATTTTCATAAATGTATTGAGAATGTAACGTCAATATGTATCTCTTTAAATTTATTTCTTAGTGTCTCCTTGGGACTCATCATATAGATAGCTCGAATAGCTCGTTTCTGGAGTACAAATATTGAATCTATATCCGCGGCACTACCCCAAAGCAACACACACATGATTTTTTGTCATTTTATTACTCCATATATACGGGGTGGATGCGACATAGCGACATTTATTGAAACCACAGCTTCTATACATGGTAAGTATCAATTTCCACCGGATAAAAATTCTCTGGCGAAAAAAAAAAAATCACGTTCTCCGAACAATTTGAACATTGCGATCGTGCAATTTGTTCGGAAGACGTGGATTTTTTTTTTCGCCAGAGAATTTTTTATCCGGTGGAAATGCATACTGGCCATGTATAGAAGCTGTGGTTTCAATAAATGTCGCTATGTCGCATCCACCCTGTATATAATGGTATGGAACCCTTCGTGCGGGAGTCCAACTGGCTCTCGGCCGGTTTTATAAACAATGTCAAAGTCAAAGTTAAAGTCAAATCACGTCAACAAACATTATAATTGCAGAGCAAATAAAAATTATCTAAAGAATGGAGAATGTTAACTAATTTTGATTATTAGTACTCCATATTCTCTGTCAAAAATAAAAAATACTAGTGAAAGAATTACTTCGATACGTTAATTAGTTTCCGATTTAGAAGTAAAAAAGAAGGTTACGGTGTGACGTCATTGCTCTGCACTCTCTGTCTGGCTCACTTAGTCCACTCGCAGTCGCGCGCCCTTGCTGTCAAAATTATACTAAATACTTTTAAAAATGTCCAATCCAAATACTAGGAAATCATGTGTTGTGAGTAAATGTAAAAATAGAGCTAATTTGCCGGAAAAGTTGTTTTTTATAGTTCCTAAAGACGTTAAAATGCGTAAAAATAGGATAAAATTAAGCCATGAAGAGGTTAGATCCATTTGGAGATAAAAGTACAGTTAATTGTTTTTTAATTGTAAAATAAAAAAAACTAATTAAAAAAAAGAATATTCTTAACTCGAGCGTATTCTAAATATTATTATTATGTACTAATTTTTTTCAAAGAAAAAGGAACCGCCTTCAAAAACTCAAAAGTAAAAAATAAAATATTCGCTAAACTTTGCTTACCTTTATATTAATTTGTTTAAAACAATAAACCCTAATAATTATGTAATACCAATTAATTATATTTTTTTGAAGTCGGCGCCAAATTACAAAATCAAATACCAATTCAATTGGTATTTGATTTTGTGATTTTTTCAACAATTATTTCGGTAAATACGGTTTTAATTGGTATTTGATTTTGTGATTTTTTCAACAATTAATTCGGTAAATACGGTTTTAATTGGTATTTGATTTTGTAATTTGGCGCCGACTTCAAAAAAATATAATTAATTGGTATTACATAATTATTAGGGTTTATTGTTTTAAACAAATTAATATAAAGGTAAGCAAAGTTTAGCGAATATTTTATTTTTTACTTTTGAGTTTTTGAAGGCGGTTCCTTTTTCTTTGAAAAAAATTAGTACATAATTATAATATTTAGAATACGCTCGAGTTAAGAATATTCTTTTTTTTAATTAGTTTTTTTTATTTTATTTTTTTTTATTTGTTTTTTTATTTTATTTTTTTATTTCAAGCTTTTTAGTGTCTTAGTTTTTTAGATTTAACAATGGGGTTAGGAAGAAATACTAAGGCATCATTACGCATGAAACACAATAGAAACAATCAAAATAATCAAAAAATTCTTTCTGAGATCTTCATGATCATAAGTTATCACTACGATAATAACAAATGTGCTGAAACGTAAGCCCCGTCCAAACCTAAGCAGAGCTTTCGGTACTTTAAGGGTAGGTAAGTAGGCTGTCTCTGCTTACCCTTCAAAGCATACACAGGCATGATGTTATGTTATGTAGTGGTGAAAACAATACATAGATACACGATTGCACAAAACGTGGTTCATTAGCTATTCGTTTTTGAAGAGTTCCGTTGCCTGTCTCCAAAGATCTTCATCAGATTTTGATAAATTATATACTAAAACCTTCCTTGAAACACAAGGATTAAAATACCGAAAACTGCATTCAAATCGGTTCAGTAGTTTCCGAGAAAATCGCGAACATAAAAAGGTGACATACATACATACATACATACATACATACATACATACATACATACATACATACATACATACGGATCGAATACAGAACCTCTTTTTTTTTTGAAGTCGGTTAAAAAAGACCATTTTGACGTTAGTATAGTGATCATATTTTATGTAGGTATATTATATAAGTAATAATTATTATTTTCATCTTATAATGAAACAATTTCTAACCAGATTAATTGCGTGTTTATTGATTCTACATTGGCAGGAAATATGTAAAATCAATAAGTACGCGATGATGAATCCGGTTAAAAATAGTTTCATTATAAAATACAGTGATCGTGAATACCTTTATTACTAATATAATCTTTTGTAGTTTTACATTTATATCATACCTATATAAACATAAAATCTGGTCAGAGGTGCAAAACCTTTGGTGTCAGAAGATTCCGTTACGTTTTTACATAGTATAACCATAGACTACATATTTTTATGTAGTCAATGAGTATAACATATTAAAATATCTTAAGAACAATGCAGCTGTTTTGCGTTATCCTTTGTTTTCTATACTAGTTTTAATCTATACTAGACTGTGCCTACTGCCCTGCTCGCGTCGGCTAGGTGTAAGTTTTTTTTTTGTTTTAGATTAAAAATTATATGGAGAACTATATTAAATATAAGTTGGTCGGGGGAAGAATTAATCCAAAACAGGGTATAGCTCCACACAAATTCAAATGTCAACAGGAAAAGAAAGATTTAATAAACCTCAGAGATCTATCTGCAGTGCAAAAACGTAACCGTAATAGAATATTTTGAGAAACTATTAAATAAAGATAAAACTTCGACGTTAGAAAAACCTGCAGAGATATTTATTGTTAGCTGTGAAGACGAAATAGTAATAGAAGATCCATTTACATGTAGGGGAGCTACCTGAAAAAAAAATATTTTTCCAAATTTTACTCTACGACTTTCTTTGTTTAGTTAACATACATGTTTAAGCAAAATTTCAGTTTTCTAGCACCAACGGTTTCGTCGCTATGCCGTGGACAGACAGACGGACATGGCGAAACTATAAGGGTTCCTTGTAGGTACTACGGAACCCTAAAAAAGCAAGAAATGTAACAAACTAACAAAAAAACAAAGACGATAATATAAAAAGTCATAATTTTTTTATTTATCACATTTAGCATTTAAATATTTACAATACTAACCTAACTATAATTTAATATTTTAAACTTATTAAATAAATACCTAAATATATATACATTGAATAAAAGAATAATATAAAATTATTAAATAAAACCAAAACTCGTAAAAAATACGTCCGCATCGATGTCGACCGCATGTAACGTGCCCAGAAGGCTGGCGGCATTGCCACGTTGTATGGCAATGCTGATCCTTTGTCCAAAATAGAAGCCAGCCATAAGGCAAAGTCGACTAATCTTTTGGTTATCTCTTTAAAAAGAGAACGAGCGCGAGGACCCCACGGTCCCAGCGTCTCGACCCAAACGGCTCAAATACATAATTCCCAATTAGATTATTGTATTTGCGCCGCTTGAGAGTCTCCGCTGAAGCAGCAGCAGCGCCGGCACAAGCTGATGTGCTTGGAAGGAGTAGGCTTTCAACGGCTTCACAAAAGCTGAATGCATGTTAATTTGGAATAAGCGGTCCGATATTTCACTAAAGTGAATCAAAACCTTCAAAGATAAGCGGGCGACCCAAGGAAGTGAAAAGATTTTTTATCTATAATTTTGATGTTTGGTGCCAAAGAATATAATTTTGGTAAAACAGAAAGCTTATCCACATTTTCATTGAAAAAAAATTCACACTTACTAGAATTTAGATCTAAGCCAATAGATTGAAATTTATTTTTAATAAAGGCCAAATCTTCTAAAATTGTTTCAATATCACCTCCCAGGGCACCGTCATCTAAATACCACATGTTTAATTTAAAATTTATTTGCCGAATTATGGGATTTATTCAAAAAAAAAAAAATTATAATAATAATATATAAAAAACTAAAAACTATTAACTACAAACTACAAAAATGCACTATCTTTTCATCCAAAAAACACTTATGCTATAATATAAATATAATAATAGTCCAGCCAAATTACGAAATAAATAAACATGAGTGAACACAGTTTGGGGATTTTGAGGATCGATAGGGGGGTGTATTCTGAGCATAAATTCCAATTTGAGGGGTTGTACTGAGGTCAGCTCAAGGTCATTTCGATGGAAACGCGTTTAATTCGATATCTCGAGAATGGTTAGTGTAAGGCGAAAAATTGTAGAGACCTTTTCTTTTCCAAACAAAATTTCCTAACTTTTTTATCTGAAACTTTTTTGTATAACATTAATATTTTTCAACTTATTTAATACTTTCAAGGCAAAAATTTTACTTTTTCTTCTATTTTTCGTCGTTTTCTCCCTAACCATCCAATTTTATTAAATTTTACCGATCATCGAAGTGTAGATCTTTTAATTATGAACAATTTTGTTCTTAAACTTTTTCCGTAATGCCAATACCTTCGGAGTTATAGATTACTTTACCGAGCGAAATCCGCGCCATCGTCGCAACGTGTATCCACAGACACACTGTTGCGTGTATTGGAATTTATGCTCAGAATACACCCCCCTATCGATCCTCAAAATCCCCAAACTGTGTTCGCTCATGTTTATTTAACCCGTTTTTAGCCATAATTTGACTGCATTATAAGCATTATCAACCAGAATGTTATGAAGCTTTTTTTTGAATAAATAAATATTGAGTTCTTTCCAACTTTTTGGTAATTTTATATTTGTTATAAATATTGGGGGCAATGCAGAAAACACTCTTGCGCATTAGTGTTGAGTTGGCAGTCTGAACGCGTATTTTACTATTGTCTGTTAGGCGCATAATTCGGTTTGGATTCGATTTTACGAACAAAGCCACCTCCAAAATGTAAAAGCACGGTTGTGTCAGACGTCAGTATTTTGTACCGTTTGAAATATGGCAGACCAGCTTTCTGTGGATTTCAGTTAAAGCATCGACCGTATTCATCTCTTTTGAGATTAAAGCACTCATAATCAGTTTAGTTTGTGCCGCGAATTGTTAAAATTCGAGTTTTAATTTTAATTTACATTGAGTATTTTGTATTAAGTGGTATTTCTACATATCTACTTATACTCTCTCTGGGGTCGGTCCCTCATGTCTGAGGATCGTGGTCAGCATTGGGGTTGCATTTGGAGCGGATAATCTGCCTCCACCGGTTCCTGTCCAGCGCATCTCTTACGGCCGTGTGGAATTTGGTGGACGACGAGTCTTTAATTAGATCGGTCCATCTAGTTGGTGAACGACCGCGCGATCTTTTGCCTTCGGTGTTTCCGACGACAATCAGTTTTTCTAAATTCTCGCCGCCTCTGCGCATTGTGTGACAAAAGTAAGATAGAATGCGTTGTAAGCATATGGTGGACAGACGAGTTTTGATTTGTAGCTGGGCCAGGATCGATGCATTGGTGCGTTTCGCAGTCCAAGGTATTCTTAACATACATTGCTACTTATACATTGAGTAAGTAGTAACTACTTTTGTACTACCCCCATGGGATAAAGAGATTTTATGTATTATGTGTTAAAAAGTGTAGCAAACCGTCTCGTTTTTCACTCGACGTCCCGTATTTTTGGCATATCCACTATGGCACATGTCCATTACATGTCCCTTACGGGACTGACCATGGTCCGTATATTCGGCGATTCCAAATGATAGAATGATGGACTTTGCACTGACACGTAAGGCCATAGCCCCGATTTCACCAAACTTGCCGAACTAATTGTCAAAGGTGTCATGAATCTATTGGTATTATAGAACGGTGTTGTTGCAAATGGTGAAAACCTATTAATGAAAAGTAATATTCAAAGATGATCCTTCGACGCTTTCTGTCTCTTGACAGCAAAGGTGCTCAAGTGCCACTAAACTTCTAAGTTTTTAAAGGCAGGGTGTGAGGCGCTCTCTCGCTCTTGACAGCAACTTCAAATATTTCACGGGAAATTCTCAAAAGCAGCACAAAGTTGTGCCCGGTAGATGGCGATAGGCTCACCTCCTATTACATAGGACCTAAACATTACATGTGAAACGAACGTGAAGGTACTACACCTCTGCCACACCCTTCTGGGTGCGCGATATGCGTGGAGTTATTTTCTGATGCTGTTTCATATTTACAGTTGCTTGTACAATATAATGTTCGCTTGAGAAGTATTTTAGATGCTAAGAATTTGTTGCTGTCTTATTAATTTTGAGGGTAAACAATTCAATTAGAAGACTGCTTCAATAAGAACTTTAAAAAGGTGTTTCGAACGATTGCAGTTGTGACATGTCGGGGTGCTTTAGGTCTCGCGTGTGGCGATCGTCTCAGTGTTGTGATTTTATGATCTTTTATTTGATTGACTTTCATTTGGAGCGTTACTGTTCTAATAGGAAAACTGATAAGCTACATAACTCTTTTGACTTAAACGGGTGAAACCTATGCCAATGATATTATTCAAGTTGTTTTGTGCACTGGTAGTGTGCGCGATTGTCATCATGTTTGGCTGTTGGGCGAGATTGACTGCTCGTTTTAAAGAGGTACAATGTTATTTAAAGATTTAAATTAATGTAGCCTGGCAACGCTCCAAAGTGCATCTTTAAAAGGTTTTAAATAAAGCAAATTTATATTACACATATAGATTGGTAGTTGTTTATTGTTTTGCTTTTATTTCGTAAACTAAAAGCGTGAATCTGAGACACACAGCAGCTCGTATAAAACGGTACCCTAATCCCAAGCATTATTACCCTTGATGGAATAATATCCCTCTGAACACAGTTTTCTCTTATTATCGATTTAAATTTATTAACACTTTGAAGTCGCTGAACATTGCTTGGGATTTTATTATAAAATCGCACACACAAAGTCTAGTGGCAGGTAAAACTACTTTATGCTTGTTCCTTGTATTTAAATATGTATATCACTTTTTATGCTAAATATACTCATGTACATAAATCAGGTTTTATAAACATATCGACTCGCCACTGTCAAGATACCGATTTTTTATATTTTTCTTTTAGTAAATGTCTAGATGGTAGATTATAAATTGCTCGTATAGCCCACTTTTGCAGTACAAAGATAGTTTGAATATCTGCGGCACAACCCCAAAAAAGAATACCATATGACATGACACTATAGAAGTAGCTATGGTAAACTATTTTAGCTGTATCAATGTCTGTTAATTGGCGAATTTTCTATACTGCAAATGACCTGAGTCTATTCGACAATTTATCAATATGCGGGCCCCACTGAATCTTACAGTCTAATGTGATACCCAAAAACTTGGTGGTATCTACTAGCCCCAACTCATCTTCCTTTATCTTAATTGTGGTGTTCACATGTCTGACCTTAGGCGTTACGAATTTTATAGATTTGGTTTTAGTCCCATTCAATAGCAAGTTGTTAACGTGAAACTAGTGTACCACCTTGAGATAGCATTGTTTACATCGTCTGAATTTTGTTATAAGCATTGTCTGAAGTGAACTAATATAAATAAAAAATAAAAACGGACCGAGAATCGAGCCTTGCGGCATCCCCAGTTTAACAGAACCCTGAGATCGCTTTCCATTAACCTCTATTTTTTTAATCCTATTACTTAAATATGAAGTAAGAAGATCCAGCGCGGAGTGTCTTATTCCATAATGTTTTATTTTATTTCCAAAGTTTCATGAGGTACACAATTGAAAGCTTTGGACAGATCGCAAAAAAAAGCTAAAGCGTTCAAAGAATCTTTCCAAGCATTAAATATGTATATGTTTCAAAGCTCAACACCTGCATCGATTGTAGAGCAACCCTTTGTAAAACCAAATTGTTTTCTATTCATTAACTCATTTTTATTAAAGAACCTTAACATTTGACTATAAAGAAGTTTTTCAAAATTTTGCTAAACGTAGGCAGCACTAAGATAAGTTTAAAATTTGTTAGGTTTGACGAACTGCCCATAGAAGGATTCAAAGCTTTTGTGGTAAACACTTGAAAATTTTAGTAAAAAAGTTTTCAAAAGCATTGGCAATATCTAAGTTGGATGTATCAAATCAAATCAAATCAAATCAAATCAAATCATTTATTTCCATGGGCCCCAAGGGGCGCTTGAACACGTCAAAACAAACATCAAAACACAAAAAATATAAAATTAAAATAAAACTTAGCTAACTAAATTATAATACTTATTGTAATAAAATGATTTGACACCGGAGCTTAGATTGACTTTAATTCAACTTAGAGAATTGAATTAAAATCAATCCAAGTACCAGCTCCGATGGGTATTGCATCATGAGAAGAGCTGGTGAGAAACTCATGTGCACCATCTTTTCAAATAATTCATACAATATTTGTTTGTTTTTTGACAATAATTCTATGTGTAAGTTATAGCAACCAAAACAACAATATAGCTTAATATGGTTATAAAGAGAAAATAAACTTAAATATAGAAATGCAATTTAATTAATATAAATAAATCCATAGTATATAAGGTTGCAATATCTTACACTTCAAGCAGAAAATAAAGGAGTAAAAACAATGTGTGTATACTACTGTATATATAAGGGTTTCAGAACAGACAAAAAATATTTATATACTAATAACAAAAACTATTTATACTACAAAAATATAAAAATTAAAAATTAAAAAAATGTACACACAGATTGCCTTTACTTAACAATATTTGAAATAACATGAAATGAGTGAGTTAATAAAGAAACTATATAATTATAAATTAATTTTCATTAATCATCATATTAAATAATAAAAATAATGTAGGTATCAATTGATATTCATTATAATGTCAAAAGTTGAAACTTAAGTCAATAATATGATAATATGATGTCAAAAATAAATTATGTCAATCTCAATATAGAATATATGTCAAAATAATCATAATCAATCATAATTATAAATAGGATAAAAGAATGTCTAACTTGGCAATTCATTTGAAATATAATAACCATAATAATTGTAAATAATAAATACATTACTGTAATAAATACATTAGATAAATTAATATTATTTCCAAGGCGTAGTGTCGGTTAAGAAATCGTTTATTTTATAATAGCCCCTTTCCATGAGACGATTCTTAACGATACTCTTAAACTTTAGTAGGGGCAAGTTCAAGATTTCGACAGGAATTTTGTTATAAAAACGCACTCCAAGTCCCTCAAATGAGTTGTGGACTTTGTTTAAGCGATAATATTGGCCTACCAATTTATGCTTATTCCTCGTGTTTAATGAATGAACATCGCTTTTCTTGGTATATGTTCCTATATTTTTTCGTATAAACATAATATTAGTAAATATATATTGCGATGCTACTGTTAAAATACCTATTTCCTTAAATCGTTCTTTCAGAGAATCTCGAGCTTTGAGTTTGTAAATCGCACGAATTGCCCGTTTTTGAATTACAAAAATGTTTTGAATATCAGCTGCCTTGCCCCATAGCAGAATACCGTAGGACATGACACTGTGAAAATAACTAAAATAAACTAGTCGCGCAGTTTCAATATCAGTTAACTGACGAACTTTCCAAACAGCGAATGCCGCGGAGCTGAGTTTCCCTGCTAGACACGATATATGGGCGCCCCACTGAAGCTTATGATCCAAGGTTATTCCTAAAAACATAGTTGATTCTACAAGACTAATAATTTCGTTATTTAGTATTATACTCATGTTCTGTTTCTTGACATTAGGCAAAGTGAACTTTATACATTTAGTTTTATTCGAGTTCAATAATAAATTGTTGCTAGTAAACCAGTCTTGGACTAGTGCAAGTGACCTGTTAATATCATCAATACTATCCTGATTACGATTAACTTTAAAAATAAGCGAAGTATCATCTGCAAAAAGTACTATATCACAAAAATATTGCACATAGAATGGTAAATCGTTAATGTACACTAAAAAGAGAAACGGACCGAGAATTGAGCCCTGTGGCACGCCCATTGAGACAGGTAATCCGGAGGACCTAATTCCATTTATATCAACTCGTTGAACTCTGTCACCAAGGTAAGAGGCAACCAGATCAAGTGCAATATCCCTGACTCCATAGTGCCTGAGTTTTCGCAAAAGCGTTTGATGTTCAACGCAGTCGAATGCTTTGGATAAGTCACAAAAACGCCAATTGCATCTTGCGCGTTTTCCCAGGCATTAAATATATGTTGTAAGATTGTAAGAGTCTTGCTGCCAATGTAAAGTCTCATCATAATTCTTAATTTTTCACTGTTTGTTTCACTATTAATAATTATCACTATTTTTATCTTAGAGATTAAATAACAAGACTTAGCAGTTTGACATGCCTTTCTAAATACATATATTTGAATATTTTTTAAATAATTATGATATTGTTCACTATTGTTACAATTTTTTCATCATAAAGTTCATATACTTCCTACTTTTGTGTAACCCAGGAGTGGCCAGGAGTAGCCCATTTACTAAACGTAGCATTATTTTTAAGCGAAATTGATATGGGAGTAAATATTAGTATATATTACAAAACTTGCTAAAAAAAATTATATAAGGTTTTAGGGTCACTGCCCATACTTATCGAAGGTGGACTAAAGGACAATGGTTTATTGTTAAACCTCTCAAAACAATTTTTAGTTTTCGGGATAAATGTATAGTTTCTTGTAGCCTCAGTATTAGTTCTACAATGCAGATATATTTGTTGACCGCAATGATCTGAATACAATTGATTAATGATCTTTTATTGTTTTACTTAATATAATGTCTGTAAATATGTTATCTAAACAAGTGGAAGATGTGGCAGTAATTCTTATCGGCTCTAGAAATAGATATTTCAAATTATAAGATATAAACAGTGCTTTTATACTTGTACAGTCGGCTCCTTATATATAGTCACAGACAAAATAACCAGATATAAAGGACCGCCTAAACTGATTAATGATATCAGTACAACCAAAGTCTTCTAATTAAATAAATCACCCATCTTGCACAAATATATCGGAACATGGACACTGTCAAATACATGAGTGTATTCAAAGTGTCGAAATCATAGTAACAAACACAGTGCCAATGGATTTAAAGCTTTCAAAGTATTCAAAAATATGAAGCAATAAATGCTTAGCTTTAAATCTAAACTGCTTATTTACTACAATAAATGATCCACCATGTATAGCAGCTTCCCTGCTAAACGCACTACCGACCTGGTGATTGTTGAACGTTGAACTGGTTACTTTTAAGCCAATGTTCAGTAATACAAAAAATACCAATATGATTGGAAGACGACCGGATGGCGGAGTGGGTAGTGTACCTGCCTGCGACGCCGAGGTCGTGGGTTCGATTCCCACTTAAGACAAATCTTTGTGTGCATGAACATGGGGGCTTGTCTTAGTCTGGTTGTTTCTATGTATAATATGTATGTATTTACAAAAGAAAAGTATATATGTATTAGTATCAGTTATTCTAGTACCCATATTACAAGCTTTGCTTAGTTTGGGACTAGATGGCTTTGTGTGTAAGTTGTGAGATATTTATTTATTTATTATTATTATTTATTACTGAATAATTCTATTTGTAATTCTTATTTGGTCTGTATTTATAATGTTGACGTGATCAACTACCCCCTGGGGTCTATGAAAATAAATGATTTGGTAGGTCACCATTTTATAATAGCGTGCCATTTTAAAAACGTTTATTTGGGTGACCATATACACGTTTTTGAAAACATACACAACAAAATACACATCCAAATTACTAAAAACCGAAATGAAGGCTACTTTTTCGTCAGGTTAGGCAACGCTTATCGTGGTGGGTACTGGGATGGGATATTGAGTTTCACTGTGTCTCGAAGAGCACATTGAATCCAATTCTCCACATTAGGGTCGGCTTTTAACCTTACAGTTACGGCGGCATATCTGTGTATTTTATTTAGAGCTCCATTCTTATACCCCAGAATTACCTTACTCTTAGGGTACCTCTAAGGGTACTCTCACCCGTGAATAGCCCAATCAGGGTCATAAAACCCTTAATTATCGAACTCCTCCGACATGGCGGGACCGATCTTTTTTTAACACGCTTATATTAGCTTCACCTGTATGTATGTATGTATGTATGTATGTATGTAACCGACTCCTTTGGACTCGATTTTGACCCACTTTAAACGAACAGATTTCATCTCGATTTCATTAAAATTTTGCACACCTGTCAAAGATCGATGACAATGCAATAATTCGATAAAAAAATAAGATAAAATAGTAGGTCTGACCATAAAAAGGTCGTAAGGCTATTCTTTATCGATGTGCCACGCGGCCGGAAGAAGTAACTTAATAATATAACTAAAGAGAAAATTGAAGACTATCTACTGCTATCGTACTTATGTACCAATCATATTTAAACGTGCGTCGTAGAGCGTGGTAGATACAGGATTTGAAAAGCCGTTCACTCGTAGGTACTGTTGCATTGTTCAAAGCAACCTCAAAGTAAACAAAGGAATGAAATTTAAGACGGCGTGCGATGTTCCTGGCTGCGGTTCCTTGCCGACCTACTGCCGTGCGCGTCCAGTCCGGCCGTCACGCCTGCCGCATCCCGCGTTTATATAAGCCTCGCCGCACCAGCGTCTGCGCTCAAACCGAATGTGCTGTTTCATGGGTACTCGTAAACGGTGACTACTCGATATGCCTAAAATGGTGACTCGCGAGAAGAGCGATTACGGCAGGAAAGTTCAGGAGAAGGCCGTCATCGAAAAGGTCATTCTTCCCCCTAACCCGTCCCAATTATCTAGATGCAGCTTCGCGCGAGCGATGGAGGCGGCGTCGAGGCTCATCGAGTATTTGCTGGGAAAACTCGTCGTTTGCGTTTATCTAAGTTTGGTATATGTACATGATTTCGTTTATTGTGGAGGTCCGAGGGTCGCGGCAGTGGTGTGAGAGTGAGGCGCAGTGGCGAGATCTAACGAGCGTGTTTGTGGCGCAGAGGCAGATGGCCATCGAGCGCGGCGCGGCAGCGGCGGCGGCGGACGCGTCCCCGCGCCCCCCGCCCGCCACGCAAACGCGCGTCCTCACGCTGGAGCACGGCGAACACAACGACTCTACGCTATACAGGTCTGACATCTTCTGTTAACTCGTATTGTATGTCCAACAACCCATGACACCCTAAACCATCTGGTTAACATCTAACTTATTAATTTAATTAAATGCAGTCATTTAAAAAAATAAAATTATACTGTTTTCTTTTAATACCTTGCAATATTGAAATAATAAAAACATATATACCCGTTAAGATAAATTTGGAGCTAAGCTTCATCATTGAGTTGCCTTTTTGTATTTATTCAGGTTTGAAAAAGGCTGCTATTTACAATTCTGCCCGGGACCGTCGCTGCTCGGCCGCAAAGTATTTCTCTACACTAATTATGTGATGTCTGACAATCGTAAGTACTACATTGTATACATCGTAAAGCTGATTTCAAACAGTGTCATTAGTCGGCATTAGTGTACTGCAAGCAGGTGACTACTACAAAACAGACAGAAGAACATAACATCACGCCTTTATTATGTGGCAGAGGTGTACAACACCAACATTTCACCTGTTATGTTTAGGTCTAATGGGATAGGGGGTGAGCCTATCGTCATCCACCGGGGACGATTCGAACTCCGTGCTGCTATCGTGAACAGGAAATGCACACTAACACAAAGAACACTGCCCGAGCCGGGAATCAAACCCGAGAGGCATACGCTAAGCACTAGACCAACGAGCAGTGAGGCAGAAGAACTTTAATCGTTCGAATGCTCCAACCTTGGTTGGAAAGTAGTATATTATCTATACAGATAATAAAATTGTCAATTTGCCATATCTGTGCCTACATTGAAGATATTTAAGAAAAAATATACAAGGTTAAATAAACAGCAGTATGAACCAAAACATATTTTTTAGATTTTTGTCTGTATGTCTGTATGTCTGTATGTTCGTATGCGCATCACGCAAAAACTACTGCATGGAATTGGATGCGAATTCTTACATTTGTGTTGCTGAAGGTCTAACTTAAAAACTGGTAAATGATTTATCTTTGTATTTTATCCCTAAGGGGGTAAATTAGGAGGTGTAAGTTTATTTGGTGGGTTAGTCCATTCTAAAGTAAAATGCATGAAATTCAGTATTAATTTACTCATGTGCCTTACATGACGTTCATTGACAATGAGACAGATTGTTTGGCAATTCCACTCCCCGAGAGGGTAAAGTTGGGGTTGTTACTTTGTAGGTGAAGTTCGTTAATTTTGAAGGAATTTCATGAAATTTGCACGTAGGTTTCATTCACGACATAAATTGACAGTAGAATTGAATTTTTGGCAATTAAAAGAAGATGAGAAGAGTGGCTCAATATAGAAATGGCATGGAAATATCAAATTCCACGCGGACGAAGTCGTCGGTAAAAGCTAGTTTGAAAATAAAATACCAAATAGGAGGATAGAAAGGAGCAAAGAAATTGAGTAAAATGGCTCATTTTATAACTACATTTTAATTGCAAATCAGTAAAATTTTGTAGTTTAGGTTAATTTTGTTTTCCTTGCTACCTCGATAGAACTGTCTACCCTGTATTCACTGCATTGTAAGGATTATTGGTTGTTTAGAGGAGGACGGCGCTGCGGGGGACGGGTGCGTGGGCGAGTTCATCCGCAACCAGTACTACGGGCTGGAGTGGCGGCGCGCGGGCGCGGGCGACGACGCGCCCGCCGCGCTCGGCACGGGGCTGCTGCTGGCCGACACCGACATCTACTGCCAGCTGCGCCTCTCGCGCGCCGGCTCCTTCCACTACTACTTCGTGTACGACAACGCGTGAGTGTTCTTTGTCATCAATGGCCGGCCGACGATGCATTCCCTGTAACGTGTGACTAACGATTGTGTGGCAGGGAGTCGCCGATCGGGCCGCAGGGCTCGGGCTGGTTCCACGTGGCGCCGACGCTGCGTGCGGGGCCGGGCGGGCGCGACGTGCTGCCGCTGGACGGGCTCATGTGCCAGACCGTGCTGGCCAAGTGCCTGGGCCCGCTGCCGCGCTGGGAGGGGGTGCTGCGGGTGGCGCGGGAGGCGGGCTACAACATGCTGCACTTCACGCCCGTGCAGGAGCTCGGTGCGTCCAACAGCGGCTACAGCATCGCCAACCAGCTGCGCCTAAACCCCGCCTTCAGCGCCGACGCCGGCCGCGACGCCACCTTCGCCGACGTCGAGAACGTCGTTTCCAAGATGCGCAACGACTGGAAGGTGACATCATTCATATTCACCTAATTTAATACATGTACAGTAGGTACATTATGTATATCACTGATAAGTATGGCCCATTTTTCACCAAGGGCCAATTTCTCAATTGTAGAATAATATATTCAACGAATATAAAAGTAACTATTGTAACATTTTAAACCATCTCGGTAAATTATTCCAAGACAGTATAAATTAACGAAATAGATACAATGTAATGTGATTAAAGAATAATGAAGATCGCGCCCCACGTTGTGGCAAGTCGTGGGCGTCGCGGATATTTAAGTTGTGTATTGACCTAGCGTCCTGTAACCAGATGCTGTCGATCTGCGACATCGTGCTGAACCACACTGCCAACGAGACGGGATGGCTCAACGAGCACCCCGAGGCCACCTACAACTGCTGTAACTGCCCTTACCTGCGCCCCGCCGCGCTGCTCGACGCTCTGCTAGCGAGGTCTGTCGGTGTGCGCAATGCACGCTGCCGCTCTGGCGTCCGTCGCGAATATCTCCAGCTCGGCTCCTTGCCCGCAGGCTGACGGCGGACGTGGCGCGCGGGGACCTGGAGGCGCGGGGCGTGCCGCGGCGCGTGACGTCACACGAGCACCTGGAGGCGCTGCGCCACCTGCTGCAGACGCAGCTGCTGCCCGAGGCGCGCCTGCACGAGATGTACATGTGCAACGCCACCGACCTCGTGCAGGAGTTCTACTACATGGCCAGGAACAAGTCAGTCATCACATCGTCTATTTATTTTTAGATAATATGTCTGTGTTATAATCGCTTGATTGAAACATTTATGATTGCCATCCCCTGAGTATAAGGGCTTCAGTGTTATGAATGTACGTACAGGGTACCGGCGCCGAAGTGCGCGGAGGGGGGCGAGGGGGCGCGCGAGCTGAAGTTGCTGCCAGACCCCGCCTTCCGCCGCCTGCGCGCCGCCGTGGACATGGACCTGGCGCTGCAGCTGTACAACGTGTACCGCCCTGAGTGCTACGACGAGGAGTCGCGCCTCAAGAAGTGCTGCGACGAGATGAAGCGCCGCCTCGAGCAACTCAACGACGCCGCCGCCGACGCGCTGCGAGAGCACCTGCGCGCCGCCGTCGACAACGTGGTGGCCGGCATGAGGTGCTGCACGCCTTTGTACTACCAAACGTCAATGTCAACTAAATAAATACTTATTTCCAATTTCGAGAGACGGACAAATTACGGAAAAATTATACATATTTAAAATTTCAGATACTTCCGATTACAGAGTGACGGACCAAAAATAGAAGAAGTCAGTGCGAAGCACCCGCTCGTGCCCAGGTGTGTTATCTCCGACTACATTTATTTATTTGATTAGTTTACCTATTTTATTTTCATTTTATATTTAAATAATGGGTATTTTCGTGTATCGGCAATGGTTTGACTGGGTCGGCGGCGCAGGTACTTCACGTGGGCGTGCGCGGTGGAGAGCTCGTCGCTGAGCGAGGTGGAGGCCGCGCTGTACGCCGACGCGGGGCGCCTGTGCATGGCGCACAACGGCTGGGTCATGGACGCCGACCCGCTGCAGGACTTCGCGGCGAGGGCGGCCGGCGCGCGCGTGTACCTGCGGCGCGAGCTCATCGCCTGGGGCGACAGCGTCAAGCTGCGCTACGGCGAGCGGCCCGAGGACTCGCCCTTCCTGTGGGCGCACATGCGGGAGTACGTGGAGCTCACCGCCGAGGTGTTCGACGGCGTGCGCCTCGACAACTGCCACTCCACGCCGCTGCACGTGAGTGTCGCGTCGCGCCGGTGCTCGAGCGCTCACCCGTCGCCGGCCGGTGCTCGAGTGCTCGAGCGCTCGCCCGTCGCCGGCCGGTGCTCGAGTGCTCGAGCGCTCGCCCGTCGCCGGCCGGTGCTCGAGTGCTCGAGCGCTCACCCGTCCCTTTGTGCAGGTGGCCGAGTACATGCTGGACAGCGCGCGCAACGTGAAGCCGGAGCTGTACGTGGTGGCCGAGCTCTTCACCAACTCCGACCACGTCGACAACATCTTCGTCAACCGCCTCGGCATCACTTCGCTCATTCGCGGTAACTCTTTCACGCTTCTTACTTGATATTTATTCCGTGTGTCGATCGATAACCTACCTGTATAGTGTATAGCCACTCGATCCGAAATCAAATCATTTAATTTCATGGGCCCCAAGGGGCGCTTGAACACGTTAAAACAAAAATCAAAATACAAAAAATATTAAATTTAAATAAAACTTTAACTAATTAAATTATATATTACTTATTGCAATAAAATTTGACACCGGAGCTTAGACTGACTTTAATTTAAATTAGAAATTTGAATTAAAATCTATCCAAGTACCAGCTCCGATGGGTATTGCATCATGAGAAGAGCTGGTGAGAAACTCATGTGGGCCATCTTTTCTAATAATTCATACAATATTTGTTTGTTTTTTGACAATAATTCTATGTGTAAGATATAGTAACTAAAACACAATGGCTTAAAATGGTTATGGAGAGAAAAATAAACTTAAATTTATTATTGTTATGGAATTATTAAATTGATACTAATAAATAAATTACTGGTTCAAAAACAGACAAAGAAAAATATGTATATATACTAATATTGTAAAGCTGAAGAGTTTGTTTGATTGCTTGAACGCGCTAATCTCAGGAACTACTGATCCCATTTGAAAAATTATTTCGTTGTTAGATAGCCAATTTATTGAGGGAGGCTGTATAACATCACGCTACGACTAATAGGAGCTGAGCAGTAATGAAATATGGTGCAAAATCGGGGGAAATTGAAGCGACGGGAGTAACGGTGAAACTAGCTTTAAATGTTGTTTTATAATGTGTATTGTGTTTATTTATCCTTGGATGATAATATGGTGAACACACAAAAATAAGTAACAACAGAAGATTCACTTAACAAAAAAAATCAAGGTTAGGTATAAAAATATACCTACATCTCGCTTGAGTAACCTTTGCTAAGCAAGACGACAGCTGATTCTATGTATTCTTCGTTACCAATTTCAGGTCCTTCTCCAACATACCCAAGAATCTATTTATCGGTTCATCTGCATTTACCATTCTCTAATCAAAACGAGCCTCATTCTGTGCAGGGGTCAAAAATCTATTATTTGTTTCGCAAGCTGTCGCAATTCTATGCAAGTTTATTGGTATTTGTCCGTAGAGGCGCTGAGCGCGTGGGACTCGCACGAGCAGGGGCGCCTAGTGCACCGCTTCGGGGGGCGCGCCGTGGGGTCGTTCGTGCGCCCCCCGCGCCGCGCCGCCGCCCCCGCCGTGGCGCACGCCATGCTGCTGGACCTCACGCACGATAACCCGTCGCCACTCGAGAAGCGATGCGTGTTCGACGTGCTGCCGAGCGCCGCGCTCGTGGCCATGGCCTGCTGCGCCACCGGCAGCGCTCGCGGGTGCGTACCGCATGCCCGGCGACCGCTGCTCCCGTCCGACCTGCCTTAATGTAGTGTTCCGTGGCAGGCTGGACGAGCTGGTGCCGCACCACGTGCACGTCGTGGACGAGAGCCGGCTGTACGCCTCCTGGGCCGACGCCGCCGACGCCGCCGCCGCCGCCGACGCCGCCGACGCCGAGCCCCGCGTCGGCGCCGCCACCGGCATCATTGCCGCCAAGCGCGCTCTCAACGAACTGCACATGGAACTGGCGGCCAGCGGATACACCGAGGTGCTCCGCGAGCGAGCTGTTACTTGCTATAGCACGTTCTGTGTGTTCGACGGAGCTCTGACCGTCGTGTCTCTTGCAGGTGTACGTGGACCAGATGGACGCCGACGTGGTGGCCGTCACCAGGCACGAGCCGCGAACGCGACAGGTTCGTATTATCCACACTACTTCAATATTAAACACGTATTTGATACCACTATACTACTACAATAAAACGGACGGTATGGCGAAAAGACGTGTTATCGGTTTTAATTTTGCATCTCAAAATTCAGCTAATCAATATTAACTCTTATGTAGTAAAGTTAAATGTCAAGTCTGTGTATCACTAATTTAAAGTGTATATAATTCATCGCACTCTAAAGCCTTTACGGTCCTTTTCTCGCACCGCTGCTTCTGTCCGCGAACTGTCATCAGCTACAGAGTGGTTATCTATCAGGTTACCCTACAAACTATACCTCGATATGGCATTAACCGGCTCTTCTTGCTCAGAACTACCCACTTCGATTAAAGATAAAGATAAGCGGGGTTAAGAAGAAGGTAAAAGAAGACGATGACCATTCTTCGATCTTTAAGAAATTCACAGACGATATATCCTTGAAACTTACCTATTTTAACTCCAATCAATGCAGCAAAATTACGGCAATACAACAGGATATAAAAAATATTTTAAAAAAAGATCTCGAAGATATTAAATCGGATATACAAATTATCAATACGAAGCAATCTATTTAAATGACAAGACAGCGTGGGAGTGAGTTGCTCTGGATCAACAATGAAAAATATGGACGCATCATAAGAACAGAATTTAAGAATTTTGAATTGTGTCTATATGAATAAAGATTATTTGAATTTGAATTTGAATCCAAGTTTTATTCAGATGTCAACGACTTGAAGGACACGTCAAGCTTCCTCCATAAAGAACACAAGGATCTCCAACAAAATGTACAACAGGAATGCTTGCTTCTGAAAATTGAAAATGCTGTTCTACATTCAGATCTGAATACAACAGCGTGACCGTGCAGAAAACCTGAAAATATCCGGCATACCAGAGAAGACTAACGAAAATATAGTCGCTCGAATGACCTTAATTGGTAAATATGCGGGCGTGCCGCTCTCAACAACAGATATAATATACGCAACTAGGATCCAACTTCGTACCAAAATATCTGGACGGCCAAAATTGATAGTGGTAAAGCTGAACTCAAAATCCTTCGTGACACCATACTTTCAGGCATACGATCAAAAAAGGAAATTATTGCTGCTGATATCGGGATGTCAGGTGATGCGAAAATATACGTCAACGAACATTTAACACCTACCAACAAGCGGCTGTACAGAAGGGGGGTTGTCCCAGGGAGGGCCCTTTTTTTTTTTTTTTTTTTTTTTCGCGGGGAAATGCTTTTACGCATACCACCCCACCCGTGGGGGGACGGGCAGAGTGGCTATGTGGGACTCCCGTGCCTACGATGTTAAACGGCACAGAATACCCACTAAAACCCCGCGGTGTGCCCTCGTCGCCGAAAGATGGTGGTCGGCGAGCCCCGGATCGATATTATATCCACAGGGCTCGCCGCGGCGACCGTGCCCAGTTCGACCTCTGACCGGGCACCCGACTCTACTCAGTCCTACTCTCGTAGCGACGCCCCGGGCACACCCAGGGCGTCACTCCGTCGCGGAAGGCATCAGCGGGCGGCGGAAAACCCCCTCCACCGCCCGCGGCCTCGCTTAGGGCGGCATTAGGCTCGCGACGTACGCGTGCCTTCGCCGCCCAGCTCGCCGGCGCACACTGGTTCCAAATTAAAAAAAAGTGGACATTGATAGTAGACCGCTGATATTTTTTTTTATTGTTGATACAGTGATAACAGATAAGGCAAAAAAATATTATTGTCCTGCTTCAAATACTTTTCTTGAAAAAAAATATTTCTTTTTTTTTTGTATGGGAGTTTTTACATTTTATTCGATTTCTCAAAAACCTTAAGCGATGTCGAGATGCCAATCAGATATGTTAGAAAACTAATAATTCTGAGTATTTGGCTCCAAGAAACTTATTGCTTATCTCTGCGTACTTTGGAGATAATAGTGACAGAAAATAACATTTTTTTTAATATTAATTGTTCGCTTTTTTCAATCATAGCCTTACTTTAGCACATATATAATGTATGCTAAAATGTCAAATAAATAAAAAGAGACTTCTCTGTAAAAGAGGTTATGGGGGCTCACTAATGACCGAAACGCTCGCATCATAAATAATGTATTTTTCAAAACAAATTGTAGCCTGATACAATTTGAACATTCAAAATAGAATTAAAAGAAATACTACCGTTGTTTTCGTCGTTTTTAGTTTTAAAATCAAAGATACTTTGTCTTTGATCTCTTTGTTTCTATTTTTTTAAAATTTTCCTTAAAATTATAATATGTCCGCATTTGTCACCAACATAGACTTATACGTTGTTCTTAAATCAGGAGGTGGTATTAAAAATATCGATTTTTTATTTAATGCCCTTATTGAACGTATTGGTGTTGAATTGTCTGCCAAAGATTTGAGTAATATTCAATTATTTTGTCGTAATTTTTCAAGTAATACCTATCTCAAAAAGGTGGTCTACTTCCAGTAGAGCTCAAAAGACGTTTCTTAACAAAAATTCAGACTGCTTACAATCCCAATTAGTTTGGCCAAAATGTCAAAATATCGATTTAAGCAGCATTTTTAAAGTTGCCGAGGAAGTTTCGCCAAATTTCGAAACGCAAGTAGATACTCATCAATTAAGTTGAGGTATAAGTAAAAAATCGTTTGTTGATATATCTGATAAACAGAAGAAAAGGCGTTTTCTAACACTTTAGATTACACAGAGGAGAAATTAGTCTATGCTTTATGTGCCAAATTAAAAGAGTTTAAAAAAACAATGTTAGCTGCTATATTAAACAAACTCAGCCAAAACGAGGAAAAATGTGAGATGGTACATGATGTACTATTCGCTAAAAAAACTGACAAGCCGTGTTTACCACAGAATAAAACGTTAGCGCTATATACCTCAATAAATTTGTCAAAATGGCGATATCAAAATTTAAGAACTATTTTTGCTTCAGAGGCAGACATAACTGTAACTGAATCTGATGCTAAGATAAGACTTCAATCGCTTCTAGATTTGACAACCAATAGGATATTAAAAACAATTCAGCACAACTCTGCCGACAAAAAATCGCTAAAACTAATAAGCGAATCGGGTTTTGACGGGTCATCTTCTCAAAGTAATGATAAACAAAAGTCACACTCCGTCACTAAAATTGACGATTCTTCAGTTTTCATGATTAGTTTGGTTCCGCTTCGTTTGGAAGAAGAGAGTGATACTATCTTGTGGCAAAATCCTGCTCCCTCTTCAACAAACTACTGCCGTCCAATTGGCTTTATATTTGCCAAAGAAACAAATGAATTGATAAAGAAGGATATTAAAAATTAATCCTTAGAGGAAGAAATCCGTAATCTTGTTTCCACAACTGTAGATAATTTTGATATAAGCCATGTTTTATACATGACTATGATTGATGGGCAAATTTCCACTGTGGTTTCCAATACTTCTTCTGCAGCTGTTTGTAATATTTGCAATACCCCACCTAGCAAAATGAATGACTTCGACTTTGTATCCAAAAGACACATCAGAGAAGATATGTATAAATATGGTCTGTCTTCGCTCCATATGTGGATAAGATGTTTGGAATGCATTTTACACATTTCGTACACCTTAGACTTCAAAAAGTGGGCTGCACGAAAAGAAGATAAATTGTTAAAAGAAATTAAAAAGAATTTGACACAAGAAGAATTCCGGGAGAGAACTGGTTTGTTAGTTGATATAGTTAAACAGGGATTTGGTACAACCAATGACGGTAACACGGCAATAAGGTTTTTTGAAAATTATGAAGTATCTGCTGAAATAACGGGTATCCACCCTGATTTAATCAAGAGATTTGCAGTCATTTCACAAACAATGTCATCTAGCCAACTAATTAATACCAACTTGTTCAGGGAATATTGTAAAAAAACAGCAATGCTGTATGTACACTTATATTCATGGTATTATATGCCTTCACGTGTCCATAAATTGTTGATACACGGTGCTGATATTTGTGAAAATTTCTCCTTTATTCCGATAGGCATGCTTTCCGAAGAAGCTTCCGAAGCGAGGAATAAAGATTTCCGGAATGTTAGATTGGCACATACAAGAAAAATCGGTAGAGTTGAGACTAATTCAGACATTATCCACAGCTTTCTAATTAGCTCAGATCCTTACATCACCATATCAAACCAAAGTTTGCTCGTTTATATACAAAGTTGTTTCCAGAGGCTAGTGCTTTGATCTTGAACAAAGAATTGCTTTCGTTGGAAAACGAAGATGTAGAGATTTCTCAAGAAAATATAGACCCAAATATTAATCTTTCACCATAATACTTCAGAAACGTTTGTGAACATATTCACCTTTATGTTTGCAGCTTTTTTGTCTTCATCTTGGTTGTGTTTTTTAGAACTGATGAAAGTACTCCTTCAGAAAGGTCAAAGCTCTTCAGACATTAGTGAGCCCCCATAACCTCTTTTACAGAGAAGTCTCTTTTTATTTATTTGACATTTTAGCATACATTATATGTGCTAAAGTAAGGCTATGATTGAAAAAAGCGAACAATTAATATTAAAAAAATATGTTATTTTCTGTCACTATTATCTCCAAAGTACGCAGAGATAAGCAATAAGTTTCTTCGAGCCAAATACTCAGAATTATTAGTTTTCTAACATATCTGATTGGCATCTCGACATCGCTTAAGATTTTTGAGAAATCGAATAAAATGTAAAAACTCCCATACAAAAAAAATAATAATATTTTTTTTCAAGAAAAGTATTTGAAGTAGGACAATAATATTTTTTTGCCTTATCTGTTATCACTGTATCAACAATAAAAAAAAATATCAGCGGTCTACTATCAATGTCCACTTTTTTTTAATTTGGAACCAGTGTGCGGCGGCGGAGTGGATCAGCCAGGAGTAAGTCCTCCCTGATCCGCTCCGCCGCCTCCTTCTGCGAGATGACGTCCTCACAGAAGGATGCGACCGCATCCCACGACCTCGCGCTGCTCATTGCCGCGACCACAGCCCAGGGAGGGCCCTGGGACAACCCCCTTTAGTTAAAATGATAAAAGAAAAGGCTAAATATCATAAAAAATTCAAGAAATATGCCAATTTGTCCGATCATAATTCTTTTATCATATTACTTCAACGGATAAAAGACCTCGAGCAAGAAATGTACACTGCTTACATCTCAAATACAGAAACGTCAATATCAAACGATCCTAGGGCTTTCTGGCAGTGTGTCAAGTCTAAAAAACAGATAACTGTTATCCTTCTGTATTGAAGTTGGGTGACATGCAGTCAAGTGACGGGGCAGATATTTGCAACATGTTTGGCGAGCACTTTTACTCTAACTTCCAAGCAAGAAGTGGCAGTGCTCTGATACTGAATAGTACCGCCGCCATCTTCAGTGATCAAGCTGTAGATACTTTCTGTGATATCCACTCTGTGGAGGTAAGCGGAGGCGAAGTGCTACGTTTACTGGAGCATATTGACACAAACAAATCTGCAGGCCCTGATGACATTTCACCCGTCTTTATTAAAAACTGCGCTAAGTGTATGTCCGTTCCATTAGCTATACTTCTCAAAGTATCAATTTCATTGGGCGAAGTGCCGGCTGTTTGGAAGTCAGCGTATATAACACCGATTCACAAAAAAGGGCCTAAGGACCGTGTAGAGAATTACAGACCAATATCCAAATTATGTATTTTTGCAAAAAATATTTTTGTTTATAAGCAACTTTACTCAACATTAAATTTATATTTTTTGGAAAATCGACATGGATTCTTGAAAGGTCGATCTACCACATCCAATCTTGTGGTTTTTAGTGATTTTCTTACTGAAAATATGTCCCTTAGGTCCCAAGTCGATGTTATATACACTGACTTCAGCAAATGTTTTGATCGTATTGATCATTTTTTGTTGCTGCGTAAAATGTTTTTGATAGGTATTAGAGGGAATTTGTTTAGATGGTGGAGTTCCTCAGAGATCGTTATTGGGACCCCTGTTATTCAGTATCTTCATTAACGACGTATCTTTGTGTTTCCGAATGTCGTGTGGTTGAACTTGACTTATTTAATACTAATATTGCTAAGTTAAAAAAAACTATTAGTAACATATTTTTTGATTCATAACTAAATTAGGCATTTCTTGTAGGTATGTATTATCTTCTTTAAGTTTAGAATAATTTATATCCAGTTGCGTGTGTGTGAAAATGTTATTCATTTACTAACAGTGGAAACTTGTAATTGGCCATGTTTTATTATGTACATATTATCACAATATTTAGTACTAGCTGTAAGTTTTCCTAAAATATTAAAATAAAATAAATAAAATAAAATACTTTGTAACACATTGTGGATAGCTATAATTGGTCCTCGTTTAGTAATGTTAGCTATGTAATACATTTGTAAACGACTGTTGTTATCCAGAATAAATAAATAAATGGTAACGTGCTCGTATGTTACAGTCGGTGATCCTGGTGGCGTTCACGGCGTTCAACGCGCCCGACCCTAACAACGCTTCGCGCTACGTCAAGCCGCTGCGCTTCGAGGGACAGCTCGACGAGATCCTGCTGGAAGCCGAGCTGCGCCACCGAGACTACAAGTGCGTATCCGCGCCCTCGCGAGCGCCGAGCGCCGGCGAGCCGCTCACTGACCCTGTGCTTGCAGGAGCGACGGGCCCTCGCACCGCGCGCCCGGCGCCTTCGCCCGCCACCCGCGCTTCATCGGCGGCCTCGCGGACTACGAGTGCGCGCTGCGGCGCGGCGTGGCGCTGGAGCAGTCGCGCGTGTTCGCGGGGGCGCGCTCGGAGGGCGCCGCCACGGTGCTGGAGTTCCGCGCGTTGGCGCCGGGCACGGTGGTGGCGCTGCGCGTGCGCCCCGGCGACGGCCACGCGGGGGCGCTGGGGGAGCTGGCGCGCACGCTGGACGCGCTGCACGCGGCGCCCCTGGCGGACGTGCTGGGGCTGGCGCCGGCGCTGGCGGAGCTGGAGCTGGCGGACTACAACGCGCTGCTGTACCGCTGCGACGCCGAGGAGCGCGAAGCGGGCGGCGGCGGCGCCTACGACGTGCCCGGCCACGGCCCGCTCGTCTACGCCGGCTTGCAGGTCTCTAGTGGCAAAGCAATATTTCTTACAACATTACGATACCTCACTTCTGCCCAGCCAAGAATGTTTCCCAGACCACACGTCTAGACTACTACTACAACTGCCACAAACAAATTAAAATGTTACGACAATACTTCCATATTCTTTTAGCGTTTTGTAGCTCTTTCAATCGGGACGTTTCGACGATATAAGTGAAGCGCGCCTTGTGTGCAGGGCATCGCGTCGCTGCTGGCGGAGGTGACGCCGGGCGACGACCTCGGCCACGCGCTGTGCGACAACCTGCGCGCCGGCGACTGGCTGGTGGAGCACCAGTGGCGCCGCCTGGAGCGCGAGCCGCGCCTCGGCGGCGTGGCGGCGCGCTACCGCGAGGCGCTGCGGCCGCTGGGCGCCCTGCCGCGCTTCCTCGTGCCCGCGTACTTCGCGGCGCTGCTGCAGGCGCTGCACGCCGCCGTGACGCGGGGGGCGCTGGCGCGGCTGGGGGCGCCGGCCGACTCCTTCCGGCGCGCGCTGGCGCTCACGAGCGTGCAGCTGCTGGGCGCGCTGGCGTCGGCGCCGCTGCCGCCGAGCTCGCCGGCGCTGCCGCCCCCGCGCCCCTCGCGCTCGCTGTCGCTGTCGGCGGGGCTGCCGCACTTCGCGGTGGGGTACATGCGCTGCTGGGGGCGCGACACCTTCATCGCGCTGCGGGGCCTCATGCTGCTGACTGGCCGCTTCCAGGTGAGCTAACGAAAAATACTCGTTTTATAGATATTATATTGAAAAGTGTTTGTAGTAATTTGTGAGGCTCTATCGATTTCAAAAATGGAACTATACTCAGTCATCGTGAAACAATAAAATGTTGACATTAGGTTTGAAGTTGAGAGGAGTTATTTTGCCCTTTTTGGATCTTACTTTAGAAGTAAGTAAATTTTATAAGAGAAGCTGACTGTTCAGTTAATGGAGAAAAAGTAAATTATGAAAACTTTTTAATAGAATTGACGTTATTTTTTAAAATGGCAATCAAGCCCAAGTTCCTCTTATCTCAATTAATGAATACATAATTTAAAAAAAAAGAATATTCTTAACTCGAGCGTATTCTAAATATTATAATATGTACTAATTTTTTTCAAAGAAAAAGGAACCGCCTTCAAAAACTCAAAAGTAAAAAATAAAATATTCGCTAAACTTTGCTTACCTTTATATTAATTTGTTTAAAACAATAAACCCAAATAATTATGTAATACCAATTAATTTTGAAGTCGGCGCCAAATCACATAATTGCTGATAAGTTTACGAATGCATTCGATAGATGGCGTTGTACATCTTTTCTGAATCGCGATATGGTTTCGTTACGAGCTTAAATATAAATACCGTGCTCTTGCTTCCACTTTTAACTTAATATGCAGCACCCTCTAGAGCATTACAAATATTCAGTAGCATATTATTGTCCTACAAAGCTAGTAATAAAGTTTCTTATTGGACGAGTTGGATGTGCTGACCAGACTAGACGATAGTCATTCATTACTCTTACGTAAAAGTTTACTGAACGCAGATTTGATTGGATGAGTTTTACCTCGTTATTTAATCATCTTTAGATCCTGTCAGGATCGGTCAGGAACTCAGGATCATCCTGAGTTTCCATTAATTTTCGATTCGAAAAAAAAAAGAAGGTTTGATAAATTACCTTATTGTCAGCATATTTTTTAGTCTTAATTAGTATTTGTTTTGTGAGTTTTTCAATCACTAGTTAAATAAGGCTTTGATAAATTACTTCCAGCATTTATAATTTTAGTTGGTATTTGATTTTGTGATTTTTTCAACAATTATTTCGGTAAATACGGTTTTAATTGTTATTTGATTTTATGATTTTTTCAACAATTATTTCGGTAAATACGGTTTTAATTGGTATTAGATTTTGTGATTTTTTCAATAATTATTTTGGTAAATACGGTTTTAATTGGTATTTGATTTTGTAATTTGGCGCCGACTTCAAAAAAATATAATTAATTGGTATTACATAATTATTTGGATTTATTGTTTTAAACAAATTAATATAAAGGTAAGCAAAGTTTAGCGAATATTTTATTTTTTACTTTTGAGTTTTTGAAGGCGGTTCCTTTTTCTTTGAAAAAAATTAGTACATATTATAATATTTAGAATACGCTCGAGTTAAGAATATTCTTTTTTTTTAATTAGTTTTTTTTATTTTATTTTTATTTCAAGCTTTTTAGTGTCTTAGTTTTTTAGATTTAACGATGGGGTTAGGAAGAAATACTAAGGCATCATTACGCATGAAACACAATAGAAACAATCAATATATAGCGATAATATGCTGCGACGCTACGCTCAGGTTCGCTGACGCTGCCTTCGGAGGGCCACCTTAAAGATCTTTTTTTTTTATCAAATCCTTATATATTATCAAAAAAATCTTTCTGAGATCTTCATGATCATAAGTTATCACTACGATAATAACAACAAATATGCTGAAACGTAAGCCCCGTCCAAACCTAAGCAGAGCTTTCAGTACTTTAAGGGTAGGTAAGTAGGCTGTCTCTGCTTACCCTTCAAAGCTCTGCTTACCCTTCAAAGCATACACAGGCATGATGTTATGTTATGTAGTGGTGAAAACAATAAATAGATACACGATTGCACAAAATGTGGTTTATTAGCTATTCGTTTTTGAAGAGTTCCGTTGTCTGTCTCCAAAGATCTTCATCAGATTTTGATAAATTATATACTTAAACCTTCCTTGAAACACAAGGATTAAAATACCGAAAGCTGCATTCAAATCGGATCAGTAGTTTCCGAGAAAATCGCGAACATAAAAAGGTGACATACATACATACGGATCGAATACAGAACCTCTTTTTTTTTTTGAAGTCGGTGAAAAATGAAAATATGTGCGTAATATCTACATAACAAAATACTTAAATATAAGTAAATATTTAATAAATAAAATATATATAAATATATGAACTAATAATAATAAATATATTATGGTGGCGATTCATTTTTGTTGAGGAGAAGATTCCGAACCTTGATTTTAAAGGCGTATCGACTAGTGGCGGTCCTAATTTCGAGAAGGGGGGCATTCCAAAGAAGAATAGATTGGCCAGGGAAGGAAGAATTTGACTGAAAGATGACTTTGGACTATGAAAGCACGGAGTTCCTCATCACCGTACCCGTTTAACATAATAGATAACCAATGTAATTGTGAACGATAAGTAGACACATGATCATACTTACGAAGATTGAAAATAAATCGAACGCAGTTATTGAGAAGACGGTCGTATTTATTGAGTTGTTCTGCATTCAGGTCATAATAGCACACATCACCATAGTCGATCACAGGGAAGATAAGGGTCTGCACAATTGTGGTATTAATACCTGAAGGCAAGAAGTTCTTCAACCGGTACAGAGCACGCAGCGTACCGGTGATTCTTTGACTAACGTACGTTAGTCACTTGTGCCTGCCAGAGCTTATAACCGACTTCAAAATAGAACGTACGAACTAGTAACTGCATTTTAAAATTCGGGCTATTTTTCTTCTTCTCCCTATTATTCATAAATAATAAATCATAATAATTTATTGCGAATATAGGTCACAAAGATGTTATCAAACACAAAATTAGTACAGCTATACTCCGCCCTTCAGCATGCAATATTAAAAAATCAAAAAATATCTACATTAAAATTAATAAACATATATTATTATAAAATTCAACATTAACAAAACACAACAAATTAGATATTATTAATTATACAAAATCGAAAAATAAATAAATGTCCTTATTACTTATTAATTATTATTTACATTTGTCATTTAGGTAATCCTTAATGGTATAGTATGCCTTATTAGTGAGAAATTTGTTTAATTCAATACGAAGCATATTAATCTTGAACTAACAAAGTTAAACTAGTCGCTATAGTTTTCTATATTAAAATTTGTGCGTTAATAGTTTGGTATGTGCCCTTAGGACGCGCGCTTGCACATCCTGGGCTTTGCGGCGTGCCTCCGCCACGGCCTCGTGCCCAACCTGCTGGACGGAGGCCGGAACGCCCGCTTCAACTGCCGCGACGCCGTGTGGTGGTGGCTGCAGAGCATCAAGCAGTACTGCTGCGAGGCGCCGGGCGGCGCGGCGCTGCTGGCCGAGCCCGTGGCGCGCCTGTTCCCCAAGGACGACGCCGAGCCCGCCCCGCCCGGCGCCGCCGACCAGCCGCTGCACGACGTGGTGCAGGAGGCGCTGGACGTGCACTTCCAGGGCCTCGTGTTCCGCGAGCGCAACGCCGGCCGCGCCATCGACGCCCACATGTCCGACAAGGGCTTCAACGTGCAGATCGGCGTGGACCCCGAGACCGGCTTCCCCTTCGGCGGCAACGACGCCAACTGCGGCACGTGGATGGACAAGATGGGCTCCTCCGAGGCCGCCGGCAACCGCGGCAAGCCCGCGTCGCCGCGCGACGGCAGCGCCGTGGAGCTGGTGGGCCTGGCGTACAGCGCCGTGGCGTGGCTGGCGGCCGCCCACCGCGCCGGGCGCTTCCCCTACCCCGGCGTGGTGCGGCGCCACCGCGACGGCTCGCTCACGTCCTGGACCTACGCGCAGTGGGCCGAGCGCATCCGCCAGCACTTCGAGCGCTGCTTCTGGGTGCCCGCCGCGCCCTCCGCCGCCGACCTGCGCCCCGACCTCGTGCACCGCCGCGCCATCTACAAGGACTCGCACGGCGCCTCGCGCCCCTGGGCCGACTACCAGCTGCGCTGCAACTTTCCCATCGCGATGGCCGTGGCGCCCGAGCTCTTCGACCCGCGCCACGCCTGGCAGGCGCTCGACAACGTGGAGCGCCTGCTGCTCGGGCCGCTCGGCCTCAAGACGCTGGACCCCGCCGACTGGGCGTACCGCCCCGACTACGACAACTCCAACAACAGTGACGACCCCAGCGTGGCGCACGGCTTCAACTACCACCAGGGGCCCGAGTGGCTGTGGCCGCTCGGATTCTACCTGCGGGCGCGCCTGGCCTTCGCCCACGAGTGCGGCAAGCACGCCCGCACCGTTGCGAGCGTGCTGGCGACGCTGGCGCCCCTGCTGGCGGAGATCCGGACCTCCCCCTGGCGCGGCCTGCCCGAGCTCAGCAACGCCGGCGGGGCCTACTGCGGGGACTCCTGCCGCACGCAGGCCTGGAGCTCCGGAGTCGTACTGGAGGTGCTGCACGACCTCGACGCGGCGCGGAGGACGCGGCCCCTCGCCTGCGACTGACGCCGCCCCCGCCGCGTCCGCCACGCGCGCCCCGCCGCCGAGCCGCGGCGCGTGTACTCCGCGCCCTACGAGCGCCCCCGCCCCCCGCGCCGCCCCCTGGCCGCGCTGCGTCGCCTGCTGCACCGCGCGCGCCCCTCGCCGCGCCTCTCGCGCACCATCTACAACCTGCTGCAGTGCTCCCGCGCCGGCCAGCTCGCCACCGTCGTCTACAGCGACCGCTACTTCCGCTACGGCCTGCCGCTGCGGGCGCGCCCGGCCCCCGAGCGGCGCCTCGTGGCCGACGACCTGGGCGCCGCCCCCGTGGAGCGCCGCGCGCCCGCCCCCGCCCCGCGCCCCGCGCACGTCATGCCGCTGCGCCGCGCCGGCGCTCGCCTGGCGCCGCGGGCCGGCGTGCTGCTGGACGCCGCGCCGCGGGGGCCGGCGCTGGCCCCGCGATACCCGCCTCCGCCGCGCCCGCGCGTCGCCTCCCCTCGGCTGCTGCGCGTGACGGTGGACACGCGCTTCGAGGAGGCGTGGCCGCGGGAGGCGCCGGTCCGGCGACGCGCGCTGGGCTACCGGCAAGGCGCGGGGGGCGTGGCGCCGCGCGTGGCGTCGTCGCCGCCGCGCATGCGCCGCTCGCCGCCGCCGCCGCCGGAGCGCCCGGCGGAGGCGCCGCGTCCGCAGTTCGCGCTGGCGGACGACGAGGAGCCGGCGCCCGCCTGCGCCGTGGTGTACGAGGCGCTGGCGAAGAGCTCGCCGCGGGTGAGCGCCGCCAACCTCGCGGTGACGGCGCCGGGCGACAAGACGTATGACAAGGCGTTGGCACGGAAAGTGCTGAACACGGAGCGGTACAACAACGGGGCCCGTGCTGGACCACGGCGGGGGTCCCGCGGGTCCCGCAGCGCACTGGGGCCCCGCTCGGGGCGCCTGCGCCGGGCCACGATCCGCGCCATGCTGGCGTTCAGCGGGTTGCTGTACGCGCTGTCGTTCGTGGCTTTCTACTTCCTGAGCCTGCAATAGGACGCGGGGCGACGGCGACGCTGGAGGCTGCTATTTTACCCGAGTGCCATATTATAGAATTAATTTAAGTTTGCGGGGTTGCTGGACGGTCGACGAACTTGAGCTACATTCGACGACTCGTTACCTTATATAAGTAATTGTTACAACTTATAAATAAGCGTTTAATATTTTGATAAAAATTATTCTATCTCTAACCTTAAGGTTTCGTACTAGGTCGACTAAAAAGCACTATTAGAATCATACACATAATGTATAGAATATTTAATAAAATGAAAGTTTATACATATGTATTTTATTTCTTTCCCCATTCCTCAATGGGGTGTGTTACTCCAGCAACAAGTTATTCCAGGACACTATTAATTTTAATCAATACTCAAAATAGATAAATAAAATAAAGAATTTGGATTTCATTTATTTATTTATTTTAAACTTTATGCACAATTTGTACAGAGGCGGATTTAATGCCAAAGGCATTAGCGGCCTTTACACACACACTCTATCGCGCGTGAAACAGCAATCGTGCGCGAAAAAGCGCGCGTATAAAGTAAGTGAAAGAGAAAGGAAAAGACCACGCGCCGCGCTCAGCAGTCGTGCGCGTAATCGCATTTCCTTTGTTGGCCTGTTAATTATAATTCTTTCGCGCATGACAAGATGGCGGACATATGTACGTGGAGTAAAGAGTTAATATTGGAGTTGATTACACTATACAAGTCTTTTTCTTGCCTCTGGAAAATCAAGTCCGCAGAATATAAAAACAAAAATCTTAAAGACGAAGCTTATAAAAAAATAATTTTTATTATTTTTTTCTCGTAATTCTTCAATCAAAGGCATATGACAATATTGTTGTCTATATTTTTTAACCCACACTGATCGTTTCTTTTTCTTTTCGTTCTTAGTCTGAATTATGCCTAAAGGTATAGAATATCTATATTTAGTAGATTTTTAGTCGACTAGTTGGTCGACTAGTGCATAATGCAACTGACTGTGGAACAATAAACATCCCTGTTCCACATACAAATCTCGCCATTGTTACCATAGCAACAAAATTTTGTTGAAAATCGGCAGACTTATCAAACAACAAATCCTAGGTATTGAACCGTTGAGTAACAACTGAACATCAACATGTATTTTCACTCACACATCTATATATTAGACCGATAGAGACAGCAATACCTTTATATGTGTGCAGAGTCTACCCTTAAACATATCAAACCTTTTGATTTATGTGTTGCCATCACGGGACTTTAATTTACCCCACGGTTAGTCCCCAGTCATATGTCATCAATACAATAATTATAAGACTATGATTTTATAATAACGTTTTAAATTACTGCAAACGATTTAAATCTTACACGTATAATGTGTACTCGAACATATTATTATAGTTTTATTATAACGCTAGTTATTGCTATCCTATACCCTATACTATAAATAATATATCCTAGTACCCAAAATACAAGCTCTGCTTAGTTTGGGACTAGATGGCGTTGTGTGTAAGTTGTGAGATATTTATTTATTTATTTATTTATTATGAGATATTTATTGCCCGTGACTTCGTCCGTGTGGAATTCGTTGTATTAACTAATAGCTGCCTCCGTGGTGTTAACCGCGTTCAAGCTTACTGCTCCTCTCCTGTGCAGTTTATTCTTTCAACCTTTGCTTTAACATTAACTTGCGCAACCCAACCAGTAATGCCCGAGATTGCGTGATCAACAGAGCTCGGAATTAGGTAGAGTTTTTTATGTACCTACTTGCATCGAAATGTTGATATTAATGTGGACCTTCCCGGGATTTCTAATGGACAATCCCGTGTGGCCAACAATATTACGAATAAATAATAATTAAAACCTCAAAAAAAAGATAATTAACATAAAAAAATTATTAGATTAAATTAATTCACAATACAAATTATTGACATTCTTAAGCAAATTCTCATACGCATATTTCGCCTTTTTTATAAATACGAGCAAATACTTTTGCTTCTAGCCTAGACTCGTGAGGTTTTGCTTATTCAAACAGCCGATCAGAATCATTTTCCTTATCCGATTCATTACCAGTAAGATTTGAAGCGTTCGCTTCAGACATTACTGTATAACTTTTGTGTGAATTAAAATATTTAATCGCGCGTGCAGTAGTTTAAATTGTGTAAAAGTAAATATTTTTTTATTTATAAAATCACGGGATTTCTCACATTCAATCACAATTAATCTCGGGATTTGAGGCATATCCACTTTATTCTTTCGCTGTATGAAATCAGTGTAAGTACATGATAAGCTCTACCTAATTCCGACCTCTGGTGATCAAACAAACAAACTAACGACCTCTCCTGCTCATATTCCGTAGATAGTTGCGTAATTAATAATAATATGAAACCTAGATATAGTCCCGACTTCTTGCTAATATCCATGCAATATTTTAATTAAATCTAACCAGTAGTTTCCGAGTTAATCCCCTTTTTTGGTGAAAGAAAAATATTTTGAAATTTTAAAAATTAAAAAATCACACACAGATTTGTGTCCCGTTTGTGGGGGTTGAACCCACAACAACCAGCCGCAGTTGAAAGCGGTGAGGCGAACCCGCTTTAACCACTACGGCAGCCGTGGACTCAAATCATCCCTATCGTGTATCGCGTCATCGTGGTTCAAGGTGTAGGGGGTCTTCAATGTTGTTAATTGATAGAGGTTGCGTGCTAATTAAATACTTTATTCACTGGTACCAGTTATATATACTTATGTTAAGTACAACATAAAACAACATTGAAGACCCCCTACAAAGGTAAGGGATGGAGTCAGAATACTGGTAGGTTATATCTTTTATACTGAGCCATGACCCTATTTTAAAAAGCTACAAGTTAGTGGTTATATCTATGGTGTTAGCTTTTTAACAGCCTTTTACTTGATTAACAGAACAATCCCTAAATAATTGGCTACTGATGAAGTACAAAAACCAAGGGTAATATTTCTCATGTCTGGTAACCCCTTACACACGCACATATAAACACACTGCTGCCATTTTTTCTGTCTGTCTGTCTGTCTGTCTGTCCCCGACACTCCTCCTAACATTCGTCTGCGCTTGCTGAGCCGGGCTTGCAGTATTTTCAGTTGGCATAGCCGAGCTCACGCTAGATATCCTGTTCGGAGGAGTAGTCTGGGAAGGAGATGCCATTTTCTTGACCGGGGTGCGGAACATTGTTTATAAGTTGGGGGCCGAACAAGTGGGTACACCACGCAGTGTAAAAGGCTGGGTGGTGCTCAATAAAACCTACCTATATCCTAACCAAACCTATGTAAGATGTAGAATCAATTTCGATCTAAAGATCTAAAATAATAAATTACATGATTAATTAATAATTGCAATTTTTTAATAATAAGTAGAATAAATTGTTAAAAAAAAAAAGTATAAAGTGAAATTAAAATTGTATAGTCAGTATAATTGTCAGGATAAAATGTCAATAAAACTTAAAACTACTTGCCAATAGGGCTGTATACAAAAACAGTAAATTCTTAAGTCAAAAACTTATTCTAATAACCCGATTAAAAAGGCTCGGGTGTCCAGACTTCGGTCAAAAAGACCTCTGTCTTCCAGACAGGACAAACACAAAAAGTAGATACAGCCGTCAATAAACGGCAGTCTATGAAATTTAAAATAAAAATCGACACAAAAAATTTCTAACCAATTCCTCCCAGCGGTCCCTACCGAGGTGATATACCCAAGCCAATAAAGGGTGGGTGGGCGGTCGAATTTTTGACGTTTTATCTAACGGATTGTAACAAATGGGGTGTCGGGAGAAAGAGCTCGACGCGCCCTCTCCAGGAAAACAAAAATTTAGAAAATAGGGTGTAGGGTTTGCCAAAATATAAACAAAACAATAAAAAATGTAGTACTGAAAAAAACCTAACCTTTTTTTTTTTTTTTTTAAAAAAACCTAACCTAACCTAACCTAGGTTCGGTTGGATTAGGTAAGGTTTTTTTTTTTTAGGTGTAGGGGTTTTTTAGGGTGTAGGGTTGCCAAAATATAAACAAAACAATAATCTTTGTGATAGGTTAGGTTAGGTTAGGTAAGTTTTTTTTTTTAACAAATGGGGTGTCGGGAGAAAGAGCTCGACGCGCCCTCTCCAGGAAAACAAAAATTTAGAAAATAGGGTGTAGGGTTGCCAAAATATAAACAAAAACAATAAAAAAATGTAGTACTGAAAAAAACCTAACCTTTTTTTTTTTTTTTTTAAAAAACACCTAACCTAAACCTAACCTAGGTTCGGTTGGATTAGGTAAGGTTTTTTTTTTTTTAGGTGTAGGGGTTTTTAGGGTGTAGGGTTGCCAAAATATAAACAAAACAATAATCTTTGTGATAGGTTAGGTTAGGTTAGGTAAGTTTTTTTTTTTAACCAAATGGGGTGTCGGGAGAAAGAGCTCGACGCGCCCTCTCCAGGAAAACAAAAATTTAGAAAATAGGGTGTAGGGTTGCCAAAATATAAACAAAACAATAAAAATGTAGTACTGAAAAAACCTAACCTTTTTTTTTTTTTTTAAAAAAAACCTAACCTAACCTAACCTAGGTTCGGTTGGATTAGGTAAGGTTTTTTTTTTTTTGGTGTAGGGGTTTTTAGGGGGTAGGTTGCCAAAATAAAAAAAAAACAATAATCTTTGTGATAGGTTAGGTTAGGTTAGGTAAGTTTTTTTTTTAACAAATGGGGTGTCGGGAGAAAGAGCTCGACGCGCCCTCTCCAGGAAAACAAAAATTTAGAAAATAGGGTGTAGGGTTGCCAAAATATAAACAAAACAATAAAAATGTAGTACTGAAAAAACCTAACCTTTTTTTTTTTTTTTTTAAAAAAAACCTAACCTAACCTAACCTAGGTTCGGTTGGATTAGGTAAGGTTTTTTTTTTTTAGGTGTAGGGGTTTTTTAGGGTGTAGGGTTGCCAAAATATAAACAAAACAATAATCTTTGTGATAGGTTAGGTTAGGTTAGGTAAGTTTTTTTTTTAACAAATGGGGTGTCGGGAGAAAGAGCTCGACGCGCCCTCTCCAGGAAAACAAAAATTTAGAAAATAGGGTGTAGGGTTGCCCAAAATAAAAACAAAACAATAAAAATGTAGTACTGAAAAACCTAACCTTTTTTTTTTTTTTTTTAAAAAAACCTAACCTAACCTAACCTAGGTTCGGTTGGATTAGGTAAGGTTTTTTTTTTTTTAGGTGTAGGGGTTTTTAGGGTGTAGGGTTGCCAAAATATAAACAAAACAATAATCTTTGTGATAGGTTAGGTTAGGTTAGGTAAGTTTTTTTTTTAACAAATGGGGTGTCGGGAGAAAGAGCTCGACGCGCCCTCTCCAGGAAAACAAAAATTTAGAAAATAGGGTGTAGGGTTGCCAAAATATAAACAAAACAATAAAAATGTAGTACTGAAAAAACCTAACCTTTTTTTTTTTTTTTTTAAAAAAACCTAACCTAACCTAACCTAGGTTCGGTTGGATTAGGTAAGGTTTTTTTTTTTTAGGTGTAGGGGTTTTTAGGGTGTAGGGTTGCCAAAATATAAACAAAACAATAATCTTTGTGATAGGTTAGGTTAGGTTAGGTAAGTTTTTTTTTTAACAAATGGGGTGTCGGGAGAAAGAGCTCGACGCGCCCTCTCCAGGAAAACAAAAATTTAGAAAATAGGGTGTAGGGTTGCCAAAATATAAACAAAACAATAAAAATGTAGTACTGAAAAAACCTAACCTTTTTTTTTTTTTTTTAAAAAAAACCTAACCTAACCTAACCTAGGTTCGGTTGGATTAGGTAAGGTTTTTTTTTTTTTAGGTGTAGGAGGTTTTTAGGGTGTAGGGTTGCCAAAATATAAACAAAACAATAATCTTTGTGATAGGTTAGGTTAGGTTAGGTAAGTTTTTTTTTTAACAAATGGGGTGTCGGGAGAAAGAGCTCGACGCGCCCTCTCCAGGAAAACAAAATTTAGAAAATAGGGTGTAGGGGTTGCCAAAATATAAACAAAACAATAAAAATGTAGTACTGAAAAAAACCTAACCTTTTTTTTTTTTTTTTTAAAAAAACCTAACCTAACCTAACCTAGGTTCGGTTGGATTAGGTAAGGTTTTTTTTTTTTTTAGGTGTAGGGGTTTTTAGGGTGTAGGGTTGCCAAAATAGTTTTTTTTTTAACAAATGGGAAGTCGGGAGAAAGAGCTCGACGCGCCCTCTCCAGGAAAACAAAAATTTAGAAAATAGGGTGTAGGGTTGCCAAAATATAAACAAAACAATAAAAATGTAGTACTGAAAAAACCTAACCTTTTTTTTTTTTTTTTAAAAAAAAACCTAACCTAACCTAACCTAGGTTCGGTTGGATTAGGTTAGGTTTTTTTTTTTTAGGTGTAGGGGTTTTTAGGGTGTAGGGTTGCCAAAATATAAACAAAACAATAATCTTTGTGATAGGTTAGGTTAGGTTAGGTAAGTTTTTTTTTTAACAAATGGGAAGTCGGGAGAAAGAGCTCGACGCGCCCTCTCCAGGAAAACAAAAATTTAGAAAATAGGGTGTAGGGTTGCCAAAATATAAACAAAACAATAAAAATGTAGTACTGAAAAAACCTAACCTTTTTTTTTTTTTTTTAAAAAAAACCTAACCTAACCTAGGTTCGGTTGGATTAGGTTAGGTTTTTTTTTTTTAGGTGTAGGGGTTTTTAGGGTGTAGGGTTGCCAAAATATAAACAAAACAATAATCTTTGTGATAGGTTAGGTTAGGTTAGGTAAGTTTTTTTTTTAACAAATGGGAAGTCGGGAGAAAGAGCTCGACGCGCCCTCTCCAGGAAAACAAAAATTTAGAAAATAGGGTGTAGGGTTGCCAAAATATAAACAAAACAATAAAAATGTAGTACTGAAAAAACCTAACCTTTTTTTTTTTTTTTTAAAAAAAACCTAACCTAACCTAACCTAGGTTCGGTTGGATTAGGTTAGGTTTTTTTTTTTTAGGTGTAGGGGTTTTTAGGGTGTAGGGTTGCCAAAATATAAACAAAACAATAATCTTTGTGATAGGTTAGGTTAGGTTAGGTAAGTTTTTTTTTTAACAAATGGGAAGTCGGGAGAAAGAGCTCGACGCGCCCTCTCCAGGAAAACAAAAATTTAGAAAATAGGGTGTAGGGTTGCCAAAATATAAACAAAACAATAAAAATGTAGTACTGAAAAAACCTAACCTTTTTTTTTTTTTTTTAAAAAAAACCTAACCTAACCTAACCTAGGTTCGGTTGGATTAGGTTAGGTTTTTTTTTTTTAGGTGTAGGGGTTTTTAGGGTGTAGGGTTGCCAAAATATAAACAAAACAATAATCTTTGTGATAGGTTAGGTTAGGTTAGGTAAGTTTTTTTTTTAACAAATGGGAAGTCGGGAGAAAGAGCTCGACGCGCCCTCTCCAGGAAAACAAAAATTTAGAAAATAGGGTGTAGGGTTGCCAAAATATAAACAAAACAATAAAAATGTAGTACTGAAAAAACCTAACCTTTTTTTTTTTTTTTTAAAAAAAACCTAACCTAACCTAACCTAGGTTCGGTTGGATTAGGTTAGGTTTTTTTTTTTTAGGTGTAGGGGTTTTTAGGGTGTAGGGTTGCCAAAATATAAACAAAACAATAATCTTTGTGATAGGTTAGGTTAGGTTAGGTAAGTTTTTTTTTTAACAAATGGGAAGTCGGGAGAAAGAGCTCGACGCGCCCTCTCCAGGAAAACAAAAATTTAGAAAATAGGGTGTAGGGTTGCCAAAATATAAACAAAACAATAAAAATGTAGTACTGAAAAAACCTAACCTTTTTTTTTTTTTTTTAAAAAAAACCTAACCTAACCTAACCTAGGTTCGGTTGGATTAGGTTAGGTTTTTTTTTTTTAGGTGTAGGGGTTTTTAGGGTGTAGGGTTGCCAAAATATAAACAAAACAATAATCTTTGTGATAGGTTAGGTTAGGTTAGGTAAGTTTTTTTTTTAACAAATGGGAAGTCGGGAGAAAGAGCTCGACGCGCCCTCTCCAGGAAAACAAAAATTTAGAAAATAGGGTGTAGGGTTGCCAAAATATAAACAAAACAATAAAAATGTAGTACTGAAAAAACCTAACCTTTTTTTTTTTTTTTTAAAAAAAACCTAACCTAACCTAGGTTCGGTTGGATTAGGTTAGGTTTTTTTTTTTTAGGTGTAGGGGTTTTTAGGGTGTAGGGTTGCCAAAATATAAACAAAACAATAATCTTTGTGATAGGTTAGGTTAGGTTAGGTAAGTTTTTTTTTTAACAAATGGGAAGTCGGGAGAAAGAGCTCGACGCGCCCTCTCCAGGAAAACAAAAATTTAGAAAATAGGGTGTAGGGTTGCCAAAATATAAACAAAACAATAAAAATGTAGTACTGAAAAAACCTAACCTTTTTTTTTTTTTTTTAAAAAAAACCTAACCTAACCTAACCTAGGTTCGGTTGGATTAGGTTAGGTTTTTTTTTTTTTAGGTGTAGGGGTTTTTAGGGTGTAGGGTTGCCAAAATATAAACAAAACAATAATCTTTGTGATAGGTTAGGTTAGGTTAGGTAAGTTTTTTTTTTAACAAATGGGAAGTCGGGAGAAAGAGCTCGACGCGCCCTCTCCAGGAAAACAAAAATTTAGAAAATAGGGTGTAGGGTTGCCAAAATATAAACAAAACAATAAAAATGTAGTACTGAAAAAACCTAACCTTTTTTTTTTTTTTTTAAAAAAAACCTAACCTAACCTAGGTTCGGTTGGATTAGGTTAGGTTTTTTTTTTTTAGGTGTAGGGGTTTTTAGGGTGTAGGGTTGCCAAAATATAAACAAAACAATAATCTTTGTGATAGGTTAGGTTAGGTTAGGTAAGTTTTTTTTTTAACAAATGGGAAGTCGGGAGAAAGAGCTCGACGCGCCCTCTCCAGGAAAACAAAAATTTAGAAAATAGGGTGTAGGGTTGCCAAAATATAAACAAAACAATAAAAATGTAGTACTGAAAAAACCTAACCTTTTTTTTTTTTTTTTAAAAAAAACCTAACCTAACCTAACCTAGGTTCGGTTGGATTAGGTTAGGTTTTTTTTTTTTAGGTGTAGGGGTTTTTAGGGTGTAGGGTTGCCAAAATATAAACAAAACAATAATCTTTGTGATAGGTTAGGTTAGGTTAGGTAAGTTTTTTTTTTAACAAATGGGAAGTCGGGAGAAAGAGCTCGACGCGCCCTCTCCAGGAAAACAAAAATTTAGAAAATAGGGTGTAGGGTTGCCAAAATATAAACAAAACAATAAAAATGTAGTACTGAAAAAACCTAACCTTTTTTTTTTTTTTTTAAAAAAAACCTAACCTAACCTAACCTAGGTTCGGTTGGATTAGGTTAGGTTTTTTTTTTTTAGGTGTAGGGGTTTTTAGGGTGTAGGGTTGCCAAAATATAAACAAAACAATAATCTTTGTGATAGGTTAGGTTAGGTTAGGTAAGTTTTTTTTTTAACAAATGGGAAGTCGGGAGAAAGAGCTCGACGCGCCCTCTCCAGGAAAACAAAAATTTAGAAAATAGGGTGTAGGGTTGCCAAAATATAAACAAAACAATAAAAATGTAGTACTGAAAAAACCTAACCTTTTTTTTTTTTTTTTAAAAAAAACCTAACCTAACCTAACCTAGGTTCGGTTGGATTAGGTTAGGTTTTTTTTTTTTAGGTGTAGGGGTTTTTAGGGTGTAGGGTTGCCAAAATATAAACAAAACAATAATCTTTGTGATAGGTTAGGTTAGGTTAGGTAAGTTTTTTTTTTAACAAATGGGAAGTCGGGAGAAAGAGCTCGACGCGCCCTCTCCAGGAAAACAAAAATTTAGAAAATAGGGTGTAGGGTTGCCAAAATATAAACAAAACAATAAAAATGTAGTACTGAAAAAACCTAACCTTTTTTTTTTTTTTTTAAAAAAAACCTAACCTAACCTAACCTAGGTTCGGTTGGATTAGGTTAGGTTTTTTTTTTTTAGGTGTAGGGGTTTTTAGGGTGTAGGGTTGCCAAAATATAAACAAAACAATAATCTTTGTGATAGGTTAGGTTAGGTTAGGTAAGTTTTTTTTTTAACAAATGGGAAGTCGGGAGAAAGAGCTCGACGCGCCCTCTCCAGGAAAACAAAAATTTAGAAAATAGGGTGTAGGGTTGCCAAAATATAAACAAAACAATAAAAATGTAGTACTGAAAAAACCTAACCTTTTTTTTTTTTTTTTAAAAAAAACCTAACCTAACCTAGGTTCGGTTGGATTAGGTTAGGTTTTTTTTTTTTAGGTGTAGGGGTTTTTAGGGTGTAGGGTTGCCAAAATATAAACAAAACAATAATCTTTGTGATAGGTTAGGTTAGGTTAGGTAAGTTTTTTTTTTAACAAATGGGAAGTCGGGAGAAAGAGCTCGACGCGCCCTCTCCAGGAAAACAAAAATTTAGAAAATAGGGTGTAGGGTTGCCAAAATATAAACAAAACAATAAAAATGTAGTACTGAAAAAACCTAACCTTTTTTTTTTTTTTTTAAAAAAAACCTAACCTAACCTAACCTAGGTTCGGTTGGATTAGGTTAGGTTTTTTTTTTTTAGGTGTAGGGGTTTTTAGGGTGTAGGGTTGCCAAAATATAAACAAAACAATAATCTTTGTGATAGGTTAGGTTAGGTTAGGTAAGTTTTTTTTTTAACAAATGGGAAGTCGGGAGAAAGAGCTCGACGCGCCCTCTCCAGGAAAACAAAAATTTAGAAAATAGGGTGTAGGGTTGCCAAAATATAAACAAAACAATAAAAATGTAGTACTGAAAAAACCTAACCTTTTTTTTTTTTTTTTAAAAAAAACCTAACCTAACCTAACCTAGGTTCGGTTGGATTAGGTTAGGTTTTTTTTTTTTAGGTGTAGGGGTTTTTAGGGTGTAGGGTTGCCAAAATATAAACAAAACAATAATCTTTGTGATAGGTTAGGTTAGGTTAGGTAAGTTTTTTTTTTAACAAATGGGAAGTCGGGAGAAAGAGCTCGACGCGCCCTCTCCAGGAAAACAAAAATTTAGAAAATAGGGTGTAGGGTTGCCAAAATATAAACAAAACAATAAAAATGTAGTACTGAAAAAACCTAACCTTTTTTTTTTTTTTTTAAAAAAAACCTAACCTAACCTAACCTAGGTTCGGTTGGATTAGGTTAGGTTTTTTTTTTTTAGGTGTAGGGGTTTTTAGGGTGTAGGGTTGCCAAAATATAAACAAAACAATAATCTTTGTGATAGGTTAGGTTAGGTTAGGTAAGTTTTTTTTTTAACAAATGGGAAGTCGGGAGAAAGAGCTCGACGCGCCCTCTCCAGGAAAACAAAAATTTAGAAAATAGGGTGTAGGGTTGCCAAAATATAAACAAAACAATAAAAATGTAGTACTGAAAAAACCTAACCTTTTTTTTTTTTTTTTAAAAAAAACCTAACCTAACCTAACCTAGGTTCGGTTGGATTAGGTTAGGTTTTTTTTTTTTAGGTGTAGGGGTTTTTAGGGTGTAGGGTTGCCAAAATATAAACAAAACAATAATCTTTGTGATAGGTTAGGTTAGGTTAGGTAAGTTTTTTTTTTAACAAATGGGAAGTCGGGAGAAAGAGCTCGACGCGCCCTCTCCAGGAAAACAAAAATTTAGAAAATAGGGTGTAGGGTTGCCAAAATATAAACAAAACAATAAAAATGTAGTACTGAAAAAACCTAACCTTTTTTTTTTTTTTTTAAAAAAAACCTAACCTAACCTAACCTAGGTTCGGTTGGATTAGGTTAGGTTTTTTTTTTTTAGGTGTAGGGGTTTTTAGGGTGTAGGGTTGCCAAAATATAAACAAAACAATAATCTTTGTGATAGGTTAGGTTAGGTTAGGTAAGTTTTTTTTTTAACAAATGGGAAGTCGGGAGAAAGAGCTCGACGCGCCCTCTCCAGGAAAACAAAAATTTAGAAAATAGGGTGTAGGGTTGCCAAAATATAAACAAAACAATAAAAATGTAGTACTGAAAAAACCTAACCTTTTTTTTTTTTTTTAAAAAAAACCTAACCTAACCTAACCTAGGTTCGGTTGGATTAGGTTAGGTTTTTTTTTTTTAGGTGTAGGGGTTTTTAGGGTGTAGGGTTGCCAAAATATAAACAAAACAATAATCTTTGTGATAGGTTAGGTTAGGTTAGGTAAGTTTTTTTTTTAACAAATGGGAAGTCGGGAGAAAGAGCTCGACGCGCCCTCTCCAGGAAAACAAAAATTTAGAAAATAGGGTGTAGGGTTGCCAAAATATAAACAAAACAATAAAAATGTAGTACTGAAAAAACCTAACCTTTTTTTTTTTTTTTTAAAAAAAACCTAACCTAACCTAACCTAGGTTCGGTTGGATTAGGTTAGGTTTTTTTTTTTTAGGTGTAGGGGTTTTTAGGGTGTAGGGTTGCCAAAATATAAACAAAACAATAATCTTTGTGATAGGTTAGGTTAGGTTAGGTAAGTTTTTTTTTTAACAAATGGGAAGTCGGGAGAAAGAGCTCGACGCGCCCTCTCCAGGAAAACAAAAATTTAGAAAATAGGGTGTAGGGTTGCCAAAATATAAACAAAACAATAAAAATGTAGTACTGAAAAAACCTAACCTTTTTTTTTTTTTTTTAAAAAAAACCTAACCTAACCTAACCTAGGTTCGGTTGGATTAGGTTAGGTTTTTTTTTTTTAGGTGTAGGGGTTTTTAGGGTGTAGGGTTGCCAAAATATAAACAAAACAATAATCTTTGTGATAGGTTAGGTTAGGTTAGGTAAGTTTTTTTTTTAACAAATGGGAAGTCGGGAGAAAGAGCTCGACGCGCCCTCTCCAGGAAAACAAAAATTTAGAAAATAGGGTGTAGGGTTGCCAAAATATAAACAAAACAATAAAAATGTAGTACTGAAAAAACCTAACCTTTTTTTTTTTTTTTTAAAAAAAACCTAACCTAACCTAACCTAGGTTCGGTTGGATTAGGTTAGGTTTTTTTTTTTTAGGTGTAGGGGTTTTTAGGGTGTAGGGTTGCCAAAATATAAACAAAACAATAATCTTTGTGATAGGTTAGGTTAGGTTAGGTAAGTTTTTTTTTTAACAAATGGGAAGTCGGGAGAAAGAGCTCGACGCGCCCTCTCCAGGAAAACAAAAATTTAGAAAATAGGGTGTAGGGTTGCCAAAATATAAACAAAACAATAAAAATGTAGTACTGAAAAAACCTAACCTTTTTTTTTTTTTTTTAAAAAAAACCTAACCTAACCTAACCTAGGTTCGGTTGGATTAGGTTAGGTTTTTTTTTTTTAGGTGTAGGGGTTTTTAGGGTGTAGGGTTGCCAAAATATAAACAAAACAATAATCTTTGTGATAGGTTAGGTTAGGTTAGGTAAGTTTTTTTTTTAACAAATGGGAAGTCGGGAGAAAGAGCTCGACGCGCCCTCTCCAGGAAAACAAAAATTTAGAAAATAGGGTGTAGGGTTGCCAAAATATAAACAAAACAATAAAAATGTAGTACTGAAAAAACCTAACCTTTTTTTTTTTTTTTTAAAAAAAACCTAACCTAACCTAACCTAGGTTCGGTTGGATTAGGTTAGGTTTTTTTTTTTTAGGTGTAGGGGTTTTTAGGGTGTAGGGTTGCCAAAATATAAACAAAACAATAATCTTTGTGATAGGTTAGGTTAGGTTAGGTAAGTTTTTTTTTTAACAAATGGGAAGTCGGGAGAAAGAGCTCGACGCGCCCTCTCCAGGAAAACAAAAATTTAGAAAATAGGGTGTAGGGTTGCCAAAATATAAACAAAACAATAAAAATGTAGTACTGAAAAAACCTAACCTTTTTTTTTTTTTTTTAAAAAAAACCTAACCTAACCTAACCTAGGTTCGGTTGGATTAGGTTAGGTTTTTTTTTTTTAGGTGTAGGGGTTTTTAGGGTGTAGGGTTGCCAAAATATAAACAAAACAATAATCTTTGTGATAGGTTAGGTTAGGTTAGGTAAGTTTTTTTTTTAACAAATGGGAAGTCGGGAGAAAGAGCTCGACGCGCCCTCTCCAGGAAAACAAAAATTTAGAAAATAGGGTGTAGGGTTGCCAAAATATAAACAAAACAATAAAAATGTAGTACTGAAAAAACCTAACCTTTTTTTTTTTTTTTTAAAAAAAACCTAACCTAACCTAACCTAGGTTCGGTTGGATTAGGTTAGGTTTTTTTTTTTTAGGTGTAGGGGTTTTTAGGGTGTAGGGTTGCCAAAATATAAACAAAACAATAATCTTTGTGATAGGTTAGGTTAGGTTAGGTAAGTTTTTTTTTTAACAAATGGGAAGTCGGGAGAAAGAGCTCGACGCGCCCTCTCCAGGAAAACAAAAATTTAGAAAATAGGGTGTAGGGTTGCCAAAATATAAACAAAACAATAAAAATGTAGTACTGAAAAAACCTAACCTTTTTTTTTTTTTTTTAAAAAAAACCTAACCTAACCTAACCTAGGTTCGGTTGGATTAGGTTAGGTTTTTTTTTTTTAGGTGTAGGGGTTTTTAGGGTGTAGGGTTGCCAAAATATAAACAAAACAATAATCTTTGTGATAGGTTAGGTTAGGTTAGGTAAGTTTTTTTTTTAACAAATGGGAAGTCGGGAGAAAGAGCTCGACGCGCCCTCTCCAGGAAAACAAAAATTTAGAAAATAGGGTGTAGGGTTGCCAAAATATAAACAAAACAATAAAAATGTAGTACTGAAAAAACCTAACCTTTTTTTTTTTTTTTTAAAAAAAACCTAACCTAACCTAACCTAGGTTCGGTTGGATTAGGTTAGGTTTTTTTTTTTTAGGTGTAGGGGTTTTTAGGGTGTAGGGTTGCCAAAATATAAACAAAACAATAATCTTTGTGATAGGTTAGGTTAGGTTAGGTAAGTTTTTTTTTTAACAAATGGGAAGTCGGGAGAAAGAGCTCGACGCGCCCTCTCCAGGAAAACAAAAATTTAGAAAATAGGGTGTAGGGTTGCCAAAATATAAACAAAACAATAAAAATGTAGTACTGAAAAAACCTAACCTTTTTTTTTTTTTTTTAAAAAAAACCTAACCTAACCTAACCTAGGTTCGGTTGGATTAGGTTAGGTTTTTTTTTTTTTAGGTGTAGGGGTTTTTAGGGTGTAGGGTTGCCAAAATATAAACAAAACAATAATCTTTGTGATAGGTTAGGTTAGGTTAGGTAAGTTTTTTTTTTAACAAATGGGAAGTCGGGAGAAAGAGCTCGACGCGCCCTCTCCAGGAAAACAAAAATTTAGAAAATAGGGTGTAGGGTTGCCAAAATATAAACAAAACAATAAAAATGTAGTACTGAAAAAACCTAACCTTTTTTTTTTTTTTTTAAAAAAAACCTAACCTAACCTAACCTAGGTTCGGTTGGATTAGGTTAGGTTTTTTTTTTTTAGGTGTAGGGGTTTTTAGGGTGTAGGGTTGCCAAAATATAAACAAAACAATAATCTTTGTGATAGGTTAGGTTAGGTTAGGTAAGTTTTTTTTTTAACAAATGGGAAGTCGGGAGAAAGAGCTCGACGCGCCCTCTCCAGGAAAACAAAAATTTAGAAAATAGGGTGTAGGGTTGCCAAAATATAAACAAAACAATAAAAATGTAGTACTGAAAAAACCTAACCTTTTTTTTTTTTTTTTAAAAAAAACCTAACCTAACCTAACCTAGGTTCGGTTGGATTAGGTTAGGTTTTTTTTTTTTAGGTGTAGGGGTTTTTAGGGTGTAGGGTTGCCAAAATATAAACAAAACAATAATCTTTGTGATAGGTTAGGTTAGGTTAGGTAAGTTTTTTTTTTAACAAATGGGAAGTCGGGAGAAAGAGCTCGACGCGCCCTCTCCAGGAAAACAAAAATTTAGAAAATAGGGTGTAGGGTTGCCAAAATATAAACAAAACAATAAAAATGTAGTACTGAAAAAACCTAACCTTTTTTTTTTTTTTTTAAAAAAAACCTAACCTAACCTAACCTAGGTTCGGTTGGATTAGGTTAGGTTTTTTTTTTTTAGGTGTAGGGGTTTTTAGGGTGTAGGGTTGCCAAAATATAAACAAAACAATAATCTTTGTGATAGGTTAGGTTAGGTTAGGTAAGTTTTTTTTTTAACAAATGGGAAGTCGGGAGAAAGAGCTCGACGCGCCCTCTCCAGGAAAACAAAAATTTAGAAAATAGGGTGTAGGGTTGCCAAAATATAAACAAAACAATAAAAATGTAGTACTGAAAAAACCTAACCTTTTTTTTTTTTTTTTAAAAAAAACCTAACCTAACCTAACCTAGGTTCGGTTGGATTAGGTTAGGTTTTTTTTTTTTAGGTGTAGGGGTTTTTAGGGTGTAGGGTTGCCAAAATATAAACAAAACAATAATCTTTGTGATAGGTTAGGTTAGGTTAGGTAAGTTTTTTTTTTAACAAATGGGAAGTCGGGAGAAAGAGCTCGACGCGCCCTCTCCAGGAAAACAAAAATTTAGAAAATAGGGTGTAGGGTTGCCAAAATATAAACAAAACAATAAAAATGTAGTACTGAAAAAACCTAACCTTTTTTTTTTTTTTTTAAAAAAAACCTAACCTAACCTAACCTAGGTTCGGTTGGATTAGGTTAGGTTTTTTTTTTTTTAGGTGTAGGGGTTTTTAGGGTGTAGGGTTGCCAAAATATAAACAAAACAATAATCTTTGTGATAGGTTAGGTTAGGTTAGGTAAGTTTTTTTTTTAACAAATGGGAAGTCGGGAGAAAGAGCTCGACGCGCCCTCTCCAGGAAAACAAAAATTTAGAAAATAGGGTGTAGGGTTGCCAAAATATAAACAAAACAATAAAAATGTAGTACTGAAAAAACCTAACCTTTTTTTTTTTTTTTTAAAAAAAACCTAACCTAACCTAACCTAGGTTCGGTTGGATTAGGTTAGGTTTTTTTTTTTTAGGTGTAGGGGTTTTTAGGGTGTAGGGTTGCCAAAATATAAACAAAACAATAATCTTTGTGATAGGTTAGGTTAGGTTAGGTAAGTTTTTTTTTTAACAAATGGGAAGTCGGGAGAAAGAGCTCGACGCGCCCTCTCCAGGAAAACAAAAATTTAGAAAATAGGGTGTAGGGTTGCCAAAATATAAACAAAACAATAAAAATGTAGTACTGAAAAAACCTAACCTTTTTTTTTTTTTTTAAAAAAAACCTAACCTAACCTAACCTAGGTTCGGTTGGATTAGGTTAGGTTTTTTTTTTTTAGGTGTAGGGGTTTTTAGGGTGTAGGGTTGCCAAAATATAAACAAAACAATAATCTTTGTGATAGGTTAGGTTAGGTTAGGTAAGTTTTTTTTTTAACAAATGGGAAGTCGGGAGAAAGAGCTCGACGCGCCCTCTCCAGGAAAACAAAAATTTAGAAAATAGGGTGTAGGGTTGCCAAAATATAAACAAAACAATAAAAATGTAGTACTGAAAAAACCTAACCTTTTTTTTTTTTTTTAAAAAAAACCTAACCTAACCTAACCTAGGTTCGGTTGGATTAGGTTAGGTTTTTTTTTTTTTAGGTGTAGGGGTTTTTAGGGTGTAGGGTTGCCAAAATATAAACAAAACAATAATCTTTGTGATAGGTTAGGTTAGGTTAGGTAAGTTTTTTTTTTAACAAATGGGAAGTCGGGAGAAAGAGCTCGACGCGCCCTCTCCAGGAAAACAAAAATTTAGAAAATAGGGTGTAGGGTTGCCAAAATATAAACAAAACAATAAAAATGTAGTACTGAAAAAACCTAACCTTTTTTTTTTTTTTTTAAAAAAAACCTAACCTAACCTAACCTAGGTTCGGTTGGATTAGGTAAGGTTTTTTTTTTTTAGGTGTAGGGGTTTTTAGGGTGTAGGGTTGCCAAAATATAAACAAAACAATAATCTTTGTGATAGGTTAGGTTAGGTTAGGTAAGTTTTTTTTTTAACAAATGGGAAGTCGGGAGAAAGAGCTCGACGCGCCCTCTCCAGGAAAACAAAAATTTAGAAAATAGGGTGTAGGGTTGCCAAAATATAAACAAAACAATAAAAATGTAGTACTGAAAAAACCTAACCTTTTTTTTTTTTTTTTAAAAAAAACCTAACCTAACCTAACCTAGGTTCGGTTGGATTAGGTTAGGTTTTTTTTTTTTAGGTGTAGGGGTTTTTAGGGTGTAGGGTTGCCAAAATATAAACAAAACAATAATCTTTGTGATAGGTTAGGTTAGGTTAGGTAAGTTTTTTTTTTAACAAATGGGAAGTCGGGAGAAAGAGCTCGACGCGCCCTCTCCAGGAAAACAAAAATTTAGAAAATAGGGTGTAGGGTTGCCAAAATATAAACAAAACAATAAAAATGTAGTACTGAAAAAACCTAACCTTTTTTTTTTTTTTTTAAAAAAAACCTAACCTAACCTAACCTAGGTTCGGTTGGATTAGGTTAGGTTTTTTTTTTTTAGGTGTAGGGGTTTTTAGGGTGTAGGGTTGCCAAAATATAAACAAAACAATAATCTTTGTGATAGGTTAGGTTAGGTTAGGTAAGTTTTTTTTTTAACAAATGGGAAGTCGGGAGAAAGAGCTCGACGCGCCCTCTCCAGGAAAACAAAAATTTAGAAAATAGGGTGTAGGGTTGCCAAAATATAAACAAAACAATAAAAATGTAGTACTGAAAAAACCTAACCTTTTTTTTTTTTTTTTAAAAAAAACCTAACCTAACCTAACCTAGGTTCGGTTGGATTAGGTTAGGTTTTTTTTTTTTAGGTGTAGGGGTTTTTAGGGTGTAGGGTTGCCAAAATATAAACAAAACAATAATCTTTGTGATAGGTTAGGTTAGGTTAGGTAAGTTTTTTTTTTAACAAATGGGAAGTCGGGAGAAAGAGCTCGACGCGCCCTCTCCAGGAAAACAAAAATTTAGAAAATAGGGTGTAGGGTTGCCAAAATATAAACAAAACAATAAAAATGTAGTACTGAAAAAACCTAACCTTTTTTTTTTTTTTTAAAAAAAACCTAACCTAACCTAACCTAGGTTCGGTTGGATTAGGTTAGGTTTTTTTTTTTTAGGTGTAGGGGTTTTTAGGGTGTAGGGTTGCCAAAATATAAACAAAACAATAATCTTTGTGATAGGTTAGGTTAGGTTAGGTAAGTTTTTTTTTTAACAAATGGGAAGTCGGGAGAAAGAGCTCGACGCGCCCTCTCCAGGAAAACAAAAATTTAGAAAATAGGGTGTAGGGTTGCCAAAATATAAACAAAACAATAAAAATGTAGTACTGAAAAAACCTAACCTTTTTTTTTTTTTTTTAAAAAAACCTAACCTAACCTAACCTAGGTTCGGTTGGATTAGGTTAGGTTTTTTTTTTTTAGGTGTAGGGGTTTTTAGGGTGTAGGGTTGCCAAAATATAAACAAAACAATAATCTTTGTGATAGGTTAGGTTAGGTTAGGTAAGTTTTTTTTTTAACAAATGGGGAGTCGGGAGAAAGAGCTCGACGCGCCCTCTCCAGGAAAACAAAAATTTAGAAAATAGGGTGTAGGGTTGCCAAAATATAAACAAAACAATAAAAATGTAGTACTGAAAAAACCTAACCTTTTTTTTTTTTTTTAAAAAAAACCTAACCTAACCTAACCTAGGTTCGGTTGGATTAGGTTAGGTTTTTTTTTTTTAGGTGTAGGGGTTTTTAGGGTGTAGGGTTGCCAAAATATAAACAAAACAATAATCTTTGTGATAGGTTAGGTTAGGTTAGGTTAGGTTAGGTTAGGTTAGGTTAGGTTAGGTTAGGTTAGGTTAGGTTAGGTTAGGTTAGGTTAGGTTAGGTTAGGTTAGGTTAGGTTAGGTTAGGTTAGGTTAGGTTAGGTTTTTTTTTTTTTTTTTTTTTTCTTAGGGTTTTAATTTGCTAATGTTCCCCTTATTTGTAAAAAGAGTCTTTTTTGTGCCATCGTATTAAGTTGCTATTTACTGTATTATGTGTATGTGTTAATATATTTAATAAGTGAATATATAAGAAGAAGCTATTTGAGTTGTTTGATTTTTCATTATATTTTGCTTAATTTATTTTATTGCTTGTGTGTATTTTAATGAATTTATAAAATGGGAGACTAATTTAGTTTTTTTTTTTTTTATTTATTATTGTATTTTTGCTAATTTTTGTTTATTACATTTTTATTGAATTTGGAAGAAATTGTACTTATTTTATTTTACTATTTGTTTTGTCTATTGTTATTTTCTACTAATTTTGTTTTTTGCCTTTTTTGTTAAATTTGGAAAATTTTACTTTTTTGTATTGCTATTTTGTTTGCTTTTCTATATATTAAAGAAATTGTACTTATTTCATTTTACTAATTTTTACTATTTTCGTGTATATGTGTTTTTTACTTTTGCTGTTAATTTCTGAGGATATATAGTGTAGAGCGGTCTGGGTTTTAATTGGCGATGAGGCTAGTTGCCTCCCTCTGCGTGTTGTTTTTGTGCAAGTCCGCGCGCCTCCCTCGCGCCTCTAAGACTAACTCGTTTGCGCGCCGGTTATCGTCAATTTTGGCGTGGGCTTTGTTCGTGTACAAATGTATATATTTGCCATGGGGCAAAGCCCCGCTGAGATCCCGGCGCACCTCGATTGCGAGGGAGTGCACAGAAACAGGTTGGTTGCGCTTTTTAACGCTACACGCATGTTGCTCCAGATGCAACTTTATTGCAGGTGCTCGTCGACGACCGTCTGCCGACGGGCTGAGGCAGCGCAGCGGACTCTTCTCGTTCCGGTGGTGATTTCCTTTTCCAAGGCGTCTAGCCCTTCGGACCACAACGGCAAGGTAATTTTTTACTATTTGAAATTGAACCAGTTTCTCATGAAACTGGTCCCAATTTGCTTCTGTGCTGTTTGCTTTAAATTTGTGCTTTTTACCGTTGTGGTCTAGCCCCTCATCGCTTGTCCGACCATCCACCAGACCGAGAAGACCCGCCGAGCATGCCGCAACGCCGACTAGGCTGCTGTCGTCGCCGAGCTCCGGCAACCATAACACCTCTGGTTTACCACTCGCTACCTCTTCCCTGCTATCCTCTATGAGTACTCCCCACCAGGAGCCCCCGGCCTGGAGTTTAGCCTGCAAGATGTTAATTGCCATGGTTTCTGCGGTGGCGCCCTTGGCAATGAGCTATAAGCTGTACGCAATTTTTGCGCGGGCCAATGCATCCCACTTGCGACGCACCGGGCAGTCCGGGCTGAACGCATTATGCGCCGGCCCTTCGAGCTTGGCCCTGGTGCAGTTGCAGCAAGATGGGGCTGCATTGGTCCGCGCCTCTGGGCAATCTTTGCCCAGATGTGGGCCACCGCAGTGGCTGCAGGCTTCCTCCGTCTCCGTGCAGAGACGTCTATTGTGCCCATAGCCCAAACACAGGGAGCATTGGACTAGGGGAGACTGGTCGTCAACCCTAATCCGCTGCATATCTATGTACACAGCAGACGCCTCCGTCAGGCGACTCCAGAGGGTGGGGGAGACTCGTGCAACAACATGGCACATCAGACTGCTTCGCGCCCGCTTTCGGTATATGACCGCAAAACGGTCGTCCTCAGCCGCCAGACCGGTGAAGAGCGAGGTGTTTTGTTTCCTCAGGGACTGCAACACGTCCTCGTTGGTGTTGTACGAGAGGACGTCCCTGAGGATGACGAGCGGGTCCAGGTTGGCTACGTCCTGCACGGTCAGTTGCTGATCGGCCGACCGTAGCTTCTCCCGAACCCTGCTCCGCTCCCCCTCGTTCCGGCAGCTGATGACGACCTTACTGTCTTTGGCCTTCCTGACCCTGTCGATGCAGTAGCCCCCTTCCCTGGCGTTGATGGCGGTGCGGACTCTGTCCAGCACCTGCTCGCTGGTCTCGCGAAAGTCGCTCGAGGCGACCACAACCGAGTGCAATGTTGGTCGCGGTGGCACCGATACTGGTTTGGGGGCCGCGACAACACTCGCGTATGTGGCCGCCTCCAGCGCGCTGGACTGCTTCGCCAGGGAGGTCTTCAGCTCCTCCATCTTCACGCTGCCCTCCCTCATCAACTCGGTGTGATCCGCTAATGAGGAGAGCAGCCGGAAGAGCTCTGGATTTGGAGCTGGGACCATGGGCACCGCATCGACAGTGACAGGTGGCTCTTGTGCGGTTTCCTTAAGAAATTGCGCCTTCTCTGCTACGACTTCCTTTATTAGCTGGTAGAGCCCGTCGATCGCCTGTACGATCGACTCTTTTAGTTCAGTCTTTAGGTTCCGGCTCTGCTTTACAGCGATCATTGCCTTCACCTTCAGGTTTTTGGCCTGCTGGGCTCTACCAGCCGTCGTGGTTTTCGGGTTCGCCGCCGTCTCCGTGGGATCCCTTGGAGCAGATGTTGTGTTCTTGTTGGCGAGTGATTTTCTAGGCTTCACGGGAGGGGCGGCGGGATCCGAGTAGGGCAGAGGGCTTTTGCTGGCCTCCCATTCCCCGACACTCCGCCTGACATTTGTCTGCGCTGGTAGAGCTGGGCTCACGCTTGACGTATTGCCAGGGGGAGTGACGAGGGACGGTTGGGCAGTTTGCCTTTTGGCGGGCGTGCGAATGCCGAACATTTTTAATATTATAAATAGGACGACACAGTAATAATAAATTAACAAACAGGACAAGCACTAGTATAAATATAAATATAGATATCACAGTTTTATGACGGTGTCCCAGCAGCTAGGTCTGTGGGCTCCTTAGCAGGGCTACTCTTCTTGCTGAGAAGAAGGGTCCAAAGGCCCCCGGAGATGTTGCTACTGGGTCCTGCCCAGAGCTTTGGAAAGCTTGCAAGTCCTGGTGCAACGCACCACTCAGTGTAAAGGGCTGGTGATGCGCTCCACAACCCGTGTCTAACCTAACTAACCTTATAAATAACAATCAGTTTCGATCAAAAGATCTTAAATAATAATGCTAATGATTAATATTGCAGTTTTAGATAAATAAATACTTTAAAATAACAGTCAAAAACACCTATTGGCCAATAAGCCGGACGTCACAGTGTAAGGTTTGTAGAATTAAATGTCAGTAAAAAGTCAGTATAATGTCAATAAAATGTCAATAGAACTTAAATCTAGTAGCCAATAGAGCTGTCAACACAATTAATAGTCAAGTTCTTATACTAATACTCGATCAATAGGGATCGGTGTCTAAATTTCAGTCAAAAGACCTCTGTCTTAAAGACAGGACAAACACAAACACGTAAATAAAGCCGTCAATAAACGGTAGTCTTGTGTTGGGAGTCAATAAAACTCCCTTTGTCAATATAAATCAAAAATAATTTTTGTCACAAATTTTTTCACACCAATTCTTTTCTGCGGACCCTACCGAGTTGATATACCCCAGCGAACAAAGGGTGGGTGGGCGGGCGATTTTTTGACGTTTTATGCTACGGATTTAAATAAATGGGGTGTCTGGGGAAAGGTCTCGACGAGCCCTATCCAGAGAAATAAAAATTTTGAAAATCAGATGTAGGGTTGCCAAATTAAAAATAAAAATGTAATAATTTTGTACTAAAACGTCAATTTTTCTTCTCTCTTTCAGGTGGTGTGCTCCAACGGTTCGTCGGAGGGTGCGGATGCAGTGTCTGGACCTCGGGGGTGGGTCGACGCACAGGTGGTAAGTATCTCAGCGCTCACAATGTCTTGGAAAAGTTCAAAAATGCCTCACAGAGGTCGTTACTACAGCGATTTCACAGAATATTACGAGTTAAATGAAAAATTTCGAAAAACTATGCTTCACAACCCCTGTTAAGGGGTGGCGTCGCGTAGGGGGCGGTAATGCCAAGTTTTTAAAACCAAAAAATCTAGAATCCTTTAATAAATAACAAAGTTGAGGGTGATTTAGTCAGACTTAAACGAAATCACGTGGAAATTTGTAAGTCAATAGGGGTGACTGCTAAGGGTTGGTGCCAAAGGGTGTGTTAAAAACACTAAGGGGTGCTGTAGGGATGTTATTGTAACGATTAGAAAGTTATCCCAAGTCAAAGTTCGGACAAAAATATTTGGTCGATTTTCAGTACTGGAGCCCTAAGGTAGACTTTGTATAGATGATATTTGCACTATGTGTTCTAGAAGAAATTTCGGCGGGCGATTGTCGACGTTTTATGCTACGGATTTAAATAAATGGGGTGTCTGGGGAAAGGTCTCGACGAGCCCTATCCAGAGAAATAAAAATTTTGAAAATCAGATGTAGGGTTGCCAAATTAAAAATAAAAATGTAATAATTTTGTACTAAAACGTCAATTTTTCTTCTCTCTTTCAGGTGGTGTGCTCCAACGGTTCGTCGGAGGGTGCGGATGCAGTGTCTGGACCTCGGGGGTGGGTCGACGCACAGGTGGTAAGTATCTCAGCGCTCACAATGTCTTGGAAAAGTTCAAAAATGCCTCACAGAGGTCGTTACTACAGCGATTTCACAGAATATTACGAGTTAAATGAAAAATTTCGAAAAACTATGCTTCACAACCCCTGTTAAGGGGTGGCGTCGCGTAGGGGGCGGTAATGCCAAGTTTTTAAAACCAAAAAATCTAGAATCCTTTAATAAATAACAAAGTTGAGGGTGATTTAGTCAGACTTAAACGAAATCACGTGGAAATTTGTAAGTCAATAGGGGTGACTGCTAAGGGTTGGTGCCAAAGGGTGTGTTAAAAACACTAAGGGGTGCTGTAGGGATGTTATTGTAACGATTAGAAAGTTATCCCAAGTCAAAGTTCGGACAAAAATATTTGGTCGATTTTCAGTACTGGAGCCCTAAGGTAGACTTTGTATAGATGATATTTGCACTATGTGTTCTAGAAGAAATTTCGGCGGGCGATTGTCGACGTTTTATGCTACGGATTTAAATAAATGGGGTGTCTGGGGAAAGGTCTCGACGAGCCCTATCCAGAGAAATAAAAATTTTGAAAATCAGATGTAGGGTTGCCAAATTAAAAATAAAAATGTAATAATTTTGTACTAAAACGTCAATTTTTCTTCTCTCTTTCAGGTGGTGTGCTCCAACGGTTCGTCGGAGGGTGCGGATGCAGTGTCTGGACCTCGGGGGTGGGTCGACGCACAGGTGGTAAGTATCTCAGCGCTCACAATGTCTTGGAAAGTTCAAAAATGCCTCACAGAGGTCGTTACTACAGCGATTTCACAGAATATTACGAGTTAAATGAAAAATTTCGAAAAACTATGCTTCACAACCCCTGTTAAGGGGTGGCGTCGCGTAGGGGGCGGTAATGCCAAGTTTTTAAAACCAAAAAATCTAGAATCCTTTAATAAATAACAAAGTTGAGGGTGATTTAGTCAGACTTAAACGAAATCACGTGGAAATTTGTAAGTCAATAGGGGTGACTGCTAAGGGTTGGTGCCAAAGGGTGTGTTAAAAACACTAAGGGGTGCTGTAGGGATGTTATTGTAACGATTAGAAAGTTATCCCAAGTCAAAGTTCGGACAAAAATATTTGGTCGATTTTCAGTACTGGAGCCCTAAGGTAGACTTTGTATAGATGATATTTGCACTATGTGTTCTAGAAGAAATTTCGGCGGGCGATTGTCGACGTTTTATGCTACGGATTTAAATAAATGGGGTGTCTGGGGAAAGGTCTCGACGAGCCCTATCCAGAGAAATAAAAATTTTGAAAATCAGATGTAGGGTTGCCAAATTAAAAATAAAAATGTAATAATTTTGTACTAAAACGTCAATTTTTCTTCTCTCTTTCAGGTGGTGTGCTCCAACGGTTCGTCGGAGGGTGCGGATGCAGTGTCTGGACCTCGGGGGTGGGTCGACGCACAGGT